>OU426982.1:2932230-4235351 GCA_911387785.2 Aelia acuminata | reverse complement strand
ATTATAGTACGTGGGCCAGAACCCCCTACCGTGCACCCCCCCCCCCCCCCCAACATCCCTATAAATTGCACATCGTTGTGTTCCTTGAGATAAAAGGTTAAGATACAGCCAATGTTCCCAGAAAACAAAGTGGCCGCACTTACCCAAAATGGCGTTCAAACATGGCGGAATGACGAATTTGATTTTAGTTAGTTTTTTTATTACTGACATTCACCCTTATGCTTAATTTCGCCATAACTGGTCTTTTATTAAAGCAAGATAGTTCTAGATTCAGAATAAATAAACAAACATTCTAAAATAATTAGTCTTGACAACATAAAATACCTTTAAAGTTAATTTTTTTTCAAGTCACTCGGGTAAAAGGTAAAATTTCAAGTTAATTTGTGATTAAACGGCCATCGTTAACGAAAAACGCCCTGAAATAAAACATCTGCAGCAATTATTCTTCTTTAAAAATCAGTGGTCAAATTTCAAAATATATCAACTAGTTTTATTGAAAATGGACCTTAGCGGCGAAAAGGCGCCAGTTACTCGGGTGCCTCCAGTCCTCTACCACATCGTTCAGTTCTCATACACGATATAATTACAGCGGGTTTAGGATATTATTTCGAATGTATAATCGAGCCTATGTAACTGAAAGTTTTTAATTGACAGGAATAATCAATATAACATTTTTTTTTTACTTACATACAACTTTCTCTTACCAACTTACTTAGATTAGAAATTGATGTGTTTTAAGAAATATGTAAAAGCCATTCCTCGAAATCACTCGCTTTTCCACGATCATTTCCTTCGTATGGGACGTAAACCGGAAGTGAAAAAACAGTAAAAAATCCTTTTCTTTGCCTTCCTTCGGAAAATTAGAGATCACGGTCCTAACTATACCTGGATAGGCAAAATTTTGTACTCCGACTGTAGCATCGTCCGATTAGCCTAAGTGGCATAAAGTGAGGTTAAACAAAAAGAAAAAATTAAGGATTAATATATTCTTCTTTTTTAAACAATAGATAGATCGATAGATAGATAGATAGATAAAAGCTTTATTCAAAATAAATTTACATTCTCTCCTAAAATTAAAAAAATAAAAAGCCTGTTTTGGCATGGTATAAAACCGTCTGCCAAGAGCTGCCTATAATAATAATTATACAATAAATCGACTATAATACGAACAACATGCCACAAAAGAAATAAATAACAAATCCATAAAAAAATAAAATTAAATTAATAAATACATCTATTACATCTAGTCAAATAATTTTAGGAAATTATTTATAAACTATACAAAAAATAAATGAATAATTAACTTAATAGGTGGTATATGAATAGTATAAATATTTCGTTACTGTATTAAGATAAATATTTTGCAAATGTTTACCTAGAAGGTGTTATGTATTATACTGTTCGATCAAAAACATTCTGTATTTATATGCTGACAGGTGGTATTGATATAGACTATTCCAATCTTTTCCATTTAAAATTTCTATTAATTCGTTTAAATTAATCAAAGTTTTTTTGAAATATTTATACCTGTATTCATTTAGAATTGGACAAACAGCCACATAGTGATATAAATCTTCAATTACATTCAAATTGCAGAGTGTACACATTCTTTGATCTTCACTTCTCATAACACTGTTGTTAAGGGACACTAATTGCCCTCGCAATTTGAATATTATCTTGATAAATTTCATTTTATTTAAATCTGTTATATAATGGCTGTCACCTAAATCACTGTTTAATTCTTTATAGAGTCCGTGAAAATTAGACGCCCTAGCTTTCGCTATCATATCACCCTTAAAATGAGTTTTTAATTCATCTATAATGTTTGCTACTGTCAGGTTATTGTCATATTCTAATGAAATATTTTTTCTATTAAAGAGCTGGGAGTTTTCATTGTGCCAAAATAATTTCTTTTTAATAATTTCTGCGGCCAAAATCTTTGGTAGCCTTGATTCAGGTAAAGAAAGCACCTTTCGTACATATTTTAAATGTAAATGTAAAGTATAAAAATATATTGGATTAAAATTTGATTCCAAGTATAAAATGTAATGAGGTGAATTCTTCTTTTTTAAACAATAGATTCCTATCTATTGTAACCTAATTACCTCTTTTTTTTTTTTTTTTTTTTTTTTTTTGTTCCTCCACTAACTCGCCTTGTAGGCTATACGGGGTTTCCCGGGTATTTTCTAACGCGTTTGCCCACTCGGTCATCCCGCCACCCCTGATTAGCTAATTATTCTATTGTAACCTATCTACCTATCATTCCCATAGCACAGGTGTTTAGGCAAGTTAGGTTTTAATAATAAAAACCTTTCGCTTCCCTGACGATGAAAGTATGGCCGGTGCTCAATGCTCCTAGTTTTGTTGGTTAATGTATTAAAAGGTGTTAAATAATAAAAGAATAACATGAAAGATATTTAACATAAAGTTTACATTTGAAATTTAGAAAATATTAACATAATTAATAAGATGAACAAAATAATATGAATGAAAGGAAATAAATAAAGAAAATTCTCTGATATTTTAGAGCTTAAACAATAATTTATTAAATAAGAATGAAACTTAAATGATTGAATGAAAATGAAAGACAACTTATAAACTATTATAGACAAAAATATGATTTAATCGAATGGCCATTGATGAACTATAGAGTAAAGTAATAAGCAAACAATTAATAACTATAATACATAGATAGATATAATAACTGAATTCAGCAATTTGATTTAATGTTTGTTAAAGGTAAAGTTCAATGTTTGGAGAATATTATTTAAATTTGAAGATTAAACACAATGTAATGTTCATACATTTAAAAAATAATAATAATAATGGAATTATTTTACTTTAAATGTAGATCCCGCTGGGAACTTAATCTTCCTCTTCGCTCAGTCTTCTAAAATAATGTCTGCAAATGTGCACAATACACAACTGAACACCCTGGGTGTACGAGAATGTATTAAATGTTTTTAAAGAATGTTTTAAGCGTGAGGAGTAATGCGTACTCGGCTGGCGAGAATCAACAGCTGACTGACTTGGTGAAGCGTCCTTTGTTTTTCTCAGAGCGTCTTGGACCAATCAAAAACGCCCACGCACATTACACTAAGTGAATGCTTAATTGTACATTAACGAAAATAAAATAACAAAATGATGAAATGACAATTGTTTTGAAAATTATGAACTAAATATTAAACTAAACAATTATATAAAATGACAAATGGGTTCCCTGAAGAACAGGAAAACACTCCGGAAGCTGATTTACTTACATAAGCTCTTCCTATTCAATCGTATCTACATTATACAGATATAGATTCGTATGGCAGAGGGTAGGGAGCACACACAGCTGTCTGAATAATATAGTAACCACAATTTATAAATATTGAAAGGTAACAAGGTCCTGGGGGGTTCATCTATTATTTATAAGGCCGTGGAAACTTCCTGCCTCGGCGGCTCTTTTCCACAAATTGGGTTTTCTTTTCGGGAAAACAGTTTCCTGTGGAGCCGGCCATTGAAGGACTAAATACAATACCCAGTCCATTCCAGGCTCTTTCAGAACGTTCTAAACCTCTTAACTCATTCTTCCATTTACTTTTTCTTTTTTTCGACAGACGAGCTCTTTTGTCAGTCTACGGTAGATAAAAAGAGGAAGTTTGCTAACTAGGTTACAGTACGCACCAATTCATTGTTTAAAAATCAAGGATATAATAATTCTTAAATGTTTTTGTTTATTTTCTAAATCCAACTAAGGCTAATCGGACGATGCTACAGCGAGAGTGCTGAATCTTTCCTATCTATCCACGTATGATTAGGATAGGAATCTTAAACGAGTATCTGATAAAAAGTAAATAAGGCAGTAAAAGTTACACAAAAATTAATTATAAATATTCATGAAGGGGTTGAGGAGGTGCCATCCAAACATTTTCCTGCAAAAACGCTTCATACTGATGCCTCCCAAGTTCTGCTAACTTTTTACCATGCGAATATAACATATTTTTGCCTTTAAGTAATGCAAACCACACTTAAGTCACCTTCAATATCGATAAAAACGTATACACGAGTGGGCGCGCGTGAGATATTCTCTCACAGGCTGACAGATTTTCAAACTTAGGGGGGGCTGAGGATGAACTGAGGGGTAGGATTGGGTTGGGACAGGCCTCGTTGAGGAGAGGGATCTATGAATTACAGATACTCAAGAGGACGGAAACGCCACGGCCTCCTAACGTTCCCAATTCAAATTGAATTAAATGTGTGAGAAAAAATCTCATGGTGCGCCCACTCGCGGGTTAACAGATGGAAGGAAAACGTGTGGTAAGAAAATATATTGGTTTTTTTCTCTTTGGAATTGGAATATAAAAGCAAATTTAAAATAATTGTTTTAAAACAGAAAATCAGGTATTTCTAACAGTACAGGGGAATGTGCATCTGAAATGTGATAGCTCGCAAAACGTGGGATAATTTTTTTTAATTTTAAAAATTGTTTATAACCAATGCCATCATAAAAAAAAAAAACAAGTATAGTATAGGCTCGGGACCTCCATTTGACATCCACTCCGAATGAGGGCATGTCCCTTCCGAAAGGCGGAATAGCCAAGTGACTCCCTTTAAAGTATATTACTTCTTAATCTTCTGGAGGCGGACATTTCGGAGGTGTAAAATCACGGCATGTAATATTTATTTCAGAAAATACTGCAACGTTTCTTTTTAATAAAAATCTGGTGCGTGCGCGCAGCACACAACTTTCACTTACCAACTTACTTAGATTAGAAATTAATGCGTTGTTGTGGCCCCTCCGTTTGACCAATTTTGATGAAATGTTGGCTATCATATATTTGGCATATACATACATCAAATACCCAGTTTGATCAAATACTCAGTTTAATTAAAATCGTTAGAGCCGTTTTTGAGAAAATCTAAAAGAACGTAAAAAGTTATTAAATAAAGTACCCCCTCCCTTTTAGCAATTTTGATGACATTTTTGCTGTCATATCGCGGGCCTACACCTACACTAAATACCCAATTTCAGGTTCGCACGGTTCATAGTTTTTGAGCTAGTCTGTTCACACACACACACACACACACACACACACACACACACACACACACACACACACACACACACACACACACACACACACACACACACACACACACACACACACAGACCATTTCGCGGGACTTTGTTATTTCGACTCAGGGGACCCCAAAACGTGTATTTCCGTTGAAAACCGGAAGTCGAAATTTTTCACGATCGCAATACTTCCACTTACTATATATTTCATATATAGGTAAGTGAAAGTAAACATTGTTTAACCCACGGAAGTGTTACAATAAAGATCAAATTTTTAATATCCGTTTGTTTTTACTTTCACTTACCTATATATGAAATATATAGTAAGTGGAAGTATTGCGATCGTGAAAAATTTCGACTTCCGGTTTTCAACGGAAATACACGTTTGGGGTCCCCTGAGTCCAAATGACCAAGTCCCGCGAAATGGTCTGTGTGTGTGTGTGTCTGTGTGTGTGTGTGTGTGTGTGTGTGTGTGTGTGTGTGTGTGTGTGTGTGTGTGTGTGTGTGTGTGTGTGTGTGTGTGTGTGTGTGTGTGAACAGACTAGCTCAAAAACTATAAACCGTGCGAACCTGAAATTTGGTATTTAGTTAAGGTATATGACCGCAATGTGACATCAAATATTTCATCAAAATTGCTCAAAGGGAGGGGGTACTTTATTTAATAACTTTTTAGGTTTTTTTCGATTTTCTCAAAAACGGCTCTAACGATTTTAATTAAACTGAGTATTTGATCTATTTAAATGCCAGAGATATAGCTATAAAAATTTCATCAAAATTGATCAACCGGAGGGGAGACTTTACTTAACAAGTTTTGTATCATTTTCAAGTATTTTTTTTTATTTACTCAAAAACGGTTTTAACGATTTTAATCAAACTGTGTATTTGATCTATTTATATGCCTGAGATATGACTGTAAAAATTTCATCAAAATTGATCAACCGGAGGGGGGACTTTACTTAATAAATTTTGTATCATTTTCACGGGTTTTTTTATTTACTCAAAAACGGCTTTAACAATTAACAAAAATAAGATATGGATGTAGAAAAATGTGTGACTTTGGGAAATTATATTTAACAAAACACGGCAATTTCTAATCTAAGTAAGTTGGCAAGTGAAAGTTGTGTGTTGCGCGCACGCACCAGATTTTTTTTGTTTAACATCACTTCATGCTACTTAGGCTTATCCGTTGTTACTACAGTGGGAGTCCTTAATTTTGAATTCTGTTTCGTGTTTTTTGTTATATATTTATATACGCAGATAGTTTGCATACAGGACGCCGAAGGAATTTTCACTACTTTTAAAAAACCCTAACTACACCACAGGCGACCCTTTAGTCAGCTAGTTTAGAGAATTATTAACGATTTTAATTCGATATCTTAGACCCATGGGATGGAGCCGCTAGGTCGACATCCACATCCAGAGACCCCCCCACAAAGACCACATACCCCCCCCAAAACAAAGACCCGGCCCTGCACTGCACACAGTCCCTCCCAGATAGAGCCACCCCTAATTGGAATTCCAACCCTCCGCCGGCTATAATAGCTTCATAAAGGCCCCTTTTAAATTTATTTCGCATAATTAGTTTCCTTCACCTCTTCGGCCCTTGTTCTTGCTACAAAGCCTCCATTCTCCCATTTCCAGCTTTTATTTTTTTAATTAACTATATACCTGTACAGAGACCCTCCGATCGCGCTTGCCTCTCCTTTTTGTTTCTGTATCAACTACAGTGAATTACTTTTTAATTACCTTCATTTCTCTAATACTTTAGGTATCTTTAATTGATCGAAAACTTTTAAGTTAGGTATGGTGACAAAAATGTAATAGTGACAAACAGGGACGTGCTACGTAATTTTTTTCATGCAGAATTTTTTGCCTCTGGAAACGTTCACTGATAACGTCACACGACGATCTGGCTAGCATTACAGAACCACTTTATACTTTTGAAATCTTGGGGGTCACCTGTGGTGTAGTGGTTAGCATAGAAACCTACAGTACTAAAGGTCGCGGATTCGCGTCCCGAAGTGGCCCTAGGATTTTTTAATGGGAGTAAAAAATACTTGTTTATGCCGTCCCTTGGATACGACGTAAAATGGAGGTCCCGAACCTGAACGTTGTCACGTACTCGTTAAAGATAACTATCCTAATTATGCATGGATGGACAAAATTTGGGACTCCCAGTGTAGCATCGTCTGACTAGCCTTATTGGCATAAAGTGACGTTTAAACAAACAAACAAACAGTTATCTAAACAGATAATCTAGTTGTTTTACTACAGCTGGGTACTTTTACCGTTCTCTTAATCATTAAACAAAAATTATTTTTTTTTAAACAACGAACTTCCCAACGTCTCAAAGTGGAAAAATACTAAATTTTATGTAGTTTGTTGAACCCACGATCTTTAGTATAATAAGTTTCTATGCTAACCACTACACCACAGGTGATCCCTGTGTGTAATAACTTGTATATTAAGTTGTTTCTCCCTGCTCTTGGCTGATGGTTGAGTAGTTTACAGGCTTAAAGTATTTAGATTTAAGAGGAGTTCTAAAGGATTAAGGAATAAATATAAAATAAAAAAATTAAATATTAACAAAAACTTTTCTCGTGCGTTAAGAACCTTTTTTACTTTCACTTACCAATATATAATATATAGGGAAAGTATTGAGATCGTGAAAATTTTCGACTTCCGGTTTTCAACGGAAAAACACGTTTTGGGTCCCCTAAGTCCAAAAAGCCAAGTCCCGCGAAATGGTCTGTGTGTGTGAACAGACCAGTTCAAAAACTATAAACCGTAGGAACCTGAAATTGGGTATTTGGTGAATGTATATGCCCGCGATGTGACAGCAAAAATTTCATCAAAATTGGTAAAACGGAGGGGGGCACTTTACTTAATGAATTTTGTCTCATTTTCAAGTGTGTTTTTTATTTACTCATAAACGGCTTTAACGATTTTGATCTAAATGGGTATTTGATGTATGAATATGCCAATGATGTGATAGCCAACATTTCATCAAAATTGGTCAAACGGAAGGGGAGAAAAAAAGAAAAATATTCCGTCAACTCATAAAACACTTTGAGTCCACGCATGCGGAGTAAGCCTTTAATGATACCTTTATAATTAAAGGAGTTCTGTTTATTAAATGGAAATTAATAGTTCATGGTAACTAAATGAAGTTTTCAACAACTTGCAATGCCGATGTATCACCAAGTAAAAACTTTTATTTAATAAAAGAAAAAAAAAAGTGTTTTTTATAGAGCAAATAAAAACAAAAATAAGAAATGAATGTGGAAAAATGTGTGACTTTGAGAAGTGGCAATTAACAAAATACATAAATTTCTAATCTAAATAAGTTGGTAAGTGAAAGTTGTGTGTTGCGCGCATCGCACCAGATTTTTTTTTTACTTTAGCGCAATGCTCTTATCATTTACTAATGAGTTGCCATGTCATATCTGAAATGAACCAAAGGTATCTATCCTACCTATATTACAAACTGAGTGCCTCAACTTTTTTTAGTTAACTTTAAACCGACTGTAGATGAAGTATTGTTAGTCTAAGACTTTCTTTAAACATTTACACTAATGACATGATGTTGGCCTTCGGGGACAGGAGTTCCATTGCTCTCTCGACACCAAGAGACCTCTAACCCATTTTAAAACAGCTTCGTAATGTTCTTCATGGCGCCTAAACACTTACCAAACAGTTTATCTTGAGAGTCCATCACTCAATTCTCCTAAGGCTAAATTTTTTAGCAGAAAACATTAATAATTTTTAGTATGAGTTTGAAGAAAACTAACACAGAAAATTATTCTGCACATTGCACAGTGGTCCAAAACTTCTAATTACCAGGACAATATGTAATTTCCCAACACGCCTAAAAGTAAAAAACTAATTTTGATAATTCATATATACACGCTTGCGTGTGAGTCACAATTATCTTCGTTCTTAATGCCCTTGTGAAAAGTAAGTATATGATACATACATATTTCATTACATATAATTACATACATAGTCTTAAACTCATACATACTCAGTCATTCCAAGTCACATCAACACACTTTTTTCCCGCACCATCTCAGATTTTAATGAAAGTTGGTACATGGGACACCTTCCAGTAGGCTAAGAAAAATACCAAAATTCGTTTAACAGCGAATTCCATGCCATTTCATATGGCATACAGCAATGTAAAGGTATTTAAAGAAAAAAAAATAGATAAATTTTAAAAAATGCCCTTCTCGAGAAAATTGAAATTAAAATTTTAAACTAGGTTTTAAGAAAATTTCTTTAGTACCAACCTATAAATTTTTGTATATCATATGAAATGGCATGGAATTCGCTGTTAAACGAAACTAATCTCATAGTCCTAATCAAATTCGGAAAACAATTACAGCTAATTTTAATCATGAAATGCTAGATTTATGGACTTTTATCTCTAGTTTTCAATTTTTTTAGTAATGAAGATATTTTCATCCCACTTTTATATCTTGCTGTATGAATAGATGTGATACTTACTACCTATTTTTTTAAAAAATATAAAAATATCCTTTTTGAGAAAATTGAAATTAAAATTTTACATTTAGTTTTAAGAAAATTTCTTTAGTACCAACCTGTACATTGTCATATATCATAGGAAACGGCATGAAATGCGCTGTTAAATGACACCAATATCATAGTCCTAGTCAAATTCGGAAAAGATCTACAGCTATTTTAATTCAAGAATTTTTCTGTTTCTGGACCTCAAATTTTTCAATAATTATTTTAAGCATGAACCCATTGCTGTCTCATCATAATTTTTATTGCACTTATTAATGACAGCCTTTTAAACTCCACTGAATTTTTTCAGAATTTTAAAAAATGGGCTTTTAAGAAATTCAAATTTGAAATTTTGATTCAAATTTTGAAAAACAAATTTTTCTTAAGCCCTATTGAGCTGCATATCATAAGGAAGTTCAAAGATTCAGTTTTAAAATGACATCAATTTCAACTCTCTATCTCGTCTAGAAGAGCTATTGCTATAGCCAATTTCAATTTTTCAGATGATGCGACAGGTCGAAATTGTGCTATATTTTGAAAACCGGTTGAGATATTGAGCTGAAATTTAGTATTTTTTTTAGTCTACAGGAAGGTGTCCTATGTACCAAATTTCAATTAAATCTGAAATGGTGCGGAAAAAAGTGTGTGATGTGACATGAAATGACTCATATATATTACTATTCATTTTGCTGAAGAATTTAATTTTTTGTTTTGGGAAATCATTTTTTGATAATGTACAATAATATATATGATAAATAAAAGAATACAATTTCTTTTAATTACTTACTTACTTAATCGAGTCCTCTTTTACCGCAAGGCGGTGTGAGGCTCCCTTAATTTAAAACTTTGACACATAACAAAATATGGGCCCCATAACATCGATGTTCCTATGATATCGACATCGATGTCGCGCCCTTAATCCCATAAAGGTTATGAAAGTTACTCTCTACAAGGTTGACTCGTGCACCCCTCAATGTTATTCCTTGAGAAGAAGACATTACAATACAAGAGGTTACAATAAAGGTGGAAGCTATCAATATTGTAGCCGGCCATATCGGATATTGCGCCCCCCCCACCCATCACCTGGAATGGTCCGGAGGCTGCAACACGACACCTGCTCTTCCCTCGCATTTGTCAAGGTGTAATCTTTCACCGTATCGGATGTGTTACACATATCTCTTTGGAATTATCGATATCGGATATTACGATTATGTATTCTTTTTCGGATGGGTTTCAGGTGAAAGGAAAATATGATACACCAAGTGTATCATCTGGACCAAACACGCAAAGATACTTGTCAAAATAAATTACCTTATTGATGACTATAAAATTTTTATTTTTTCTTAGATTCGAGTACAGTCGACCCCGCTTTATTGGGCCATAAAGAGAAAATTTGTTTTGTCCCAATTAAGTATGGTAATTGATGTCATATATTAGACATATTTGGGGGAAAACCAAGTTAATAAGTGCATTTAGGTGTATCTATTCTCGTCTATTAATTTAATAATGGGGTCAAAATAATATGAATCATATAACTCTTAAAATGTATTTTTATTAAATAAGGTGTTTTAATATAAGAAATATGCAAGAGGAAACAAATTAAAATTACTATTTGTGTACAATATAAATTATACTGATAAAGCCGAAATAAGAAATGAAACAGAACATGTTTTTTCGTCAATTATTTTAACAGGTAAGAATCAACTGCATTGCCAAACTCATTGTCAATTATTTTAACAGGTAAGAATCAACTGCCACTAATTACGACCAACATAATTAGCGCACTTCTTCAAGACACCTAAGGAGTTTTCTAATTTTCTTTTGTGAAAAAAAAAAAAAGCGACTTAACTTTTTGATGCGGTTTCTTGCTTCTGATTGAGAAACAGGCATGGTCTCAGATACTTGAGTTATTCGATTGAAACCGGGTCTCGTAGTTTTTACTTTAAGTTCCAGAAGGTTTTGGCCCAATTAGCCGATGTTTTGTCCCAATAAAGCGGTGGTATTTTACCTATATTTGATTGTTTTATTAAAAATGGCTCAATTAAGCGGTGGTCCCAATTATCCGATGACCCAATTAAACGGAGTCGACTGTATGTATGAAATATATTGAAAGGGAAACTATTGCTGTCGTGAAACAATTGGACTTCCGGTTTTCTCCGGAAATGCACGTTTCGGGATCTCCTGAGTCCAAATAACCAACTCCCGCGAAAGGGTCTTTGTACGTGAACAGACTAGCTCAAAAACTATAAATAGTGCGAACATGAAATTGAGTATTTAGTGTATGTATATGCCAGCGATGTGACAGCAAAAATTTCATCAAAATTGGTCACTTTATCGTTGGTTACTTCATCAAAACGGAGGGGTACTTTATTTAATAACTTTTTACGTTTATTTCGATTTTCTCAAAAACGACTCTAACGATTTTGATCAGACTGGGTATTTGATGTATAAATGTGCCCGCGATGTGACAGTAAAAAATTTATCAAAATTGGTCGTACAGAGAGCTTCTTTTGATAAATTTAATAAATTTTGTCTCATTTGGATGTTGTTTTTTTTTTTTTTTTTTTTTTTTTTCAATTTTCTTACAAACAGCTCTAACGATTTTCACCGCGTGATATGAAGTTACCAACAACTAGACAGATAATTATAAAGTCAGAAGCGATGGAGTATATTGCTTGCATTGCCGAATTATCGCAAGTAAAAACTGTTATTTAGCAATTTAGTTTTGATTGTACTTCGTAGAGCAAATACAAATTTTAGAGAACAGTAATCGCTTTCGGTTTTAAGAAACGACCATTTTAAAATAAGTTTTAATTTACTATCAGCTGTAAATGCACCTATCGATTCAGCTTCACGATATTTTAAAAAAAATCAACTCGCAGTAAAAAACCAGCAAGCAGTAAAAAAAGTCAACTGTTGATGAAATTAGATTTTTTTTTTTTTTTTGGCACCTTAAAGAAGTATCGAAAAGTACTCAAGTTTCATTTCAAGTTTTGCAATATAAATTATAACATTCTTAAACTTATGCGGACGAACAAATAAATGAATATGGAAAAATGTCTGAATTTAAGGCGTTTACATTCAGGCATTTATCAAAACACGTCAATTTTTAATCCAAGTAAGTTGGTATGTCAAAGTTGTGTGTTGCGCCCATTTCAGCAAATTTTTAAAAATAATTTTACACTACTGATTCTGTAAGTAGTTGATGGTAAAAATATAAAAAATTTCTAAAATGGTCATGCAACCCTCCTTTGGACCAGTTGATATGGACTGATACGACTGGCTAATAGTACCGTTACAAAAAAAATTAAAAGTGTAAAACTGATTTAAGGAAATGAGTTATTTTTTAGAGTATAAGAAACAGATGAAAACTTGTTTTCGAAATAGAACACCCACTATTAAGTATTTTTAGTTTTTTTTTTTAATTCCCGTTAATTTTGGCCTCGTACCGGTCCGTGCTAAATTACCGAGCTAACGGAGTCCCGAGGAATGTTGTACTCTCATCAGGTTGCAACTATTTGCTCGGATTATAATATTCATAGGCCTATAGGCAGGGAGCTATATAATTATTATATTCCTTACATTATTTATTATATATTTAGTAATTCAGTATTATATAGCTAGAGATCTATCGTAATTACCAATAGACAACTATAATTAGGAAATAACTCCTGCGTCAAATACAAGCCATGTTGAGAATAGGAGCAGCCCTTTTTTAACAGGTCAGATGTCTACCTCTACGTTTATATGAATATATACACAACAAAAATAATGAGATGTGAAATAAAAAATAAAAAAAGATAGACCGGGGCAACTTGTGATGTACAATAGTAGTAGTTAGCATAGCAGCCTGCAATACTAAAAGTCGGGGGTTCGCGTCCCGTGGTGGACCTAGGGGAGCAAAAATCCTTCGCTAAATCGTCCCTGATAAAAGATGTAAAATGGAGGAGCCGAGCCTGTACGATGTCAGGTACTTGTTAAAGATCTCTATCCTAATTACATAGGATAGGCTCCCACTACAGCATCGTCCGATTAGCCTTAGTGGCATAATGTGACATTAGACAAAAAACAAAAGAGTATTACTGCTCTACGCTTGTCGGGAACATTCGAGATAGTTCTAATCCCGACTAAATGTAAGGAGGGGAGGACTGGAGAGTTAGTCTTGCTCTGAAGCTTGAATCATTCGGATATTTTTGTGTTACTGTATCTTTACAAGTTTATACTTTTTATATAAAAAAATCCTAGGGCCACAGCGGGATGCGAACCTGCAACCTTTAGTATTGTAGGCTGCTATGTTAGCAACTTAGAGTAATTTATATTTTAATATAAACTATACAACTTTTACGATAGGTTAAATGATGGTCAGGATTTTCAGTTACAATGATATTTATTATGGTAAGCCAACGTTTCGATCCAACTTGTGGATCTTCATCAGGGCTAAAAGAAAACAAATATGTGAGTATCTATGCTAGAGGGTGACAATAAATGGATACATTACAGAACTGATAATAATATAAAAGATGGTGTATACATAAATATTAAAATAAGAGGCTGGTTAACAAGATAAAATAGAATGTGATATTTACATACTGAGTCCAGGTGGATACTAAGACTAAAGGTAAAAATATTGTAAATATAAAATAAAATATTGTATAAAAATATAAAAATATAAAATATAAAATATTGTAAATATAAATATCTATTTATTGTCACCCTCTAGATGAAGATCCACAAGTTGGATCGAAACGTTGGCTTACCATAATAAATATCATTGTAACTGAAAATCCTGACCATCATTTAACCTATCGTAATTGAAGAACAGTTGACCATCTCTCATCTCTGCTATACAACTTTTAAATATCTACCTCACGTTATATAAGTTAAGGTACTGCTCCAGTAGCAAGAAGTCGATACTCGGTTCCCCTCAGCGGTCGGATGAACGGGAAAGCCGCGCCTATCCAGAAGACTTCCTCGCCCTGTCATCATCCCCTAATCTCCTCCCGAAGGGGGAAGGAAGTAAACTTGGTTAACGAACTTGTCTCTGCTTTGTCGGAGAAGGGATTACACTAACAGAACAGCTGTTTGCTTACCTTCAGCTTGTTCGGGTTCGTTTGTTTGCTTGTCTTAGCCTGTGTATGTGCATGGCTTCAGCACGTAATGGTTGTTTACGGGCCCACCACGGCTTCAAGAAGGAAAATTCATAGAGCAGTTCATAGAGCAACGAAAGGTCTTTGCAGCCCCCTTTTGGGTAATTTTCTGAAATTCAAATGAATATTTAACTTTACTAAGAGTAAGGAAGTATTGTAGAGATGTAGAGAGAAATTATATGCAGAACAAGTAGGATGTCAGTAGTGGTTAATTAATTAACGCATTAATTTCTAATCTAAGTAAGTTGGTAAGTGAAAGTTGTGTGTTGCGAGCACGCACCAGATTTTTTTATACTTCATTCATTTCATAATAGCATTCGAAAACTAATATAATCGACAGAGAATATTCGGGGTCACCTGTGGTGTAGTGGTTAGCATGGCAACCCACAATACAAAAGGTCTTGGATCGCGTCACGTGGCGGCCCTTAAATTTTTTAAAGAGAGTAAAAAATATCCTAACCTATGCCGTCCCTCGGATAGGACGTAAAATGGAGGTCCCCAGCCTGTATCATGTCAGGTAATTGTTAAACACACCTATTCAAATTATAACTGGATAGGCAATATTTAGGGCTCCCACTGTAACAAACAAAGATTTGTATTAAAAAAACTCAAAAGGATGTAATAACCCCACCGTCCAAATAAAATCAATCTAACCGAATCTTGAGAGTTTTCAATGCATTCCTTCATTTTCAATAAGTCAAGAAATGAGAAGAGGTGTTTAGATTTCTTGTTTTGTTTCTTATATGAACATTGCAGCCTCTAAAGGAAAAAAAAAAAATGATCAAGACGCCTACATCCTATAGCGAACCCCTCACACACCACCGAACACTAACAACTCCTCTGTACAGACGCTTAGATTGAAAACAGCCTTCGATACGGCGCGGTGGCTGATTGGACTCGCTATCTACTCAAGAAGGGAGCACCGACACTTTTTATACAAACACTCACGGCTTTAGGTGTCTTCCCCTAGTGGTGGGGGGCTGTATTAGGGCTCCGCCCCCCCTTAGTCCCCCCCTGACCCCACAACACAGATATGAACTTTTGCCCCTTGTTGACTCCTGCCCCCACGTGTTGACTCTAAGCCTCTTCGGCGTTTCGTTATGAGGTTTCGTCTCGGTCACATCGCTGAGGAGTTTACCGAGTGCAAACAGGCGGCTCTCTTATTTCAAGGAAAAACGTAATTTACATACTATCCAAGGGCGGTTACAAAAAGTCAAAAGTTACAAAAAAAAAAAAAAAAAAAAAATAACCGTGAGTTTATTAAGAATGCAGTGTAACCTCGGTAATCCGGACATAGGTACACTACCAGTCAAAAGTTTAGACTCACTTTTATTTAATTCACAATCTTCAAGTTAAATAAAATAATTCTCAAATAACTCAAGAGGTAGAATATGGTGGATATCTCCCACCAGAAGATATCCACCATATACATAAGAGTGTTCAGGCAAGTTAGGTTTTAATAATAAAAACCTTTCGCTTCCCAGATGATGAAAGTATGGCCGGTGCTCAATGCTCCTAGTTTTGTTGATTAATGTATTAAAAGTTTTATATAATAAAATAATAAGATGAAAGATATTTAACATAAAGTTTATCTGTGTAATTAAAAAATAATAGCATAATAAAAAAAGGAGAACAAAATAATATGAATGAAAGGAAATAAAGAAAATTCTCTGATATTTAAAACTTAAACTATAATTTATTAAATACAAATAATTTATTTAAAAAGAATGAAACTAAAATGATTGAATGAAAATGAAACACAACTTATAAACTATTATAGACGAAAATATGCTTTAATCGAATGGCCATTGATGAACTATAGAGTAGAGTAATAAACAAATGATTAATAACTATAATACAAAGATATATATAATAACTGAATGTTAAAAGGTAAAGTTCAATGTTTAGAGAATGTTATTTAAAGTTGAAGGTTAAACAAAATTTAAGGTTTAGACATTATATAAAAAATAATATTGGAGTTGTTTTACTTTAAATGTCCATCCATCCATGGGAACTTATTCTTCCTCTTCGCTCAGTCTTCTAAAATAATGTCTGCAAATGTGCACAATACACAACTGAACACCCTGGGTGAACGAGAATGTAATAAATGTTTTTAAAGAATGTTTAAAGCGTGAGGAGTAATGCGTACACGGCTGGCGAGAATCAACAGCTGACTGACTTGGTGAAGCGTCCTTTGTTTGTCTAAAAGCGACTTCGACCAATCAAAAACGCCCTCGCACATAACACTAAACTAATGCTAGTTAAATACTTAATATCGATTGGTATGATATTCAATGTTAAATTTGATTAATAAATTAACGACAATATATTAGTTACTGAATTTACAACTTATTAATTATTGAATTTAGAATTAATTTAAAAATGCTGAACTAAAAATTAAACTAAAGAATTATATAAAATAAAAAAATGGGTTCCCTGAACAACGTTATATGATTAAGTTTAGAATAAAATTATAAATAGGACTAACCTGTGGTGTAATCATTAACATCATAGTAACCTAGAATACTAAAGGTAGCGGGTTCGCGTTTCGTTTTAAATGGGAGTAAAAAATCCTTCGCTATGCCGTCCCTCGGATAGGACGTAAAATGGGGGGGTCCCGAGCCTGTACGATATCAGGTACTCGTTAAAGATCCCTATCCTGATTATACCTGGATATGCAAAATTTAGGACTCCCACTCCCACTCCTTCCTCTTCACTGATACCTACCTAGTGAAGAAGAAGGATTTGCTCTGCCTAGAGCCGAGCTCTGTGGTGTAGCGGTTAGCATCCTCGCATGTAACGCAGGAGACCCGGGTTCGACTCCCGGCGAGGCCAAATCTTTTCTCTTCAAAAAATAAATTATTTAAAAATGATTTAAAAATGGTGGTCAGCCACAAATTAAGATTGGATTAATTAAAATAATTTAAATAATTGACTCAAGTCAATAAAATATCATAAATTGGACAAAATTTGTCCACCTCCCGCTACTACTCGCAAAACTTGTGAGATAGGGGGAGTAGGTATCAGTGAAGAGGAAGGATTTGCTCTGCCTAGAGCCGAGCTCTGTGGTGTAGCGGTTAGCATCCTCGCATGTAACGCAGGAGACCCGGTTTCGACTACTGGCGAAGCCAAATCATTTCTCTTCAAAAAATGACTTATTTCAAAATATTTATTTATATAACGCTGTAACGTGAAACAAAACAACATGATTGAAAAGAGTTCTGGAACTCTTGTTAGAACAAACTGTTCTAGTACACGTTATTGAATGTTCAGGTATCTTCCACGCTTGTTTAGAACCTTCTAGATTGTTCTAATTCAGACTAAATATAAGGAGCGATGGACTGGAGAGTTAGTCTTGTTCTGAAGATCGAATCATACGGTTATTTTTGTGTAACTATATCGTTACAAGTTGATACTTTTTGTAACCTTGTTAATTATTTGAGATTTTATTGTTTGTCAGATATTGTTATTTTCGTTTGTACAGTACCAGTCAAAAGTTTAGACTCGCCCTTTGATTTTGTAAAATAAATAAATAACAATATTTTATTTATTGGACAAAATAACAACTATAATTTTATTTTTAATTTATTTAAAACTAGCTGTATATCCCGGTTTCACTCAGGGAACTTGGAAAACAATCAGAAAAGCCGTGGGTTAAGAAAAGTTCGTTACGTTAGAAATGAGATTTTTTTCGACTCCAACCGTCGATTTCGTAAAAATCTAATATAAAGCGAGATCATAACGATTTTTTATAACAATAAAGAATATACCCAGAGATTGGCTGAAGTTATGCAATTTTAATATGACCAGGTGTTCGCACCTAGTATGAAAGAACCATTAAGCGAAATGGTGAGAATTTAGGACAAACGGTATGGATTTTTATAAAGAACAAACAAAAAAACAAACAAACAGAATTTCATTTTTATTTATATAGATTGTATTCGAAACAATCATATAATTTTTGAAATGTTATCTCTTGAGTTACAATTATTTTTTTAAGCATGAAGATTGTGAATTAAATACAGGTGAGTTTAAACTTTTGACTGGTACTGTATAAACCCACAATTATGTTACGATACTTAATAAATATTAATAACTACTTTCCACCAAAAGAAAAGCACAAAATTGGAAAACAAAAATTTCATTACAGATATTAACGTGAAAAGTAGATATGTCTGCTAATTGGCTAAACAGCAACGTTCTGTAAAAGTAAAAGATTTATCCATTCGCTATTTTTTGAACTCTTACATTTCTATATATTATATAGGATTTTAATTTTTTTTATTCAGGAGCGGTACCGAACCGAGATGACTTGCGTATAATGTCGAATTCTCCAAAAGTGGCACCGAAGGAATGACACATCGATAGATCGAACACACAAAGGTTTGGTAAATCGAGGGTGGGATGATGCATCGCCGTCCTATTGCTACTAATGTTTACCTTCGACCCTTCAATATCGATTATAGGAAGGTCGATATTGAATTTCGATTGTATAGAGGGCAGCAAACGATATATTTCCGCCCCCTTTGCCTGAATAATCTATGAAACCTTTCTGTTGGGAATTGGGCACTGGCCATATTGTTTGCTACCACTCCCTCGTTAATTTCTCTTTGAAACATTCATCAAATGGACATTCAAAGGGTTGTGTTTCGTGATTTGGTTTATTTCTATTATCAATTTTTCTGTGATGTGACAGTAGTAATTTATTGATATATTGGTTGATATATAGTTTTGGAAAACATTTGATTTTTACTTTCACTATATATATGAATATATATGAAATATATTGAAAGTGTGTGTGTGAACAGACTAGCTCAAAAACTATAAACCGTGCGAACCTGAAATTGGGTATTTAGTGTATGTATATGCCCGCGACGTGGCAGCAAAAATTTCATCAAAATTGCTCAAAGGGAGGGGGTACTTTATTTGTTAACTTTTTAAGTTTTTTTCGATTTTCTCAAAAAAGGCTTTAACGATTTTGATAAAACTAGGTATTTGATGTATGTATATGCCAAAGATGTGATAGCCAATATTTCATAAAAATTGATTTACCGGAGGGGGGACTTTACTTAATAAATTTTGTATCATTTAACGTGTTTTTTTTTTATTTACTCAAAAAAGGCTTTAACGATTTTGATCAAACGGGGTATTTGTTGTATGTATATGCCAAAGAGGTGATAGCCAACATTTCATCAAAATTGGTCAAACGGAGCGGACACTATTTTATAATTTATTTTCCAATATTTACCTTTTTTTCGATGATCTCAAAAACGGCTTTAACGTTTTTTATCAAATTCGTCATGTTTAATGAAAATTAGGTGTTCTTTAATATCAGGTAAGCTTTATCATTATTAATATTTTCTGAGGGGGCTTTTTTGGGGGGATGGGGCCTTTTTTGTTTGTTTGTTTCCTATAAAGTACCTTTGTTATTGTTCATATGGAGAAATTAACTGTCTCTCGTTGCGCCTAAAAATAAGAAATGGCTAAATATGAGATATGATAAAAATAAAGAAAACATAAAGAGGAGAAAAAAAGAAAAATATTCAGTCAACTCATAAAACTCGTTGAGCCCACGCATGCGGAGTACGCCTTTAATGACAGATCATTGTTCATAATTAAAGCCGTTCTGTCCATTTGAGATGTGGCAATTAACAAAACGCATTAATTTCTAATCTAAGTAAGTTGGTAAGTGAAAGTTATGTGTTGCGCGCACGCACCAGATTTTTTTAAATTAGCATTACTATATCGTTTTAACATCATTAGAAAGATATCGATTTTGGTGTTCGAAATGAAGTATAATCTAGAAAAATGTATTATTTTTTAATTTGTTTATTTTTTTTTTTTTTTTTATCCTTAAAACCTAACATGTTAGATGTTATAGAGGTTGAATTATGAATTTCGAATTCAGCTAGTTACATGATTCTTTACCCAGATAACAGTATGCTTGCAAAATAAAATCAGAAATTACATTTAAAAAATGTTTATACGTTAAGTAGGGATATATATATATACTAGCAGACCCGGCCACGCGTTGCTGTGGCTCAGTAGTTATATCCTAATATTTTTAAACAAATACAGTAATACCAATATTCATTGATAAAGATGAAAACCTTTCAGCTAATCAAAATCCAACGTGATTGAGAATAGAGCATTACACCATTTAAAAGTATTTGGTAAAGAATATAGGAAAGTTAAAGTTTTTATTTTTTACATCTCATACTTCAATGTAGTTTGATTAAAAAGGAGCTTGTTGTGTTTACGACTCACAGAGCTGCCAACACTATCGCCCTTTTTTTATGGATCGGTATAAACTAACTCGAAATGGCTATATTTTTCCACTAATTTTAAAAAGGATGACTGAAGTAAGTTTTGATAACCTCAGCCATTGATCTATTGATTATTGGCCAAACACTACTTCAACTTGGTATTGTTAGTTTAACAACGGGTTTAATTTTGCTCAGGGTCATGCCAATCTTGGTTAACGCGTCATATATGTCCTTTTGATAGGCGTTTTTCTCAATTTCTTTGAGACCTCGATTTCCCAACCCTTCGGCTAATAAGTGTTCGGTAGGAGGGTGGTGTGTTGAAGCTTTTAATTTAGCATATATTTGAGTGATAATAAATCTCTTTTTAAAGAGGTTTTTACATAATACAATTAAGAATTTTTATTTATTCAAGTACTAATTTGTTCAAAATGTTTTGGGTTAACCTGTTTTTTTTTTTTTTTTAACACAAACCAAAGATTTGATGGTTTCCACACACGTGAGCAGGCGATACCCACTTCCCACGTGAGTTATGCCGTTGCCCAAGGGAAAAACACGGATTTTCAAAGTCCAAGTGGACATTGTTTGCCCTTGGGATTTGTTTATGGTCATTGCAAAAGCCAAACGAATAGGATATTGAAGCCTTTTAAATTTTATTGAAAATTCTGTCGGTCCCAAGGGAATAGGTGGCAACAGGGCGATATCTCCTGTAAACCTTCCAGGTAACATTTTTCCTTCAATAACATTTCCTGTGATCCTTTTAATGACCAAACATGTACACAATTGAGGTGGATTTAAGTTACGAAGAAGAATGATCGGTGAGCCAATATTCAACTGGAGATTGTTTGGGTGTATATCCATGGAATTAAAAAATTCAGATGGGAAATTTACGGCTTCGTTTACATCTAGAATATTGTCAATTGATTTTGGAAGTTTATTTCATCGAAATCAACATTCTTTGCTGCCAAAATAGCACGACTACCCAGCCACTTATAGTCCAAATAATTGTTCAAAATATCAGGAAAGACACTTTATGTTTCGTAGACAGTTCATTTTTCGTCTCTACACCAGTTCAGAAATTTTCTGGTAATTTGATAAATTTTGAATTTCGATACAAAAAAAAAAAAAAAAAAACCTGTACCACTACAACCCATAAAGGGTCTTGGGTGCAGTACTATGTTAGGAAGAGTACTGTTTCTTGGTCAGCGGTCGTGCAAGGAGGTGATTTGACCGTGATCACGCTCAACCGCCAGGTTCTTTCCCCTTAATTTTTTAATTAAGGGTACCCACTTTATAGAGGCTGGGTTGGCCCCAGGAGGGTCTCTCGGCCCACGAGGCGAACTGTGGCGAATAATAAAGATATCATAAGCCATGTCAGATTCGAACTCGGGGCCTTAAGCACAGCAGTCCACTGCCTTACCAGTGGGCTACCCCACTCCCCGAATTTCGATACAGCTAGCTCTATTTCACCGTTTCCAATATAGAGCAATTGTTTAAAAAATATATTTGCCGATGGATTATTTTGCAGTAGTACTCTCATATTTATGGCGGATAAATCTGAAACTTGAGGTTACCCAAATAGCAATTATTCCTGTTCAGTAGAGGTGTAATAATCATTAAATGTAAAATTTAAAAAATGCCGCGATTTGTAATTCTTTCTTAATCAACAATCATTTAAATATAAGTAAATATCATTTCCAATAATAGCCTACTTTAAATTAAAGAAAGGATTAAAATCTTCGCTAACATTTCTTAAATTTTACATTTAAAGATAATTACAACTTAGGAAGTAACAGCCTCTATTAGATTGGGATTAAATTTTCTCAACTTTAAATTATTGTTGATAAAGGAGGAATTACAAATCTTCACTGACATTTTTTAAATTTTACATTTTAGATCTCGGGATAAAAATGATAAAAAGGTTTGGTAAAATAAAAAAACACTGTATTTAAATAATAATAACAAAACGAATAATGAAAATAAAGAAACTTCTGTTAAATAAATTAACTGAAAATATAATATTAAAGTCTTAATTATGCAGTTCTTTAGCAAATCACAAAGTATCCCACAACACCTAATCAAAACACACCCTTTTTGTGAGGGAGTTTTTACGACTGGTTACCCGCAGTGTAGCCAATTGACTAATTTTCACTAATTTTTGGCAACACTGACTCCCCAAAGGAAGGCTTCTATTAGGTTACACCTATGACAGTAGGTGCTGTTACAACATTTATAGAGTATTATTTCAAATAATAGCCTAATTTAAATTATTAAAATGCATTTACTATACTAAAAGTTGATATCAGGGTGGGCCAAGCAAAGCGTTTCAGCGCTTAGCTAGTAATTTAATTTAAATACAAATAAAAAAGGAAAAGGAAGAAAAAGTACCTACACATTTGAGTATTTATTGTAACCTTTTCTTGATTTATTTATCCTTTAATGAAAATTAACAATAAATACAAATTTGTATTACTATTTGTCTGTGGAAAATAATAATATAGGAAAAATAACTGCACTCACATAACGCAATACAAAATTATAATAATGATAACCTGTATTACAATAGCATGCTTATAAACAAAAACATTATGAAATCGACATATGACGCCATGTTAATAAATCGAAACACGACCTACTGTATTTGCAATAATTCGCTATATAAGAATTATTTTGATCACTAATCAAGTTAAAAACTATCCGGTCCGGTAAGTTGGCCAAAACTATATAAATTGAGCCAAATTTCATTAAAATCGGTTGAGTAGTTTCTGAGAAATAGAGAGACAAACATACGGACACGAGATTTTTATATATATAAGGATATATATATATATATATATATATATATATATATATATATATATATATATATATATATATATATATATATATTTACAACACGAGAAATGAAAGAAATAATAAAATATGATAATACCATCTTTTTTATTTAATCGAATAATATCTTTTCAATTTAGAATATGATAAATAACAAACTTTGTCTAAATTATATACATACATTTAGGAACATACTTATTTCTTTTTTTATGGAGAAATTTAACTGATATTCCAATAAAACAATATGTTTTTGGGCAAGTGTTCGTATAGATTGGTATAATTTGAAATTGGGACAAATTAAGATTAATTCACCATCCCAGTAAATAAATGATTTAGTCAAATTTCCGACATGTCTGCTTCCACCCTGACTAACTATAGTGGAGGGTCATTACTATCCTATGTCTGCGTTTTATTGCTACATTAATTGTGTCCTGCGAAGAGAAGAAGATCCTCAGGAGCAGATGAAGGTGGTAAAGAGGATGTCCTCTTGCAGGCTTTGTATACAATGGTCTTTGCTTCTTATATACACGGTGGGCCAGACCCCCCTACCGTGCACCCCCCCCCCCACACACCCCTATAAATTTCATATCGTTTCGTCCTTGTGATAAAAGATTAAAAAAAAAGCCAATGTCCCCAGAAAAAAAAGTGGCCGCACTATCCCTAAATGACGTTCAAACATGCCGAAATGACGAATTTGATTTTAGTTAGTTTTTTTATTACTGACATTCACCATTATGCTTAATTTCGCCATAACTGGTATTTTATTAAAGCTAGATAGTTGTAGATTCAGAAGAAATAAACAAACGTTCTAAAATAATTAGTCTTGACAACATAAAATACATTTAAATTCAATTTTTTCAAGTCACTCGCGTAAAAGTTAAAATTCCAAGTTAATTTGTGATTAAACTCGATTAAACATTCAAAATAATATCCTAAACCCGCTGTAAATATATGATGTATGAGAACTGAACGATGTGGCAGAGGACTGGGTGCGCCCGAGTCACCCGCACCTTTTCGCCTTGTAGGTCCGTTGTCTATGAAACTAGTTGATATATTTTGAAATTTGACCACTGATTTCAAAAGAAGAATAATTGCTACAGATGGTTTATTTCAGGGTGTTTTTCGTTAACGATGGCCGTTTAATCACAAATTAACTTGGAATTTTAACTTTTACGCGAGTGACTTGATAAAATTGAATTTAAATGTATTTTATGTTGTCAAGACTAATTATAGAACGTTTGTTTATTTCTTCTGAATCTGCAACTATCTAGCTTTAATAAAATACCAGTTATGGCGAAATTGAGCATAATGGTGAATTTCAGTAATAAAAAAACTAATTAAAATCAAAATCGTCATTCCGCCATGTTTGAACGCCATTTTCGGTTAGTGCGGCCACTTTTTTTTCTGGGAACATTGGCTTTTTCTTAATCTTTTATCACAAGGAACACAACGATATGAAATTTATAGGGATGTGGGGGGGGGGGGGGCATGGTAGGGGGGTCTGGCTCACGTACTAATATCTATTGATGTTTGGAAGTGTATGACTTATTCAGTTGCAGTCACGGCCAACTGTACATTACGAAATCGATGAAAATAAAATAATTTGAAAAACTTTGAGATAATATCTTTCATTCTATAAAAGATTCTATAAAAAGGATAAAAGGTTAAGACCAATTTCCATACTCCGGCGACTTTTAAGTAACTAATGATTACGGCTTCATAGATCTTTATTAAGGATGACAAATTTATGTTACGTGATAGATCTAATTAAAGTGGCCTTTAACATAAATAAAACGTTAGTCGTTCACTCGCGACCCGTTAGCATTTAATATGCTACTGAATAGATCTTATAAGAAATGATATATTAAACTTGACTAGGTAATTGTTCACCTGCCGATTAAAATTGTTTTAACGCAAATTATAATAAACTAGCTGTGGGGCCCGGCTTCGCTCAGGGAGTTGTGGAATAGGTAGAATGAAAGAATAACTTTAAAATGTAATAGTACAGAAAAATAGACCAAAATTAATCTTAGTTAAAACAAAATTTGTACCATCCTGAAACTTCAGTTTAGTATTAGTGGTAAGTTTCGAAACCTCAGAGTCCGCCCATATATGGTTTCGGTATAAGAGATGCTATTAATGCGGTTCTCTCAATGCGTTTTCTTCCCTTTTCTAGATTAACAAAAATTATTTTGGCAGCTAATATGTCCTGCTATGTACCATTTTGTATTGCTTCTATGTTCTTATTCCATTGAGACCATTCTCATGACGATACCGCATCCTTATCAAGTTGAGTAACTTCTCCTTTTTCGAATTCGGTTGAAAATTTACGAACAGAACAGAACTATTATAAGAACACTTTATTTTCGAAATACAATCCATTAGGTTATATCTTTTATTCATATTATCTATAGGTTATCTATTTTATTCAGCTTAAAAACTAACGTTTTCATTCGCTCACTACACTAATAAGCATTTTTTTTGTTGTTGTAAATGTACTCTAATATTGTATATTGATTAAAGGCAATGTTTCGACCAATTCTTCCCAAGTCAACTCATCCAGTTGGTTATGTTTGTTTTTAATTTCAATTCATTGCAGAGATGTAATGACCTTATTGAAAATAAAAAGGAAAAAATAATTATTTATACATAATCTCGTGTAATTTAAAGAAAACAGCTGAAGCTAAAACCATAACAAACCGAATTAAAGAATGATAACCTTATGAATTGAGTTTAGCTAGCGCTCCTGGCTTCCAAATGTCGAACTAAATTTTTTCATTCATTAACTCGCCTGGGCTTATTAGAGGGGCTAATTACATGTAGCGAGAGGCTTAAAATTACAGCTCTAGTCCCTTCAACATTACACTCTTAAAATGAAAACTGAAACCTTCTTCATCGGTAGGGGAGATAGGGCAATACGACGACATAACATACTTGATGGTACGTGTAGTCGTTTTTGAGCCTTTTCGACTGCTGGGATGAGCCACAGACGATATCGGGCATCGGGGTACGATGGGAATACTCTGACGAAAGCGTTGCCTTTTGACTAAGAAGTGAATTCAATGAGCGTCTCAAGGGCATTATCTCTTGGTAAGGATTGGAACTAGACATAACAGGCGCAGGACAGGCCCCTGGGATCCGATACAGGATTTACGCCATACTTTATCGAAAATAGCATTAAACTGTTGGAATTTTGAATTACCATCCATATTAATAATTTTTGATATGTTAAAACGAATTTTTGAAGTCTTTTACAGCTTCACAACCACTCACTTCATGATAAAAAAAAATGTAAGGAATTAAATTTATATTCAATAAATAAAGCAAATATCAGTAAGTTTTATTTATAACTAGCTGTATATACCGGTTTCACACGGAGAATTTCATTTTTAAATCTATAAAGTTAGACTTTTATCGACTCAAACGGTCGATTTCGTAAAATCCAATGTAAAGCGAGATCAAAACGATTTTTATAACAATAAAGAATTTCAGCTGAAGATCGGCTGAAATTATTCAATTTTAAATGGACAGGTGTTCGCAACAGATATGAAAGAACCACTGAGCGAAATTGGAGAATTTAGAAAAAACGGTACGGATTTCTATAAAGAACAAACAAACAGAATTTCATCTTTATTTACATAGATTATTGCTGTATATCCCGGTTACACCCGTGAAATTTCATTTTTCTAATGAAACGGTCGATTTCGTAAAAAAACATTGTAAAGCGAGATCATTCCGATTTTTATAACAATAAAGAATATCAGATGAAGATCGGCTGACTTTATGCATTTTTAATATGGACAGGTGTTCGCTCCTGATATCGAAGTACCACTGAACGAAATTTGGAGAATTTAGGACAAACGGTACGGATTTCTATAAAGAACGAACAAACAAATAAACAAACAGAATTTCATCTTTATTTATAGAGGTTACAGACTTAGTAGGTAGTATTAAAAAATCTGGTGCGTGCGCGCAACACACAACTTTCACTTACCAACTTATTTAGATTAGAAATTGACGTGTTTTGTTAATTCCCACTTCACAAAATCACAAATTTCTCCACATTCATTCCTTATTTTTGCCGTTTATGAGTAAATGAAAAACACACGTGAAAGTGATACAAAATTTATTAAGTAAAGTACCCCCTCTATTTGATCAATGTTGATAAAATTTTTACTGTCACATTGCGGGCACATACATACACCAAATACCAAGTTTGATCAAAATCGTTGTACCCGTTTTCGAGTAAATAAAAAACACACGAGAAAATGAGACAACATTTATTCAGTAAAGTGCCCCCTCCAATTAATCAATTTTGATGAAATTTTTACAGTCATATCTCGGGCATATAAATACATCAAATACCAAGTTTGATAAAAATCGTTAAAACCGTTTTTGAGTTAATACAAAAAACACGTGAAAATGATACAAAATTTATTAAGTAAAGTCCCCCCTCCGGTTGATCAATTTTGATGAAATTTTTGCAGTCAAATCTCGGGGATATTAATGCATCAAATACTCAGTTTAATCAAAATCTTTAGAGCCGTTTTTGAGAAAATCGAAAAAAACGTAAAAAGTTATTAAATAACTTTGACCAATTTTGATGAAATTTTTGGTGTCACATCGCGGGCATATACATACACTAATTACCCAATTTCAGGTTCGCACGGTTTACAGTTTTTGAGCTAGTCTGTTCTCAAAGACACACACACAGACCATTTCGCGGGACTTGGTTATTTCGACTCAGGGGACCCCAAAACGTGTATTTCCGTTGAAAACCGGAAGTCGAATTTTTTTACGATCGCAATACTTCCACTTACTATATATTTCATATATAGGTAAGTGAAAGTAAAAAAAAAAATATTGTTTTCTTTCTCATATTTATGCAATAATTAAAGAATCTCAAAGTAATTAAAAGAAAATTAGAACTACATAGAATAAAATTAAAAATAAGCATAAAAATAGTCGTTGCAACATTATCGGACGCGGAAGGGTGATGGCATCCAGTTGTCTTGTTCTATTACTCTGGGCCTTATCGGACCTCGGAGTCCGATTCTATAAACAATAGAATTTCAACTGTTAGTGACATTTTCTGCACTAAAAAGCAATAATCTCATAAAAATCGGCTAAATTGAGTGTTAGGACTTTCGGGTATTTCCATGTGAAAATGATCTGCTCAGAGAAGAATGAAAGACATCGGACGCCGATGACCGATGTGGCACCTAACGTGTTAATGAATGATTATTTAAACGATAAAACGACCTTATTTCCCAAACAGGGAGAAGATGGCGTTTCGTCTTAAGCCAAAGTGAGTAGAAGACGCTGAGCCGAAGATGACTGACAATAAAATAAAAACCTAATCCGCGACGTCCATGTTGGGACACGGTTTAAGCCTCCCTTATTTTTATCCTGTTTGTCATAACTAAAGCTCGGAATTCCGTGCAATAAAAACTTCAAAACGCGCAAAAACGTACATTAAAAACTTCTTTAACATGCAATAAAAATGTATTGCTTAAAAATCAGGCATTAAATTATTTTTGTGAACAAAAAATAACTACTTCCGAATAAAATAAGTAGCGGAGAGTAAATTGAAGTAGAAGTAATAGAGTTTCTATTTCAATTTACTGTTTACAAATTATATTTATAATATTGTTTTTAGTATACATTTACATTAACTGAAGTTTGGATCTTTTGTGTAACACTATTGATCTATTTTTGAAAATATTTCCGATAAAAAAAATCGGAACATAAAATATTTACTTTAAATAGTAACATCAAGATTTGGAATGCAGAGTAAAATACTCGCATCTGAGCAGTAATTATATTGGAAATAGAAAGATTGTAAGAAAAGGAAAGATACTACTCAAATTATCGAATACAATAATATACTACAAGCGATGTCCGATGCGTA
Source organism: Aelia acuminata (assembly GCA_911387785.2). NCBI lineage: Eukaryota > Metazoa > Arthropoda > Insecta > Hemiptera > Pentatomidae > Aelia > Aelia acuminata. Next base: position 4,205,609 of record OU426982.1, on the reverse strand, counting down.
GGCTTATTTTTAAATCAGTCTGGTACATGGGCGGATCCAGGGGGGATGCAGTTTTAAAGAAGAGGGTTGCTGCCCAAAAGCGCCCCAATGCAATTTCGTGCAGTAAACCCCAAAACGTGCAATTTCGTACAGTATAAAACTTCATTAAAATATTCCATTAGGCTTGGTTCGAATAACTAATTCGAGTTCGCTTTATTCTGACTTACCAATAAAAAGTTGTAATTGCACGATAATCCGAGTTCTAGACATAACCTTATCTTTTGTTTTTGTAACTTCCCTTTATTCTACTAAGGCTAATCGGACGATGCTACCGGGGGGAGTCCTAAATTTTGCCTATCCAGGTATAATTAGGATAGGGATCTTTAACGAGTACCTGACATCGTACAGGCTCGGGACCTCCATTTTACATCCTATACGAGTGATTTATAATATATAAAAAATTAAATATAATTTTAACCCGTATTAAGAAAAGAGCTTTGTGAAAAAGCAAACAAATTATAATTCATGTATATCATTGGATGCAGGCAGTTGTTAGGTTTGGAAGGCAGCAGCACTCGCTGAGATGAGGAAGAGGGCAATAATATGCACTTCCGCTACTCAGAGCTGATCGAGCTTAGTTCGGAAGCCAACTTTATTCTTTTATAAATATCCTGTATCTTATAAAAAGTAAGGTTTCCCGGAAGGCTTATGAGACAAATTTCATTATAGACAAAGCATAGCAACTTATAATACTAAAGGTGTCATCCTGCTTTGCCTAGAATAGGACGTAAAATGGGGGTCCCGAGCCTGTACGATGTCAAGTACTCGTTAAAGATCCCTATCCTCATTAAACCTAGATAGACAAAATTTAGGACTCCCACTGTAGCATCGTCCGATTAACCTTAGTAGCATAGAGTCATGTTAAACAAACAAACATACAAAATCACAAAGCTCTACTAAAATTCTCATCATATTCGGATTAATTTTTACTAACGAGAGACCAATCTAAAAAGATATTTAGTCTTAAAATTAAAATTTTAACGTCCAAAATATAAATAGCGATTTGAAACACACTTCTTTCAACTTCTACCTAAATAAAAAGCTCCTATATCAATAATTACCATTAAATAATATTCGTCGCCTGAAAATGATTATTTGTTAATATCTATAAATTACCCTTGACAACTTAGACTGAAGCCATTAGTGTGTACTAGCGATAACCTCCCGTCAATAATCGATTCATACATTCGATAGCGATCTAACGAGCTCCTAACTGGATGTTAATCGGTTCCATATATCAGTTACTGCCGTGAACAGTTATTTATTGTCACTTTATATTCCTGCAGCTCTTTATAAACACTTGTTCTAACGGCATTTATCTTATTTATCGCTTCTGGATAATATTATGATAAACTCTATTGTTCATGAATTACAGTTATACATTTGTAGGTCTCACAACCTAACATCGCAAATTAATTTTAATTTTTGACCAGAGCCAGTCATTTTGTGTTCATATTTCACCCTAAATAATGTACCTTTGCCCGCTATGTATATATGTATGTATTTGTTTTGTTTAACTTTACTTTATGCTACTGAGGCTAATCGGACGATGCTACTGTGGGAGTCCTAAATTTTGCCTATCCAGGTATAATTAGGATAGGGATCTTTAACGAGTACCTGACATCTTACAGGTACATAGCATCTACTGCATTAATCTGATTTCCTCTTTTAATCTCTCAAGGGTCTCTCAAGACTAGAGAGGAATGATGAATATTTAAAAATACAGGGGGGAGGGGTCAACTGTGGTGTAGTGGATAGCGTAGCAACGTGCAATACTAAAGGGTGCGTTTTGCATACGCAAAGGACCGTTGGGAGAATAACAGTTTTAACTAGTCAATAATAATTTGTAATTAATTAGTCGTAGTAACAATAATTTTTTGCAGCTTTGAGGAAATAAAATTGTATTCACATGCTAAAACTATTAATGCTTTGTTTGTTTTAACGTTACTATATGCTACTAAAGCCTAAGGGAAGGTGCTACAGTGGGAGTCCAAAATTTTGCCTATCCAGGTATAATTAGGATACGGTCTTTAACGAGTACCTGACGTCGTACAGGCTCGGGACCTACATTTTACGTCCTATCCAACGGACGGCAAAGCCAAAGATTTTTTACTACCACTAAAAAACCCTAGGGCCACCGCAGGACGCGTATTGTAGGTTTCTATACTAACCACATGTGACCCTCATGATCCAACTTAGTACGACAGAACTTCAAATCGTGCATTATATAACTTCTGTATACTGACAATAAAACATCGAAATTGCACGGAATTCCGTGCATTATTCGTGACCAATTGAGTGGTGACATCAAATCAACAAATAAATTAACCAAATAACATGTTTTTAATTGCTTTATTTTCGTTAATATTTCATACATTGTACCCGGTACAGTAAACCCTCGATATAGCGAACTGGTAGGGGGTTTGATATTCATAGTTCGCTATAACGAGATTCGTTATAACCGAGGATTCTTTTTTTTAAATATTTTTTTTAGCCAATGGCCGCACTAATTTGATCATATTTAGAAGGAAATTCATTCATTAGAACTAGTTACATTAAAACGCATGTATGTAATTTATTTTTAGGTTAACTACATATTAATTAAACAATGAGATTCATTAATTTACCTGCCAAGTTCACTTGAGAGTTCTTTAGCCTTAGCTTTAAAAAGAGTGTCTGAGATTGGTATTTAATATCTCATTTGTTTAAAGCAATTTATCAATTTTTTCCAAATATTCATGAGCCGCAGAGCGCAGTCGTTAATTTGATGCTGAAGTTATTCCTTGGGCTGCGGTTGAATCTATTTTATCTTTGTTTTTTATAATGGTTGACAATGTTCATTTTAGAATTCCATATTTTTCTGTGATGGTTTTCTTACTTAGAATTCCCGATTCAATAACCTGGAGAATTTTTAATTTTTCCTCGATTGATAAGGATTTACGTTTGTGACACACGTTACCAGCGAACTCATTGTGTATTAAAAAAACGACAGAATAAACTACTACAGAACACTGATTCGAATAATACAGAAGTCGAAACAGAACTGTGCTAGTTTTGAGAAAAAAATCAATGGAATCAGAAAGAGAGCAAAAGGAAATCGGATTAGTTAAGAGTAAAAAAACCACCTCAATTCTAGAAACTTGAGCTACTTCATCTTCTCGCGCTCATTCTATGTAAAAAAGAAAAAAAAAAATTAATAAAAATTCTAGCAGTTCGTTATAACAGAATATAATAATTCTCAGGCATCAAATTTAGTTCGTAGTTCGCACTAACCGAGGGATTTCGCTATAACGAGGGGTTCAGCAGTAAAACAATGGTAATTTTGGGGGATAGTATTTTGGTTCGCTATATCGAGTTGTTCGTTATATCCGAGTTCGTAATGATGAGGGTTTACTGTAATTGGCAATAATATAATTGACGTGATAGCAGCAAAACGATTAAAATGGGCTTATAAAATTGCGAAACTTAGTATTGAACGAATTCCGAAAAGATTAATAAGCGCGGTGCCGAATAGGAAACGTCCGAGGGGCAGGCCGAGACGGAGGTGGGAGGATTGCGTTAGGGCGGATCTGTCGAAGTTTGGTCTGGAAGACGGTCAAATAAATTACCGAAACTTAGATGGACTTAAAAAAAAGTTTATTTATCAACAACAATGTTTACAATTAACAAACAACTGAACTATTACTAATAAACTATTGCACTAATCTATCTTATCTAAGATCTCATGACTAACTACTGGGATTGGACTCCTCGCTAGAGGGAAAAGGAGGGGTATTTATACTGAGTCAGGGAAAAATTGCTGACTCTATGAATTAACTTCTATTTGGCTACCATAAATCCTCCCATCCGTAGTTCTCGAGCTCCGTGAGAGAAGAAGTGGGTGGATGCTGTTGGTAGAAGTTGTAGGCTGGAGTACAAGTTCTTCCTTTGGGCTTGGTGCAGCATCTTCTTGATTTGCTTGAGAAAGAATACTTGAGGACTTGTACAATGAATACAAATTAAAAATCAAAAGATATATTACAAAAATGCTTAAAATTATTGAGAAATAATCCAAATTAATGTGATCTTCATAAACAGTATTCAGACTTTCAAATACTTCATTACTCAAATTTGGCATTTTTAATTGATCAAAAGTTACATTAAAATATTTATAATCTGAAATTTCATGAAATGAAGATAATACCTCAGTATACACATAATTATTTCGAGTGTGATTTATAATCTCTTCATTATCTTTTAACTTAATAATAGCCGTTTCTGGTAATGTTACAGGATAAGATGAATTATTTTGGATTGTAATGTGCTTAATCTTAAAACTAACAAATATATCAATTACATCTACATAAGTTATATAAGGTTCTGAATTACTAATAGTAGTACTTAAACAATTACTTAAATTATTATGTATAGCATTTTCTATGCATGAATCATTAATTTTATAAATCTTATTACAATAATAATTAGTTTTTATAAAATTACACTCTCCTTTATACACTTCTGCCTTATCATACAATACCATTTGATTATTTACAATAGTAGTTATGTAATTATTATTCTTTTTTACTGGAACAGATAATAAATATAAAGTACTAAATGATTTAGCTTGAATAGGTAATTGTATCATGTAATGAACAATATTATTTTTAATCATACAGGATAATTTACTAGTTAACCATAACGTTTCAAGATCAGAGCTTATAAAATTGTAATTATCATTAATATCTATACTTTTTAAAATGCTGGAATGTGTTACTCCGATTTTACACATTTCTAATGAATTTTCTATGTCCATGATTACAATAGTGATATAGTTTAGAATGTCATATAATTCGTTTAAATGATTTGATAGTGTAGTCTTGTCTACAACATTTATTAGACTTGCTAATTTATTACTGTTATTATTAATTAATCTAATGTCTTTTTGAAAGGTTTTTACAAGATCTTTATTAATCTGAATCTCATGAGCTATGTTGTGTTCCATACGATAGTTATTCTCCTCAAGAGTAGTAATTACCTGATCATAATGTGCTTGGTCATCAGAATCGAGGTTTCCAGTGACGTACTTTACAGCTTTCCCTATAAAGTTCATTAATCCTCTTTTTCTTCTATTACGCGGTATATCAATAATATTATTAACTTTATCTTGTAGAAATTTCAATTGTTTTGAAATTAAATCATATTGGCTATGTTGTTTAAAATTGCTCAAGTCCTTTTCTAATATGGATATTTCATTTATAAAACTTGAAAAATTTAAATAGTGTATTATAGTCTTGTATTTCTGAATTACCTTGGAATCAGAAAGTTTGAATGTAACTAATCCTGAAGAATGTTCCGGGTTTATTAGTTCATACTGGAGCGATGTCTGGATCATCAGAATCAATGTCCATATCATCTTCATTATCTGTAATGTTATTAGGTTTTTTAGATTTTCTTTTTCTTTGGATATTATCTGCATGAACCTTAAGAATTTTGTTTTTATGTTTAAATTTATGAACCTGTCTAAACGGGTTCTCATGTTTATTTCTAGTCCTAACCTTAACATACGGTTGATCTTCTATTTCTTCATTTACCCTATCTTTATTTAATGATTCAGTCCTTACTTCCTTTTCTCTTTCGATTTTACTTTTTATTTCTTGATGAACTAAATTTAATTCTTTATGATATTGATTAATTAAATCCTCCTGAATAATAGATAATTTCTTTTCTGGATCCTTAATGGAACCAAAGGTAATTTCATTTGGAGATAATTTGAGATTTTGATTTAAGGAATTATTATATGTAATAAGGGCTAAATTTAAATTTGAATTTAAATCTCGTTCTTCCCCACTATTTTTATACGTTCGGATGATTTCTATTAACGTAGAATGAGCTCTGTTGATGAGCCCAAGCGAGTTAGGATGGTTAGGAGTTGTATAGTATGCTTCGATACCTAAACTTTCCAACAAATTTTGAATCAAGTTATTTTTATATTCTTTTCCATTATCCATCTTGATTCTTATTGGATTGGGGAATAAACTTAAATATTTTGTAATAACCTTAAAAATATTTGTTGCGTTGCAGGCCGCTGTGATTTCAGCATACATTTTCTTTGAAAATGTATCAATAATAGTTACAATATACTTTCGTTCAAAGTGTAAAGTATCTATCATTAATTCTTCAAACGGTCTCATTGGAGTAGGTGTTACTTGAAATTGAGATTTTATCGGTTTCCGATCATATTTAGTTTTTCTACAAATTTTACAGTTGTTTATAAAATGATTAATTTCTTCTTTCATACGAGGGAAATAATATGTTCTCTTAATTTTTTCATAGGTTTCCAAAACTCCTCTATGAAACGATTTACCAATGTGATAATTGTTAATTAACTCTATTTGTTCCTCCTTATCTTCTATATTTAATAATTTAGTTTTATATCTTTTAAATTTAACACTAGGAAATTGTTCCATAATCAAAGAAGACATCTTTTTAAATATTCCTTCGAAATCACTTCTCACTGTTTCTACATTTGGTTCGCAATAAACTCCATAAACTTTATTAGGCATTAATATTTCTGTTAAAGTTTCCTCCAAGTCATTACTCCAAGGGTAAGCGGTTTCAATAAAATAAATATTTTTACCAAATGTCTTTTCTAATCTAATTCTTTTATGTCCCCTTTGTATAAATATTTGATTCTTTTCTACATTGATTGGTTTTGAATCATCTACAATAAATATTTGTTCATTACTGCTTTGTTGTGAATGTTGAGTGTTTAAACTTTCATTGTCGAAATTTGGATCATTTATTTCATTTTCTAATTCAGAATCATTATTTTCTTCTTCAATATTATTATTTTCTATCTCCATATTATGATCTTCTAATAACGTTTCATCAAAATCAAAACCTTCTGGCGATGTCAATGGCATTTGTGATGTCTCGCCTAGTATTCTGTCTAATTCTAAAGCTGAATCTTCATCTAAATTAAGATTAGTCATAGCATTAACGGTATCAATTTTTACTCTGCTTAAAGCGTCAGCTACATAATTAGATTTTCCTTCAATATATTTTATTTCAAAATCATATTCATGAAGATAAAATATCCACTTCATTATTCTTGTGTTATTGTTTTTCATATTAAACAACCATTGCAATGGCTTATGGTCTGTTTGAATTATAAATTTTGCTCCATATAAATACGGCCTAAAATGTTTAGTGGCATAAACAATTGCTAGAAGTTCTTTCTCAATGGTGGAATATTTTTGTTCTGTATCATTTAATGTTCTCGAGGCAAAAGCAATGGGGTGTTCAGTTCCTTCAGTGACTTGGGAGAGCACTGACCCCACACAAAATTGGGATGCATCCGTAGTGACTATCATAGGTAGTTCAAAATTTGGATAGGCTAAAATTGGAGCGTTCATTAAATGAATTTTTAATTTCTCGAAAGCACTTCTGTAATTTTCTGGTATGATATTGTCTTTATCTTTTAGTTGTTGAGTTAAAGGTTTAGCAATATTAGCATAATTATGAATAAATTTACGGTAGTATCCAGTTAATCCAAGAAATTGTCTTATTTCCTTTTCGGTTTTAGGTATTGGAAATTTTGAAATTGCCTCTAATTTCGCAGGGTTAGTTTTTATTCCTTCTGGAGTTAATATGTACCCTAAAAATGGGAGTTCACTTTTAAAAAATTCTGTTTTATCTAGTTGAATAACTAGATTATGTTTGGCTAAAGTTTCAAATATATTTTCTAAATGTTGAAAGTGTTCTTCTACAGTTTTTGAATAAATTATTATATCATCAACATAGACGAGTGCATTAGGTACGTTTGCTATCATTGCGTTCATTGCCCTTTGGAAGGTTGGTGGGGCGTTGCAGAGACCGAATGGCATTCTCACGTACTCGTAGTGTCCATTTTCTGTTGAGAAAGCAGTCTTCTCAATGGAGTCCTTTGCCATCTCTATCTGATGAAATCCAGAATCTAAATCTATTGTAGAAAATATTTTCGAACCTTGTAATTTATTTAATAAATCCTCAATATTAGGAAGAGGAAACTTATCCTTAATTGTCTGTTCGTTTAATTTTCTATAATCTATTACTAATCTATATTTCTTTTTCCCACTCGCATCTAATTTTTTTGGAACTAACATTGATGGAGAATTATATGGGGAATTACTTTCTCTAATTATATTTTGATCTAATAATTTCTTTATTTGACTGTTCATTTCTTCTCGAAGTTGAGGAGCAACTCTATAACTCCTTGAATAAATAGGATTCTCAGTTTTTAATTTAATTTGACATTTTAGTAAATTTGTAGAAGGTAAAGGTTGCTCATTAGTTTTAATTATGGAAGGATATTTTCCTAATAGATTAATCAAATTTTCTTTTGTATTTTTCTCTATATGATTTGTCCTAACCATACTGTCAATAACTTTTAAATCTTTTATTAAATTAACATTATAGTTTTCTTCAATTATTTTCCCATTTTTAATCAATTTTCCTTTTATTTTCATTAATATATCATCTCCAATATTCATATCTACTTTTAATTTTCTCATTGATTTCATACCTAATAAGAAATCGTATCCAGGACAGAAATCATAAATTTTAAATGTTACCAATATTTCATCATTGACCCCAAGCTTCGGTCCAATATCCAAGGTTACACTTCCGCTACCTCTTTTGTTACCGGCTGGTGTTATTATAATGAAATCTTCCGATTGTATTTTAATTCCCTCGGGTAAAGAATTTGGATTTATACAATTGATTTCCGCGCCTGTATCGATTAGCCATTCCTTGCCTTCTTTATCCGTAAAATGAGCATCCTTGTCATTGTTTACTAAATTTAGGTTGTACTTCGGGAGGCTTCGCCAAGTTCTAAAAAATTATCAAATTTAAGTTTGAGTTCTTGAATTTCTCTTTCTAGTCTCGCATTTTTTTCTAATAATTCTTCGTCATTTTTTACTTCCTGAAAGCATCTTACATTTTCGACCGATTTCATCGAAACGGTATTTTGTGAATCCGGCTTGAAAGGTCTTGAAGGAAAGGATTCATGATTCGTTTTATCATTATATCGCCAATTATCCTTCTCATGCCATGCCTGTGGCTTATTATTTCTATGATCCCTATAGTTTTGATTAAATCTTTTTTCCTCAAATTTTTGTCTATCATTATGATAAAATTTATTATGCCCTCTTTCTTCGTTTCTATTTTGGTGATAATGCGGCTTATCATATTTATTATGTTCTTGTTTGTTATGGTTATATTGTGGTTTATCATTTCTATTATTATAATGCTTTTTAGGGTAAAGTTGTTGTAGCAGTGGCAAACCTTCGTTTTGTAATTTTATGCGCAATCTGACTAAATCTTTAGGATCGAAAATCCTCATGTAATTACCCAATTCGATAGGTAAACAAGAAATTACATGATGTGTTATTCTTTCTTTAATATATTTTATTTGATCATCGGGATACGTTATATCATTATCAATTCTAATTCGGGCAATTAACACTGATAATGCTGATTCTACTCTATTAATAAAATCTATTGGATTCTCAAATCTGTATGGACGCATAGACATTAGCTCATGGTCTAATTGACAAATTGTTTTCTGGTCTCTATAATTATTTTCTATAAAAATTAATAATTCATCTAAATTAACAAAATGTTGGGTTCTAATATGATTTTTAGCTTCCCCCTTTATTTTAGATTTTACTTTATTTAAAAGAGCGGCATGATTTTCTAATGCTAAAGTATTATTAGCCTTACAAACATAATTAAAAACTTCCCTAACCTCTGTTAAAAACTCATAAACATCTTTGGAGTCCCCATAAAAATCCTGTATATGGTCATAATCCATAGCTGTCATTTTATATGTTATCATTTGTGGTTGTGGTGGTTGTGATTGTTGTTGTTGCAATTGTTGTTGTTGTAATTGTTGTTCTTGTAATTGTTGTTGTTGTAATTGTTGTTGTTGTACCTCTGAGTCATTCATTTTTGGCTGGTATATTTTTAGCTTACTCGGTTTTAAAAGAAATGACATAAAATAAATATAAACTAAATATTGTTTTAAATATAAAAAAAATATTACAAATTTTGTACCTCAAGTATTCTTTAAGTCCTTACGAAGTTTCTGGATTTAATAAAAGTTCTTGACCCGTTTGAAGTGTTGAACACACCTTGAAGCAGCCAGTCCCAGATTCTGTTGTCCAATGACTATTTCTTCGAATCTTCTTAGCCTGACACTCAGAGCTGTTACTTTAAGTAATTTCTTTGCTCTTCTTTCTTCAAGTTAATACGGGTCCCTGAATTCGGGCGCCAAATAAATTACCGAAACTTAGATGGACTTAAAAAAAAGTTTATTTATCAACAACAATGTTTACAATTAACAAACAACTGAACTATTACTAATAAACTATTGCACTAATCTATCTTATCTAAGATCTCATGACTAACTACTGGGATTGGACTCCTCGCTAGAGGGAAAAGGAGGGGTATTTATACTGAGTCAGGGAAAAATTGCTGACTCTATGAATTAACTTCTATTTGGCTACCATAAATGTCGATGGATGGAGGTGTGCAGGGAGCGAGTGGTCGTGTCGGCATCGAACCTTCGTGTTATATATTATACTCATTATTATTATTATTTTATACATTGGATCTTTTCTGGAGAATGATGATCAATTATTTTCAGTTTGTTGAGAAAATAAATAAAAATGTTCCCCCGAAGATGAGAAAAAATGTTTAAAAACCGAGTTTCCCTCCTCCTCGATTTTAGGTGAAAAGGAGGGGGGCTAAAAAATGAAAGTCCCCCTCGGGGTCGCTAAGCCCTAGGAAATAAGTAATCCGTGTGTAATACCTCGAGGTAATACCTGGGGGTAATAAGGGGCCGTAGCCTTGGTATTACCTGGGCCCCTCGCCCCTCTTCTATTATTTATAAAGGAGTATCGCGGGGATTGCCAAGGAGAGGAAAGTATAAGGACTTGAAATAAGAAAAAAAAATTACGAACAAGGTAAAGGGAGAACGTTGTCCGAAACGTATTTAGGTGGATATTGAATCTTAATTACTAAAGAAAAACATATTTAGGCTTGGTTTCAGACCCCTACTGAGGCATACTAACTTTATATTTAATGTAATCTAGAAAACCTTTAAATCATTGACAATAAGACAAAGTCAGTCCGCTATCTCGGTTTTACTTTGGAAAATATTGATTTTTCTCTTATAACTTATACCGTGGTAAAGTGTAAAAACCAACTGTATTACATATAAAAGTACAAAAAGAATGAGATTAATATCTGAACTGATCCCTGCAAAAAGGGCTTCAGTCACAAAAACATAATTTTCGGAAAAATATGGAAAACTATTCCCATGTAATACATACATACATCTGATAAAAAATATATTAGGTTCTATGTAAGGCATATGGGATCATGGGACTGAAGCCCTTCTTGCACAAAAACATGAGGTTACATAAACAGATGCTATTTCCATGGATAGCTCAATATTGGAAAAAATGTGACTAAAGTCCTATAGGTAATAGATTCTATAGCCCTATAGACTATAGATTCTATACTCAGTAGTGACAACTAGGTAAGTCGGAAAATAGTCCGCATGAATTACATATGTTTATAGGGGTCGTTATATCGTTATTGTTTAGTTTAGTTTGTTTGTTTGACATGGGCGATCAACAGCGGAGTCATTACGCCCTTTTTCTACTCTATAATATTGTTTGAGATATTCCAAAATGCTCTATTTTATTTTTGTAATATATATCATTCATTAACATGCACTACTATATATTTGTATTTATTATTTATTATTATATCTTTGCAAAGATGGAAAGCTCCTTTAACAGTTTTACAATGCTGTCTGCAGCTTTGTGTGAATCCTTCAATGCCTCCAAGATGTTACGTGGTATACTCAGCCTTGTGAATTCTCCTTCATATCTACTGCAATCTTCTATGATATGCTTAATTGTAAGAGGGGCATTGCAGGTTTCACACTCTGGCTGGCGTTCCCTAGTAATGAGATGAACATGGGTGAGGTTCGAATGACCTATCCGAAGCCTTGTCAGTGCTACCTCTTCTCTTCGGTTCCCTCGGAGGGAGCTAATCCATTCTCTCGTTGTAGGTTTAATGGATCTGAGCTTATTTGTTAGAGGGACTTGAGACCACATGGACTCCCAATTACTCCTTACTCTCTTCTTTAACCATGCTTTCACGTCTTTCGGTTCATATATTTGCAGTGTTGGGCCCGTCATCATTGCTGCTTCCTTTGCTGCCTTGTCTGCTGCTTCATTACCTGGGATTCCTGTATGTGATGGCACCCACAAAAAGCTCACTGATTTGTTGATGTCATATAAAATTTCAAGATAATTATTGATTTTTTTGATTGTGTGACCGACTCCAGTATGTTTTTGAATAGCGTAGAGGGCTGATAAAGAATCTGAACATATTAGAATATTGTTTTTGTTACTGTCAATAGAAAGATTAAGAGCAGTTGCAATTGCCTGCATTTCTGCAGTAAATATTGATGTAAAAGGTGGTAATTTGTATTTTTTTATTCTAGATGTTTGAACTACTGCGTAGCCAACATTCTCATTACTTTTAGAGCCATCTGTATAAAAAATTTCATACTGTTTATATTTGTCCATGATAAGAGAATCAAGGCTCCGTGTACGCGGATGAATATTTCTTAAAGAAAGGTCAAATTTTGGTGGAGGGTTTCTCCAGATCGGCTTGTGCACATCGTAGTCCCTAAGATCTATAGATATACTGTGAATTTCACTAATTATTTCTCTGAATCTAACTGCCAGTGGAGAAGGGTTTCTTGGTTTTGAATTATATAACTGGATATGTTGGGGAGAAAAAATGTGGTTATATACTGGATTGTTTGGCTGGAGTCTTAATTTGGCAAGATACGAAGTGATAAGCTCCTGACGGCGAAAAGCAAGGGGTGGCATGGAAGCTTCTACGCAGAGGCTAATTATGGGACTAGTCCGAAATGCTCCAGTGGCGAGTCTTATTCCCGTATGATGAACTGAATCCAGGAGTTTTAGATGGTTTGCCTTCGCTGATGAATAAACTGCACTACCATAATCGATCTTTGACCGGACGAGGCTTGCATATACCATAAGCATACTTTTGCGGTCGGCACCCCAGGATGTCTTAGCGAGCACCTTCATTAATCTAAGCCGGCTGGAACATTGCTCGCGTATATATTTGATGTGACTCAACCAAGTGAGTTTCTTGTCTAAAACCAGACCAAGAAATTTTACTTCTTCCGCAAATCTCAATTGCTCACCGTACATGTAAAGCTCTGGGAATTCAGTGGGATTTCTTTTCCTAGAGAATAATAGGCATTTGGTCTTTCCAGTTGAAAAGCGGAGATTGTTATTATCTGCCCAGATTTGAAGGCTGTGGATGACATCCTGGAGGGTCCTCTTCATCCAATTACTATCCCTGAATCGCAGTAGAATAGTAAGGTCATCAACATACAGAAATGCTTTGATTGGGCGGGGAATCACGTTGACGATTGTATTAATAGCTATTGCAAATAGCGTACAGCTTAGTACACTTCCTTGGGGTATGCCATTTGCTGTTGTCTTGGAATTTGAAATGGCCCGTCCTATTCTAACTCTTATGTGCCTTAGTTGTAGGAAGCTTTTCAGAAAATTTATTAGACGTCCACGAAAGCCCCATGTAAACATGTTTTGAAGAATGACTTTCCTATTTATGGTGTCATATGCTTTTTCTAAGTCAAAGAAAACTCCAACTGCCTCTTTTTTTTGTATAAATGTATTTAGCACTTCGGCCTCCATAATTATTAACTCGTCTAGTGTAGACCTGCCTTTGCGGAAGCCGCATTGGATATCGGTTAGGATGTTGTATTTTTCCAATATCCACACGAGTCTTTTATTTATAAGTTTTTCTAGTAGTTTTGAGAGACAGCTAGTTAATGATATGGGTCTGTAACTATTTATTATGTGTTTGTCATTGCCAGGTTTTAAAACAGGGATGATGATTGACTCTCTCCAAGCTGCAGGATAATATGAGGATTCCCAAATTCTATTGAATATAGTTAGTAGTGTGCTTTTTGCTGTTGATGGCAGATTTTTAATCATTAAATTGTGGATTTCATCCTGGCCTGGGGCTGAAGGTTTTAATTCATCAATGGCTGACTGTAGCTCCCAAGAGGTAAATGGACAATTGTAATGCTGCTGGAGATGTTCTTCGTGTCCAGTGTTTCTTGAATGATCACTTTCCTGAAACTCACTGTCATCCAGGCGAGGTATTGATTGATGGTTTAAAATGCTTGCATAATGATTTACAAAAGCTTCGGCTATTGTTTGTGTGTCAGTAACTATGTTTCCTTGCATATTTATTACGGGTGTTTCAGGATTAAACTTGCCTGCAATGCTATGAATTTTCTGCCAGATCTTCTTGACAGGAGTGTGGAAATTTATGGACTCGACATACGATATCCAAGATGTCTTCTTCTTGGCTTTAATAACGTTTCGAGTGATTGCTTTTTCTTTTTTATATTTTATGAGATTTTCTATTGTGGGGTTTTTCTGAAATCTTTTTAGGGCTCTATTTTTTATTTTCAGGGCTGCTCGACAGTCCTCATCGAACCAGGGAGCATGGTTGGGTTTAGGGATGCCTTTGGATTTTGGGATGTAAGTGATGGCAGAATCAATTATTTTTGAAGTGAAAAATATTATTGCTTCGTCTATATCATCCGGCAAGTCTTGGGCTTTTATCTTTAGCGTGCTTTTAAAGTCTTCCCAATTTGCTTTTTCAACAATCCATCTTGGTTGGTATGTTAATTTTGGTAACTCGTGATTAAAATTTAATTTTATGGGGAAGTGGTCGCTTCCATATTGGTTTTTACATACTTCCCACGACAAATGATTTTCTAGTGCAGGAGAGGAGATGGCTAAGTCAATAGCCGAAAGTGTTCCAGTTCTGGGACACAGGTGAGTCATATCTCCTGTGTTGAGTACTAAAGCATCAGCAGCATCTATGACTCTTCTGATAACATTTCCTCTTGGATTGTTTAGCCCGTTGAGACTCCAGGAGCTGTGGGATCCATTCATATCCCCTACAATAATAAATGGACACGGGAGTCTATTAATAAGTTGCAGTAGCGCAATTTCGTTTATGGGTTCAGTTGGAGGTAAGTATATGTTGCATATAGTAATCGAAAAGGATAGTTTGACTTGGATAACTATAGCCTGTAGTGGGGTGTCTATGTGTAGTTCTCTAGAGAAAAGGTGCCTCCTAACTGCTGTGGCAACTCCTCCATGAGCCCTATTTCCTTGTTCTAGCTCCTTGTCTTTGCGATACACCGTGAAATGAGGCAACGTCAAATCCAGGTTCGGGGTCAGCTTTGTTTCCTGAAGGCAGATGACGGCGGGGTCGGTATTCTTCAGTAGGACTTTCATTTCAGCATGCTGTGTACGAATTCCATTACAATTCCATGATATAATGGGCATCTTAGGTAAAGAATTTAAGAGCACCTAATGAACTCACCTGCCATGCTAACTTGTTATTACCTGCTATAATGAAGTCTGTAGTTGTCGTCAATGAATTATATATTTCGCAATTATTATGTTCCAATGTTTTAAACATTAATTTTATGAATAAACAAAAATAGAGAGAGACTATGTGGCAAATGTTTTGAAATGGTAAGCATATTTTTGTTGATTTAATAGAAGTAAATATATTTATATTTATATTAATATTTGGATAAATTAAAATTATTATGTTCACTACAATATTTATTTTATTAATTTCGAATAATATATTTTCATTCAGGTGACTATATAACTCGCTAACATCGACTATTGTACATATTAAATTATATATGGAAAAATTATGGCTTTCTGATTTATATACAATTTTAATAAAAAAACTAAGATATATAATATGTTTTTGTGGTTAAAAGTAGTTTTATTATAAGAGTTTCCTATATACCAAAGCGCATATATCTTCATTAGTAAATAAATAATTAGTGACCATTTCAAATTCATTTTTGGGTTCATCATTGTTTTGGGACCTTTGTTTTTTTTTGGTTCCTTTTAATTGTATTGCGTTTTGGAGTTTTAAGTATTTCGTCATTTTCTTCCTCCGGAGGATCGGTTTTTAAAACTATTTTGGGTGTTGGTGGGTGGGAGTCCGATAAGGATGAAAGAAGAGGGGCGTTAGGAGGGGCTGTGGAAGTCGAAATAGAGGCCTGGAGAGAGGTGTTTGGAGGTGGCAGTAGAGGGGGTTCGGCAGGAGGGGAAATCTGCGGATTAGGGAGTGGCAAGGAAGTTAATTCATTACTAGTGGAGCAAGAGGCTACTATCTCAGTATCGGCATTAACCTTAGACTCTATAATGTCCACTGTCTGGCAACCGACTTCTGTTCCTTTGCCTCTATTCCTAACAGCCTCAGCATAGCTGATAGATGAGCTACAATGGTTTTCCCTGTACAATCGTCTCGCGGTTGTATAAGGTACTTTGTCTTTAAACTGAATGGCCTTTATTCCTTTTTCTTCTATAAAACGAGGGCATTTAAAATCTAAACTGGGGTGACTTGGAATGACACACAACTTGGAATGACCGTGTCGCACGGTGTACCTATGTGGGCAGGCTTGGCACAAAACTCACAAATAGGGTCTTTAGTGCATGCGTTTGAAAAATGTCCTATTTTTAAACATTTCCGACACCTTACAGGATTAGGGAGGTACATTTTAATTTTAATTTTATAAAACCCTATATCAATATCTTCAGGGAGGGTGGGGAGTGAGAATGTTAGTATGTATAAACTGGTTTTCCTTTCAATCCCTGCCTTTCTAGAGACAATCCTTTTAATTTCTTTGACGTTTTGGTCTTTCAATTCTTCTAAAATTTCCTGTTCATCTAAATCATTTAAATCAGGACAAAAAATAACTCCTTTACTTAAATTTAATTTTTCATGGGACTTAACCCGAATTTTAATTTCTCCAAAATTTGTTAGTTTTAATAGTTTTTCTGATTGGTTCTTAGTATTAGTCTCTATTAGGATGGTACCATTTTTCAATTTTTTTATAATCTTAGGCTCATCGCATAAACTTTTTATGGTTTTATGTATCAAAAAAGGAGAGAGTTTCTTTAAATCTCCCTCTCCTTCCCTTTCAATAATTAAAAATCTATTTTTATTAGGGGATAATCTAGATTCATTACTTTTATTGCCCTCACTTAAGTCACTTCTGTTCATTTTTAATCGTTCACGATCTACAGGCTGTATGCCAGGAGACCTATTCATAATTGATAGGTTGAAAAATATACCCTACACTTTAAAATATAATACACAAAAATATGAGAGAGAAATAAAATGATAAAAATAAAAATTACTTTTAAAACACGCTACTGAAGTCCTTTGTTAAAAAAAAAAAATAATAACTAATCTTATAAAGTATTTGAATAAATTTTAAAAGATAAATTAGAATTAAAAAAACATAATTATTTAAATAAACTAAAACTAAACACTTATCTGCTGGGCAAGAGCTAACTTGCCCAGGTAATCCAATATTGACGAGCTCACGGCGTCTCCTCTCGCCAGTGGACAGTATTAATGTTTTGACCAGCACTTGCAATAATTGAAGTTTTGAAAATTGTTTAGCCTACAGAGATCACGGGTATATAGCACAATCACTGTTGGTTTACTTCCTGGAAAGCCAACGCAACAAACAAAGCCAACACTATAAACAATGCCGACACAACAAAGAAGTAACAAAGTAAATTATTACGACACAACAAAGTAAATTATTGAAACATTTATTGAAATTATAACTCTATAAATTATATCGTTATTGTTATAGGGGTTTCAGAAGCCTTCTCGACACTAAAACAAAATTTAACTGCACATTTGATGTGGTGTAGTTAGTTTAATTATATATTTTGCGGTGGCCCAAAAAAAAAAAAATAATAATAATAATAAAAAAAATAAAAAACTAAAATATTTTAAATAATTTATTTTGGAAGAGAAAAGATTTGGCTCCGCCGGGAATCGAACCCGGGTCTTCCGCGTGACATGCGCGGTATGCTAACCATTACACCACGGATTCGCTTCCAAACAGTGCCAAATCCTTCCTCTTCACTTACACCTCTCCCACAATCTCGTAAGTTTTGCGAGTATTTACGGGCTGTGGACAATTTTTGTCCAACCTTTTGGCATCTCTTGACTTTCGTCAATTTTTAAATTATTTTATATTAATTTAATAATTATCGTGGATGACCACTCTTGTTTTTAAATTACTTTAAATAATTTATTTTTGAAGAGAAAAGATTTGGCTACGCCGGGAATCGAACCCGGGTCTTCCGCGTGACATGCGTGGTATGCTTATCCATTACACCACGGAGTCGCTTCCGTATCGAACGCGGAAGACCCGGGTTCGATTCCCGGCGGAGCCAAATCTTTTCTCTTCAAAAATAAATTATTTACAATAATTTAAAAACAAGAGTGGTCATCCACGATAATGATTAAATTAATAAAAAATTAAAATACTTAATGGGTAGGATGGGCTAGTAGTTCCAGACAAATTGTATAAAGTTTCATTATTTTATAAAGTTAGTTATTAATAATTGGGAACGTTTATCGAGTAACCTAGATGATATTCCGAATCGTTTGTTAAGTTGTTTACTTTTCTGTCCGATGTGGGGACTCCAATAACTAACAAACTTACCATTTATAATATACCAATGCGACCATTATGGACATACGGGAAAGAACTAATTGGTTCTGCTCTCAAACATCCGAAGACTTCAGTCATTCAAGTCCAAAGTATTGAGGAAAATAGTACGGTGCGTCTATGTGACAACTTACTGCACAAGGACGTGAATACCCCAACAGTTATCACAATACAGCCACACAATACTACAAAAACTTCCACCAAAGACTAACTTTTAAACCTAACCCCTTAGCACAGACACTAACATCAAACATAAACCCTTACATTCCACCCCGTAGACTTTCGAAGCGGTGGCCGAGAGATATGCTAACTTAATTAAGTCAGCAATTTACTAGTCGGAATAACATGCATTTGCTTATTGCTAACTTTCAGATTGCAAATCTCACAAACCTGCATTCTATCAATAATAATTATAAAAAGTTAATAATGTTATTTTTTTTCTTCATAACTTCATTTGCGCCTGTCAACAACTTTGACAATCAGCAAATTTGAGAGCTACACTAACTTTAAATAAGGGCATGTTAGGCATGGGGAAGGATGGCACCTAGTGGTACCTCTTGTCTGCCTTGTGTCAGTTAATCTGGTTTGTTAACGAAGGAGATCCCTCATCCAACGCCTTTTTAATCTCCTATTTATTGGTGTATCACCTGTTGCCATGTCTCTAATCAGTCGGTTGAAGTGGCCTTGTAAGTGGGTGTCAAAACATTTAAATATAATAAACGACTGGTGTAAACTATGGAAGATTCGACTTAATCATGACAAATCCAAACACATAACGTTCACTCTTCGAAAAAATACCTGCCCTCCAATTTATATAGAAAATTTCCAAATTTCACAAACTGACACCGTACACTACCTCGGCCTTACCTTTGACAGAAGGATGACCTGGGGCCCGCATGTTAAGATGAAAGACCCTTAACAACCGACTCAACCAACTCTACTAACTTTTCTCTAAAACTACAAAACTGGGACTAAGACAAAAATTAAATACATATTTATGCTTAATAAAACCAATATGGACATACTCTTCGCAGATATACGGAACAGCTAAAAAGACACACTTACACCGACTTCAAACCTTTCAATCAAAACTGTTAAGACTCATAGTTAAAGCACCATGGTACGTCACTAACAAAGCACTACATACTGACTTACAAATAGAAACAGTAGACCAACATATAAAGACACTTTATAAACGTTTTCACGCCCACTTAAAAGGCCAATAATGTTATTAATCTCATATTTTTATATGAAAATTTCCGCGTTTCCCCAATAGAACAAACTGTTGTAGAGTATAAATTCTATTTAATGTTACTATATTATAGAGATACTGATGTTTACCTGAGACTATGTGCCCGATGGAAGGTGAACAGTGAACTGATTTCTAACATTCCACTATTTGCTACTTCAATGCCCCGTAACCATCGGACCCCACTCCACCGCACAACGTAACACCGAGCTAGCAAAAACAAGTGGAAGGAAGTGTGATAGAACAAGTTGCCATTACTTACTGTTACTGCCTTCTAGTACATAATATCAATAATCGATAAGTACACACGATAGTAACGAATCGTTCAATTCATCGTATTGTGATTAGCAACTATTTATTTTTTCTTCAAAAGTTTTTGTTTACTTCATAAATATATATATTATTGGCATAAATAAGTCGAGACACATGAATGGCACCACTAAAGCCTTGAGTGCTCAATTTTTATTAAAAAATTTGTTGACGCATCCAAAAACACACTCAATTCATATCAAAAAATAAAACATTTTTTGTTGGCTTGCTTGATGTAATTTTATGCCACTAAGGCTAATCGGACTATTATACTACTGTAGTCCTAAATTTTATTATATGGAAGTATGGAAACTCGCCTTAACCACTTTTTCTATAGAATTAGAGATAGCTGTTTGTTTAACGCCCCTGTATGCTACAATGGCTAATCGGACGATGGTATAGTGGGAGTCCTGAATTTTGCCTATCCAAGTATAATTAGGATGGAGATATTTAACGAGTACCTGGCATCGTACAGGCTCGGGACATCCATTGTACGTCCTATCCGAGGGACAGCATAGCCAAGGATTTGTTACTTCCTTTGGGCCACTGCGGGACGATAACCACAGGTGATTATTATTCTCATTAACCCTTTAAAAAGAGGGTTTTTGGGAATTAGATTTACACCCCCCTCTGACTATCGCGACCATCTTTGTCAATGCGATCTCTTGTTAGTTCTCGCGAACTAAAATTTTTAAAACCGTAATTAATAGGTTTTTTTTCGTGACTAATTACCTCTCGCATAGGTAATTAGTCCAAAAATCTTTATGAGGTAAGACTATAGATTAGGGTGGGGGGGCGGGTTCTCCCCTACCCCACCAGGGACCACCACTGTCGCCGACTCGTCGTCCTCGCGCTCAAGTTGGCTCTCGCACACGTAAATTTTCATTAACTAATGATTATGGGTTTTTTTTCTTCCCTAGCTAATAACTCCTAGCTTAGTAACTAAATAATGTATAATGTATCTTCTTCTGATGAACCTTTTGGACAAGTATTGACTCAGATGAAAGATTCTTAATATTTAATCTATTAAATATTCCCTGGAATTTTATTAAAATATATAGTGTTAATATGGTCTCTCACTGTACTCTGAACAATGTCGCAGTGTTTCCTGCTGTGGGGTACACTGAAACAAAAATCTTATGTGGTTTTATGGAAAAAAATATTTTCTTGTGTAATTATTTTTTCAGATTTCACATCTATTGAACAAAGATCCATTGTAGTAAGATGTGCCATATATTTTCAGAACTCCAGCTATTGTTTTTATATTATTTTTGACAATTTGAAAAAAAAACTATCTCAATGTTCCCCACTGTCCCCTATATATAATATATTTCCCCCTGTTTTTACTAACGATATTCTTTAAAAATATAATATAAAGTTTTTATAATTTTTTCGTTTTTTTTTTTTTTTTTTTGTTTCATTTCCCTTTTCGGTCGCAACGAACTAAGTGAATTGATAACAAGCACGAGGCCTACTGGTAAATGTCCGAGGAGTAGGTGGGAGGATTGCGTTAAGGCAGATGTCAAAGTGGGGTCTGGATGACCGTCGGTGGTCATGCGAGTTGTGTCGGCATCGAACCTTTGGGTTCGTTTAGCCTTCATTATTATTATAGTTCAATTTGCAAAAAATGTATTTTTTAACCTAAGTTTCTTGGATTTTCCTTTTATGTAGGTATGGGATATTTGGCTCAATTACAGAACTCTTTTAACCTAGATTCTTTAGAAAGGTAAAAACGGGATGCTTTTACGATTTTGTCCTTTGCTTGCCGATGAACTATTTGGGAAAGGTAAATATCGGGAAAAAGGGAGAGAGGACACACTGTACGATAAAAGGTAAATAGGGCATTGGAAGTAACAGGAAAAAGAAAGGAGGATTTTATTTGTCGGTAAATGTTAGAACTTGGACCTGCCCTTTATTTTGTGCGCTGTCCTTTTGGGGCAGTTGGCATTTCGTTGGAGTGACATGACATATGGCTGACATGTTAAAAAGTTATTAGTTCGTTTCAATATCGCGACAATAAATAGTAACTGTATCATCATTAACGATGCACTTTATGAAACATTTGCGGTATTATTTCGGTTAAACAGCTGCAAGATGGCGGCATGCGTCTGTAAACAACAAGGTATTCCGATCACGCCGTACCCGATATCATATCCTGAAACAGGTTATGAAAAGCGAGGAACCTCAAACCATGCTGAATGTTCTACATACTATTTATCAAAACAGCTACACGTACATAAACAGTGCTTGCTATTTTATAAATGAGATAGATAACTTAAATTTAACTTTTTACAACAATAACAGGCATTTTTTTATTATTAGGATTCACAATTTCTATTTACTGTAGTGCTAACAGGTGCAAAATGATTTTGCTAAAACAAATAGATTCGATCTTTTCCCCACTCGTGAAAAGACGACACATGATTCCTAGTCCAAGCCGGAAAAAATAAATTTATGCTTACCTACCCCTAAATATCGAGAAAAAAATTTCGTGTTTTGTCAATAAATCCATTCGCCATCTGTTGGAAATTTATAAGACTTATAAAAAATCACACTCAATTGTAGTATAATAAGCATTTAATTTGCAATAAAAGAAATATTGAAGCCAATAATCGAGATGAAAAACTATCCTATCTTTTAAGTTGGATAAAACTGCAGACAATGAGAAAAGTTTTATTAAGATCGGTTGAGTAGTTTCTGATTTTACTCCCGACAAACAACAAAAAGGTTATGAAATCGACATACGACGCCATGTTAATAAATCGAAACAAGACCTACTGTATTTACTATAATCAATATATATTATAAAGCAAAGAGTACAATGTGCGTGCCGATAAGGTTCAAAAACGACTTCACGTACGATTAGCCATATGATATGTCGTCGTTTAGCCATATAACCCCTAACGGAGAAAAAGGTTTCTGTTTTTCTCTTAAGGGTGTATTGAAATTGAAATTGAAAAATTGAAAATTGAAGATAAAAGGACTGGAATTTTAAGCCTCTCGCACCATTTAATTAGCCTCTCTGAGATTGAGATACGAGTTTATGAATGAAAAATTTAGTTCGAGCTTCAGGCTACCAGGAAGCGCTAGGGTGCGTTTCACTCAATGTTTATTGTTCATTCATCCAGTGAGGTTGTAAAGGTTATATATTTTTTCAGCTGTTCTTTTTAAATTACTAAAAAATTAAGCGATAATAATTAGTTTATCCTTTCTTTCAAAATAAAATAATGATTCAACATCTCTGAAATCCATTAGAAAACCAACTGGATTCATAAAAAAATTAATTTTCTCATAAGAAGGCTAATTGATCCACACATTACGTTTAATCAGTATATAATATATACTTAAGTAAATTTAATGCAATATGAGTGAACATTTCCTAATAGTACAGTGGTCGAATAAAAAGACACATAAAAAAAAAAGAGATAAATTGACTGAATATATATCGAAAATAAAAAGTTTGAAGTGTTCTTATTGTAGTTATGAAAAAGAAGTTGTTTTGATTACTATGTATGATGGGCATTCCAGTTGAAAAATGACTAACTCCAAATACAGTATTTTTTCAATAAGATTTTATCATCACTCTTGGTTCTTCAAAAAAAAATATGGTGAAAAAATTGTGCCTTCATGAAATTTTGCTTTTCACTTTATAATACTAATAAGATTCGAGTTCTGCAGAGTTAAATTACGGGGGGATATCTTAAGGGAGATTGAAATGGAAGAAAGGTCTAAAAAAAAAGTTTCTAAGAATCTTCGGTAGTTTCTATTCTTCTGGATCTAATAGGATCATCACAGTATTCGGCGCTTAAGTTATACTCGAAATATAATATCTTTAACTGAGATATTAGATTTTTCAACTATAATCTACTAAGTTATTATCTCCTGACTGCTTGGAATGGGCTTATACGATTCAGAATTACAGAAACCATAAAACACGATGCATAACTCGACAAAGTTGCATTCAAATTAATTGTTCATTTACCATTTTTAACCCCCCATAAGTATATAGGGTTCCTTATTTGGGCGGACTCAGCAGTTCTCGAATATTAATATTGATACCAAGTTAAAACCGAAGTGTCAAGAAGGTGCTAATTTTGTTCTATATTTCCTTTAATTTTAAAGTTTTTCTGTTATTAAAACTAGCAAACAACTACCGGAGCGAAGCCGGGCAACCTAGCTAGTTTGTTATAAAAGAAATATTGTGGTCAATAATCATATGTTTTAAGTTGGACAAAACTGCACACAATGAGCCAAATTTCATAAAGATTTGTCGAGTAGTTTCGGATTTTACCCCTGACAAACATTATGACACGAAATTTTTATAAATCTATACAGATTTATATTCACTCATATAAAAATTCTCGATTGATATCTCTGACCGGACACTGCATATCGACAGAACTCACCCCTAGACCGATCTGTCTGCTTCCGCCCTTACTGTATATTGTGGAGGGTCATTAGTATCCTATGTCTGCGTTATATTGCTCCATTAATTGTGTCCTGCGAAGAGAAGAAGATCCTCAGGAGCAGAAGAAATTGGTAGGATGTCCTCCATCAGGCTTTGTATCCAATGGTCTATGCTTCTTATATTTATTGATGGCTGGAAGTGTTTGACGTTCAATTGTAGTCACCACCTCAGCTGAATATTACAAAATAGTTTAAAATAAAATTAAATGAAAAACTTTGAGATAATATATCTAATCCGGGGTCACCGGTGGTGTAGTGACTAGCCTAGCAGCCTACAATACTAAAGGTCGCAGGTTCGCGCCCAGCGGTGGCCCAAGGATTTTTTAATGGAAGTAGAAAAATCCTTGTCAATGCCCTCCATCGTATAGGACGTAAAATGGAGGTCCCGAGCCTGTACGATGTCAGGTACTCTTTAAAGATCCGTATCCTAATTATACCTGGATAGGCAAAATTCAGGACTCCCACTATACCATCGTCCGATTAGCCTTTGTAGCATACAGGGGCGTTAAACAAACAGCTATCTCTAATTCTATAGAAAAAGTGGTTAAGGCCAATTTCCATACTATTCACAGGGTACGACTTTAAAAGTTTGAACCCTAATGGCTTAACATCAGCTTATCAATTACTAGCTGTATATGCCGGTTTCACCGGTTAAAAGAATCTCATTTTTTAAATCTATAAAATCTAAAAAGTCAGACTTTTATTTACTCAAACGATCAATTTCGTAAAAACGTAAATGTAAATCGAGACCAAAACGATTTTTATAAGAATATAGAATATACCTAGAGGTTGGCTGAAGTTATGCAATTTTACTATGGACAGGTGTTCGCAACTGGTATCAAAGAACAACTGAGCGAAATTTGGAGAATTTAGGACAACTGTATGACATTCTGTAAAAAACAAAAAACAAACAAACAAACAGAATTACATCTTTATTTATATAGCTTACGCGTCGAAATTACCTCAGAAATACAAAAATAGTTGTTACGGAATAGGGGCTTACACAGTGAACTGAATTGATCTTATTGTAATGAGGTGTCTAATTATTCAACCATCGATTACAACATATTTAACGCTAATTATAATAACTTCTTTTCAAGTAAACGCCTGACTTATTTCACTGTGAAGAAACCGACTTCCTGCTTTTATTTAGCCACTTAAACCCATTTCTGGCTGAATTCAAATTAACCACATATTTACTGGGATGACCTATAAATATACTTATAACATACTTTTCCCTGTTTTTGCAAAGAAATTTTTAAAAATAGAATATAAGGTTTTATTTTTTTGCCCCTGGAAGACGAAGTATGTCACCAGAGAATAGAAAAGAAGAATAATTCACAGTAAAAAAATATTCGAACTTCGTGATTCGCTTGGTCAGTAATCCTGAGTGACACTAGCCTATAAGGAAAATTAAACTCTAATACAAAAAAGTTTTACCAATTAACGTAATATTAATTTTAATGTTTATTTTGGTAATCAAATATAAAAACTAAAAAATCTGGTGCGTGCGCGCAACACACAACTTTCACTTACCAACTTACTTGGAATAGAAATTAATGCGTTTTGTTAATTGCCACTTCTCAAATGAACAGAAGGGATTTAATTATGAACGATGGTCTGTCCTTAAAGGCGTACTCCGTATGCGTGGGCTCAACGAGTTTTATGAATTGACTGAATATTTTTCCTTTTTTCTCCACTTTATGTTTTCTTTATTTTTATCATATCTCATATTTAGCCATTTCTTATTTTTAGGCGTAACGAGAGACAGTTAATTTCTCCATTTAAACAAAAACAAAGGTACTTTATTGGAAACAAACAAACAAAAAAGGCCCCAACCCCCCCCCAAAAAAAGCCCCCTCAGAACATTTTAATAATCATAAAGCTTACCTGATATTAAAGAACACCTAATTTTCATTAATTAGAATTAAATAAAGTGCCCGCTCCGTTTGACCAATTTCGATGAAATGTTGGCTATCACATCTTTGGCATAAACATACATCAAATACCCAGTTTGATCAAAATCTTTATAGCCTTTTTTGAGTAAATAAAAAAAAAAAAACACGTAAAAATGATACAAAATTTATTAAGTAAAGTCCCCCCTCCGGTTGATCAATTTTGATGAAATTTTTACAGTCATATCTCGGGCATATAAATAGATCAAATACTCAGTTTAATCAAAATCGTTCGAGCCGTTTTTGAGAAAATCGAAAAAAACTTAAGAAGTCATTAAATAAAGTACCCCCTCCCTTTGAGCAATTATGATATAATTTTTGCTGTCACATCGCGGGCATATACATACACCAAATACCCAATTTCAGTTTTGTACGGCCTATAGTTTTTGAGCTAGTCTGCACACACACACACACACACACACACACACACACACACACACACACACACACACACACACACACACACACACACACACACACACACACACACACACACACACAGACCATTTCGCGGGACTTGGTTATTTGGAGTCAGGGGACCCCAAAACGTGTATTTCCGTTGAAAACCGGAAGTCGAAATTTCTCCTGTAAATCGACTATTATTGACTACGATCTTTTGCTGTATCACCGACGATATTTAGTCTGTATTAGAACATTCTAGAAGGTTCCCGAAAAGCATAGAATATTCACGAACAGTCACGAACATGTACTAGAACAGTTTGTTCTAACTATTGTGTTTCACGTTGCACTATGCTAGAGCAAAGATAAAATATTATATTACTTTTTTTAAAAATGATTTTTAAAAATTTCAGCCAACGTACAAGGTCCAAAATTAATAATATTAATAAATTTTAAAATAGTATAATGTTAAGTAAATTATAATATAATATAATTTTAAAATGGTGGAGGCCGTTAAGCTGCTCTTTATTTAAGCAGTTTGAATTCCTAGGATTGCATTAGCATTTCCTAATAACATTTTCTGAACCATAAAAAATCTGAAGCGGATTTGAATTTTCCGACTCATTTATTCATTTAATGGTAACATGCAATGCAAGCCACTTTCTGGTAGGTTCTGTCCGTTTCTGACCTAATTTATTTAGCTTTTCTACAATTGGCTGTTTCTACCGAATTAATTCCTGTCGAAAGGAGATTTGTAGGAGCCGTAGAACTTTGATAGTATTAAAAAAAAAAATACTGAATAATATATAGATCTCATTATAATATTGTAATATTAGTTTTTAGATTAGGAAAATAAATTGTGTCAAACTTATTTGCGTCTATCCTGGTTGGGCCATATATTTTTCTTTGGATCTTTCTCTCCCATGCGTTTAGAAGGAGGAGTTTTTAGATTAGGAAAATAAATTGTGTCAAACTTAAAAAATTCAACCAATCACGATTAAAGAAACTAGTGGCTCAACCAGGATTACTATTGGGAGGGGGGTTAATAATTTTCGAAAAAAATATTCCACTATATCCGCCAAGTACAAAATGTACTTTAATGCATTTGAAAATGAAGTGAAAGGAAAAATGGTACTTAAAATTTAAATTTGATTTTAGGAAAAAAAAAATTTATTGCTAGCGTCTGGGGGCTTCAGCCCCCCCCCCCCCTGATTGCGCCATTGAATGAAAATGTGAAACATTCACAATTCAGAAAAGATACTTTCCGTCAAATAGATATAAAAAAAAGGTTCAAATCTTTCATACTCACTACTGACAAACCAATTTCATAACTCTTTTTTTACTCCAAAATGTTTATGAAAAATTATGCTTTAATACAATATAATAATTCAATCAAAATAGTAAAAAAAAAAAAAAAGACTGAAAACACTTTAAAAAGTTTTAGAAATTTGTGAAAATATTCGTAGGGAGTGTTTTTGTTTGTAAAATTAAAGTTCCCATCCCAAACATCCATTTCCACCCCATATATTCCCTTTTCTTTTTTTCTCTTTTTAGATCCGGTTTATATTTGAAAGATACCAATTGTATGAAAAATATTGCTAGTATGTATATATTATATTATAAACATATTATAACATTATAACATATTATAAAAGACAACGCAATCTCGAAATAATCTAGTTTGAAGTAAATTGAATATCCATTAGTGTGTGCGTTGTGTCTAATAAAATTCGGTAAGTCGAAATAAAAAAGATTTCAGCATTTTTTATTATCATGTTGCTTACTAACTACATACCTTTTATAAATAATTGCAGATATTACACACGAAGGAACAAATAATCTTTAATAAAAAATGTTGAAAATTATACCGAACTTACACATTAATGAATATTTAATTTTCTTCTGGACTCTCTTTAAAACGGGTTGTCTCGCCTAATTGGTTCATGGTATGATTTTTGAGCAGGAAGAAGGAATATTTTTCACATCACAGATGACTTCAAAATATAAAACTTTTTACTTTCGCTTACCTATATATTAAATATATAGTAAGTGAAAGTATTGTGATCGTGAAAAATTTCGACTTCCGGTTTTCAACGGAAATACGCGTTTTGGGGGGGGGTCCCCTGAGTCGAAATAACCAAGTCCAGCGAAATGGTCTTTGTGTGTGTGTCTGTGTGTGAACAGATTAGCTCAAAAACTATTAAACGTGCGAACCTGAAATTGGGTATTTAGTGTATGTATATGCCCGCGATGTGACAGCAAAAATTTCATCAAAATTCTCAAAGGGAGGGGGTACTTTATTTAATAATTTTTTAAGTTTTTTTCGTTTTTCTCAAAAACGGCTCTAATGATTTTGATTAAACTGAGTATTTGATCTATTTATATGCCAAAGATGCGATAGCCAACATTACATCAAAATTGATCAATCGGAGGGGGGACTTTACTTAATAAATTTTGTAACATTTTCACGTGTTTTTTTTATTTACTCAAAAAAATCTTTAACGATTTTGATCAAACCTAGTATTTGATGTATGTATAAGCCAAAGATGTGATAGCCAACATTTCATCAAAATTGGTCAAACGGAGTGGGCACTTTATTTCATAACTTTAAAAACTAAGCTTTATCATTAATTATCAGGGGCTTTTTTTTTGCGGGGGGGCCTTTTTTGTTTGTTTGTTTCCTATAAAGTACCTTTGTTTTTGTTTTTATGGAGAAATTAACTTTCTCTCGTTACGCCTAAAAATAAGAAATGGCTAAATATGAGATGATAAAAATAAAGAAAACATAAAGAGGAGAAAAAAAGAAAGATATTCAGTCAACTCATAAAACTCGTTGAGCCCACGCATGCCGAATACGCCTTTAATGACAGACCATTGTTCATAATTAAAGCCGTTCTGTTCATTTGAGAAGTGGCAATTAACAAAACGTATTAATTTCTAATCTAAGTAAGTTGGTAAGTGAAAGTTGTGTGTTGCGCGCACGCACCAGATTTTTTTTTTTTAAATGTGAAACATAATGCCAATTTAAAGGGGCGGAAATAGACGACGCTAAATTTTCTTTTTCTTATCGCTAATATATTCCTAAAATTTCACATGGTTGAAAATTATTCCCCCCCCCCCATTTTTCCTTTGCCTGGAGTATATATAATGGAAGGGTTAACGGGAATATGATTTAGAACTCAGTCTAACTAGTCTGAGTCCTGCTCAGGACACATGTTTATATTTTTATATTTTTATATTATAATGATCCATTCAAGGATCACCAAACTATAATTTTTCATCCTATATTTTTTTTATTAATTTATTATTATTATATCGTTATACCCGCAGGTGGACAATATCCGAGCCTGCCTGAGCGCCGCAGATAGACTCGGAGTCCGGCTAGAGGGAGTGTGCGCCCGCGACCTGAGGGAGGGCAGCCTCAAAGCTATCCTCGCTCTCTTCTTCAGCCTCTCCAAGCATAAGCAGCAGCTCAAGCTTCAAGCAGAGCAGAGCAAGCAGAGGAAGCACGACGAGATGTTGTCAAGGTCAGTCACCAATATATTATATATATAATAATAATAATAATAATAATAATAATAATAATAATAAAGGCTTCACGAACCCGAAGGTTCGATGCCGACACCACCAATCGCTCCCTGCACACCTCCATCCATCGACCGTCTTCCAGACCCAACTTCGATAGATCCGCCCGAACGCAATCCTCCCACCTCCGTCTCGGCCTGCCCCTCGGACGTTTCCCATTCGGCACCGCGCTTATATATATATATATATATATATATATATATATATATATATATATATATATATATATATATATTTCTCTTGCGAGTTTATGTCTACATATATAAGAGGCTTTCTGCTGACTGACAGAATTAACGCAGAGCAAAAACTACTAAGGATAGAATGTTGAAGTTTGGAATTTAGATTTTAAACGCGATGTAGGTAACCACTAAGAAAGAAATTTCAAAAATGTAACCCCTAAGGGGCTTAAATGGGGAAATTGTCGTTTAACTCTAACGGACACCTATTTTTTACTTCGAGAAAAAATATCTAATTTGGACTTATTTTAAAGATCTTGATTCGAAGAGTTCAACACGAAAGCTCCTAAGGGGCGTCGAAAACCATGTTTTATAGCCGAAAAATAAAGCGTTCACGACGAGTAAGCAATTTTTTGTTTCGGCGGTTTTAGTGAACTCTCTCCATTGCGCGCCTCCCTCTCTTCTACCGAGCCGGCAGCTTCCAACATTCCACCTACCGGAAGCTCCGATTCTACTAAATCTCCTTAACATTAGTTAACATATTATATTAAATCAATACCAACATAATGATCACAGAATTTATTTTAAAGGCTCGCGGGCAAAGCCGCGACGGGTAATGCTAGTTGAATATATATAGAGGAGTTTATTAAACAATTTTGCCTCATTCATTTAAAACCACATATTATACTTAGACAATCTACAATTAACATTGTCTCTTGTATTTGTGCCTTTTACCATGTAAAATTCAAGAGTAATAAATTAAATTTTTAACATAAATAAATAAAATGATAAATAAATAAATAATACAAATACAAATAGAGATGCATAAAGAAAAACAAAATTATTGGAATGGAATTATTTATAGGGTGAACTAGGTTCAGTGCTTACAACCATGTCAACTTTCATACGTTCAATGAACTATTTACTAACAACAAAACATTACTTATACCCATTCCTTTGGTACATATAACAATTTGGCCAAAAAAAAAGTTTGTTTTAATATTTTTGGCACTTAGACCCTTATACATTTCCACGCTTCAATTTGATTGATCGCCCGGGGAGTCTAATAGAGTTGCGCATCAAAAAGTCGCTGGTTCGTGTCCGGCGGTGGCCCTAGGATTTTTTAAAGGGAGTAAAAAATCCTTGGCTTTGCCTTCCTTTGAATAAGAAGTAAAATGGGGGTCCCGAGCCTGTGCGATGTCAGGTGCTTCTAAAAGATCCCTATCCTAATTATACCTGGATAGACATAATTTAGGACTCCCAATGTAGCATCGTCCGATTATCCCTAGTAGTATAAAGGGACGTTAAACAGACAAAGGAACAACGTAACTCATTTTTCCGGCATTATTCAACATTTTCGAAAATTTAATTTATCGAGGCCGAAAGCTCTCCCATAACCGATCAATATTGACTTCACCCTGACTTCAGCGAACATTTAAATTGCTAATTTAAGCGGAATGTTGACATATCGCTCTGTGGATTCGATGGAAATCCCCTGTTAGCCTTCCCTAACCGATCTCTTGCGACCCCCTCCTTTTCGCCAAAAATCCCCTCCCCTCCCCCAACTTCCTATTAACCGGTTTTCCGATCGGAATGAGAGAATGTACTTTCCTTGTACACTTCCCGGAATCGAGTAGTTCCATGAGCCATTTCGTCTGTCAAACTCATCTCACTCACTCCCGGATCTCGGTGAGTCATAGCAAGTCACCGACTAAATATTTGGTTACGGTGAAGGTGAAGTAAACAGGGTTTGAAATGAATAATTAAAAAAGTGAAAATGAAAATTTTCAAAAAATGTAGTCAAAATTGTATTATTAGTTTTAGTAGGTCACTATTTTCTTTTATGATGCTGTTACAGCAAGCAGAGGGCTACGTTTGAGTTACAGTTAGTATCAGTGGTCATAGACTATTTCCCCTAGCCGCTGTCTGTAATTGCCTAGTAAAATTGAGAACGCAGTTGAAGACAAAAACAGTTCAACATCAAAAACAAAGAAAAAAACAGTTTTTCGAGCTATAGTCTTGCCGAAGTGCGATATAATGTGTGTTAAAAAATGT
This sequence comes from Aelia acuminata, assembly GCA_911387785.2. NCBI lineage: Eukaryota > Metazoa > Arthropoda > Insecta > Hemiptera > Pentatomidae > Aelia > Aelia acuminata. The sequence goes on along the minus strand of OU426982.1, from coordinate 4,172,684 downwards.
TTATAATAATAATAATAATAATAATTAACAAACCCGAAGGTTCGATGCTGACACCACAACTGACTCCCTGCACCCCTCCATGTTGCATCCAGACTAAAGTTCAACAAAGCTATATGCCTTCGGATGTTTCCCAGTCGGTTCCGTGCTCACAGTAGCGGATCCAGAAATTTTCTGAGGGGGGACGTACTTTTTTTTTTTAATTTCACGAGTAATGAAAGACCTAATTTAATACCGTAAAACGTGGTGACTTTGTGACTAATGGGGTGACTTTGTGACAAGCCTATTTTTCTACAGTTTTTGAATTTCCCTCCTTAAAAAGAATCAGGTTAGGCAATTCAGTGTACTTGTCAGTTGGTCAGTAATGTGCTGCAACCTACTGGCCACAGATAACTTCTTTCATTCCATTTACCATGGTGCTTTATTTCATATATGCTTGATTGTTTTCATTTACTTGAAAATTTGAAATAAAGCACCATGATAAATGGAATGAAAGAAGTTATATGTGGCCAGTAGGTTGCAGCACATTACTGACCAACGAACAAGTACACAGGATTGCCTAACCTGATCCTTTTTAAGTAGGGAAATTCAAAAACTTTAGAAAAATAGGCTTGTCACAAAGTCACCCCATTAGTCACAAAGTCACCTCGTTTTACGGTATATGTATTATAAATAATTTATATTTGAAGAGAAAAGATTTGGCTCCACCGGGAATCGAACCCGGGTCTTCCGCGAGACATGCGCGTTATGCTAACCATTGCACCACGGAACCCGCTTCCGAACGGTGCCAAATCCTTCATCTCCCACAATCTCGCAAGTTTGGCGAGTATTTACGGGAGGTGGACAATTTTTGTCAAAATTTTGGGCATCTCATGACGTTCGTCAATTTTTAAATTATTTTATATTAATTCAATCATCCCGGTGAAGCCAAATCTTTTCTCTTCAAAAATAAATTATTTAAAATAATTTAAAAACAAGGTGGTTACCCACAATAATGATTGAATTAATATAAAATATGTATTAGTGTTAAGTGACGTTGTAAATTACTATTGAATGTTTAAATACAACCCATTTTCAATTCGAGGACTTAAAAATGACTAAATAAAACACATTTTATATTGAAATAGTAAAATTTTATATACGTCCTCACGTTTCGGGAGGGGGGCGCAGTTTTTTAAAGTTTTATCGAAGGTGAACAAAAAGATAAACAAGAAATAAACAAATACTACAAAAAAAAAAAAAAAAAAAGAACAAAAAAACCAATTGTATTTAAATACGCTAGGCAACAAAACCAGATCGCAAATCCAAATTGTAAGTCCATATACAAATTCCAGGTCGATGAAAATTTTATTTATGACATACAACAGAAAACTTTTAATTATAACGAATCGCATACGTGGGGTCACCTGTAGTGCAGTGGTAAGCATAGATACAATACTAAAGGTGGCGGGTTCACGTCCCGAGGTGGCCCTAGGATTTTATAATGGGACTAAAAAATCCTTGTCTATACTGTCCCTCGGATAGTAAGTAAAATGGAGGTCCCGAGCCTGTACGATGTCAGGTACTCGTTAAATATCCTTATCCTAATTATACCTGGATTGGAAAATTTTAGATTCCCAATGTAGTATCTTCCGATTAGCCTTAGTGGCATAAAGTTAAAACTAACAAACTTTCCCGTATTTCGCAAGGTAGGCGGAACTTTTCCGCCCTTCATTCTGTGACCAAGAACTTAAAACAAACAAAACAGTAAATTCTCAACTTCCCAGTTCAAACACGATATTCGTAGCAAATAACTAACTTAATCGCTGTTCCGTAATAAGGATAGACCCAGGCAAATGCAGGCGAGTAATTGTATAATTGAGTCATCAGTAAAAAGGGGTTGAAGGGTGATTAATACAGTGAGGGGGGGGGGGGGCGGGTGTTTGTTACGGTGCCCCTCCCGCCACCCCCCCCCCCCCCCCCGTTCACCCAACAATCAAAGGGCGCATCAACAGGCGCCTCTGAAGTGTCGGTACTCCCCCAGGAGCCGAAGGTCGGGGAGAAGCCCACGGCACTATCCGGGTATCATTAAAATGTAAAGCAGTAGCTGATAGGGAGTAGTAGGAGGGTTCTCTTTGATTGGCCCTGTCATCTGCTACGGAGTCCTCGGGCACTCTGTGACTCAGGGGAGAGGAAAAGAAGGTGGTTGGCTGAGATCGATATGGGGGCAAATCTCATCTTTGTCATGACCTGGTGCCTTAAAGCGGCAGCTACAAAAAAAAAAAAAAAAAATATAAAATTCCTTCATTAACGAGAGACAGTTATTTTCTCCATGTAAACAAAAACAAAGTTACTTTATAGGAAAACGAAAAAGATACCTTCCCCATTTAAGCTCCTTCACAAAATTTTAATAATTATTAAAGCTTAACTCATGTTAAAGAACATCTAATTTTCATTAAACATGACGAATTTGATCAGAATCGTTAAAGCCGTTTTTGAAATAATAAAAAAAAAAGGATGATTGGAAATAAAGTTATGAAAAAGTGCCCCCTCCGTTTGACTGATTTTGATGAAATGTTGGCTGTCACATCTTTGGCATATACATACATCAAATACCCAGTTTTATCAAAAACATTAAAACCGTTTTTGAGTAAATAAAAAACAAACATGTGAAAATGATACAAAATTTATTAAGTAAAGTGCCCCCTCCGGTTGATCAATTTTTATGAAATTTTGGCAGTCATATCTACGGCATATCACTACATCAAATGTCCAATTTCAGGGTCGTACGGTTAATAGTTTTTGAAATAATCTGTTAACACACACACACAAACACGCAGACCATTTCGCGGAACTTGGTTATTTGAGCTCAGGGGACCCTTCCGTTATATTTCCGTTGAAAACCGGAAGTCGAAACTTTTCACGATCGCCATACTTTCCTTACTTTATAGTTCATATATACACAAGTGAAAGTAAACAAGCTGATTGGCAGATTCAGGGGAAGAAGTGTGGCTCAGTCCCCTCCTTTACAACCGGCTGGATCCACCCATTACAGCATTAGTTATTAAAATGGAAAATATAAAAGATTAAGGAATGAAGTCGAAATTTACAACAACTTTTTGCTAAAAACTGATAACAATATTCTTTACCTTCTAATGAAGACTCTAATTTTATCTAGAGAAGGTTAAAAAAAAAATTATTTCTAATTTAAAAAAGTCTCACTCGACAATTATTATTTGAAGGGGTCGGGGCAAAATAGTGCCAACCAACATTTTTAACAAAAATAAACTGTAGCTGCAGTCTGCTGAATATTACGTAGGACTATATGTCTATGAAGGAAATGCCACCTAAATATGACTATAAAGGCTCAGTCATATTTAGGTGGCATTTCCAACTACAATTTATTTTTGTTAAAAATGTTGCTTTGCACTATTTTACCACGACCCGTTCATTTCTTTTAATACAGACTATTTAAGTTAAAAAATAATCAGACATTAGTTATATCTAAATGATGTAATGATGATGATTGAGTAAAAAGATAAATCTTAGTTTTAATGTCTATTCTGTTCTCCATTTTCACTCAAATATCTCTTCAAATTATGACAATGCACTTATCATGTCTTTTATCACACTTTATTTGAATGAATAATCTTAAATTTTTGAAGAAAAAAGGCGAATTTCCAATTTTTTAGTATATTTTCAAAGGGTTTAAAAAATCCTCGGTTTAGCCGTCCCACGGATAGGACGTAACATGGAGTTTCCAAGCCTGTGCGATGTCAGGTACTCGTTAAAGATCCATATCCTAATTATACCTAATAAAATGGATAGGCAAAATTTAGGACTCTCCTAGCAGCCTCGTCCGATTAGCGTTAGCGGCATGAAGTGACGTTAAAGAAAGAAACAATCGTTCGGACTTCCAGTTTTAAACGGAAATACACTTTTGAGATCACTTGAGTCCAAATAACCAAGTCCCGCGAAATGGTCTGTGTTGTGTGAAAAGACTAGCTCAAAAACTATTAACTGTACGAACTTGAAATCGAGTATGTGGTTTATTTATATGCCCGGGATGTGACAGCAAATATTTTTTCAAAATTGATCAAGCGGAGGGGGCACTTTATTTAATACATTTTGTTTCATTTTAAGTTTCTTTTGATTTTCTCAAAAACTGCTTTAACGATATTTATCGCTTGAAATGAAATTTTCAACAACCACGTGATGGAGTATTATGCTTGCGTGGCGAATTATCGCAAGAAAAAACTTGAATTTATTTAACAATAAAAATTCATTATTCTTCAAAGAGCAAATACAAATTTTAGAGGAACAGGCCAAATTTAGAACACCCACTGTCAAAGGCGTACCGAGGATCAAAACTAGGGGGGGGGAAGCTATGGTCGTTCAGGTTTTAATATCTTTCCGCGGAAAAGGTGAATGAAACCCAAATAATGTATAATTATAGCAGTGCTTTATCAACTAAGTTATTATTTGCTTTAAAAAAATTATTCTATTACTGCTTCCCGCCTTAAAAGATTAAAAAAGTATTGCAACCAGCCTTCCAGGGGGGGGGGCAGCTGCCCCCCGCTGGGTACGCCCATGCCCACTGTAGCATCTATTTTACCTTATAGAACCAGATATTGCACCAAACAATCTATTTTCATGTATAGACGTTTTTGAGGTCCACTCTCTACCAATATTTTTTCAAATTTTAATTTTGATGGATACAGAGTATGCGTTATTACGGACTGTATCAGTTACTGAGGCCTGTAACAGTTACTTCTCCGACCCTCTGCACAAACGGAATCAATAAGACCTGTAGATAGCTGCCCTTATTGTGCCTGCTGAACCGTGCCCCTTGACCCCTGCTAATCCACCCCTCGCAGACCCAGCCAGCCGTCAGATCGTCGATGACGTCCCCCTAACAGGATATCGCTGCCGTCCAGGAGATAGTAGATAATGAAGATGGATCCAGCAGGTCTTCGGCATTAATAATCCATTAGCATCACTAAAGGGGTGTAGGAGTGGTGCTGAGTCTCATCTCTGGGGCACGTGTACCTCTCAATAGCGGACAGTGCTTTGTCCGTTAATGGCTTCAGCTGCTTGGTGTACCTCAGTTATTGGGGCACTGAGCTACTCTGCTCGAAGACGGAAAAAAAAGAAGTTATTTATACTAAGGAAAGCACAAATATCCTAAGCATCATATATATTTTCACAAAACGCAGACCTCATTTAAACCACGAAATTAATATTGACTCAACCCGCATACCATGGTCAAAATCTGTTAAATATCTTGGTTTAACGCTTGACAAATCCCTCACTTTCACGGAACACATAAACAAGAAAACTGATGCGGCAAAAAAAAATTATTTACAAAATGTTCCCTTATTTCAATAAAAAATCCAAACTTAGCCCAACGCTCAAGCTTATTATTTATAAATCCGTAGTTCGTTCACTAATAACTTATGCCTCACCTGTATGGAGTTCAACCTGTAAAACCAACTATAAAAAACTTGAAAGAATACAGAACCTTTGCATGAGAATCATTAACAACTATCCCCGTTACACGAAAATATCTACCATGCTCAAAGACCTAGATCTGCCCACAATCGAACAATTTGTCCTATCACATACCTCCAAATATTTCAGAAATACAACAGTCTCCACAAACCCATTAATACAAGAAATAGGAAACTATAGCAAAAACTCACTCAAACGCTACACTCAAAAACGAACCAAACATATACGAGGGGTGATCAAAAAGTTCCAGGACTGTTGAGATTGCGCGGCAATGGAGTGTCATAGAGCAGTGCGGTTGGCAGCATTGTTTAGCGTGACTCTTCCTGAGCTCAGCTGTTTATTCAGTTTGTTGATAACCTTCTTCATTGCAAAGTTACTGCTGTTTTCGTAAAAAAAAGTTTTTTGTGTTCGGCGATTTTGTGATTTTTCTCCAGTAATGAATTGTTTTAAGAAGTTTTCATTGTCATTTGCCATTTCAAGAAGTTCCTGACAAACTTGAACTCTGTGTTCTTTCTGCTGCTCAGTCAACAGTCTCGGAACAAACTTTGCAGCCACCCTTCTCATCTGCAAATTTTCTGTTAAAATCTGTTGACACGAACCAAATGAAATGTTCAATTCTTCAGCCATCTCACGAATGGTTAGTCGACGATTAGAACGCACGAGACTGTTCAATCTTGCAACATGATCGTCGTCAGTCGAAGTTGATGGGCGCCCTGAACGAGAATCATCTTCACACGATGTCCGGCCTTCCTTGAACCTTTTGTACCACTCATGACACCTTGACCGACTCAGACATTCATCACCGAAAGCCACTTGCAACATTTGAAAAGTTGCAGTAAACATTTTACCCAACTTCACACAAAACTTTACGCAAACGCGTTGCTCTTCCTTTATTCATTTCACAAAATCGCCGAACACAAAAAACTTTTTTTTACGAAAACAGCAGTAACTTTGCAATGAAGAAGGTTATCAACAAACTGAATAAACAGCTGAGCTCAGGAAGAGTCACGCTAAACAATGCTGCCAACCGCACTGCTCTATGACACTCCATTGCCGCGCAATCTCAACAGTCCTGGAACTTTTTGATCACCCCTCGTATTATTAAACTAATCATTTCTGATGTCTTTATTTCATCCTTGTTTATGTATTTATTTATTACTTTATGAAGTTAATTGTGTTCATTTAAATTAAGTTAACTCTTTTTATTTTTAGTTTATTTTTATTTTGTGTAGGTTTTTTCTTATTTTTTCCTACTGTCTTATAATTTTTACCTTTGTTTGCATTATAAATAATCATCAAATTAATATAAATTGTTGATTTTAAAGATAATATATCCGAAATCATGTAAAAACTTGTTAATATATATGTTGTACAATTTTATAATTAATAAAAACTTTTCTCTCTTTCTCTCTCTATCTGAATATTTCTTTTTATTATTTTTTTTTTTTTTTTGGAATTTTACTAAGTAAAGTATTAAAAGTAAAAGTAAAGTATTATTTGACCCGTTTTAACTTTCTGTATAAAAGTAAATATTACGTTCGCAAGATGTAATTGGATTTAATTACATTTTGTTTACAATTATGCTTGTCGTTGTACTTATAAATGTAATATTAGTTTTACACATACATGTGGGGTAACCTGTGGTGTAGTGGTAAGCATAGAAACCTACAATACTAAAGGTCGCGGGTTCGCGTTCCAAGGTGGTTCTAGGAATCCTATCCTAGGCTATGCATTCCCTCGGATAGGACGTAAAATGGATGTCCCGAGCCTGTGCGATGTCAGGTACTTGTAAAATATCCCTATCCTAATTATACTTGGATAGGCAACATTTAGGACTCTAACTGCAGCATCGTCCGATTAGCCTTAGCAACATAAAGTGATATTAAACAAATAACAAATGTTCGTAATAGTTGGAGTGACGTTCATACTGTAACGAAAATAATACACGGAAAATGTTGCACTTTATATTTATTCATCTTTATATTTAAGGTTATCCGGGTACAACGCAAAAACTATGGATTTTATGACAAGTTGGTAAATGTGAATTATTTAAGGCAAAATTTAGGCCCCCCACTGTAGCGACGTCCGATTAGCCTTTAACTCACGTTCATACATGTAAGACTTTTTTTTACTAAGGTGCCAATTATTATTTATCACCAAATTATCTTAAAGTAAACGATTACTTTAAACAGTTACTTTTTATAATTAAATGATTACTTTAATATTTAATGATCGCTTTAATATTCATACGATTAGGTAAACAAGAATATAGGTTAATGAAATATTTATTACAAATTAATAAAAAGACAATGACAAAAAAAAAAAAAAAAACTAAATATGAATTTAAACTGAAAAAAGAGAGGCGATGTCTTCAAATATTAGTTTAAATAAATATTTGTTACTGTTCCTTTGCAACGATAAATACTCGCAGAAATAATAATCTAAGAGATCGCTCCTGTTGCCACATTATTTTCTATTTCCCGTTATAGCTTTCTCCCAAAAGAGATTCAATTGTTTGCGTGCTGGCTCCAGTTATAGGGTCTACCAAATTTTTTGAATGATTCACTTTAAGGTGCACATAATAAGAAGATAATGTTTCATCTAACCCTTAATAAACACATTAATATAGGGTTTTAGAGGACAGCTGCAAATCCTTGGAATTTCATATATACTTCATATTGTAACGTTAAACCGATAAGCAAATAAAAAAACATATGGCGTAACCTCCCGGACCGCTTGTTGGAACAAAATAAGCGGTTGGAACGAGCTGTTTGTGTCTAGATCTTTCCGTGATGGCGTAGAACTGCCCACATTGTTCTGGAATATTCCAGGCCTGACTATTTACGATGATATATATAAGGAGCAGTGACGGAACGAGTTAGTCGAAGTCGAAGTCTGTGTCTTGACTGTGTTGCTCAAGTCAAATGATTTTGTGTGTTATAAAGTTATCATTTTTGTAACCTGCTCAATTGTTTAAGTTATAATAATTCGTTGGCATTGTGCTAACTGTATATTTCTGTTAAATAAATATTTGTTACCCACATAAGTGTTACAATATATATATATATATATATATATATATATATATATATATATAGAAAATAGATATAGAAAATCGGATGTATACTTTTGTGGAATAGTACTGTCCTCGTTGGACCCCTTCCATAAATCTGAAGAATAATAGATTATAGAACATTCTATTGTCGCTGTATCGTGTAAGAGGCAGATTAAAGGAACGTTTTAGGTTTGGATGGTTGAATGGAGCGGTTACTGTAGGACTTTTCAAAACAAACTTTCGCCATCTTTCTCCAGTTTTGAAATTAAATCCCCGCCGAGGTGAAAAGAAATGCGTCCTTGGATTTGCCCTTCATTCTTCGCAATATTTTTCTTTATGAAATATATTTCATATTTTTTTTTTCTATTCATCTTAGATATTTTGTGCATAATGATTCAACTATGGCGAAATATCTTTTTCGATCTACTACCATTATATCGAGTGTAGACTTGTGTAGATAGCAGTTCGTTTTGCAAGTATCTGCGTTGGGCTAATTTTTGTACTTAAACTTATCTATGTATGAAATATATCGTATGGGAATGTATTGCGCTGGTGAAAATTTCGACGACCGGTTTTCAACGGGAATGCACGTATTGGGGTCCCCTGAGTCCAAATAACTCAAGTCCCACGAAATGGTCTGAGAGTGTGTGTGTGTGAATAAAATAAAAACTAAAAATCTATAAATAAAAACTGGCTAAGTATGAAATATGAAAAAATCAAGTAAACATATAGAGGAGAAAAAAAAAAATATTCCGTCAATTCATAAAACATGCTGAGCCCACGCATGCGCATACTGAAAGACCAAGTTCTGTTCATTTAATGGAAATTATTTGTTTCATGGTAACTAAATAAAGTTTTCAACAACTACATAAAGAATTATAAAATCAGACGCGATGGAGTATTATGCTTGCATTATCGCAAGTAAAAGCTTTTTCACCATACTACGATGTAATCACCTGTTTTACACACCTAATTTGCGGTCCGAAAGCTACACTTCGCCGTCCTAGGGCCGAAAATGAATATTTCGCCCTAGGGCCGCAAAATCAGCTGTTTATTATTTTAATTCATTCATTTCATTATATACATTACATAAGTTTGTTTTGCTCGTATTATTGTTTAGTTATTTAGTAATTATGGCTAATAATATATCAGAATCTATAAATAGAAGAGCAAAAGAAATCATAGCAGATTTGTTACCAGCAAAATCAAAAGATAGGTATGACGAAGAGTATACAAAGTTTTTGAACTGGTTAAAAATGGAAAATGTAAAACATACGAACTAACTTTTTTTAGCATTTTGAAATATATCAGTTGTATTAAATGAAACACACATATGTTCATCTCTCTTTATTAACTTACATAATAACATAACGTAAAACAATCCATACATTAAACATTCATCATGTCCCCATAACCACAAGATAACATTCTAACAAAGAGGTACACTTAACCAAAAGAAAATCTTGTTTTTGATTAATGTTACATCGTATTAATATTTATTGTAGTATGGTGAAAAATAGCGTTCGTGCCTCGGGCCAAAGTGCTTTTGCAGGCCCTCGAACTTTTCATGACCTCGACTACGTCACGGTCAAAAAATATCTCGGGCCTGCAAACGCCCACTTTCGGCCCTTGGTACGAAATATTCTATTATTTGATAATAATAATAAAAAAATATTGTACTAGAGAGAGCAAATACAAAGAAAAGTAAGTAAATAAATGTGGGTAAGTGAAAGTTGTGTGTTGAGCGCATAGCACCAGATTTTTTTCTATTATTATTTTTATTTAAATAGAACAGTTAGAACGCGGATCAAATAGATTAATTCAATATTTTTTGGGGAGAAATTTAATTATTGAATCGCACCTGTAAGCAAGGTGATGATAATTAGCGAATGAGATGGCGGTAATAGGAAATAATGACATGTGAGGCATGAGGGGGGAAATCACCCAGCAGCACCCCCTTCCTGGCTTCAGACAATTACCTTGGCTGTCCAAAGGTGCCTTTACACTCTACGAACCTTCGAACAGGTTCTCCCCCGAACCTTGCCGTACCGGCGTTAAGCTAGCAGCCATTTATACTTAACGTGACGTTAAGCGAACAAATATGAGTGACGCACCCAACGCTAGCTTCTGATGAAGAAAAAATTTCCATTATCAATAAAATTTATATTATCTGAAAAATAAAAAAAATAGGAGACGAATTATAACGGCGCACAAGTATCAAAAACAACTCCTGTCACTTGTGAAAAACCCAAATCAAAAGTGACACTAGCGCTACCACCCAAACACAGGCGAACAGATGAAGTACCTAGAATACCCGAACAGTCGACGTGAATCCTGTTCGAGGGTGAAGTTCGTATAGTGTAAATGCACCTTAAGAGAGCAGATCTCTCATCCAGCGCCTTTTTAATCTTATCGTACCCGTGTGTATGTCAGCCATATTCATGATTAAACTGTCTGGGTGCCCGTTCAAATGAATGTAAAATCCTTTGTCAAGCTCCGTTATGTGCTGGTCGACTGTTGGTAGACGGAGGTCTGTATGTTATTTTACATTAATTATTATGTAATAAAATTATTTTACATTAAAAGCGACAGTCCGGTTAATGGAGACTCTTCTGTAACTACGAGACCTTCATGGGATTGACAAAGACTTCTCCAATCTAACCTTAGCTAAACTGGGAAATTATCCTTAACGGGATAAAATGTGGGCTAACTTATTTTTTTATATTTAGTAAGGATTCTTTCCGGACCATTGTCTTTCCCATTCTTCCTTCCCTTGCAGCGTTGCATCTCCAATTTTCTTTTTTTCTTTTTTTTATTTTCTCTCAGTTACTTAATCGGGAAAACCTAGCTTAAGTAATTGTTAACTAATTCTTGGTATAACCATTGTGCTTAGATCATTTGCTATTCCTAAAAATAAAAAATCGGGTTCGAGTTTTTTTTCTGGATTTTTTTTATTCAAATGCAGACAAGAGAGTTCCCAACAGTTGGAAGAAAAAATCTCATGGGGTCACCTATGATATTGTTTACCAATTTTGGGCATCTCTTGACGTTCGTCAATTTTTAAATCATCCCAGCGGAGCCAAATCTTTTCTCTTCAAAAATAAATTATTTAAAATAATTTAAAAACAAGGTGGTTACCCACAATAATGATTGAATTAATATAAAATATGTATTAAGTGGAGTTGTAAATTACTATTAAATGTTTAAATACAATCCATTTTCAATTTGAGGACTTAAAAATGAGTAAATAAAGCACATTTTATATAGAAATAGTAAAGTTTTATATATGTCCTTACGTTTCAGGGGGGGCGCAGTTTTTTAGAGTTTTATCGAAGGTGAACAAAAAGATAAATAAGAAATAAACAAATAATACAAAAAAAAAAAAAAAAAAACCAATTGTATTTAAATACGCTAGGCAACAAAACCAGATCGCAAATCCAAATTGTAAGTCCATTTACAAATTCCAGGTCGATGACAATTTTATTTATGATATACAACAGAAAACTTTTACGTATAGTGGCAAGCATACAAACATACAATACTTAAAGTCGCGGGTTCTCTTTCCGAGGTGGCCCTGAGATTTTTAATGAGAGTAAAAAATCCCTGTCTATGGCGTCCCTCGAATAGGACGTAAAATGGAGATCCAGAGCCTGTACGATGTCAGGTGCTCGTTAAAGATCCCTATCCTAATTATACCTGGATATGCAAAATTTAGGACTCCCGCTGTAGCATCGTCCGATTAGCCTTAGTGGCATAAAGAGATGTAAAAAACAAACAACAAAAATCTCGGACGATGCACGCAACATACAAATATGTAAACACCATTCCTCAAATCCGCACATTTTTCCACATTCGTTTACTTATTTTTGTTTTTATTAGCTCTCTAAAGTACACTAAATTTTTTTATTGTATTGTAAAAGTTTTTATTTGTTATAATTAGGCAATGCAAGCAGAATACTCCATTGCGTCTGATTTTATAATTCTCTATTTAGTTGTTGAAAACTTCATTTAGTTACCATGGAAACAAATAATTTCCATTAAGTATGTATGTTTCAAAACACGTTGACAATATGCTCCAATGAACAGAGCGGCTTTAATTATAAACAATGGTCTGTCATTAAAGACGCTCTGCTCATGCGTGGGCTTAGCGTGTTTTATGAATCGTCGGAATATTTTTCTTTTTTCTCCTATATATGTTTATCGATTTTTTTTTTTCATTCTTAGCCATTTCTTATTTTTCTTCATAACGAGAGACAGTTAATTTATCCATATAAATAAAATCAAACGTACTTTGAATGAAAAACAACTTTTTTTCCTTCGCCATTTAAGCCCCCTCAGAACATTTCTCTGTTGATAAAACCTACCCGATATTAAATAATATTTGATTCTCTTGAAACATGATGAGTTCGATCAAAACCGTTAGTGACGTTTTTAAGTAAATTGAAAAAAAAAACAACGTAAAAATGAGACAAAATTTATAAAATATAGTGCCCCCTCCGTTTGATCAATTTTCATGAAATTTTCGATGTAACATTGCGGGCATATACATACGCCAAATACCCAATCTTCCTTTCCGGGATATTGCCCACCTTCGGCTCCACTCATCAATGGTATCCTCCCAGATTATCTGCTTCCACTTGGTCGGGTGGTAGAGCGTCCGAAATTCCTGCTGAGCCTTCCTTTTTGTATGCATACTTTGTCACTTCTTCCTGCAGGAGGAGGTCGAGAGGAACCACCCCCGCTAGAACCTGCACTGCGTCATGTGATGTTGACCTATAAGCTCTGGTGACGCGAAGCAGAGCCGTCCTCTGAGTTGATGCCAGCCTATTCCTCTGTCTCTGGTTGAGGTTTCGATACCAGAAGGGGGAGGCATACCTTAGGATACCCTCAACCACTCCTTTATAGTTTATTTACCATAATGCGCCTCCTACTCTACTAAGATTGTTCACAGTTTGGGCCACCCTACCAGCTGTTTGTTTGTTTGTTCTTTATAGAAATCCATACCATTTGTCCTAAATTCTCCAATTTTCGCTCAGTGGATCTTTCATACCAGGTGCGAACACCTGTCCATATTAAAATTGCATAACTTCAGCCGATCTTCAGCTGATATTAATTGTTATAAAAATCGTTTTAATATCGCTTTACATTTGTTTTTACTAAATCGAACGTTTGAGTCGATAAAAGTCTCACTTTATAGATTAAAAAATGAAATTCTCCGGGTGAAACCGGTATATACAGCTAGTTTTCTAATAAATTGAATATGTGGACATGTCATGTTTCCAAACGTCCTATAAGAAATTAGTTTGGTAGGTACTCAATACCATATCTTGTAGCTGTTTTTAAGTACTTCTGATTTACTCGACCCTGACAAAGTGAAATAAAGTTAATAAAGTCCGAGCTGTGGCGAGCTCTTTCGAAATAAACTTGCAAGCAAACGATCGCCGAGGGCTCGTTAAGATTTAGTTCCAGAGAAGTATCAGAGCGAAGAAGGATTTTAGCGCTAAACGGTGTCGTAAAGGAGAGTGCCCGCCCGGCAAATAGATTCACTTTCATAGTCGATTTCGTCTCCAAAGGGGTCGACTCATGCTCTTGTTTCATTACTTTTGTTTCTCTCACTGTTCCGACACGAAGCATTAACCTCGTTTTCAGTCCGATGATTTCGTTATTGAAATCTTTGAGCCTTTGAATACTTACTTCCTCAAATATTTCTTCCAACTCTTTTTTGTATAGTTACAGCAATATTTCCATGATGAAATTCTGTTTAATGTAGGGTTTGAAATCTATAATTGTGTAATAATTGTAAACACGAATTCACACACACACACACGCACTACAGCGGGCATGACCCCCCCCCCCCAAATGTCTTGGCTATTTTTATTTTTTTGTATTTTTAAAGAAATATTCTATTTCAATTGCTACTAAACCCTAGACGTAAAAAGACGTAAGTTATTATTGCAGTCCTTTCAGACAAAAGGAAGTAACCACGTAAACAAATTCCTAATTTCAGTTTCGTACAACAAATCGTTTCTCAGATAGTCTGTTCACTCACACACAGACCAGTTCACGGGACTTGGCTTTTTCGACTCAGGGGACCCCAAAACGTGTATTTCCGTTGAAAACCGGAAGTCGAAATTTTTCACGATCGCAATACTTTCCCTTACTTTATATTTCATATATAAGTAAGTGAAAGTAAAAAGTAAATATCACTGGTGTCTGGTCAAAAGTGGTTAAGTCATCGAATGTGAAGCTAAAACAACGATTTACCAAGCTATTGAAAATCGTTATAAATTCTTTCTTATAGTATTTCTCTATTCCAGAATAATAAATTAAACTATATTCTTTCTGGGAGCGGGGTAGCCCACTGGTAAGGCAGTGGACTGCTGTGCTTAAGGTCCCGAGTTCGAATCTGACATGGCTTATGATATCTTTATTATTCGCCACAGTTCATCTCGTGGGCCGAGAGACCCCCAGCCTCTATAAAGTGGGTACCCTTAATTGAAAAGTTAAGGGGGAAAACCTGGCGGTTGAGCGTGATCACGGTCAAATCACCTCCTTGCACGACCGCTGACCAAGAAACAGTACTTCCTTACGTAGTATTGAACCCAAGACCCTTTATGGGTTATAGTGGTACAGTTTTTTTTTTTTTTTTTTTTTTTTTATGTTCTTTCTACAGAAACTGTAATAAATTAAGAATAACGAATAAATTATAGTCAATGATGAATTTTAAGAAGACAATACAAAAAAATAATTTTATGACTTAAGTCCTTTTGCCCAAACATGAATGATATAATATGGGGTCTATTTTTTTTTTTTTTTTTTTATCAGCTGTTATATATAGTATAAACTTGATCAGCATTTGTTATATTAACTTGTTAATTTGTGTTTTTATTTAAAGTCCCTTTATGCTACTAAGGCTAATCGGACGATGCTACAGTGGGAGTCCTAAAGTTTGCCTATCCAGGTAAAATTAGGATATTTTTTATTTTTTTTATATATTCTTTTATTTAATTATTATATTTTATTTTATTATTATATTTTATTTTTATATATTATTACAATTAGGATCTTTAACGAGTACCTGACATCGTACAGGCTCGGAACCTCTATATTACCTCCAATCCGAGGGACGGTATTACCTTCCTCGTCAAGATATCTAATAAAAATATACCGTCTCTATATGATACCTATTAATTTATCCTGTTGATGTGAGGTTAGTTAAATGATTGTATAAATACTCCAGAATATTTTTACTTATTTTATAATTTCTTTCTTATTATAAGCTTTTTCCAATCTGTATAATATTATATTTATGCGAAACCTGTTATCATATTAAAAATTGATAAAGCATTAATTATTATAAATAGGTTATTTTTATATAATTGCAGATGCAACGAAGTTAATAGAATTTTCCGGAAAATCGCGATAGTTAATGTTCAGCTATTTACATAATTCGGACACAGTTAGGATTAAAGCATGAATCTTTGTTGATTGAAACAAAATTGATTTATTTAACCGTGACAGGCGGTAAAAACAGCTGATAAATAACTAATAATGAAAACAGAAGCAGACATGATCATTACGAATAATCTATCGATTTTTTTTTTTTTTTTTTTTACAATAAATAAATCGATCTATATGTTATTTAACTCTTTTAATCGGAATTTAGATTTTAAACGCAATGTAGGTAACCACTGAGAAAGGAATTTCAAAAATGTAACCCCTCAGGGGTTTAAATGGCAAAATTGTGGTTTAACTCTAACGGACACCTATTTTTGCACTTCGAGAAAAAATATCTAATTTGGACTCATTTTAAAGATCTTGATACGACGAGCTTAACTCGAAAACAATGTTTTAATGCCGGAAAATGAAGCGTTCACGACGAGTAAGCAATTTTTGTTTCGGCGGTTTTAGTGACCTCTCTCCATTCCGCGTCTCCCTCTCTTCTACCGAGCCGGCAGCTTCCCCCTCCAAAATTCCACCTACCGGAAGCTCCGATTCTACTAAATCTCCTTAACATCAGTTAACATATTAAATTAAATCAATACCAAGATAATATTCACAGAATTGATTTCAAAGGCTCGCGGGCAAAGCCGCGACGGGGAATGCTAGTATATATATATATATATATATATATATATATATATATATATATATATATATATATATATGTATATATATACATATATATATGCAAAAATAAGATTTTCATTATGCCGCAGTCCTAAGAAAGTGTATTTGAGATTCTATAGTAATTTCTATATTATTATTATTTTTTAAGAAATATTTATAATCCGATTTAGCAATGATTGAAACTATAGTTTAACTTATTATTGAAGTAATCGATAGTATCTACAAGTACTTATTACTTATAATGTACTAGCATTCCCCGTCGCGGCTTCGCCCGCGAGCCTTTAAAATCAATTCGGTGACCATTATCTTGGTATTGATCTAATATAATATGTTAACTGATGTTAAGGAGATTTAGGCTCGGTAGAAGAGAGGGAGACGCGCAATAGAGAGAGTTCACTAAAACCGCCGAAACGAAAAATGACTTACTCATCGTGAACGCTTCATTTTTCGGCTGTAAAACATGGTTTTCGACGCCCAATAGGGCCTTTCGAGTTGAGCTCGTCGTATCAAATTCTTTAAAATGAGTACTAATTAGATATATTTTCTCGAAGTTCGAAAATAGATGTCCGTTAGTGTTAAACGACAATTCCGCCATTTAAACCCCTTAGGGGTAACATTTTTGATATTCCTTTCTTAGTGGTTACCTACATTGCTTTTAAAATCTAAATTCCGAACTTCAAGGTTCTATTATAAGTAGTTTTTGCTCTGCGTTGATTCTGTTAGTCAGGACATAGCCTCTTATATATATGGAGAAGAGATCGAAATAAACACGCACCATCCCCAATAATGGGAATCACAGTGTGTATAATTTGATTAACACTAATATTTAAATAATCAGTAGCCATATTTTGTGTGACTGTCTATTTTAATACTATTGTAACGTTAAATCGATATTCAACTAAAAAACATATGGTTTAAAATCTCAACAATAGATTTCCGTTAGAGTTAAACGACAGTTTCGCCATTTAAGCCCCTTAGGGGTTACATTTTTGAAATTCCTTTCTTAGTGGTTACCTACATCGCGTTTAAAATCAAAATTCCGAACTTCAAGTTTCTATCATTAGTAGTTTTTGCTCTGCGTTGATTCTGTCAGTCAGGACAAAGCCTCTTATATATATAGAGATTAGGTAACTATAATAAAATAAATATATATTTCGATAACGATATATTTAATAGTATGATAACTATCAATATAGACAAGGGGTATACGATATAATCGATTGGAAAAACAAACTTGGATCGATGACATTAGGTTCGGATGTGGCTCACTTTCACTGACTGAGTGAAGTGGAGCAGACCTTGACATTGAGATTGCTGTTATATCATTCAGTAACTTCTATAACAGTTTGCAATTGTTATCATATATATATTTTATAATATCTAGCTAATATTTATCTTTTTTTTTTCTTTTAATTTATGTTATATAAACCTCAGATCGTATCGTTAAAATATTCTTAAAACATGCTCCTCTTAACAAGTTGTCATTATTATAATTAAAAAGGTCATCGGAAGGCAGATGTGAATCAAAGTTCTTGATATTTTAAATCTATTTATTTCTTACTAGCTGTATATACCGGTTTCACCCGGAGAATTTCATTTTTTAAATCTATAAAGTGAGACTTACATCGACTCTAACGGTCGATTTTGTAAAAAACAATGCAAAGCGAGATCAAAACGATTTTTAAAAACAATAAAGAATATACTCAAAGATCAGCTGAAGCTATGCAATTTTATTATGGATAGGTGTTCCCGCCTGTTATCGAAGAACCACTGAGCGAAATTTGGAGAATTAAGGACAAATGTATTCTTTATAAACTGGGAAAAACAACGAATTTATTTTCGTTACTCTTCTTTGAAATGTTTCTTTGCTTAGTATAATTTCAATCTGAAAAATAATGGCTCAACCATTGAATTTGCTAACATATTCAGAACTTGCTTTCTTTTCAATGCATCAATGGGAAGGTCCAACATATTCGCGGGCGCAATCGACTATAGGGTGCGCTGGTAGTTTAGCAAAATGTCGGAGGAACTGAAATAAACATAGTTGATGTGATAGAGATAATTGGTAATTTCAAAAGTCCATTTATTGAAGGGCAGGCTATCCTTAATGCAAACCACCTAATTACATGTGGAATAGTATCTAGAAGCAAAAACGCAGTTATTTTACAAGCCTTGTGCGTTGTAAACAACAAGCGATCTTAAAGGACTGCCCCATCAAATAAAAGTGGAAATCAAATTTATTAATAATAATAAGCAATTTTCTTGTAATTTTACCTGTAAATTTGGTAGTTCTGGTAAATGCAAACACATCATTGTAACTTTACTCTACGTTTTTCGGTTAGTAATAACATTAATTACCTATTCATACAATCATTGTTACGACAGCTTAGTTTCTTTGTCATATTATTTATTTATTTGTCAAAATTTTCAGGCATCGCATTAAAAACTTGGAACAATTAAGCTCAACGGATGTAAGAAAAAAATGGGGAAAATTAAAGAAGAAAAACAAATCTAAGACACTATATTCCCAACGTTATTTGCATAAAACTAGCATTTTGGAATAATAAAATGTCAAATACTAAGATTTACCTGGATAAATATGTCACTTTCTTTAAAATGATGACTACATATCGTCATATTTTTCGAAACAGGCTTATCTATTCTTAATTTCACAATCCATTCTTTAAGAAGCTTTTTATTTTTTGGAAATAAATGGAATGACACGTCTTTTTCATTTTCTAATTGAACTAACTGAGGGACCGAGCAATACCTATTAGACATTTTTCAAATAATATTTTGCTCAATCGGGTTTTAATTGTGGAAAAAAAAATTAAAAGCCCTCTGAATCCCTGGTACTGGCCCGGCTTCAATCCCCGTTCCTCTAGTTCCAGTCAAGAAGCAGCACCGTCGCTTGCGCCCGCGAATAAAATATTTAAAGCTCCTTATACAACTCCAATAATTTTATTTTTTGCTGCAGTTTGCACTCGCGTACTACTTGTGGGTTCCGCTTCCACGAGC
Source organism: Aelia acuminata (assembly GCA_911387785.2). Classification (NCBI taxonomy): domain Eukaryota; kingdom Metazoa; phylum Arthropoda; class Insecta; order Hemiptera; family Pentatomidae; genus Aelia; species Aelia acuminata. Next base: position 4,152,994 of record OU426982.1, on the reverse strand, counting down.
ATATAGAACTTGCGGTAGGTCAACGCGCATTCATTATTTATCTATTGTCATTTTTATTTGTTTTAGTTTTATTATGCCATGCATATAAAGTGTGAATGAGCCCTTTGATCTCCAATATTATTGCCCTTAAATGTGGCAAAAAAAAAAATCCGCAGATAATAATTTTCTCGGTTTTACAGATTGCAAAAGCGCTATGCTGTCATTAAATAATATCATAAATGAAAACATTAGCAACATTCAATTAAAATAAAATAAAACCATCAAATATAAATAAATGACGATAAGCATATAATCTTTAACTGGATTAAAGCTCACGCAGGAATCCCAGATAACGAAAAAGTAGATAAAATGACTTACCTAGCCATTATGAATGGCCATCCGGTAGACACTAAAATTCATCACGCGGATTATTACAAAATGAGATGTTTTGAATAAATTAGAAGTAAAAGAAAATTTGCAAAAACAATATTAGGAAAACCCCACGCCACATTTTTATAAAAATATATTCCCTCAAATGTTTCGTAAATAATGGTTACAAGATATCATGAAAACATCCATTGGACGCAGAACGAATCATGGAATTTGCAATAATTATTTACACAAAATAGGCTTATCAGAAAATACTAATTGTGTGGAATGTGGTAACAATGATTCATTACAGAACTATAGCAAATTTTGGTTACAGCGACACATATCTCAACAGTAAAATATCAATAAATAAATTAAGAATAATTAGTCAACTTAGGATCACGGGTTTAAATGTAATTAGACTTTACCTAAACGGCAACAACTATAAAATTAATACGGAAGAAACATGCACTCTATGCAAAATGTACGAAAAGGAGAATTTATTACATTTCCTCATAAACTGCCCAATATATAAACATGTAAGGACCCATTGCTTACAGAAATATATAAAGGATATTAATCCTAAAAGTGATATAATAGCAGAGGAAAGAATAAAAATTCTGCTCATGGCAGATAACTTAAATAAAATAAATGATGTATTTAAATATGTAGTTAGCGCCCTAAAAGTAAGGTCTTTTATTATAAACGAATAAAAAAGAAAAAAAGTAATATTTAAAAAAGAACTGAGGGAAAACCATCTAATCCCACATATATTATTTCACAAAGCCTAAAAATCGGTTTTTCATGAATTATAAGGTCCTGTCGTGCTCAAATGCCATGAATGTGGTATCGTTGGATTCAGAATTTCACGGAGCTTTTGCCAATCGCATTCTAATTGTTCATTTTTCGGTCTAAAATAAAATATAGACCTAAATGTAGTGATTCAACGGATCGAAACGGATCAAATTGGGTTTTATAAATTGCGGTATGAAAATTAAGACCCAGTTTAGTTCTTATAGAACTAAACTGGGGTTTGTGTTTTGAAGCCCTAAAACCTACCAGTTTTGAGATAACGCCTGGGTTAGGCCCCTCCGCGGCACGTGGTCTACTACTTACTGTGTTACGTTACAGCATGTAACGTAAGTCCTGTCGTGCTTAGGTTCTATAAATGTGGTTTTGTCGTTAGAAAATAGCACTCTCACATTTAGCAATTACAGTATACTCCCGCTTAACCGGCTCCCGTTCAACCGACTCTCCGGATAAACAGAAGGACGCTGTGAATGATAAAATATTATTTTTTAGATCCTTTAAAGCATTTATAGCTTTTTCATATTATCAATCGCTGGTCAAAAATTTTGTTAAAATTTGTATTATGTTGCGGTTTGATAGATCTTAATTAAATTGAAATGTATACAAAAAGTCTTTTGTTTTTTATTTGTTGACCGAACTCCAGTAAAACAAGTCTCTTCGAAGTAAGATAGATCTTGAAACAAAATCCTTATCCTCCACCCATTTCATAAAAAAATTAAAAAAGAAATTAAGAAGAAATAACTTCGTATATTTAGACAATACCGACGAGATGACATTAAGGTGAGCATAAACGAATAATAATAAACGAAAAAAAAAAAAACATTTTGTGAAAACTGAATAGATTGATTGTGTAAATTTTCGTAAATCGTTAAATTAAATTAGCCAAAAAAAGTTTTCTTTAATTAATATTTACCTATATAAACTTTGTAAATTAGGCTGTTTTTTTGTTTTTGGGTTTTATAGCAATATAGAAGTTATAATAATATATTTTTTTAGCTTTTTTATACACTTTTCCGGATTGACCGGCTCTCTCGCTTAAACGGCAATGAATCGGTTCCGACGAGGACGGATAAGCTGGAGTCTACTGTAGTCAGAAATGTGTATGAAATAAATAAAATCTATTTATAGTGGCATAGTGATGCGTTAGGTGGATTTTATCAATTATGATCAGCACGTTAAGGACTATTTAAGTACCTTCTTATATATCTGTACATATCCTTATATATATAAAAATCTCGTGTCCCGATGTATGTCTCTCTATTTCTCATAAACTACTCAACCGATTTTAATGAAATTTGGCTCAATGTATGTAGTTTTGGCCAACTTAACGGACCGGATAGTTTTTAACTTGATTAGTGATCAAAATAATTCTTATATAGCGAATTATTGCAAATACAGTAAGTCGTGTTTCGATTTATTAACTTGGCGTCATATGTCGATTTCATAATGTTTTTCTTTATAAGCATGCTATTGTAATACAGGTTATCATTATTATAATTTTGTATTGCGTTATGTGAGTGCATTTATTTGTTCCTATATTATTATTTTCCACAGACAAATAGTAATACAAATTTGTATTTATTGTTAATTTTCATTAAAGAATAAATAAATCAAGAAAAGGTTACAATAAATTCTCAAATGTGTAGGTACTTTTTCTTCCTTTTCCTTTTTTATTTGTATTTAAATTAAATTACTAGCTAAGCGCTGAAACGCTTTGCTGTGGCCCACCCTGATATCAACTTTTAGTAAAGTAAATACATTTTAATAATTTAAATCAGGCTATTATTTGAGATAATACTCTATAAATGTTGTAACAGCACCTACTGTCATAGGTGTAACCTAATAGAAACCTGACTTGGGGAGTCAGTGTTGCCAAAAATTAGTGAAAATTAGTAAGCTGGCTACTCTGCGGGTAACCAGTCGTAAAAACTCCCTCACAAAAAGAGTGTGTTTTGATTAGGTGTTGTGGGATACTTTGTGATTTGCTAAAGAACTGCATAATTAAGACTTTAATATTATATTTTCAGTTGATTTATTTAACAGAAGTTTCTTTATTTTCATTATTCGTTTTGTTATTATTATTTAAATACTGTGTTTTTTTATTTTACCAAACCTTTTTATCATTTTTATCCCGAGATCTAAAATGTAAAATTTAAAAAATGTCAGTGAACATTTGTAATTCCTCCTTTATCAACAATAATTTAAAGTTGAGAAAATTTAATCCCAATCGAATAGAGGCTGTTACTTCCTGTTCAGCAGAGTTGTAATTATCTTTAAATGTAAAATTTAAGAAATGTTAGCGAAGATTTTGATCCTTTCTTTAATTTAAAGTAGGCTATTATTGGGAATGATATTTCGTCGTTAATTTCACCAGAATACAATTTTTTACTTATCTTTAAATGATTGTTGATTAAGAAAGGATTACAAATCGCGACATTTTTTAAATTTTACATTTAATGATTATTACAGCTCTACTGAACAGGAATAATTGTTATTTGGGTAACTTCAAGTATCAGATTTATCCGCCATAAATATGAGAGTACTACTGCAAAATAATCCATCGGCAGATATATTTTTTAAACAATTGCTCTATATTGGAAACGGTGAAATAGAGCTGCATCGAAATTCAAAATTTATCAAATTACCAGAAAATTTCTGAACTGTTGTAGAGACGAAAAATTAACTGTCTACGAAATATAAAGTGTCTTTCCTGATATTTTGAACAATTATTTGGACTATAATTGGCTGGGTAGTCGTGCTATTTTGGCAGCAAAAAATGTTGATTTCGATGAAATAAACTTCCAAAATCAATTGACAATGTTCTAGATGTAAACGAAGCGGTAAATTTCCCATCTGAATTTTTAATTTCCTGGATATACACCCAAACAATCTCCAGTTGAAGATTGGCTCACCGATCATTCTTCTTCGTAACTTAAATCCACCTCAATTGTGCAACGGTACACGTTTGGTCATTAAAAGGATCACAGGAAATGTTATTGAAGGAAAAATGTTGCCTGGAAAGTTTACAGGAGATATCGCCCTGTTGCCACTTATTCCCCTGGAACCGACAGAATTTTCAATAAAATTTAAAAGGCTTCAATATCCTATTCGTTTGGCTTTTGCCATGACCATAAACAAATCCCAAGGGCAAACAATGTCCACCTGGACTTTGAAAATCCGTGTTTTTCCCTTGGGCAATGGCATAACTCACGTGGGAAATGGGTATCGCCTGCTCACGTGTGTGGAACCCATCAAATCTTTGGTTTGTGTTAAAAAAAAAAACAGGTTAACCCAAAACATTTTGAACAAATTAGAACTTGAATAAATAAAAATTCTTAATTGTATTATGTAAAAACCTCTTTAAGAAGAGATTTATTATCACTCAAATATATTGCTAAATTAAAAGCTTCAACACACCACCCTCCTACCGAACACTTATTAGCCGAAGGGTTGGGAAATAGAGGTCTCAAAGAAATTGGGAAAAACGCCTATCAAAAGGACATATATGACGCGTTAACCAAGATTGGCATGACCCTGAGCAAAATTAAACCTGTTGTTAAACTAACAATACCAAGTTGAAGTAGTGTTAGGCCAATAATCAATAGATCAATGGCAGAGGTTATCAAAACTTACTTCAGTCATCCTTTTTAAAATTAGTGGAAAAATATAGCCATTTCGAGTTAGTTTATACCGATCCATAAAAAAAGGGCGATAGTGTTGACAGCTCTTTGAGTCGTAAACACAATCAGCTCCTTTTTAATCAAACTACATTGAAATATGAGATGTAAAAAATAAAAACTTTAACTTTCCTATATTCTTTATATTCTTTACCAAATATTTTTAAATGGTTTAATGCTCTATTCTCAATCACGTTGGATTTTGATTAGCTGAAAGGTTTTCATCTTTATCAATGAATATTGGTATTACTGTATTTGTTTAAAAATATTAGGATATAACTACTGAGCCACAGCTACGCGTGGCCGGGTCTGCTAGTCCAATATTAATAATCTAATTAGAAAGATGTTTTAACAGATGGGTAATAATTATTTTTATATGAATGTATTTCTGTATAATGTAACTGGTAACTGGCTAAACTTAAACGGCTAGTTTAACACTAAAGTGTTTATAAACATGTATATACCTCTTGGGCCTTTATGTACAGTAGAAACCTATAATCATTCTTATTTTGTTATTTTATTATTTTGTTGTTTTTATATAGTCGGCAGCACAGTCGACCATTTATGATTGTATTTATAAATATTTCTTTTGCTTTTTCTACTTTGTATATTCTGTAGAAGAAAAAAAAAATCAAAAAAAGAAGGAAACCATAAAGATAACAAAGTGGTAAGAATGGAAATGTAGATATATAAATAGTGTAAATATATTTTAAATTTTATTTTACATAATATTTCATGCAGATTAAGCCAACTCCTTCTGTATGTCTAACTGACTATAACAGATGTAATCAATCTATATATATAAGAGGCTTTGTCCTGACTGACAGAATCAACGCAGAGCAAAAACTACTAATGATAGAGACTTGAAGTTCCGAATTTAGATTTTAAACGCGATGTAGGTAACCACTAAGAAAGGAATTTCAAAAATGTAACCCCTAAGGGGCTTAAATGGCGAAATTGTCGTTTAACTCTAACGGAAATCTATTGTTGAGATTTTAAACCATATGTTTTTTATTTGAATATCGATTTAACGTTACAATAGTATTAAAACAGATATTCACATAAAATATGGCTACTGATTATTTAAATATTAGTGGTAATCAAATTATGCACACTGTCATTCCCATTATTGGGGATGGTGCGTGTTTATTTCGATCTCTTCTCCGAATATATAAGAGGCTTTGTCCTGACTAACAGAGTCAACGCAAAGCAAAAACTACTTATGATAGAAACTTGAAGTTCGGAATTTAGATTTTAAAAGCGATGTAGGTAACCACTAAGAAAGGAATATCAAAATTGTAACCCCTAAGGGGTTTAAATGGCGAAATTGTCGTTTAACTCTAACGGACATCTATTTTCGAACTTCGAGAAAACATATCTAATTAGTACTCATTTTAAAGAATTTGATACGACGAGTTTAACTCGAAAGGCCCTATTGGGCGTCGAAAACCATGTTTTACAGCCGAAAAATGAAGCCTTCACGACGAGTAAGTCATTTTTTGTTTCGGCGGTTTTAGTGAATTCCCTCCATTGCGCGTCTCGCTCTGTTCTGCCGAGCCGGTAGCTTCCCCATCCAACATTCCACCTACAGGAAGCTGAGATTCTACTAAATCTCCTTAACATCAGTTAACATATTATATTAGATCAATACCAAGATAATGGTCACAGAATTGATTTTAAAGGCTTGCGGGCGAAGCCACGACGAGGAATGCTAGTTCAATATATATTATAAAGCAAAGTGTACAATGTGCGTGCCGAAAAGGCTCAAAAACGACTGCACGTACTATATGGAATGTTATGTCGTTATATTGCCCTATTGCCCCTAACGATGAAGATGGTTTCAGTTTTCATTTTAAGTGTGTAATGTTGAAGGGACAAGGGCTGTAATTTTAAGCCTCTCGCTACATGTAATAAGCCCATCTAATAAGCCCATGAGAGTTAATGAATGAAAAAATTTAGTTCGACATTTGGAAGCCAGGAGCGCTAGCTAAGCTCAATTCATAAGGTTATCGTTCATTAGTTCGCTTTGTTATGGTTTTACCTTCAGCTGTTTTCTTTAAATTACAAGAGATTATGTATAAATAATTATTTTTTCCTTTTTATTTTTAAATAAGGTCATTACATCTCTGCAATGAATTGAAATTAAAAATAAACATAACCAACTGGATTCCTAAGCGAATTAAGTTTTACAGAAGAGAAAAGAATTGGTCGAAACATTGCCTTTAATACAATATAAGAGTAAATTTACAACGAAAGAAAAATTGCTTATTAGTGTAGTGAGCGAATAAAAACTAACATTGAATAAAATAGATAACCTATAGATAATATGAATAAAAGATATAACCTAATGGAATATTTACCCAAAATAAAGTGTTCATATAATATTTCTGTTTAATAGTTCTGTTCCGTTCGTAAATCTTCAACCGAATTCGAAAAAGGAGAAGTTACTTGATAAGGATTCGGTATCGTCATGAGAATGGTCTCAATGGAATCAGAACATAGAAACCATAAGAAATGGTAAATACCAGGACATATTTGCTGCCAAAATATTTTTTCTTAATTAAGAAAAGGGAAGAAAACGCATTAAAAGAACCGCATTAATGGGGTCTCTTATACCCAAACTATATATGAGCGGACTCTGAGGTTTCTAAACTTACCACTAATACTAAACTGAAGTTTCAGGATGGTGCAAATTTCGTTTTAAACATGATTAATTTTGGTCTATTTTTCTGTTCTATTACGTTTTAAAGTTATTCTTTCATTCCACCTATTCCACAAGTCCCTGAGCGAAGCCGGGCCCCACAGCTAGTAAATAAAAAAAAAAAAAAAATAAAATAATGGAGATGGCTAAGTATATAGGATATCCCCCGGAGGTGGTTGGTCGGGGGTGGAGGGGGGCGTGCAAACCATGTTCTGCACGGTCGGGTATTGTTGCGCAAATCGGGGACTATAACAGGAGCCGCCCGGACCCGGAGCCGACCAGAGATGTGCTAGGCGTCATGGCAGCAACACTACTCTACCTCACTCTCAGCCTAGTCGTCGCAGCCTTCGCGGAGAGGTCCGAGAGGAGGCAGGACTACGGGGACTACGGAGGGGACGAGGCATTCCTCAGCGCCGATGTTGGGGCCGCGGGATACGCCTTCGCAGAGTCCTTCGGGGGCAGCAAAAAGCAGAAGGACCCCTTGGCAGCCTTCTACGGCGCCCCCGAGGAAGAGGAAGGGGATGACGAGGGACTCTACTCGGCCATCGCCTACGACGCCGGCGACGACGACGACCTCTACGGCGACTACGACGTGGACTACGAGGGCTCCGAAAAGAAGGAGAAGAAGCAGAAGCAGGACCGGAAGGGAGATGGCGGCAAGCGGAAGCCTGCGCCCGCTGCACCGCAACCCAAGATGCAGAACAGGACGAAGAAGAACCCCAGCAGGAGCTAGCTCTGACGTCACTGTGTATCTTTAAATATAACTTCCTTGTTTTTGTTTTCTAATGTCTGTCTTCATTATAACCTCTATGTCCACTCACTTCTCTACTATCGATTCTCTAGATTGAACATCTTCAGGTAAGTGGTTAATGTTTATTTTTATTGTGTTCTTAGCTCAAAAATCGGTTAATTTTGAAAAAATAGTTGGTATTTATCGTGAAACAATTTTTTTAAGTCAATCAAAGCCAAATCAATCATTTCTTTTAACTATAACTTCAAAGATCAATAAGAACTGTAAAATTTGAAAAATTTATAATTTGTTCTCCTCCGAATGTTAAAAAACAAAGTTATGATTAATTAATTAGTTATGATAACTCCGAAGGTTATGATTAATTATGGACTTCTTCATTTCTAAATACTGGTTCCAACTCATCGTGAAAACATACATTATACTCAGAACGAATGATGGAATTTGCAATAATTATTTACGCAAAATAGGCTTATCAGAAAATACTAATTGTGGGGAATGTGGTGACAATGAGACCATTAAACATATTATAATGGCATGTCCGGTATACACCAAACAAAGTTATTTAAGATAACTGACTGTATTAAAATTATTTTCATTCATAAATGTTTAAAATCCATTAACAAATATGTGTAATAGATAAACTTCCTATTGTTCCATTTCTTTTTTTTTTTTTATATTGTTAAAACTATAACAGTATTAATAAATATAAATATTATTAACTGTTAGGTAGGCTAAGACAAAGGAAGTTTAATTCATAATCATTATACTTTGAAATATTAACGATATTATGACTTTTTTTAATTATAGTATTTTAGAATCAAAATAAAATAAATCACATGTTTTTTTTTTTTGCTTTTTTTTTTTCATTTTCTTTTAACTAGAACTTCATAGATCAATAAGAACTGTGAAATGTGAAATTTTTTTAATTTGTTCTTCTCCAAACGTTAAAAAAAAGTTATGGTTAATTACGGACTTGTTCATTCGTAAAAATGGTTAATATTAACATTATAAATTGAAAAAATAAAAATAAACGTACTTGGAAACATAAATATGACATTGTATTTGTAACGCTTTTGAGCATTAGATTTTTTTTTTCATTCTCTGAAATTAGTCCCTTCATAAATAAATTAGCAATAATGAATCGAAAAGTGCTGAGAACTACCAAATTTTGCTTTACAGATACTCTATAACTTATGGAGATGTACAAATATAAGTATATACTTAAATGTAGAAAAATGTGTGAAGTTGAGGAATGGCGTTTACATATTATCGAAACACGTCGATTTCTAATCTAATTAAGTTCGTAAGTGAAAGTTGTGTGTTGCGCGCATCGCACCAGGTTATTTATTTTTCTTTCACAACGAATCTTTCAATCGTTTTCTTCACGATTATTCATTATTTTTAAGAAAATCGCTACAATTTAAGACTACACACCAAAAGAGTTTTCTTAAAATTATTAGATGGTTTCTAACCAAATGCCCTCTATTTATATTGTTTTTAAATATTATTACGATTACATGTAATATGGTTTTATTTATTTATATTTTAATCTCCTAAGAAGGTAAGTGGATGAAGTTATAACCTTGATTAACTTAAGCACTTTATAAAAACACCGTGGCTTTTGCCACTACTTGCCACTGTTGCGTCAATGCATACACTTACTAATTTTAAGTGGAAATCTCCGTCAAACAATTGGCACCATTTCTACCGTAGAACATTATGAAATGCTCCCGATAGATCTCAGTTGAGGTTTCATTAACATTGATGGAAGTAATACAGAATACTAATATATAAAGGTGCTTTTACACTATACGAACTTTCACCCTCGAAAAGGTATTTTATCTGTTCACCTGTGTGTTCGGGGATAGCGCTAGTGTCGCTTTTAGCATTTTTCTGACGTTGTTTTTATCAATAATAAGTTAGAGTAAATACCATAAAAGCCGCTAAGTTCCAAGTCAGCCTTCTTAGTAATGAAAATAATTGTATTTAGGTCAGAGTTGGGCAGTAGTTAACTACATTTGTAATTATCTACACAGACAACTACATGTAGTTTGTAGTTGGAAGCGCGCAACTACTATTTTTCAACTACCAGTTAAGTAGTTGTAATTTAAAACTACAACTACAGTAGTTGTTGGGAAAAAGTAGTTGGGAATGGCAATACAACAAGTAGTTGTAAATGTAGTTTAGAGCGGCAACTACATTTGCTAAGCAACGTCTAATTAAATCACATGTTTTTGCTATTTTTATTTTGTGTTTAGATAAATACTCCATAGATAAATGGGCTCCATTATGGTTGATAATCTGTTTTAAAAATAGTACAATACATATAAGTAATACAAATTTTTTCCATGATTTCCGGCAGTCAATTATTTTTTTTAACCTTAGGTTCTCGATCAATCCCATGTTTTATATATTAGCTGAATTGCATTTGATATACTCCTTATCGATAATACTAGATATCGATAATTACTCGTTATCAATAAAAGTAGTTGGAGTTTCAGGCCCATAATTACAGTTGCAACTAATAGTTGTAGTTGTAAAAATGCGACTACTTTTTTGAAACTACAGTAGTTGTAGTTGTGGTCCATCAACTACAAATTATAAAAGTAGTTGTAGTTTCAACAACTTCCCAACTACTGTGTCAGTAGTTTTGTAATTTGTAGTTCAACTTCTTTTTGCCCAACTCTGATTTAGGTGAATAGGTGCGGTCATACATCATTGTTCGGTCGACTACATATTTCAGTGTAAATAGCTTTCGTGGGTCGCCGGTACGGCAAGATTCGTGGAATAGCCTGTTCGGCCAGTGTAAAGGCACTTTAACAGCTGATCTGTGGTCCCTACCTCAAATTGCGAGGTACTTTATCTGTTCACCTATGTGTTAGGGATAGCGCTAGTGTCGATTTTGTGTTAATTAATATAAGCTTCTAGACCTTCTTTTAGCATTTTTCTGACGTTGTTTTTATCAATGATAAGTTAGGGCAAAAGCCAGAACAGCCGCTAAGCTCTAAGTCAGCCGTCTTAGTAATAAAATTTATTGTATTCAGGTGCGTAGGTACGGTCATACATTATTATTCGGTCGACTTCATGCCTCAGTGTAAACAGCTGTCCATGGGTCGCCGGTACTGGCGATGATTCGTGAAATGGCCTGTTCGATAGTGATGTTCGCCCAGTGTAAAGGCACTTTAACAATTGATCTGTGGTCCCTACCTCAAACAGCGACCTCTGGTTCGGGATTGCGACAACTAATTGCAAAACACTTCAGTTCTGCCACTTGCTGGCTATATCGCGGTGACAACTCGGTCGGAACAACTGATGCAATTGTCAACTGTTCCAAAGAGGTTATACAATAATATTCTCTCCTCAACTGCCTACTGTATTACTTTCTTACTGTGGCGTATTTAGGACTTCAGTGGCGAACATATCTTTGGCACCAACTTCAAAAAGAATAATCTGTTGCGAGGCGCGTAACAACCATCTTTCACTTACCAACTACCTTACCTTATAGTTTTGATAGATATGTAAACGTCATTCCTGAAATCCTCACATTTTTCCACATTGATTTACTTATTTTTAATATATAAGTGTATATATAATAAGGTACCCCTTTAAGATGTGACATTGATCCCGATGTTTCTTATGTAGTCAACACCGATTTTTCGGAGCTAATATTTGTTCACATAAAGGTATTCTTTGTCGATTGTTTGTTTATATCGATGGTTAAGCTGACCAGATTCTTCATTACTGGTCTAAATCATAGTTTTGGGGAAGCATGTTGATTTATCAATACTTTCCATGTCCTTTTAAATTAGTAAATAAAGATTATACTCGTACCATATAATTTAGCATGGATATTGATCTAAAAATAAAGTAAACCCCTCCTTAAGCCGGCCAAGATGGAGAAACAAGGAAGTTCAAAAGAAAATTTCCTCATGGCGGAAGTTGGCCGATAAAGAGGTCCGCTGCTACCGGAAGGAACAAACTTGGCGGAAGAAGAAGCCATCTGGTTTTATTATTTTCCAATGCCTCCTTTATACCCCCTAGCCCGATACTCTTCAAGATTCACCGCACAGCCCGAGTTTAAAAGAACATAGGCAGTTAATATCCAAAAAGTTTAGTCTTTTATTTTAGAAGTATTGTTAGCGAAAAGTGAGTACTTCTGTAGCCAACTTTTACTGCATACATTCTATCGTCGCCACTACGTTTAAGAAAATAATATGAAAATTAGGATTTTGCTCCATTAGTTTCCCATATAAGTGGCTCTGAGCGACCTCGTAGCAAAATATTGTAACACTTAGGGTAACTGTACCAATAGTTGACAGTTTAAGATAAAATATTATATTATTGACACTGTTCACCATTATATCGATGTTATTAATTCTTATTATGAATTTAGTTAGGCTAATCCTTCTAGAAAACTTGGAATACAATATCCTATAGTCTACATTTAAAGTTTTTATAAAAAATGATTTCTTAAGCCGCGTTTACACCGGAGTTTGAAACACGAGTTGCAAACATCTCTAAAAACGCACATTTTTAGACGAAACATTTCGCTGTTGCAAACAGTTTTTCAGTGTTTGCAACAGAAATTTTTGTTTCCACCTGAAGTCGGTAAAGATCAAAACTTTTGTTTGCAACACTGGTTTCGGTCACTATGTGCCGTTGAAACACGAAACAGAAACATTTCCCCGCCATCCCCTACGCTGCCACCTCCACTCTCTCTCATGACTCAAGTTTCATTTCTGCTGTCAAAATAACAAATATAGGCTATGTGTAGTCTACTTATATCGTCTTACTTTTATATTATCCTTCAGAAGATCTATCAAAGCCTCGCACACCTCAGTTACAAAGATATGGTTGATTTTGATATCTTGAACAGGTAACTCAAGCTTGTGTATGAATCTCCGGTAGCTAAAAAGCGTAAATTTGCGGCTAGTTTTTCCGTTACAGAAATAGCCTTTCGGTAATTCGTATCCATTTTCGAAATTTTGTGACCAATCATTAAAGTTAGATATTCAAAATCCTCACTGGTCATTCTTGCAAAGTTTTTAAAACTTCCGTCCGTTCTCAGTTCAGCTGATAGAGGGTCAACATCATCTCTTTTTAAATCGCCCAACAGGTCGTTTCCACTGTACGTAGCTCTGGAATGCAGAGACGGCCTCACCCAGTATCGTCTCGGCTTACGTTGCTTTGACAACACGACACACGCCGCCGCGGCTAAAATGACATTCTCGACACTTGACATCCTGGGAAGGACTGATCCCAGGAACCAGAACATAGGCGAGTCATAATCAAGGTCGAAAGTGTTTCAAACATTTTCATGAAACATGGAAATAAAACCATGAAATAAAAATTGCAAAGTTTTATTTGAAACTACTGTTTGCAACTGCTGTTTGCAATAAAATTTTGCAACTTTTTGTTTGAAACTTCGGTGTAAACGCGGCTTTAGAAACTTCTAAAATGAACCAATAGTTGGCACATCAAAATGTAAATGTTTGGAAAGTTGATATCTATGGTTTTAAAGTTGGCATATGCATTAATATTTGATTTCCTATGATTTGCAAACGTAATAAGGACTACAATAAAAGTTAATATCTTTTTATTTATAAACTACTAAATTCACAATGGAAATAAGATAAAATTTCCACAATTTAATTATTTTATACACAAAAAGCTTAAATGAGACAAAAAACCAAACGAAACATATTTAAACGAAAAATGAGATCACCCAGTTAAGTATGGTAAATAGATTTTAGTTATGGCCAAAGTTTCGTTTTCTTAATGTTGGGTTTGCACAATTTTAGAGAATTAAAGATGGCCTCATTCATTGATTGGATGAAATGTGTAGCATTTTCATTAAGTGCAACTAATAGCAAGTGTCGCATGTTCTTTGCAGAATCGGGAAGTGGGGAGAGTCAGATGAAACGCTTGTCCATACAGGAATAGGATTATTGGCAATGCAATTTAGCTCTCAACGATCCATGGATAGACCACACTAGCTATAAATTCATAAAATAACCTGTCTTCCATACAGCCTCAGAATTCCATAAACCACCCCCAGATGGAACACGATTTGCTAATTCTGGCGGTAGTTGACATCGATGTCAACTGTTGAAATTATGGATTAATATCTGTTCTAATAGTTGACACCTACATTTAAGCCCTAAAACATTGTACAAATATATTAAAAAAGGATATCAAATGGTTCTCATGAACTTAATGAATACCATAAAAGTAATTAAAACATAATTGAACTCAAATAAACCAACTAAAAAGCTTATTTAACTTGATTTCCACATTAATGAAACAGGGTTGCAGAAACCAAGTTTTCAGGCCGCTAGAAAATTCGCCGTTACAACTTCTCACAAATAAGCTTGAGTTTTCATCAAACTAATGTCGATGGCAGCACAGCTAACTAGTATAACTTGGCAAATTACCGCCAAATTTTGAACCAAAATAATCAGCCTTGAATCTTATTATTCACACTTTTTGTGAAAAATGTCAACTATTGGAGCACTGTCAACTTATGGCACAGTTACACAGTTAAACAATCTGTATTCAAAAAATCTGGTGCGTGCGCGCAACACACAACTTTCAGTTACCGACTTACTTAGATTAGAAATTGACGTGTTTTGCTAAATATCATTTCCCAAAGTCACACATTTTTCTACATTCATATCTTATTTTTGTTAATCGTTAAAGCCGTTTTTGAGTAAATAAAAAAAAACCCGTGAAAATGATACAAAATTTATTAAGTAAAGTCCCCCCTCCCGTAGATAAATTTTGATGAAATTTTTACAGTCATATCTCGGGCATATATATACATCAAATACCAAGTTTGATCAAAATCGTTAAAACCGTTTTTGATTTAATAAAAAAAACACGTGAAAATGAAACAAAATTTATTAAGTAAAGTCCCCCCTCCGGTTAATCAATTGTGATGAAATGTTGGTTATCACATCTTTGGCATATAAATACATCAAATACCAAGTTTGATCAAAATCGTTAAAACCGTTTTTGAGTAAATAAAAAAAACATGTGAAAATGATACAAAATTTATTAAGTAAAGTCCCCCCTCCGGTTGATCAATTTTGATGAAATTTTTACAGTCATATTTCAAGCATATAAATAGATCAAATACTCAGTTTAATCAAAATCGTTAGAGCCGTTTTTGAGAAAATCGAAAAAAACGCAAAAAGTTATTCAATAAAGTACCCCCCTCCCTTTGAGCAAATTTGATGAAATTTTTGCTGTCACATCGCGGGCTTATACATACTCGAAATACCCAATTTCAGGTTCGCACGGTTTATAGTTTTTGAGCTAGTCTGTTCACACACACACACACAGACACACACACACACACACACACACACACACACACACACACACACAGACCATTTCGCGGGACTTGGTTATTTTGAATCAGGGGACCCCAAAACGTGTATTTCCGTTGAAAACCGGAAGTCGAAAATTTTCACGATCGCAATACTTCCACTTACTATATATTTCATATATAGGTAAGTGAAAGTAAAAATCTGGTGCGTGCGCGCAACACACAACTTTCACTTACCAACTTAGATTAGAAATTAATGCGTTGTGTTAATGCCACTTCTCACTCAGTTACACATTTTTCCACATTCATTTCTTATTTTTGTTTTCATTTGCTCTATAACAAACACTAATTTCTTTTATTATTAAATAAAAGTTTTACTTGAGATAATTCGGCAATGCAAGCATAATACTCCAAGTCGACTGATTTTATAATTCTCTATGTACTTGTTGAATATTTCATTTATTTCCCGTGAAACAAATCATTTGGCATTAATTATGAACAATGGTCTGTCATTAAAAGCGTCTTGCGTGGGCTCAACGTGTTTTATGAGTTGACTGAATATTTTTCTTTTTTTCTCCTCTATATGTTAACTTGGTTTTTATCGTATCTCATATTTAGCCATTTTTTATTTTTAGGCGTAATGAGAGACAGTTTATTTCTCCATATAAACAAAAACAAAGATACTTCATAGGAAACAAAAACAAACAAACAAAAAAGGCCGCTACCCCATTTAAGCCCCCCCAGAACATTTTAATAATGATAAAGCTTACCTGATATTAAAGAACACCTAATTTTCATTAAACATGACGAATTTGATGAAAATCGTTTAAGCCGTTCAAAAATTTATTAAGTAAAGTCCCCCCTCCGGTTAATAAATTTTGATGAAATTTTTACAGTCATATCTCGGGCATATACATACATCAAATACCCAGTTTGATCAAAATCGTTAAAACCGTTTTTGAGTAAATAAAAAAAACACGTGAAAATGATACGAAATTTAATAAGTAAAGTCCCATCTCCGGTTAATCAATTTTGATGAAATTTTTACAGTCATATCTCAGGCATATTAATACATCAAATACTCAGTTTAATCAAAATCGTTAGAGCCGTTTTTGAGAAAATCGAAAAAACGTAAATAGTTATTAACCCTCCCTTTGAGAAATTTTTATGAAATTTTTGCTGTCACATCGCGGGAATATACCTAAACTAAATACCAAATTTCAGGATCACACGGTTTATAGTTTTTGAGCTAGTCTGTTCACACAGACCATTTCGCAAGACTTGGTCATTTGGACTCAGAGGACCCCAAAACGTGTATTTCCGTTGAAAACCGGAAGTCGAAATTTTTCACGATCGAAATACTTCCACTTACTATAAATTTCATATATAGGTAAGTGAAAGTAAAAAAGATAACGAATTTCACTCCAGACAAATTATGATAACGCAAATAAATAAACACGTTACAAAAATTATAATTTTGTAACACAGAAATAACCATATCACTTGCGCTTCAGAATAAAACTAACGCTCCTTATATTTAGTCGTAAAAGGACTGGCGTGGAAAGTTCTGGTCCGGCTTGAATGCTACTCAAACATTTTAGTCACAAACATGTACAGTACAACCTCCGGTAAGCGGAACCTCTTCATAACGAAAACCTCGATTAAGCGGAAAATTTCGTAAGTCCTGTTTTCACAGAGAATAAATTCACCTCCCATATCCGGAAACTCTAATCAACGGAAGCGGAAAGTTTTGTTCTAAATAAATAGGCAAAACCCCTATCAATAACGGAAAAATTATTCCTTTACACCTGGATTCCTGGAATCATTAGGTTTTGTTTTGTTTTGAGTGTCTTGGGGTTAGGGAACATTGGTTGAGAGTTGTATCTGCCCTGTGTGACTGCAAATGATTTGTCTACCTGTTTTGCTGAACTGAAGATGGCTCAAAAGAGCCGAAACGTCTTATAAATAAAAAACTGTATTGTTGAGACTAATTTGGTCCCCTTCTTGATAACCTGTTGTATAAAAATAATCACATTTAGGGTTAATGAAATGTTATTTTCAATGTTAAAATAATCATAAATTTATTTTTGAATAGAAGATTATTTTTTATTTTAAATTAAATTAAATTAAAATTATATGAAAGTAGTAAATAAAAATTATGCTAAATTTAAATTATACTTCAGTTAAATTAAACGCCCCACAAAACCTTCTTCCAACTATGGTAGGGTTCGCACTACTATTTTGAAAAACACTTTGAGTTATTATTTTAAAAACTAACTAACTATTAACTCACAAAAATAAACAAAATAATTTGAATTTACAATTTATAAATGCAATATTTATTAAAACTTCACATTTAACTACTTGGCTTAAAATTGATAGTTTTTAAGTAGCACCCGAATAACGCAATATAAAGATCTTCCGTGCAATTTTAACATTTTCGTTTCCGTATGAACGTTCCTCGAACTATTATGAATATTTTTTGTTTGTTTGTTTAACTTCCTTTAAGCTACTAAGGCTAATCGGACGATGCTGTGATTGGAGTACTAAATTTTGCCTATCCAGGTATAACTAATTAGGATAGGGATCTTTTACGAGTAGTTGACATCGTACATGCTCGGTACTTTAGCTTCAGGACAAGACTAAAGGTGCCCTTACACGTTCGGTTTTTTCACCGTTCCGAGCAATCGTTTTGCACTAGGGAAAATGGTGGGGGAAAAACCGTCGGTTTGGAACGGAGGCAGATACGTCCTTTCACGTTCGTTCCATTCCGTCCGTCCAACCCTTGATTCTAATAATTAAAAATATTTTAATTCGAATAAATTTTACAATTATTACTCATTTGTGGTTTTTAAATGCTTAAATTTGCTAATTATTTTTCTAATAAAAAAACAAAACAAAAAAAACATTTTATGAAACCATTTGCAAGCCCCTGTACATTGATCCATCAAACAAAAATAATTCAAAATAACTTTTATGAAAATTTAAAATTCTATCCCAAGAATGTTTGTCCATATGTTGAGGGAAAAAAAATGCAATAATTAATAATAAAAGCGAAGATAATGGTAATTGTTTGAACTTCATGTAGCCGACGGAAATCTTATGTCTAAAATACATTCATTAAAGGTTTTAAAGCTATTTTTTTATTTTAGAATTATTGCATTTGAAGAGAAGGGGCGATAGGTAATGCGGGCAGTTCCTAGAGATGTCCTACATTCATGTTGTTAAACTGCACTGCTAGGATTTCTTAATTTGTATTGAGCCATCGGACAAAAAAAGAAATCAAAATCACTTCCATTTAACTATATCATTTAAATTTCCATCGGGAACAATGTTCGTCCCTATATTGAGGAAAATTAAATTAAATAATATGTAATGAAAACATCGATAATTGCATTTTTTTTTGTAGTTGACGAAGATGACATATTCATATTTGAGGCCAATATTCGTAATAATAAATTATTTTTTTAATCTTTTACCTACGGTTGTAATAAATATATCACTGTTTATAAAATTATTTTTCGTAGAGAAAACTTAACTATTATAAACACAGCACCAATAATGTTCTTAATTTAAAGAACAAATAACCGACGGTTTGGAACGGTGCGCCCTTACACGGTCGGTTCAGTCCAACCCGACGTTCCTGAATTGTCTCCGACAGGTTGCCCGGACTTCGTTCCAAACCGCCGGTTTTTGCCCTTACACGTTCGGTTTTTTTCATCGGTTTGGAACGACGGTCCGGACCGGCGTTTCAAACCGAAGTGTGAGGGCACCTTGAGGACACCTCTGTTCCATCGCTCCATATATATATATTCGTACGAAGAGCAGTCTAGAACCTCCTGTGCCGGTTTAGGTGGTACATGGACATCGTAGTCAGAAACATCTGCTATGACAGTTTGCTCTAACTGTTAGCTCGTCCAACCTAAAGCTCTAGAATTATTCAAAACTATACGTTTGTTTGTTTGTTTTAAGGTCACTTTATGCCACTAAGGCTATAGTAGCACTAGCTATAAGGATAGGGGTCTTTAGCGAGTACCTGCCTTTACGATACAGGCTCGGGACCTCCGTTTTACGTCGTATCCCATCGACGGCATAGCTAAGGGTTTTTTACTCCCTTTAAAAATTGCTAGTGATACAGCGGGACGCGAACTTCCGACCTTTAGTATGGTAGGCTGGTATGCTTTGGTTATCTCATGTGATCGGATGAATTTCCATTTCCTCCGATACTCACCCCCACAATCCACCCCCTTGGATACACCTCGGCACGAACATTGCCTGCAGTGGACAGACAGACAGACCCAGCTGATGAAAGCACAACCTGTTGCCCTCTCCAGGTAATTATCCTGTATTTGATGCCTGCTTTGTGTGGTTGTGGTTGTGTTCAGAGGGTACAGTACAGTTCGGTGAAGTGTTTGCCGCGAGCTAACTGATGGGGGATTAATTCAATTATCGTAATGCGTTAGCCTTTATTTGCATTCCGGTGGGTGAAAGTCCATCCGAGCAGGGAGTTTTGATTTAACCCCCAGCGTTTTGAGTGTTTGGATAACTTCACACCTCATTTATCACAAACTGAAGTGAAAAGTTAGTATTTATTTTTATATATGAGAGTAATTTGTTTGATAAAAAATCTGGTGCGATGCGCGCCACACACAACTTTCACTTGTCAATTTACAAAACACGTCCCCGACACGTGGTCCGATGTCCTACATTCCCTTCTTACAAGCCGATTTTCACATGAAAATATTCGAAAGACCGAACACCTCAAACACTCAATTTAGTCGATTTTTAATGAGGTTATTACATTTCATTTGCTAACAACTGAAATTCTGTCGTTTTTTAGAATCGTACTCCGGGGTTCGATACCGGCCCTGAGTAACAAAACAAGACTACTGTACGGCATCACCCTTCCGCGTCCGATAATATTGCAACGACTACCTTTATGGTTATCTTTAATTTCATGTGTTTGATTTTATACTAAGTAGTTCTATTTAATTTCTTTTACATTCTTTAATTATTGCATAAATATAAGGAAGAAGACAATATTTTTTTTTTTTTTTAAATACTTCTTACTATTATAAAGCAAAGTGTACAATGTGCGTGCCGAAAAGGCTCAGAAACGACTACACATACGATTAAGAGATTTATGTCAGCGTGTAACTGTAGGTCCCCTAACGGAGAAGAAGGTTTCCCTTTTTCTCTTAAGGATGTGAAATCGAAGAGAATAGGACTGGAATTTTAAGCCTCTCTGAGATTGAGATACGAGTTTATGAATGAAAGATTTAGTTCGAGCTGCAGACCACCAGGAAGCGCTATGGTGCGTTTCACTCAGTTTATTGTTCATTCATTCCGTAATATCTGTAAAGGTAATATATTTTGTCAGCTGTTCCTTTTAAATTACTAAAAAATCAAGCGAAAATAATTAGTTTCACCTTTTCTTTTAAAATAAATTAATAATTTTACATATCTGCAATCAATGAGAAAAGCGACTGGATACTTTACAAAATTAATTTTCTCATAAGAAGGTTAATTGATTAACACATTACATTTAATTAATATCTAACATATACTTAAGTAAATTTAATGCAATATGAGTGAGCGAATAAAAACAGACATAAAACAAAAAAGAAGAGCTGAATAGACTGATTATAAACCGAAAATAACAAGTTTGAAGTGTTCTTATTGTATGTAGTTATGAATTCCAGTTGACAAAATGATAAATTGACTCCAGTAATACAATTTTTTCAATAAGATTTTATCACCGCTCATAATTCAGGATAAAAAGAAATATGATGAAAAAATTGTGCCCTCATGATATTTTAGTTTTCACTGAGTAACAGTAGTAAGATTTGAGAAGTGCAGAGTTCGGCCAAATTAGGGTGGGGGGGGGGTATATATTAAGGGAGGTTGAACTGGAAGAAAGGTCTTACAAAAAATGTTTCTATGAATACTCGGTATTTTCTAAACTTCTGGATCTAATGGGACCATCACAGTAGTCGGCGCTTAAGTTGTCCTCCAATTATAGTTTTTTAACTAATAATCTAATAACTTATTATCTGCTGACTGCTTGGAATGGGCTTATAGGATTCGTAATCACAGAAACCATCAAAAACGATGCATGACTCGACAAAGTTGCAGCAAAATTAATTGTCCATTCACCATTGTTCATTCAACACCCTATAAAGTATATAGGGTTCCTTATTTGGGCAGACACTGCAGATCTCGAATGTTAATATTGTACTATGTTAACATTTTCAAGAAAGTGCAAATTTTGTTCTATATTTCCTTTAATTTTTAAGTTTTTCTGTTATTGAAACTGCTACACAACTACCGGAGTGAAGCCGGGCACACTAGCTAGTTATGAATAAAACTTATTGATATTTACTTTATTTATTTTATATAAAGTTTTTTTTTTATCATAGAGTGAGTGGTTGTAAAAGACTTGTTTTAACATTTCGAAAATTATCAATAAGGATGGTGATTCAAAATTCCAGCAGTTAAATGCTATTTTCGATAAAGTATGGCGTAAATCCTGTATCCGACCCCGGGGGCATGTCCTGCGCCTATTATGTCTAGTTCCAATCCTTACCAAGAGATAATGCCCTTGAGACGCTCATTTAATTCACTTTTCAGTCAACAGATAACGCTTTCGTCAGAGCGTTCCCATCGGACCCCGACGCCCGATAATCTGTGGCTAATCCCAGGAGTCGTTCGGTTAAATATAACATACAATGAACTGGAGTCTTAGGTTTGCTCTGAAGATGAAAGCAAACGGTTACATTTGTGTAACTATATAGTTATTTACTAGTTTCTTTTTGTAACATTGTTATTAATTTTAGCTTTTGGCGGTTCCAAGGGGAGGGCTGAAAACCACATTTACTAGCTTTAACCAAACAGGCTCAAGTTTTTTTTATATATATACCTATATATATTTTTTTTAACGCTCAAGTTATGGTGAAATATTTTTCTCTGATTGAGTTGCATAATGTGGTTAGCTTGTGCGCAATGTACAGCAACTTGATCACAGCTCTGTGTTCTATCCATGAAATCGGCCATCTCTATTGTGATATAACACTCTATTGTTATTGCGTATTAGGCCAACTCTGGCTCGGCTCTGAAATATCTCTAGTAACATAATTCTATAACTGACCAAAAAAAAAAAAAAAAAAAAAATATGTGTTACAAAAGCATAACAATACTTTGTTACAATCTATATAAATACAGATGAAATTCTGTTTGTTTGTTTATTCGTTCTTCATAGAAATCCATACCGTTTGTCCTAAATTCTCCAATTTTTTTTTTTCTTTTCTTCCATACCCGATGCGAACACCTGTTTATATCAAAATTGCAAAACTTCAGCCGATCTTCAGCTGATATTCTTTATTCTCCAAATTTTGCTCAGTGGTTCTTTGATATCAGGTGCGAACACCTGTTTATATTAAAATTGCAAAACTTCAGCCGATCTTTAGCTAATATTCTTTATTGTTATCATCATTATCATAAAAATCATAATGATCTTACTTTACAATGTTTTTTTTTTTTTTTTTTTACAAAATCGACCGTTTCTTTAGAAAAATGAAATCCCCCGTTATAAACCGGGGTATACAGCTATAATCTATGTATATAAAAATCAAATTCTGTTTGTTAAATATAGAAATCCATACCGTTTGTCTTAAATTCTCCAAATTTCGCTCAGTGGTTCTTTCAGACCAGGTGCGAACACCTGTCAATATTAAAATTGCATTACTTTAGCCGATCTCTGGATATATTCTTTATTGTTATAACAATCGTTTTGATCTCGCTTTGCATTGGTTTTTACAAAATCGACCGTTTGAGTCGACAAAAGTCTCAGTTTATAGATTTAAAAATGAAATTCTCAGGGTGAAACCGGTGTATACAGCAAGTATATCTATAAAACGGAAAAAAATATTAATATAGGATTATCAAATCGCATATGTGCAAGAAGATGGTTAAAACTGAAAATATATAAAAGTTCGAGTTATAGATACCGTTGCAATTAGAATCAGAAAATTTAAAATGTTAGAATAATGTCACAAGAGTATTAATAGTTCCGTCGATGCACACTGGATCGAGTCTATACTTAGGCCGCGACATTGAGTGAAAAAAAATAGTTGATACATTGGATTTCTCTGAGTGCAGTTTATTATTTATAAGCTAGTAAAATTTTCCTTTCCGAAGCTATAAACTTTATTATTTGCTGCATAATACGAAAAAAAAAAATGAACAATTATTTTTGCTCTTTTTTTTATTGTACTACAATCTTATTAGCAACATTTACACTTAGAAATTATTCTGATAATATTAAAAAATATTTTAAAAACTTACAAGTAACTTTTTTTCGTTAATACAGAGGGTCAGTTATGAGAATCACTGAAAATTACAGATTAAAATTTTAGGTGTGTCCTGAGCCGCAGACAATATCGGGTGTCGGGTCTGATGGGAATGCTCTGACGAAAGCGTTATTATTATTTATTATTTTTTTTTATTTAATGTTTATTGGCTTTAATGTTACACATGTAGCCATTGAGTCTGGCCCATTTCGTATTAATGTGGTTATTATTAAGTTAAAAACAAAAACAAATCAATAATTACAACTTATCCATAAGTCTATATCACATTTCAATATTTCACTCACTAATATACAACACAAGTATTTACAGATAAATTATAAACGAATTTAAAAAATTGTATCATATATAAACAAAATTAAAACCTGGTATCATAAACTAAAAAAAAAAAGAAAATAAAGCTGGTATCACAAATTATAAGCAAAATAAAAATAAAAAATAAATAAAAAACTGGCATCATATTCATAAACAGATTAAAAAATTAAAAACTGGCATCATATTGGTTTATCATCGGCATATTGATTGCAAATAGAAAAAAATATCATTCAATTTCCCCACGCTATCCACGGTAAGTATATTTTGGATTAATAAATCCTCATCACCCTCAACCGTATATTTTTCCAAGTACCGTTTTCTTATACTATCGGAAAATGGGCAGTGCAATATTAAATGCTTTAAACTATTAATTATAGTTTCACGACAGAACTTACATTCTTCGTCAGTTCTAAGGACATGTCTTGAATTCTTCTAAAACGAAAGCGTTATCTTTTGACTAAAAAATGTATTAAATGAGCTTCTCAAGGGCATTATCTCTTGGTGAGGGTTGGAACGAGACATAATAGGCGCAGGACAGGCCGATACAGGATTTACGCCATTCTTTATCCAAAATCGGACCTCGGAGTCCGATTCTAAAAAAACAACAGAATTTCAGCTGTTAGCAAAATTCTCTGCACTTGATTGTTTGAAGTGTTCGGACTTTCGGAAATTTTCATGTGAAAATTGGCTGTTTAGAAAGGAATGTAAGACATCGGAACCCGGGGACAGATGCCGCACATAACGTGTTAATAATATTTTTCGTGAAATTCTCGCAAAATCGCGCATTGAAATTAAAAAAAAAATAAAATAAATAAAGTTAAAAGTATTAAGTTAGTCGTAGCTATGAAATTTTTTCCATGATCTTGCAAGTTTGAATACAAATACTGAAAACTTGTCTCAAAACCCGTAAGTTGGGTTAACCCTTGATTCATATTTTTTACATTCAATGCTAAAAGTGCCTATATTTTTTTGTTAAACCTAATTGAATGTTTACAGTATGATTAAGCATTGCTAATGAATTGTAATACATCAGAAACATAGTTCTGGAAACAGTCACGACTGTACAAACAAATGTAAACTATTTGCATATTATTTATTGTCATATTTGATGTGTATATGCCAAATACTTTGTTATTGTACTTTTTTAAAATTATATATTAACCTTTAGATTTTTAGTGGTTTTTGTTACTAATATTATTGTTTAAAATGATCAAGGGCCAACTCCTTTTTATGGGGAATTACCCCGATAACAAATAAATAAATAATAATAATAATAATATATTTTGAACCAACTGCAACAATTTATTCACCAAAGTACGAGTTCCTATCGAATAGTTTTTAACATTTAAAAAAAAAGTTTATTTTTTAAAAGTTCACTACAGTTCACCTTTAGGCTGTATTCGCATCAGTATCGTTCGAGTTTTTCTGGATTGTCAATGCAATCGCATAGGAATCCTGGCTTTATTAGCAAGTATTGCCTTATCTCTTAAATAACGGTTCCGAATCGGATTACCCGTTTCCGATTTTATTCACCTTAGAACAATGAGAAGGCAAGAAATCGTTCCGTCTAGGGAACCTTATTCCGAATTCACAGGTCATTAAGCCTGAATAACCGACCGGAACTGGTGTTGGGATGCGGAGAAATGTCTGTGCTTCCGGGTTCCCCATTTAACTCCCCCCCCCCCACACACGCGCACCTACACACACAAACGCACATAGGAACGAAGAGAGAAATGTGTCTTATTGGGGAATCTTGAATGATGGCTGTTATTAACAGAAGCGGGGAGGAAGATTTCGTCACTGTCTGGGCACGGCTTTAGAACTGATTGAAAATAGATCGAGGTGTTTCAGGAAGTGAAGTATTGTTGAACCCGAAATGGGAAATGGTTCCTACCAGTATTATCCTACGTTTGCCTATGTAAATCTTGTCAGCTAGGTTCCTCAATTTATGGCGAGAATCTGATATTTATTACTGTAATAATAAAAAGAGTTCACTGTTTTAAAAAAGAAATGTTTAATTATTAATGAGAATATTTCACCGTCTTTAATCGACATTAAATTATTATTTACGCAGTAGTTGCTTTGTTAAAGTAGGCAGTTTGCAATTGAATGGAGTTAGAGGTGTATGTTTATTTTTATAATTTTGTTTACCTTTTTACTTTCACTTACCTATATATGAAATATATAGTAAGGGAAATTATTGCGATCGTGAAAAATCTCGACTTTCGTTTTTCAACTGAAATACACGTTTTTGGATCCGCCGAGTTCAAATAACCAAGTCCTGCGAAAAGGTCAGTGTGTGAACAGATTAACTCAAAAACTTTAAACCGTACGAAACGGAAATTGGAGGGGCATTTGGAGGGGGATTTGGGGGCACTTTATTTAATAAATTATGTTACATTTTCACGTTTTTTTTTTCCTCAAAAACTGCTGTAACTATTTTGATCAAACTGGGTATTTGATGTAACTGTATGCCCGCGTGTGTGTGACAGCCGAAATTTCATTTCCCGTATTATCACTGATGGAAATAAATACTTTTATTTAACCATAAAAATACATTATTTTATATTAGGGAGTAAATACGTGATGCTCAAATTATTCAAAACATTTAAGGTGTGAAAAAATATGGTATAAGATCTTGATTAAAGATGGTAATCTTTGATTAATTATATTTTATTTTAGAAACTTTAGTTCCATAATAGATTTCTCAGTGTCCAGAAAAGCAATGTAACAAATTTTACTACCAGACGTAAATAAACCTATTGATTCACCTTCACAATATTTTTCAATAATCAACTCGCAGAAAAAAACAAGCAAGCAGTAAAAATAACTCGACTGTTGATGAAATTAGTCCCTTAAAAAAATAAATAAGCAATAATGAATCTAAAAGTACTGAGAACTTTCAAGTTTGGCAAAATACTCAATAACATATGGAGATATACAAAGAAAAGCATATGTATGTGGAGAAATTTGTGAAGTTGAGGAATGGCGGTTACATATTACAGTCGACTCCGTTTAATGGGACCACCGCTTGATTGAGCCATTTTTAATAAAACGGAATCAAATATAGGTAAAATATCACCACATTATTGGGACAAAACATCGGCTAATTGGGCCAAAACTTTCTGCAACTTAATGTAAAAACTATTAGACCCGGTGTCAATCGAATAACCTCAGTATCTGAGACCACGTCTGTATCTCTGTTTCTCAACAGCATCAAAAAGGTTATTCTTTTTTTTTTTTTCTCAAAAAGG
This sequence comes from Aelia acuminata, assembly GCA_911387785.2. Taxonomy (NCBI): domain Eukaryota; kingdom Metazoa; phylum Arthropoda; class Insecta; order Hemiptera; family Pentatomidae; genus Aelia; species Aelia acuminata. Next base: position 4,125,442 of record OU426982.1, on the reverse strand, counting down.
TAATGAAAAAATTTCTTATGCATAGTTTACAATGAGTGTGACAATGCATACTTGATTCTTACCTGTTAAAAAAATTGACGTAAAAACATGTTCTGATTCATTTCTCATTTCGTCTTTATCAGTATAATTTATATTGTACACAAATAGTAATATTAATTGGCTTCATCTTGTATATTTCTTATATTAAAACATCTATTTAATAAATATGAAGAGTCCACGGAAGAAAGGGGGGATGTCATTTGGAGTGCTCTCCGAGAAAATCGAGTTTTTAGGTTTGGATCTTTGATTACTTAAGTATCTTTTATCATTTTTCTTCATTTTTTTTATTTGTCCTTTTCCTTTTTGTTTTGCGTGTCAAAATAATAAATTTGCCCGAAACAGACATATCACGCTCTAAAAAAAAAGTTTTAGTAAAAAAAAAACAATTTAAACATAACAGAAAGGGGGATAGTCCTGGAAGCTCCCCCTCCCTTCCCTGTTTTATCGATGAAATGGTGATATTAATACACAACCCACATAACTTCTAACATGACTCTCCCCCATTCTAGGTTTTTCCGCGAGGACGTTCCCCCTATCTTCCGAGTACGTGGTTCTTTCCATCGCTTGTAACCAACCGACTGTCATTTTTTCTGACTATTTCTTTTCACCAACATATTCTACTCATATAGACGAACAATTATATGTATATAACTAAAATTCGTAAAAAATTGACTCTCCCCCTTTCTTCCGTGGACTCTTCATATGCATTTTAAATGTTAAATTAATCGTATTATTTTGACCTCATCATTAAGTTAATAGAAGAGAATAGTTACACCTAAATGCACCTATTAACTGGGTTTTTCCCCAAATATGTCTAATGCATGACATCAATTATCATACATGTACGGTAGCCCAGTGATTAGGCGTATTTAGTCATTTTTTATTTGCATTTACACGTGGATTCATGGTCTCCACTTTATTGGGTCCTCCGCCTAATTGGGACCAAAAAGGTTTTCCCTTTATGTCCCAATCGACTGTATCGAAACACGTCGATTTCTTATCTAAATTCGTAAGTGAAAGATGTGTTTTGTGTGCATCGCACCAGATTTTTAACGTTATCCATCGATTCGGTTTCATTGGTAGGCGCGTTAAATAATGATACAGCTTGGTATAAGATTTTGATAGTAGGAGGGGAAGAATTAAATTTCCAGTTAGATACTGGGAGTGACATTGATATTTTACCACAAACTTATGTAAAAATATTTAAAAAATGTTCAACTAAACTTCTTGATAAACTTATTTATTACTGAACTGCAGCTAAATACGAACTTTTACGATGAGAATTGAAGAGAAGGATGACTAAAGACCCGAACTAGGTCAGACAGTTGAAAGCTTCCATATATGGAACCAGAGCGACCGCTGATCTTGACACGGTTAGACTCGGCTGTTACGGTACATTGTGTAATATATATTTATCTTTTAGCTGTCTAATATAATACTGTAATAATGTGATTTAATGCTCATATTTAGAGCTTATAGCCTTCTCTAAATCATGTTATATCGTCTCTATTAAAAGCTCTTTATGGGATAGAAAAACAACATCAGGATAAGTCAAATATTTCTTAATCTTTAAAGTATTATTCATTAGGAAATGATTATTTTATTTCTACATCTTTGGGAAATTTTAAATTATATTTCATTGGAAATCATTTAGTTAGTAGTAAGTAACTGTTAGTAATTATTAAAATAATTTTAGGGAAATAAACAAAATTATTGTTACTCTTACCAAGGATTAAGGTATGTTCACAGAACCATGAAATGGTTTTATATTTTGATAATCGCATTTACTGGAAGTTCAACAAAAGAAGTTGTAGAAAAAATATTTCGTTAAGGACAGATAATTGGTTCGATGGGTCTAAATTACAATTCGAAAATGCTGTGCTTTTTATTTATTCATGGTGTGAGGAATTAACTAGTATGAAATATTGTTCTAAGCATTTAGGCATGTCTCAACCAACAACAGTTGATTGGAACAATTATTTAAGAGAAGTTTGTGTTTGGAAAATGGAGAAAACTCAAGTATGCATTGCTGGGGATAACAAATTTGTAGAAATAGATGAAAGTTTATTTACAAAAAGAAAATATAATGTAGGACGTGTTCTTCCACAACAATGGGTTTTAGGAGGTTAGTTAAAGATAGATCGGAATCTACTTTATTAGAAGTAATAAAAAGGAGGATCCATCCTGGGAGTACAGTGGTATCCGATTGCTGGAAAGGATAAAAAAACCTATATAAATTGGTTTACAAACACCAAACTGTAAACCATAGATATAATTTCGTAGACCCAAAAACATTGTCAAATACACAACGGATAGAAAGATTATGGGGTTCTGCCAAATGGGGAAACAAACGAAGAAGAGGAACTAATCGAAATTTTCTAGCTTCGTATTTGGTCGAGTTTATGTGGCGCACTCAAATAAAAGAAAAAGAGGCATTTTCTAAAATTTTGGTAGATATTAAAGAGTTTTGGTTAGAAATTAATAATAAATAGAATTATTTACATACAAACATGTGTTTTTTTATTATGATTATTTTAGTATATTACTAGAAAATAGCTGGCTCCACCATTATTAACAAGTACCGGATTTGTTAATGGGAGTAAAAAATTCTTGCCTATACCGTCCCTCGAATAGGACGTAAAATGGAGGTCCCGAGCCTGTATCGTAATGTCAGGTACTCGTTAAAGATCCCTATCCTAATTTGTAGCTATCCCTATTCTAATTAGGGGGAGCTGTGTAGGGAGCGATTGTTGATGTCGGGCCTTCGTGTTTGGTAAGCCTTTATTATTCCTATTTATTAAATATGGTACAGTGTTTGTCCTGAAGTAGTAATGAATCCTTTAACGAATACCTAACGTCGCACAGGCTCGGGACCTCCATTTATGCCCCCTTGGAAGGACGGCATAGCTAAGGATATTTTATTACCTTTAAAAATCCTATGGCCACCTAGTAGACTACGAACCCGCGACCTTGGGTTTTGTAATCTGCTATGCCAACCATTACACCGCACTTGACCCCATGAGGAAACCTTAAATGATGCGTAACCGCATCTCCGAAACGAAATGAGTAAACTGTCAATAATTATTTGGAGGCCTGGCGTTTAAATTCTATAAAGAATTTTATTTCCAACGATATCTCGTGATATTTGTGTAATAGTCTGTTACTGTTATTGTATTATCGCTAGGTCTAAATTAGTTAATATGATATGTGCCGCTTTCTCAACCTCTGATGGTCGTTGACCAAGAGTACATGTCGAGAATGTAATTTGTAATTTTTATGATCAATAAAAAGGCATTGTTATTATTAAATTATTATTATTAGTCGTCTTTTATAGAAATACGCAATTTAAGTAAGATGATATTATTGCGAGGAAACAGAGAGGTTGTTAGGAAAGGTTACTAGGAGAGAGAGACACAAATCATGAAGGCTTTGGTAGAGAGGACACCTGATAAATCTCCGTAATCCTCCATTAATTGAGGCTAATCCAGAAGGCATCGTCCACTCCCATCTCAATAAACACCTCGCACCCTTCCGCTGTCCATACGTCACCATCTAAATTTATACACCTTTATAATACAATATCCATCTAGAAAATTAAGTTGATCCTATTTTATTATTATAAGATGTTTATTTTATTGTATAACCTCAATTTACTATAGATTATAGACCTCCACAAGATCAGCTGTAACGCAATCCTCTCATCTTTGTCTCGGATACCCTTGGAGGTTTTAAGGTCTGGCCACACATGTCCGCACCGGATCCGCACCGTAGCAATAATATAGGTTATGTTCAGAATATTTTTAATTTAACTTACATATTAACTATAGTTACGCCTAAAGTTCAGGCCACCCATGTCAGACACAGGCCACTTTAGGCATAACTAAAGGTAATATTTAAGTTAAATTAAAAATATTCTGAACATAACCTATATTATTGCTGCGGTGCGGATCCGGTGCGGACATGTGTGGCCAGACCCTTATTCTCCCCTGAATGAAATATACAGGGTGTCCGGAATTTAAATGGAAAAACCTCAGGAACTTATAGGGGACCGAAAAAGTAAGACAAAAAGTCCTTTAGAGATTTGCTCGTTTTTGCTTAGTTTTAGAGAAAATCGCAAAAAAAGAAACAAAACAAAAATGTTAGCGATTATCACCTTTCAAAGTTCGTCAGGCTAGGCAGTGAGATATGTAAACACTTAATGTTAAATATTGGAAATATTGCTTTAATGTAAATATTGCTCAAAATGTTGTCCTCTTGCACCAATGCAGGCATTACATCTAGCACTCACTTGATTAATTGCAGCTAAACATTGTTCTGATGATATTTGGTGCACTGCATCTATGATTCGGTCTCTTAATTGCTCTCTTGAGTAGATTGACACCGAATAAACTTCCTGCTTCAAGGTTCCTCATACGAAGAAATCCATGGGTGTCATATCAGGTCCATCGTTGTGGATAATTTATATCCAGCCAAGCTCGAGCAGCTCTGTTATAATGAGCTGGACATCCATCGATTTGGAACCACATTTCAATCCGCTGTTGTAAGGGAATGTCATCTAAATAATTAGAAAAGTCGTTCTCCAAAAAATGTGTAAATGTGATTCAATTCAATCTTTCAGGTAAAAAATATGGTCCCACCAGTTATCCGTTCCAAATTCCAAGCCAAACGTTAATAGCAAATTCATGCTGAAACCTATTCTCTCTTATAGCTCTGGGATTTTCAAAAGCCCATATATGATAATTTCTTTGATTAACAATTCCTCCTCTTATAATATATAATAATATAATTTTTAATGGAAATAAATTATCATCGCAATTTTTTTCAAGAAACCAGTTACTAAAATTCAATCTCTTGACATAATCTTGAGGTAATAAATTCTGAACTTTATTATCGGTACCTATAACACTTTTGTTTTGTTTCTCTTTTTGCGATTTTCTCCAAAACTAAGCAAAAACGAGCAAATATCTAAAGGAATTTTCGTCTTAGTTTTTAGATCCCCTATAAGCTCCTGAAGTTTTGTCATTTAAATTCGGGACACCCTGTATAGTAAGGGAAATTCGACGGTTTTACGGAAAATATATGTCAATATATTGTATCGTGAAACAAAACATATGTTTTAGAATATGGAAAAAACTGTTAAATGTTTTACATGTTTGTTACTACGATGTTGGAGTACTAGCTACGCTGGCCTAGAACCTTCGAGGCTGTTCTTATTACGGCTAAATATAAGGCGCGATAGACTGGAGAACTAGTCTTGTTCTGAAGCGAGTTAGTCTTCTGACTCAGCTCAACTCATATAGTTATTTTTGGTGTTAAAAAGTGATTTTTGTAACCTGTTTAATTATTTTTGTTTTCATAATTTGAGTGGCATCGGATATCATTATTTTCGTTTCATGAAAATATTCAATAAATGTTACAATAGTATATTCAATAAGTGGTAGGTCACTGAAATGAAGCTTTGAGTTAGAAAAAAATAAAATAATTTCTATCTTAGGATTATTTAACGGAAGCTATTGGTTTTCATGGCAATTACTTGCAACTGTACCTTTATCGCGAGAGTATACATAAAGGAGAGGAGACAATAATAAGGTGATAATAGAAGGTACAATCAAAGATATGGACGGTACTTACGGAACAAGGCGCCAGGGGCTTAGAACACGCTACGTGATCTGAATGCACTACCCAAGTCTGCTTCTCTCAAGTTTTCAATTGGGACAAAAACCTTTTAGCATCTTTATCACAAACATAACAGAGACAGTTTCCTTAGCCGTTAATGTTATCTTGTTTAATGGAATGCTTATTGTAATTCTTTTTAAATTTTATTGTATTACCATAAGGATAATTAAAGTATTTGTAAGCTGTTATTACAAAGTTCCTTCTTAAACCTAATTGTTTACTATAAATAAACAATAGAGGGAATTGTGAATTCCTAACCGATATCTCGACCGAACTCTCCAACTCGAACACCGGACATCCGCATTTGCTATCAGCTGTTCTGTATCCGATGATTGGTCGTTACGAGGATATTTTAGAGCCGCAATATTTAAATAGGTTTGGAAACGATTTTCCTTCAATGTGACGGATTTTCTTGTTGTTGGGATGGATTTAACGGGTTATAGGCTTACTTTTACATTTGCCTTGATTTACTTGTAGGGATTGGTGTACATAATATGTACATATACTGGTTTGTATACAATATGATAACTACAACACAAATACATATTGTAACCTTAAATCGATAAGTAAATAAATAAAACATATGGTGTAACCTCTAAAACCGTTTGATGGAACAAAATAAGCGGTTGAAACGAACTGTTTGGGTCTAGATCTTTCGTGCCTAGTCCACGCTGGCGTAGAACTGCCCACATTGTTCTGGAATATTCCAGGCCTGACCATTTACGTTTATGTAAAGTGTGTGTCTTGACAGTGAAGTTCAAGTCATATGATTGTGTGTTATAACGTTATCATTTGTGTAACCTGCTCAAGTATTTCAGTTTTATTAATTTGTTGGCAGTATTTTGTTGAATAAACATTTGTTACCCACATAAGTGTTACAGTATACTATACATGAATCATATTGGTTCTTCCTCTCTTGCTAGAGCTTTACTGGACAGCTATGTCTTCTGCAAATCCTTGGTTACCAGGCACATACCTCGGCCCAGTCGGGGTCACCTGAGGTGTAGTGGTAAGCGTAGAAACCTACAATACTAAAGGTCGAGGGTTCGCGTCCCGAGGTGGTCCTAGGATTTTTTAATGGGAGTAAAAGCTATTCCTCGGATAGAACGTAAAATGGAGCATGAAAGATGTCAGGTACTCTTTAAAGATCCCTAAACTAATTATATCTGGATAGGCAAAATTTAGGACTCCCACTGTAGCGTCGTCCGATTAGCCATAGTGGCTTAGAGTCACGTTACACAAACAATAAAAGCACAAAACTCAGACTACTAAAATTCTCCCAAAAAATCCTTGTCTATGCCATCCATTGTAAAATGGAGATCCTGAGCCTGTACGATTTCAGGTACTCGTTAAAGATCCCTATACTAATTATATCTGGATAGGCAAAATAGTGGCTGAAGTGGCAAGAGCGCCTCACTAGTGATGGTTCAAATCAAGGCCAAGGCCAACTTTTTCTCTTCTTATAAACAAATATTTAAAAATTATATCAAGAATTTTCGTGTTAACATAAAAAGTTTTATGATTGAATGAAATATATACATATTGAGGAAGATAGATAGATATTTGTTTTCCTTCGTGTACTCCTCGAACATCGCCGACCCTCCCCCAGACAGAAGCTGCCCAGAAGTGCTGAGCCCTAATCCTCTCCTGCAACCTCCCCCGCATCCAGACGACCACTTCCCCCTTTTCGTACTCCACTCTCCTCCTAATTCGATTTCTTAATTACAAGTCCTCCCTTCCTCTCGATACGTGTCCCTCTGAGCTCGTTGTCAGCGGAGCGAGGAACAAGTTCTCTCTACGTTCTCTGCTTACTAATTGTCCTGTATTCTACCTGGTCCTGGCAATACAGAGGATGGGTATCAAAGAAAACAGTAGTCTGAAATGCAAAACACACGATAACAGAAATATTTGTATAACACAACCCTATCCGGTAAACTATCTGGGCTGGAAGTAGTGTAGGTAAGACCATTATGATAAGGCAAATATGAGGTTAATCCAGGAAAGTCGAAGTTTGGTAATATTGATAGTTGGGATGCTACAACGTCGTCGATGTTTCTCAAATATCGATGTTATCTACCTGATATTTTGTTAACATCGATGTTTTGACCTATTTGGCTGTTTAACGTCACTTTATGCCACTAGGGCTCATCGGACAATGCTACAGTGGGAGTCCTAAATTTTGCCTATCCAGGTATAATTAGAATAGGGATCATTAACGAGTACCTGACATCGTACAGCCTCGGGACCTTCATTTTACGTCCTATCCGAGGGACGGCATGGCTAAGGATATTTTACTCCCATTAAAAAATCCTAGGGCCACCGCTGGAATTGAACCCGCGATCTTTAGTATTGTAGGTTGCCATGCTAACCACAACACCACAGGTGACCCCTTTGAAAATGTTTACTTAACCTCGTTTATCGGAACATCTAATAACTATTATATTCAAATAATTAACAGATGATATGAGATCCTCCTTATTTTTTAATATATTTATTAAAAAACCATGTAAAATCTTAAACATGTTTCTACCTACGTTTCGGAATTGCTATCAACTTCAGGGTTTTCTTTTAAAAATAAAAAAATTGCACCATAGATGTAATCAGCATTAACGGAAACAATAAAATATTAAATATTAAAATAAAATAAAATTTATATAAATATTTATACATAAATAACCACTAATTTTTTTTACCTAACTCTATTACTTTATTTTTTTGTAGCCCATTATTAAATATAATAAGTATAGGTCGTTTTTCATTATTATAATAAAAATTATTTTATCAACAGTTGTAATGCTAGTCTATGCAATCTTAGTCAAATGCTCTTTTTGTACTTTGTCAGGTCTTATGTATATGACAAAAGGGTCACCTGTGGCGTATTATTAGTATTCAATGAATGCTATTTCGCCTAGAGGTTTACGACGTGAACGATCTCAAACAGAAAGCGATATTTACAAATTAAGAGGAATTCTTTTCTAAAAACGAAACAAACACAGAATAGCTCCCCTACCATAAAGTCACAAATAGAAGAGTGTAGTAAAAAGTCCAGTTTACACCTAACTGACTAATATCAACAAACAGCTGATCGGTAAAAATACTTCAAGATGGCGGGGCAACGGCCTCATATATCTAAACAAAAGTACGTTCTTCTTTTATTTCCAGTGATTAAAGACCAAACCACATTAATATTATTGTGTAGTACACAGGAAACCATTAGATGATAAAATATTTGGAAGCACAATGTAGAAAAAAATAAAAAAGACTTAACATTTTATAAAATTTTCAATCAACAAATTTTAAGGTGCTTGATGATGTACAAAGTGTCCGACGTTGAACATTGAATAATAAAAAGAATATTATAATAATATGATTGCGTGCTTGTTTATCTGTGTAACATCACCTTATGCCACTAGGGCTAGTCGGACGATGATACGTAGGAAGTCCTAAATTCTGCCTATCCGGGTATAATTAGGATAGGGATCTTTAACTTGTACCTAACATCGCACAAGCTCCGGACCTCGATTTTACTCTCTTTTCGAGGGACGGGGTAGCCAACGATTTTTTACTCTCACTAAGAAATCCCAGGGCCATCGCGGGACACGAACCCGCTACCTTTAGTATTGTAGGTTGCCATGCTAACCACTATATCACAGGTGACCCCGATGTTTTGACCTTTTTTTTCTTAAATGACTGCTCTTGTGAAAAATATACCACAAAAAATTAACCTCGTGGCATATTTTTTACACTCAGTAAAAACGGTATGTAAAGGGATGCATAAAAATAGTCCGGGAGCTGAGCGGCTAATAGAAATAGCAGGTTTTTGAAGTACCACCAGGGGATTTGATAAAATATTTATAAAAATAACTACTTAGACAAGTGTTTGGCTAAATTTATAATATTATAGTTGGAAGTCTTAGCAGGAGTTAAGCACTACGAATACTTTCCCGTTTTTATTTGTATTTCCACGAAGGAGTTAGCTAATGTTGTATATCAGGAGCTTGTTTCATGATGAATTTGACGCTCCGCAACTTTTATATATATTTTTCATTTTGGACTAATACGTCGAATACTATCTGTAATATAGTAGATGCTTTAAAACTTATGACATATTTTATCTCATTATTATGGCAATGATAACCATCAGCAGTTTTTTACCCTAAACCCCTAAACAAACAAACATTTTTCATTTAAGCTAAACTAGGTGTTTTTAAGTTATTGGCGCTGGAACTCGGTTTCTACCAAAATCGTAAAAAATACATATTTTTGATGTTCCAAACCCGATTAGTTAAACTGCTAAACTGATTAAGAGTTCAAATATATGATTCTATTTCCAATCCAAAATTTTCAAGGATTACAACTAAGCGTTTAACGGGTCCGGGATGGCTGAGTGGACAAAGGCGCTTGCAATAGGTAATCAAAGTTAAGCAACGTCGAGCGTGTTTAGTACTTGGATGGGTGACCGCTACATTCGGGTGACCACCCGCCAATGATCGCCACGCAGTCCATGCCTACCCCCCCCCCCCGAGTATCTCAGGCTCATCAGCCTACTGGAGGCGACTCACACCGACCGGGGGTAGGAGTGATGTACCTTCCCCGTGTATCCCATCCAAAATCGTGGTGTGGTTTTCCAGGATATCATTAACCGCCCTGAGGTTTGGTACAAGGACGGTATGCTTCAGGGAAAGAAATATAGGTCCTCGGGGCCCGCTGACTCTGGGCTACCATAATCTTTGGACCTAGACCAGTTTGTCACTGTCCTTGAATCCGAGAGAGCTGACGCCATCGGTGGGAAGGACACTGCCAAATTGGCCCCAATGGGACTGGTTATGGAGCTATGGGCAGTCTGCCGCTGTACCATGGTGACCATGGCTTGCAGCAACGTGAGGTTTGGGCTACCCCCTCCAGGCTGTCTGTGCTCCCGCAAGCAACACAAATGTCTGTAAGAAGACCACACTGCGCGGTCTTAAAAAAAAAACAAAAAAAACTGTTTAACTTTTAACAGTTTAATTATTTTAAAAATATTCCTATGAGTAAGAATGTCGAACCCAGTAGATCGAGGGCCCCCTTAAGCCCGTGGTAAATGCTCCCAAGTCCTTGCCAGCCAATCGAATGATCCGGCTAATAGAGGAGAACCAATGAGATTAGCGGATACTAATAGGATGGCCCGGGGGTGTCACCCAACCGGCCAATCTCTTTTAACTTCTTATAACCACATTTGCTCCCCTTCCTATCTCCTACCTTTGAAGATCCAATCGGCACTACCTCCGTTACGCTTTGTTAACTATCGATTAGCGCCAAGATCGAATCACGTATCGATTTTTAACGAAATGGTTCTTATGGTTCGGCAACTTCATACTTAGTTTAAAAAACAGTTAAGATATACCTAGGAATTTTTTTACTATATTCTGACTTGTTTTAAACATATCTTAAATCCAACTTAGTTAAAGTACTCACCGTATATTTAGTAACGAATAGTACGTATTTAGTGCGTCATGGGTAGTGAGGGTTGAAGTAAAGAATAGATGAGTTTAAATTGTAGATTATTCATTTTTTGAAACTCCAAAATTCCTTTCCTTTGTTATCAGGTTAGAAGACGGAATACTTTTAAATACACACGTCGGTTTCGCGGAAAGCTGTTGTGCTTATTCTATTGATTGATATCGCATCTTTTTGCGTCGGTGAAAATCGAAAAAGTGTATATAACTAAAAATGTTCGTCTCAACAAACTGAAAAAAAATTACACCTTTGAAAAATCCCTGCAACCATTTTCGCTGACAATCGCACTTTTTCTCCAAGAAATCACAAACCTCTACTACCAAACCTCTATTAAAAAAACCTCGGTTTTGCGCTTATAACTCGCAATCGAAGGGGAAATGAGTGATTTGTGTATTTTTCCGGTAGAGCGGTTAAGGAACGCTTTAAAATAAAGTCTCATTCATGAAATTTGATGAAGTATTAAGGAAGTTATCGCGTACCTACTAAAAAAACCTTGAGAAATAATATTTACTAACTGGCCCATGCGAAGCAATTCTATTCTCACTTACTTAAATCCCACTTAAAGTACATACCTTATATTTAGTATCGTATAGTGGGTATTTAGTGCACGTATTTAGTCTATATCGAAAGTGCGTTGATTCTATTCTGACATTACATGTTTCTGCTTGTAACTGATTAACGAACACGACTATCAGAAAAGTGTATATAACCAAAAATGTTCGTTGCGACAAGATGAAAAAAATTATACCTTCGAAAGAGCCCTGCGACCATTTTAAAATGTTCGCTGTGCATTGCAGTTTTTTACTTACAAATTTGCAAACGAAGGGTTTAATCGAAAAAAAATTATTTATATCTCCGAAAATTTTCTCCTTGAAAACATGAAAAGATTGACAACATTTAGAATGTTGAAACCTCTATGACCAAAACCTCGATTATAACTCGCAATCGAAGACGAAATGAGTGATTTGTATATTTTTCCGGTTTAGTGGTTCAGGAAAGCTTTAAAATGATGCCTCATTCATGAAATTTTATGAAGTATTAAGGAAGTTATAGCGTATTGACAAAAAAAAGAAGCCTTGAGAAATTATACAAATATATCATTCATGTTTGGGCAAAAGGGCTTAAGTCATAAAAAAAAAATTTTTGTCTCTTCTCCTTAAAATTCATAATTGACTATAATTTATTCATTATTCATAACTTTTTACAGTCTCTGTTGAAAGAATATAATTTCATTTATTTTTCTGGAATGAAGAAATACAATCAGAAATACTTTATAATGATTTTCAATAACTTAGTAAATCTTTATTTAGATAAGCTTCACATCGGATGACCAAACACCAGTGATGTATGATTGTAACGTGAATTAAATCATATGATGTTGAAAAGACTTCTAGACGTTTGTTGGAACAGTTACAAACTGTTTTAGTACATGTTCTAGATGTTTCGAGAATATTCTACGTCCTTCTATAAAGTTCGATTTCGTACTAATTGTAAATACTAGAAGTAATGGACTATGGACTTAGCCTGACTGATGATTGAAGCATTTGATTGCCTGTTGCCACTCTATTGTCACTTTTTGTAATGCTGTTAATAATTTGAATTTTTATTGTCTGACATTATGAATTATAATGTTCGAATAATAAAAATTATTTGAATCTTTTGAATATTTTATCTATTTTAAAATCGAAATGTCTGTATCTCTCAACGTGATTGAATTTGGATGGGAATAGATGATATTATCAGCTGGTAAAAAGTTTTACTTTCCGGTTCCGCACTAGCGCACATAGTGAAGGTCATCTGGTCTTTAATATCGATTTTTTTTTTATATCGATGATGATGCTAACATCGACTACAAAGGTGGTAACGCACGAGCGAACACCCTCTGTTATGGTCGCCTGTTATCAAATGGAGGAAACATTATTAGAAATTATCCTCATTGTAACAGTGCTCATTGCCTCTCTATGGTGCTAAACATATCATCTGTGTATATATTGTTAATCTGCTAAGATATATACAGATTTTATATTGTTTATTGGTCACCTATAGTGTAATGGTTAGCATGACAACCTACAATACTAAAGTTCGCGGGTTCGCGTCCAGCGGTGGCCATAGCAGTTTTTAAACGGAGTAAAAAATCCTTGACTATGCCGTCCCTCGGATAGGACGTAAAACGGAGGTCCCGAGCCTGTACGATGCAAGGGTACTCGTTAAAGATCCCTATCCTAATTATACCTGGATAGGAAAAATTTATGACTCCCAACGTAGAATCGTCCGATTAGCCTTAGTAGCATTAAGTGACGTTAAAAAAAAAAAAAAAAACTATAAGTATCATCTTGTAACTAAACAGTAACAGAAAATTAACCATTTGATTCGAGCTTCAATACTGTTCAATAACTGTTTATCGCTCCTTATATTTAGTCTGAATTGGAACATTCTGGAAGGTTCCAGACTCGAACAGTCACGAATATGTACTAGAACAGTTTGTTCCAACTGCTCCAGGAAAAATCTAGAACTCTTAAACCATATGTTATGTATTTTACGTTACACTATGTACAAGGACCTCCACAGTATTTCGTCTAGGGGGGGCAGGTAAAACTTTCTTGTAGAAAGGGTATTCTGTATTCTGATACCTGATCGAGGTATTTATCAAATGTTGAAATAAAACTTATCGACACATGAAAATTAAAATGTATATGTAATACTTAATAAATCTAGTAAATGATTACGAATTTATTCAATTTGTAGTATTCGTTTCTCATATTTAAGCCCCTGCGTATTTATATTTTTTAGCAGTCGTTGAACTTTATTTTCAGCAACTATCATTCCGTTTTTGAAAATTTTTACTTCACAAGGGCTTGAAATATTGTGCTTAATTTAAGTTAATTTAGTAAACTGATTTATAACTGATAGCTAGTTCACAAGCTGCACATGATTTTTTTTCACTTTTCAATAATTATAATGACGATATTGTAACACTGATACAGGCTTAAATATTTTTACTTGCACTTACCTATATATGAAATATATAGAAGTGGAAGTATTGCAATCGTGAAAAATTTCGACTTCCGGTTTTCAACGGAAATACACGTTTTGGGGTCCCCTGAGTCCAAATAACCAAGTCCCGCGAAATGGTCTGTGTGTGTGAACAGACTAGGTCAAAAACTATAGGTTGTACATTACTGAAATTGGGTATTTGGTGTATGTATATGCCTACGATGTGACAGCAAAAATTTCATCAAAATTGCTCAAACGGAGGGGGTACTTTATTTAAAGAATTTTGTCTACTTTTTAAGTTTTTCTCGATTTTCTCAAAAACGGCTCTAACGGTTTTGATTAAACTCGGTATTTGGTGTATTTATATGCCCGCGATGCGACAGTCAAAATGGGCTTTACTTATTAAATATTGTCCCCTTTTCACGAGTTTTTTTTTATTTACTCAAAAACGGCTTTAAAGATTTTGATCAAACTGGGTATTTGACGTATGTATATGCCAAAGATGTGACAGTCAAAATTTCATCTAAATTGATTAATTGGAGGGGGCACTTTACTTAATTAAGTAACGCCGCACGCCTTTAATGACAAACCAATGCGTTATAATTAAAGATGTTCTGTTCCTTTAATGAGAATTATTTGTTTCATGGGAATTAAATGAAATATTCAACAAGAACATAGAAAATTATAAAATCAGACGATTCGGATTGTTATGCTTGCATTGCCGAATTATCACAAGTAAAAACTTATATTTAATAATAAAAGAAATTAGTGTTTTTTTTTTTTTTTTTTTTTTTTTTTTTTTTTTTTTTTTTTTTTTTTTTTTTTTGAGCAAATGAAAACAAAAATAAGAAATGAATGTGGAAAAATGTATACCTTGAGAAATAGCAATTACCAAAAACACATTAATTTCTAATCTAAGTAAGTTGGTAAGTGAAAGTTGTGTGTTGGGCGCACGCACCAGTTTTTTTTTTTTTTTTTTTTTTTACATGAAGGTACAATACAAATATTTTTAGTAAATTATGAGAACTGAAATTATTCACTGCGAAACAAAACAGTTAAATATAACGTTTTTCGATAAATCTTAAAAGTAACTGTATGCATCGATGTTCAAAGCTAGACTGATCCAGTGATGAGTTTACTTATATATGGTCTATTAGGGACCAAACGTATACACAAATTGATGTAACCGTTTTAGACAATTATAGAACTTTGTATAACGTAACAGAAATAAACATCTTTTTTGATGTCTTCCGTCACAAAAGTTGCGCGTTCGCGTCCCACGGTGGCCCTAGGATATTTTAAAGGAAGTAAAAAATCCTTAGGATGGGACGTAAAATGGAGGTCCCGAGCCTGTACGATGTCAGGTACTCATTAAAGATCCCTATTTTTATTATATCTGGATAGGCAAAATTTAGGTCTCCCACTGTAGCATATAGTCCGAGTAGCCTTAGTGGCATAAAGTGACGTTAAATAGCATCTCCAATACCAAATAATATGGTAAATTGAGCCTTAGTCAAAAGGAACTATTAATACGGTTGTGACTATATTCTTGAATTCAAGGTTTTGTCTCTCTGATTCCAACGATATGCATAACTCAATATTAATTTTCTACTAGATTTTTTTTTTCACCTTAATGAAGAAGAGTTTGATTTGCTTTGAGATTTTCTTTAATGAAGGAATGTCTTCAAATGGGTTATCTTGTATTAAATTATACCAACGTCGAACGACTTTTAGCCCATCTTCTGGGCTATTTCATTGCCACTAATCTAACTATAGCTTCTTTTTAACTATAGTGACAATGAAATAGTCCAGAGCCATAATAAGTTTTAATAATAAGTTGATCATTTACAATGAAAAAGTGACAGATATTTTCATATATTAATAACAATTTTATGTAAAGAAAAATGTCGATGAAGCTAACAAATGTACAAAAGATAACCCCAGAAGGTGGGCCATTAGCCTGAAACGTTGGGAATAATTAAATACAGGATAACCCATTGTAAGAGTTTCCTTCATTAAAGAAAATCCTTCAATGTTGATATATTTTGAGTTGTAACTCGTCGACATATGTTTGAATATATTTGTTATATAAAACTGTTAAACTGACAACCTAATCCCGAAATCTTCCCCATCTCTCTGGGATAATCCTCATTGCAAAGTGGCTCCTTTTATATTGAATATTAAGCAGTAACAAAACGGTACGTTAATTCTATTATATTTAACGTAACAAGAACATTAAACGAGAGTACGTAAGTACTGTCGGTTATTATACAGGCCCTATCTGCTCACCAATAAAGCCCGTATTAGTGCACTGCGGGGCGAGTAAAAATTTACATAACGCCCCATCTTTGCCCCCTTAACTGCCGAATTATTTACCATTCTGCGTCTCTTTCTTGTCGTAATCTTCTCCACTTTTTGAGGGGGGGGGGGTCTGTATTTTCCTCTTTTCGTGCAAGTTCTTCGAATTTCTTCGCCTTAATTGTCGGGTCTTCATTTCTTGTATGCGTCGTACCCGCGAGACAAAGACATCGAAAAATGTCATTATTGATCATAATATTCCATTCACATAATGCATACGGTTCCTGAACATTTATTTTTCTTATAGGTACAGTTGCTGTTAACAGTATTGGAGCAATCACCAGGACAATATCATATATAAAATTTAACTCTTCATGTACAACGTTTCGGCTATGTCGCCATTTTTCAAGTCTCAATCTGAATAAAGATGTAATTAATCCAGCTTTTTTAAACGATGCCTTCATCAACCCAAAATAAAACTCATTTTTATTTTTATAAATTAAATATATATAAACCATTAACTGGTGTCGTCATATAAAAAGTTGAAAGACTTAAATTGTGTGATCACAATGGGGTGTCCGATGTCTTACATTCATACATAACAGCCGATTTTCACATGAAAATGTCCTAAAGTCCGAACACTCCTGATATATCTATTAAAGAATTAAGTTCTTATTAATAGTTCTGAGTACTAGTTTATTTATTAATTAACCATATGTTTTTATAAAACCATATGTTTTACCCCCCCGTCCCATCCTCGTCGCCACTGAAGTATTCTTATACTAAATAATAATTTAACATTATTTGAAATAGGCGGGCGCAATCGAATATAGGGTGCGCTAGTAGTTTTGCAAAATGTCGGAAAGAGGTGTAAGACCTAGTTGATGTGATAGAGATAATTGGTAATTTTAAAAGACCATTAATTGATGGGCAGGCTATTCTTGATGCAAACCACATATTTACATGTGGAGTAATATCTAAAAATAAAGAAACAGTTATTTTACAAGCCTCGTGCCTTTAAACTAGCAATCTTAAAGGACTGCCCCATCAAATAAAAATGGAAATCAAATTTATTAATAATAATAAGCAATTTTCTTGTCATTGTACATGTAAAGCTGGTAGTTCTGGTAAATGCAAACACATCATTGTAACTTTACTCGACGTTTTTCGGTTAGTAATAACATTAATTACCTATTTACACAATCATTGTTATGACAGCTTAGATTCTTTGTCATATTATTTATTTATTTGTCAAAACTTTCAGGCTTCGCATTGAAAACATGGAACAATTAAGCACAGCGGATGTAATAGAAAAATGGGGAAAATTAAAAAAGAAAAACAAATCTATGACACTATGGTCTCAATGTTATTTGCATAAAACTAGCATTTTGGAATAATAAAATGTCAAATACTAATATTTACTAGGATAAATATAGTCTCTCTCTTTAAAATAAAGACTACATATCGTCACATGTTTCGAAACAGGCTTATCTATTCTTAATTTTACAATCCACTCTTTAAGAAGCTTTTTATTTTTTGGAAATAAAAGGGAATGACACGTCTTTTGACTTTCTAATTGAACACTGAGGGACCGAGCAATACCTATTAGATATTTTTCAAATGATTTTTTGCTCAATCGGGTTTTAATTATGGAAAAATAAATTAAAAACGCCAAAAAACCCTATGAATCCCAGGTAATGGCCCGGATTTATCACCGTTTCTCTAGTTCCTGTAGCACCGTAGCAGAAGCAGCACCATCGCTTGCGCCCGCCTATAAACAATTTTATTCAAGCACAAAGGTAACCTCCATTATAACAACTGTTCTAATAAACATTAAACATATGATTTTATAAAAACATATGGTTAATTAATAAATAAACTAGTAGTCACAACTATTATAAGAACTTAATTCTTTAACATATATATCAACTTCAAACACTCAATTTAGTCGATTTTTAAAGAGATGATTGCATTTTAGTTCAGAAAATGTTGCTAACAGCTGAAATTCTGTTGTTTTTTAGAATCGGACTCCGAGGTCCGATTTTCGATGAAGAATGGCGTAAATCCAGTATCGCACTGTCCTGCGCCTATTATGTCTAGTTCCAATCCTTACCAAGAGATAATACCCTTGAGACAATCATTTAATTCCCTTTTAACCAAAAGATAACGCTTTCGTCAAAGCATTCCCATCGGACCCCGACGTCCGATATCGTCTGTGGCTCATCCCAGCAGTCGGACCCCGGGGACCGATACCGATCAATTCAGGTTCCCCTTTAAAATACGCCGCGGCACCTAACGTGTTAAATTCTAATTTTTACTTTCACTTACCTATATATGAAATATATAGTAAGTGGAAGTATTGCGATCGTGAAAAATTTCGACTTCCGGTTTTCAACGGAAATACACGTTTTGGGGTCCCCTGAGTCGAAATAACCAAGTGCCGCGAAATGGTCTGTGTGTGTGTGTGTGTGAACAGACTAGCTCAAAAACTATAAACCGTGCGAACCTGAAATTGGGTATTTAGTGTAGGTATATGCCCGCGATGTGACAGCAAAAATTTCAT
Source organism: Aelia acuminata (assembly GCA_911387785.2). Taxonomy (NCBI): domain Eukaryota; kingdom Metazoa; phylum Arthropoda; class Insecta; order Hemiptera; family Pentatomidae; genus Aelia; species Aelia acuminata. The sequence continues at coordinate 4,106,376 of OU426982.1, read as the reverse complement.
CAAATTTACTCAAAGGGAGGGGGTACTTTATTTAATAACTTTTTAAGTTTTTTTCGATTTTCTCAAAAACGGCTCTAACGATTTTGATTAAACTCAGTATTTGATCTATTTATATGCCCGAGATATGACTGTAAAAATTTCATCAAAATTGATCAATCGGAGGGGGGACTTTACTTAATAAATTTTGTATCATTTTCCTGTGTTTTTTTTATTTACTCAAAATCGGTTTTAACGATTTTGATCAAACTTGGTATTTGATGTATGTATATGCCAAAGATGTGATAGCTAACATTTCATCAAAATTGATGAACCGGAGGGGGGACTTTACTTCATAAATTTTGTATCATTTTCACGTGTTTTTTTTTATTTCCTCAAAAACGGTTTTAACGATTTTGATCAAACTGGGTATTTCATGTATGTATATGCCAAATATGTGATAGCCAATATTTCATCAAAATTGGTCAAACGGAGGGGACCACAACAACGCATTAATTTCTAATCTAAGTAAGTTGGTAAGTGAAAGTTGTGTGTTGCGAGCACGCTCAAGATTTTTAAGTTTCGGGGCAGAAGGCAGGAGCTAAGCAATTCGCAAATATTTCCCGCTTTTAATCTATGCTCGATTTCTTCTTCTTTTTTTTTCATAGTTACCATCGCCCCTAAATATCTAAATTCATTTACTTGTTCAAACGTATTTTTCTCTAATCCAATATCATCCCAGTCTTCTTTTCTGTAAAGGAACCACTTAATTTTTTTTTTCTTTTCTTCCCTTATTCCCTCCTTTGTCCTGATTCTGATCGGTGTTCTATCCCCGTTATATGTATTTATATTGCCCTCCCCCAAGGACTGTACAACCCCCTGGAGATGTCCCCTATCGGCTGAGGGTCATCCTGTCTGAGTCAGCACAGACTGGGAAGTTTCGTCACCAAATTAACGTCTTCACCAAGGACCCCAATATAGGAGCACCCCTCTCCTCTATGGCATCGCCCACTTCTGTTGACTTAGTCCGGGGTCGCTTATTGCCTTCACCTGCATAAATATTTATCTAAATTGGTTCACGTCTCAGCGGAGGAATTTGATCTAGTTGATAAGGCCGCATTGCTAAGTGTTTACAAGTAAAGGTGCAATCTCGGTAATCCGAACTTCGATAGTCCGAACACTTCATCAATCCGAACCTCTGATGGGGAGCGACTAGCCATCAGCGATTTTTTTTTTTAATTTAAGACATTATCAGGTGAATTTCTGTTCAACAAATGGACAAAAGACAGACGAGGAAAACCCACATCGGTCTATTAAGAAAATAAAACAATAAACAATCTGGATTACTATCTAGGTTACTCATCAGATGTTCCAAATAATAACTAACTAACGAACTTAACATTTATAAGTACTAACACGACTATCATGGACTTACAGGATAGAAATATGGCGTTCTGCAACACCCTCAAACATCCAAAGAATTCAGTCATCCCAGTCCAAGGTATAGAGGAAAATAGCAGACGTGATTGAGTATCAAAATTATCTTTAACAAGTAATCTCACTTTGTATAAAGTTTTATTGAAACTGATAAGGGCTTAGGGTATGGAACTGTGGGGTTCTGTTAAAAACTTCATCATTCGAAAAATTCTGTCCATTTAAAATAGAAGACGTAGTCACTTATGTCAGCCACAATATTAACTGACCTAAGCATTCGAAACATCACAGTAACAGCTGAAGAAAATTACATCAACTTTAACCAAGCTCTGACATAACATTGACCCACTAATTTGAAAAGTTTAAACAACCCGTATAGCCCACCCCGATGAATACGAAGGCGGTGGCAGGGAGAGTTGCTAAGTTACTTATTTAATTTTATCCGTAGGTCATGTTTATGAGAGCAATACAGTCTCGAAACGTCGCACAGTGGTCCAAAAAAGCTGAAAATGGGAAAAAACCTAATATCTATTATAATTACTTTGATAGCGGCTTGGACTGTAAACTGTATGCTTCCTCGGTTAGCTCTTTTTTCTTTTTATACTTGTGTACTGGTCTTAAATCCGTAATGAATGGGTCGCTTGTTGCAAATAATTGGTGGAAAACATCTTCATTTGTTGCGACTCAAGATATCTTCCTGGAATGATGTTTCCTGTACTGCTTATAATTTTTGTTCCTACACTCCTACATGAGCCTCTTCTGACAGGGAACCGATACAAAGAGCAGCGTGCTCAATCATGTCTGCTCCATGGAAAAGAATTTTGTCGATGGACGCACAGTGGGACGAATCGCCAATCTAGGGGGAAATAATTCTGGAAGCGACTTGTTTTATGTTAATGTTTGTAGAAAATTGCATTTAAGCATGAATTAATAAATAAAACTCAAAATAGTGGTTTTTGGCAATGGTCATAAAAAAAAAAAAAAAAAAAAAAAAAAAAAAAAAAAAAAAAAAAAAAAAAAAAAAAAAAAAAAAAAAAAAAAAAAAACCAATATAAAATTATTTAGATAGATTGTAAATAATGGAGTAATTCTATTCATGTTTCTTTATTCAACTTCCAATTATTCAAAAAGAAAAAAAAATAACAAAATACATAATAACAAAAAAAAATTATATATTAAATTCTAAAATCGAAATGTAAAAAAAAAATTGTTTTTCATTCCGAATCATCTAAATCTTATAGATCTGAATCCATCCATCTGAATGCATACATCCAGATACATACTTCAATACAAATATTCTATCCAATTCTTCCAAAAAACAGTTCATTTTAGACCTGGTATGATCCCTGAACCTATTTATTGTTCGTTTCGAGTCGAGTAATCGTGCCCAATCTTTCCTTACTGATATCGATCCCCCACCACTACAACACATAATAAAGACTTTTTGAATATTTACCTATGCGAGAGGTAATTAGCTAGGAAAGAAAGAAAAAACCTGAAATATACATGTCATCTTTACCACCGTGCTGTTCCCACATATTAAAAATATCGGGTCTCAATAATGACACGTTTACACCTGGGAAAAAACACCCTACCACACATTAGCAGGAATAAGAAATGCCTATTGAAAAATTTGTTATTATATAATGTTGATTGTATTCTGTGAAAATATTTGTCTATTTATCTAAGTCGTTATAGATTTTTAGTAATCACATTTTTACTAACAATAATTAAATAAGTATTAGCTTAAATTAAGTAGCTTACTAAGTTGTCTTCTGGAAATAAAGAAGGGCACATCACACTTAAAAAGCCAAATACGGATAAACTTACTTGCCGAATCGTCTTCCATACCGTGGTATAAATTTTTTTCCAAAACAATATGAAATTCGCTGATCTATGTTGCCGCTTTATCAATAAGATGTTCAAATTATCTGACTTACTGTGACGAATGTGGCGTGTTTATTCTTTTGTTATACCGTTGGTATTTGTTTTAAGGGATTAATGGTTTGTAGATACCTAAGGTATACTGTTGTTTTTATGCTTTATTTCTTTCTTATTCCTAGAAAGGTAAAAATCTTGCTATTTGCTTTTAATTGTTGTACTTATGGTCAACGAATCTCGTTTTTTCATAGCTTCGGAGATTGCCGTAGTGTATTCTATGAAACTGGTTTACTATATATCTATAAATTTCATTAGCACCTCCGTATTGCCTCAAAATATTAAAAATATAGGCTCTCAGCAATGAGAGATTTATACCTTTAAAAAATGCGCACACCTTTATTAGCAGGTATTAGCAGTTCATAATGAATAATTTATTTCTATATAGTGTGGACTATATTTTGTATAAATATCTCGGTGTAGATTTTTAGTAACCCCTTTTTTTATAAGAAAAAAATATAGCTTATCGACTATTGAAAAGAAAGGAGGATACTCGGTATTATATCCACATTTAAAGAACCAAGAACTTATATAAACTTAATTTCTGAATCGTCTTCTATTGCCTAGCATAATTTTTTTTCAAAAAAACACGATCCATTCTATGATTCTATTGATTTTACAATATAATTTGGAAATAAGCTGACTAAGCATTATGAGGGAACTACCGTATTCAAACCCACATTATTCTGTTAATACTTGCTTAAAGTGATTAATAATTTGTAAATGCCTTAGCTAGACTATTGTTTTCAAGAGACCGACAAGATTTGTTCATTTCGTTGATGTTAACTATTTCCGCCTAGATTGGCGATTCGTCCCACTGTGGGACGGTTTGGACGGTCGATGGGAGATAGTACCAGGGGTACAAGTCACTGCCATCTCAGCCGTTTCCGCTGTATACTTGCGAAATGCTGCAGTATCAATCGCGTTTAGAGAGCAAATCACATCTATTACTATTTTTAATCTCATAATTATTTCTTCATTTATCACTGTAATTTGCGCGGTTAGTGAAGGATTTTCAAAAAACTTAATTACAGCATCAAACTGAATAAATGTACCGCTTCAGTGTTCAGTGGTGAGAGCTGTAGTGCAAAGGACCACTATATACTATAAGGAAACTGTGCAACTTCAAACATCATACTTAAGTTGTAGTTAATTTGATTATTTAAAATACAAAATAAAATACTTTTTTTTATTTTAGTATTTTAGAATTAAAATTAAAATTGTTTTATTTTATTTTATTATTTTAGAATTAAAATGAAAATAACAATTGATTTATTTTATTATAATTCTAAACCAGTCCCCCTCCCTTAGAGACCTGTAGGAGGATTTTTCTTAACTAATAGTTCCTCCCCAAGGTCATCCGCCCTCGCCACTCGCACCTTAGCGAAATGTTTAAATTCTTATAAATCCCAAAGTTGGCCGAAGTTGGCTCTGAAAATTTTACCACAGTTCCTCTACTACCTACAGTTACATATTAATCTATTGCGACCGTAACGCAAACTTTTTATAAACCAACAAAGTCAAAAAATCATACTTATTTCAGCAACGATTTCGAAAATTAATTTCTTCTCTAACTATCGATATTATTTAAACATGTTTAGTCCATAACAGCGCCTATATATATCACACACTCCTGATGTATTGGGAAATAATTTATTGTTAAACTTATACAGAGTAGAAATTTTTTTTATATTGGTAGAAAAGTACGATTTTTTCAATTATTAAAAAGTTCAATTTTACTGGTACATACACATTTTAATTTTGAACTAGTTAAAAAAATATATTCTTTCAATTGTTCTACAAGTATCTAAGTATTCGAAAACCAAGAAAAATTAGGTTTGGGCTACTTTCATTTTTGAGGTTTTTTCCCAGGTTGGACCACTGTGCGTTGTAATGTAGTTTTTTATTTATTTCCTGACCTCAATAGCCTATTTTAACCTACTTTAACCTTTTACTAGGGTAAAAACTGTATGCCAAAAGTTAAATTGAAAAAATTCTGGTGCGATGCGCGCAACACACAACTCTGACCTACCAACATACTTTGATTAGAAATTGAAGTGTTTTGTTAAATGACATTTCTCAAATTCACACATTTTTCTACATTAATATACTTATTTTTGTTTGTATTTGCTCTCTAAAGTACACTATTTTTTTATTATTAAATTAAAGTTATTACTTGCAATAATTCGGCAATCCAAGCATTATACTCCAAGTCATCTGATTTTATAATTCTCTATGTAGTTGTTCAAAACTTCATTTAGTTACCATGAAACAAATAATTTCCGTTAAATAAACAGTACGGCTTTAATTCTAAACAATGGTCTGTCACTAAAGGCGTACTGCGTCGGCTCATGAGACGTGTTTTATGAGTTGACGGAATATTTTTCTTTTTTTTTCTTCTGTATATGTTCACTTGATTTTTTCATATTTCATATTTAGCGAGTTTTTATTTTTAGGCGTAACGAGAGACAGTTAATTTCTCCATATAAACAAAGACAAAGGTACTTTATAGGAAAAGAAAAAAGGCGCCTTCTCCATTCAAGCCCCCTCTCAGAACATTTTATTAATGATATTAAATTATACTTGATTTTCATTAAACATGACGAATTTGATCAAAATCATTAAAGCCGTTTTTGAGAAGAACGTAAAAAATTTAAAAAAGTTATAAGTATATGTTAATACCAATTTTGATGAAATTTTTGCTGTCACATCGCGGGTATATACATACACCAAATTCCTAATTTCAGATCCGTACGGTTTATAGTTTTAGAGCTAGTCTGTTCACACCTAGACTATTTAGCAAGACTTGGTTAATTGGACTTAGGGGACCCCAAAAGGTGTATTTCCGTTGACAACCGGAAGTCGAAATTTTTCACCATCGCATTACCTTCCCTTACTATATATTTCATACATCGGTAAGTGAAAGTACATATTAGGTTATACAGTTTTCTCCTTGTTCCCTTCATATTTCACCTGAAACTTCCGAAAATTTCACGATCCGAATCAAAGAGAGACAGCTCGCCGAAGACGCGGGTACAGAACATAGCGAGGTGCAACAGTCTGCTATCGATCCGCAGTTCACTTCCGCTGTGCCGGTGAGACTTTGGCCAACTGCTCTCTATTATATCACTGCGCCTCTCCTGCATTAGTCATACCTTCTTCTTCCTCTTCTTTCTGTGTGGTACATCCTCTTCTTCGGGCTCTTAGCTTAGGCTGTCGTCCGTGTTATTTGTGATCGCAAGGGATCAAGGTCGTCTGGGGGTTGGGGGGGAGGTATGCGGTAAACCGAATTTCAAAGGGGGTATAGGCAGGTAAAATTCTTGTTCCAAATGGTAGGATACGAGTTATTGTGACCTTATAAAGCTTTATTATTTCTTCAAATAAAACTTATTGGTACTTAAAATTTTTAAATATTTGTTAATATTTAAAATCTGGTGCGACAAAAAGTCACACATTTTTCCACATTCGTTTGCTTATGTTTATTTGTATTTTCTCTCTAAATTACACTGATTTTTTTATTATTAATTAAAAGTTTTTACTTACTTACCTCTACCCTATCTCATTATGACGTGCTAACTTTTTGTAAAAAATTGTTGCCTATATTATCTGGTATTAAGAAGAACTGCTATCTAAACAATATAGTGTTATGTTTAGCTTATAGTAACTATCTAATTCCATTATTCGTTTAAAAAAACAAAAAAATCTGATGCGTGCGATCAACACACAACATTCGCCTACCAACTTACTTTGATTGGAAATTGACGAGTTTTTTTAAATGCCATTTTTCGATATTCATTTACTTACTATTGTTTGTATTTGCTCTTTAAAGTACACTATATTTTTTTATTATTAATTAAAAGTTTTTATTTGTGATAATTCAGCAATGCAAGCATAATACTCCATCGGGTCTGATTTTATTTACCAGTTAGATACCATAAAACAAATAATTTCCATTAAATGAATAGAACGTCTACAATTATGTATAAAAGATGTTCCGTCACTAACGGCCTACTGCCATTTCTTATTTTTACATGTAACGACAGACAGTTAATTTCTCCATATAAACAAAATCACTTTATAGGAAAGGCCCCTTCTCCATTTAAGCCCACTCAGAACATTTTAATAACAATAAAGCTTACCTGATATTAAAGAAGACTTGATATTCAGACGAATTTGATCAAAACCGTTAAAGCCGTTTTTGAGTTATGAAATAAAGTACCCTTTCCGTTTGAGCTATTGTGATGACATTTTTGCTATGACATCGCGGTCATATAAATACACCAAATACGCAATATCAGGTTCGTATGGTTTATAGTTTTTGAGCTAGTCTGTTCACACACACACACAGTGGGTTTTTATTAGGACTTGTTGATTTCAGAGTAATACATAGACTCAAGACTTTTGTAATTTTATTTTACACTTATTTCGTCATGTTGCCTCTCACTTCAAAAGCGTTGGGTTTCCTCGTATAAAACCTTTTGAAGTCGGCAAACTAACCCCTACCACATCTCGCCTTACGATTTTTTTATCAGTCTCTGTATTACTCTAGACTCAACAAGGTAAATATCAGATTTTATTTTATCTTAATAACCAGCTAATTATTGAAGTTTTCATATTTAGTTTTACTATCGTTTATATAATTATTAGATTTCATAAGTAACCATGTCATGTTAACATACCATCAGCTGGATTTTGTTACTTCTTATTGTTACTATCTGTAATTAATCTCATCTTCTAGCAATGATACTTAACATGTTGCTCATATATCTGTCTTCATTTTATCCCTGATGAAGAACCACATGTTTAGATCGGAACGTAGGCTTTACAAATAAAAAAAATCTGGTGCGTGCGCAACACACAACTTTCACTTACCAACTTACTTAGATTAGAAATTGACGTGTTTTGCAAATTATCATTTCCCAAAGTCACACATTTTTCTACATTCATATCTTATTTTTGTTAATCGTTAAAGCCGTTTTTGAGTAAATAAAAAAACCCGTGAAAATGATACAAAATTTATTAAGTAAAGTCCCCCCTCCCGTAGATCAATTTTGATGAAATTTTTACAGTCACATCTCGGGCATATAAATACATCAAATACCAAGTTTGATCAAAATCGTTAAAACCGTTTTTGAGTAAAAAAAAAAAACACGTGAAAATGATACAAAATTTATTAAGTAAAGTCCCCCCTCCGGTTAATCAATTTTGATGAAATTTTTACAGTCATATTTCGGGCATATAAATCGATCAAATACTCAGTTTAATCAAAACCGTTAGAGCCGTTTTTGAGAAAATCGAAAAAAACGTAAACAGTTATTAAATAAAGTACCCCCTCCCTTTGAGCAATTTTGATGAAATTTTTGCTGTCACATCGCGGGCATATACCTACACTAAATACCCAATTTCAGGTTCCCACGGTTTATAGTTTTTGAGCTAGTCTGTTCACATACACACACACACACAGACCATTTCGCGGGACTTGGTTATTTCGACTCAGGGGGTCCCAAAACGTGTATTTCCGTTGAAAACCGGAAGTCGAAAATTTTCACGATCGCAATACTTCCACTTACTATATATTTCATATATAGATAAGTGAAAGTAAAAATTCTAATCCTAAAATGTAAATCCTAATAATTTATTTCTATCTTAAAGAACAGAGTTGACCATAACACAACTCCAAATTAACCATACTTCCAATTTCATTTTTTAAAAAGGATTACACTAGGTTATAATTTTTAAATTAGGATATATTTAATGAATTATACATATTTATTTTTAAATAAGATACTTTATTGCCTTAAATATTTTTATTTTACTTTCGAATTCATTTTTTTTTTAACTTTATCATTTTTTTGTTGCAGGTATGTTAGATATGATTTTTTCCGACACTGCTTGAGTAAGTTTTATATTTAATTGAATAAAGCAATATTTTTTACTTTTTTTTTTATTTTTTATAGAATTTCTACATTTTATTTATATTTTTATATTCTTATACCATTTATACATATTCAAGTTTCTAAAGCTGTAAACAAACATCCCTGTCTTAGTTATACATTAATGCACGGTAATTAATGCACAGTTAATGTAACTGTTAAATATTTTCGTCAACATTCATTAGTAATTCAGGGCAAAAAGCTTTGTGGATTAAATGTTTTTAAATATATAATTTTTCACAGATATCATTGAATTTTGACACTGGTTTTCAACACAATTATTAAACCTATCACTGTCATTAAAATCAACAAGGTAGACTGCATAGGTTAAAATATACATTTATTATAAAAATTAAAAACGATTCGAAATGCCATAGAACGGTAAAATTGAGCTCTCTCTATTTATCAGAATGCTCTTCGCAGCCAAAGTTCTCTAAAATTACACACCTTACGGTTTTAAAGTAAGCGTAACATGTTTAAGAAATTTTTTTTGTTCCTCGCCTTTCAGGCTATAAGTGGTTTCCCGGGCCAGGGGATTGGGTGGGAGATTAATGCCGAGTATTATTAAATTCATGAATACCTATGAATGAATGAATAAATGAATTTCACAGCCCTACAGAAAAAAGAAATTTTGGTGCTTAGAATCATATAGCTGATTTTAACTACCTATGTATGGGACGCTGATTCCAATAATGCGATCAGATTTTTTCTATCAGCTCTACTTTTTTAGCTTCAGAATACCTTAACAGTAATTTTATTCGAGAAAGTCACGCAAAAGAAGCTTCCGAAGTGTGAAATAGAGTTTTTTTGAAAATAATCGGTTAAATATAGAATGCAAGGCCTCAAAGTCTCGTATTATTTCAATAATTCACTTAATCATGCAGATTACATGCCAAATTTCCGCCCATTCAGGCATCTTCAGGGCTACTACAGTTTCGCAAGCAAATCTTCATGTTGGCATGTAATCTGCATGATTAAGTGAATTATTGAAATAATACGAGACTTTGAGGCCTTGCATTCTATATCTATAATTCAATAGTCTCTTCCTAAAAACTTGTTTATTAAATAATTGGTTAAGTTACGAAGTGATTATATAAATAATATGTGTGTTTATATGGTTTTAATTGATTAAAAATGTTTTATATACATTATATTATAATAATACAGAGACTGAGGCAAAAATTATAATGTAAGAGGTTGTGAGGGTTAGTTTGCCGACTTCGAAAGCACTGATAAATGTTGCTAATATATTTATGTTCATTTTAGCCCTGACAAGGATCCACATGTTTGGATCTAAATGTAGGCTCTCCAAAAACAAAAATTTTTAACTGAAAATCCTGATAATTTATTATCATATCTTAACAGTTATCCATTATACATCTATAAAAATATTTTTTTAAAAATATGTTCTTGACTCTTATCATATAACTGATTTGTGTTTTCTTTCGTATAACTAATTATAAATCAAACTAAGAAAAAATATTTAATTCTTTGGAACTGAAAGTTGGCTAGAGAGCTCCCTAGCGGTAGATAGTGAAAGTATTAGCCAGCGTGAGTTGTAGTGCCTACTGGTGGCGCTATCTCTTGATAGTTCCCCCCAACTAACCGCTGCTGATAGCTCTTATCTCATATCACCCTTATCTCTTATCTTTCCCGCCTCTATTTACTATTTGCATTTTAAAGCCTTTCCTTTGTTTTCCCTCTGCTATCTTTACCTCTGCATCTTATCGCTAGTATGTGTCATCTCTAAAAATATTTTTACGTCTCGTAACTTAATTCTTAGGCTTATTCATTGTTTGTTTGTTTAACGTAACTTTATGACGCTAAGGCTAATAGGACGAAGCTACAATGGGAGTCCTAAATTTTGCATATCCATATTTGCAAAATAGTCCTCGCACAGTTTATTTATTGTTTTACCTTCTGACTAATCTACATAAGTTATGCTAATAGTTTATCGATATTTGAAATCCTTGTTTTAATAGACCTATTACAAATTAAAACTTTCATCGCAACTGTAATCATGTGTTATTAACGGTTGTTCAATTAACTGTCTAATTAATTGTCTAATCAGACGATAATACAGTGGGAATCCTAAATATATCCTATCCAGGTATTTATTTTGTCTTGAATGGGAAGTCCCCATAAAAAAAGAGTCTGGCTGGGCTTTTTAAGGATACATATTAGTAGGTTTTACTAAATATAAATTATATCTGATAAATATAGCTTACATACGTAATTTGTACATACGAGGTTTCACAACTAATCGACTTAATATAAAATTTGAAGAAGGTAATATACAAACAAAGATTATAAACAAAAGAGAAAAAGTATACATTTATAAATATATATAATATTAATATTAATTTCATTAAAAATGAACCCTCACTAAATAGTATTTTTTGCTGTTTTTTGTCCGTAATTCATTTATATATGTAATTACTTTAGCGTTGTATATATTAATCTAAAGGTGGTAGTTATGTCATCTGTTTTGTATATAGAATAAATGGATATTATGGTTTAGGTACACGTTATTAGTTACGTGTGTAACTATGTACACGGTACACGTTCTCGACACCGTCTTTATAGACATAACTTATTATTTACATTTTTTTGTGGATGTTTATAGAAAAATACTCTTTTATTCGTAGATAAAAAGTGATCATAGTCTAAGGCAATTATATTAGTAATATATCGGTTTTATTTTTGTCGAGTCTTGAATATTGAGTATTGGCGGATATGTTTTTGATGTCGGGTATGCAGTGGTTAACCCAAACAACATCCTCTATAGGTTAAGGAATAATACCCCGAGACAGAGCTCATTATTAGATTATTATTATTATTATTATAAATAAATTATAAGGCGAAAGGGTACTTCAATTAGTCCATTAAAGAAGAAATGTTCAGGTTTTCGATCAGTTTTTAAACTGTTCTATGGATATTTTTCCATCATTATCTTTGAGAAATGAGCGTCGGGAATGTATCCATGCTCGGCTAAGCCGATGATTTGGTTTTGCTTGGTGAGGAAGCGGAAAATTGAGAACCAAATATACTCGTAAAAACGTTGATGAAATTCAGTCACAAGAACATGGGCTGGAATATATACGGATAATACAAAATATATGGTTAGTCGTAGAAGTGGTCACGATTTTGCTGATATTAATGTAAAAAGGAATGCGTTTGAATAGGTAGTGAAATTTAGATATTTAGGGGCGATAGTAACTAGAAAAAACGAAATCGATGAAGAAATTAAGGTTAGATTAAAACCAGAATGCTAGCTACTTTTCAGTAGCGAAATCGGTCAGCTCGCGCCTTCTATCCCGAAACTTAACCCTTTGCACTCGAGGTCTCCGGAGCCATTTAAAATTTGCCTTCAAAATCGAGGGCTCCGCTACGGAGACAATGCAAATAATTTTCAGTTTTTAACATATAAGGACATAAACTAATCGTGAAAACTATTTCTACACCGCGGCTGGCGGTGTTTTTCATTATTCTTATAGTACGTAAATCTTTTTAACATCGGCTATATTTTGTGGTTTTAATTCATCTTTTATTTCCTCAATTGTACAATAATTTAATTCGGGGCACTAAATAATCCCTTTATTTTGGATCAGTTTCCCATGTGCTTCTACTTTAACCGGAAAGTTCACCAAAAAGGGTCCCATCTAATTTTTTTAACTGTTTTTACTTCTCCAATTAGATTTTTTATGCTTTTATGTACAATAACGATAATAATAATAATAATAAAATTATAAAAAATATATATATAATTAAAAAAAAATTATATTAATACAGAATTATAAAAAAAATATAAAAATTAATTTTTTACTTGCTTGATTCCTTACTTGGTTGTAAAATTTTACTATATAATATTACGTTTTCAGGGTGTACGTTTTCGGGAATAAGTTGCATTGAGTTGCCGGTAGGGAACGTCCAAAACGGTGTCGAGTGCAAAATGGTTAAAAATTAGGATTTAAACAACTATTATTGTTCTTACGGTACTTTATGGATGCGAAACGAAGCCGCTAAACATTGGTGGATGAGCAAAGGATGAGGGTTTTTGAACATGATGAACTGTGCAAAATATTTGGACCTTAAGGCGCCTTTACACTCTACGAACTTTACCTTCGAACACCACCCTCGAACAACCTTCCTGAAGCCTTCATGTCGACTGTTCGGGTGTTCTAGGTACTTCATCTGTTCGCCTGGGTTCGGGGGTAGCGCTAGTGTCACTTTTGATTTGGGTTTTTCCTAAGTGACAGGAGTTGTTTGTGATACTAGTGTAATTTGTGAAACGTTGTAAACCGTCTCCTATTTTTTTATTTTTCAGATAATATAAAATATATTGATAATGGAGATTTTTTCTTTACCATAAGCTAGCTTTTGGTGCCATATTGGTTCGCTTAACGTCACGTGAAGTATAAATGGCTGTTCGCTTCACGTTGGTACGGCAAGGTTCGAAGGAGAACTTGTTCGAAGGTGAGGTTCGTAAGGTGTAAAGGCACCTTCAGAGGGACGAATCAAGCGTAGAATTTAAACGTTCGCACTACATCGAACTGAGTGAACTGTATCCAGTATGTATAATAGGAGTGATTGCAGCGTGGCGAATAAAATGGTCATGGAAAGTTGCTAAAGACAGTTTATGAACGCATTCGTATAAGAATAATAAGCACGGGGCCTACTGGGAAACTTCCGAGGGCAAGGCAGAGACGGAGGTGGAAGGATTGCTCGAAGGCAGTTCTGTCAAAGTTGGGGCAGCTGAGCGAGTTGTGACGGTATCGAACTTTCGGGTTCTTTAAGCCTTCATAATTATTATTATTATTACCTGTGAGTCATAATATATAAATATTTTTACAGTATATTTCGTTATTTTTATGTTTATCGGCTATAAAATAAAATAAATGAAACGATGAAGAATGGCGGTTGTTGTGGAAGAACAATTAGGTGAGATTGGCTGTATCCCCAAAGTGGCCCACCCCACTCACAAACTCAAGATTTAGTAATTTACTAATGGTACCTTCTTCCTTAATAATGTTCCATCAATCTCTTTTATACCGCCCTCCTCTTCTTCATTACCATCAGGTCCTTTGTTCTTCTCTGGACGAGAGAATATTAAATATTATCAGAATGAGGGTCGTAAACTGGGGTGGTTAGTGAGGTAAGGTAATTGGGTCGGGTAAACACGTTTAGGTACCTTCAGGTTAACACAGTGGTGGTACCTAAAGTACCTTTTTGTTGTTAGGCCGTCATCTCATCAACCTTCGTGTCGTTTAAAGGGATTATCTTAAACATGCAAATGAAGGGCTCTATCCCTCAAGGAATTTCGGTTAAACTGGATTATAAGCTCATCACTTTACGACTTTGCTAAAAATTAAATTATAATCAACTATTCTTAAAGTACAGAAATAAGGCAAAGATTCAGGAATCGGGAAATTTTACGAAAATAAGATGAAATGATAAATGTTTAAAATAAAGGTTATACAGCAATATTCAACTATAGGGTCACCTGTGGTGTAGTTTGCGTAGAAACCTACAATACTAAAAGTCGCGGGTTCAGAGTTTAGTAGTAGTAGAGTTTTGTATAGTATAGTAGTAGTAGTATTAAGAGAGAGTAGGCTGGTTCTAAAGCTCAAGTCATTGGTTATGTTTGATACTTTTTGTACATGTTCAATTATTTTTGTTTCCAAAGTTTTTGTGGCACTGTAAAATCTTATTTCGTTCAATAAAAAATTATTTCAACCCAAAAATTGTTACAACTCTATACCTTCTGAAGATCTCAGCTTTTCAAAGATGAATTATACATATATATTACTGCACTTGTGATTATATCGATTGTTGTACCAGAAATTGTTAATTCATAAATTTATTGACATTTGATACCAATGTAATCGATTGGCTCAGAATAAAATAGTTATTAGCTGTAAATTTTAATTTTATGTAGCTCTAAATTTTAATTTTATTGTTCAAGATTAAATACTAAAACCGCACTCTTTAACGGAAGTTGAATTCTTGGCGAAACATATTTCTCTCTACTGTACATGTTGATCGATTTTTTTTCGTATTTCATATTTCGCTATTTCGTATTACTAGCCTAAATAAGAGACACTCATTTACTCCATATGAAAAAAAAATCTGGTGCCTGTGCGCAACACACAACTTTCACTTACCAACTTACTTAGATTAGAAATTGACGTGTTTTGCTAAATATCATTTCCCAAAGTCACAAATTTTTCTACATTCATATCTTATTTTTGTTAATCGTTAAAGCCGTTTTTGAGTAAATAAAAAAACACTGTGAAAATGATACAAAATTTATTAAGTAAAGTCCCCCATCACGAAGGTCAATTTTGATGAAATTTTTACAGTCATATCTCGGGCATATAAATACAAAAAATACCAAGTTTGATCAAAATCGTTAAAACCGTTTTTGAGTAAATAAAAAAAAACACGTGAAAATGATACAAACTTTATTAAGTAAAGTCCCCCCTCCGGTTGATCAATTGTG
Organism: Aelia acuminata; assembly: GCA_911387785.2. NCBI lineage: Eukaryota > Metazoa > Arthropoda > Insecta > Hemiptera > Pentatomidae > Aelia > Aelia acuminata. Next base: position 4,090,593 of record OU426982.1, on the reverse strand, counting down.
ATGAAATGTTGGTTATCACATCTTTGGCATATAAATACATCAAATAAAAAGTTTGATCAAAATCGTTAAAACCGTTTTTGAGTAAATAAAAAAAACACGTGAAAATTATACAAAATTTATTAAGTAAAGTCCCCCCTCCGGTTGATCAATTTTGATGAAATTTTCACAGTCATATTTCAGGCATATAAATAGATCAAATACTCAGTTTAATCAAAATCGTTAGAGCCGTTTTTGAGAAAATCGAAAAAAACTTAAAAAGTTATTAAATAAAGTACCCCCTCCCTTTGAGAAAATTTGATGAAATTTTTGCTGTCACATCGCGGGCTTATACATACTCTAAATACCCAATTTCAGGTTCGCACGGTTTATAGCTTTTGAGCTAGTCTGTTCACACACAGACACACAGACACACACACACACACACAGACCATTTCGCGGGACTTGGTTATTTTGACTCAGGGGACCCCAAAACGTGTATTTCCGTTGAAAACCGGAAGTCGAAAATTTTCAGGATCGCAATACTTCCACTTACTATATATTTCATATATAGGTAAGTGAAAGTAAAAAATCAAAGGTGCTGTAAAGGAAGAAATTTTCCTTCGCTATTTGAACTCCCTCAGAACATAAAACCTACCTACTAAAGAATACTCGATTCTCACATAACATCTTAAAATAACAAATAAAAACTTTAAAGCCATTTATGATAAGATTGAAGAAAATAAGATTGAAGTGCCCCCTCTGCTTACTCAATTGTTAAGGGTATTACGTGATAAAATATTTCGGTTAAACTGAATTATAAGCTCATCACTTTGAGCAAAAATATATTAAAATCAACTATACTTAAAATAAACGAGTAAGGCAAAACAACTTTTATATTCTACTACGGATTACATATATAATTGGGAAATTTACAAAATGATAAATGTTTCAATATACAACTAAATAACTTTATAAACTAAATATTATTCTTTCTGAAGTTGTCATCTTTCCAACGATATATTATACATATATATTATTGCACTCATTGACGGAAGTTAAAATATTAACTAGCAAATAACAAATAATAGTATATTTCGTACCAAGGGCCGAAAGTGGGCGTCTGCCGGCCTCAGATATTTTTTGACCGAGACGTAGTCGAGGTCATGAAAAGTTCGAGGGCCTGCAAAAGCACTTTGGCCCGAGGCACGAACGCTATTTTTCACCATACTACAATAAATATTAATACGATATAACATTAATCAAAAACAAGATTTTCTTTTGGTTAAGTGTACCTCTTTGTTAGAAGGTTATCTTGTGGAAATTGGGTGAGTTGAATATTTTCTTTTACTTTTAAACAACTTTCTATCATGGAGTACTTACTCCATAAAGTACTGGGTTTGTTTTGCTTTGATAGGACCGAGAGATATACGAGTAAAACTTCATCATTCACATCTAAAGGTTTTACATTTTCCATTTTTAACCAGTTCAAAAACTTTGTATACTCTTCGTCATACCTATCTTTTGATTTTGCTGGTAACAAATCTGCTATGATTTCTTTTGCAGTATAGTACTATTTATAGATTCTGATATATTATTAGCCATAATTACTAAATAACTAAACAATAATACGAGCAAAACAAACTTATGTAATGTATATAATGAAATGAATGAATTAAAATAATAAACAGCTGATTTTGCGGCCCTAGGGCGAAATATTCATTTTCGGCCCTAGGGCGGCGAAGTGTAGCTTTCGGACCGCAAATTAGGTATGTAAAACAGGTGATTACATCGTAGTATGGTGAAAAACTTTTTTTCTTGATTTTTTTCCATTAATTGAAATACTGTGCCCCGGGGAGGCGGGACCCCCCCCCCCCAATATTTCGGAATGGGGCAACTACTTACACTCTAACTGTGATATAAATTGGTAAAGTTTTTTAAATACGATTTTACTATGTATTTTAACGGCATTGTTGATGGACGAATTTTAAATATCCCAACATTTAAGGCGTTTTTATTTCTATTTTTAGCCTCTCGGAATATTTAGCCCCCCCCCCCCCCATTAATTTGGTGCTGGGTTTGCCTATGCCTAATTATACCTGGATAGGCAAAAATTAGTACTCGCACTGTAGCATCGTCCGATTAGCCTTAGTAGCATAAAGTGGTGTTAAACAAACAAAAGCATTTAGACTTTGTTGTGGTTAAGTCGTATAAAGTTTGGCTTAGAAAATTGAAATTCAAAACATACAAAACACAAAATAGGCTAACCAGGAAATCAATCTACTTTTGACTTACAATCATATCTATATACATACAAAGAACAGTGATACGTATCGATTGAAAAACGTGAAATTAGATGAAGGAGTAAATTATATCATCAATTAATAATTGATATAGAATGCAAGGCCTCAAAGTCTCCTATTATTTCAATAATTCACTTAATCATGCAGGTTAGATGCCAAATTTTCGCCTATTCAGGCATCTTCAGGGCTACTACAGTTTCGCAAGCAAGCTAGAAACAGACTGAAACCTTCCCATATGGAAGGAGGGCTAACAGGGAAATATACAGTGTTGCCAACATTCAAACAAATTTAGATAACAGAGATAATAACTGAATGAGGTCTATAGAAAATAAACACAATATTAAAGTTGAAGAAGGTTCAAATAAAGTAATTTTAATTTTACATCTACACATATATACATGCACACTTACACCCATTACACACATAACATCATGCACTAGACTTGTAAATATATATAAGAAACATATGAAAAGCAAAGGCAAATCTAGAATAAATAATTCACTGTTGGTTTAAAATGTTAATAGTTTCAGCAAAAACGTTGTTAAGATTTCTTGCATCAGTTTTAAAATTGACAACCTTATTAATGTGTGCAGCTATATATAGTGCTTCAAGATATTTTAATTTTTGCTTAGAATTTTCTTTATGCAAAATTATAGTTTTGTCATAATCGAAGCTATGCTTATGCTCGGAAGTGTGTTTAGCTAGGGCAGTTTTAGGTTCTTTTATTCCTTTATTTTTATTTTTGTATTCTGTGCATGTAATAATATTATTAAGTAAGTAAGTAATATTATTGTCCTTATCCCTCTCCATGAATCCGGTATTGTTAAGAGCACCTTAGAGCCCCCACCATATTGTGCAATACAAAGCTACTCGGAAGAGACAACTAAATGGGACCGCTAATGAAGATACAGAAGGCAGATATCTAGTCCCGTGGGAGGGGGGGGGGGAGGGGATGGTGGTCCCAGATCTAGGAGGCACTTAGGGGGAATATCCTGCCTGCTTTCGGTGTCCACCTCTCATAGTCCCACTGCCTTTGTAATCCTACAATCCACAATATTACCAAATGATAGGCTCCGCTTCCGATCGCCACAAGAACGCAAATATTGCGTTTCCAACATTAACCACAAAAAGAAAAACAAATTCGGTATTATTTCTGTTAAGTAACTCCAAGATGGCGGCTGGCGCCAGTAATCAACAAGGTATTCGATTTCAGTTAATACCATAGAATCAGCGTACTCGCTTTCCGCTAAACAGATATGTTTCAGAAAAATAAACAATCTACAATTTAAACACATATATTCTTTACTTCAACCCCCACCTATGCACATGACGCACTAAATACGCACTATACGATCATATATAAAAACCAAAAATGTTCTCCTTATCGCTATTCGCTATCGAAGGCAAAATGAATGATTTGTATATTTTTCCGGTATAGCAGCTAAGGAAAGCTTCAAAATGTTGCCTCATTCATGAAATTTGATAAATTATTAAGGCACTTAAGGCGTACCGACAATAATTAAAAAAATAAGTGTCATATTTTCTGTATAACACATTCTGTCATATAAATCTATTTTGATACTTTTAAATAAGTGAAATTCTTCAAAAACGTTTCCGTAGGAAGAATATACACGCAGCTTAAAAAAGCAGAGAGGCCTCACTAAGCTGTTTTTATAATGATGCGAATTTCAATAACTCGGCAAAAAGTAAATGCTTCTTTAATACGATCCGGGAAGAGAGTTGCCGAAAGAGATTACGACCTGATTGAAAATCGATAGCAGACAATACGGCTATGTAGGGAGGGCTGACATCGATAATACAATGATGAATCGATTTATCATGCTAACTATTTCAAAAGGGGGGGGGGGAGGTTATGAATCACTTATCACCTTCCTTTAGAAAACATTTTTTTTCTTTTTTTTTTTAAACATCTTTGGTATTCAAATATGGGCTTCAAGAAAGGCACATTGGTTTCAGGAGAACAATAGGAATTTATTTAAATAAGTTTATAGTTTATTTTTCGCTTTTTTTTTTTCGATAGGCCACATTATTCAAAATTCTTAAATTAAATAAGTATCATATGAATATATATATATATATATATATATATATATATAAATAAAGATGAAATTCTGTTTGTTTGTTTGTTCTTTATAGAAATCCATACCGTTTATCTTAAATTCTCCAAATTTCGCTCAGTGGTTCTTGCAGACCAGGTGCGAACACCTGTCCATATTAAAATTGCATAACTACAGCCGATCTTCAGCTGATATTCTTTATTGTTATAAAAATCATAATGATCTCGCTTTACAATGTTTTTTACGAAATCGATCGTTCCTTTAGAAAAAAGAAATTCACCCGTGTGAAACCGGGATATACAGCTATCTCTATATATATAAGAGGCTTTGTCCTGACTGACAGAATCAACGCAGAGCAAAAACTACTAATGATAGAAACTTGAAGTTCGGAATTTAGATTTTAAACGCGATGTTGGTAACCACTAAGAAAGGAATTTCAAAAATGTAACCCCTAAGGGGCTTAAATGGCGAAATTGTCGTTTAACTCTAACGGAAATCTATTGTTCAGATTTTAAACCATATGTTTTTTATTTAAATATCGATTTAACGTTACAATAGTATTAAAATAGACATTCACATAAAATGTGGCTACTGATTATTTAAATATTAGTGGTAATCAAATTATGCACACTGTGATTCCCACGATTGGAGATGGTGCGTGTTTATTTCGATCTCTTCTCCATATATTTCTCCATATATATATATATATATATATATATATATATATATATATATATATATATACTACTATATATATATATACTTCTCCATATGTATAAGAGGCTTTGTCCTGACTGACAGAATCAACGCAGAGCAAAAACTACTTATGATTAGAAACTTCGGAATTTAGATTTTAAAAGCGATGTAGGTTACCACTAAAAACGGAATATCGAAAATGTAACCCCTAAGAATATCTAAAATGTAAATGGCGAAATTGTTGTTTAACTCTAACGGACATCTATTTTCGAACTTCGAGAAAATATCTAATTATGACTAATTTTAGAGAATTTGATACGACGAGTTCAACTCGAAAGGCCCTATTGGGCGTCGAAAACCATGTTTTACAGCCGAAAATGAAGCGTTCACGACGAGTAAGTCATTTTTTGTTTCGGCGGTTTCAGTGAACTCTCTCCATTGCGCGTCTCCGTCTCTTCTACCGAGCCGGCAGCTTCCCCCTCCAACATTCCACCTACCGGAAGCTCAAATTCTACTAAATCTCCTTAACATCAGTTGACATATTATATTAGATCAATACCAAGATAATGGTCACAGAATTGATTTTAAAGGCTCGCGGGCGAAGCCGCGATGGGGAATGCTAGTATATATATATATATATATATATAATTTTTTTTTTTGTCGGTACCCCTACCTGGCCATGTGTGGCATACGGGGGGTTACTCTATAGGTGTAACCAACCTATCCTAACCATGGTGGGTAGGTTGAGATTTATTCCGCGTGGCCTCCACGAAATAAAAGTCAACCATCCCAGGGCGGATTCGAACCGCCACCGTTCGGCTCGCGCGTGTTAAAGCGGGCCGCACTCGAACACGCTCGGCTATCCCCGGCCCATATATATATATATATATATATATATATATATATATATATATATATATATATATACTAGCTAGGGTGCCCGGCTTCGCTCCGGTAGTTGTGTGGTAGTTTCAATAACAGAAAGACTTTACAATTAAAGGAAATATAGAACAAAATTAGCAGTTTCTTGATACTTTTAACATATTATCAATATTAAAATTCGAGATCTGCAGAGTCCGCCCAAATAAGGAACCCTATATACTTTAAAGGGGGTTGAAAATGGCGAATGAACAATTAATTTTGCTGCAACTTTGTCGAGTCATGCACCGTTTTTAATGGTTTCTGTGATTCTGAATCCTATATTTCCTATATTTCTTTTTATCCTGAACTATGAGGGGTGATAAAATCTTATTGAAAAAATGCTTTAATTGGAGTTAGTCATTTTATCAACTGGAATGCTCATCATACATAGTAATAAAACCATTTTTCATAATTGCATACAATAAGAACACTTCAAACTTTTTATTTTCGATTTATAATCAGTCAATTCAGCTCTTCTTTTTTGCTTTATGTCTGTTTATTTCGCTCACTGTACTACTAAAAAATGTTCAGTCATATTGCATTAAATTTACTTAAGTAGATGTTATATATTGATTAAATATAATGTGTAAATCAATTAACCTTGTTATGAGAAAATTAATTTTGTAAGGTATCCAGTCGGTTTTCTAATTGATTGCAGATATGTAAAATCATTATTTTATTTAGAAAGAAATGGTGAAACAATTTTAAAAGTAATTTAAAAAGAACAGCTGAAAAAATATTTAACCTTTACAAACTGAACGGAATGAATGAACAATAAACTTTGAGAGAAACGCATCCTAGCGCTTCCTGGTAGCCTGGAGCTCGAACTACATTTTTCATTCATAACCTTGTATCTCAATCTCAGAGAGGCTAATTAAATGGTGCGAGAGTCTTAAAATTCCAGTCCTTTTCTCTTCAATTTTACACCCTTAAGAGAAAAACAGAAACCTTCTTCTCCGTTATGGGTTTTATAGCAACACGCTGACATAACTCTCTTAAACGTGCGTTGAGTCGTTTTTGAGCCTTTTCGGCACGCACATTGTACACTTTGCTTTATAATATATATTGATTAAGGGTCACCTAAGGTTTAGTGGCTAGAATAACAGCCTATAAATCTAAGGTCGCGGGATCGCTCCCAACGGTGGCGGTTGTTTAAGTGGAGTAAAAAATCCTTGGATATGCCATCCTTCGCATAGGACATAAAATAGTGGTCCCGAGCCTGTACGATGTACGTACTCGTTAAAGATCCCTATCCTAATTATACTTGGGTAAACAATATTCAGATCTGCCACTATTGCATCGACCGATTAGCCAAAGAGATATAATGTAAAATTAAAAAAAAAAAATTAAATTTCTGCATTACATTTTATGTTTAACATAAATATAACTTTAATTATAAGTAAGCTGACCATTGTCTCAATTTTAAAGGAGCCTTATTTACTTACAGTACATGCAGAATTTTATTTCATTCCCAGGCTTTTTTCTTCTTTATGTATTCGAAATAGTTAAAAAAAATTATATTTATGTTAACTGTAAAATGTAACCAAGGAAGTTAATGTTTGTTTTAACGTCACTTTATGCCACTTAAGCTAATCGGACGATACTACAGTGGGAATCCTAAATTTTGTCTATCCAGGTATAATTAGGATTGATGTGGAAAATGAGGAGGAATATACGTCCTACCTGAGGGACGGCATAGCCAAAGGTTTTTTACTCCCCTTAAAAAATTTTATGGTCACCTTGGGATACGAACACACGACCTTTATTATTGTAGGCTGCTATGCTAACCATTACACCATAGGTGACCCTTTATTGACTATGTTAAAACTTACTACGTTCAGTAATTCATTGTTTTAATAATTTAATATTAGTTTAAAGTTGCTGTGACAAAATTGATCATCCTATAATGTGTCTTTTACTTCGGGTTATTATAAAAAATAGCACTAACAACCCATAAAAAATATCAATAAATCAGCATTGGCGAAACATAACATAACCCTCAACCATAAATTTGATTTAGATTCTACAAAAATAATAGACAAAGAACAAAATAATAAAATAAGAAACTTTTAATAAGCTATACATGTAACAAAGTTTTGTAGACTATTATGCTAGCCAATACACCTATGGTGTCCCTTATAACGTAATGTATATTAATAATATTACCCGACTTGGTTTAATTAAGCAATGTCCGTGCTTGCTTAGTGGAAGTAACATTTAACCTAATTTTTGGAACCTGTAGTTACGCTTTTTGTTCGCCAGTCGCATAAAGCTAATGGCGTTATTAATGCCCTCAAACTCTGGCATGAACTCGAGATCTTATTTCAAGACCTTATTGGCAACGTGTATTATGTGCCTTAAATCTCGCTTGCCCACTAAACCCTTCGTGGGTGAACTAAATACTGTTTGGTTTACAGGAGTCTAGATATATAGATATCTATATATAGATCTAGATATTCAACTTGAAATTTTACAAAAAAAAAAAAAAAAAGTAATAACGTAAAACCTTAGATGTTCCTGAAAAGGTTTCCCATTATGGGGATTTCATAACAATGTAACCCTGAGGCAAAGGGAAGCTGAGGTTTAAAAAAAAGAAAGAAAACAAAATGGAGGTTATTAGCAGAACAGGATTGACTTCCTCAACTGGGGGGAGGTAATGAAATGTAAAACGTAATTGGGAGTGGTTTCGAATCAAAGGGCTTCTGCTGCAGCTGGCGTTTCCTACCCTTGTCTTCAGATCGGGAGGCGAAGGTACCTCCCTCCTCGGCCACTCGCGTCATCTCGAATGGAAGCAGGAGGCAGGAGTACGGTCAGTTCAATAGCGATGTGAAACAATCGATAGTACTAAAGAAACTATCGATATTTCTATCGAAAACTTTATTTTTTTAAAGAGAAATATAATAGCATCTGCCTTTGAGCACCTATGTGCTGTATAAGGTTAATTCATTTAAATATAAAATAAAATGTTACATAGTAATTTTATTTAGTTTTCTTACAAAAAGTCGGTATCTACATAGTGTAGATCTAGAGGATAGTCCACACACTCAAGGATCGCGTTCTGAATGTTGTCGCGTCTTGTACCTTACAAATCAACTTCGTCGACAAATGAGGATTGTCCGTGAACCGGGCGCGTGTTTATTTAAAGAGGGTTGGTATTACCTTCCTCTAAATCCATTTTCCTTGAGTTTTTGATAGTTTTGATTTTTTATCGAACGTTATTTAAAAAAATCTGGTGCGTGCTCGCAACACACAACTTTCACTTACCAACTACTTAGATTAGAAATTAATGCGTTTTGTTAATTGCCACTTCTCAAATGAACAGAACGGCTTTAATTATGAACAATGGTCTGTCATTAAAGGCGCACTCCGCATGCGTGGACTCAACGAGTTTTATGAGTTGACTGAATATTTTTCTCCTCTTTATGTTTTCTTCATTTTTATCATATCTCATATTTAGCCATTTCTTATTTTTAGGCGTAACGAGAGACAGTTAATTTCTCCATGCAAACAAAAACAAAGGTACTTTATAAGAAAGAAACAAACAAAAAAAAAAGGCACCCCCACAAAAAAAAAAGCCCCCTCAGAACATTTTAATAATGATAAAGCTTACATGATATTACAGAACACCTAATTTTCATTAAACATGACGAATTTGATAAAAATTGTTAAAGTCGTTTTTGAGATAATCGAGAAAAAGGTAAAAATTGGAAAAAAGTCATGAAATAAAGTGCCCCCTCAGTTGGACCAATTTTGATGAAATGTTGGCTTTTACATATTTGGTATATACATACATACCCAGTTTTTTCAAAATCGTTAAAACCGTTTTTGAGTAAATAAAAAATATGTACACGTGAAATTGGTACAAAATTTATTAAGTAAAGTCCCCCCTCCGGTTGATCAATTTTGATGAAATTTTTACAGTCGTATCTCGGGCATATACATACATCATATACCCAGTTTTATCAAAATCGTTAAAGCCGTTTTTGAGTAAATAAAAAAACCACGTGAAAATGATACAAAATTTATTCAGTAAAGTCCCCCCTCCGGTTAATTAATTTTGATGAAATTTTTACAGTCATATTTCGGGCATATAAATAGATGAAATACTTAGTTTAATCAAAATCGTTAGAGCCGTTTTTGAGAAAATAAAAAAAAACCTAAAAAGTTATTAAGTAAAGTACCCCCTCCCTTTAAGTAATTTTAATGAAATTTTAGCTGCCACATTGCGGGCATATACCTATACTAAATACCCAATTTCAGGATCGCACGGTTTATAGTTTTTGAGCTAGTCTGTTCACACACACACACACACACACACACACACACACACACACACACACACACACACACACACACACACACACACACACACACATGATGAAAATGATACAAAATTTATTAAGTAAAGTCCCCCCTTCCGTAGATCAATTTTGATGAAATTTTTACAGTCATATCTCAGGCATATAAGTACATCAAATACCAAGTTTGATCAAAATCGTTAAAACCGTTTTTGAGTAAAAAATCTGGTGCGTGCGCGCGCAACACATAACTTTCACTTACCAACTTACTTAGATTAGAAATTAATGCGTTTTGTTAATTGCCACTTCTCAAATGAACAGAACGGCTTTAATTATGGACGATGGTCTGTCATTAAAGGCGTACTCCGCTTGCGCTCAATGAGTTTTATGAGTTGACTGAATATTTTTCTTTTTTTCTCCTATATATGTTTCCTTGATTTTTATCAAATCTCATATTTAGCCATTTCTTATTTTTAGGCAAAACGAGAGACAAATAATTTCTCCATATAAACAAATACAAAGGTACTTTATAGAAAAACAAAAAAGGCCCCTTCCCCATTTAAGCCCCCTCAGAACATTTTAATAATGATAAAGCTTACCTGATATTAAAGAACACCTAATTTTCATTAAACACCACGAATTTGATGAAAATCGTTAAATCTGTTTTTGAGATAATCGAAAAAAAGGTAAATATTGGTTAAAAAGTTATGAAATAAAGAGCCACCTCCGTAAACCAATTTTGATGAAATGTTGGCTATCACATCTTTGGCATATACATACATCAAATACCCAGTTTGATCAAAATCGTTAAAGCCTTTTTTGAGTAAATAAAAAAAAAACGTGAAAATGATACAAAATTTATTAAGTAAAGTCCCCCCTCCGGTTAATCAATTTTGATGAAATTTTTACAGTCATATCTCGGGCATATAAATATATCAAATACTCAGTTTAATCAAAATCGTTAGAGCCGTTTTTGAGAAAATCGAAAAAAACGTAAAAAGTTATTAAATAAAGTACCCCCTCCCTTTGAGCAATTTTGATGAAATTTTTGCTGTCACATCGCGGGCGTATACCTACATTAAATACCCAATTTCAGATCCCCACGGTTTATAGTTTTTGAGCTAGTCTGTTCACACACACACACAGACACACACACACACACACACACAGACCATTTCGCGGGACTTGGTTATTTTGACTCAGGGGACCCCAAAACGTGTATTTCCGTTGAAAACCGGAAGTCGAAAATTTTCACGATCGCAATACTTCCACTTACTATATATTTCATATATAGGTAAGTGAAAGTAAAAAAAAATCACCTCTGGCTATAATGGAACCCATCCTCCATTGACAGAAATGTTTATCTTATTCCCTAATTAAAAGAACACAAAAAAATCTGGTGCGTGCGCGCAACACACAACTTTTACTTACTAACTTGCTTAAATTAGAAATTGGTGTGTTTCGTTAATTGCCACTTCTCAAAGACACATTTTTCCACATTCATTTCATATTTTTTCTTTTTATTTGGTCTACAAAAAACACTAGTTACTTTCACTTACCTATATATGAAATATATAGTAAGTGGAAGTATTGCGGTCGTGAAAAAATTCGACTTCCGGTTTTCAACGGAAATACACGTTTTGGGGTCCCCTGAGTCGAAATGACCAAGTCCCGCGAAATGGTCTGTGTGTGTGTGTGTGTGTGTGTGTGTGTGTGTGTGTGTGTGTGTGTGTGTGTGTATGTGTGTGTGTGTGTATGTGTGTGTGTGAACAGACTAGCTCAAAAACTATAAACCGTGCGATCCTGAAATTGGGTATTTAGTGTAGGTATATGCCCGCGATGTGAGGGGGGTACTTTACTTAATAACTTTTTAGGTTTTTTTTCGATTTTCTCAAAAACGGCTCTAACGATTTTGATTAAACTGAGTATTTTATCTACTTATATGCCCGAGATATGACTCTAAAAATTTCATCAAAATTGATTAACCGGAGGGGGGACTTTACTTAATAAATTTTGTAACATTTTCTCGTGTTTTTTTGATTTTCTCAAAAACCGCTCTAACGATTTTGATTAAACTTAGTATTTGATCTATTTATATGCCCGAGATATGTCTATAAAAATTTCATCAAAATTGATCAACCGCAGGGGGCACTTTAGTTAATAAATTTTGTATCATTTTTACGTGTTTTTTTTTATTTACTCAAAAACGGCTTTCACGATTGTGACCAAACTGGGTATTTGATGTATGTATATGCCAAATATGTGATAGCCAACATTTCATCAAAATTGATCAACCGAAGAGGGGACTTTACTTAATAAATTTTGTATCATTTTCACGGGGTTTTTTATTTACTCAAAAACGGCTTTAACGATTAATAAAAATAAGATATGAATGTAGAAAAATGTGTGACTTTGGGAAATGATATTTAACAAAACACGTCAATTTCTTATCTAAGTAAGTTGGTAAGTGAAAGTTGTGTGTTGCGCGCACGCACCAGATTTTTTTTTTACTAGCTAGGGTGCCCGGCTTCGCTCCGGTAGTTTTAATAACAGAAAAACTTTAAAATTAAAGGAAATATAGAACAAAATTAGCACCTTCTTGAAACTTTTAACATGGGATCAATATTAAGATTCGATTTCTGCAGAGTCCGCCCAAATAAGGAACCCTATATACTATAAAGGGGGTTGAAAATAGTGAATGAACAATTAATTTTGCTGCAACTTTGTCGAGTCATGCATCGTTTTTGATGGTTTCTGTGATTCTGAATTCTATAAGCCCATTCCAAGCAGTCAGCAGATAATAAGTTATTAGATTATGGTTGAAAAATATATTAGTTAAAAAACTATATTTCGATTACAACTTAAGCGCCGACTAATGTGATGGTCTATTAGATCCAGAAGTTTAGAAACTACCGAAGATTCATAGAAACTTTTTTATAAGACCTTTCTTCCAGTTCAATCTCCCTTAAGATATCCCCCCCTCCCCCCGTTATTTGGCCGGACTCTGCACCTACTATTACAAAGTGAAAACCAAAATATCCTGAGAGCACATTTTTTTCATCATATTTCTTTTTATCCTGAACTATGAGGGGTGATAAAATCTTATTGAAAAAATGCTGTAATTGGAGTTAGTCACTTTGTCAACTGGAATGCTCATGATACATATTAATAAAACAATTTTTCATAATTACATACAATAAGAACACTTCAAACATTTTATTTTCGATTTATAATCAGTCAATTCAGCTCCCTTTTTTGTTTTATGTCAGTTTTTTTTTGCTCACTGTACTACTCAAAAATGTTCACTCATATTGCATTAAATTTACTTAAGTAGGTATATATTATATATTGATTAAATATAATGTGTTAATCAATTAACCTTTTTATGAGAAAATTTATTTCGTAAGGTATCCAGGCGGTTTTCTAATTGATATGTAAAATCATTATTTTATTTTGAAAGAAAAGGTGAAACTAATTATTTTCGCTTGATTTTTTAGTAATTTAAAAAGAACAGCTGAACAAATACATAACCTATAACAACAAACATCGAGTGGAACGCACCCTAGCGCTTCCTGGTAGCCTGGAGCTCGAACTAAATTTTTCATTCATAAACTCGTATCTCAATCTCAGAGATGCTAATTAAATGGTGCGAGAGCCTTAAAATTCCAGTCCTTTCCTCTTTAATTTTACACCCTTAAGAGAAAAACAGAAACCTTCTTCTCCATTAGCGGTTATACAGCAACTCGCTGACATAACTTCCTTAATCCCACGTGGAGTCGTTTTTGAGCCTTTTCGGCACGCACATTGTACACTTTGCTTTATAATATATATTGATTAAATAAAAGCTTGTGGTAACTCGGCAAGCATGACTCCAAGTCGTCTGATTTTATAATTCTCTATGTAGTTGTTGAAAACTTGTTGAAACAATGGTCTGTCATTAAAGGCTTACTCTGCATGAGTGGGCTCAACGTGTTTTATGAGTTGACTCAATATTTTTATTTTTTTCTCCTCTATATGTTTACTTGATTTTTATCATATCTCATATTTAGCCATTTCTTATTTTTAGGCATAATGAGAGACACTTAATTTCTCCATATAAACAAAAACTTCATAGGAAACAAAAACAAACAAACAAAATAGGCCCTTGCCCCATTTAAGTCCCCTCAATTTTTCTTTATTTTTATGTTTATTATCTATCTATAAGCTCTCATCTTGATGTTAAACTTTATCTTATTAAATGTATTATGTTTCATTCATTGCTGTAACCATATGCATATATTTGTCTATGAGAAAGGGCCAAAGGCCCTAAGACAATAAAGAATCAATCAATCAATCAGAACATTTTAATAATGATAAAGCTTACCTGATATTAAAGAACTGAAAGAATAATTAGAAATTTGATGAAAATCGTTAAAGCCGTTTTTGAGATAATCGAAAAAAAGGTAAAAAGTTGTAAAAGAGTTATGAAATAAAATGCCCCCTTCGTTTGACCAATTTTGATGAAATGTTGGGCATCACATCTTTGGCATATACATACATCAAATACCCAGTTTGATCAAAATCTGTAATGCCGTTTTTGAGTAAATAAAAAAAAACACGTGAAAATGATATAAAATTTAATAAGTAAAGTCCTCCCTCCGGTTGATTAATTTTAATAAAATTTGCACAATCATATCTCGGGCATATAAATAGATCAAATACTAAGTTTAATCAAAATCGTTAGTGCCGCCTTTGAGAAAATCGAAAAAAACGTAAAAAGTTATTAAATAAAGTACCCCCTCACTTTGACCAATTTTGATGAAAATTTTGCTGCCACATCGCTGGCATGAACATACACTAAATACCCAATTTCACGTTCCCACGGTTTATAGTTTTCGAGCTAGTCTGTTCACACACACACACACACACACACACACACACACACACACACACACACACACAGAGACCATTTCGCGGGACTTGGTCATTTGGATTCAGGGGACCCCAAAACGTGTAATTCCCTTGAAAACCGGAAGTCGAAATTTTTCACGATCGCAATACTTCCACTTACTATATATTTCATATATAGGTAAGTGAAAGTAAAAAAGCACGATCAAAAAATGCATTATAGTTCCAACCGTTTCAAATCAAAAATTCAACTATTCTTAAATGTTGTTTAAGGCTTCCATGGTCCGAATCCATTGTCTGCATTTCTTCTTCAGGGTTTGACCAGGAAAACCTATGACATGGTCAAACCCTGAAGAAGAAATGCAGACAATCAACTATTCTTGCTCCCCCTCCTCCCCCCCGCCGCATTCAGAACTATATACTATCGATAACCCCCTACCACTACCTCTCACCTTATTTTTACCTTTAGTTTTAGTATCCACCTGGACTCAGTAGGTAAATATCAGATTCTATTTTATCTTGTTAACCAGCCACTTATTTTAATATTCATGTTACACCATCTTTTATATTATTATCACTTCTGTAATGTATCCATTTATTGTCACCCTCTAACATAGTTCCTCAGGTATTTGTTTTCTTTTAGCCCTGATGAAGATCCACAAGTTGGATCGAAACGTTGGCTTACCACAATAAAATCATTGTTACTGAAAATCCTGACCATCATTTAACCTATCGTAATTGAAGAACAGTTGACTATCTCTCACCTCTATAAATTTAATTATTTAAATTTGAGTAAATATTATTATTTATCCTATTTTACATAAATAATATTGATACGGGTCATGTTAAAGTCCATTGACCACAGCCTAAAGAGAAGAGGTTGAGCATAACTAAACTGTCAGTATCAAAGCACTCTTTTAAAAGGCTATCTCTTATTTTTTAGGCCGTTTTTTCTCAAGGTTTAAGGTTAAAAAAAAAATTGAAGCTATCCTAGCATGAAAAAACTGTGGCTTTGAGATCCACTCCTGCCTCTCTCTCTGCAGATGTTTATACTGTGCGCTTTTTTTCCTTCAAGTCTTGTTTAATTTTTTTCTGAACGGCTTAACCTCCTTTTTTCCTGATTTATATTTTTCTCATATAAAATAATAAATAACGCTAATAAATTTTACTGTATTTAATTAATTTATTATATGCTAACGAGAACATTTAAATTATTTAATAATGTATTTTATAAAGAGAAACAATACATTCAATGGCGGTCCCGAGCCTATACGATGTTAGGTACTCCCTAAAGATTCCTATCCTAATTTTACCTGGATAGGCAAAATTTAGGACCCCCACTGTAGCATCGTCCGATTAGCCTTAGTAGCATAAAGTGACGTTGAACAAAAAAAAAAAAAAAAAAACCTGTACTACTACAACCCATGAGGTACTGAACCCCATGGGTTCTATTTAAGGAAGAGCACTGTTTCTTGGTCAGCGGTCGTGCAAGGAGGTGATTTGACGGTGATCACGCTCAACCGCCAGGTTTTCTCCCCTTAATTTTTCAATCATGGGTACCCACTTTATAGAGGCTGGGTTTGCCCCAAGAGGGTCTCTCGGCCCACGAGACGAACTGTGGCGAATAATAAAGATATCATGAGCCATGTCAGATTCGAACTCGGGACCTTGAGCACAGCAGTCCACTGCCTTACCAGTGGGCTACCCCGCTCCCCATAAGGGTAATATTTTGTTTCCATAAATTTTCATAGGTGCCAAAGCCACTTACGTCTTCAGAAATGGGTTATAAGTATTTTTTTCTGTTAGAAGTAGTTCATTGAACATATGAAAGATGGCACAGGTGCAAGTCATGCCATTTCTGGAAAAATTTCTAAGGCAATTATACCCTTTTGCATTTCCATGCTTCAAGTTTTGAATATTTTTATTTTAAAGAGAAGATTGTAAAAATCATGTGTTTCTGTTAAAAGCGGTAAAAAATAATTAACGAATTTTATATACCAGTATTATATGGATGTGAATGGGTTCCATTATACCTTGAAATAATTTTCAACAGTTTCAAGCTTAGTCGTAACCCTTAAAAATAAAAACTTTATCAACGGATCAAAGATACTGTATATAGAGGAAAGCTATGTCAGTGGCTGATCCAGAAATTTTCTGAGGGGGGCGCACTTTTTTTTTTTTTTTCATTTCATGAGTAATGAAGGTCCTAATTTAAAATACACATTAGTACATAATGACGTTATAAATTACAGTAAATGTTCCAATACAATTAATTTTCAATTAGTGGACTTGAAAAATGACTAAATATAGCTCATTTCATGTAGAAATAGCAATACTTTATGAGTGTCCTCACCTTTCGGGGGGGCCGCGTGCCCCCCTTGCCCTTCTGAGCTATATTAACCCTCTTCAAGGAATCGTGCAAACAGGATTCCTAATAGTCGTAGTAGTTGATTTGACATTTGAACGCAATCCTCGAATTTGTCGCAGTTTTTGAAGAAAAAAGGACTTTTTTGTGACATTTTTCTAGACATTCATTACTTTGGAACGTGTATACTTCAAAAAAATGTTCTCAGGTAGTTGATTTTTAGAGGTCGAAAATATTTTTTACAGAAACTGTGATTTTGTTTCTATGCCAGTAACTAAGTATTATTCAATTCAAGGGACTTGCAGGCAATCAGTTGTTTCGTTTATATATTATTCCTTAAATTCAGGAGGCATATAAGAGTAAACCAATCATTTTTTGACCCTGACATTTATGCGTCCAATTAATATTTTTTTCTGTAATCGTTGAATAATGGTAACATTACTAAACTGAAATGAGTGAAGAAAGTGAAACATTTTGCAATAGAGTGAAGAAAGGGAATTGCCTTATTAATTAGTAATAAGTATAAATTAAAAAATCTGGTGCGTGCGCGCAACACACAACTTTCACTTACCAACTTACTTAGATTAGAAATTGACGTGTTTTGCTAATTATCATTTCCCAAAGTCACACATTTTTCTACATTCATATCTTTTTTTTGTTAATCGTTAAAGCCGTTTTTGAGTAAATAAAAAAACCCGTGGAAATGATACAAAATTTATTAAGTAAAGTCCCCCCTCTCGTAGATCAATTTTGATGAAATTTTTACAGTCATACCTCGGGCATATAAATGCATCAAATACCAAGTTTGATCGAAATCGTTAAAACCGTTTTTGAGTAAATAAAAAAAACATGTGAAAATGGTACAAACTTTATTAAGTAAAGTCCCCCCTCCCGTAGATCAATTTTGATGAAATTTTTACAGTCACATCTTGGGCATATAAATACATCAAATACCAAGTTTGATCAAAATCGTTAAAACCGTTTTTGAGTAAATAAAAAAAATACGTGAAAATGATACAAAAATTATTAAGTAAAGTCCCCCCTCCGGTTAATCAATTTTGATGAAATTTTTACAGTCATATTTCGGGCATATAAATCGATCAAATAATCAGATTAATCAAAATCGTTAGAGCCGTTTTTGAGAAAATCGAAAAAAACGTAAAAAGGTATTAAATAAAGTACCCCCTCCCTTTGAGAAATTTTGATGAAATTTTTGCTGTCACATCGCGGGCATATACCTACACTAAATACCCAATTTCAGGTTCCCACGGTTTATAGTTTTTGAGCTAGTCTGTTCACATACACACACACACACACACACACACACACACACAGACACACACACACACACAGACCATTTCGCGGGACTTGGTTATTTCGACTCATGGGGTCCCAAAACGTGTATTTCCGTTGAAAACCGGAAGTCGAAAATTTTCACGATCGCAATACTTCCACTTACTATATATTTCATATATGGGTAAGTGAAAGTAAAAATAATTTGAAGTTGGAAATTAAATGCTTTTAAATGTTTCTTAACATTGTAAGAATTTATTTTAACAAAATAAATTGAAATGTGAATGAATTATTGGTGGAAATAATCAATATATTTTAAAATTTAAATATAATAATAATTACTTTCCTTGTTTATAACCTGTACTTGCACTTGCACCTTTCACAACCATGCTTATAACCTACCAACAACATACCATAATCTTCACAACATCCTAATTTTGTTCATATTCTGGTTGGATCTGATTATGTATTACACGATTACAGAAAAAATTTAATATTACACTCGTGAAAAAAGTAGAATTTACAACTCTCATGAAATTACCACACTCGCTTCGCTCGTTTGGGTAAACGTTTCACTCGAGTTTTAAAATGATCTACTTTCGTCACTTGTATAATAAATAACTATTTAGTGGAATACATAAGCCTTTTTTGTTAAAAAGATAAATAAAATTACACTGTTAAATTTTGTTTATTTTTCATTTCCACGAATTATACAGCATGAGAGCTTTGAGGCAGAGGTTATCCCTTTATTCTTTAAAAACAATGTTCTCGATAGTACTATCGATAGTTATACATCGTTAAAATGGACTAGGGTCTTAGTCTTGCTCTGAAGATCGAATCATATCGTTGCTTTAGTGTAATTGTGTCGTAATGTTACTAAAATTCAACACTTTTTGTAGTATTTCTAATAATTTGAGTTTGTATATGTTGTTTGACACATTGAATTGTTATTTTTCCTAAATAAAAAATTAATTTAACCCATGATAGATTTACAATATAAAATGTATATTTATGAATAATAAAAATGAAAAAAAAAAAAAAAGATTGACAGTTGAAGCCGCAGATAGAACACACGTCCTGATACAATAGTCGACTTCCCCTAACTTGCACCCCACACACTGCTCTCTCTCCAATGAATTTTAATAATTTTATCAGATTCAGGCACTCCCTACCACCCAGCCACCCTATGAACCATTCAGTTCCGTCTGGCAATTCACTTATATCGAAAATATACAGCCTTTGAAATTTATAGTTTTTATAGCTTGCTCGTTAGTTTTGTTTAACGTTCCTTTACGCTACTAGGCTAATTATGCAATGTTACAGCGGGAGTCTTAAAATTTGCCTATCCAGGTATAATAATTAGGATAGGGATCTTTAAAGAATACCTGAGGTACATAGCCAACGATTTTTGACTCCCATTAAGAAATCATAGGGGCCTCACGGGACGTGAACCTGCGAACTTAAGTATTGTAGGTTGCTATGTTAACCACTCACCACAGGTGACACCTTTTATACCTTGCATTTGTCCGTGATCGAGAAAAAAAAAAGAATTTGAAATTTTCTGTTTATTTTTTCTGAAAATTAAAATTAATTTTTTTTTTATAATCTCTCTACATATACTTTTCTAGATACACTACACTATTCTTTAGATTCTTTTACATTACAAATAGCTATTAATTTACGAGCATTAAAAATGGTAACCCTTAATAGGTAAATAACACCGATTTTTTAAGCATCGTTCGATAATTTTCCATTGGCCATTTTAGTAACACACTAGACCTGCGAAATCGGCATATTCAAAACGCACCTTGGCAAGAAGATGTACAGCTCAAAATAGTTATTTTCGTCACTAGTACCAAACTACTACTAAACTAACTATCCGAGCCCGGAAATTAGACCAAGCACCGAAAACACACTTTTGGTACGTGTTATGGACAAATCATACTGCTCATACTTTAGTACTTAAAAAATTTTTATATTTCATTAATAAATTTACAGATACAATATAGGAAACTAGCATTCCCAGTCGCGGCTTTGCCCGCGAGCCTCTAAAATCAATTCCGTGATCATTATCTTGATACTGATTTAATATAATATGTTAACTGATGTTAAGGAGATTTAGTAGAATCGGAGCTTCCTGCAGGTGGAATGTTGGAGGGGGAAGCTGCCGGCTCGGTAGAAGAGGAGGAGACGCGCAATGGAGAGAGTTCACTAAAACCACCGAAACAAAAAATTGCTTACTCGTCGTGAACGCTTCATTTTTCGCTTGTAAAACATATCGGGGCTTTCGAGTTAAACTCGTCGTATCAAGATCTTTAAAATGAGTCCAAATTAGATATTTTTTCTCGAAGTACAAAAATAGGTGTCCGTTACAGTTAAACGACAATTTCGCCATTTAAACCGTTAGGGGTTACATTTTTGAAATTCCTTTCTTAGTGGTTACCTACATCGCGTTTAAAATCTAAATTCCGAACTTCAAGTTTCTATCGTTAGTAGTTTTTGCTCTTCGTTGATTATGTCAGTCAGGACAAAGCCTCTTATATATATGGAGAAGAGATCGAAATAAACACGCACCATCCCCAATCATGGGAATCACAGTGTGCATAATTTGATTACCACTAATATTTAAATAATCAGTAGCCATATTTCATGTGAATTCTATATTGTAACGTTAAATCAATATTCAAATAAAAAACATACGGTTTAAAATCTCAACAATAGATTTCCGTTAGAGTTAAACGACAATTTCGCCATTTAAGTCCCTCAGGGGTTACATTTTTGAAATTCCTTTCTTAGTGGTTACCTACATCGCGTTTAAAATCTAAATTCCGAACTTCAAGTTTCTATCATTAGTAGTTTTTGCTCTGCATTGATTCTGTCAGTCAGGACAAAGCCTCTTATATATATAGAGATTAAATTGACACCTTTTTCTTATTTTTAAAAACATCTGTTTATTAACCTGCAATAGAAGAGAAGTACTTATATATTTAAATTAATATTTATAGTACAATTCTGATTATTCATTATATTAAAACCTTTGTTTGGCATTACCCTTTGGAATACCGATAAATTTTGATTAAAGGAATTATTTTCAAGTTATGGCCCATCTCTAAAAAGGTCGTCAATCCATGTTATTTTGCACTTCAAACATACTAATTATATTAGAATGAAGCACAGTATAGCTACAAGTAACCTCCTTCAAACATATGTTTATTAATATATATTAGTAGCAGGTAAGGTTAGCGCTGCATAAAGATTTTTCAGGCCTAGTTCCGAAAAGAAATACCTCACGAACTCAAACCGAGTATTGAAAACACATTTTTACTTTCACTTACCTATATATGAAATATATAGTAAGTGGAAGTATTGCGATCGTGAAAAATTTCGACTTCCGCTTTTCAATCCACATAGTAATATATAAATTGTAGTTTATAGTTATATATAACTATACACTGTAAAGATAAAATAGTTACTCGGTGGTGATTATGTTGAAACTATTAACAGAGTTTATATTCGTGTGAATTATGGATTCAGTTGTTCACCTAAACTACATGGTCTTCCTAAAATCGTCCGCTCTAAAAATAATATTCTATATTCCACTCCTCAGCTAGCAAGCGTAAGATATTCCTGGAGAATAAGATCCTGGAGGAGAACTTTCAGATTGTTAAGGATCTCAATTTCCTATTACATTAATATATTACATGAATGATATAATATAATAGTACCTAAACCTAAACTCTTACTTTTCACATTAACATATATTTGATTTGGAATAATACTAAAAATGAAGGCTTAGCGAACCCGAAGGTTCGATGCCGACACGAAAACTCGCCCCCCTGCACACTCTCATTCATCGACCGCCATCCAGACCACATATCCACAGTGTGCCTGATCTGCCTTCACCCAATACTCCCTCCTCCGCCTTGGCCTACCCAAAGGACGCTTCCCAGTCGGCACCGTGCAATTAATCTTTTAGAGATTCGCTAACAACCTTGTTTCGCAATTTTACATGAACTTTTATTCGCCGCGCTCCAGTCACCCTCTTCGGTCCGTACCTTATTTTCAAAAACTCTCAGTCTTCGCTCATCCCTCATGTTAGCGGTCACGTTTCGTATACAAAAAGGACCGTAGATAGAATAATAGTTTTTACCTCCTAACTTTTAAGTTTCGGTATAGAAGGCGCATTCCTGGCTTTTAATCTAGCCTTAATTTCCTCACCTATTTCCTATTTTCTAGTTACCATCGCCCCTAAATATCTAAATTTCTCTACGTGTTCAAACGTATGCCCGCCTACATTGATATCAGCAAAATCATCACCACTTCTACGACTAACCATATATTTTGTCTTATCCTTATTTATTTCCAGCCCAAGTTATTGACCGGCTTTCATCAACTTTTTGTATTTAGTTGTATAGTTATGTTGATTTGGCATTTATTAATTATTTTGGAGCAGGACACAATTTTCTTTATCTTATAATGAATATAAAAAAACAAAGAATGCATATGTGTATTAAAATATTGCTTAAATATTATATCGTTCCAAGCTTCTTCCTTTCCTTGATATAAATCCCTTCTACCCTTGAAGAGAAGAAGTTGAACACTCCTCCAAGCTCATTATAAGTTCGTGTTCGTTAGGATCTGTACGTGGACAAGGGAGTCCAAACAGTCGTTAGTGAAACAATAGCAGTTGTTAATGAATTACTTCGACTGTTGAGTACATCTCACTACTTTTGCATTTCTAATCATTTCTTTATATAAAAATCTCGTGTCCCTATGTTTGTCGTGGGTAAAATCAGAAAATACTGAACCGATCTTTATCAAATTTGGTTCATTGTGTATTGTTTTGTCAACTTAAAAGACAGGATAGTTTTTATCTCGATTATTGGCCGCTTACATGCTTATAATACTACGATTAAGTGTGATTATTTGTAAGTTCTATAATTTTCAAACAGATGGCAGTGTAAGTTGATTTATTGACACTTCATTTTTTTTCTTTTCAATATTTAAGGTGGGAAACCTCCAGTTGCCAAATCAACTTTTTTCGGCTTGGACTAGGAAAATTCGTGTTTTCACGTGTGTAATTTTGAGTCGTCTTTTCAAGGGTGGGGGAAAAGATTGAATCTATTTGTTTTACCAAAAGACAGGCTAACCAAAATCATTGAGCACCTATTAGCAATACAATTAATCTAAATTGTGAATTCTAATAGTAAAAAAAATTTAAATTATTATTATAAAAAGTTATAGGGTAACGTTATCTATCTCGTTCATAAAATTGGATTTTTCGTGTTTTGATAACTGGTATTGTAAGAACATGCAGCATAGTTTGAGGTTCCTCTCGCTCCGTGCTCGCTTTACCTAACCTGTTTCAGGTAGAACGTACTGATACGATATCTCTTATCATCACGTGTTATATTCTGAATTAAATTAATATGTATTAAGCAAAAGATTAATTTGGTACATTTTTGCTGTCTATTGTGATTGTACTAAACCCTATTCCAACTACATTCTTTATTAGTTCCTCTTAACGTTGGTGATATTTGTATTTAACCTAGCCTCTGCTGAAATAATCCAATAAGTGCTAAATAAATGAATCATTAATACTTACTATACTCAAATATGAGATGTAAAAAATAAAAACTTTAAACCTTCTAAATTCTTTACCATACAATTTTAAATTTTGCGTAATGTTCTATTTTAAATCCCTTTGATTTTTAGATTAGCTGAAACGTTTTTATCTTTATCAATGAATTTTGATTTGATCGTATTAAAAAGAATAGGATATAATTAATTCAACTCATTATAGTTATTGAGCCATAGCTACGCGTGGCCGGTCCTGTGGTGTGTGGTTAGCATAGAAACTTACAATACTAAAGGTCGCGTGTTCGTGTCCTGAGGCCACGATTTTTTAATTGGAGTGACAAATACTTGTCTATGCCGTCCCTCGGATAGGACGTAAAATAGTGGTCCCGAGCCTGTACGATATCAGGCACTCCTTAAAGAGCCCTTATATTATATTATACCTGAATAGGCAAAATTTAGGACTCCCACTATCGTCCGATTAGCCTTGGTAGCATAAGTGACGTTAAAACAAACAAACGGCGGGGTCTGCTTGTAATTATATAAATATATATTTACTATATAAATTAACTTAACTATTATGATTGTAATAAGAAAATGATTTGAATGAGCATTAAAAATTATTTCCGTAAGAAGGTAGATGATACTTCCTGAAATGAGAACAGTAAACAATCACAACTCACTTGAGATCCAGGAATATCTCCAATGCTAACTCTTCACGAAGAGTAGAGTGAAAAGGAAATTAATGCCGTACAGACACGAAGCACCCAGAAGTAGGATGTCTTCAGCACGAAGTCCTCAACATGAAGCACTTTTCCAAACCATTCAGAACTAACATTAATATCTTTGCGTGACCCTTCTCGTTAGATGACATTACACCGTTCAGCGGGGGAACGTATATTCAATATATAATAATAATAATTATAAAGTGTTTTTTTATTGGAAAGAAATATAAAACATGATTTAATGACAAATTCAATTGAAAACCGCATAAGGATGGACATTGTCTCTCTGCTCTGGAATTATCTTGTATAATATAATAAACTTATCTCAGGAGAAAAAATGAACAAATATATGGCTATATAACCATAATTGCATTTTACATAATAATTGAGTGAAATTAAATTAAAAAACAAAACATTTACATTAAACAATAATAATGAACAAAAATAAAATGATCTCCTGCATAATCCCCGTAGAAGGGGGCTGTCTTCTAATAATTAAAAATATCATATATTAATTTTATCATCCAAAACAACTTGTACACATGGTTTATTTTATTTATTTATATTTTTACTTATCTATATTTTTTGATCGGTACCCCTTCCTGGCCATGTGTGGAATACGGGGGTTACTCTACAGGTGTAACCAACCTATCCTAACGATGGTGGGTTGGTCGAGATTTATTCCGTGGGGCCTCCACGAAATAAAAGTCAACCCTCCCAGGGCGGATTCGAACCGCCACCGTTCGGCTCGAGCGTGCTAAAGCGGGTCGCGCTCAAACACGCTCGGCTATCCCCGGCACTACTTATGTATATACGTAATATATAGTGAAGGAAAGTATTGCGATCTTGAAAAACTTCGACTTCCGGTTTTGGGTTCACATTTTGGGGTTCCCTGAGTCAAAACAACCAAGTCCCGCGAATGGTAGATGTGTGTATGAGAGAGAGAGAGAGAACTATCTCAAAAACTATAAAGCGCTCGAAACTGAAATTTGGTATTTGCTGTATATATATGCCCGTGTTTTGGCAGCAAAAATTGAGTTAAAGCTGAAAAGTAGTAAAATGAGAATTCTTCAATATTGCAACCAGAGTCAATCTCGATTGACTCGAATCTCAATTTCAATGTTATATATATTATTTCTAACAGATGTCGTTTTTTTTTTTTTTTTGTTTTTTTCATTTTCCATAGGCCTTAAAGTTTTTGATACTTGTTCATATTCGATTATTGAGGTATACTTTTAAAGATTTGCTTCCCCTCCAGGTGGGAAAAGTAGTCAGATCACGCAGAATATGCTAACAGAAGAGCTTTGAATAAAAGAAAATTTTACTTGTGCATAACTAAAAAACCTGCGATTTTTTTTCTCGATTATTTTATTAAAGAAGTGAAAGGTCTCTGTATTCATTAGAAAATTATAACAAAATAATCATAAAGATCGGGCCATTATTTACGAGGCTAGAGCCTTTTGAATCATGTTCATGATGCTTTGCTATGCTGTTTTTACTAAGTCTCAAATTAATGTTACAAGTTTACTGTTCAATATAGTATGTGTAATTTTCGCAAGGTTGTCCTAGTTAATTTTAATATTAGTGTTTTTCTTCTTCGACCGCATCTTAAACTGTATGATTTCAGAATCGTAACATGTATCGTCTTCTGCCAATGTCATGAAATCATTGAAAGATTAATCGTGTGATGGTATAATACCGACGTTTCGACACGAGATTCAGATCTCCATCAGGGCTGAGTATAAAAACAAGTAAAAAATATATTGTTTGTGTTAAAAAGTAAAAAAATATTTTTTGTTTGTTTTTGAATAAAGATATGGATGATAAGAAAATGTTACAGTAATAAAAATAAAAAATCTATGCACTTAACATACATATAGTAGATTTTTGATGTTTATAACTGTTTATTTTTATTACTGTAACATTTTCTTTATTTTATTTTTTTCTTCATATATTTTCATCTGTAGATATCATATTTCATACTTAGCAATGATGGAAACCTTAATCTCGAAACGTCGGCACATCAAATGTTATTACCCAGTGTTGTTTCATTTGACCGCACTCCCAACCATTTCTTCACATGATTAATCTTTAAATGATTAAGTATCGACGTTTCGACCCGAGTTCGACAGGTCTTCAGGGCTAAGCATGAAACAAGATGCCACCAATGAAAATATATATGAAGAAAACAAATATAGAAGATTTTTAATAATAATTTTAATTATAATGATAATTATAATCAATATATATTATAAAGCAAAGTATACAGTGTGCGTCCCAAAAAGGCTCAAAAACGACTCCACGTGGGATTAAGGAAGTTATGTCAGCGTGTTGCTGTATAACCCCTAATGGAGAAGAAGGTTTCTGTTTTTCTCTTAAGGGTGTAAAATTGAAGAGAAAAGGACTGGAATTTTAAGCCTCTCGCACCATTTAATTAGCCTCTCTGAGATTGAGATACGAGTTTATGAATGAAAAATTTAGTTCGAGCTCCAGGATACCAGGAAGCGCTAGGGTGCGTTCCACTCGATGTTTGTTGTTGTTATAGGTTATGTATTTGTTCAGCTGTTCTTTTTAAATTACTAAAAAATCAAGCGAAAATAATTAGTTTCACCTTTTCTTTCAAAATAAAATAATGATTTTACATATCAATTAGAAAACCGACTGGATACCTTACAAAATTAATTTTCTCATAAGAAGGTTAATTGATTAACACATTATATTTAATCAATATATAATGTATACCTACTCAAGTAAATTTAATGCAATATGAGTGAACATTTTTGAGTTGTACAGTGAGCAAATAATAACAGACATAAAACAAAAAAGGAGAGCTGAATTGACTGATTATAAATCGAAAATAAAATGTTTGAAGTGTTCTTATTGTATGTAATTATGAAAAATTGTTTTATTACTATGTATGATGAGCATTCCAGTTGACAAAATGACTAACTCCAATTACAGCATTTTTTCAATAAGATTTTATCACCCCTCATAGTTCAGGATAAAAAGAAATATGATCAAAAATTGTGCCCTCATGATATTTTGGTTTTCACTTTGTAATAGTAGGTGCAGTGTACGGCCAAATAACGGTGGGGGGGGGGGATATCTTATGGGAGATTGAACTGGAAGAAAGGTCTTAAAAAAAAAGTTTCTATGAATCTTCGGTAGTTTCTAAACTTCTGGATCTAATAGGACCATCACAGTCGTCGGTGCTTAAGTTGTAATCGAAATATAGTTTTTTAACTAATATATTTTTCAACCATAATCTAATAACTTATTATCTGCTGACTGTTTGGAATTGGCTTATAGAATTCAGAATCACAGAAACCATCAAAAACGATGCATGACTCGACAAAGCTGCAGCAAAATTAATTGTTCATTCACCATTTTCAACCCCCTTTAAAGTATATAGGGTTCCTTATTTGGGCGGACTCTGCAGATATCGAATCTTAATATTGATACGATGTTAGAAGTTTCAAGAAAGTGCTAATTTTGTTCTACATTTCCTTTAATTTTAAAGTTTTTCTGTCATTAAAACTACCATACAACTACCGGAGCAAAGCCGGGCACCCTAGCTAGTAAGTTATATGAGTCAAAAATCTACTACTACTACTATCTACTAATACTATAATGTAACGTTAAAAAAAAATTATGGTTTAAAGTCCTAGACCTTCTAAACTATAGTAACCAACTAACTAAACTAAGATGTTCGCGTACCATCTACACCATCCACGAGGTTATGGACCGAAGAGTTAGTCTTCTTCTGAAGCGCAAGTCATATGATTATCTCTGTGCCAGGAATTGATAATTTATGTAACCTTCTTAATTGTTTGTTACAATATTTGTGTTCTCATAATTTCAGTGTCATTGGATATTGTTAGTTTCGTTAAATAAAAATTGTTAACCTTCATGTTGTGTGTTAGAACATGAATAATGACAAGAAGTGTTACAATATGTACATTATATTTTATTAATGTAAAATTTTCTTCTCATACATTTCTTTTTTAAAAAACAAACAATAAATTTCTTTCTTCATATATTTTCATTGCTTGCTATCTTGTTTCATACTTAGCCCTGATGATGACCTTAATCTCGGGTCGAAACCTAGGCAAAATATATGTTATTGTACATAAGAGGCGTTTGGTTTCATCCATGTTCAACAATTTTTCAGGACTGATCAAAAAAAGATCAATTTAAAAAATTAATCACTTTAACAATTCTTTTTTTTGTTCTTTTTCGTCGTTTTGCTAACAATTACCTTCAAACAAAAATTTTTGACAACTTTTTATCACATTTTCTTTTTTAAATCTCATTTAATATTAAAAAATATGTTGGATGTACCTGTCTTTGATAAGAAAATATCAATTTTTACTTTCACTTACTTATATATGAAATATATAGTAAGTGGAAGTATTGCGATCGTGAAAAATTTCGACTTCCGGTTTTCAACGGAAATACACGTTTTGGGGTCCCCTGAGTCCAATTAACCAAGTCCCGCGAAATGGTCTGTGTGTGTGTAGGTATATGCCCGCGATGTCACAGCAAAAATTTCATCAAACTTGCTCAAAGGGAGGGGGTACTTTATTTAATAACTTTTTACGTTTTTTTCGATTTTCTCAAAAACGGCTCCAACGATTATGATTAAACTGAGTATTTGACATATTTATATGTCCGAGATATGACTGTAAAAATTTCATCAAAATTGATTAACCGGAGGGGGGACTTTACTTAATAAATTTTGTATCATTTTCACGTGTTCTTTTATTTACTCAAAAACGGCTTTAATGATTTTGATAAAACTGGGTATATGAGGTATGTATATGCCCGAGATACGACTGTAAAAATTTTATCAAAATTGATCAACCGGAGGGGGGACTTTACTTAATAAATTTTGTACCAATTTCACGTGTACATATTTTTTATTTACTCAAAAACGGCTTTGACGATTTTGAAAAAACTGGGTATTTGATGTATGTATATACCAAATATGTAAAAGCCAACATTTCATCAAAATTGGTCCAACTAAGGGGGCACTTTATTTCATGACTTTTTTTCCAATTTTTACCTTTTTTTCGATTATCTCAAAAACGGCTTTAACGATTTTTTTCAAATTCGTCATGTTTAATGAAAATTAGGTTTTCTTTAATATCAGGAAAGCTTTATCATTATTAAAATGTTCTGAGGGAGCCTTTTTTTTTTTTTTTTTGTGGGGGGGTCCTTTTTTGTTTGTTTGTTTCTTTCTTTTAAAGTACCTTTGTTTTTGTTTACATGGAGAAATTAACTGTCTCTCGTTACGCCTAAAAATAAGAAATGGCAAAATATGAGATATGATAAAAATAAAGAAAACATAAAGAGGAGAAAAATATTCAGTCAACTCATAAAACTCGTTGAGCCCACGCATGCGGAGTACGCCTTTAATGACAGACCATTGTTCATAATTAAAGCCGTTCTGTTCATTTGAGAAGTGGCAATTAACAAAACGCATTAATTTCTAATCTAAGTAAGTTGGTAAGTGAAAGTTGTGTGTTGCGAGCACGCACCAAATTTTTTGTTGAATTATAAATAGACATTTAAAAAAAAAATCTCTTTATTTAATATGAACAATATATACATAGTTTTTATTTTTTTAAATACACATATTATCATTTAAATCTTGATGTTGACCCACATCCACATTGGTATCATGCATATTTACTTGGATAGGTGACATTGTACTGTCTATTACAACTTTGTAGAATTCTAGGGTACCTATTGATCTCCACTCTTATCCATAATGTTTTTCTTAACTGAGTATCACCATCATCCAACTGTTTGGAAACATGGGACTTCGAAAAATTGAAGGTTTTCAGAAAAGTGAAGCTTGGATGGAACCGCTTTTGATAAGAAATGGAATCTTTACGTATTCATTTTCGATGGATCTAGATGTCTTTAAAAAAAAAAAACGCGTTTAACACATTACTTCTAACATTGAAAACTTGGAAAAAATGGATGTAACCGGTTTTGGAACCAAACGCCTCATACAATGTTTTATTTTACTGCATCCCGAACCGTTTCAATCACACGAACTTGTTCGGTCAACTACTTACCTTCATTATGAAAGATCAATCATAAGGTACATCTACTTCTTTTATTATTCCAATCCTGCAGGACTCGTCCTTAATGGTTCCTCCGTATACCAGATGGTTATGAATCCTTCCGGATCGACGGCGGAGACAGAGGATCAGACCCTCCCTTCTCGTCCCCTCCTGCGGGGCGCGTGGCTTGGGGTTCTCCCCTCCAGTAGTGCGTGCCATTGTGCGTTTTTTCTACCGGGAGCGGGGTGCGAGCACTGAGTCCCAGCTGGCCTAGTCAGTGCTAGCTCCTGCCATGGGCAACACCCCCAGCGGCCACCGCAGGAGGAGGGCCGTCAGCCTACCCGCCTCCCCCGAAGTACGGGGATACAGGAGGTACGTCATATCCATAGATTTATAGCATGTGATGTCATAGTATTATGTATGTGTTGTAATCGTAAGAAAAAAAAATACTACACTAACTCCATTCAGTAACGTCATAAACAAAAAAATAAACCACTTTTAGTTATCACGACCATTTGCTGAATTCGATGAAAGAGTAGTATATCCTTGCAAGCCGGGGCGGATCCATGTTGGGGGGGGGAGGTCAGAGGGGATCATGACCCCCCTCAAGTATTTTGTTTATGCACATGTTTTTGTATTTTTACTACAATAATGCATTGGTATAGCTACCAAACCCTAAAAATAATACTTTTCATTGTTTAGACAGCAGTCCTTTTTACTAGAAGGAAAAAATCTCATGAAAAATTCGAAAACAAAAGTGTCGTCATGAAAAAGGCAACACCCACTCTCTTCAAATTCGGTACTGAACCCACCCCCACTTTAAAATCCTCATTAAATTTTTACTTAATCCAAGTAACATCTATTTTAAAGCTTTAAAAAGAATTTCTTGAATCGAATGGGACAAATTGAACTTAAACATTTTATAATAGGTTCATTCATAAACCAAATTTTCAGTTAATTTTTTTTTTTTTGATAAACTGAAAATCCTGACTATGAATCAACCTATCATAAAGAATAACAGTTGACTATTTCTCACTTCTTAACATTTTATACTTTTTTATTTTTTAATTCTACAACGATTGGTTGCTTATTTTAAAGTAAAATCTAATGCTAAATAACTGTAACATATTCAACTTTTAAACTTTAAATTCACTCTCCAGAAAATATTTTTTATTTAATAAATGACTTCTTTAAAAGGTGTGAGCGAACTGTACGTTTAAAATGCTGTACGTTTAAACATTTTATAATTGGTTGATTCATTCACCGAATTTTCATTTAATTTTTTTTTCTTCTTTTTTTTTTAATAACAGATTATGAATCAACCTATCATACGATTTGTAGCTTATTTAAAAGCAAAATCTAATGCTAAAATTTAACTTTTAAACTTTAAATTCACTCTTAAGAAAAATCTTGTTTATTTAATAAATGGCGTTTTTAAAAGGTGTGAGCAAACTGTAAGGTTAAAATGCCCGCCGGCAACTTAAGTTTTTAACTGTATAAAGTAGTTTTACAATAGGAAACATCCTGAGAAGGTTATGGCAAAGTGTTTATGTTTTGGTTTACAGCAATGTGTTGCTTTAAAATCGATAGGCTTATTTGACATTTGTTTATTAAATGTGTCAGCTTGCAATTACAAGTATAACATTATCTGGGGACTGTAATCTATTGCTAAATACGTAAACGTACTAGGCATTGGTTGATTCTTGAAAATCTTGTATCTGATACAAATGATACTGATACTTTTTTGCATCTGATACTTTTGGATCTGATACTTTTGTATCTGATACACAAAATTGTATGACCGTTGCATTATAATTGAATAAATGAACTACGGTTCAACAAAACTCTACACGGCAACGAATTTTTTAATAAGTAAACATGTTTTTATTTTTTAAATTAAATGTATTCCTCTACATATATGTATTTTAAAATATAAACCATATTTCGTTTAAATAAAAATGAAACTGCAAAAAATATAAACTTGTTGTTGTTATAATTATTAAATTATATTTATTACATATATATTTATGAATAGTTAAAACTATTCAATTATTAAAATCATTAGGTTTGAAAATCGTATATATGTATGAATCAATAATTTATTTTTATAAAAATGATTAAAGTTTATTATTTTATTTGGGTTATTACTTTCTATTATATCATTATTTTTACAGTCTAAAATAAATGAATAAAATTAACAAAGAGCCTTTTGCTGAATCAAGGGATCTGGTATCAACTAGTTTGCAAGGAATACTTGAAGTACTAAATGATTCAACTGAACAGTAGTAGCCAGTATCTGGATCATAGCCCGAGGCTAGCTATTCCAAGTATTCATTGCATTAGTGCTTCAAACTCAACTGATACCGAGTATCAATGGATCAGTGAGTATCAGTACCCAGGATATATATGGATATACATTTATTAAGTGTATATCTAAATATACACCCTAATGCATGATTAGATCCTTATTTAACTGTTTTATATCAAAATATATATGATAACAGATTCGATCTGAAGAAGGAATCGATTACGTTCATACAATAGCAAAACATACATAACCTTATCAAGGTCAAGATTCAAGGTTGGGTTGTCGCCTGGTCTTGGCGCAAGCGCAGAACCTTTGTTTATATCCGTGCCTGCAAAACTTTTCATACCATCAATTTGTTAAACTTTCTTTTTCTGGTTAGGTTTAAAATGTACATTTAAATGTAAAATGGTCCGTATTTTAATAAATAACGTATTTGAAAATAGGTCCCCAATTTTAAAGGTGAAATAGCCATATAAGACAGTTCATATAATGATAAAAACTAGTGGTATTGAACAATACTTTAGTGTGATCAAAGATGACAAGTTTAATCAAAATCGTTTAGAAAATAAGACGATTATATAAAGTCCCCCCTCATTAACATTTTCATTATTTCTTAAATTCTAAGATTGTTTGTTTCACGTCACTTTGTGCCACTAAGGTAAATCTGACGATGCTACAGAGGGAGTCCTAAATTTTGCATATCCAGGTATAATAATTAGGATAGGGATCTTTAACGAGTACCCGACATCGTACAGGCTCGGGACCTCCACTTTACATCCCATCCGAGGGACGGCATACCAAAGATTTTTTAGTCTATTCAAAAACTACTAAGGCCACTGCGGGATACTTACTCGAGACTTTTAGTATCGTAGGCTGCTATGATATCCTCTACACCACAGGAGACCCCTCTTAAATTAAATTCTAAGCTTCCTATTATATATAATTGAAAATTGGAATATTCTTTTTTTTTTTCGGAAAATAATTTTTTCATTTTATTATTTAATCTTTTCATAATTCATATGTAGCCATTTCTAGTTTCAGGGTGTATAATGGATTGTTATTTACTCCAAATAAACAAAATTAAAGGTACTTAAAGGAATTTGGTTTTTCCTTTGCCATTCAAGTCATATCAGATCGTTTCCAAGTTGAAACCTATCTCATATTATAAGCGGACCTTACACGATCAATAACATTGACAATAGAGTACGGTATTGACAATAATATTGATCGTGTAAGGTGAAAATTTGAGTATTGATGGCGATATTGACGGTGGGCACTGAACGCTAAACGACAGTATTGACAATATATTGACAATATTATTGATCGTGTAAGGACCTCTATAGATTACTTAATTAGAAGTAAACATGATAAGTTTAATCATTTGATCTTAAAGTGAAAAAAATGACGTTAGAATAAAGTGCCTCATATGTTTACTCAAGTTTCACTAAATCTTTGCTGTTACATCACGGACATATACCTACCTCAAATACCTAATTTCAGTTTCGTACGACAGAGCTATTCTGTTCTCGCACAAACTCGCTCGTAGACCATTTCGACTCAGTTTTTTTAAGTTAGATTGCAATATTTTCCCTACTCCATATATGCCCGATATAAGTAAATGAAAAAAAAAAAAACTATAAAAGTCTTATCATCAAAATTAAATTTTTTGCCCAAAAATTTTAATATAAGTTATCATATAATTATTTATACAAAAATTGTTATTTTAAATAAAATGTAACAAAAAATAAAATGATTTTGGTCTATGTACGGTACGTATATCAGTCGGAATTCATGTTTCAGAAAATATTTTGTTAACTGTATCCTGATTTATGTATAAATATCGCTGTAAGTTTGAGTCCATTTCAATGAACTTAAAAAGTTAAATTTACTGTACATCTGAATACATAAATATAGGTAAATTTGAGTGAGTCCCGATTATCCGAACTACGTATAACAATATTATTTCAGAGAATCGAGGCTCTCCTGTAATTATGATTTAGACTTTATACACTTTCTTGTATTAAGTATATTATGAAGCTGACTAAACTTGAGCATCGTTCTCTGCCACCCTCCGGTTATACTAGCGTTCCGGATAATTGCGGCTTGATTTAAGTGTTCTCATATTTCTGGGGGGGGGGGGGGGCTTGGTGTTGGGGTCCCGATGTTTTCAGGAAGGGTGTTAGGTGTCTGCCACTCACCGGCTACTAATGTAGTCAGCTTAGTGTCCTGCCAATAAACTCAGCTGCCTTGTGCCTCTTTTATGGAACAGTCCTTAATATAAATATATCAAATTTATTATTAATAATAATATACTGGGGGGTCCAAAAAGAGTATTCGGGACTTGAAAGTTGAATCAAATCTCAAATATAGAATATCAAGTAGGATGTTTTCGTTTTATTTAAACACAATGAACTGGAAATTTATTTAGGAAAAACAATATTGTCTAGGTGTCCACCATAACGCTGCTGGCACTCCTCGAATCCCAAACGCAGTAAATAGTGAGCATTACTGTTAAATGATATGAGGCTTGATAAGAGACTGAACCTAGTTCACCCTATAAAGAGGTTATAGAGGGTAGAAGTCACATCATTTCTTTAAAAATTTCCTAAGGCACTTAGACCCTTATGCTGCTCCACGCTTCAATTATTAACTTATAATTTATCTGAAAATCATAGAATTTTTTCATAGTAAGGATAGTAGAAGTTAACAGCCGTTGTATGGCAAAAGATAATAAGAACTTATTGAAAAAAAATCTGGTGCGTGCGCGCAACACACAACTTTCACTTACCAACTTACTTAGATTAGAAATTGACGTGTTTTGCTAAATATCATTTCCCAAAGTCACACATTTTTCTACATTCATATCTTATTTTTGTTAATCGTTAAAGCCGTTTTTGAGTAAATAAAAAAAATCCATGAAAATGATACAACATTTATTAAGTAAAGTCCCCCCTCCCGTTGATCAATTTTGATGAAATTTTTACAGTCATATCTCGGGCATATATATACATCAAATACCAAGTTTGATCAAAATCGTTAAAACCGTTTTTGAGTAAATAAAAAAAACACGTGAAAATGATACAAAATTTATTAAGTAAAGTCCCCCCTCCGGTTGATCAATTGTGATGAAATGTTGGTTATCACATCTTTGGCATATAAATACATCAAATACCAAATTTGATCAAAATCGTTAAAACCGTTTTTGAGTGAATAAAAAAAAACATGTGAAAATGATACAAAATTTACTAAGTAAAGTCCCCCCTCCGGTTGATCACTTTTGATGAAATTTTTACAGTCATATCTCTGGCATATAAATAGATCAAATACTCAGTTTAATCAAAATCATTAGAGCCGTTTTTGAGAAAATCGAAAAAAACTTAAAAAGTTGTTAAATAAAGTACCCCTTCCTTTTGAGCAAATTTGATGAAATTTTTGCTGTCACATCGCGGGCTTATAAATACTCTAAATACCCAATTTCAGGTTCGCACGGTTTATA
Organism: Aelia acuminata; assembly: GCA_911387785.2. Taxonomy (NCBI): domain Eukaryota; kingdom Metazoa; phylum Arthropoda; class Insecta; order Hemiptera; family Pentatomidae; genus Aelia; species Aelia acuminata. The sequence goes on along the minus strand of OU426982.1, from coordinate 4,053,596 downwards.
GTTTTTGAGCTAGTCTGTTCACACACACACACACACACACACACACACACACACACACACACACACACACACACACACACACACATACCATTTCGCGGGACTTGGTTATTTTGACTGTGAATTTTTAAGAGAACGGAATTTTTAGAATTCCGTTGAAAACCGGAAGTCGAAAATTTTCACGATCGCAATACTTCCACTTACTATATATTTCATGTATAGGTAAGTGAAAGTAAAAAAGACAGTTAGGGTCACACTAAATAGCTAGATAACAGCTAAAATTTCTATTTTCATTAATAAAAAAATCATTGAATAAATTAAAGTGTTTTTTTTTTTTAATCATGAAAATGTTCTTATTAAAATCCCTCGTTTCTCTGGAGTGCAACTATTCCCCGAATTTTTTAATATAATTAGAAATAAAATAAGTTCCGTAATCTAAATGACATATAGATTTTATTTTTTACTTTATTATTTTTTGCGCTCACCTTCCTCGTCTTTTATACTATACGGGGTTCCCCTTGCTAGGGAAAAGGTGGTGGATTAATGCCGAGAAATATTAAATATGTCCTGGCTCCAGGTTTTGAACTGGCTATCTTTAAGTTATCAATGATATGTTGTTCATGGCAAAGCATATTTCCTAACGCATTAGTCCACTTGACCATCCCACCCCTTATCTTAATAATATTAAAGTATAATGCGAAACTGATTATAATAGTTAATAACATTATTCACTTGACTTTGTAACAATAACTCAACGCCACAAACCCTTAAATAATATTATATTATTATACGCCTCTGTTGCCTAGGAAATTCCACTAAATTCTCTTTACATATGAGGTTTACTTAGGTAGGTACTATTCGTAGTTTAAAACATGAATTACAATAGTTAGAAAGAGTAATATATGGAGACACTATATGAACATCCGGCAACAGATGCTGTTCATTGAGGTGAAGCGAGCGCAGCGTTCCGAGCGAGCGAATCTGAAGGGAAGGAGCGAGCGGAAGTGTGCTGATGTTGATGATGATGAGGACCGGATCAAGATCATGAGGGCACGCCACACTTCCGCTTCTCATATCTCCCGCCAACCCAACGGGGCTTTGGGAAATTATTACATCTCCTTACTTTTAAGCAATCTGCTCCAATTGTGAAACCACAAACTATTGGCTAATTCTTTTTTATCCTTTAAATTGTTAGTGATGTTCGGTTTAAGGTTCTTTTCACTCGCTAGAATAGTTAAAATCCCTTAGCACCTGGCGCAGGTGCGAACCGAATCCACAAGTGTCCCATCTGACTTTCTGACCGCGTGTGGTTGGGAACAGCTGTTTAAAAGGTTAACTTGAAGCTTAGTTGGCACTGTGAATATTGCTATTTAGTTAATATTTTCAAATCAAGGAAAAAGCTTCGATGAAATACGAACAAAAAAAGTATCAAATGAGCAACCATAATGAACATGTCCACCCTAGACAGCTTCCCCCCTAGAAAATATGGGTATGCAAATAATATATCTAATATAAAAAATAATGTAACTTTGTTTACATTATAAAATTAAATAAACTTTAATTAAATTAATCTGATTAATTAATTTACTATATAAATTAATTAGCACTACCTATGACTACTATTCAACAGAAGGATGACAAGGTGCCCACATGTGAAAATGAAAATACAGGCTCTTAACAAACGACTAAAAATACTATTCACTCTTTTTTCAAAATCGTCAAAATTGAAAATAGAACATAAACTGAATACATATACCTAATTACTGAAACCCATTTGGACATACGCCTAACAGATTTTCGGCTCAGCTAAAAAGAAAAAAATTACAAACTTTAAAATCAACAATTTTGAGACTAATAGCGAACGCCTGGTACGTAAATAACAAAACTCTACATACAGACTTACAACAACCAACTTTCGAAGAACACATACGAGCTCTTCACACACGGTTTTAGCATAACAACAGACTGACAGCATGGCTGATATGCCTGTCGCAAGGCGGCTAAAAAGAAGTTGGATGGGTGACCTGCCCAGCTAAGGTATCAAGACCCGAAAGAGGTGCTGCTGGGCACTTTCCTTTCTTCATGCCCAAAATGCCTTATGTTTTAATTCTTTCAACACATTCGCTGATTTTCGCAATTGCTGATAGGTGTGAATTGAAGTTTGAAGAAAATCCAAGACACTTACTGCAATTTAATGTCTCTTTTGTTACTAAGGCTAATTCGACGATGCTACAGTGGGAGTCTTAAATTTTGCCTATCCAAGTAAAATAAAACTTATAATGAATTGCATCCATTTAATATTTAATATACAACATAAAAAGAAAACATTTTCGTTTAATTTTAAGCTAACTATTCACTAAGGTTAATCGGACGATGCTACAGTGGGAGTCTTAAATGTTGCCTATCCAGGTATAATTAGGATAGGGATCTTTAACGAGTACCTGACATCGTACAGGCTCAAGACCTCCGTTTTACGTTAAGAACCGAAGATTTTTAATCCCAGGGGCCACTGCGGGATGCGAACTCTCCATCTCTAGTGTCCCAGGTTGCTATGCTAGCCTCTACCCTCTTGTAATTCACTGAAGTATAGAATTTTTTTAAGCTTTTTAAAATGTTTTTCAATTTAAAAAAAAAATTACTCTATAAACCAACTATTAATATAAAAATTCATTACTCTATATTTAATATGTATAATAAATTTCATAGATAATGGTCATAATAAGATTTTGCTGAAACTTGAATCCAATAAAGTTAAAAAAAAAAAAAATTTATATATATATACATATATATATACAACTATTGTAATGCAACTATTGTAACAATAATCTGCGATTCGAATATATCAAATAATTCGTTTAATTTAATTGCAATAAACATAGAGTTGTATTATTTCGATTGCTTTTTTTGGTTGTACATATTAAGTAAAAGTTACTATCGATATATCTATAAAGATCATTCACTAATTCATTCAGTATATAATTAATGTTTATAATGACAATAATACTATATTACTATTCATTACATTAATTTCACTAACCCTTGATGACCGGAAAATGGAGCCCTAAGCAGCACTTCCGGGACAAGTAGACATACCAGAAATGCCCGAGGGTCATTCAATAAGAGGCAGCAGCTGATTGGACGATATGGGAGAAGATAAATCCTCCATTAGCCAATGGCAGTCCAGTTGTCAATTTGATCGCCCTGTTTGATCACTTCCTTCAATTATCAAATGCAATTTATTTATTTTTAAATCGATTAATTATTGAGCACGTTGAAGGAATAGACCGAGGGTACACTTTATTTGTTATGGAAATAAAAATTTGGACCGAACAGACCTGACTACGCGGTCTGTTTTTTTTCAATCTTTGCTTGGTAATTTTATTTCACTTTTTAAAGGGTTAATAATAATAATAATAATACCATCCTAAAAAAAAAAAATAAATAGCCCAATCCTAATTAATAAAATTAAACAGCATAGTAGATTGATCTGCCAGTTTACATAACTTGTTTGGGTTGTTTCAAGAAATCAAAGATGCGTCTATCTTACTATTGGGTCATTACACGTCAATTCAACACAGGCTTGAGCCTCACCATTTCAAATTTCCTTGAAATTTGGAATATGTGTACTACTTGTATCTTCTAGAACAATTGTGAAATATTACAGAGATACGTCTACTCATTTTTGAATTATTGGTCTCTAAAGCCCTCAAAAATAGGTCCAGAAACAGAAAAAATCATGATTAAAAATAGCTGTAGATGTTTTCCAAATATGACTAGGATTATGAGATTGGTGTCGTTTAACAGCGCATTCCATGCCGTTTCATGTGATATACAACGATGTATAGGTTGGTATTAAAGAAATTGTCTTAAAACTAAATGTAAAATTTTAATTTCAATTTCTCAAAAAAGGGCATTTTTTATATTTTTTGTAAAAAAATAGGTAGTAGTATATCTAATCATACAACATAATATAAAAGTGGAATGAAAATTTCTCCATTACTAAAAAAAATTAAAAAGTAGTGTTCATAAGTAATTTCATAAATCTGGTATATTATGATTAAAAATAGTTGTAGATGTTTTCAAATTTTGACTAGGACTATGAGATTGGTGTCTTTTAACAGCGCATTCCATGCCGTTTCATATTATATAGAACAATCTATAGGTATAGGCAGTATGACCTATTTTTTAAACAAAATATATAAAATTTAAATAAAAATGCCCTTTTTGAGAAAATTGATATTAAAATTTTGAACTTGCTTTTAAGAAAGTTTCTTTAGCATCAACCTGTACATTGCTGTATATAATATGAAATGGCATGGAATGTGCTGTTAAACGACATCAATCACATAGTCCTAGTCAAATTTGGAAAACATTAGCAGCTATTTTTAATCATAATTTTTTCTGTTTCTGGACCTATTTTTGAGGGCTTTAGAGACCAATAATTCAAAAAACGGGTAAACATAGCACAGTAATATTCCACAATTGTTCTAGTAAATACAAGTAGTACACATATACCAAAGTTCAAGAAAATTTATAGCGCATCTGAAATGGTGAGGTTCCAAATGATATATTTTTGTGTTGATTTGACGTGGAATTGCCCTATTAGAAAATAATGTAATGTAAAACCAAATGGTTTGTATACTATAGTAGACATTAAGTCAGTTAATCGATTTCTGAGGGAGTTGACAGATGCTGGTTAGGAGAGATCGATGTATCTCAGTTCAATATCGATTTCATTCCCTGGCCCTAATAGTATAAAGAACTATTATGGCTTGCTCTGTCACAGCTGTGACTCACTGAACCAATTGTGTCACATACTGCACGAAACCACGGCCCATTATATATATATATATATATATAGTATGTGACACAATTGGTTCAGTGAGTCACAGCTGTGACAGAGCAAGCCATAATAGTTCTTTATACTATTAGGGCCAGGGAATGAAATCGATATTGAACTGAGATACATCGATCTCTCCTAACCAGCATCTGTCAACTCCCTCAGAAATCGATTAACTGACTTAATGTCTACTATAGTATACAAACCATTTGGTTTTACATTACATTATTTTCTAATAGGGCAATTCCACGTCAAATCAACACAAAAATATATCATTTGGAACCTCACCATTTCAGATGCGCTATAAATTTTCTTGAACTTTGGTATATGTGTACTACTTGTATTTACTAGAACAATTGTGGAATATTACTGTGCTATGTTTACCCGTTTTTTGAATTATTGGTCTCTAAAGCCCTCAAAAATAGGTCCAGAAACAGAAAAAATTATGATTAAAAATAGCTGCTAATGTTTTCCAAATTTGACTAGGACTATGTGATTGATGTCGTTTAACAGCACATTCCATGCCATTTCATATTATATACAGCAATGTACAGGTTGATGCTAAAGAAACTTTCTTAAAAGCAAGTTCAAAATTTTAATATCAATTTTCTCAAAAAGGGCATTTTTATTTAAATTTTATATATTTTGTTTAAAAAATAGGTCATACTGCCTATACCTATAGATTGTTCTATATAATATGAAACGGCATGGAATGCGCTGTTAAAAGACACCAATCTCATAGTCCTAGTCAAAATTTGAAAACATCTACAACTATTTTTAATCATAATATACCAGATTTATGAAATTACTTATGAACACTACTTTTTAATTTTTTTTAGTAATGGAGAAATTTTCATTCCACTTTTATATTATGTTGTATGATTAGATATACTACTACCTATTTTTTTACAAAAAATATAAAAAATGCCCTTTTTTGAGAAATTGAAATTAAAATTTTACATTTAGTTTTAAGACAATTTCTTTAATACCAACCTATACATCGTTGTATATCACATGAAACGGCATGGAATGCGCTGTTAAACGACACCAATCTCATAATCCTAGTCATATTTGGAAAACATCTACAGCTATTTTTAATCATGATTTTTTCTGTTTCTGGACCTATTTTTGAGGGCTTTAGAGACCAATAATTCAAAAATGAGTAGACGTATCTCTGTAATATTTCACAATTGTTCTAGAAGATACAAGTAGTACACATATTCCAAATTTCAAGGAAATTTGAAATGGTGAGGCTCAAGCCTGTGTTGAATTGACGTGTAATGACCCAATAGTAAGATAGACGCATCTTTGATTTCTTGAAACAACCCAAACAAGTTATGTAAACTGGCAGATCAATCTACTATGCTGTTTAATTTTATTAATTAGGATTGGGCTATTTATTTTTTTTTTTTAGGATGGTATTATTATTATTATTATTAACCCTTTAAAAAGTGAAATAAAATTACCAAGCAAAGATTGAAAAAAAACAGACCGCGTAGTCAGGTCTGTTCGGTCCAAATTTTTATTTCCATAACAAATAAAGTGTACCCTCGGTCTATTCCTTCAACGTGCTCAATAATTAATCGATTTAAAAATAAATAAATTGCATTTGATAATTGAAGGAAGTGATCAAACAGGGCGATCAAATTGACAACTGGACTGCCATTGGCTAATGGAGGATTTATCTTCTCCCATATCGTCCAATCAGCTGCTGCCTCTTATTGAATGACCCTCGGGCATTTCTGGTATGTCTACTTGTCCCGGAAGTGCTGCTTAGGGCTCCATTTTCCGGTCATCAAGGGTTAGTGAAATTAATGTAATGAATAGTAATATAGTATTATTGTCATTATAAACATTAATTATATACTGAATGAATTAGTGAATGATCTTTATAGATATATCGATAGTAACTTTTACTTAATATGTACAACCAAAAAAAGCAATCGAAATAATACAACTCTATGTTTATTGCAATTAAATTAAACGAATTATTTGATATATTCGAATCGCAGATTATTGTTACAATAGTTGCAATATGAAAATTGTTAGTTTTATAAAAATGGCATATGCATTAATTAATATCCGAATACCTCATAAAGACATAACATAAATTAAATGATAGGTTAATTGATAGTCAGGATTTTCAGTTAAATATTTTTTATTTTGAAAAGCCAACGTTTAAATCTCTACTTATGGATAATCTTCATCCGGGCTTCTGAGTCCAGAGTACTACAGAACCTCTATATTATACTATACTCTGGACTCAGAAGCGCTGATGGAGACTCACAAGTAGGTATCGAAACGTTGGCTTTTAAAAATTAACAATCTGGTGCGTGCGCGCAACACACAACTTTCACTTACCAACTTACTTAGATTAGAAATTGATGCGTTTTGTTAGTTGCCACTTCTCAAAGTCACGCATTTTTCCACATTCATTTCTTATTTTGGTTTTTATTTGCTCTATAAATTAAAATTAAAATATTAAATAAAAGTTTTTACTTTTAATACTTCGCAATAGGAAAACTAAAAAGGCCCCTTCCCATTTATGTATTCTCAGGAAAATTTTATAATGATAAAAGTTACCTGATATTAAAGACTACTTTAATAATAGACATGACGATTTTAATAAAAATCTTTAAAGCTATTTTTGAGAAATCGAAAAAGCGTAAAAACTTTAATAAAGTAGCCCCTCCGTTTGACCAATTTTGATGAAATTTATGCTATCACAGACACACAGACTGATTCGCGGGACTTGGTTATTTGGACTCAGGGAACCCCAACACGTGTATTTCCGTTGAAAACCGGAAGTAGAAGTTTTTCATGATCGCAATACTTTCCCTTACTATATATTTCATATGTAGGTAAGTGAAACTAAAAATGTTTAACTGAATTCTTGATTATCAATCAGCCTATTAAAGAATAACTGTTGACTATTTATCATTTCTGTAAATTAAATGGTATTCGCATATTGATTAACGATAACATTTTTACTTTCACTTACCTATATACGAAATATATAGGAAGTGGAAGTATTGCGATCGTGAAAAATTTCGACTTCCGGTTTTCAACGGAAATACACGTTTCGGGGTCCCCTGAGTCGAAATGACCAAGTCCCGCGAAATGGTCTGTGTGTGTGTGTGTGTGTGTGTGTGTGTGTGTGTGTGTGTGTGTGTGTGTGTGTGTGTGTGTGTGTGTGTGTGTGTGTGTGTGTGTGTGTGTGTGTGTGTGTGTGTGTGTGTGTTTGAACAGACTAGCTCAAAAACTATAAACCGTGCGACCCTGAAATTGGGTATTTAGTGTAGGAATATGCCCGCGATGTGACAGCATAAATTTCATCAAAATTACTTAAAGGGAGGGGGTACTTTACTTAATGACTTTTTAGGTTTTTTTCGATTTTCTCAAAAACGGCTCTAACGATTTTGATTAAACTGCGTATTTGATGTATTAACATGCCCGAGATATGACTGTAAATTTTTTTTCAAAATTGATTAACCGGAGGGGGGACTTTACTTAATAAATTTTGTAACATTTTCACGTGTTTTTTTTATTTACTCTAAATCGGCTTTAACAATTTTGATCAAACTGGGTATTTGATGTATGTATATGCCCGAGATATGACTGTTAAAATTTCATCAAAATTGATTAACCGGAGGGGGGACTTTACTTAATAAATTTTGTAACATTTCACGTGTTTTTTTATTTACTGTAAATCGGCTTTAAAAATTTTGATCAAACTGGGTATTTGATGTATGTATATGCCCGAGATATGACTGTTAAAATTTCATCAAAATTGATTAACCGGAGGGGGGACTTTACTTAGTAAATTTTGTAACATTTCACGTGTTTTTTTTATTTACTCTAAATCGGCTTTAACAATTTTGATCAAACTGGGTATTTGATGTATGTATATGCCCGAGATATGACTGTTAAAATTTCATCAAAATTGATTAACCGGAGGGGGGACTTTACTTAATAAATTTTGTAACATTTCACGTGTTTTTTTTATTTACTCTAAATCGGCTTTAACATTTTTGATCAAACTGGGTATTTTATGTATGTATATGCCCGAGATATGACTGTTAAAATTTCATCAAAATTGATTAACCGGAGGGGGGACTTTACTTAATAAATTTTTTATCATTTTCACGGGTTTTTTTTTTTTTTAACTCAAAAACGGCACTAACGATTAACAAAATAAGATATGAATGTAGAAAAATGTGTGACTTAGGGAAATTATATTTAACAAAACACGTCAATTTCTAACCTAAGTAAGTCGGTAAGTGAAAGTTGTATGTTGCGCGCACGCACCAGATTTTTATAAAATTGTTAAAGAATATTATAATAATTTCTGAACAAGGTAACAACTTTATTTCCAAAACGCATTACAAATTTTGATGAATAAAACTGGCTTGGGGGTGCTGGGAAAGTTTAATTTCGAGAACAGTATATTTTCCAAGTGCACAGGTGTCGAATAGTAAGCTGGATGTTAACATTTTTCGATCAAGAGTTTTAATAAAATCCTTAAAACTTAAAAAAAATATCTAATATCGTAAACTTCCTTGATAGTATTGTATACACAAAACCTAATTTAACAATGTTAACCTTTTGATAAATGTCGCCTTCAATTCCTTCATATGACTTTGAACTTTGTTTTATAAAGCACATTCATAGCTTGCCCTTAACTTTATAAGACTTGCCAGTAACATTTATATGTCATCATTCCTGAACTTATTAAGAAATTATTCCATCTAGGTGTCATAGTGTAGTGACATTTAAATAACCATAAATACAACCAACGATAAATTTCAGAAAAACTCACAACTAGCTTAAAAAGGCGTTTAGTAACACACATATATGAAATAATAAGTCTGAAATATCACTCTAATTAATTTTCATACAGCTATTTTACTTTACTAGTACAGGATGGTGGATGTGACAAATATAGTATGATTCAGTGTAATGTTTTCCATAAAGGTGTTTCTTTTATTATTTTTTAAAAAAAAGTGTAAATAAAGGGAAAAAACTATTGACCTAATATTTATATAATGGAAATCTGTTTGGCATTGGAAAAAAACAAAGATTTATAAATATAACAAAAAATGAAAAGAATATATATAATAAAGGAAAATGCACTGAAGATGGGCGAAAGGTCCAAAACGTAGGATTAGATTTTTACTTTCACTTACCTATATATGAAATATATAGTAAGGGAATGTATTGCGATCGTGAAAATTTCGACTTCCGGTTTTCGACGGAACACGTTTTGGAGTCTCCTGAGTCCAAATAACCAACTTTATTTCATAACTTTTTTTCCCATTTTTGGGTATTTATCAATTTTCTCAAAAAAGGCTTAAATGATATTGATTAAACTCGTCATGTTTAATGAGAATCAGGTATTCTTTAATATCAGGTAACCTTTATCATTATCAAAATGCTCTGAGGGTGCTTAAGTGTGGAAGGGGCCTTTTTTGTTTTACTATAAAGTACCTTTTTATTTGTTTATATGGAGAAATTATCTGTCCCTCGTTTCGTCTAAAAATAAGAAATGGCTAAATGAGATCATCGAAAAAAAGGTAAAAATTGGAAAAAATTATAAAATAAAGTGCCCGCTCCGTTTGACCAATTCTGATGAAATGTGGGCTATCACATCTTTAGCATATACATACATCAAATACACAGTTTGATCAAAATCGTTAAAACCGTTTTTGAGTAAATAAAAAAAAACACGTGAAAATGATACAAAATTTGTTAAGTAAAGTGCCCCCTGCGGTTGATAAATTTTGATGAAATTTTTACAGACATATCTCGGGCATATAAATAGATCAAAAACTAAGTTTAATCAAAATCGTTAGAGCCGTTTTTGAGAAAATCAAAAACACACGTATAAATGTTACAAAATTTATTAAGTAAAGTCCCCCCTCCGGTTAATCAATTTTGATGAAATTTTTACAGTCATATCTCGGGCATATAGATAGATGAAATACTTTAACGATTATGATCAAACTGGGTATTTGGCGTACGTATATGCCAAAGATGTGATAGCCCGCATTTCATCAAAATTGCTCAAACGGAGGGGGCACTTTACATCTTAACTATTTTTGCAATTTTTACCTTTTTTTCGATTTTCTCAACGGCTTTAACCATTTTCATCAAATTCCTCATGTGTAATGAAAATTAGGTGTTCTTTAATATCAGTTAGCTTTATCATTATTAAAATGTTCTGGGGGGGGGGCTTAAATGGGGTAGGGGCCTTTTTTGTTTTCCTATTAAGTACCTTTGTTTTTGTTTATATGGAGAGATTAACTGTCTCTCGTTACGCCTAAAAATTAGAAATGGCCAAATATGAGATATGATAAGAATAAAGAAAACATAGAGAGGAGAAAAAAAGAAAAATATTCAGTCAACTCTTAAAACTCGTTGAACCCACGCATGCGGAGTACGCCTTTAATGACAGATCATTGTTCATAATTAAAGCCGTTCTGTTCGTTTGAGAAGTGGCAATTAACAAAACGCATTAGTTTCTAATCTAAGTAAGTTGGTGAGTGAGAGTAGTGTTTTGCGCGCATTGCACCAGATTTTTTAAATATGTGACTGTTTAATAAACTACATGTACTGGAATATTGTGCTATTTCACCAATTATTTTATCAGAGACTTTAGTAATCTTCCTATTGTATAAAAAAAAGACTACTTCACACATATAGAAGATCTAAGGTGTAATTATTAGCGTTGCATTTGTATACTAAACGTTTTCAGTATACGTTAAGATTTTTTTTTTTAAAAAAAATATTCATTTAAAAAAAATTAAATTGGTTCCCGTGATACCAACCATACAGCCTCTTCTCTCCCTCTCTCTCTCTCTCTCTCTCTCTCTCTCTCTCTATATATATATATATATATATATATATATACATATATATATATATATATATTTGAACTTTGAAGGCGGTAGAGATCGTATTGTTATGCAGTATTACAATCGAAAGGGAATTAAGAAGGGCAACTGGAGCGTTGATGATTTCTCTTTCCTCTCCTTTACATAATTATTTAGTAAGCCGTGGTGGCCGGTGCCGACTTGATGAGGAAGTGAACTAATTACATGAAGCTACATTATAGATGAGATTAGAGATAGATAGATCGCACTGCGATCTCGGAACGGAAGCTGTACTCAGAGTACAGTGAGGTTTCGTCTTCACTACCGTTCAGCTCTGGCATCTGGTGTAAGGTCAGTATTGTATTTTACATCTAAACTAAATTGCTAGGTACTTTATAAATATTTATATGCATATAAAAATCTCGTGTCCCGATGTTTGTCGCAGGTAAAATCAGAACATTCTCTATCGATTTTGATGAAATTTGGCTCATTGTGTCATAGTTTTGTCCAACTTAAAAGATAGGATAGTTTTTATCTTAATTATTGACCACAATATTTCTTTTATTTCGAATTATTGCAAATACAGTAGGTTGCTTCGTGTTTCGATTTATTGTCATGGGGTCATGTGTCGATTTCATAACCTTTTTGTAGTTTGTCGGGGGTAAAATCAGAAACTACTCAACCGACCTTTATAAACTTTTCTCATTGTCTGTAGTTTTGTCCAACTTAAAAGATAGTTTAGTGTTTGTAGGAAAAATAAAAGGAATAAAAACAAATTGAAAAGAAAACACTATATTGAAACTTCAAAGCAACTAAAGAAAAAATAATACTGAAACAAAAATAAAAGTATCTTCTTGCTTGTAACAATAAATAAATAAATAAAAAGTCACTTTAAAGAGAAATAAAAGGTTTTTAACTTGTCCACACAACTGAATTGAATCAATGTACAAAAAAACAACATTCACCACCAGCTTCTACGTCTATAACCAGGTAATGTTAGGTTACCCTAATTAATGCCTTGCATATCATTATGTAATGTTCAATTAACATATCTGGGCAACACTGGTTAACCTCCTATGGCCGGGCAACACTGCTTGGTGTAACCTCCTCTTTGTTGACATGAGGTTGAAGTGCTGTTACAATAGGATAGTTTTTATCTCGATTATTGGCTTCAATATTTCTTTTATTGCAAATTAAATGTTTATTATACTATTGATTGATATTATACTATGATTATTTGTAAGTTCTATAAATTTCCAACAGATGGCGTATAACTTTATTATTTATTGACACAACATTTCATTTTCTTTCGATATTTAGGGTGGGTAAACATTTTTGGCTTGGACTAGGAAGAAACGCGTTTTTCCCGTGGCCATTATGTGCCACCTTTTCACTTGTGGGGGTAAGATCGAATCTATTTGTTTTAGCAAAACACAGGTTAAACAAAATCATTGTGCACCTACAGTAAATAGAAATTGTGAAAAAAATGTACATTATTGTTGTATAAAGTTATAAATTAATGTTATCTATCTCATTAAAAAAATTAAATTTTTATGTTTTGATGAGTAGCATGTAAAACATTCATCATGGTTTGAGGTTCCTCGCTTTTCATAACCTGTTTCAGGTAGAACCTTTAGGCGCTTGAAAATTAGATAGCATTGTTCATTACCAATGAGGTAATCAATAGAAAAAAAAAAAATTAAAGAATCCTTAAGATGGTTGTCGATTTATCACGTTGTGACACAAATACCACCATAATTTTAGAATCACCCCTATATACCAGGTGTGTAAATATGAAACCGGAATTTTTCAGATAGCAAATAAGAGTTGATTGTGTAAAAATGATACATACTTTTTTATTCGAAGTACTGTCCTTAGCTATCTATGCATTTTTCCCATCATTCAGGCAATTTGTGGATTCCCCGCCAAAATAATGCTTCCTCTTCTGAGTCAAACCAATCACTTAACCAATTTCGTACATTTTCATAAGAAGTGAAGCGCTGCTCAGCTAGTTCGTGTCCCATCGATGCAAATAGGTGGTAATCGGATGGGGCCAAATCTGGTGAATAAGCCGCATGCGGAAGAATTTACCAACCAAACACTTGGATCGTTTCCTTGGTCCGTTTAGCAGAATGTGATGGGGCATTGTCATGGAGCAAGATCACTTTGTGTGTCCTTTCTTGGTATTTGGGCCTTTTTGGCACGAATCTTTATTCAAATTTATCATCTGTTGTAGGTAGCGTTCCGTATTAACAGTTCCCCCAGGTTTCAGCAGCTCATAGTTCGTAACACCCATCTGATCACACCAGACACAGGGCATTTTCTTCCTCCCCAAGCGATGCCGATGGTTATAAATGCTGTCCGCAAATCTTGATTTGTTGGCACAAAAGTCGACGTGTTCAACGCCACTAAAAACACGGTTATAGAATGAAACTGATGTTGGTATCAATTGGATCTCTTTATTACATGTAGGCAAAAGCAGATAACACCACTGACGGATTAGTTAGAAGATTATATTGACTGCTAACTCCTATCATTGGCGAATTCCGGTTTCATATTTACGCACCTGGTATATATATGTCATTGTTTATTACGAGAAGACTTTACAACCTTTTACAGGACTACCTTTAAAAGCACAACAAGAATGCCTAGAGATACAGAAGGCAGTGCATTACGGCCAACACTATCTTGATCTCTATGCAAATCGAACCCGCCTCACGAGGACTTGGTCGATCCCCCAACAGATTAACATTAGCTACAGCTGAAATGCATGAACGAGGGAATACGGTGGCCTGTATGGAAACACAAGCTGCATCTGTAGTCATTGTACTTAACTTTTTGTTAACCATAAACTCATTTTTACTTTCACTTACCTATATATGAAATATATAGTAAGTGGAAGTATTGCGATCGTGAAAAATTTCGACTTCCGGTTTTCAACGGAAATACACGTTTTGGGGTCCCCTGAGTCCAATTAACCAAGTCCCGCGAAATGGTCTGTGTGTGTGTGTGTGTGTCTGTGTGTGTGTGTGTGTGTGTGTGTGTGTGTGAACAGACTAGCTCAAAAACTATAAACCGTGCGAACCTGAAATTGGGTATTTAGTGTATGTATATACCCGCGATGTGACAGCAAAAATTTCATCAAAATTTCTCAAAGGGAGGGGGTACTTTATTTAATAATTTTTTAAGTATTTTTCGATTTTCTCAAAAACGGCTCTAACGATTTTGATTAAACTGAGTATTTGATCTATTTATATGCCCGAGATACGACTGTAAAAATTTCATCAAAATTGATCAACCGGAGGGGGTACTTTACTTAATAAATTGTGTCCCACTTTTATGTGTTTTTTTTCATTTACCCAAAAACGGCTTTAATGATTTCGATCAAACGTGGTATTTAGTATATGTATGTGCCCGCGATGTGACAGTAAAAATTTCATCAAAATTGGTCAATTGGAGGGGGCACTTTACTGAATACATGTTGTCTCATTTTCACGTGTTTTTTTATTTACTCAAAAGCGGTTTTCACGATTTTGATCAAACTGAGTATTTGATGTATTAATATGCCCGAGATATGGCTGTAAAAATTTCATCAACATAGATCAAATGGAGGTGGAACTTTACTTAATAAATTTTGTATCATTTTCACATGTGTTTTCAATTAATCATAAAAGGAAAAAATAAGAAATGAATATGGAAAGATTTGTGACTTTGTGAAGTGGCAATTAACAAAACACGTCAATTTCTAATCTAAATAAGTTGGTAAGTGAAAGTTGTGTGTTGCGCGAACGCACCAGATTTTTAACTATTGTTAACACCAATTATTAATTAACAAAAATATTCTAAACTTGTTATTGTTACTCGTAGCTGCAAACTACATGTTTTACAAAAGATTACTTGATTAGAAGTAAACTGCCGAATATCCGCGAAATACGGTGGCACGGCTGATCCGCAAAAAGGCTTTCTTACTTATTTTAAAAACTAATTGAATTGCAATATGGTATTTTTTTTTTTGTTGATTTACGTGTATAACATATACCAAAAAATGTTTTTTTCCAAAACAATATTATTTTTCTGGACGGTCTCCCTGATACAAAAAAAAAATCAGAAATGGAACACAGATCGGAACTAGAGAAAATTGTTTTAAAGTTTGAAAAAATAATATATTCCTCGAGTCCCTGCTTGAGGTTACATACTAAAATAAAAATGAAATTGAAACTTCACACGAGATTATATAAAAAAAAAAAAAAAAAAACAGTTTTTGAGTTGCAACCATCTTCTTACCTCGCACGGCGGCTATATGAATATGGAGTATTGTGAAGCCATGCGATTCCAAACTTTTTTTTTAAAGCATTAAAAAGGAGATATTTAGTTTTGAAGACTTTTTTTTATAATATTTTTATTTTTAAAGGGCAGCGTAATATCCACATACAGCCTAAACAATTGAAGCGTGGAAATGCGTAAGGGTATAAGTGACTTAGAAAACCCCCCCGCTCCAAATCTACTTCAATCAGTCTCCCTACCTTTGATAAGGTTGAAAAGAACCGTTTTCGAAACTCAGAACTTTTCAGCAGCTGCGAGATACATCAAGTTGCCGTTGGGAGTAACGTTGATAGCATGGGTCACATCTTGGATCGTGTAAGAGGGTGGAGACTTCTTCCTAATGTATGTCCTTGGCATCCTTTTGGTCAGTGCAACAGTCAATTTATCAGGACACTTCATTATTTTAGAAAAAACAATGTTCTTACTATTGTAGGGATGTGAAAAAAAGTCTGAAATTTAGTTCCCAATTACCCCTGAAGTAAAAATCTAAGGGGTAATTGGGAACATCAATGTAGTGGGTAGTAAAAAAGTAACTACGACAAAAGCACCACAAATACTATTAATTGACATATTAAGCTACAATTATTAACTCAAGGACACTTTCCTTGTGAGATCTCTAGTCAATATGTGCTCTTAACTGTAGGATGGAAAGTCTGTTTTCCAAAAGAAAAATTACACTTTTTATAAAGTCATCAGTGAACAGGAAGCTGATGACTAGGAAACACGGTGACTCATTCTACCGCTTCACAGAGATATTAACTTTATATTTTCATAGCTCTTTGGTTCTCCAGACCCCCACCTCAGCGCTAGTGGCCCTTGTTCCCATTTACCCCTGATTCCCAATTACCCCATCTGACCCTATACCCTATTACGGTGAACTAGGTTCAGTGCTTACACCCATGCCATCTTTCATACGTTCAATGAACTTTTTTGCTAACAACAAAACATTACTTATACCCATTCCTGAAGAATGGCTTTGGCAAATATAACAATTTGGCAAAATAAAACTTAGTTTTATATTTTTGGCACTTACAATTTTTTTTTAAAAATTTTAAAAGATTTCCACGATTCAATTGTCAATAATTAAGTGATAAGAAATATTTTTTGTAAACATTTTAGTATTAATTTATCCAACTGCTATATAAAGTATTGAGGGTTAATCAAAAGTATCTAAGGAACACTTATAACGAAAAACCCTGCAACCTAAATTTTTTAAGAATTTTTGATTATAGTATTTTATTTGATTATAAGCCTAATTGATTTATTTATTTTTTAATTTGTAACAGAACACCAAGATCTTTATAAGAGAAAAGCATTTGTTTGTTAAAATAAAGTAAAAGAATTAGCGAGAAAGCTGTTATTTGTTCATACTATAAAATTTACATATTTAGGGACACCCCATTTTGCCTGTTGTAGGTGCCGACATATAATACAATATATATATATATATATATATATAATTACAAATATTATATAAAATGATATAGCAGAGTTGCTAAGGTACACTGGTTTTGCTAGTGAAATGTGTGGACATGTATTTTGTAATGAACTCTCCTGTAATGAGCACAAACTCATCTCCAAGTTCCTCGCCTTGTGTCCTAACTTTGTCCAATAAATCACTTTAGTTGCGCAGTAACAACGATACGATGCCTGGAGTTTATACAAAAGTTTAACTTGTGGTGTAGGAAGGGGAGGAGGGAATCGGATCTGACTGTACTCACGATTACTGTTTACGTACGTTAAGAACTACAATAAGCAATGTATAAATCGCATCATAAAAGACATACAGGAAATTCACGTTTGGAGAAAACGGTTTCTACAAACAATTCCAAGTATTTAAGTTAAATTATTTTTTTCTGCAAAAAATGGGTAATTTAGAACAAAAATAATTTTCAGTTAAAAGAACCTTTAATTTTTACAAATTATTTTCACTTTATTGTTTTTATTTTCAATTACCGATGTATGAAATATATAGTAAGGGAAAGTATCGCGATCGTGAAAAGAGTTTTAAACTAAAATACACGTTGTGGGGTCCCCTGAGTCCAAATAACTAAGTCCCGCGAAATGGTCTGTGTGGATGGATACATATGAAATATGAACGAAATAAATCAACATATACAAGAGAAAAATCTGGTGCTTGCGCGCAACACACAACTTTCACTTACAACTCATTGTTTTGTTAATTGCCACTTCTCAAAGTAACACATTTTTCCACATTCATTTCTTATTTTTGTTTTTATTTTCTCTACAAAAAACAAAAATCTTTTTTATTATTAAATAAAAGTTTTTACTTGTTAATAACACAACACACAACTCACTGTTTTGTTAATTGCCACGTCTCAAAGTCACACATTTTTCCACATTCATTTCTTATTTTTTTTTTTTTCTCTACAAAAAGCAATAATCTTTTTTATTAATAAATAAAAGTTTCGGCAATGCAAGCATAGTACTCCAAGTCGTCTGATTTTATAATTCTCTTTGTAGTTGTTGAAAACTTCATTTAGTTACCATGAAACAAATAATTTCCATTAAATGAACAGAACGGCTTTAATTATGAACGTGTACTCCGCATGCATGGGCTCAACGTGATTTAGGAGTTGACGGAATATTTTTCTTTTTTTCTCCTGTATATGTTTACTTGATTTTTTTCATATTTAATATTTTGACATTTCTTATTTTTAGGCGTAACGAGAGACAGATAATTTCTCCATATAAACAAAAACAAAGGTACTTCATAGGAAAACAAAAAAGGAGCTTCCCCATTAAAGCCCCCTCAGAACATTTTAATAATGATAAAGCTTACGTAATATTAAAGAACACCTAGTTTTCATTATACATGAAGAATTTGATCAAAATCATTTGATTTGTTCTGGATTAAATTGAAAAAAAACGTAAAAATTACATAAAATTCATTAAATAAAGTACCCCCTCCGTTTGACCAATTTTGTTGAAATTTTTGCTGGCACATCGTGGGCATATACTTGCATCAATTTTGATCAAAATCGTTAAAGCCGTTTTTTAGTAAATAGAAAAACACATGAAAATGAGACAACATTTATTAAGTAAAGTGCCCCCTCTGGTTGATCAATTTTGATGAAATTTTTACAGCTATATCTCGGGCATATTAATAGATCAAATACTCGGTTTAATCAAAATCGTTAGAGCCGTTTTTGAGAAAATCGAAAAACGCTTTTAAATCGAAAAAAGCACCCCCTCCGTCTAACCAATTTTGATCAAATTTTTGCTGTACATCGCGGGCATATACTTACCCTAAATACCCAATTTCAGATTCGCACGGTTTATAGTTTTTTAGCTAGTCTGTTCACACACACACACACACCATTTCGCGGGACTTGGTTATTTTGACTTAGGGGATTCCAAAACGTGTATTTCCTTTGAAAACCGGAAGTCGAAGTCTTTCACGATCGCAATACTTTCCCTTATATTTCAAGTATAGGTAAGTAAAAGTAAAAAACGGATAATATTCCGACAACTCATAAACCACATTGAACCCATGCGTCCTGTGCGTCTTTAACAAAAGACCATTGTTTATAGGTGAAGCGTTCTGTTCCTGGGGAAGAGTTGTCAACGTGTTTTTGGAACATGTATTTCAGTAATTATACATATTTAATGGAATTCATTTGTTTACATTGTAACTAAATGAAGTTTTCTGCATCAAAAAATAATTAATTAATTTTCATCATACAACGTATAACTGTGACGGCATGTCAATTAGATCCTGTTGTCCGTACAATTGTTCAGCTCCTTGTTATTACGTTGTAATTTGGCAAGACGTGATGGACCTATTGACATCATCTTAGTTTCATTGTCAACTTCATTTTAAATTTAGGTATTATATGGATATTATCCTGATTAGAACACGTACGACTACATACCGATTCCTGTATGGATATTGTGCCATTTACAACACATTTACTGATGAAAATATTGCTCTCACAGCTCACAGCGACAAAGCTCCAGGTTATTATTATTTAATCCGGCCATGTTGATGGTTTCAGCCAATCAATGCCCGCCGTTACATGATCCGATAATTACATAATCCGATTGCTCTCCATCCGACAGCCCGAGATTCCAATTTGGTTCGGATTAATTCTGCAAATAATGGGAACGAAAAGTGTATATTCATTTTGATTGTTGTTTGCTTTTGGTTAAATCCGACCTCATAATTCAAATATTGCTTCATTACATTCACTTTAAAGGTACACACTTTAAAGGTATATTTACTATTAGTCGGACGGGAAAAAATAAGTTTTCCTTAACTAAAGTAAACTTTAAAAGTTTAGATATCTTTCCCATTTTAAAAATCACATTATATTATTGAACTAGCTGTATATCCCGATTTCACCCGGGGAATTTTATTTTTCTAATAAACGTGAACAAATTAAAAGTGAGATCATAACGATTTTTATAACAATAAAGAATATACCCAGAGATTGGCTGAAGTTATGAAATTTTAATATGAACAGGTGTTCGCAACTGTTATGAAAGGACCACTGAGCGAAATTTGGAGAATTTATGACAAACGGTATGGATTTCTATGAAAACCAAACAAACAAAATTTCATCTTTACTTATATAGATAGCTGTATATCCCGGTTTCACCTGGGGAATTTCATATTTCTAATAAGACGTTCGATTTCGTAAAAAAACATTGTAAAGCGAGATTATTACGATTATTACGAACGAGCGAGATTATTTTTATAACAATAGAGAATATCAGCTGAAGATCGGCTGAAGTTATACAATTTTAATATGGACAGTTGTTCGCACCTGCTATCAAAGAACCATTGAGCGAAATTTGGAGAATTTAGGACAAACAGTATGGATTTATATTAAGAAAAAACCAACTAACAGAATTTCATCTTTATTTATACAGATAGCAGTATATCCCGGTTTCATATGGGGAATTTCATTTTTCTTATGAAAAGGTTGATTTATATAAGTAAAAATAAGAATTATAAATAAAGAATAATAAATTGATTGTTGTTTCATTCAGTTTTTTTCCAAAAGTTGTTTTTAAATCACCTTTATTTTACATCCTAAACATACGACCACCTTTCCTACAGTATCCTTTTAACAATTCTCCACTATCCCCTGTTGAATAGGTCCACCACTTAGGATACCAACTGGACAAATGTTTAACTTGGAATCCTCATCCAAGATGGAAACGAAAGGAAACTTTGAACATGAAACTACTCCACGTATCCGCCGACTACAGCTTTGTAAGGAAGTTAAATTTACAGAAAATTTAAAATAGAAAGATTCCACGCATTCCTTCCTCTTAGAATTATCAAGATACGTCACCTATTTTTGTCCCTGGGTTCATTAAAAATAATTAAATATTTTTTAAGATTAAACTGAACTTCATATTCAAACCAACTAAATTTAATATTCATATTCGACCAGATTTTCAACTTTTATTTAAAATTTATTATATTAAGTGTGTTCCAACAAGATTAATAATGATCAGCAAACTGTCATACCTATGCACAATACAATTTTTCCTTATACAAACATGTAAACCATATTACGCATGCGTCTGACAGTCTGATGTTATTATAATAATTGATGGAATAGACGGGTTGTCGTCACCACTTTTATGCATGAATCGTGGATACTTTTCAGGAGACCAAAAGGGAATGTATAAAAAAAAAAAAAAAAAAAAAAAAAAAAAAAAAAAATGTTAGTTCCTTTACATCTTATTTGAAACAACTTTGGTAGATAAGTATAATTCGTTAACTTATTTACACACAATATCTTCTACAAAAAAAAAAAAGAAAACGTAAAAAAACGCATAGGGATTTCATTACAAAAAATGTTTGAAATGAATAGGGCATAGAATAAAATATTTTATGAATGGCTGTGAAAACATATAAAATAAAATTACATTTGAGTCTGGGGGGTCACCTGTGGTACAGTGGTTAGCATAGCAACCTTTTATACTAAATGTCGCAGGTTTGCGTCCCACTGTTACTCCCACTAAAAAATCCTTAGACATGCCTCGGATAGGATTTAAAATGGAGGCCCCGAGCCTGTACGATGTGAGATACTCATTAAAAATCCCTATCCTACCTAATTGTACCTGGATAGGCGAAATTTAGGACTCCTATTGTAGCACCGTCCGATTAGCTTCAGTAGCATAAAGGGAAGTTAAACAAATAATCAAACCGGAAGAAAAAAGACTTCGCTTTCCTTCAATCTTGTACACTACCATTTAAAAAAAAAAGAGTTACTGTTGATAAACCCTTGGCCTGCTTTTTCAAGAAATAAAGTTTGATTAAAGGTGAGAGGTTTCCATGACAACAATACCCCCCCCCCCCCACCACCACCGGAGGGCTATAAACAAAAAAAGAACGTTTGGCCCGTACGTGCCGTCATCACTTCTCATCTCACACAGCACTGCCGCGGCAGTAAAAACTTGCTGATGTGGAATTATTGCCCTGTCTTCGGTTATGAAGGGGTACCTGGTCCCTAGTAGAAGTTGAAAGGGGGGGGGGGATCTTTTTATAAAGCCCCCCCCCCTCTGAGTTTCCTCTGTATCTTCAAAGCAACAAAGTTCATAACTAAGAAGTATCTTATTCTGATTCGACTTTAAAACAAAAGTTGTGTTCCGGGGAGGGGAGGGAGAGGTTCTCTCGACATTTAACGATGAAATACTCCCGCATGATATTATGAAGTTGCTACTTCCGGGAGCTGTTCTTTTCAAGTTTATTAGAATCTCTTGGTAGCGGGATGGCCGAGTGGCTAAACGCCTTAGAAAATACGCGTTGCCACTGACAACCGGACATATGATTTGAGAACCAGAAGATAGCAAGTTCAAAACCCGGAGCCAGGGTAAATTTAATAATACTCGGCATTAATCCCCCACCCTCTCCCCTGGCCCGGGAAACCCCGTATAGCCTACACGGCGAGGAAGGGGTGGACCCAAAAAAATAAATAAATAAAAGTTTATTAGAATCTGTATTTTTAAACAAACTCCCGGTCAAAAGTATCGCAACGCCTACATATTCTTAATTTAATTGATAAATTTGGTTCCTAGGGATTTCGGCCAAACACAAAAAAAAATAAACAAAAACTAAATACACACTTAAATCAAATTAGAACTCTTGAAGTAAATAAACTTTCGATTGTATGCTGAATGTTCTTAATACGCCCCTAGCTCTGATTACAGCTTCCATGCGCCTTGGCATACTTACTTTACTTTACATACTGGCTTCCTGTGGAATTTGCTCCCATTCCTCCAGAACTGCTGTTTCCCGCCCTGCCAAAGTCCTGGGTGCAGGATTTTGGGCTCTAACCCTTCTCTTCAGCGTGTCCCACAGGTGCTCTATATAATTTAAATCATGGCACATTGCTGGCCAGAGAGGTCTTTCGATTTCAGCGTAATCGATGTAGTCTGTGGTGCAGCTCGCAGTATGGGGCCTATCAATGTCGTACGTAAACAGTGCTTCTGGGCCACTGAAATGCGTGAAAGCCATGACATGTTCTTCAATGATTCCTCCCTATCCAGAACATTAAGAGTCCCCTCCATAAGGCACACGTGGACTGATGCAGCATTGAATGAACCGTTCCTAAGGCCTTCTCCAGATTCTGCCTCGACCATCTGGACTATGGAGAGAGACTCTCGTTTCGTCAGTGAAGAGTAAGTGCTTCCAATCATCCGTGGTCCAATTCACATGTTATCAACCTCGCTACACGTTGTTGCCTTGTGAGCCGCGGGCCAATTGCGGGCCTTCTCGGGGTAAGGCTAACTTCATTAAGCCTCCTCCTGACGGTTCGCCTTAGTAAGCGTAACTAACGGAACTGAAGGAGTAGATTTTGGAGCTCTGGATTAGTTTATTCTCGTCTTCGGAGTGATTGAACCTACAGAAAGCGGATGGAGCTGGTGGTCCTTGGTTTTCCTCCAGTTGTTCTCATTAAGGGTGGAATTAAAACGAGCTCTGGAAAACAAAGGAGTTCCCATTAACTTAGCAAAGGCTATACTCAGCCTATACCAAAACGTATTTGGGATAGTCAGGCTAAACGGCAAAAAATCAGAAAGATTTAAAATGGATACGGGAGTAAAGCAAGGGGACAGCCTAAGTCCATTACTGTTTGTAATATTCATGGACAGAATAGTATGGGAGGCTAAACAAAGAAGCCCCAAACTAAAAGTAGGAAACTGGAAAATGCACCCCATATACATACAGAGTTAAGTATTTGCCGATGACATCCTCATTATTGCAGAAAGTAGAGAAGCCTTGCAAGATGCACTACAGCAGTGGGAGGAAGCTCTAAGTCGGAAAGGCATGACCATAAACCCGAACAAAACAAAGTATATGGTTGGTATCCAAGAGTGACTCAAGGGAAGAAGATACTGTGGCTTGTAGAGATATAAATTTGGAACAAGTAGACGAATACCAATACTTAGGAGTCAAAATCCGTAATGACGGCAGGTTGAACTCCGAATTAAATCAGCGCATAAGAAAAGCAACTAATATCTATTACAAACTCCGAAACGTCATTATCGGAAAGAGAGAAGTGGAGCTGAAGACAAAGATGACTATATACAAGCAAGTCTTCATCCCTACGCTGACCTATGCAGCTGAAAGCTGGCCTAGCACCAAGAAATATGAGAGCCGTATACAGGCCACAGAAATGAAATTCCTAGGGAAGGCTATAGGTAAGACAAGATGGGACCGTGTGAGAAACCCTAGAATAAGAGAAGAAACAGGACAGGAACCTCTATTAAACATCATTCATAGAAAAGAATTGAGGTGGTTTGGCCACGTGCAAAGAATGCCAGTCAATAGATTACCCAAAAAATTGTGGGAATCAGGAACAGAAGGGAAAAGAACACGCGGAAGAAATAAGTGGGAGGATCTTGGAGGAGTTGGCCAGGAAAAGAGGATTCACGTTAGGTGAGCTTAGGAAGTTGGCAACTGATAGAGAAATATTCAGAAGATGGCTCACAGGCTGCCCCGACACCGTAATGTACAAGGGTTGGATAACGAAGAAGAAGAAGTTTTCATTAAATGCCTTCCAGTCTCCCTGTGCCGTTTGATGCATCTGAAGACTGTAGAATAATGGACTTTTCTACGCAACGCGATCTGACGTACAGAAATGCTAAATTGGCAATACGTTTGGATTCCTCTGGACAGAAATTCTAAGGTATGTTGATTTTAATGTCCCGATACTGTCACGACACCAAAAGTATTCACAATATGTCCGTACTCGCTGTCAAACAATGAAATGCATGAAAGCACTGAATGAAATGTGTGAATCATCACTGAAAAAAGACCTTTTTATGTCCCTAATCCATTCATAAGATTCCTAGATAATACTAAAGCTTATAATACTTCACTCTGTAATAGAATTAGGAGAGACATTCTCCATTTTATTTTAAATACCAAAAATTCTTAGGTTTTGCGATACTTTTGACCGGGAGTGTATTAGGGGTTACCTCTATACGCGTTACGTCTATAGCTCTTATGTCCTATCCGAGGGACGGCATAGCCAAGGATTTTTCACTCCCTTTAAAAAATCCACGGGGGAACTTTTTAAAGGAACTCTTTAAGAAACACGGGACGCGAACACGCGACCTTTACTATTGTAGGTTTCTATGCTAGCCACTACGCCACAGGTGACTCCATGTTTTAACCCATAGTTAAAACATATGTAGTTGAGTTTATACTTTTTCACAGGCTTAATAATTTTTAAATTTATTGTAGTTATAATTCACATATCCGGACAACGCCAACATTATTCCGGAAACTAGAATGTCTACTGTATGTGTTCATTTATAAATTATTAATTTAATCTTTATTTTTTTTGCAGGTATGGAACGAAATGTTATGTTGATGACCACTCATTTAAGTAAGTAACTGAAATATATTTAACTTTAATATAATTTAATACTCACCTTGCCCATTATTCACTAATTATATTTACGGTGGCCTGAATTTAGGGGGTTGGCGATAACCCAGAGGGGGGTCCTGTAATAAAGTTAGCAACGTCCCCTCATTAAACTCTCCTGTCTAATTCTCTCTCTCTCTCTCTCTCTCTCCCTAATCACGTTCACCAATTTATACCTCGTCGAATTTCTACCTCTATGGCCGGACAAATGCTTAACATTGAATAAGAAGAGTCTAATTTTATTTTTAAGACTTCTGCAAGGAAGTACCATTAAACCTTATCTTCATTAGCCACTATAGAGACACAGTGTATCATTTTTTTTAATCTATATAAATAATGATGAAATTCTGTTTGTTTGTTTGTTTATTTGTTCTTTATAGAAATCCATACCGTTTGTCATAAATTCCTCAATTTTAGCTCAGTGGTTCTTTGATACCAGGTGCGAACACCTGTCCATATTAAAATTGCATAACTACAGCCGATCTTCAGCTGATATTCTTAATTGTTATAAAAATCGTAATGATCTCACTTTACATTGGTTTTTTACATTAGAAAAATGAAATTCCCCGGGTGAAAACGGGAACTAAAGATGAAATTCTGTTTGTTCTTTATAAAAATCCCTACCGTTTGTCCTAAATTCTCCAAATTTCGCTCAGTGGTTATTTGCTACCAGGTGCGAACACCTAACAACTGCATAATTTAAATTGGTTAACTTTACATTGGTTTTTATGAGATCGACCTTTTGAGTCGATGAAAGTCTCACTTTATAGATTTTATAGATTTGTAAAATAAAATTCTCCGGGTGAAACCGGTATATACAGCTAATGTGATATTCTAAGGAAATGATTTTAATAATTACTCGACTATAAGAAATTATATGCTATATTTATTAAAGAAAACTAAAGAACCTAAGTATTAATATAAAAGGCATGGCTGAATCCAGGGGCGGATAAAGCACAAAATTTGGGGGGGGAGTCAAATTTCGGTTTTTGCATAAACCCTCCTCATGACCTACTGACCCAGAATATGGCAATATTTTTGGGGCTGCCACTAAAGCAGTTTACTCTGGGCCATAAAGTCAACTTAAGCAAACAATATTCCTTGTCTGACTTGGCTCGAACCCGTGTGGCACAGAAATGGAATTTATTCGTTGCCACCGCTGGTCTTAGACTTTCTGATATCCAAGCCCAAGACCCTCACCGTAAATTCGTACAGTAAAACGGTTAGAGTCGGGTCTACAATCAATCTTTTAAAACAAGATTGCTTACTTAAAATGATGTTTAAACGCTGAATGCTATTTACGCCTAATGAGCGATTAAATATAATGACCATAATTGAAGTTTAACATCCATATGGCAGAATGTGGAATAAGATTCTGGTGTCAGTACCTTAAAGAGCTAATATTATAAATTATGGTCGTCAAAAAAACATATTTTAGAAATAATATGTCGATGAAAACATATTAATCTTGCGTATTATATATTTTAGTACCATATATATTATTTCTGAAGGCCTTTTTTTTGTCGGTACGCCATAACTTCCTAAATACGTTACCAAATTTCATGAATGAGGCATTTCGTTGAACAGAGGTTTCCGGTTTATTTAAAAAAGGTATTAAAAAAAACATGGGCCAGAGTTATTTATTTTGAATGAATGGAAAATAAATTATTTTTTAAAAATGGATAAAACCTGAAAAAAGAGATCACCTGCGGTGTAGTGGTTAGCATGGCAACCTACAATACTAAAGGTCGCGGGTTCGTGTCCCGCGGCGGCCCTAGGATTTTTTAATGGAAGTAGAAAACCCTGCCCATGCTGTCCTTC
Organism: Aelia acuminata; assembly: GCA_911387785.2. Classification (NCBI taxonomy): domain Eukaryota; kingdom Metazoa; phylum Arthropoda; class Insecta; order Hemiptera; family Pentatomidae; genus Aelia; species Aelia acuminata. Next base: position 4,025,829 of record OU426982.1, on the reverse strand, counting down.
AGATAGGACGTAAAATTGAGGTATCTAGCCTGTACGATGTCAGGCACTCGTTAAACACCTAGATACCTGGATAGGCAAAATTTAGGACTCCCTCTGCAGCATCGTCCGATTAGCTTTAGTAGCATAAAGTGGCGTTATTTAAACAAGTAAAAATTGACATAAAATTGCAGTAAGTTTCTTAAGATGGAGCTTTTGTAAAATTTGCACTACATAGATTTATTTTAAAACATTTAAAATCAACTTTTAAAGCAATCATGCTTAAGCGGCTAATACACCCAACAAATAGAAATGTCTGCAGTTTATGTGAAGAATGAAATAAAGAAATCAGCTCTCAAAAATATTGATCCTTAATTTGTTAGTAATTTTTATGTTTACTGTATATTTATTTATATTGTTTCAATGTAGGAATTTAGTGAAAAATTTATTATACATCTTGTTTTATTAACGTCATGTTATAACGTTATGCTACTAAGGCTAATCGGACGATGCTACAGTGGGACAGTGGCGGATCCAGAAATTTTCTGGGAAATTTTCTGGAGCGGGGCGCACTTTTTTTTTTTTTATAAATTTCATGATTAATGAAGGCCCTAATTTAAAATACATGTTAGAACATAATGACATTGTAAATTAATGTAAATGTTTAAATACAATTCATTTTCAATTAATGGACTTGAAAAATGACTAAATATAGCTCATTTTATGTAGAAATAGTAATACTTTATAAGTGTCCTCACCTCTCAGGGGGGGGGGGGCGCCCCTCCCCTAGATCCGATACTGCAGTGGGAGTCCTAAATTTTGCTTATTCATGTATAATTAGGATAGGGATCTTTAACGAGTACTCGGATATCAAACAGGCTCGGGACCTTCATTTTACATTTTATCAGAGGGACGGCATAGCCGAGAATTTTTTACTTACATTAAAAATTCCTATGGCTACCGCGGAACGCGAACCCGCGATCTTTAGTACTGTAGGCCGCTATGATAACCACTACGAGTACACCACAGGTGTTTATTATTATATATCTCCCTTTATTTCTTCATTATTGTCAGATCATATAAGATTAAAATAAAACAAAATAAAATTTTCTGTCTGGCATGCTATGCCTAAAGTTCAGGCCACACATGTCAGACACAGGCCACTTTAGGCATAACTAAAGGAAATATATAAGTTAAATTAAAAATATTCTGAACATAACCTATATTATTGCTCCGGTGCGGATATGTGTGGCCAGACCCTAAACAGGTGAACTTATCACTACAATAAAACTACTACCAATAAAAATAAAATTATCTCCTATCGATTGTTAATGTCGGTTATCAATTTCCGATAATAAACGATTAAACAATCATTAATATCTTTATTCATATGTTTCCTTGGTATTACTGACTAAGGTAGTATAGGAGGAGGGATATTTTGTAACGTGAAATAAAATGACATGGTTTTGTCTTTAAAATAACTGTTATAATATAAAACCGTTAAAAATAACGGTTACATAATATTGTGTATGTATAACAGTTGGGAAGAGAAGAATGGTAGTTTGAACGTGGCGTACGGCCCACTGAGTCACCCTATTGATCTATTTCCTGAAGCAGCGCTTCTACACACTTGCAATAAATTTGCATTTAATTCAATATTATTGCATCGTCTGCTGTATTCAAAAAACACCGTATCAACACATTTCTTAGGACCGTTCTATAACATGAGTTCCAAAACTATTTTTGGCTTTTACATCTAAGAGTTTTTCGGTGGCCTCCATGTAAAATCTCCTTCGGGCTCACTCATCCTCATTATGATTATTACATATCATTATTATTGTTATCATATAATGCTATCGCCCTGCACACTGCCAACATACAGATAAGAATCCCTCCCCGACCCTGGCTGGCTTCCACACTCGACTTAGATTTACGAGGCCCGGTATACGCAGCCTAGTGTAAACAGCATGTTTTTTAGTGTTTGTCCTGGGGTGTGAACCCCTTCTGCTCTCGGAGATAGCCTTCTCTAAAATATATATCGAAGGGTTCTTTGTCCCTTTTCTAGCTAAGCTAAAATGTTTCGTTCGTACTCGCCAATACGTGATTTTACTCACAGTAAAACCGTGATAAGTGATAAGGTGTATTATGGTAAGCCTTATTGTGATAAGTTATCGTGATTAAAGTGTACACTTACTAACAAAAGTCTCTGCACACCCACCAGCTTTTTTTTTATTTTACCTAAAGATAGGTTATGAGCCAGATATTGGCAATGAAACTCACACATTTTTTACATAATTTAATCTATTTCAATTAACAATAATCAAATTTAATAAAATTTATTTAACTCATAATTTATGAGGAAAATTACATAAAATGTCAGAATATTGATGCGCCAAAAGTCCCTGCACACATCATTTTTCGTCATTCATGAAGCTTGATTATTGATACCAAATCAACTTTAATAGGTAGTCGTTCCTACCTTACTTCTTATCACCTCTCATAAACTATTTGGCATGGTGTGAACTAGTTTTTTGTAGTTTCTGGAGTAATTTTACCCCACAATTCCTTTAATACTCTTTTTAAGTGGTCTTTGTTCTTTATTTTAATTTTTACTTTCTGACGGCCTAGTTGATCCCACGGGTGTTGTATTGGATTAAACTTAGGAGATTGGGGAGGTGTTTTAAGTTGCTGTGGAGCATTGTAGAGCAACTATTCTTGAACTTTCCGCGCTGTCGTTATCTTGTTGAAAAATGAATTTTTCCTGGAGATCAAACTTCATTAAACTTTCCGGTAAATTACTCCCCAAAATATTTATATTAACGTGTTGGTCCATTATTCCGTCGATAAATTTCAAATTACCAACTCCAGCAGCACACATACACCCCCAAACCAAGACACTCCCTCCACCATGTTTCACATTACCAACTATGTTTTTTTCCAGGGGCTCTTTGTTAGTAGGTTATAGGTTTTCACAAAACTTTCCCCCTTCCATCTGATCCATGAATGTTAAATTTACTCTCGTCAATAAATAAAGCACGTTCCCAGAACTTTAAGGGCTTGTTTACATGTTCCTTTGCGAACTGCAGTTTCAATATCCGGTTCGTTTACTAATGAATGGCTTATAATAGAATATTATAATAATAAAATAGATTAAATTAAGTAAAAAATATGTGAATTTCGTTGCCCATATCTGGCTCATAAGGTATCTTTAGGTAAAATAAAAAAAAAGCTTGAGGGTATGCAGAGACTTTTGTTAGTAAGTGTATGTCATAGAAAAGACTCTAGTTTTTAACCCGTATGGTTTGTTGTAAGTGATTAGAGTCTAAACATACACATCTTATTCTGTGTCTAATAATAAGGCAGTAATTACCATTGTAAGTATTGGATTAATAAATTATAGTTCTAGTGCTGATTGTTTTATTTTACCGAACCCGCAGCCCGTAACAATACTCATATATTTGTCTACCTTTTAGCCCTGATGAAGACCCAAATGTAGAGATCGAAACGTTGGTTTTCCAATATAAAAAAAGATCAAATTGAATATCCTAATTTTTTATAAACCTATTTATACTGACGCATCCAACCTTGAAAATGACGTGGGTTGCTCTTTTATAACTTACCCAAACTTTAGAAAATTATTCAGAATGCCAGACATATGCCCGATATTTACTTCAGTGTCCTCCGCAATAAATGAAGCTCTTAAAAAAATCGAGTCATATGGCAGTGGGAATTGGGTATTAGTAACAGACTCAATGAGTGCTCTGTTAGCAATAGAGAATACAAGACCTAAAAACGGATTAATAATAGCGATTCAGAAACCGTTTGTGGGAACTAAAAGAGAAAGGGAGTGATATAGTTCTCTTATGGACCCCCTCACACTGCGGAATCACGGGGAACGAACAAGCAGATACAGCAGTCCGCTCAGCAAGCATTCCCGGAACCAAAGAGGTAACCATATTAAAAGCTATTCCTGTTGAGGACTTTTTAAAAAAAAATAAAACTTGAAATCAGGGAAATCTGGAAGACCAGATGGAATAATCAAGACGCCAAACTAAAAATAATAAAGAGGAATCCAATCAAATGGACAACCTCGAGCAAAATATCAAGGAGGGAAGAAACCGTCCTCTGCCGAATTAGAATCGGACACTGTGAATTTTCACAAGCATATTTGCTAAAAGGTCTCGCACCTCCAACATGCAGAATATGCAGTGAAGAAATTACCATAAGTCATATCTTAATAGACAGCAAAGCTTTTAGGAATCAAAGAACAAATATAGCATTAAATGGAACACTGAACGAAATTCTAGGAGATGATGAAAAAACTTTGGAATCTTTAAAAGCAATCAATTACTAATCAAAAATCTAAAGTTGTACATGTTGCCAATGACCCTGCAGGGTAGAGGCAACAAGAAAAATAAAATAAATAAAATGAATATTTATCAACCTAACATAATAAAAGCTGTTATGTTAGTGAGCAGCGAAAGTACTAACATATTGTGCTGAATGTGCTTTAGAAAAGAAGGGAAAATTACTCAGTAACCAGCCCATTAGACTCGATGAAGTTCACTTCGGCAGCGCTCTAACACGCTCACCCTTCAAGGCCCAATATTTATCTCCACCAGTTACTAGAGGAAGTTGGTACGGTGTAGAGAAACTGTTCTGGGCTGTGATTCCTGATGGGTTCTGCTGCCCACTTCAACTCCCCAACAGCAAGAGCCTACTTCTCTAGAGTTAGTACGTTTACCTGGAGGCGAGAGTTACTTTGAAGTAATTTAGGGAAAAAGTTGAGTTTTTTTTTGGGTAGAGGAACCACTTTTTTTTTTTATAATGTATCTATTTAATAAAACACTAGCAAAACCCGATACCTATTGCTGTGGCTTACTGCAATATTAACAGTTTGGTTTCAAAACCGGCTACATCCATTTTCAACAATTTTTCAGGACTGATCAAAAAAAGATCAATTTAAAAAATTAATCAATTTAACAATTTTTTCTTGTTCTTTTTTGTCGTTTTCCTAACAAAAATGTTTGACAACTTTTTATCTCATTTTCTTTTTTAATCTCATCTAACATTAAAAAATATGTTGGTTGTACCCGATTTTGATAAGAAAATATCAATTTTTGGTTAAATTATGAATAGACATTTTTTAAAAACAAACCTCTTCATTTAATATGTACAATATATACATAGTTTTTATTTTTTAAATATACAAATTTTCATTTAAATCTTGATGTTGACCCACATCCATATTGGTATCATGCATATTTACTTGGATAGGTGACATTGTACGGTCTATTACAACTTTGTAGAATTCTAGGGTACATATTGATCTCCAGTCTTCTCCATAATGTTTTTCTTAATAGAGTATCAACATCATCCAACTGTTTGGAAACATGGAAAGGCGCCTAACACATTATTTTTAACATAAAAAACTTGAAAAAAAATGAAAAAAATGTTTTTGGAAAAAATGGATGTAACCGGTTTTGAAACCAAACGCCTCATATAGTACTGTGAAATGAAACAAAAACAGATGATAATCATGTTAATATGAAAAGAGTTCTAGACTTTCGTTGGAACCGTTACAATCACGATTTAGTATGTAATCCCATTTTGGAATGATCTAGACCTTTCTGGATCGTTCCATTCCGGACTAAATATAAGAAGCGATGGACTAGTCTGGCTCAGTACATCGAAGCATACGATTACTTTGAGTCTCTGTTCCGTTACTTGTAGCTGCTATTTGTAACTTTGTTATTTATTTGAGCTTTTATTGTTTGCTTGACGTTATGAAACAATGAATGAAGAACATAACCAAATAATTTTAAATTTCTATTTTAAATACTGTTGGGTTTTAGATTAGATTTAAATAGAATATGATATTCTACAACTATTATAGGTAACATTTTTTATTCGGAGTAAACCTCTTTAAATTGCAGGCTTTGGAACATGTACGTAATTCATTTTTCCGCTAAAGTGGCTAAATTGACAATCGGTTTTGGCGAAAAGACTTAACCGATTTTAACTGTGAGGACCTGAATCGACGCGAAATTTAATGCACTTTTTTTTGTTGTTGAAAGAAAACAATTTTCTCTGCGATAAAACGATGATAATTATGTCAATATGAAAAGAGTTCTAGACTTTCGTTGGAACCGTTACATTCATTATTTAGTATGTAATCACATTTTGGAATGATCCAGACCTTTCTGGAGCGTTCCATTCCGAACTAAATATAAGAAGCGATGGACTAGAGTCTGGCTCAGTACATCGAAGCATACGATTACTTTGAGTCTCTGTTCCGTTACTTGAAGCTGCTATTTATAACGTTGTTACTTATTTGAGCTTTTATTGTTTGCTTGACGTTATGAAACGACGAATGAAAAACATTACCAAACAATTTTAAATTTCTATTTAAGTTCTATAATTATTAAGTTCTATTTTAAGTCCCGTTAGGTTTTAGATTAGCTGAAACGGTTTTACCTTTATCAGTGAATACTGATTTGACTATATTAAAAAGAATACGATGTAATCAATTCAAAGTATTATAGCTAGTCTTAGCAGGAAGTAACCACTACGTATTCTTTAAATTTAAAGAAGGAGGTTTAAATTTGATGCTCTGCAACTTTTATCTAAAACATTTAAACAAGATTTTTTTGAGTTAGAGGCGTTGGAACACGGTTTCCACCAAAATAGTAAAAATTACATATTTTTGATGTACCGAACCCGCCTAAACCACTAAACCTATTTAAACATTAAAAATATCAAACAATTTGCAATCGTTTAGCCTCTTATAGTCAGAAGAAAGCAATACTTTGTGATCTGTATTTGCTGACTTATGTGCAAGTTACTAAAAAAAAATCCCAAAAATTTCACGGATTTTAGACCACAAGACGCTAAATACGTTCACGTTTTAATTACTTGGCCTCCACAGGAGTGGTCTAATTTTAAAATTAATGAGCTCATTATAAATATAATTTGATATTGTACAAATATTATAAGTAACATTTTTTATTTGGAGTAAACCTCTTAAAATTGCAGGCTTTGAAACATGAGCGTAATTCATTTTTCCGCTAAAGAAGGTAAATTGACAATCGGTTTTGGCGAAAAGACAACCGATTTTAACTGTGAGGACCTCAGTCGACGCGATATTTAATGCCATTTTATTTTAGAAAGAACACAATTTCTTCTGCAATAAATCGTTTTCGAGTTATTAGCGAAAAATTGAAAAAAATTCTAAAATATCGATTTTGTTTGCCTATAAAATCTTATAGCAACCGATCTGAGGTGGCAGACGTTCACATTTGTAGTCTACGTAATGAGTACTTTAAGATCAAAAATTTTCTTCAAATCAGGCACCTTTTTGGCCCTCGGCTCCCGGAATATATTCGACTGTAATTTAAATTAGGCTATTTGGTTTAATGATATTGATGGGTGAATTTCGTCGGAAAATATTTATTTACTTCCCTAAAAGTTGATGCAGTAAACCCTCGATATAGCGAACTGGTAGGGGGTTTGATATTCATAGTTCGCTATAACGAGATTCGTTATAACCGAGGATTCTTTTTCTTTAATATTTTTTTTAGCCAATGGCCGCTCTAATTTGATCATATTTAGAAGGAAATTCATTCATTAGAACTATTTAAATTAAAACGCATGTATGCAATTTATTTTTAGAAAAACTACATATTAATTAAACAATGAGATTCATTAATTTACCTGCCAAGTTCACTTGAGAGTTCTTTAGCCTTAGCTTTAATAAGAGGGTCTGAGATTGGTATTTGAGATCTCATTTGTTTAAAGCAATTTATGAATTTTTTTCCAAATATTCATGAACCGCAGAGCGCAGTCGTTTATTTGATGCTGAAGTTAATCCTTGGGCTGCGTTTGAATCTATTTTATCTTTGTTTTTTATAATAGTTGACAATGTTGATTTTGGAATTCCATATTTTTCTGCGATGGTTTTCTTACTTAGAATTCCCGATTCGATATAACCTTGATAATTTTCAATTTTTCCTCAATTGATAAGGATTTACGTTTGTGACACACTTCTACCATTGTGTATTTAAAAAAAAAAAAACAGTATAAACGACTACAGAACACGGATTCGAATAATACCGAAGTCGAAACAGAACTGACCAACTTTTGAGAAAAAATTAATGGAATCAGAGAGAGACCAAAAGAAAATAGGATTAGTTAAGAGTAAAAAAACACGTCAATTCTAGAAACTGGAGCTACTTCGTCTTCCCGCGCTCATTCAACGTAATAGAGTAAAAAAAAAAAAAAAAAAAAAAATAATAAAAATACTTGCAGTTCGTTATAACAGAATATAATAATTCTCAGGCATCAAATTTAGTTCGTAGTTCGCACTAGCCGAGAGATTTCGCTATAACGATGGGTTCAGCAGAAATATAACGGTAATTTTGGGGGGATAGTATTTTGGTTCGCTATATCGAGGTGTTCGTTATATCCGAGTTCGTGATAAAGAGGGTTTACAGTAAGCCACAGCAAACCGGCTTTGTTTAGCTAATTTTGACATGGACATATTATTTTATTGTAATAAACCCAATTCAATTTGAGGATTCTTTTTATTACACGCATTTCCGGATAATCTGAAATGCCTATGGTGCCAGTTATTCCGGTTAGAAGAGGTTGTTTACAGTAAGCCACAGCAAACCGGCTTTGTTTAGCTAGTTTTGACATGGACATATTATTTTATTGTAATAAACTCAATTCAATTTGAGGATTCTTTTTATTACACACATTTCCGGATAATCTGAAATGCCTATGGTGCCAGTTATTCCGGTTAGAAGAGGTTGTTCTGTAACCTTTCAGTGGCCCCTCAATCCTGTGCTTCGTTGTTTTACTTCAGGTTTTACGATCGCACCGCTTGTTTGACAAACTTGTCTCGGTGCCCGTTGTTTTGCAGTTATGAATAATAACCTTTGTCAAAGTATACGATACTCTGCTTCACCTTACTCGTAAAATATGGAGCACGTGTGCTTGAAGAATATGAACTTCGACGACAATAAAAGCATAACTGCAAGCAATAAACTCTGCCCATAAATGAAACCAAAGGCTATAAAACCTTTTGTACTAACAATAAACACGAGTTTTTTTTTTAGTTTTTTTTTTATTGCCCTTATTCCGTTCTGTTGAATAGAATTGCTGCAACAGGTACGTCAGTGCTTCAAGGATGCAAGTATCGTTTTGGTACGGAAATGCCAAATACTACTTTGTGAGGATACTACGTAACATATTTTAACATTTATGTTGCTAAAACAATATTTATTCAAAGAAAAATAACAATTGTCGGGTCTGTTTGCGAAGACCACCTCCAGTTATTTTATGACGCAACATCCAGTTACTTTTAGTAAACAGTTACTTCTTTTAAACACTTATTTTGGCACTACTACTGAAGTGCGGCTCAAGCGCCGTTCACTAAGGCGCCCTTCAAAGTAAGGTTCGATCTCCACTGAAAAGGACCCTTTTGGGGGTTTATTTATCTCTGAAGAGCGAGCGGGAGTCGAAAGCTAGAGTCTATTAGAGCCAATGAAGGCACTTTTTAACTGAAATAAAGGCGATGGGAGTTCGATAACATGACGGTCACATAACCTCTCAAAACAGGCCACGCCCATCAGCCGCTCTTCAGTACCTGTACCCTTATTTTGATAACAATATTTACAAACTGTAAATAACCTTTATTTGCAAACAATGGCCTAGATGAGAATAACAAGAATATATTTCAGCTATGAATATTTATTAATGAAAAAGAAATTACAATATTACCACTGAAATTAAAAATTAAGGTTATCAGTGTTTATAGCCACTACAGATTGTTGAAAGTAACTGTTTACTAAAAGTAACTGGATTTTGCGTCATAAAGTAGCTGGAAGTGGTCTTCGCAAACAGTCCTCAATTGCCAATGCCACACAAATTATAAAAACACAAATATTAGAACAGGTTACATAAATTATCACTTTGCAACACAGAAATAATCATGTGGCTTCAGCTTCAGAACTAGACTAGAAGACTAGCTCTCCGATCCCATCGCTCCTTAGATATAGTAGTAAAGAGAATTCCAGAACCTTCTCGGCCTGCGTCGATGGTACGCGAACATGGTAGTCGCAAACACCTGCTATGACAGTTTGTTCCAAATACTAGTTGGTACTAACAGTAAGTATAAAACCATTACAAACCATATGTTTTTATTTTGTTTAACATTACAATATTAATCGGTCACCGTTAACTGTTTGGCTGGAAATAGATACGGATAAGGGTCTGGTTAGACAAAACCGCACCGCAGCACGGGCGTGTATCGGATCTGATTCAAATACGAAGGATAGGAAGTAACGGGTCGATTGACCCTGTGTTGGGCATGTGTGATCGGTTACTATCTATCCATCGAAATTTTCATCCCACTTTTATATTTTGTTGTATGAATAGATATACTACTACCTACTTTTTACATAAAATATAAAAAATTTAGAAGGTGACCTTTTGAAATTAAAATTTTACATTTATAAATAATTTATTTTTTGAAGAGAAAAGATTTGGCTCCGCCGGGAGTCGAACCCGGGTCTCCTGCGCAGGAGACCCGGGTTCGACTCCCGGCGGAGCCAAATCTTTTCTCTTCAAAAAATAAATTATTTAAAAATAATTTAAAAATGGTGGTCAGCCACAAATTAAGATTAGATTAATTAAAATTTTACATTTAGTTTTAAGAAAATTTCTTTAGTATCAACCTATACATTGTTGCATATCATATGAAACGGCATGGAATGCGCTGTTGAACGACACCAATCTCATAGTCCTAATAAAATTTGCAAAACATCTACAGCTATTTTTAATCATGATTTTTTCTGTTTCTGGACCTATTTTTGAGGGCTTTAGAGACCAATAATTCAAAAACGGACAAACATTTCTCAGTAATATTTCACAATTGTTTTGGTAGGTACAAGTAGTACACATACACCAAATTTCAAGAAAATGTAAAATGGTGAGGTTCAAATTGATATATTTTTGTGTTGATTGGACGTGGTATTGCCCAGATACATTGCTGTTGAAGGTAGGGTTATTGTTACGTGAAACAAGAACATATGATTGAAAACAGTTTTAGAATTTTTTTTGGTACAGTTGGAAAAAACTGTTTTAGTACTGTACCATGTTCGTGACTGTTCAAGAACCTTCTACATTGTTTTAATTCAGACTAAATATAATGAGGGATGGACTGGCGAGTTTGTCTTGCTCTGAAGATCGAATCATGTGGTTATTTTTGTGTTACTGTTTCTTTATAAGTTGATACTTTTTGTAACCTTGTTAATTATTAGAGTTTTTATTGTTTGGATATCACTTCCGTTTCCCCCTCACAGCCTCTGCCTTCCTCTTACTCCAATACTCGCTCTTCCTCAATCCATTCTCTCCCTCGCCTCTCTTTCCTGCCCACCAGAACACCAACCACTTTCAGTTTTCTCATAAAAATCTTTTTATCAAAGCAATCTTTGTTAGTGATTTTTAACCTGCCCAGTTCCCCTTTTATTTGTTTTCATAGCTGCAGACTTTGTCGAAAATTTTCTTGTTCTGTCTCTTACTATTCATCCTGACCATGTGCCCGTAGAACTTCAGTCTTCTGGTCCTGACGACTGTTTCCAAATCTTCCAAACTCCTGTATATTTCTTTATTAGATTTTAGTCTGTACACCTCTTGCTTTATCTTGGCTCCTTAGAATCTTCCTCTCGATCTTCAGGATTTTCTCTAGGCTAGGAAAGCTGACTGTTTCCATACTATACAGTATTTCAGGTCTTACTACTGTACAGTAATGCCTTATTATTGAGTGATAAAGATTGCTTAAGTAGAGAGCTTCTTAGGGTGGAGGTGGAGCTTATCTAAGAAAGAAAAACTGAAAGTGGTTGGGGTTCTAGTGGGTAGGAAGGAGAGGGAGAGGATGGACTTGGGAAATTTTAACAATCATATCTCTGGCATATACGAGGGGTGATCAAAAAGTTCCAGGAATGTTGAGATTGCGCGGCAATGGAGTGTCATAGAGCAGTGCGGTTGGCAGCATTGTTTAGCGTGACTCTTCCTGAGCTCAGCTGTTTATTCAGTTTGTTGATAACCTTCTTCATTGCAAAGTTACTGCTGTTTTCGTAAAAGAAAGTTTTTTGTGTTCGGCGATTTTGTGAAATGAATGTAAAGGAAGAGCAACGCGTTTGCGTAAAGTTTTGTGTGAAGTTGGGTAAAATGTTTACTGAAACTTTTCAAATGTTGCAAGTGGCTTTCGGTGATGAATGTCTGAGTCGGTCAAGGTGTCATGAGTGGTACAAAAGGTTCAAGGAAGGCCGGACATCGTGTGAAGATGATTCTCGTTCAGGGCGCCCATCAACTTCGACTGACGACGATCATGTTGCAAGATTGAACAGTCTCGTGCGTTCTAATCGTCGACTAACCATTCGTGAGATGGCTGAAGAATTGAACATTTCATTTGGTTCGTGTCAGCAGATTTTAACAGAAAATTTGCAGATGAGAAGGGTGGCTGCATCATGACAATGCGCCTGTTCATTCCGCACTGCTCATTCGCGACTAATGCACCAAAAATGGAATGACGGTCATTCCCCAGCCTCCATATTCACCTGACCTTGCCCCTGCAGACTTTTTCTTGTTTCCAAAACTTAAGAGACCCATGAAGGGAAAGAGATTTGAGTCCGTAGATGACATTAAAAAAAAATCGCTGGAGCAGCTACACACCGTTTCACAAGATGATTTCTCAAAGTCCTTCACACAGTGGAAACATCGTTGGGAATAATGTATAGCTTCCCAAGGAGAGTACTTTGAAGGGGACGACGTCCAATAGCCTGTAGATTTTTTAAATAAATTAATAAAAAATCAGTCCTGGAACTTTTTGATCACCCCTCGTACATACATCAAATACCCAGTTTGATCAAAATCGTTAAAGCAGTTTTTGAGTAAATAAAAAAAGCACGTGAAAATGATACGAAATTTATTAAGTAAAATCCCCCCTCCGGTTAATCAATTTTGATGAAATTTTTACAGTCATATCTCGGGCATATAAATAGATCAAATACTCAGTTTAATCAAAATCGTTATAGCAGTTTTTGAGAAAATCGAAAAAAAAAATTAAAAAGTTATTAAATAAAGTACCCCCTCCCTTTGACCAATTTAGATGAAATTTTCGCTGTCACATCGCGGGCATATACATACACTAAATACCCAATTTCAGGTTCGCACGGTTTATAGTTTTTGAGCTAGTTTGTTCACACACAGACACACACACACACACACACACACACACACACACACACACACACACACACACACACACACACACACACACACACACAACACAGGCGCGCTCACGCACACACACACACATACAATTTTGTATCATTTTCACGTGTTTTTTTTTATTTACTCAAAAACGGTTTAACGATTTTGATCAAACTGGGTATTTGATGTATGTATATGCCAAAGATGTGATAACCAACATTTCATCAAAATTGGTCAAACGGAAGGGGCAATTTATTTCTTAATTTTTTTCCAATTTTTACCTTTTTTTCGATGATCTCAAAAATGGCTTTAACGATTTTTATCAAATTCGTCATGTTTAATGAAAATTAGGTGTTCTTTAATATCAGGTAAGCTTTATCGTTATTAAAATGTTCTGAGGGGGCTTTTTTGTTTGTTTGTTTCCTAAAAGTACCTTTGTTTTTGTTTATATGGAGAAATTAACTGTCTCTCGTTACGTCTAGAAATAAGAAATGGCTAAATATGAGATATGATCAAAATAAAGAAAACATAAAGAGGAGAAAAAAATAAAAATATTCAGTCAACTCATAAAACTCGTTGAGCCCACGCATGCGGAGTACGCCTTTAATGACAGGGAGAGGACCGCAAACTCCCCCGACTCAGAAAGCAGTTAGGAAGGATGATGCAGCAACAGGCTGGTTGGGATCGGGCTAAGATATCGACCCAATCTGTTAGTCACGCTGTTTGAACTTACACGTGTGTCTTCTCGCTCTCCTGTATGAGTCTGCAAATCTCATTTCGGCTTCCTGTATCAACTGCATAATATCCTGGAGTATTTTCATTATGCATTCAAAATAAAAAAAAAGTAAAGTAAAAAAAACAAAACCATACATACGACGTCCTTGTATGCTTGATAGCGAGCCTTAGCGACTTTGAAATATATTATACACGCACATATATGCACGCACATCTGTGTGGAATTTCAGACGAGTTCGGATAAGCGTCCAATATTAACCAAAATTTGCGTGTTCTTAGCCAGGCAGATGGCACTAAGATTTCTTAATGAGAGTAGAAAATCCTTAGTTATGCCGTTTAACGTCTCATCTGACGTTAATCGGTGGTAGCCAAGCCTATGCGATGTCAGATACTGGTTATACATAGCTATTTTAATATAACTGGTGTTTTTAGTTTGATGTTAAAATATTAATTTTGTGTTAACTTAATCAATTAATACATCACATAAAGAAGTAATGGTTAGTTTGATTAATGTCATTTTGTGCCACTAAGGCTAATCGGACGATGCAACAGTGGGAGTCCTAAATTTTGCCAATCCAGGCTATAATAATTTGATCTTTAACGAGAACCTGACATCGTACAGGCTCGGGAAATTTGTGTTACGTCTCATCGAAAGGATGGCATAGGAAAGGATTTTTCACTCCCATTAAAAAATCGTACCGCCACCGCGGGACGCGATCATATACACACACTCAAAAAAGTTTCCATACATTTTGTTTTTCTTTATCTCTTCTATTAATATATTAATTTTATTAGTTTTATTAATTATCAAGATATAGTAGGGACAAAGGTGCACTAATATGATAACAAGTTAATGTTGGATCACTAATCCCATAGCTGGAATGTAAACAACTTTAATCCGGAGGTCAAGAAAGTTTCCATACACCAATAATATCTTACTGCTAATTCCATCCAATATCTTTATTTTATCCTTAAACCATTATTCCATTGTCGCAATAATAATTTCAATGTTTAGTTAAGGTTCAGCCTCCCTTGAATCATCATCATGCGTGTAGAGCGGTGCATTCGTGATCAAATTGTGCGGTTAAGAAATCAAGGATTTTCTTTGCGAAAAATTGGAAGTACACTAAATAAATCGCACGCAACTGTGCAGAATGTGTTGAATAGACTTAGTGAGTTAAATCGTTGGAGGACAGACCGCGTTCAGGCCGCCCAAGAAAATTGGACAGGATTCATAGGAGGAATTTTACTGAAACAGGTGCGTGAAAATCCTTGTACAAGTGCAACATCCTTAGCTAGTGGGCTTCAAAGAGATTACGGAGTACAAGTTAATCCAGAAACTGTCCGGAACGTCCTGAGAAACGAAGGTTTTCATGGACGAATTGCAAGGAAAAAGCCCTTTATAAACAAAACAAATAAGAAGAAGAGGATGGTCTTTGCCATGGAGTATGTAAATAAGTCGGAAGCATTTTGGGATATTTTCAGACGATTCCAAATTCAACCTTTTTGTGCCAGATGGAAGGTGTCGTGTCTGGAGAAAAGACAAAGAAGCTCTTATTTCAAAAAATTTGCGACCAACCTTTAAGCATGGCGGTGGAGGTGTAATGGTTTGGGGGTGTATGAGTGCATCGGGAGTTGGAAATCTCGTTTTCATTGATGGGATAATGGACCAGCATGTATTCCTTAATATTCTAAAAAACAATTTGAAAAGTTCTGCTGAAAAACTTGGACTTATGCAAAAGTTTATTTTTCAGCAGGACAACGACCCGAAGCATACTGCCAAGAAAGTAAAGGAATGGCTAATACACAATGTTCCAAAACAGTTGCATACTCCTCCCCAATCACCAGACATGAATCCCATAGAACATTTAAGGGATGAAATGGGACGGCGTGTGAAAAATCATGGTGTTCGAACTAAAGAAGATCTTAAAGCCGCTCTATTGGCAGAATGGAATTCCATTAGCTGTGATGTAACTAAAAAACATGTCCATAGTATGAAAGGTAGACTAATTGAAGTTTTAAGGGCAAAGGGTGGCTCCACAAGGTATTAAAAAGTAAACTATACAAAGTTTGTATAATATTTTCCTCATGTATGCAAACTTTTTTTGACTTATTTTTCTTTGATATTAATATTATGATGTTATAAAAAAATTGCAACCAATGTTTATGTTATTTTTCATAATTCAAATAGTTAAATAAAACTATATCAAAAAATGTATTTTTTTCATAGCTTCCCCCCCCCAAAAAATGAAATTTTTGTTTGTATGGAAACTTTTTTGAGTGTGTGTACGTACATAGAAGGTGGCAAGGCTTTTTTAATAAGATTAAACAATCCTCGGCCATGCAGTATTCCCTTATGGGACGTAAAAAGGTGTGCGATTTCAGTTACTCGTTAAAGATCCCCATCCTAATTTTACCCGGAACGGGAATTTAGGACTCCCCCATTTTGCAATGCACACCTGGAGTTCACCCCGTTGCTCCGTACCTACCCCGTATACTCTGGCTAATGAGGAAAGCCCGGAAGTTACTTTCCACCCGAAATCTGCCCCAAGAGCCAGGGGAAGGTGAAATTAGCCACCGGTGTTGGGAGTCGTAAAGAGAACCCACTTCCGGGTTTAATAATAAAAAAGTGTGGGAGGAGGGGTCGTGACGTGGTCCTTATTGCGTCATAAACCTGTGACGTCATATAATTAGCGGGCCAAATTGGGCGGAGTTCGCTACCGCCCCTGGGAGGGGTGGATTTGGAATGCCCCGCCTTCGGAGGAAGGATGCGGAGGTAATTTTCCTGAAGCCGGTACATTATTTTTAAAATTAGTTTAACGTTTTTGGTTTGCCCATTAATAATAGCAAGTTTCTAACCAGGGTAGATTTTCAGAATCAATCCCCCCCCCCCAAACGAATTTAGAAAACCAATGATATTAAATTTACTCATCTAATTTTTACTGTTTCTGGCGCATCACAGTGGTCCAACCAGGGGAAAAACCCATTGTTGAAAGTGGCCCAAACCTAATTTTTTCTTAGTTTTCGAATACTTGGGTATATGTAGAACAATGTTAAAATTCCATCAAAATTGGTCAATTGGAGGGGGTACTTTATTTAATCCGGTTTTCAACGAAAATACACGTTTTGGGGTTCCCTGAGTCCAAATAACCAAGTCCCGCGAAATGGTCTGTGTGTGTGTGTGTGTGTGTGTCTGTGTGTGAAGAGACTAGCTCAAAAACTATAGACCGTACAAAAGTAAAATTTGGTATTTGGTGTATTTATAAGCCCACGATGTGACAGCAAAAATTTCATCAAAATTGGTCAAACGGAGGGGGTACTTTATTTAAAGAATTTTGTATATTGTTTACGTTTTTCTCGATTTTCTCAAAAACGGCTCTAACGATTTTGATTAAACTGATTATTTGATGTATTAATATGCCCGAGATATGACTGCAAAAATTGAATCAAAATTGATCAACAGGAAGGGGCACTTTATTTCATAACTTTTTTTCCAATTTTTACCTTTTTTTTGATTATCTCAAAAACGGCTTTAATGATTTTGATTAAATTCTTTAAAGCTCTTCTTTCTTCTTTCTTTCTTCTTCTTTAGTATCGGGTAAGCTTTATCATTATTAAAATGTTCTGAGGGGGCTTGAATGGGTAAGGGGCCTTTTTTGTTTTCCTATAAGTATCTTCTTTTTTGTATGTACGGAGAAATTAGCTGTCTCTCGTTAGGCCTAAAAATAATAAATAGCTAAATATGAGACATGAAAAAATCAAGTAAACATATATAGGAGAAAAAAAAAAAGGAAAATATTAAGTCAACTCATAAAACAGAGCCCACGCATTCACAGTACGCCTTTAATGACAGACGATAGTTTGTAATTAATAAATATCACTCGACTTCCCCACATTGCTGGAGCGATATCCATGACAACACTTAACGAACTGGAGATTTCGGTTGCTGTTGAGTAGCCTCGTGTGCAAAGTCACCTCATCATTCATTCTGTAACTGGTCAGAAACCCAAGTTACCAACTGGTTTAGTTCATTTCCAGTATCCCTGTGTGTATAGAGTCTAAGCCTTAACAACTCCCTATTTTGATGCATAACTGAGGCATTAATCGACAAGCTTTAATCAATATATATTATAAAGCAAAGTGTACAATGTGCGTGCCGAAAAGGCTCATAAATGACTCCAAGTGGGATTAAGGAAGTTATGTCAGCGTGTTGCTATTACACCCCTAACGGAGAAGAAGGTTTCTGTTTTTCTCTTAAGAGTGTAAAATTTAAGAGAAAAGGACTGGAATTTTAAGCCTCTCGCACCATGTAATTAGCCTACCTGAGAATGACATACGAGTTTATGAATGAAAAATTTAGTTCGAGCTGCAGACTACCAGGAAGCGCTAGGTTGCGTTTCACTCAATGTTTATTGTTCATTCATTCCGTTCAATTTGTAAAGGTTATGTATTTGTTCAGCTGTTCTTTCTAAATTGCTAAAAAATCAAGCGAAAATAATTAGTTTCACCTTTCCTTTCAAAATAAAATAATGATTTTACATATCAATTAGAAAACCGATTGGATACCTTACAAAATAATTTTCTCATAAGAAGGCTAATTGATTAACACATTACATTTAATCAATATATAACATATACTTAGGTAAATTTAATGAAATATGAGTGAACATTTTTGATTAGTACAGTGAGCGAATAAAAACAGACATAAAACAAAAAAGGAGAGCTGAATTGACTGATTATAAATCGAAAATAAAATGTTTGAAGTGTTCTTAGTGTATGTAATTATGAAAAATGGTTTTATTACTATGTATGATGAGCATTCCAGTTGACAAACTCCAATTACAGCATTTTTTCAATAAGATTTTATCACCCCTCATAGTTCAGGATAAAAAGAAATATGACGAAAAAATTGTGCCCTCATGATAATTTGGTTTTCACTTTGTAATAGTAGGTGCAGTGTCCGGCCAAATTACGGGGGGGGGATATCTTAAGGGAGAAAGGTCGAAATGGAAGAAAAGTCTTAAAAAAAAGTTTCTATGAATCTTCGGTAGTTTCTATGATAGTTCGGTAGTTTATCTGCTGACTGCTTGGAATGGGCTTATAGAATTCAGAATCATAGAAACCATCAAAAACGATGCATGACTCGACAAAGTTGCAGCAAAATTAATTGTTCATTCACCATTTTCAACACCCTATAAAGTATATAGGGTTCCTTATTTGGGCGGACTCTGCAGATATTGAATGTTAATATTGATACCATGTTAAAAGTTTCATGAAAGTCCTAATTTTGTTCTATATTTCCATTAATTTTAAAGTTTTTCTGTTATTAAAACTACCACACAACTACCGGAGCGAAGCCGGGCACCCTAGCTATTATTCTATAAATCCCTTTTAAATACAGCGTTGGAGGATGAATTAAAAGTCCCAACAGTTGTTTTTAGGGCTTATTATTTCAACTTTTAGCCCCTCGAATTTCTATCTACCCTATCTAGGAAAATATTGAACCGCCCCCCCCCCAATAAATTGGTGCTGGTGACGCCCATAATCGAAGCTACTCTCGAAACTAAAGAAAGAGTTCATATTTACCACTTACCTATTTAAAATAATATATCTTGCTTCCTATTAAAAGATATAAATATTATACTTAGAGATAATTGTTATGATCTTGAGTTATTGCTTGTGGTTTATCTTTACAACGGCGAAACTCGTTACCAACCCCTGACAATATGTCGGTGGATTAGATGGGACGGAAGTGTGGTCACGCAGGATATAAAGGAAGGACAGAGATTAAGAAGGCGATGAAGGAGATATTCGGAAGGCACTGATGGCCCATTCACAGCACCCATTTCCGTTGCACTATGAGGCACTCCTGTCCACCTGTTATCTCCCCATCTACTGTTTGCACGCACTTCTCCGTTATTATATCTCTGCTCGTCTACTTAACTTGATTCTCTTGTATTCTACTTTCTAGCTTCATTTTATTTGTTAAACATAATTGACCTTGCATTTGTATAAATAACTGGTGTCTGGGCGAAAGGGCTTAAGTAATCATTTTTATGAAGGTGAGGTTTTTATTCTTGAAGAAAAAATCTGTTGCGATGAGCGTAACACACAACTTTCACTTTCCAACTTACTTAGATTAGAAATTGACATGTTTTTTTAATTGCCATTTCTATAAATAATATAAAAAAGATGACTTGATTTTCTTTAAAATTATTAATTTAATTAAAATCATTAAAGCCGTTTTTGATATATTCGAAAAAAACACCAGAAAATGAGAAAAAAGTTACGAAATAAAGAGCCCCCTGCGTTTGACCAATTTTGATGAGATTTGGCTGTCACGTCGTGAGCATATACATACACCAAATATCAAGTCTGATCAAAATCATTACAGCCGTTGTTGAGTAAATAAAAAAAAAAAAACAGATGAACATAAGAAAAAGTTTTTTAAATAAAGTACCCCCTCCGTTTCACCAATTTTGATGAAATTTCGGCTGTCGCATCGCTGCCATATATATACATCAAATACCCAGTTTCATCAAAATCATTGAAGCCGTTTTTGAGTATAGAAAAAAAAACACGTGAAAGTGAGACAAAATTTATTAGGTAAAGTGTCCCCTCCAATTGATCAAATTTGATGAAATTTTTACAGTCATATCTCGGGCATATAAATAGATCAAACACTCAGTTTAATCAAAATCGTTCGAGCCGTTTTTGAGAAAATCGAAAAAAACTTAAAAAGTTATTAAATAAAGTACCCCCTCCGTTTGGCCAATTTTAATAAAACATTTGCTGTCACATCGCGGGCATATTCATACACCAAATACCCAATTTGAGGTTCGTACAATTTTAGTTTTTGAGCTTGTCTGTTCACACACACACACACACACACACACACACACACACACACACACACAGACCATTTCGCGGGACTTGGTTATTTGGACTCAGGGAACCCGAAAACGTGTATTTCCGTTGAAAAGAGGAAGTCGAAATTTTTCACGATCGCAATTATTTCCTTACTATATATTTCATATATCGGTAAGTGAAAGTAAAAATCTATCATTTTTGTATCAATTGGTTTAAGTGAAATAATTTTGCTTTAAAATATAATTAAGCTGATCTTAAGGGCTAATGTCATATTTGCTGTTCGGCAGTGATTCAAATGGCTCAAATGTAGTGGCAATGATTTATTTTGCAGCGATGAAAGAAAACTATTATTTTGAACAAAATATTTACTAAAGACGAAAAACTATACCTTTTTCCATTGGATGTTTTATAAGTTCTATCGCATGATATAAATAACCACAAAAACCGAAATCGATTAGTTAAAGCAACATTGGTCCTCCCGGAGTTAGTGGGCAGGACACACTACCGTCTTCCGGCCATAATGAAATCCCTGACCCCCCCCCACCTGTTATGAAAGTCCTGCATAACCTTCCTTCTTTTAAATATATTTATGGTATTATTATTATTATTGCTATATTTTGATTATTGTTTTTTTACCTTAGGTTGCCGACACCATATCAGAGCTCAATGGGCCCCGGCCTTCATTCCAGTATACCCACGCCAATGTCTTTCAGGCACAATCAACCAGGTAAATTACAATATATAATATATGGTTGGTTATTTGGGAAACAATCTAGAACCGTCTGGAAGAGTTAGGATTTTATTTACCGTGTGTCACATGTTTGGAATATCCCAAGTTATCACCAAGGAATATTCCTCTTTTTTTTCTTTTTTTTTTTTATTTCATCAGACTATTTAACTGGCGCCCAAACAAGGACTCGAATATGAGGACCCAGGGTTCGAATATTTAGATAGTCTGATGGACTAAAAGCCTTTTTAAAAAAAGGTTCAATGAAATGTAAAGATTACAACATACAGAATAACTAAATACTAGATCTAACAGATCTATATCTAACCAAGTACTAGATCTAACAGACTGGAAACACTCGGCTCTAGTTGCATGGATCTATATTCTATAGGAATGCGTAGTCGGCATTTATTCGGCGAGGAATATTCCTGTGTTATAACTCCAGACGGATCTAGAACGTTCTGCAAGGTATCAAAGGAACAGCGAGTCAGTCTAGCTTTGATCTGAGAAGCGTTACAGTTACTTCTTGTCACTGATAAATTTCATGTTCATGTTACTGTTTGATCGCATAAATATTAATTTCTGTTCTTGTTGTTTGCTTAACATCGTTGTATTTTTGTGTAAACGCAATATGTATGTATATTATGAGTAAATCATATAAATTAGGGTTCGAAATTATGAGTTGTATGATGGATATACCCTAGCAACAACTTACAAATTATAGCACCTGACAAATATACTCTAATTTACAATTTGCCGAACCAAATTAAAAATAAATATATTTCAAATTAAGATTTTTCCAAATCAATTTAAGACTTATTATAAGGGCATTTTATTTATATTATTAAATTCCTTGAAGTCAGTCTAGCTTCGACCATAAAAGTGTCACAGTTATTTCTAGTCACTAATAAATTTAACTGTTTCTCCAGCTAGATATTAATTTCTTTTCTCGTTTTTTGCTTAAATTGTTCTAATTTGTAGTAAATAAATATAGTTCAATCCAGAATTATTATTATTACTATTAATGAAATGATTAATAATGTTTTTTCTAGTCGATTGAAAAGAAGTTGAGCTCTGGATCTAATAATTAAGACATTTTTTTTTATTGGCGCTACCAATCAATACTGTCTGTATTGTTTTCTTGTTCACATTTATTAATTTCTCGGCCAACATTTACTTTAGTTAGTATTTTTTTTTATTTCAATAAAGATAAAAGAAAAATTCAATATGTTAATATTTTCTCACATGGCCTATAAAACGTCTATTTTACATTGGTAGTGCTAAAATATTCATGATTTAGGAGTACCAATAAAATTGTTATGCGACTGTAGAACATTACTATTTGATTATATCGTTCGAAATAGGCTTTGCCCCGCCATATTGAATGTAATAAAAATCTTCGAGGGCTTTTAACCTAATCGGATTCCAACGAGGTAGTAATTCAGTTCGCTTCGTCCTTTCTGGACAATCAGCTGATGTAAAGCTTTTGCATTTTATTATATCAGTATACCCTCAAGGGAAATTTAGCATAGTATATTATAGCATATTTATCATAGATATATTATATAATAGATTATATACATAAATATATATATATATATATATATATATATATATATATATATATATATATATATTAGAAGAAAGGAGGTTGCAAATATCATTTTAATCCTATTTAAGCGCTTATCTTATCATTGCGCTAGTATATTATTATAATAATTTGGGTTTGAAATATGTTTATTCACAACAAATTACAGCAATTAAAATAAAAAAAACGAGAACAGAAATTAATGCCTATCTGAAGAAACAGTTAAATTTATCAGTGACTGCTAGTAACTGTGACACTTAACTGGTCGAAGGTAGACTGTCTTCAAGGAATTTAAAAATATAACTAAAATATCCTGTAATAATTCTTAAATTGACATGAAAAAATCTTGATTAGAAATAACAAAAATTTAATCTGGTTTGGAAAAATCTATTGGATTGAAACAATGTATGTATATTATTTGTTAGTTCTGTCTTGCGTATGTCTATTATATAACTCATAATTTCGACCTTAATTTATATGATTTACTTGTAAAATATATACATATAGCGTTTCCGAGCTTACTTTAGAGTTTTACAAACCCAATAGGGATTTTTCTTAACCAAATTTAGAATTTTCCGTTTCAAATTAGCGTTCTTTCAAATCAGTTTAAGGAATTTATACAACGCCATATTGTTTCTTGGTTGTTTAACGTCACTTCATGCTACTAAGGCTAATCGGACGATGCTACAGTCGGAAACCTAAATTTTGCCTCTCCAGGTATAATCAGGATAGGGATCTGTAACGAGTACCTGACATCGTACAGGCACGGAACCTCCATTGTACGTCCTATCCGAGGGACGGCATAGCCAAGGAATTTTTACTCCCTTTAAGAAATCTTAGCGCCACTGCGGGACCCTTACCCGCGAACTTGTAAGCTGCTATGCTAACCAATAATCCACAGGTGACCCCAATTTTTGAGAACTGAGATTTTTAATTCAAAAACAACTTGGGAAAAAAATGATTAATCGGAAAGATATAGGGAAATAGATCATGCTTTAATAGGAACTTTTATGGTAAGGAATTGGTGTGAAATTATGTTCGCATTAATCCAGAAAATGTTTGAATTTTTTTTTTTTTACGTCCCCTTCTAAGAATGGCATAGACAAGGATATTTTACTCCCTTTGAAAAATCCTACTGCTGGGTTGCGAACCTGCCACCTTTAGTATTATAAGATGCTATGCAAGCAGTGCACCCCACAGGTGACACCTTCATATTATTCATAATATGTACAACTAACATATCCTGTAATAATTCTTAAATTGATATTTATATTTATATATTGATAATTATATTTGAAGTGGAAAATTTAATTTGGTTTGGATTATGTTGGTCAGATGCTAATGTTTGCATTTTCTGGCTTGGGTAGAGTAAACCATACAGTTATTGGCACTCAGTACAAAGAAAATTATTATTTTCTCAGAAAAGTAATTTAAACCCACATAAGGATTACATTTTTTATCCTGAAAATAAACAAAAAATAGTATAAATGTCTCATAGTTCTTCTATTCCATTCAAAATTCCGTACCTCCAGAATACCCCAAACATAATGACATGTACCCCGACCGTAACCACAAAACCTAAAGATAATATGTAGGTAACCTAATGGAAGGTACCCGACTCCAAGATCTTTACGTGCTATAAAATAAAAATGTCTGGGAGAGAGCTTTACGGCTCTGTGAAGAGATATTTACGTCTTAACAGTTCCTTCAGTCGATGGGCCGGTGCACTTTACATCCCCTCAATATTATTACTGTCTCCTGCAACCCTTTTTCATACGATAATAAAAAATAAATAAAATATTTATAGACATATTAATATATATTTTACTTATATATATAATTATATTCAATCAGTAATAATTGAATAAATGAATATAATCATTTATATTCAGTAATCAAATAAGTATAATTAATCAACAAATTTCTAAATGTTTAAAGACTTTTCTTAAAAACATAGTAAACAAAATGTTGGTGAGTATTATTGGCACCCCAACTTTAACTTAAAGAAATAGGTGAACAAGTCCTAATTTTATTACAAAATATACATGAGTCTAATGTTTGAAGGGTCCTCTAAGTCATCTATGAAGTAAGACTTAAACAAACTAACCATAGGGAAGATTTCACAATTAAATCAGTGCCAATAACTAGAGTTGGCACTTTTAACAATAAATATTGCCATATGGTAAAACTATTGAACTTTTGACCCAAAAAAAAACCTCTTGAGTCTTTATAAGGATAGATAAAGAGGAGTTATAGGAAGTTTCAATTAGATCCCTTCATAAGAAGTATTGTTTTTAATGTCACCACTGAAATTTAGTCTTAAGGGTGCCAATAACTGTACGGTTTACCCTATATCCATCATATACTATTAAGTATACTCTTTTTTTATTCTTTTTCGTTGAGAATAAAATGATTCTTTTTTTTCCACTGTCTGTAAAATCTAACTGTTATGTTAATTGGAGTTGATATGTGAGTAGAAACTGTTGGAACGACCTAACGGAGTGCGGGGCCAACAATAGTCAGTTCACAGCACGTCTTGTGCAAATAGTCAGGTCTCTTTCTCTCTCTGTACTGTCAGTAGTTGTTTAGTAATACTGTAGTGAAGTAGTGTCTGTATGGTGTAGTACAGTTAGTGAGCGCTTGAAGTGTTGTATATTATTGTAATATCTCCCACAGAGTTCGTGTGAGTATGTAGTATATTTTTACTTTCACTTACCTATATATGAAATATATAGTAAGTGGAAGTATTGCGATCGTGAAAAAATTCGACTTCCGGTTTTCAACGGAAATACGCGTTTTGGGGTCCCCTGAGTCGAAATGACCAAGTCCCGCGAAATGGTCTGTGTGTGTGTGTGTGTGTGTGTGTGTGTCTGTGTGTGTGTGTGTGTGTGTCTGTGTGTGTGTGTGTGTGAACAGACTAGCTCAAAAACTATAAACCGTGCGATCCTGAAATTGGGTATTCAGTGTAGGTATATGCCCACGATGTGACAGCATAAATTTCATCAAAATTACTTAAAGGGAGGGGGTACTTTACTTAATAACTTTTTAGTTTTTTTTCGATTTTCTCAAAAACGGCTCTAACGATTTTGATTAAACAGAGTATTTCATCTATTTATATGCCCGAGATATGACTGTAAAAATTTCATCAAAATTGATTAACCGGAGGGGGGACTTTACTTAATAAATTTTGTAACATTTTCACGTGTTTTTTTTATTTACTCTAAATCGGCTTTAACGATTTTGATCAAACTGGGTATATGATGTATTTATATGCCCGAGATATGACTGTAAAAATTTCATCAAAATTGATTAACCGGAGGGGGGACTTTACTTAATAAATTTTGTAACATTTTCACGTGTTTTTTTGATTTTCTCAAAAACGGCTCTAACGATTTTGATTAAACTTAGTATTTGATCTATTTATATGCCCGAGGTATGTCTGTAAAAATTTCATCAAAATTGATCAACCGCAGGGGGCACTTTACTTATTAAATTTTGTATCATTTTTACGTGCTTTTTTTATTTACTCAAAAACGGCTTTCACGATTGTGACCAAACTGGGTATTTGATGTATGTATATGCCAAATATATGATAGCCGACATTTCATCAAAATCGATCAACCGAAGGGGGGACTTTACTTAATAAATTTTGTATCATTTTCACGGGGTTTTTTATTTACTCAAAAACGGCTTTAACGATTAATAAAAATAAGATATGAATGTAGAAAAATGTGTGACTTTGGGAAATGATATTTAACAAAACACGTCAATTTCTTATCTAAGTAAGTTGGTAAGTGAAAGTTGTGTGTTGCGCGCACGCACCAGATTTTTTAGTATTCATGTGTACCGGGGTGTACACACTGGATACGATACACAGGGTATACAAATAGGGCGTCTGTACTCAAAACACATTTTGTAATCGATATTTAAAAAAATCTAGTACGGTTCCCGCAACACACAACTTTCACATACAAACTTATTAGAGTAGAAATCAACGTGTTTTGATAAATGTGTAAACGTCATCTAGCAACTTCACAAAAAAAAATCTTTTTCAACTTATGTTTGTTATTCTCCACAAGTTAAAGAATGTTATAATTGTTGAAAAACTTTAATGTAAACCTTATTTTTTAGGGACCTAAAACAATCTTGATTTCATCAACAGTCGATTTTTTTTTTTTTTTTTTTCCACTGCTTCCTTGTTTTCTACTGAGAGTTTCTTGTTGTAAATATATCGTGAAGGTGTATCCATAGAAGGTATATTTACGGCTCGTAGTAAATAAATACTTAAGTTTCTAATGTTGGTCTCTTATGACTTTCCGGAAACCGAGAACGATTACTGTTCCTCTAAAACCACCTTATATTGCATTCAGATATAATTTCCTTTCTTAAGAAGATTCATTTCTACCAATGCTCTTACTGAAAAAATATGCTCAATGCATCCCCTTCCTGCTCTGAACCCTCCTTGTTCTTCCGGAATCAGTCTTTCACTGTCAGCCCAAATTTGCAACCTATATGCTGAAATAGCAGTAAATAGTTTTGTGATATTATTGATTAATGATATACCGCGGTAATTATCTATATCTTTCTTGTCTCCTTTTTTGTGAAGTATAATTAGTTTAGATTTCGTCCATAAGTTCGGATTTTTTTTCGGTTTCCATTATGTTATTGTAGAGATTTAGCAAATAATGTTCCCATTCTGGCGTTAAGTTTTTTAAAACTTCATAGGTTATATCGTCAAGACCGGGGATTTATTATTCTTCCTAAGTTTGATACAGTATTGCAGTTCTTCCAAAGAAAATGGTAAATCTAAAACTGGATGAGTTACTGAAAAAAACGAAGTTTCTGAAATCAGTTTTTGCCCGAACAGTAAAATGCTTTACCCATTCATCAATACTTATTTCATTAGGTTGCACTTTAGGAGATTAAGAGAATTTACTGCTATCCAAAATTCGCTACTATTTCTAAAATTTTGCAGTTTAATTATAATATTATCTCTATATTCCTTTTTTTTTTACTGTCTAACAATTTTCTGTAGTTAAATTTAGATTGAAGATAATCCAATACTGCAGGATCTAATGGCCCTAGGATTTTTTAATGGGAGTTAAAAATCCATGGCTGTGTCGTCCTTCGGATACGACGTAAAAGGGACGTCCCAAGCCTGTACGATGTCAGGTACTCGTTAGATTAGATTCCTCTCCTAATTATACCTGGATAGGCA
The DNA here is from genome assembly GCA_911387785.2 of Aelia acuminata. Taxonomy (NCBI): domain Eukaryota; kingdom Metazoa; phylum Arthropoda; class Insecta; order Hemiptera; family Pentatomidae; genus Aelia; species Aelia acuminata. Next base: position 3,997,437 of record OU426982.1, on the reverse strand, counting down.
AAATTTAGGACTCCCACTGTAGCATCCGCCGATTAGCCTCAGCATTGGTGGATCCAGGGGGGCTGCAGCCCCCCACCATTTGCACATTTTTTGACATTTAAAGATAGAATTTAACTTTACCAAAAGAAATGAAGTAACGTAAAGAACAAATAATAAGCAGAACAAGTAGAATTTTATCTGTGGCAAAGGAATATAAAGTTAAAAAATCTGATGGACAGATTCAAGGGAAGCGCTTTGACGATGAATGCTGCGACTGTGGTGTATGGTGGGATTTGCTAACGAGGTTTCTCAAATTAGTTAGTTGTTGACTTTCTCTTGAGTGAACAATGAATCTCCTCCTAGTTTCACTAAATAACAAGATAACAGTTCCCTAAAATAGGGATAATTATTATCTTTATCTTCATTATTAGCAAAAGTATAATAAGAAAATAAAAACAAGTTTACAACAACATAGGCTAAAGTTTCGGTTGTTTGTTGAACGTCACTTTATGCCACTTAAAGATTCTTGTAACACTTGATTATCAGTGTTTTAAGAAAGTTTATTCAATGCCAATTAAGAGGTTTATATCAATATGAATAACTATTTTGTTTTTAAATTATCATAATTTTATTTATTTAACTAACGTCACTTTATGCTACTAAGGCAAGGGGTAGCCTGTGGTGTAGTGGTTAGTATAGAAACCTACAATACTAAAGGTCCCGAGGTGGCCCTAGGATTTTTTAATGGGAGTAAAAAATCCTTGTCTATGCCGTCATGGGAGTAAAAAATGCCTTGTTGCGCCGGACGCGAACCCGTCACGTTTAATAGTGCAGGTTCTTATGCTAACTGCCACACAACAGGTGACCCCAAGTTTCGGGTGTTAATTTTTAATGGTATTGGATACAGCTATAAGAAATTTATGTTATGTTAGTTTGTTATTAGGTCACTTTATGCCACTAAGGCTAATCTGACGATGCTACAGTGGCAGTCCTAAATTTTGCCTATCCAGGTATAATTAACATAGGAATCTCTAATGAGTACCTGACATCATACAGGCTCGGCCATTTTACGTCCTATCCGAGGGACGGCATTGACGAGGATTTTTTACTCCCATTAAAACACCCTAGGGCCACCACGGGACGCGAACTCGCGATCGCCAAAATCCCTTTCTACTTTTTATGTTAATTTATCCAATGGGAAAAATGTTATATGGAAAGATGTTTTTTTCCATTTTGTTTTTGCGAAATGGTAGTTTTCTTTCTTTCCAACAAAACGAAAAAGAAATAACGGAAATAGGAAAATTATCAACAGAGCTGTGGCTTATTTCATTTTTGTTCTCTTGTTTTTTCTTCCGTTATATCCGTTATAGTGTACCCAATTGAAAAAATAGACTTATAAGGAATACAAAACCTGACTTCCTATTGAGTAGAGGAATGTTACTCTACTTACGAGCCATTTTTTTTTTTTTATATAATTTAAAAAAATACTGCAAAGATTTACAATTCTTTCTTGTTCGTTAGTAATTGAAGCGTGGAAATACATAAGGGTAAAGTGCCTTAGGAAATTTTTACAGAAATAATAATACACTCTAGGGTGAACTACGTTCGTGGCATACCCCCATACCATCTTTCATACGTTCAATGAACTCTTTTCTAACAACAAAACATTATTATACTCATTTCTGAAGAATTTTGCCTTAGACCCTTATGCATTTCCATGCTTCAATTTAAAGCTTACTATTATGTGTAATGATGTCTTTGAGTAAATTTCACCGGAGAAATTATATTTATATAATGTGTAACCTCAGAATGCAATTAACAGTTGTAATAGCTAAATAAAATTTTGATGCTCGATTCTACATTCCGTTTTGTTTCAATAATTTTTATCATAAACATGATTCACAAATAACTCCAGTCATAAAAAGGTAAATTTTTTCTTTTTTATCAAAATATGAAAAAATTAAACTTAATTTTTATTCCGCTGTAATAAACATTTAAAGTATTATATTTGATTGCTTAATTGTTAGTCAGGATTTTCAGTTATCTTTTTTTATTTTGGAAAGCCAACTTTTAGATCCCTACATGTGGATGGTTATCAGTTTTGTAAAGTATTCCTGTACAATTTTTAAAATCTTTTATAACATTATCAGTTTTGTAAAGTATCCATGTTATGTAAACATGCCATCAGTTGGATTTGGTTTCCATTATTCTGTCACTCCTAGTTGTTACTATCTATAATTAATAATTACGTGATAAACATTTAATTATCACCCTCTAGCATAGTTACTCATATTTGTCTTTTTTTAGCCCTGATGAAGATCCACAAGTAAGGATCGAAACGTTGGCTTTCCAAGATAAAAAAAAGATAACTGAAAATCCTGACTAACAATAAACCTATCTTATTATACAGGGTGTCCAGAAAGAGTATTCGGGTTTTTGTTACTGTGAAATGATAAGAGGTTTTTTGGCCCAAGAACTTCAAAAGTTTAAAGGATATAACTCTAGAACATGGTTTCAGCAAGACGGGGCCACTTGCCATACTTCAGACTTATCAATCGCTACGGTAAACGAATTACTCCAAAACAAAGTGATTTCTCGTAGAGGCACCATTAGCTGGCCTCACAGGAGTCTCGATCTCAGTCAAAAGGACTTCTTTCTGTCGGGATACCTGAAAAGTAGGGTATACGAAAAAAAAAAACGACTAATCTAACGCAATTGAAGCAAAATATCAGAACAGAGCAATCTCAGGAACAACGTGTCAGCGCGTTTTTAGAAATCTGCGTTTGAGATTCGAGGAGTGCCAGCAGCGTTATGGTGAACGCCTAGACAATATTGTTTTTTCTAAATAAATTTCCAGTTCATTGTGTTTAAATAAAACGTAAACATCCTACTTAATATTCTATATTTGAGATTTTATTCAAAACTTTCAAACCCCGAATACTCTTTTTGGACACCCGTTATTTGATTGTTTACATATTTGAACTTGGCGGTCGTGGTAGTTATCGTGAGCGGCCGCTAGGTGGCAGAGGTGCGCAAGCCCTCGTGGGCCGGCGAGAGGGGATGTTATTGTTTGGCTCCTACTGTCATCGTTTGCTCAACTCCTTCGTGTTTTAATGTGTGTGGGCGTTTTTAAATATCTTTGTCGGCTTCTACTCACCCTAATTCATTCCGAACAGGTTTCTGCTACACCTACAACATTTCACTTCCTAGTTTAAATCCCCACCTAGCTACTGTCAGTTGTATTGTTTCGGATCTCTCAACTTGTCATTCCATTCATAGTTCGTAAAAATCATTTAAAACATTCCCAAAACATAAAACTGCCAAAGAACTAGTCAGAGAGGAGTTTTCTATGCCAGTCATTGACTCTGAAGATATTGCTCAACTGTATACCTGACCCTACCTATTTTTTTTTGTCAGTCTTGGAAAAAAATTATAAAAAAATGCTTACACTCTAGTTTTCTGCCCTAGTTTTACCGATGTCGGTTTTGTTTTTACAGTATCAAGCCCCCTCAAGTGTCCTTCTACTAGCAGTTCCAGATCAACTAGTCCGTCGCATTCATTTATACCCACACCGAGAACTTCTGTCAGGTCTTCCCTCAATGAAAAACAAGTTTCTCAAAGGTAAATTATAAAAAGAAAACAATATTTATTTATTTCAACTCCAGAAAGATATCCTTCATAATATTCAATTCTTTCAGTGCACCGAGAGTTGTCAGCACAAGAAATCCTAATGCTATAAGCAGCCCGTACAATACACCTAACAAAAATGGTTCTATGTTAGATAAGTTAAAACTTTTCAATCCCAAAGATAAACCAAAAACGAGTAAGTGATAATGTGTATTTATTTTATTATTTGAAAATATGATTCCATTTTCTATTCTAATCTTACCGATGTATTATTTAATCTAATAGCTGTAGGAAGTGCCAAAAGAACCTCTAGTTCGAGCGGTTTCAGTTCAGCAAAGTCTGAAAGAAGTGATTCCTCTACTAGTCTTCATAATGAAGCTAAACCAAGGTAAACCATCTTTTCTGTTTCTTCATTTGTTTTTTATTTCAGGTGATACCTAAACACCCGGATTATTTTCATATTTATACTTTTTAGATGCTTATAAATGGAAAATAAATTTGAAACGTCACACGTTATAAAATAAATAAAAAAGGTTTTTAAGAAAATTTAAGTTGGAGAAAAAATAAGTTGGATGTTTACACCCAAAATAAAAAAAACAAATGAATCTTCCAAAGAAACAAAATAATTCCAAGGAAATATTTTTTAATTTTGTTCAAATAAATAAAAAACAAGCAATTATTTAATATTTTTTCTAGATCAATATTGTGCATATGTTTAATAACAAAATACACATAGAAATATCTGACTGCATCAATCATCATTTGATAAAATACTCAGTTTTTTTTTTCTTTTTGTAACCAATAATTAATTTTTATAATCTTTTATTTTTTAATCATTCATAAGACAATATTTTATTAAATATAGGTTAAATTTTATTTTATAATTTATTGAGTTAAGTCTAAAAATTAAGAGAAAAATCATAATTTAAGAATAAGTTAATTTCTTTTAATTATTTTTTTTAATATAAAAGATTAAACATAAACCTGAATGGAAATAAATAAATTTTGTTTTCCCTATCCATTACAATGGATTATGATAAAATAATCAATGAAACCATGTTTAAAAATTCTCTGTAATAATTCATTGTTACTGATATTCATTATTTTATTTATTTTTTTTTTTTTATTTACATAATTGATGAAAATTTAGTTTATAACTTTTTCTGACTTTTCTGGGGTGATGTATTCATTTTAATGATGGCTCATCCATTGGGAATTAGAGTGCTTACACCCATGCCATCTTTAATACGTTCAATGAACTCTTTTCTAAAAACAAAACATTACTTATACCCATTTCTGAAGAATGGCTTTGGCACATCTAACAATTTGGCAAAAAAAAAAATCTGGTGCGTGCGCGCAACACACAACTTTCACTTACCAACTTACTTAGATAAGAAATTGACGTGTTTTGTTAAATATCATTTCCCAAAGTCACACATTTTTCTACATTCATATCTTATTTTTATTAATTGTTAAAGCCGTTTTTGATAAATAATAAACCCCGTGAAAATGATACAAAATTTATTAAGTAAAGTTCCCCCTTCGGTTGATCAATTTTGATGAAATGTTGGCTATCACATATTTGGCATATACATACATCAAATACCCAGTTTGGTCACAAACGTGAAAGCCGTTTTTGAGTAAATAAAAAAGCACGTAAAAATGATACAAAATTTATTAAGTAAAGTCCCCCCTGCGGTTGATCAATTTTGATGAAATTTTTACAGACATATCTCGGGCATATAAATAGATCAAATACTAAGTTTAATCAAAATCGTTAGAGCCGTTTTTGAGAAAATCAAAAAAACACGTGAAAATGTTACAAAATTTATTAAGTAAAGTCCCCCCTCCGGTTAATCAATTTTGATGAAATGTTTACAGTCATATCTCGGGCATATAAATTCATCAAATACCAGTTTGATCAAAATCGTTAAAGCTGATTTAGAGTAAATAAAAAAAACATGTGACGTTACAAAATTTATTAAGTAAAGTCCCCCCTCCGGTTAATCAATTTTGATGAAATTTTTACAGTCATATCTCGGGCATATAAATTCATCAAATACCAGTTTGATCAAAATCGTTAAAGCTGATTTAGAGTAAATAAAAAAAACACGTGACGTTACAAAATTTATGAAGTAAAGTCCCCCCTCCGGTTAATCAATTTTGATGAAATTTTTACAGTCATATCTCGGGCATATAAATTCATCAAATACCAGTTTGATCAAAATCGTTAAAGCTGATTTAGAGTAAATAAAAAAAACACGTGACGTTACAAAATTTATTAAGTAAAGTCCCCCCTCCGGTTAATCAATTTTGATGAAATTTTTACAGTCATATCTCGGGCATATAAATAGATGAAATACTCAGTTTAATCAAAATCGTTAGAGCCGTTTTTGAGAAAATCGAAAAAAAACTAAAAAGTTATTAAGTAAAGTACCCCCTCCCTTTAAGTAATTTTGATGAAATTTATGCTGTCACATCGCGGGCATATACCTACACTAAATACCCAATTTCAGGATCGTACGGTTTATAGTTTTTGAGCTAGTCTGTTCACACACACACACAGACCATTTCGCGGGACTTGGTCATTTCTACTCAGGGGACCCCAAAACGTGTATTTCCGTTGAAAACCGGAAGTCGAATTTTTTCACGATCGCAATACTTCCACTTACTATATATTTCATATATAGGTAAGTGAAAGTAAAAACTTTGTTTTATTTTTTTGGCACTTAGACCTTTATGCATTTCCACGCTTCAATTGTTTTTATGTTTAATATTATCAAGATAGTATTGTATTTGAATATTTGATATTAATAATAATTTATTGTTCCTTTTTTTACCTTTCAGTCAATTAGAAAAAAAAGAATTATCGCAAGTAGACGCTGCTAAAGTCAGCAACAGAAAGAAAGTAGTCAGAGTAGAAACGAAACTCGTTAGGCCGAGCAGGTCGTTGGCTAAACCTCAGCAGCAGCAACAACAACAACATTCGAGGAGGGAGAGCAAAGAGGAACCGAGGCCTGTCTTCGATGAGCCCAAACAAGCAGTGGCCTACCAGAGACCACCTTCTTCAGAAGCAAAAGAGGTCGTCCCCCATCAGCCTCAGCCGAAACCAGAAGAAGTCCAGGAGCATAAGGAGGACAATCCCCCTCCTCCGCCCGCTCCAACCTCCAACGTGAGTACATATTTTTATATTTTTGGTGCTTATCAGATGAAATTTAGTAATTGTTTTAAGTTATTGAATAAAAAGTTTATATTATAACCAGTTCATGATAAAAGCAGCACTTCAGTAAATATTGTGATTTTTTTTTTTTTTTTTTTTGTTCGGTACCCCTACCTGGCCATGTGTGGCATACGGGGGGTTACTCTACAGGTGTAACCAACCTATTCTAACCATGGTGGGAGGGTCGAGATTTATTCCGTGGGGCCTCCACGAAATAAAACCCTCCCAGGGCAGATTCGAACCGCCGCCGTTCGGCTCGAGCGTGCAACAGCGGGTCCCGCTCCTACACGCTCGGCTATCCCGGCCCAGGATGAAATATTGTGATTTAATCACTGTTACACTCTATAAATTAGGACTGATTATTATCTTTAAATTATGAAGCAGTTTATACAGCTGACATTCCAACCCATCCCAACACTGTTATCACCACCTACGCCGATGAGACAGCTGTGCTAGCAGTTAATAATGACCCAGACCTTGCATCCCAAACTCTCCAATCCCACATCACAATCCTCGTAGAATGGTGTCAAAACTGGAGAATCAAAATCAATCCCATCAAATCACATTTACACTTTGTCGTAAACCTATGACCTCCTGTCCTATAGTATCCTTTAATAACACTCCACTTATCCCTGTGGAACAGATCCGTTACTTAGGACTTTACTTGGGCAAATGCCTTACTTGGAATCCTCATACAAAACTGAAACAACAAGAAACTGCTCGTCGCTTCCGACTACTTCATCACTTACTTGACATAAGCTCGAAACTATCAATTAATTATAAAAGGCTAATTTACATGAAAATAATAAGACCTATTTGGACTTACGGCATCGAGCTTTGGGGCTCCACCAAACAATCAAACTCCTCTCGAATCCAATCCTTGCAATCCAAAATCCTTAACGCTCCTTATTTCGTCACAAATAAACTCATCCATAAAGACCTTAATGTCCCATATATTGCCAATTTGGCCCGATCCAGATACCAATTCTGTCATAATAAACTCCCGACCCACTCGAACCCTCTTGTTTCCAGCCTCGCTTCCTCCTCAATTCCAGACAATCCTCCTAGGCGTTTGAAAAGAAGATGGCCTCGGAACCTTCAATGTTAAGTGTATCAGTTGAGAGCTACTAATGGGTAGCTTCTCTTCAAGTTTGTTCAAGACATATTTTTCTTAGTATTATCACATATACTAAATGTATTTCTTTAAATACAGTTGAAAATTTCAATAAATAAATAAAAAAAGTAAATAAAAAAAAATTATGAAGATCTTTTAGACTATTTTTAGATTAAAGAAATAGCTTAAAGTAGCCTCTTTCTTAAAAACCTTTATTCTGTCAATTCATTGTATTGTTTGGCGTTTCGATTATTCTAAAGCATTTTCAAAAAAAAAAAAAAAAAATGAAATCAGAAAAATGTTTTTCACTCTAAGAAGTCAGCCTAGTCTAATGAATAAGAATTGTTTGAAAAAAGAACACCATAGCTGTTCTCTTGTCTGGCGTAGTGTGAGACGTGTACGAACTCTTTTTCTTTGATCGCTGAATAAGAAGCCGTGTTTTCCTTCCTAACTGCTCAACCCGTAACCTTTCGAGGGTTGATTATTTTATTTTATCTTGATTATATTTTGTATTGATTATTAATTATTTTATCTTATAAAATAATTAATATAATATATTTTCATTTATTTTAATTAAATAAATAATTTTATTATAATTTTATAATATAAATAATTTTTATATAATTTTTGTTTATTTTAAGAGTGTAAATAGTAAATATCTGAAGTGATGCATTTCATCGTTATAATTTAATTTTTTTTAAATATTTTTTTATGTGTTATAATTTTTATTTTTGTTTTAATGTTATGGGTGCAATAATTTTTGCTTATTTATATGAAGCACATATGTTTGTTTTTGGGTTGTTTTTTTTATGGCAATAGCACTTTGTTTATGCGCGAACACTTTCCTCGGCATGTTTACTAACGCTTGAATTTATACAGCTTTTGTTTTTGTAAAACCAATCACTGATTATGTTTTATTTTCTAAAAACAACAATAAAGAATTTATTTATGATTATAGTACATTTTACAAAATTTCTAAGTTCATAAGTTTAGTTTTATCTTTAGCAATTGAAAGCATGAGTGGATGAAGTTCATGTCTTCAATTGCCTTTATCATTTAATTTTATTTTGTTTTTTTGTCATCTTCTTGATTACTAAGTAGAGTAAATGGTCAAAATAATTGTTGGTTAGTTGCCGCATAATTTTATTAATTTTCTTTCAATTAGCATGTGGTCCAAAGCTGGGACCTAATTTGTTTCAAGTATTGAACACCACTTTCAAAACCCAACCGACATATCAGCCTTAATTCAATACTCACACCTTTACCAAACCTTCCTATCGGAAATTTCTCAAACTTTAGCTGATTAATCTTTTGGAGATAACTAAGTGGCCGGTCACTTGTTTACATGGCCATTTTAACCACTGAGTTGCTTTACGTTTGCGTTAGACCTATCTACCAGGTTGAGCTTACTCTCTTTATTGTTGTATCAACGTCTGTAATATCTAAGTTCTTCAGTTGACTCGTACCTCTTTAGTCCAAATATTTTTTAAAAAACTTTAGCCGTTTCTCAACCCCTCAATGCAGAAAGCCACATTTTACATCTCAAAGGAAGAATAATAGCTTACTTTTACAATAATAATATTAAAGATGGTTTTTATGCTAATTGTTAACCTAATTGTATTGCATGTAACATATGATTTGCAGATGGAAACAGCTGAGCCCTTGAGGGTAGCTGGTGGCAGCTGCATTCCGAAGCCGACTGCGATAGTGAAGGGGTTCTCAAAGCCGACCCACACCGTCGCGCCGATGCCCCCGCGGCAGGAACCCCCTCTCTACCAGTCGCTCGAGAAGGAGAAGGTAATCGTCGATACGCACTATAGCATCCCTAACAAGGTACGACCCATTTACCTTTAGCTTTTAGATATTTAAATACTGGTGGTCGGGTAATACTGGAACTCACGCGTCGCTCTCATGCACAAAAAGTAAATTGCCTCTTGTAGTGATATACTCATTATTCACTAACATTGCATCGCTTTTTTTCTGTTAAAATTAAATAAATTTCTGTTAGCTCTCTTCTAAAAAAATATATATATATTTTCAAAATTACCCCTTTAGGAATACACCTATAATTCCACTTGTATATTCCCAAGATGTGAAGAAGATTCTATATTAATCAGGTGTTTTTTTTTAAAAAAAAAAAAAGAAGGATAACATAAAAAAGCTATCCATTGTTTGTATTTAATCATTTATTTTCTCCAACGTTTCGGGTTTCTGGCCCATGTTCACAGAATTATCCAGAGTTACATTATTACCTACTTTGTCAATACTTTTTAAGCTGTACACATTTGTCAATGATTAAAATTAATAAAAGTTAAAAACATTTTTTGAAGGTTATAGAACTCTTTTTGTCTCCAGTGACAAGGGAGAAGAGTGTGACAATGAATCACAGAAATTCTTCTTTAAATTTTATAATTTTAATCATTGGCATATGTTTATAGCATAAAAATTATAAACAAATCAGATAGTTATAGAATATGCAGTAATGTAACTCCGGCTAATCCTGTGAAACATTGGAGAAAATAAATGACTAAAAGAACAAAAAATGGAAGAGGTTCTTTCTTTTTGAAAAAGAAAAAAAAACCTGGCTTATATTTCCACAAAAATTTAATTACCACTACAATAGCTCGCAAAAAATATCAAATGAATGATGCTTTATGTTAATTTATTTCTTCAAGAAATTTTTGCATGTTGCATGCTGCTCCTGAATTTTTCATTATATTGTATGCATTAATTTTAACCTGCAGCTTGTTTTAATTTGAGTTTGTCATTGAGTGTAGCCAAAAAGAAAGATAGTTTTATTAGCCCAATCCACATCTGCTCGTGTTCTCCCTTTCCAATCTTTCACTTCATTTTAAATCTTAACTTAGGACCTAAGTTTAGAATTATCAGGTACTATCAATAGCTGGTACTGCCAACAGCATCGTTAGAAAGTTGTGCGTTATGTACTATATGTTCTGTTTCTCTGGTAAGAGGCTTAGTGAGTCAGTCAAATATCCTCTTGACTATTTCCGAGGATATGTATTAAATTGTATAATTATTTTTAACTTTATATGTATTTTTTTTTTTTTTAATTTTTAAGTTACGAAAAAAATTCCCTATACTTTAATTTAATTCTTAGTTGATTTTGTATTTCTCCTTTCTCGTATTACTGTTTTTTCATATGACCTATGTGGCTTTTTTTTCGTTTTTTTTATATATTTTTTTTAAATTAGGTAGGTTTAATTCTTACCTGTGTAGGTAAATATTTATTTTGTGACTGGTAAATATTTATTTTGTAGTTGCACCTTTGTTTATAAAACAAAAATAATGATAAATATATATTCTAAAATGTATTTTGTATCTCACATGCCGATTTTTTTATCCTGCTGATTGATTTCTGAGAAATTTAAAATTTTTAATCCTCTCAAATTTCGCATGTTTTATTTTTTTATTTTTTAAATTATCACTTCATAAAGTTCAGCTGTAATCAGATCGCACATAGGCAAGAAGATGGTTAAAATTCAAAATAAATAATTTTTGAGTTATCGATATCGTTGGAATCAGAATAATAAAACCTACATTGCCAGAATATAGTCAAAATGGTATTAATAGATCTGTTTGCTTAAGGTGCAATTTGTTTTATGGAGGGGACGATGGTGTTAACGCAGGTAGAGGGTTACAGTTAGTAGCAGTGGCACTGGCTGCCGCAATGGTAGGCTATTTGTCATCAAAGAGGTACAGAGTGAAATTGAGAATGCAGTAGTGACTTCACATGTGATTATAAAAAAAAACAGTTTTTTTTTTTATTTTAACCATTTTCTTGCTGAGGTGCGATATGTATTCATTACTAACTGATGAATGTTTATTGTATTCATTCATATTTAATTATTAATTCTCATTGACTAATATATTTTATTGTGTTAACAAATTGAACTTCATTTATATGTATATATATATGTATTTTTTTTTTTTCCAGCTCGAAGCTGTATTGGAAGTATCACATGAAAGGCAGTCGTCGGTGGAAGAGGTCGAAGAAGCGATGGCAAACGTGAAGCCTATGCAACCCCTCCTTCCTGGCTATAACAAGAGAACTGTTTCCATCTCTCCGAGGACGATTCCTCCAAACAGGAGTAGGGGTAAGTGCAGGGATTGATGTAGTTAATATTATTTTTATTATATCGTGAGATGACAAAAATGTAGAGACCTGGGTTCAAATCCCATGGCCATTGCTAATCTTTTATCTTCAGGTAAATTTATTTGAAATTATGACTAATAAATAAAAAAAAATCCTTTACATCTCACAGTGGCCATAAGATTTTTTAAAGGGAGTGAAAAAAATCCTTGGCTATGCTGTCCCTTGGAGCAATACTCCAATGGAGGCCTTCCAATACCTTGGAAGTGTAGTGGCAAAAGATGGAGGAGCTGACAACAATGTGGAAAGCCGTATAAAAAAAGCTAAAGGTGCTTTCGACCAGCTCTGCACTTTATGGCGTACCAAGGAAATAAATTTGCACTCAAAGCTTCGCATTTTCAATTTAAATGTGAAGTCCGTTCTCCTCTATGGATCAGAGATGTGGAGTGTGACATGATCTATCTCAGCCCGTTTCCAAAGTTGCTTAAGGTATATCTTGGGAATTTGGTGGCCAAGAATCATCTCCAATGAGGAACTACTTAGAAAAACAAAGGAAAAGAAAGTAGAAGCCGCCGAAATAAGAACCAGGAAATGGAGATGGATTGGACACGCATTAAGGAGGAGAGACAGCATCGCCCGGGAGGCCCTTGAATGGAACCCTCAGAGACAGCGTCGTGTCGGAAGGCCAAGGAAAGACATGGAGGAGTTCTGTCATGGAAGAGGCTAAGAGCCAAAATCATACATGGACCACCCTCAAGGAGATGGCTCCAGATCGAGATAGGTGGCAAAACTTCATAAAGGCCCTATGTCCCACTGAGGGATAACAGGAAATAATAATAATAATAATGCTGTCCCTCAGTTAGGACATAAAATGGAGGTCCTGAGCCTGTACGATGTCAGGTACACATTAAAGATTCCTATCCTAAATAAACCTGGATACACAAAATTTAGGACTCCCACTGTTGCATCGTCTGATGAGCCTTAGTGGCATAGAGTGACATGAAACATACAAACAATAACCATTCCTTTGCTGTAGTTTTTTACGACTTTTTAAAACCAGTAAAGTAATGAAATGATACCTCACATAAATAAACAAGAATGTCACTTTTTAATTTTTAACACGTTAGGTGCGGCGACGTATTTTATGGGTATCCTGAATCGGATGGTATCGTTCCCCGGGGTCCGACTGCTGCATAGACGGTATCGGCCGTCGGGGTCCAATGGGAATGCTCTGATGAAAGTGTTATTTTTTTTACTGAAAAGTGAATTAAACGAGCTTCTCAAGGGCATTATCTCTTGGTAAGGATTAGACCTAGACATAACAGGCGCAGGACATGCCCCCGGGTTCCGATACAGGATTTACATCATACTTTATCGAAAATAGCATTAAACTGCTGGAATTTTGAATTACCATCCATATTGATAAGTTTTGCCATGTTAAAACGATTTTTTGGAGTCTTTTACTGCTTTACAACCTCTCACTCTATGATAAAAAAAAATTCTTTTTAAAGAAATGAATTTATATAAAATAAATAAAGCAAATATCAGTGTTTTATTTGTAATTACAAACTTAGTAAGAAGTATTAAAGAAAACCATAAAGCTATTCTTTGCAATATTATCGGATGCGGAAGTGTGATGCCATCCAGTAGTCCTGTTTTATTACTGATGGCCTGTATCGGACACCGGAGTCCGATTCTAAAAAAACGGAATTTCATCTGTTAGCAACTTTTGCTGCACTAAAATGCAATAATCTCATTAAAAATCGACTAAATTGAGTCTTTGAGGTGTTTGGCCTTTCGGACATTTCAATATGATAATCGGCTGTTAAGATGGGAATCTAAGACATCGGACCCGGGGACCGATGCCGCACCTAACATGTTAAGTTATATTATATAACGTGGGAGTTCTTTTGTATTTACCTCCTTTTTTTCATTTTTTATTTTATGTCAATCTTCATTTTATTTGTTATCGTGAGGCGCTTGATGTGCCATAGCCTGCTCCGACAAAGATAGCCAGTGCTCTTTAATGCGGACTACTGTCTTTCAATTTTCATTACGCAGCTTTCTGTAGCTCGCAGCTGGAGGTTTTTGCGCCTCCTAACGAACCTTGGGACGTCCTACTCGCCTTCTATCTTATACTTGGTCAGGCAAAGTTTTTGATGCAATCTCACCCTATTTCATTCCCATGACATGACCATTGAAATCTTTATGCATCATGCATTTGGTCGTCATTCCAGGAGCCCTGCTCACACATACATCCATTTACGAATGAATCTCGAAGGAGATAATAGCTTTTTCCTTGACTTCGGTCATCATCCAGGATTCTGAACCATTAATGTTAATCTTAGTTTATATTGACTATTCACAGTTCACTAAAGCACTTCAACCGAAAGATTCATCCTCCCCCATTTTCAAATGAATGGCAAAAATTACTGACAATCCCCAGACTTACTTCACCCTGGTTAAAATTACTGAGGTGTTTAGCCTGGAAACAGTTAATTTATTTATAAACATGCCACTGATTTTTATTTTATTTTTTTCCAGCTTACCGACCATTGGATACTTATCCCAGAAGCAATACTGAAAGAAACTTTATGGAAGTGGACTTTACTAATTCTTCTGTTAATTCTGGTAAAGATAAAAAAAAAAATTCATCTCTTATTTCTATTGGATATTTGATTGTTTTTTTAAATTATGTTGACCTGTTCTATCTTTTGTCCAAATAAAAATAATCTTAATTTTTTTTTTAAGATCTGTAACAATAATAAACATTGGTGTGTAATGGTTAGCATAGTGTCCTTTTATGCCCAAGTTTGTGTTTTCACAACCCAACAATTGGCCCTAGGTTTTTTAACGGGAGTAAAAAATCCTTCGATAAGCCATCTTTCGTAGGGGAGGTGAAAATGCAGTTGTCTGTGCGATGTCAGTTACTCGTTAAAGATCCCTATCCTAATTATGACTGGATATGCAAAATTTAGGACATTAACATCGTCCAAATAGCCATCATAGCAAAAAGTGACCTTAGTTAAAAAAACAAAGTTATGATAATTTAATAACAAAATAGTTATTCATACTGATATTAACGTCTTAATTGGCATTGAATAAACTTCAATAAAACACTGATAATCAAGTGTTACAAGTATTTTTATGGTTTATTTTATCTCAGTCGCTGATTTTTTTTTTTGTTCGGTACCCCAACCTGACCATTTGTGGCATATGGGGGGTTACTCTAGAGGTGTAACCAACCTATTCTAACCATAGTGGGTAGGTCGAGAATTATTGCGTGGGACCTCCACGAAATAAACTCGTCACTCAGTCACTGATTACTACAACCTATGCTACTCAATTTAAAGTGCCTGTTTTAAGTTCACCAAAATGCTTAATCTTTTAAGCAATTTTTTAATCGCTCCCTGCACACCTCCATCCACTTCCCCCGTCCAATCCCTACTCCAGAAGATCAGCCTTCACCAAATCCTCCCACCATCACCTTGGCCTACCCCTCGGATGTTTTCCAGTCATCAAAGCGTTTACCAATCTTTTAATAGGGTGTATAAAAAAAAATGACCGTTTTAGACAAAAAATTAATATATATTTTTTTTATACTTTACAATAAAATTAGTATTCAAAATATAACCCATTGTTATCTAATGTTGCTTGCCATCTTTCCGCCAGTTGCATGATCCCCTGCTGGATACTTGGATGGCTATCGAAGAATTCCTGCACCGCTGTTTCGACTTCTTCAAAGGTATCAAATTTTTTCCCTTTCAAGAAGTGGGCCATTAACCGAAACAAATAAAAATCCAAAAAAAAATGATGGAGCAAGGTCTGGGCTATATGGTGGGTGAGGAAGAAGTTCGATCCCATCAAGATTTTTTAATTTTTCCTTGGTCTGACGGGAAGTATGCGGCCGGGCGTTATCTTGCTGTAACAGAACTCCTTTTCGATTGACCAAAGCTGGATAAAGTTGCGACAGTTTTGCATATTCTCTATCTAACTGTATGCAATAGAGGTCAGAGTTAATTATGGTTCCATGAGGTACGAATTCATGATGGATTACACTTTCATAGTTCCAAAATACGCCTTCTTCCGTTCTAAGGTCGTATCTCCACTGGGAAATTTTTGGAACCAACGCCGTGTGGTACGCTCGTCAAGGAGACCTTCTCCTTCAATTCTGTTGATTTCACGAGCCGCTTCAGCGGCAGAACACGATTTTTTCCAATAATGTCTCAAAATAACAAGAATTTCGTAAGACACCGTCATGTTGCTTCTCCAGCAAAAACTTGTGAACTGAGGTATTATTGAGTAAGTCCAGTGTTGATAAATAAAGTTGGATTAACATTCTAAAGAGTGCAGGACTTGTTGGTAAACAATAAATAGGATTAACGTCTTTACAGTCCTTGGAATTCATGCATTTGACGAAACGGTCATTTTTTTTTATACACCCTATTAGATATTCATTCGTAACTAAGACTCACAATTTAGCAGACCCACATAACTGACAAACAGCTATAACTTTGTAGCTGTAACTTTATAAATTACGTTTGCCGGGCAAAGTTCTCGCAATTCTGTATTATGTAGCCACCTAAATTTTCTTGTTGAACCATCCTTCTTCTGTCCAAATGGTCTATGCAATACTTTATTTTAAAAGATCTTAACGCGTCGCTCATGCATTATTATAAGCGGCCATGTTTCACATCCGTAAAGAACTGTCAGAATAGATTTGTAAATTCTAATTTTTAAATTTTGGGGCAGGAGGCTTGAGCTAAGTAATTTTAATTTTAAAATACTTAAATTAAATTTCAATGTAAAACTACAAGAATTTCCTGTCTATAGCCTTTTGTTTTGTTTGCCTTTGTTTTTTCTTGTTATTTTAGGTCCCAGCTTTTAATTAATATCTTATATAATATACATATATATATATATATATATATATAATTAATTATATATTATTGATAATTTATTTGTTTTTCTCTGCTATTTTGCTTAGGATACCTATCAGATGGTGAGGTTTTACAATCTAAGTGCCGAGACATTCCGGATGGGTACCTCTCGGAGGGTGGTGGTACCCTTTACCAGAGGATACAAGAGCACAGGTTAGTTTGTAGCTTATTTTATTTATTTATTTTCTTTAAAAGTTATCAAATTAAATTACAGCAGACTCTTTCTAATAACTTACCCGACACACATTAACACTTGTATTAATATACATGTTTTTTTTATTAACACGAATATTAGATAAAAATAAGTAAATAAGGCATATTTGCAAGTTATATTGAGCATGCATAAATTGGAAAATACCAAAATTAAAAGGCACATTGTTAAATTCTAGCCAAATGTCCATTTTAATATTGTACATATACAACAATATCTTGATAAGACAATCTTCGATGACTTTGGCTAAATTTTTTACTCATGGTTAATAAATATACGGTCAAAGCATTCAGCGCTAGCCAAATGACTGGTGTATGTGAAAGGGAGAAGGTAAACATTGAGAGGAAATTAAGTTATCCATGAATTCTGTCAAGCTGGCAGTTTGAGTTCTAGTCATCGAAGTGTTGGCTTCTAAGAGTTAAAGGCGGAAGTCATAGACCAATTTTCTTAGACTTAATTTTACATGTTTTTGGCCTAAAATCTTCTCAGTTAGGTGATATTTATGTGTAATGTAATGTGTAAGGGACCTCAGATTCTGTTCGACTTCAAGTTTGACACATCGAGAGTTGACTGTACTTTGATATCACTATGTCCGTTAAACAGGCAGACTTTGGAGCATTTTTGTCATAAATTGTATGAAACCCATTATTTGGTTTTCACTATGATGACAAACAATGTCGAAATTCTAGCCAATATATAGCTATATATCAATTTAGAAAGTGGTGACATATCACACTAGTATTTCTTGAGCAGCACATTAATCTGGCGCTGGTCCCGCCCCTCTGTGAGACACCGTTGGTCGCGCAATTCCCTCACACCTCAGTTTTTGGCTATTTTATTATTTTTCAGTAGCATTCTTCGTCATATTTTTGTTTCTTTTAACTTAAAATACATCTATCATTAAATTATTAATACATTTAAGGTATTTTTATCAGTTAAATGCATTTATTATAATTTATTTATTGTAGTGGAATGAATAGATGAGAGTAAACAAGAATAAAATGCATTATTAACTTATAGAATTGTTTAGACCTTCTCAGAGACATTTTCTTAACCTATCAAAAAAAAAATAAACATACATTTGAAGAAACATAATACCACCACATTTGCCAAAAGAGTGCCCTTGAATAGAAAACATTCTGGTAAACAGTAATCTCTCACTTCAGTAATAACCTCTACTCTTAAAATATATATATATTTTTTTTTTTAAGGAGCAGCCTGCGCAGTGGCTCAGTTCTTTGTCACCGGTGGTCGTGCCGTGAGCAATTCCATCACGCTCCCGTTTTTTTTTTTTCTAAAAAAATGTTTTATAGGGGCTTAGGGGGGCAATTAATTTCTTTAAAAACAATTTCCTAAATTTTGTTAATGTACAAATGACATGACAGAATTAAATAAAAAGAAATAAGTGAAATACACAAGATTTTCGGCAAGTTTGAGGGAAATGCTCATGACACGACCAATGCAGGGTTAAATAAACAGCATTTTGAGTTAGGGCCAAGTATGAAACGAGTAAATATTCCTTAATCAATGATCAGAAGTATATAAATCTACTTCAAGAATTTATCAAACAGAGTACTTGTGTCAATCTTACTATCTTACTAAATAAAATCTACATATCTAACTAAATGAAATCACCTACATTAACCCATTACAGAGGATCTAGAATTCATTCATCTATGTCTACTTTCAATCACACCTTGTACATTTTTTTTATCTATCGTGTGGTCATTGTGACTTTACATCAGCTTTTGTCCAGTATTAAAGCTTCAAAATCATTGTATTGAAGGCAAAATGTTTTTTTTTTTTTTTTTTTTTTTTTTTATGAGGAATGGATAAAGGTGGTGGAAGTTACTTCAAACTAAAAAAAAGTGTTGAGATCAAACAAATAAAAGGCACTTAAATAAAATATTTGTATTCTCTATTCTATTCATTTTTCCTTCCTAATACCCTATGCATTCTTCTTCTACCATCTATGATAAGGGTTAATATTTCTCCTCTTTATCGCTACTTGCTAATTTCCCCTATCGTTAATCGTGCCATTTCGATTCTATGTAAAGCTTTACCCGGCTAACTCTTCTATGACTAATTGCAACTCTGGAATTTGACTGACATTGAAATATTCCTGTTTTGAATATTTCTTCTCTATGGCCTGGTACCTCGACGATTTCGTCTTCTTCAAGCATCCGGCAAGTGTCTTCAAACAATCCTTGAAGTCGTGTACATTATAAGTGGAATATTTGATCAAAGTCAGATTCCAGAGGTTTTGATCGACTGCTCCGTTCGAAACGCACATAGCTATGTACAATGCCGATGCCGCAATTACGGAAGGTTTCATGTAGCACAGGTTGTACGACATAAGAGCGACATCAGTGAGGTAAAAAGCGCACGCCTGTTCCATGCTCGTCGCCTTTGTTACGTTGCAATACCTCCTGACGAAGTGTGCCGGGACCGGCCTCCCAAAACTGCACTGCATACCTGTCACAATTTTCATTTCCATTTTCAGGATTTCTTCCATCGATAAAGATGAATCGCAGACGTACAGCAAGTCGTTTATTTCCAGCGGCATTATTTCTTCGTATTTCGACGCTATGAAGACCGCCGCTAGCGCAATCAGCTGTAAATCCTTCCTCTTATTTAGGGAGTTGTCTTCCTGGATGTACCTGTCTATGATCGATACGCACAGTTGAAAGGTTTCGTGGACGAACTGGAAGTGTTCGTTGATCTCCACTAACCAATCGACCAGCGCGAAGCGTGTGTTCTCCCCGAACTTGATCTCGATCCAGGCATTACTGCTGATAGGGTACTTGTCCTCTATCCTCTGCAGATATTTATAGATATCGTTGGCGTATTCGCTCACTCTGAAAAGGCTGGAAAGCCTCCGCCTTCTCGTGATCTGGGGCGATTTGTTGGTATCATCTTTAGATTCTGCTCTCTTACTGGGCACCTTCTTCGGAACGATTGATCTTTTGGTTCTCGGCTTTGTTTGATCCTTTAAATTTATTTTTTTAATTCCTTGTTTCAGTTCCAAATATTTACTCCTCGTTAGGATAGTGTTTTTTATCTCTCCTAAAGCTTGCCTTTCTATGTTCTTCTGTCGTGGTTTCCTGTTGGGTACCTCATTTTCGACATCAACATAGACTTTGAATCTTTGCATTGTTGTTGTTGGGTTTTCGTAGCGTTATACAGGTCAAATTTTTATTTTTAAATAAATTATTTTTTTTAAATCAACAAATTTCCAATGGAACACATTATACAATTGTATTAGTATAATTTTTTTTTTTTTAAATATAAATATAAAACCATCATGTGTATAGAGTCATTTAAAACATCATGTGTTTTGATTATTTGCTCAACTTAAAATATCTCATGAATTATTATTTCTAAATTGGATTTAAAAAAAATTAATAATGAAGGTAATTTGTTGACCGTAGAAGAATATGAAATGGAAATGGTTGGGGGTGCGGTCAAATGAAAACACTATATGTGTAATAACATATATATTGTGACGATGTTTCGACCCGACATTCAGGTCTTCTTCAGGGCTAAATATAAAACAAGATAGCAACCAATAAATTGTATGAAGAAAAGAAAAAATAGTTAAATAAATAATATATATATATGTAAAGATGAAATTCTGTTTGTTTGTTTTTTCTCTATAGAAATCCATACCGTTTGTCCTAAATTCTCCAAATTTCGCTCAGTGGTTCTTTGATACCAGGTGCGAACACCTGTCCATATTAAAATTGCATAACTAAAGCCAATCTTCAGCTGATATTCTTTATTGTTAAAGAAATCGTTTTTATCTCACTTTACATTTGTTTTTACAAAATCGACCGTTTAAGTCGATACATGTCCCACTTTATATATTTTATAGATTTAAAAAATGAAATTCTCCGGGTGAAACCGGTATGTACAGCTAGTATATATATGCATGAAAAATGAAAATGAGTTAATAATTACAGAATAGAATAATATGAATTAATTCTTTTTTTTTTTTTTAAGTTAGATATTAAACAAAAGAGTATTAATAAAATTTTTTGGAATTAAGTAATAAAATTGTCAAATTTGGAAAGTTATACAAATCAAAAATATGCCTATAATATAATAAAGAATAACAATATTAAATGGGATACAGAATAGATATAACGAGGAAGCGGAAGGAATATGTGCGAAGTGAAAATAGAAGAAGAGATGGGTAAAAGTCTAAAGATATATGTAACAAGAAATAAAACGTACCTCTTGAGTGAACTGTTGGACATCGACTGCGATCGAAAGAGGTGGGGGTTCATGTTTACTTACCAAACATGTTTTATTTTTTATTTTCTTCATATAATTTATTGGTTGCTATCTTGTTTTATATTTAGCCCTGGAGAAGACCTGAATGTCGGGTCGAAACGTCGGCACAATATATATGTTATCACACATATAGTGTTTTCATTTTACCGCACCCCCAACCATTTCCATTTCATAAAAAAAAATTAAATTTATTGAAAGAAGTTTTAATATATTGCTAAGCTAATCTTTCTTAATGAATTATGCTCTTTTTACACTCTGTTACAATGCCTCCAACTTTAAAATGGCTACTCCTAATAAAAATTGGTAGAATAAAATAGAATAAAGGAACGAACGATAACCTGAAGCCAACACCAGCTACACAGGTCCACCCAACTCCTAAAGTCCAATCCCGACTCCACAAGATCAGTCCTAACAGCATCCTCTCGCCTTCGCCTAGGCCTATCCCTTGGATGTTTTACAGTCACTAAAATGTTCATCAATGTTATACGTATTCGTACGCAACTAAGATTCGCAATTTTGCATGCACACTTTAACCGACGAGCAGCTGTAACTTTGATTACATTTACCGGGTAAATTTCTGCAATTTTGCATAGTGTAGCTGTCTAAATTCTCCTGTCGAATTATCCCCATTAGCCCCAAAAATTCTACATAATACTTTATTTTCAAAGACCTTAAGGGGTTGCTCATCCATGTTTCACATCCTTAAAGAAACGTCGGTAGAATTGTATTTGTATAATTTCTAATTTTTAAATTTCGGGACAGAAGGCGTGAGCCAAGTAATTTTGCAACCAAAAAATAACAACCTCCAAACTACCTCTTGGACGTTCTCCAGTGTTTATCAATCTTTTAGGTAAAAAAATTAAAATTGTTAAGAGCAACAAATTCTGCATAATATGAATTCCTTAATTATAAATTATTATTCTATAAATATTTACATTTACAGTACCAGTCAAAAGTTTAGACTCACTTATATTTAATTCACAATCTTCAAGTTTAAAAATATAATTGTAACTTAAGAGATAACGTTTAAAGATTATATGATTGTTTTGAATACAATCTACATAAATAAAGATGAAATTCTGCTTGTTTTTATTTTTGTTTGTTCTTTATAGAATTCCACACCGTTTGTCCTAAATTCTCCAAATTTCGCATAGTGGTTCTTTCATACCAGGTGCGAACACCTGTCATATTAAAATTGCAAAACTTCAGCCAATCTCTGGGTATATTATTTATTATTATAAAAATCGCTATGATCTCGCTTTACATTAGGTTTTTACGAAATCAACCGTTGGATTAAAAAAAAAAATCTCATTTGTGTCCTAATGAACTTTTTCTGACCCAGGCTTTTCTAATTGTTTTTCAAGTTCCCTGGGTTATACCAGGATATAAAGTTCTAGTTCTTCTTCTTCTTGATCATCCCTCTTCTACCGCAGCTCTGTGTGAGGTGCCTTTCGATACAGCCTGATCCATGTATGCCGGTCCAGAACCAACTGTTTCCTTCTCCTCCAGTCCAGACCTCTCCTGTCAAAGGCCTCCTTCAATCCTTCATGCTATGTCTTCCTAGGTCTTCCTTGCGGTCTCCTTCCATCGGCGATAGCCTCGTATGTGGCTCGAGGAATGCGATTCTCCGTCATTCGAGAAACGTGTCCGAACCACCTCAGGCGATGTTCTTCTAAAGCTAGTTATAAATAAATTAAATATAAGATTATAGTTGTTAGGTTGTCCAATAAATAAAATATTGTTACTTATTTATTTTACAAAATCTAAGGGTGAGTCTAAACTTTTGACTGGTACTGTATGTGTTATAATTATAAACTTAACTCACTCCTTTGTAAATGGACAATTAAAATCATTAAATAATTTATACCTCTTTAACTTCCTACTAACATCTTTTTTTTTTCTTTTTTTTAAATAAAATTACTCTTTAACTACAAATCCTCCTCCTTCCATATATATATATATATATATATATATATATATATATATATATATATATATATATATATATTATCACATAGGCGGATCCAGCCGTTGTAAAAAGGAGGCTGCAGCCCCACAGCCATTTCCCTGGATCTGCCAATCAGCTGTTTCAACTTTATGTTCCTTTGTTGTTAACTTCCAAAAGGTTCTGTTAAAATTTTTTTTTTACTTATAAGTTTGTTAACTTGTCTTTGCATTCTCCACAAATTTGCTAGATGCACCAGCGTAGGCAGGCGCATATGAAGTAAAATATAAATAAATTTAAAAAAAATAAAAACTTGTATGCACATAGCCAGAGCATGGAAAAAACAAGTTTTGTTTGCACTATTTTTTAAAATGTTAAGAAATTCTATGGACGCTCTTGAACGAAATTAACCCATATTGAAATCGCTAGTCGTAACTTGTATCTCACTAAATTAATATCGGTTATCGATGAATACATCTAAAAAATAAAAAATAATTTTTTAATGGTTTGCATATAACTTTGCAGACAATAAAACACTTTATAAACGAGAATTTGAAGATAAAATTAATACATTCATGCTAAAAAAAAACTTTTTAGAAACTGATTTTACAAAAACAATCGCATTTTTCTCAAATCTAAGATTCTGGACTTGACGTACTTTACGCTGCAAGATATAGGATACAATATTTTTTTTTTTGTCAACGATTTTAGTTTTACGCGATAAATAGATCATGAGGCAATAGCAGTCGATGGATGGCGCCTGATAAAACAATCGCCTATCTTGTTGCTATAATCGATACGTAGTGCTGAATCGATATGAGGAGCGCCCCTTCCGTTACCTAGCCCAACTGTGACGTCACCTCTGCCTCCTTGATATTGATTCCCCTTACCTCAACATCTCCCTCTTTGTCGCTTCCTCTGTTTAGTCTTCTGCTTCTTCCGTTCTTTCAATTTACTCTTCCTCAACTGTCTTTATGTTGAAGAAGTTATTTAAGGGATGAAGGGAAATATAACGTACATATACAGTACCAGTCAAAAGTTTAGACTCGCCCTTAGTTTTGTAAAATAAATAAATAACAACAGTTTATTAAATTTAGCAACATAAAAGCTATAATTTTATTTTTAATTTATTTGATTCTTTAATGTTCCTTTATGCTACTAAGGCTAATCGGACGATGCTACAGTGGGGGTCCTAAATTTTGCCTATCCAAGTATAATTTGGATAGGGATCTTTAACGAGTACCTGACATCGCACAGGCTCCATTTTACGTTCCTCGTATCCGAGGAAGGGCATAGCAAAGGATTTTTTACTCCCATTAAAAATTCTAGGGCCACTTCGGTACGCGAACCCGCGACCTTTAGTATATTAGGTTGCCATGTTAAACACTACACCACAGGTTACCCATATTTATAATTTTATTTTAAACTTAATCATATAATGTTTGATATGGTACCTCTTGAGTTAATGATGTTGGAAGATATCCACCATATTCTCCTTCTTGAGGTAGAATTATTTTATTAAACTTGAAGATTGTGAATTAAATACAAGTGAGTCTAAACTTTTGAATGGTATTGTATATATGTGTGTGTTTGTGTAAAGGTCATCTCAGTGAATAAGTATTTTAGTCGAATTTCCTTGCTTTTCAAAGCATGAATTTTAAAGTTCAAACAGTATTGCTATAAGATCAGGTTTTCATAGTCAAGCATTAAAATTTCGTCAAAAAATACCAAAATATTAAGCTACAGACAACGGACATTAAACTTAAACTTATAGATCTTACCAGTATTGAGAAGTTAGAATTGACTAATTGTTCACCGACCAATTAGAACAGAATTAACGCAAATTTTAATAACTAAATTTTTAATGAACGCCTGACTGATACACTTATTCACTAGAAATAAATTGTCTTTTTTTTTTCTCAAAACTGAACGCTTAACCTTACCTATTTCAAAAAAATTAATAACCAGCTTTAGATTTATAACCTGTCGCTTTTTGAACCCCCTACCGTGTGTGTAACGCAAATATCTAGGTATATTTATTCATTTTTATGTAGCAATCCAAACTTTTTTTTTTTTTGGTCTTCCCCTTCCTCGCCTGTTAGGCTATACGGTGTTTCCCGGGCCAGGGGAGAGGGTGGGGGATTGATGCCGAGTATTATTAAATGTCCCCTGGCTCCGGGTTTTGAACTTGCTATCTTTCGGTTCTCAATCATATGTTGCCATGGGCAACGCGTATTTTCTGACGCGTTTGCCCACTCGGCCATCCCGCCACCAAATCCAAACTAATGTTATGTTTATGGCATAGTAACTACCTAATTGCATTAATCGTTTAAAAACACAAAAAAAGTTGAAAGGCGAAAATATTGAAGGAGGTCATGAACCTGTGACACCCGCCCTTGATCATTGTAAAAAAAAAAAACCTGTACCACTACAACCCATGAAGGGTCTTGGGTTCAGTACTGTGTAAGGAAGTACTGTTTCTTAGCCAGTAGTCGTGCAAAAGGAGGTGATTTGAGAGTGATCACGCTCAACCGCCAGGTTTTTCCCTTTAATTTATCAATTTTAGATACCCACTTCATAGATGGTGGGTTTGCCCCAGGAATGTCTCGGGACCTTGAGATCTCAATGCCTTAACAATGAGCCACCCCGCTCCCTGATCATTTTATATAGTTTTTTATTCGAAATCGAAGAATCTTGGTACGTAAGTTATAATAATTTTTATTTCTATTGATCCTCGTTGGAGCGGAAACACCAATGTTAAATTACTCAGCACTCTACTCTCGAATATATTCAGGAAGCAGTTGCAGAGCAAGCAGCGGAACTGAAGTGGCTCCTTGATATTGGAGTACCGCTTCCGGAATACAACTCGAGAGACCGAGATTGAAGTAAAAAAATAATGCGCCCCCCCCCTCCTTCATCAGAACTAGACCCGGATCATATTTATGAAGTGCGACTGGGTAAGTGTTGCTTCCCCACCGTGAGCATGAGGGTGACTTCAGTGGTTGGGGGAGAGAAACAGGGTTTCGGTTTCTGTGTTATAATGTGTCCCATCGGGAAGGGGAGGCAATGTGTTTTATGGATAATCCGATATATTATTGCATTCAATTAGCTGGGTAACGTACTTTACGTTAGGACTAGGTTAAACGACTGTTGACCTCAATGTATTGGGGATAAAATAAATAAGTAATGAACACTTAACCCTTAACTACTCACCTGAATCAATGTTACTTATCTACTCACCTCGGATCAATATGACCCATAACAAAAAAAAAAATTTAAAAAACATTAGGGTGTAAGATATTAGTTTTAAACAACAGGAGAAGGCTTGAAAATATATATTTATTTATGTGCACAACATATGAAAATTTTAAAATATGAATAGCATGTCGAATTATAGGTCTGACGTAAAGTACTAAAATAGAGGAACTCCTTAACATTACTATTATTAACATAATTTCTTTTGATTTAAATTCAAAAAAATTTCTACGAGCAACCTTTGTAGTAAAAACAGATAAGAAATGAGTGGTTTTATACAAATTTAATCCCCGCATTGGACAAAAAAAAAACCCGCTTACAAAACTACTTACCTCGGGTCAAAATATCGATTTAGATAAAATAAACACCTCCCTTATTTTTCAGACAGATCTACCAAGATGTAACTGGAGCCAAAACAAAGGATAAGTCAAAGTTTGGTGATCATTCAATGACAAAGAGGTATAAATAGAATGAAATGAAACTTGGTACAGGTCAATATGACCCGACGTGATTAATTAAGGCTTGACGAACCCAAAGGCTCGAAGCCGACACCACCACTCGCTCCCTGCACACCCCCATCCATCGACCGTCTTCCAGACCCAACTTTGAAAAGATGTGCCTTCTCGCAATCCTCCCACCTCCGTCTCGGCCTGCCCCTCGGACGTTCCCCATTCGGCACCGCGCTTATTAATCTTTTCGGTATTCGTTCACTACTAAGTTTCTTTGTCTGTGATAAGTTCTTTATATGTCCATGCGTTAATAATCTGGTCATAGATCGCTTCGGACATAGTTCACCACAGTTTTGTATTAAATGATCTTGTTTTAAGAGATTAAGTAGTTTTTTTTTTTTTTTTTTTTTTTTTATCTTTCCCCTCTCCCCAAGCCGGAAACACCCCTTCCTAATCTCCTCAAGAATTATTCCACCCCGGAACATTAGCAGTCAGATAACTGTGTAATCATCCCAAGGAGGGGGAATAAGGGAAGGACTGGGGTGCTGGATATTGTCGAGGCTGGGTGAGTCCTTTAGGTTAGGAAGAGTGGGCAACCTCTTGCTTTGGGTGGAGGCATTAGTTAGTTTAGTAGGTAATTATCGATTATAGCGACCACATCGGTAATGCTTCGGAAAATCGATTGTCTGACCATCGAATAATCCTAATTTATTCTATAAGGTTATACGAAAAAAATATTTATTTACATATTAAACACAGTGTAACGTGAAACAAAACATGTGGTTTAGAATAGTTCTAGACTTGTTGTTGTAAAGAACTAGCAGTTGGAACAAATTGTCGTAGCACATGTTTGTGACTACGATGTTCGAGTTCCATCTACGCTGTTCTAGAACCTTCCAGGCTGCTCTTCTTACGACTAAATATAAGGAGCGATGGACTGGAGAGTTAGTCTTGTTCTGCAGCTGAAGTCATATGGTTATTTTTGTTTTATAAAGTGATAATTTTTTTAACCTGTTTAGTTGTACATATATGTTTTCAGTGTTTGTATGCATGACATTGTAAATTACTAGGTACTACAATAGGTAGACGAGCATTTATTTACTCAACGATTATTATAAGTTATAAAAAAAAATTGTTGCAAACAAACAGAGAAATTAATGGTACCAGTTTCCCGATACTACTTCTGGGCAACGCCAACATAGACCCGTTTTGTGTGACCCCGATCTCCACTGAAATGGCCCATTTGGGGGTGTATTTATCTGTGGGATCGAAAGTAGATATTTGACATCGAAGGCAAAACATCCATGTTGAAGAAATTCGATGTTTTTTTTTATTTTATACGTTCTTTAAACATTAAAATATTAGTGTCCAAACGTATTTAAATCGATTTTTAAGTGTAAAACATGTTTATATTTTATAATTAATATATAAAAACATCTATGTTTTCTACATAGTTGGTTTTACATAATCATTTACTTAATATTCCACTGTTAGGACCTAAAAATATTCTTACATTGATGTCGTTTCCATAGTATTACTGAGAATCGTATTTTTTATATATTATGATGTAATATATTATTATAATATATATTAATATATTACGTATATATTATTAATCGCATTAAATAACTAATCTAATTATGAACTATTTTTTGCGTTTTCCATATTTTTTTAAATTATTTGAAGTTGAAAATTTTACAGAAACAAGAAAGGGTAGGAAGAAAAGAGGTATATATCCAATATAATGTCAAACATCGATGTTAAAATATATTTGATTTTGTCAAAAACATCGATGTTAACAATTTTCTTAATGCTAAAAAAAGAAAAAAGGTTAACTACTAAAAATATCGATAAACATCGATGGTCGGAAAACATCGGCTACGTAACATCGATGTTTTAATAAAGATAATCAAGGCACTTTTTCAACTGACGCGATGAGAGTCCCCTTAAATCACTGTAACATGACTTCCTATTTTGAAATAATTCCAAGTTCTTGAAGGAAATTCACTGCACTTTCTTCACTGTTAACTTTTCTAAAAATGTATTTCAATCTTTAACATCTTACTGTGGATAATGTAAAAACTAGACTACAAACTCGGTTATTGAGTAGGTTACCGGTTGTAGACAAGTATATAATCGATTTTTCTCAAGCAATATCGATGTGGCCGCTGTAATCGGTTAGTATAACTGTTTTGAGGCGTGATATAATCCCTTAAAGCCATCAGTCCTTCCGAAAGTTCCCCCCCCACTGTTGTGGGAGGGGAGCTGTGGGTGTGGGTGTTGCCAGATTTCGGTGGGGTTGGGTTCCGCATGGGGTAGCGCCCCCTGGTGAGATATGATCCTGTTCGCAACTTCTTTTCTCAACAACAAACCGGTGTTATTTTCAAAATAATACAGATTTTTTTATACCGAAATTGATATACGCAACCATGTCTTCATGAAACATTTAGTGCTCTTTTTACTTTCGCTTACCTATATATGAAATATATAGTAGGGGAAGTAGTGCGATCGTGAAAAATTTCGACTTTGAGAATCAAGTATTCTTTAATATTAATAACATCAATTACAAAACTATTATTTTTCCTACGGTCCTTTATGGATACGAAACGTGGCCGCTGATATTGAGGGATGAGCGAAGGCTCAGGGTTTTTAAAAATAAGGTATTGCGTAGAATATTTGACGAATCAACCGGAGATTGCCTAATTTTTCCGGCTTTTAATCTAACCTTAATTTCCTCACCGATATTTGTAGAATACCTTTTAATATTGTTTTTGTCCATTGCTACAACTACATCTCCCTCTATAACCAGCTAT
This sequence comes from Aelia acuminata, assembly GCA_911387785.2. Lineage (NCBI taxonomy): Eukaryota > Metazoa > Arthropoda > Insecta > Hemiptera > Pentatomidae > Aelia > Aelia acuminata. The sequence continues at coordinate 3,967,477 of OU426982.1, read as the reverse complement.
GAACTGCACTTTACATACTACTCCATATTATAGAGTACTAAATGATAATGACCTGAAACCCTAGAGCCCTAGACTATTATACCCTGCTCTATACTGTAGTTGTGGCGGGCTCGTTCCCTGCTAACAAAGCATTCCATCATACCTTTGTCCTAAGAGACAAAGCAGCCTTATCGAGGGCCAGCACCGACCTCTGTGTCAAGGGCGAACGTTCGTCAATGATCGGTTCACAATGGGGCAATATCAATATTAGTTCAACCAGTTCTGTTTTACCGAACGTATTATATTTAGTGTTTGTTTTCTGGTTGATATTAAAATGTTATTTGTTTGTTTGTTTAACTTTCCTTTATGCTACTAAGGCTAATCGGACGATGCTACAGTGGGAGTCCTAAATTTTGCCTATCCATATATAATTAGGATAAGGATCTTCAACGAGACATGGTACATACTCCTGACCTCAATTTTACGTTCTATCCGAGGGACGGCATAGTAATGATTTTTTACTTCCTAGCCTTAGTGACATTTTTTTTTTCTTTTCTTATTCCTAATTTGAAAAAAAAAATTGTCTACTTCGGAATTTAATTTTACTATGTGGTGTCTCCGTTTCTAGTTGGCTTATCTAAATTTATATATCTGCGTTATATTTTAGCAAATAATAGATTTGTTCCCTACGCAGACTTCGTACCGATATATAGGCAATCATTGATTGCTGCGCCTGTTTATTGCGCATGCCTGGTAAGCAAACTTACTAACTAATTCGAAACTCATCATTTCTTACGACTTCTGATCGATAGGTTATCCTTCCTGTGAATCTGTTTCCAGTAGTAGGGGCTTTACTCCCCCAACTCTTATATACATGTATACCATATAAGGGCCTCCAGAAGGGGGGATCATAAACCATCCCCAAATATTTTTTTAGATTTCTGTAGGAATAATGAAAAATACATAGCTGCTAAACCTTAAGCCTCATTTCCCAACGCTTTGCCATCTCGCCCCCCCCCCCCCTTGGATTGAACTTGATTGGGCTTATGTTAAAATAGTGTTGATTAGACTGATTTGATCCAATATCAGCCAATTAGGAAGAGGCCGAAGGAAGCTGTTCCCTGATTGGTCCATATCCTTAGCTATCTCCACCATATTACTTCCTAACCCCTTTTAACCCGGATTATATCAACTCACAATTAGCCTAAAATTATCTTTAGAACATTAAATCAGAGTTGGGCAAATTGTAATCTGAATAATGATTAATGAATATGAATAATTGTAATCATAAAACAAATGAATGATGAATAACCATTATTCATAATCGGTGCTGAGTATTTTTAATGACTATTGAGTGTTTATGGTATTCATTTGAAATGAATAATGAATAACTGGTATTCAGTTATTCATGATTAACGAATATTCATAAATTCAGTTAGTCCTTATTCATGAATAAAATATATTCATGAGCTAGGATTAATATAATATTCATCATTCATGAATACCTAATATTCATGAATCATGAATATGATATATTCATAATCATTATTCATTTAAATTTAAAAGACGAGGATGCATTTCTGAATTAAAAGTTGTACTTACGAGCAAGGATAAGTCCTAAAGCCGTGGTTATTAAAAGCGCAAACAAAAAGTTGCAAACAGCAGTTGCAAACAGTAGTTTCAAATAAAAGTTTGCAATTTTTATTTCATGGTTTTATTTCCATGTTTCATGAAAATGTTTGAAACACTTTCGACCTTGATTATGACTCGCCTATGTTATGGTTCCTGGGATCAGTCCTTCCCAGGATGTCAAGTGTCGAGGATGTCATTTTAGCCGCGGCGGCGTGTGTCGTGTTGTCAAAGCAACGTAAGCCGAGACGATACTGGGTTAGGCCGTCTCTGCATTCCAGAGCTACGTACAGTGGAAACGACCTGTTGGGCGATTTAAATAGAGATGATGTTGACCCTCTATCAGCTGAACTGAGAACGGACGGAAGTTTTAAAAACTTTGTAAGAATGACCAGTGAGGATTTTGAATATCTAACTTTAATGATTGGTCACAAAATTTCGAAAATGGATACGAATTACCGAAAGGCTATTTCTGTAACGGAAAAACTAGCCGTAACTTTGCGCTTTTTAGCTACCGGAGATTCATACACAAGCTTGAGTTACCTGTTCAAAATCAACATATCTTTGTTTATACCTGAGGTGTGCGAGGCTTTAATAGATCTGAAGGATAACATAAAGGTAAGACGTTATAAGTAGACTACACATAGCCTATATTTGTTATTTTGACAACAGAAATGACACTTGAGTCGAGACAGGGTGGTGCGAGTGATCACGTGAGTGGAAGTGGAGGTGGCAGCGTAGGGGATGGCTGGGAAATGTTTCTGTTTTGTGTTTCAACGGCACTTAGTGACCGAAACCAGTGTTGCAAACAAAAGTTTGCAACTCCCTTTGATCTTTACCGACTTCAGATGGAAACAAAAATTTCTGTTGCAAACACTGAAAAACTGTTTGCAACAGCGAAATGTTTCGTCTAAAAATGTGCGTTTTTAGAGATGTTTGCAATTTCTGTTTGCAACTCGTGTTTCAAACTCCGGTGTAAACGCGGCTTAAGAGTGGGTGTATATGTGTATACAACTGAACAGCATTTGAAGTCACAAGCAAAGAATTAGACCCTAATTCCAATGGGTATTTTTAAAGGTCTATTGATAAGAATGGAAAGAGCAAACAAATTTTCAATCATCATTCATGATTAGTAAGACTCAGAATTGTGATTTTTTTGTAAACATGATTAATGAATTTATATAACTCAGGATTAATGAATGATCTGTAATCATGAGTAGTGAATTCCCATTAATCAAGATTAATGAGTAATTAGTAATCATGAATCATGAATAATGGTCATTCATGATTGTTGAATACATTATATTCATGAATACTCCACGACCAGTGATTAATACAATTCATGATTAATGATTCCGCACTGAAGAATGATTTGTGAATGATGATTACAATCATTATACACAGTTTTGATTATTAGTCATAATCATGATTACATTTTTATTTAAATGTGCCCAACTCTGCATTAAATATGGTATTTATTTTATCAAGTAAACGTTTACTTACTTAAAAAAAAAATAAAAATTGTTTATTTATTGGATTTATTGGAGCCACAGGGGACGTTTAATAATACTCGGCATCAATTCCCCCAACTCACTCCCCTGGCCCGGGAAACTCCCATATAGCCTTAAAGGCGAGGTAGGTGGGGAACAAAATAAAAAGTTTTACACGTTCACGCAGGCTCGTATCACCGATAGCTCGCACTAGACTGCCACATCGGACATTTCAGTCAATCACAAAACTTTCCACGACTGTTGGGTATTAGGTATTGTTTATTTTATTATTTTTGGATTGTCAATACTGCATAATGCACTTGAATAGCTCCCACCCACCCGATAGCCGCCAATGGGCGAGGAGCATGAATTATTGTCCATATTACAATCACTGGTCCTCTTTTTACTTTCACATTACCTATATATGAAATATATAGTAAGTGGAAGTATTGCGATCGTGAAAATTTTCGACTTCCGGTTTTCAACGGAAATACACGTTTTGGGACCCCCTGAGTCGAAATAACCAAGTCCCGCGAAATGGTCTGTGTGTGTGTGTGTGTATGTGAACAGACTAGCTCAAAAACTATAAACCGTGGGAACCTGAAATTGGGTATTTAGTGTAGGTATATGCCCGCGATGTGACAGCAAAAATTTCATCAAAATTGCTCAACGGGAGGGGGTACTTTCTTTAATAACTTTTTACGTTTTTTTCGATTTTCTCAAAAACGGCTCTAACGATTTTGATTAAACTGAGTATTTGATCTATTTATATGCCCGAGATATGACTGTAAAAATTTCATCAAAATTGATTAACCGGAGGGGGGACTTTACTTAATAAATTTTGTAACATTTTCACGTGTTTTTTTTACTTTCACTTACCTATATATGAAATATATAGTAAGTGGAAGTATTGCGATCGTGAAAATTTTCGACTTCCGGTTTTCAACGGAAATACACGTTTTGGGGTCCCCTGAGTCAAAATAACCAAGTCCCGCGAAATGGTCTGTGTGTGTGTGTGTGTGTGTGTGTGTGTGTGTGTGTGTCTGTGTGTGTGTGTGTGTGTGTGAACAGACTAGCTCAAAAACTATAAACCGTGCGAACCTGAAATTGGGTATTTAGAGTATGTATAAGCCCGCGATGTGACAGCAAAAATTTCATCAAATTTGCTCAAAGGGAGGGGGTACTTTATTGAATAACTTTTTATGTTTTTTTCGATTTTCTCAAAAACGGCTCTAACGATTTTGATTAAACTGAGTATTTGATCTATTTATATGCCTGAAATATGACTGTAAAAATTTCATCAAAATTGATCAACCGGAGGGGGGACTTTACTTAATAAATTTTGTATCATTTTCACGTGTTTTTTTTATTTACTCAATAACGGTTTTAACGATTTTGATCAAACTTGGTATTTGATGTATTTATAGGCGGGCGCAATCGACTATAGGGTGCGCTAGTAGCATTTTCAAAATGTCGGAAAGAACGGTGTAAGACCTAGTTGATGTGATAGAGATAATTGGTAATTTTAAAAGACCATTAATTGATGGGCAGGCTATTCTTGATGCAAACCACATATTTACATGTGGAGTAATATCTAAAAATAAAAAAACAGTTATTTTACAAGCCTCGTGCCTTTAAACTAGCAATCTTAAAGGACTGCCCCATCAAATAAAAGTGGAAATCAAATTTATTAATAATAATAAGCAATTTTCTTGTCATTGTACATGTAAAGCTGGTAGTTCTGGTAAATGCAAACACATCATAGTAACTTTACTCGACGTTTTTCGGTTAGTAATAACATTAATTACCTATTTACACAAGCATTGTTATGACAGCTTAGATTCTTTGTCATATTATTTATTTATTTGTCAAAACTTTCAGGCTTCGCATTGAAAACATGGAACAATTAAGCACAGCGGATGTAATAGAAAAATGGGGAAAATTAAAAAAGAAAAACAAATCTATGACACTATGGTCTCAATGTTATTTGCATAAAACTAGCATTTTGGAATAATAAAATGTCAAATACTAATATTTACTAGGATAAATATAGTCTCTCTCTTTAAAATAAAGACTACATATCGTCATATGTTTCGAAACAGGCTTATCTATTCTTAATTTTACAATCCACTCTTTAAGAAGCTTCTTATTTTTTGGAAATAAAAGGGAATGACACGTCTTTTGACTTTCTAATTGAACACTGAGGGACCGAGCAATACCTTTTAGACATTTTTCCAACAATTTTTTGCTCAATCGGGTTTTAATAATGGAAAAATAAATTAAAAACGGCAAAAAACCTATGAATTCCAGTCTATTGCACGGCTTCTATCCCCGTTTCTCTAGTTCCTTCTAGGTCCTCAAAGTAGCAGCACCGTCGCTTGCGCTCGCCTATATGCCCGAGATATGACTGTAAAAATTTCATCAAAATTGATCAACCGGAGGGGGGACTTTACTTAATAAATTTTGTAACATTTTCACGTGTTTTTTTTACTTTCACTTACCTATATATGAAATATATAGTAAGTGGAAGTATTGCGATCGTGAAAATTTTCGACTTCCGGTTTTCAACGGAAATACACGTTTTGGGGTCCCCTGAGTCAAAATAACCAAGTCCCGCGAAATGGTCTGTGTGTGTGTGTGTGTGTGTGTGTGTGTGTCTGTGTGTGTGTGTGTGTGTGTGAACAGACTAGCTCAAAAACTATAAACCGTGCGAACCTGAAATTGGGTATTTAGAGTATGTATAAGCCCGCGATGTGACAGCAAAAATTTCATCAAATTTGCTCAAAGGGAGGGGGTACTTTATTGAATAACTTTTTATGTTTTTTTCGATTTTCTCAAAAACGGCTCTAACGATTTTGATTAAACTGAGTATTTGATCTATTTATATGCCTGAAATATGACTGTAAAAATTTCATCAAAATTGATCAACCGGAGGGGGGACTTTACTTAATAAATTTTGTATCATTTTCACGTGTTTTTTTTATTTACTCAATAACGGTTTTAACGATTTTGATCAAACTTGGTATTTGATGTATTTATATGCCCGAGATATGACTGTAAAAATTTCATCAAAATTGATCAACCGGAGGGGGGACTTTACTTAATAAATTTTGTATCATTTTCACGTGTTTTTTTTTTACTCAAAAACGGTTTTAACGATTTTGATCAAACTTGGTATTTGATGTATATATATGCCCGAGATATGACTGTAAAAATTTCATCAAAATTGATCTACGGGAGGGGGGACTTTACTTAATAAATTTTGTATCATTTTACGGTTTTTTTTTTATTTACTCAAAAACGGCTTTAACGATTAACAAAAATAAGATATGAATGTAGAAAAATGTGTGACTTTAGGAAATGATATTTAGCAAAACACGTCAATTTCTAATCTAAGTAAGTTGGTAAGTGAAAGTTGTGTGTTGCGCGCACGCACCAGATTTTTATTTACTCAAAAAAGGCTTTAACGATTTTGATTAAACTGAGTATTTGATCTATTTATATGCCCGAGATATGACTGTAAAAATTTCATCAAAATTGATCTACGGTAGGGGGGACTTTACTCAATAAATTTTGTACCATTTTCACATGTTTTTTTTATTTACTCAAAAACGGTTTTAACGATTTTGATCAAACTTGGTATTTGATGTACTTATATGCCCGAGATATGACTGTAAAAATTTCATCAAAATTGATCTACGAGAGGGGGGACTTTACTTAATAAATATTGTATCATTTTCACGGGTTTTTTTATTTACTCAAAAACGGCTTTAACGATTAACAAAAATAAGATATGAATGTAGAAAAATGTGTGACTTTGGGAAATGATAATTAGCAAAACACGTCAATTTCTAATCTAAGTAAGTTGGTAAGTGAAAGTTGTGTGTTGCGCGCACGCACCAGATTTTTTATAATTAACTTAATACCAGTTAACTGTTTATGTATGTGTGTTTAATCACTTAAATGAATCTTGATTAAATGGTAAATGATTGAACACTCAATGCTACACTACCATACACCTCTCTTTTCCTCCCCTTGTTATTTGTATTACTTAGCTTCCTTCCTAATAAATCGGTTCGTCGGGGGTTAATCCACTTGTGACCTTCCCCTGAGGGAGGGACGGTTCTCCAGGAAACGGTCCCGGGCTAATGCGATCGGGGGAGGGGATTCCAGGATTATAGGGCTCATCTCTACATCCGCAGCAGCGCCTTGGCTATCTACAGGAATACAATACTTGAGTGAATTATCTCATACTACTTCTGTTAGTTACTTCAGAGCTTGGTCCATATTGCGCCGCACAGTGGTTGAAAATCGACTATTTTCGGAAAAAAACTTGTCAAACCTGATTTGCTAGCCGCAACAAAATAAAGTTAATATTAGCATTACCACGATTGAATTTCCTATAAAATGTATAGGTTCGAGCCCCGCTTAACCGGCTATTCGGATTAACCGGCAGTGTAAGGAAAGTAGAAAAAAAATCTGGTGCGTGCTCGCAACACACAACTTTCACTTACCAACTTACTTAGATTAGAAATTAATGCGTTTTGTTAATTGCCACTTCTCAAATGAACAGAACGGCTTTAATTATGAACAATGGTCTGTCATTAAAGGCGTACTCCGCACGCGTGGGCTCAACGAGTTTTATGAGTTGACTGAATATTTTTCTTTTTTTCTCCTCTTTATGTTTTCTTTATTTTTATCATATTTCATATTTAGCCATTTCTTATTTTTAGGCGTATCGAGAGACAGTTAATTTCTCCATGTAAACAAAAACAATGGTACTTTATAAGAAAGAAACAAACAAACAAAAAAGGCCCCCCCCCCCAAAAAAAAAGCCCCCTCAGAACATTTTAATAATGATAAAGCTTACCTGATATTTAAAAAAATCTAATTTTCATTAAACATGATGAATTTGATAAAAATCGTTAAAGCCGTTTTTGAGATAATCGAAAAAAAGGTAAAAATTGGAAAAAAAAGTCATGAAATAAAGTGCCCCCTCAGTTGGACCAATTTTGATGAAATGTTGGCTTTTACATATTTGGTATATACATACATCAAATACCCAGTTTTTTCAAAATCCTTAAAGCCGTTTTTGAGTAAATAAAAAATATCTACACGTGAAATTGGTACAAAATTTATTAAGTAAAGTCCCCCCTCCGGTAGATCAATTTTGATGAAATTTTTACAGTCGTACCTCGGGCATATACATACATTATATACCCAGTTTGATCAAAATCTTTAAAGCCGTTTTTGAGTAAATAAAAAAACACGTGAAAATGATACAAAATTTATTAAGTAAAGTCCCCCCTCCGGTTAGTCAATTTTGATGAAATTTTTACAGTCATATCTCGGGCATAAAAATAGATCAAATACTGAGTTTAATCAAAATCGTTACAGCCGTTTTTGAGAAAATCGAAAAAAACGTAAAAAGTTATTAAATAAAGTACCCCCTCCCTTTGAGCAATTTTGATGAAATTTTCGCTGTCACATCGCGGGCATATAACTACACTAAATACCTAATTTCAGGTTCCCACGGTTTATAGTTTTTGAGCTAGTCTGTTCACACACACACACAGACACACACACACAGACCATTTCGCGGGACTTGGTTATTTCGACTCAGGGGGTCCCAAAACGTGTATTTCCGTTGAAAACCGGAAGTCGAAATTTTTCACGATCGCAATACTTCCACTTACTATATATTTCTTATAGAGGTAAGTGAAAGTAAAAATTATACACCAATTTTCGACTCGAGATCGGCTAGTTTAAACACTTATGCTGTTTTATGCTAGTAATATCCTTGATAGTACTTGCAATATCATTTTATTTCATGAAAACACTCAAGTTAGGTAAAAAAAAAAAAAAAAAAAATCAAACATAGGAACTATCAATTATTTTTGTCGTTATGTTTTAATTCTTTACTATTAAATGTATATCATATTAAAATATACGATTGGGGTCATCAGACTTTAATGTAATTTTGATAGGAGATGGTGGGATAGACTGTTCAATATGATATGACTAAGTGAACATATAGAGGAGAAAAAAGGTAAAAGATTCCGTCAACTCATAAAACACGTTGAGCTAACGCATGCGGAGTACGCCTTTAATGACAGACCATTGTTCATAATTAAAGCCGTTCTCTTCATTTAATGGAAATTATTTGTTTCATGTTAACTAAATGAAGTTTTCAACAACTACATAGAGAATTATAAAATCGCCCGACTTGTAAGTGCAAGTATTATGCTTGCATTGCCGAATTATCGCAAGTAAACATTTTTATTCAATAATAAAAAAAATTAGTATTTTTTTTTTATAGAGAAAATTAAAACAAAAATAAGAAATTAATGTGGAAAAATGTGTGACTTCGAAAAGTGGCAATTAGCAAAACCTATCAATTTCTAATCTAAGTAAGTTGGTAAGTGATAGTTGTGTGTTGCGGGCACGCACCAGATTTTTATTGCTTGATCAATCAATTTTCCGAAACTTCCAATTAGAATTTACAAATATATTTTACTTCTTACAATTGTAAAACTAGAACGCTTATATTGAGAAATATTCAACATAGACCGTTATAATTTGTATAAAATAATTTATTATTCAAAATATTTAGAAGGAAGAATCAACTGCAGAATTTTGATGTCTGCACATTGATTGTATTGCGTGGTACACACAAATTAGCCCACAGGTATGAGCTGTTATCTTATTGTTAATAACCTGACATACACTGATACACCTACCTTCTTCATCATAGAATTTCATTAATGGAAATTGAAAAACGATATGGTGATACCTTTAGATGACCGGACAAAAAAAAAAATGGAATCATTCATACCGAAACAAAAATTATTTCGACGCCCCGTAAGTGCTTTCGAGTTAAACTCGTCGTATCAAGATCTTTAAAATGAGTTCAAATTAGATATTTTATCTCGAAGTGCAAAAATAGGTGTAATTTCGCCATTTAAACCCCTTAGGGTGACATTTTTATTACAAATTAAGTCATAATTTGATTACCACTAATATTTAAATAATCAGTAGCCATATTCTATGTGAATGTCTATTTTAATAATATTGAAATTCCTTCCTTAGTGGTTACCTACATCGCGTTTAAAATCTAAATTCCGAACTTTTTTTAGCTGATTTTAATTGGTCATTCCGTGTTACATTGCTGTACCTGACACGTCGCCTATTAACTTGCTTCTTCTCCTCAGAAAGTTGAGGTAGTAGAGCTTCACACACGTTAAAATGGCCATTACATAGCGTACAAGTAAAACGTAGTCTTTTCGTGGGATTAGAATTATTGCCAAATACCGCATAAAGCTCATCATTGCGAATGGGTTAAATGCTGAGACATGGGTTGAATGCTGAGACATATGAGTGTAATAACTACTGAAATCAGAATAATTGTTACCGTAATCATTTTGAATAAACGCAGAAAATTTGTCCCAATTTGGATGACATGTTCTACTACAATTTGCCGAAAATGACATAATTTTTCTTGAGAATTCTCGATAATATATGATAGAAATCGAAATAAACACGCACCATCCCCAATCATGGGAATCACAGCGTGCATAATTTGATTACCACTAATATTTTAATAATCAGTAGCCATATTCTATGTGAATGTCTATTTTAATAATATTGTCTAGTTATTACATAAAAAAAAATACATATGGTTTAAAATCTCAAAAATGGGTGACCGTTAGAGTTAGAGTTAAACGACAATTTCGCCATTTAAACCCCTTAGGCCCGCTTTCTTCAATATAGTTTAAACTTAGATTAACTTAAACCGGATTATCTTTAATCCGAGGTTTAAACTCTGATTCACTTTCTACAGCCTTAGTTTAGTTTAAGCTCGGTTTAAACCTAATCATGTGAAGGTTATTATGTTTTTTAAAAGGTTGATACATATTTGTTTACATTTCCTTGTTGAAACTTCTATGGATAGAGAAGGTAATGTAAGGGTTATGGAAAGATTATTTATACATAGTATTTTGTTTTTACCAAAAAAGTAAATAAGGTGAATGTTTTCTGTAAAAATGGAGCAAAAACAATCAAAAAGAAGTAAAAACTTTTCTCAGTGTGAAATTAATGTTCTTCTGGCAGAGAAGAGAGACATTTTTGAAACCAAAAAAACAGATTTCGTCACTGTTCATGAGAAGGAGGTTGAATGGAAGAAATTGGCGAATAAATTCGATGAAACGAGCGCGGTGCTGTTTTCAGAGATTTAATTTGTATGTTAATAAAATGTTCTTTATAATATGATATTATTATGCTAAGAATAATAATAACCTCTATTACATTTCATAAATTTTTTTCAAATAATGTTGAACCTTTTTATTATTATTATCATTTTGTTTAAATAATAAATGATCTAAGTTGGGCGATATATAATTATTATAGCTTAATAATAATGAAATTACATCATTATATTAAATTATACATCATTAGTATGATAACCCAAGTCATAAATTAGGGTTAAGGGGGTGGGTAAGAGCGGTTACACCGATTTTTAATATTATTCCCACCCCTCTATTTTTGGCCTCATCCAATTTACATCACCGATATTTAGCCTCTACCTTTTGAGCCGAGGACTACGCTCGATTTTAACTTATTTTTTTTTTTAATTTTATTAATATTTCGATTTAATTACTCTTTTTTACTATTTCGATTTAATTAGAAATTTTTATACTGCTAAGACTCCGTTCCCGTTCAATTTGTATGCTTTCGAGGTACGAAATTGCTGTCTTGCCGAGGGGCGGAGGACGGTAGGTGGTGGGAGGGTCCTGCACCTACCCCCTATTTTTGGCCTCATCCAATTTCCATCACCGATAATTAGCTTCTACCCTTAGAGCCGTGGCTACGCTCGATTTTTTTTTTTTCTTATTAAGATTCAAGTAGTCCTTTTTACTCTTTCGATCTAATTGGAAATTTTTATACTGCCTAACACTCCGCTCTCGTTCAATTTGTATGCTTTCGAGGTATGATAACCCCAGTCATAAATTAGGGTTAAGGGGGTGGGTAAGAGCGGTTACACCGATTTTTAATATTATTCCCGCACCTACCCCTCTATTTTTGGCCTCATTAGTCATTGGCCTCAAGAGTTATTCAAGTGAAAAATAATTTACAACATAACCTTGATATTAATTATGAAACAAATACAATAAAAATAATGCACGCTAAGAAACATTTTTTTCTCATCTCAATTCTACTTCACTAATTTAACATATCCTGAAAATATTCTTGGGTTAACTGATTGCGTCTATTGATGCGTCTCTTTGGCAACAAAAACACATCATAATCTTCTTCTTCCATGTCATTTAAAATTTCAATTATGTATATTTTCCATTTTTATATTCAGTCAAGTGCAAAACAATAATTCTTGAGTAACAAGAGCGAGTATGTTAACACATAAAATGTTTGTTTATATTTTGCAGTTTAAACCGGGAAAAATGAAGGATTAACTTAATCTAAGTTTAAAGGTTAAACCGACTTGAAGAAACTCACATCTGGTTTAAACCAAGAGATAATCCGGATTAAATTTAAACTCGGTTTAAACTAACTTGAAGAAAGCGGCCCTTAGAGGTTACATTTTTGAAATTCCTTTCTTAGTGGTTACCTACATCGCGTTTAAAATCTAAATTCCGAACTTCAAGTTTCTATCATTAGTAGTTTTTGCTCTGCGTTGATTCTGTCAGTCAGGACAAAGCCTCTTATATATATAGAGATTGAGGCATAGAATTCCAAAACCAGCCAAGTCCACAGATTTTTATTTATTATTTTTTCTTAAATAGTTTTTCTATAGATTACCTGGCTGGATTAGGAACAGACCTTATTTTTGTAGGGCCGTTTTCAATATCATTTAACTTCTTGTGGAAGAAATCCTTCCATATAATGATAATCTAATAGAAAAACTATTTTATAAAAAATAAAAAATAAAAATCTGGAAATGGACTTGGATGGTTTTGGAATTCTACGCCTCAATTATTCAATAATGAAATTACTTTTCATCTGTTTGAGTTTTAACCAAAGTATGGAAGATACTAACTACTTAATTGAGAACTCCTGCCTTTTATTTATTTTTTTTTTTTTTGTCAAGTATATTTATTTTTTAATTTGAGATCCAACTAAAGAAAAAAATAATTTTTCTTTTGGTGTATTAAGAATTATTTAATGAATGTTCGAAAAAAAAAATAATGTTCTTAATCCTTGAAGGGTTGTACATTGACATTGAAGCCTTTCTGAGGCAGATCGAATTTTACACTCACGCATTAATGAGCGTACCGTATGACTCACTTTGTTACTGACTCATTATTTCGTTTTTAGCTCAATGTTTACCTTATTTTTTTTTTTTTTTTTTGATTAAATAAAATTATATGACGCTAAGTTCAAGTACAAACTCCCCCCCACACACAAAAATAAATACGCAAGTAATTTATTACAAATTTTCCAGTTCAGTAGTATTTATGTATCTCAATTTAATATAGTTTCTACTATTTTTGTAGATAAATAAGTGTTTTGTATTTTTTCTAATGAAAAAATGCAACTCAAAGTTTAGGACTTTGTCCTATGTTTTGTATTTTAAGTTACACTATAAAAAATCTGGTGCGGAGCACGCATCACCCAATTTTCACTTCCACTCTTCTTTTTTTGACTAAAAATAGATTTTTTTTTTTTTTAAATGGCATACTTAAGTGCTAGCGGAGAGGGAACACTAAACTTTTTTTTAGTTTAGTTTAGAAAAGTTTCATTTATTATTGGAAAGTGGACTCAGTAATTCTACAGTATTGTATCAAAAATAAAGTTGGTCTCAATTCCTCTAGAACTTCGTACTTTCCAGGGATTCGTTTGAATTTTTTTTTTTTTTTTTTTAATAAATATATTTTTAGGATATTATAGAAATAATAATCGAGTTTCAGACTGAACGATCATGTTTTTGCTTACCGCTGCTTAGACTTCGGTTTTTGAAATATTAACCATTTTGAACTAATTGAACAACCATCTCCATGTGTTAAAATAAAAGATAAATTTTGCCAAGTACCTACCTGTCTAAGTAGTTATTTTCATGGATATTTTATCTAATCCCCTGATACTTCAAAAACCGAAGTCTTAGCAGGAAGTACCCACTACGAATAATTTCACGTTTTCATTTCTATTTCCACATAGGGTTTAGACGTTGACATTTGTTGTCTATGAAATGAGTACTTTGAGCCTATATGATCAAAAATTTTCTTCAAATCAGGCACCTTTTTGGCCCTCAGCTCCTGGGCTATCCCTCTTTCTGTCATTATGAAAACTTTGAGGCTGTGGAGAATGTTTGTTCCTGAATCTAATCGGTACTAAATAATTGTCCGTAGTTTGAGAATCAACCATTTAGAAAAAATAAAAAATTAAGAGCACATTATCTATGCGAGGAATCGTGTTCCAACAGCTGTCGTGGGGCGGATGTCATGTGGTCAATATGCTTCTGCTAAGCTAGCACAACTGGTTTTAGGAAGGCGACAGTAGCGGTCCGGTGAAAAAGTTTAGTGGGGAGGAATTGCTTGATTGAAACATATAAAAATCTGGTGCGTGCGCGCAACACACAACTTTCACTTACCAACTTACTTAGGTTGGAAATTGACGTGTTTTGCTAAATATCATTTCCCAAAGTCACACATTTTTCTACATTCATATCTTATTTTTGTTAATCGTTAAAGCCGTTTTTGAGTAAATAAAAAAAAAAACCGTGAAAATGATACAAAATTTATTAAGTAAAGTCCCCTTCCCCGTAGATCAATTTTGATGAAATTTTTACAGTCATATCTCGGGCATATAAATACATCAAATACCAAGTTTGATCATAATCGTTAAAACCGTTTTTGAGTAAATAAAAAAAAACACGTGAAAATGTTACAAAATTTATTAAGTAAAGTCCCCCCTCCGGTTGATCAATTGTGATGAAATGTTGGTTATCACATCTTTAGCATATAAATACATCAAATACCAAGTTTGATCAAAATCATTAAAACCGTTTTTGAGTAAATAAAAAAAACATGTGAAAATGATACAAAATTTATTAAGTAAAGTCCCCCCTCCGGTTGATCAATTTTGATGAAATTTTTACAGTCATATTTCAAGCATATAAATAGATCAAATACTCAGTTTAATCAAAATCGTTGGAGCCGTTTTTGAGAAAATCGAAAAAAACTTAAAAAGTTATTAAATAAAGTACCCCCTCCCTTTGAGCAAATTTGATGAAATTTTTGCTGTCACATCGCGGGCATATACCTACACTAAGTACCCAATTTCAGGTTCCCACGGTTTATAGTTTTTGGGCTAGTCTGTTCACACACACACACACACACACACACACACACACACACACACACACACACACACACACACACACACACACACACACACACACACACACACACACACTCTCTCTCTCTCTCTCTCTCTCTCACACACACACACACACACACACACACACACACACTCACACACACACACACACACACACACACACACACACACACACACACACACACACACACACACACACACACACACACTATACACACTACGAACAAAAGAAATCATGCTGAAGGTGGCCAATATTCAAACATTGGAGGTCTTCCTTCTCATATCTTCTTCTCCACGCAAATTCACACAAATATGAATCCAATAATGCCCTACTTGTTCCGTATTCGATCTTGTCCCTTCTCTTCAAACTAGCCCACAAAGACTCAATTCTCCGTGTGTGGGCTCCAGTAATGGGATCCCCAGGTTCAAACTAGGTGTTGAGTGGTATTTTGCTGTTTTCGAACTACGTACCTTTAAAAATGCTAATTTCCTTCTTACATCCTGTCCGATTACACTTCCAAATTGGCCTTCTGTTGCTTCTATAATAAATTTTCATTTTATGAAGTCTGGAGCACTTTTTCTCAGAATGGATTAATCCCTTCTTCTGAAGAAACCGGACTGAAACTTTCTCATTAGATATTAACTGGCTTAACTTAAGCAAATTCGTTGTTAGTGTTTTTCATGTAAATCTGATAAATGAATGCGTTTGGGCCGGGGATAGCCGAGCGTGTTGGAGCGCGGCCCGCTTTAACGGTGGCGGTTCGCATCCGCCCTGGGATGGTTGACTTTTATTTCGTGGAGGCCCCACGGAATAAAATCTCGACCTACCCACCATGGTTAGGATAGGTTGGTTACACCTGTAGAGTAACCCCCCCGTATGCCACACATGGCCAGGAAGGGGTACCGAATAAAAAAAAATAAAAAATAAAAAATGAATGCGTTTAAATACAGAATTAGGTTAGAGGTGAATCATATGTTCCAAATAATAATAAAATGAGTAACTGTTACTAGTTCTTGAAAAGTGTATGCTTATTGTAAAAAAGACCCAATATAATGTACATTATGTGGCAGCGAAAATTTCATCAAAATTGGTCAAACGGAGAGGGTACTTTATTTTATAAATTTTGTCTCGTTTTTACGTTGTTTTTTTGCGATTTACTCAATATCGGCTCTAACGATTTTGATAAAACTGGGTATATGATGTATCCATATGCACGGGATGTGACTATCAAAATTTCATCAAAATTGGTCAAATGGAGAGGGCATTTTATTATAATAAAAGACGTTTTGTTCATTGGAAGGAGTTGTCAAGGTGCTTTGAAACATAGATATTTAATAGAAATTATTTGTCTCTACGGTAACTAAATGAAGTTTTAGGCAATTAAATAGAGATTATAAAATCTCACGCGATGTAGTATTATGCTTGCCGAATCAACACAAGTAAAAACTTTTTTTTAACAATAAAAGTTTTAGTGTACTTTAGAGGACAATTAAAAAAAAAAAAAAGTAAATGAATGTGAAAAAAAAGTGTGATTTTGAGGAATGGCGTTTACATATTTATCAAAACTCTTCAATTTCTAATCTAAGTATGTTGGTAAGTGAAAGTTTTGTGTTGCGCGCATCGCACCAGATTTTTTATTCTTAAATGAAAATTCGATTTTATTTAAAGGTACCTATGCACTAATATTTTAAATTAGGTCTTTCATGACACATACGAATTTGAAAAATAAAAACGTGCTCCCCCCTCCCATAGGAAATGTTTGGATCCGCTACTGTTGTGTATTAATCGATAAAACTGCAAGAGCTCTAAAAGCAGATGATAGGGAAGGCCACTGCTGATAGTGGGTGACGCGGCACCTCCCTGGAAGACAGTACCCTGCTCTGTGCTACTTCCTATCTGATGGCGGGGTCGATGTGTAGCAAAAGTCCTGTGGGAATATTCTCTTAGCTCTGCGGTCTGTTCCTAATGTATCGTTACATGTTTGTTTGTTTAACGACCCTTTTTGCTACTTAGGCTAATCGGACGATGCAACAGTGGGAGTCCTAAATTTTGTCTATCCAGGTATAATAAGGATAGGGATCTTTAACGAGTACCTGACATCGTACAGGCTCGGGACCTCCATTTTACCCCCTACCGTAAATTCTAGTCAAGTACTATTCAGACATTTTAAGTTATAAATAGGGGTCACCCGTGGTATAGTGGTTAGCATGGCAACCTACAATACTAAAGGTCGCGGGTTCGGGCCCGGCGGTGGCCGTAGGATTTTTTAATGGGAGTAAAAACTCCTTAGCCATTCCGTCCCTCGGATATGATTTCTGGTACTCGTTAAAGATCCCCATCATAATTATACCTAGATACGCAAAATTTAAGACTCCCACTGTAGTATCGTCCGATTAGCCTTAGTGGCATGAAGTGACGTTAAACAAACAATTAACTTATAAATTAATTAAGTTCCTATTATTTGATTGACAAATAAGTGTGCTCTGTGCTGTATGGTTATTTCTTGTTTTTTGTATACCGTCGTACTAAGGTCCCCCCCCCACCAAACCAATTTTTTTTTCTGGGACCGCGCTGTGGACAGCTGTGATCTACTAAACAATAACAAATGACTCTCTACGAGAGAAGTGCTTCGTTTCGATAAAGGCTTACCCTTATATAGCTTTAGTTACGACTTCCCATGTTTCGGGAGTAAACAAAACCATACGGGGTGGTTTCTTTATCTGTGTTAGCTCGCAGGCTGGTTCATATCCTTTCGTTATGAAATTATAGTTCCCTACATAATTTGGGCGGCATTGGTCTGATTATTTACTTCCTTATTCTTTAGAATAGAAAAATCTGGTGCGGTGCGCGCACCACGAAACTTTCACTTACGAACTTACTTAGATTACTAATTGACGTGTTTCGACATTATTATTATTATTATATATTACTAGCTGCATATACTGGTTTCACCCGTAATTTCATTCTTTAAATCTATAAAATCTATAAAGTAAGACTTTTATCGACTCAAACGGTCGATATTGTAAAAACCAATATAAAGCGAGAACAAAACGATTTTCATAAAAATAAAGAATATACCCAGAGATCGGCTGAGCTTATGCAATTTTAACATGGGCAGGTTTCCGCACTTGGTATGAAAGAACCACTGAGCGAAATTTGGAGAATTTAGGACAAACGGCAAGGATTTCTATAAAGGATAAACAGAATTTCATCTTTATATACATAGATTATAGCTTTATATCCCGGTTTCAAGCGGGGAATTTCATTTTTCTAAAGAAACGGTCGATTTCGTTAAAAAAACATTGTAAAGTGAGATCATTATGACTTTTATAACAATTAAGAATATCAGCTGAAGATCGGCTAAAGTTATGCAATTTTAATATGGACAGGTGTTCGCACCTGGTATGAAAGAACCACTGAGCGAAATTTGGAGACTTTAGGACAAACGGTATGGATTTCTATAAAGAACAAATAAACAAACAAGCAAACAGAATTTCATCTTTATTTATATAGATATTATATATTATATATTATTCGATATTATTATTATTATTTCTATATTAGATTACAAATTGACGTGTTTCGATATTTTCAATATTCGATGTTATCGATCACATTCATATGCTTATATTTGTATAGCTCCATACGTTATGGAGTATTTGTATTGCAAAACTTGGTAGTATTTTCGCAAAACTTTTCGATTCGTTATTGCTTATTTCTTTTTTTAAGATACCGCATTCATCAGTGATAGTACGGGATATGAAATTATGGCTGTCACATCGTGGGCGTAAACATTGATCAAATATCCTGTATGATTAAAAAAGTTACAGTCGTTTTTGACAAAAAAAAAAAAGTGAAAATCAAACAAAATTTATCAAGTGAAGTGCCCCCTCCGGTTGATTAATTTTGATGAAATTTTTGCAGGCATATCTAGGGCATATTAATACATCAAATACTTAGTTTAATCAAAATCGTTAGAGCCGTTTTTGAGAAAATCGAAAAAAGTTATTAAGTAAAGTACCCCCTCCAATTGATCAATTTTGATGAAGTTTTTACTGATTCATCAAGGACACATACATACACTAAATACCCAGTTTCAGGTTCGCACAGTTTATAGTTTTTGAGCTAGTCTGTTCACACACAGACCATTTCCAGGGACTTAGTTATTTGGACTCTGGGGACCAGTCCCCTATAATCCATTTTCTCGAATAAGGACTGCTACTCAAAAAACAACAGACAGTTACTATTTGGAACAGTAACCGGTTACTTTTTAAAATTTAACATCCTATTTCATACAAATCCCTTCCGATAAGATACAATCTGGATTTCCACAGCCTTTACAACCATAAGCGTCACCGCAGGGAGGACACAGGGGACGCCCCCCTCCCCCAATATTTTGGAAGGAAGCAACTACTTACATTATAACTGTGACATAAATTAGCAAGTTTTAGAAATAGCTTTAATATGGGCCGGGATAGCCGAGCGTGTTTGAGCGCGACCTGCTTTAGCACGCTCGAGCCGAACGGTGGCGGTTCGAATCCGCCCTGATTTGGTTGATTTCATTTCGTGGAGGCCCCACGGAATTAATCTCGACCTACCCACCATGGTTAGAATAGGTGGGTTTCACCTCTAGAGTAACCCCCCGTATGCCACACATGACCAGGTAGGGGTACCGAACAAAAAAAAATATAGGTAAGTGAAAGTAAAAAGGATAAAGTATAAGTCATATTCAGTCAAGTGATCTCCCAGATTGGCTCTGATCTTGTGTGAAATGCATAGCATGGAACCTTTGCTAGAGTGTTGCCCAAACACTCTTAAACTCTACACGGCCTCCGTTCCTTCGTGCCGTACTCCTCGTGCTGTTGCCCTAGGTAGAGATGAGATGCCCTCCTACAAGAAGTGGATGACCAACACGCTTCGCCTTCCCCCACCGGAACGACCAGATAAGCCCCAGCTGTTCCCGAACTCCCGACTCCTCTGGGAATAGTCTCATCCCTTCGCTCTTCTTTAATATTAATGTCCCCCGCACCCACTTTTCCCTCTTTTCTGCTCTTCCTTCCTGCCCGCTATCACTCCCTAGGGAGTATTGCTCCTTCGTATGAGGGGGTAACGCCTTTCGATAGGTATCCTAGTCTGTTTAATATACCCCGACGAAACTTATACTCTCTTACTTAAGCTTTGAAGTACTCCGAACAGACTATTATAATAATAATAAAGTTATAATTATAAAAGACTCCGATACCATAAAGATTCTCTCTCAAAAACATCTATCGACTAGATATAGATATTTTCTTACCAGAATGCCAAAATATGATTTTTTTAAATCAGCTATGTAATTTTGACTTTCATTTACCTATATATTTGTATGAAATATATGTATATTGTAAGGGAACGTAGTGCGATCGTGAAATATTTCGACTTCAGGTTATCATTCAAGTACAAGTTTAGCATTAAAATAATCAAGTCCCGCGAATTGTTCTGTGTGTCTGTTTCTGTTTATATGTTAACAGACCTGCGCAGAAGCGAAATTTAACTATTTCAGGTAGGTAGGTATATGACTGTGATTTGACAGCAAAGATTTCGTCTAAATCGAGAAAACGGAGGGGGCACTTTATTCTAACGTTTATTTTTCTCGGTATAAAATAATCAGCACACATATGTGAGTTTTACAATTATTTAATTATTTTTTAAAATAAGCAAAACTCACATATCTGTGCTACTTATTTTGACCGCAGCCCCAACCATTTCCTGTTCATTAATATCTACGGTCAGCTATCTCCCACCATCATAATTTTGAAATATCTTTATCATGCTTAATGGGAATCAAGTATTCTTTAATATAAGGTACATTTTATCGTCATAGCAACGATCTGATAGGCTTAAAATGGCTAAGGAAAAAATCTTCATGTAAAGTACCTTTAGTTTTATTTATTTGGAGTAAGATTTTATAATCAAATAGAAGAGTATAGAGCACGCCGGCAAGTTGGTTACAACTCAAAATACATATATATCAATTTTGAGTTATTCATAACGTTGGAATCAGAATGGCAACGATGCTACGATGCTAGAATATAGTCACAAAAATATTAATATTTCTGGATTAAGGCGCAATTCACCATATTCTTTTGGTGGGGATGATCCTGTTATCGCAGGTACTTTTGATTTGTACTGTACAAATGATAGACTATTTGTGACCAAAGACTATTTTTCCTAATCGGTGTTTGTTTGTACACTACAAAATAGAGTGACTATTTAAAAATATGATTCCTCAAAACAAAAATCTCAATTTCCGGAAATATAACATTTCCTTTTATCGATTCCTATTTATGTTGTATAATTGAAAAACTCGATCGTTCAGTCTGGATTGTTATTTGTATAATATATACCCTAAAAAAACACAAGAGAAAAAATTTACATAGCGAATTCAGTTGAATGTACGGAGTTCCATAAGTAAGCATGACGAAGTTCCTTCTTAGTACACCACTATATGAGAAGTACTAACGACGGTACCCACTTTCACAAGTCAATAAACAAAAACAATTGTCAGATAATTTTAATGGAAGGGAGGAGATTGAACCACAGCCGGGAATCGAACCCAGATTTGTTTCTTTAATTACGGTCACTTTATGCCACTAAGGCTAATCGGACGATGCTACAGTGGGAGTCCTAAATTTCGCCTATCCACGCATAATTAGGATAGGGATCTTTAACGAGTACCTGACATCGTACAGTCTCGGGACCTCCATTTTACGGCCTATCAGTGGAACGGCATAGCCAAGGAATTTTTACTCCTATTAATACATCCTAGGGCCACCGCGGGACGCGAACCCGCGACCTTTAGTATTGTGGGTTGCTATGCTAACCACTACACCACAGGTGACCCCATCGAGCACGGGTTTACTGCTTAATAACAATTGTCATTGAGGAAAAACGTTTTTCTGGCCCCTTTCCGGTAGCACCTAAGTATGCCGTTTTAAAAAAATAAACTCTTTTATTCAAAGAAAAGAGTGAAAGCTGTTTGATACGATCATCGCGCCAAAATTGTACCACTTTTCAAAACTATTCCTAAATGAATCGATTTAATTATAAATATATTTTATAATAAATCGATTGCTACTCGACCGATAAGCTGTAGTTGAGGTGGGGGGGGGGGGGGGGGGGGTTCGCCCCCTCCGAAAAGGAATTTCAACGATATGAAGGCACATCGATCGGTGCAGGCGCACTGGGCAGTTCTACTCTCGACGTCCTACCGCGGCAGTCAGCTTATAGTTAGTGTCTCTGTGTTTGTGTTCTTTGTGTGTATATTTGTGTTTGTGTTTGTCTCCATTATAACAACGGTTAGTGTTTACAATAACTTAGTAAAGTATTTACATATACTTAAATATATATATTTCTGTTCCGAAATATCTGCATCTCTTGCTCATCTATACTTAATTTATTGAGGTAACCAACAAACAAAACCTCACTTGACAAATTTCGTTTTAATTGATTTGTGTGATATTTGCCAGAGGACAATTATAATTGAAAGGAATTGTATTTATGATTCTAATAAGATATAAGTATATGTCTAAGAGATAAAAATTGAATTTAAGAAAATATATTAGTTCGAACGTAGAAACTTTTAATTTTTTTCCCTTAAATTTGAATTGGTGGACATGGGTTTCTCAAACGAACAATTCTAATAAAATTAAGTTCAATTTAAATTTTATTAAACACGAAGTTTGTAATCATACGCATGACATAGAACAGCTGATCAAAGTTATAAAAACAAATAGACAATCAGCTAAAATTATAATATTACGATAAGTAAACATAGCATATTTTCTACGAGAGAATATATTTTTCTATTATTTTTATTAATAGTAATGATTCGCTGAATTAATGCACACGTTTTGTTTTGGCTTATTCAGCGAAAACGTAAACAAAATTTAAAAGGCTGTAATTTTTACTTTCGGAAGTATTACGATCGGAAGTATTACGATCGTGAAAAATTTCGACTTCCGGTTTTCAACGGAAATACACGTTTTGTTTTTTTTATTGGTCCGATTTTTATTTAATTTGTTTTATTTTATTTTTGAAGGGAATAAAAAAACTTTGTCTTCATTATTTAAATGATAGACAAAAATTAGATAGTTTTTGAGTTATGCGCAAATACACAATTTTTATTCTTCGTGACTTTTTTCCCGGCTAATTTGTATGTCGGCTTCTGTCTCTTTTTCGTTAAAATGGAAATTATACAAAGAAATCGTGTAAAAAATTTAAAAGGCTGTGACGACTACTTCCTAATGGTCCGATTTCCGGTTATTTTTTATTTATTTATTTTTTTTTTTTTTTGTTACATGTTTTTAGGGAATATAAAAACTTTTCATTTTATTATTTACACACAGGCAGTGTAAATAGTGTTTCTTTTTTTTTATATTTTTTTTTTGGGGGGGGGGTGTCTGACCATTTTTCAGTACTGGGTTAGAAGAAAATCATCAAAATATTGCATCAACCATTGATTATTTGAAGCATATTGAGTACTGACAAAAAGCGAATTTTAGAAATAATATATGTACAAGTTATTAATAAAAAAAAACAAAAAAAAACACTGAATTGACTAGAAAATCCCTATACATATATGGAAATTTGTTTTTTCCTCTAAAATATTTAAAGAAGAATAAAATAAAATTTCAGACTAAACCGTATATTTAATTCAATTTCATTTTGAGTTCTATCTCAACTTTTATATACTTAGTTGTAATTTATTGTAGTAGAAAATTGTTTTTTTTATATATAAAATAATCAACAACCTCTGATTATTTTATAAAAAAAAAAAAAAAAAAAAAAAAATGACAACTCTTGAAACAGTAGACTAGCTTACCCGTCCTCTTCGGGATATTGTCGTTTAAGCGGGAGGGCCAAATGATATGGTTGGTATAAAATAAAAACGAAAACTGTAATATTACTTTGACTCAAATATCGCGGAAAAATCAAAACACACTAAGTGTAAAGTTCATACTAATTTAAGAAGAAAACATTTTTGTCTAATTCAATTTAAAGATATACAAAAAAATTGTCTACTAAAGATTTTGTCAGTTTTTTATAATGCCAGTCGTTTTCATATTTTACAGAACTTAATGACTTCTTATTAGCTTAATTTGTTTGAAGAATCAATTCTATTCTAATTGAAGTTCGGTTAGTGTAAAAAAATTTACTTTCACTTACATATATATAAAATATTGCGATCGTTAAAAATTTCGACTTCTTTTGAACAAATTACATATATGGCGATTCCTATTGAATCAAAGTTATGTTCCAACAAGCACCTAAAACACCATGGCAAGTCTTTCGCATGCGCAGTACGCATTTACCAACTACTCATTGTTAAAAAGGAAAGGTGTACTGCGCATGCGAAAAGAGTTGTCAAACGTGTTTTAAGAACTGTATTAATAATTTAAATAAAGCACTAATAAATTTCCCTGCCTGAGAAGAATAAAATATTGCCGTTGTTTTCGGAAAATTACTCAAATGCTCAAATTGTCTATTTTATGCAAGCAAAAGTAGATGGGGTAAGTGAAATTTGTGTGTTTTTGTCACTCTTCGCAATCGCAGATTTTTGTCACTCTTTATAATTTTTACATTTCTTACGGAACTATACCTCGTCTTTCCAAAATCTTTAACAATTTTTTTTTCCTCTTGCGATCCGCCGGACTCTACATTTTTACCGATTTCAATGTTGATATTTCACATTTTTTTCAGAGAATTTATCTAAGAATTTACGACTTTAATACCTCATCTAATAATCCATCACTGTTTGGAGCGAAAAATAGTTATTTATTATACAAGTGACGAAAGTAGATCATTTTACAACTCGAGTGAAACGTTTACCCACACGAGCGAAGCGAGTGTGGTAATTTCACGAGAGTTGTAAATTCTACTTTTTTCACGAGTGTAATATTAATTTTTTTCTGTAATCGTGTAATACATGGTCAGATCTAACCAGAATATGAACAAAATTAGGATGTTGTGAAGATTATGGTATGTTGTTGGTAGGTTATAAGCATGGTTATAAACAAGTTATAAAGTTATAAACAAGTGCAGGTTATAAACAAGGAAGGTAATTATTATTATATTTAAATTTTAAAATATATTGATTATTTCCACCAATAATTCATTCACATTTCAATTTATTTTGTTAAAATAAATTCTTACAATGTTAAGAAACATTTAAAAGCATTTAATTTCCAACTTCAAATTATTTTTTAATTTATACTTATTACTAATTAAGAAGGCAATTAACTTTCTTCACTTGTGAATTGCAATCATTCTATTGCAAAATATTTCACTTTCTTCACTCATTTCAGTTTAGTAATGTTACCATTATTCAACGATTACAGAAAAAGGAATTTATACTACACTTTATAATCACTCATCCCAGTTAATAAGTAGTTAAGACTAATTCCTTTAATTTTCATCAGGGCACAACTATGTATTAAACTTAGAACAGTATTGGTATAAAATCAGGTTTTCATTATCTAGCGATGAAATTCCGTCATAAATGCCAAAATACTTATTCCGTCCATTAAACCAACTTAATAGATCTTATCAGTGATGAGATATTAAACTTGATCAATTGTTCGCCGACTGATTACAACATATGTATGTGGGCAACAACCAGCCCGCTAGACATTTTGAAAAACCCAATAAAAAAAATATTACAATATTTACTCATACTCACTCCAAATGAGGAAGACTAAGATTAATAAGGGCATCATAACTTCGGTATTTATCGGCACAGCTTCATTTGATGAACAGCAATAATTTAGATATGTTTACAAAATGTTTGCACAAAAAATGCACTTTTTTTTGTGCGTCTAAAAAATGCACTACGTTTTTGAAAGCGGTCCGCGAGCGTATTTGCGCACGTTTGTCTCACAACATATCAAAGGTTCACCATACCCAGATTACAAGATATTTAACACAAATTATTATAACTAAACTTTAAATGAACGCCTGACTTATGCCAAGAAACCTCCTCCATGCATTTTTTTAGACACTTCAACCATTTTGGGCCCAAGCCGACTAAACGACTTATTCACTGACTGATAAATTGTGTAAAGATGTGCATATAAAATTAATTACAATTATTTTATTTATTTATTAATGTTTAAATAAATAAAGAACCTTTATAAAGTCGTTTTATTATATAATTTTTTGAGGATATGGAATTATGTTGTTAAGGAGCGTTGGCTTGTGGATCCACTGCCTACTGAATTATTCATAGCTTGATTCACCAGTCATTGGGTGATAGATTAAACAGAATCTTTTTAACGATGTCCTCTTTGTTATATATTGTGTGTAACATATTTAATCTTTTACATTATTATTTTATAAACAACACTTTATAATTAATTTTAACTGTTATATTCCTGTGTTTGGTCCAAATTAAAAAAAAAATGTTATTTGTTTCCAAATGACTGCAGATTTTTAACACATTTATTAGTTTATTTAGCACTTTACACAGTTACATATGCAAAGATCTTAATGTTTAAATTTATTTTTCAAGTTTTTGTTTTTTAAAGCATACAAATTTAGCATTTTGTAAATTTGCAAGTCATGTGCAAAAATATGAAACAATTATTTTTTTGTTCGGACTTAACACTCTTTAAATCTTTCAAACATTTTTAAATATGTTTGTTTTGATTTACTAATCAGGTTAATTCATTCACACCATGAAATAATTACTATAAATAAAATAATTTACCAAAATTTAAATGATTAGTTAGGAAATAAAGTTATTCATTTATTTATTTATTTATTTATGTTTCCCTTGTTGATTTGCACCTGCGCTGTGGCGCATCGAGCAAATTTGGTCACTGCTGCTTTTGACTCTGACTTTCTTGAGACTTCTTGCATTATAATTTACTAAAGTAAAAGGTCTCTTGGCCACCTTCGTTTCAGTCGACGTCGAGGCTGACCAGGTAACAGGGAGGAGGAAAGAGAATGGATGAGTGGGCTAGGGTGATGTAGTGTTGAAGAGTGGAATGTTTGATATTTGTCGTGTATGAAAGATTTTACTGTCGGTATGTTCATGTCATTGTGCAGTGTGTTATTCGAAATAAACCAAGGTGCATTTGTGATGCACCTGAGAATTTTGGATTGTGATGTTTGTATTTTGTTGATGTGGATGTCTTTCGCGGAACCCCAAAGTTCTGCTCCGTATGTCCAAATAGGTCTTAAAATAGTCGTGTAAATTATTCGCTTGTTTCTTAAGGTGAGTGTTGATCTGTAGTCCAGGAGATGTGAAAGCTGCTTGTACCGTCTGTTGAGTTCCAGTTTTTTAATTTTGGTATGTATGTTCCACGTGAGTCGTTTGTCTAAGTACAGTCCAAGGTATCGTACGAAATTCTTTGAAGGAACTGGGTCATTGTTAATTGTCACAGGTGGGCAAGTTGATTTTCGTAGAGAAAAACTTACGTGACTTGACTTGGAGGAGTTAATTTTTATTTTCCATTTTTTGAACCATTTTTCTATTTCAAATAGATGACTTTGAAGGGCGAAGGATGCGATAGTAGGGTTTTGGTGTGTTGAAACGATAGCTGTGTCATCAGCGAAACTAAAGATAGTGGTGTGAGGGTGCTCAGGGATATCTGATGTGTAGACGGAATAGAGTAAAGGACTTAAAACACTATCTTGTGGTACACCCGCAAGTTGAGGAAAGAAGGGAGAAAGAGAAGAGTCAACTGAAACACAGAAATACCGGTTAAGAAAGAAAGATTGAAGAATCAGGAAGTAAGTAGAAGGAATGTGCGGTTTGATTTTCCAGAGCAAGCCCTTGTGCCATACACTGTCAAAAGCTTTCTCAATGTCGAGGAAAACAGCAGAGCAGTATTCTTTTTTCTCGAAAGCGACAGAGATTGCATCTACTATTCTGTGACACTGTTGAATAGTTGAGTGATAAGACCGAAAGCCAAATTGATGGTTCGGAATCACTTCACAACTTTCCAGGATTGGCTTTAATCTATTCAGAAAAAGTTTTTCAAATATTTTCCCCATGATTGGAAGAAGTGCAATAGGACGATAGGATGAAGGATTAGTGGTGGGTTTGGAAGGTTTAGGAATCATTTTGATAGTGGAAAGCTTCCAAAGAAGAGGAAAGTAGGTTGTGCGCAAGATTGCATTATAGATGTAAGTTAGAAAGATGACAGCTTTTCGTGGTAAGTGGCGAAGGATGAAGGGCGTGATTAGATCATAGCCAGGAGCTTTCTTATTTGGCAGTCTGTTTAATTCTTTGTACACTTCTTTAGGATGAAATGCTGGAGGAGGTGGTGATTTATTTCATTAAAGTTATTCAAGATTTATTTCATTTATGATCAAACCATAAATTTTTAATTTGAGAATACAAAAAATAAAATTTTATTTGAGGAGATTGAAGTAAAGAAATTTTGAAGTAAAGGGGCTTTGATTTGGAATTAGATGAGCCATCACTTTATAAAAGAGTGAATTTTTAGTGAAGATTGTTTCTGTACAGGAAATTGTTAAAAAAAAATTTTAATATGTCTTAGACTCCTTGCCAATTCTACATCATCACATTTATTAAAATCAAACTAAAACTCTGTCATTAAGGTAGCAGTACACTTTGAGCCAAAAAAAAGACAGAAACAAATGTAGATACAGGGTACACCATACAGTTATTTACACCCTTAAGACTACATTTCTATGGTGAAATTAAAAAAAATACTTTTTATGAAAGGATCAAATTGAAACTTCCTATAGCTCCTCTTTATCTATCCTTATAAAGACTCAGGAGGTTTTTTTTTTTGGTCAAAACTTCAATAGTTTTACCATATGGCAATATTTATTGTTAAAAGTGCAAAAATTTAATTATGAAATCTTCCTTATGTTAGTTTGTTAAAGTCTTACTTCATAGATGACTTAGAGGACCCTTAAAAACATTAGATTCATGTATATTTTGAAATAAAATTAGGACTTGTTTACTTACTTCTTTAAGTTAAAGTTGGGGGGGTCAATACCTGTACACAGTGTCAATAACTTTATGGTTTACTTATATTCAATGTCTTTACAGATTGATCAGTATGTAGCAGTACTAGCAACCCTATGCACTAGTGCAGCATTTCTCCCTATATTTTATGAAAATAATTATTATACATATAATAATAAAATAAAAAATGGGAACCTAATGTTTATTATAATATAATAAGTGATCTGCTTTCAACATAAATATCATTGTTACAATAATAATCTTATAAAAGAAAGAAACTTATAGTTAAATTAGTAATTTATTATTATTATTATTATTATTATTAATTCAATTATTTCTCTGTCTTTATAACATGAAATTTATTATTATAATTTTTAAACATTTTTTATAAGAAGAGAAAATATTGGCCGTGGTTGGGATTCGTACCCACGTTTCCTTTGAATCATTTGATACAGAATAGAATTACAAAATAAATCGCTAATTTTAACTAGAAAACACTGTTTGTTTTTACTTATTAAATATTCAAATGTATACATTTATTCGTAAATATATGCAAAATAAAAATTAATTTACATGTATAAATGCACTCATTTATAAGCATACTAGCATTCCCCGTCGCGGCTTTGCCCGTGAGCCTTTGAAATCAATTCCGTGGTCATTATCTAGGTATTGATTTTATATAATATGTTATCTGATGTTAAGGAGATTTAGTAGAATCGGAGCTTCCGGTAGGTGGAATGTTGGAGGGGGAAGCTGCCGGCTCGGTAGAAGAGAGGGAGACGCGCAATGGAGAGAGTTCACTAAAACCGTGGAAACAAAAAATTGTTCACTCTTCGTGAACACTTCATTTTTCGGCTTTAAAACATGGTTTTTGACACCCCATAAGTCCAAATTAGACATTTTTTATCGAAGTGCAAAAATAGGTGTCCGTTAGAGTTAAACGACAATTTATCCATTTAAACCTTTTAGGGGTTACATTTTTTAAATTCCTTCCTTAGCTGTTACCTAAAATCTAAATTCCGAACTTCAAGTTTCTATCATTAGTAGTTTTTGCTCTGCGTTGATTCTGTCAGTCAGGACAAAGCCTCTTATATATATAGAGATTTAAAAAATGCAGGTGAATTAAATATACCTTTGATGAAAAAAAACAAAATAACATCTGGTTCCTGTTATTCATTTAAAAATTACCTGGAATTTATTTATTTTTAATGTTAATTTATTCAAGATTACTTCAGTATCTCAGAGCCTAATGTACTCAGTCCATACTAAAAAATTTTAAATATTGAATGTGTTTTTCAATGTATACAAAATTGTTAATTCGGGCTTAAAACCGTTTGGCTCTGAGATACCGATTTAATGATTTCAAAGCATTAACTTTTATACTTAACACTAATTTCTTACAGCATTAAAAAACAGTTTATAGTCAAGATTTTCTATATGCAAATTATTTTCAAAAGTTTAAATAATAATACTTTAAAATTATTAATGCCAGCACTAGCAAACTCACAAAATGTTTATTTTTATGTTTTACATATATTTCTATATGTTCATTCAAAATGACATGTTAATTTTATTAATCAATTTATTTAACTTCTTTTTTACCTTATTAAAATGTAATATTATATGTAAAATACTAATTTTTATTTCCTTTTTTTTTTTTATTTAAAAACTATTCGAACTCTACTTAATTTGATTCTAAAACATATTGGTTTACTATTGATTTACATTGTTAACTAATTGTTATTTTTTAGTATATAAATATTTAATTGACTCATGAAAAATAAACGACCGATTGCATAGTTTTCTACTATGAAGATTTACTTTATCTTTGGCATTCATCAGTTAGGAATTAGCTGTCAGAGGCATATAAGTAATTCTTTAAAAAAAAAATTGTTTAAATACATTAAAATAGTCGACATGTTTTCCCTTCTGACCAAACAACCAAATCGATTTCTTCTAAAATAATAAGAAATATTTTTAGGTTAGGAAAAATTATACAAACCCACAAAATAAACTAAATAATCAATTTTGAATTTTATATCTCTTTGTTTGTGACTGCAGTGTTAATATTCATTTACATATTTTATTAGTGAAATAAAAAGAAAAGTCTTTTATTGGATAAAAGAGCCTTTAGATGTTGATATTTCATCATTTTTTATTTTTAAATAATAACTAAGTATATAAATTTTAAATAATTTTATTATAAGATAAAAGATTCGAACCCATGTCCTCTGTATTAGTAAGAGCACCACAACGGAGATGCAGAGGATCTGGGTTCGATTCCTGGCCGTAGTCGAATCATTTATATTCTAATAAAATTATTTAAAAATTATATAGCAATTAAAAGAGCCTTTAACCTATTAGTCTTTTTTTCATTTTTTGCTGTACATAATCTAGTCATATCAACTGGCTCCATGATATAAATCTCACAGTTTTTAGATTGGCATCATTGAAATTCGATTTAACGCTGTAAAAATATGGATTTGATAATGCTTATACTGCCATCAACATTCTGGTCTGTCTAGCTAAATTGCTTTATTCATAAGATATCATAAAATACACGAAGCATTTCATTGTAGTTGGAAAAAATATGGTGCCTAAACAAACTGCGACATTGGGATCCAAGTCAAGAATTTTAAGTAAAAGTTATCTCATAATTTGGCGGTCAAATTTTTTTTGTTATTTTTTATTTATTTATTTTTACTGGCTTCAAGACTTGCCAATGCAAATCCTATTTAGCCAAAGTTAGTCATTATTATGATTAAAATACTGCGGTCAAAATTGTTTTTAAAATTAGGATTTAAATGTTCTACGTTTGCCTAAGCTTATACAAAAAAGGTTATTAATTATTTAATAAAGTTTATCATTCAACCATCAATCATAAAAACTGTGTTTATTGTTATATTGTTGTATTTAATAGTTATAATTTGTGTTTCAGAGGAGTGAAGGCAGGATCCAATTTCTCAAAAGAAAACCATCTTCACAACGGTGTCGAACCAAAAAATAATAGCCAGTAAGTTTAAATATTTTATAACAATACAATATATATATATATATATATATATATTGTACGATTACTAACAAATAATGTTTTATTTTAATCAGTAATGATATCAACGGTTCGAGAAAGTGTGGTAATGCGGAGATAGATCTGTCCGCTACGGAAGGGCATCATCCCAAGGTAATTTTTTTATTTGCTATTTTATTATTTCAATCGATCAAATTTGAATTGATTTTATTTAAAATAGGAAAATGATATTCAGGAACGTTGATCTAAAATTAATATGAAATTATTTTGCGTGTAGCCTTTGTTTCAATCTAACAAAGCAGGTTTCCTTCAGTTCTGTATGAATTAATAGACAGAGCATAGAATGTTTGTTTTTATTGTATCAAAGGAAATCTGTGTATTGATGATGTTCTGGTGGTTTGAAATCTTTAAAACAAATTTTTTCCAGCCGCGATCTGTTGACTTATTGTCGGACTTTTGTGATCTCCCAGTTTTTTCAATTGGCAGTTTAAATTAAAAGATGGTTCCAATTTAGTTAAAACCATATATTCATTTATTTCTTTATTATTGTCCAATCTTTGGCAAGTATTACAAAAACTGCGATAAAATTTCATAATATTTAAAAAGTCTACCACCCCATCTTCAGGTGCACCCATCATTATAAATTATTGTTACTCAGTAACTGTGAGGTAGCGAAGGAAGAAAGATTATTGATATATATTAATGATTGTTTAATTTTATATTTAACTAGCTGTATATACCGGTTTCACCCAGAGCATTTCATTTTTTAATCTATAAAATCTATAAAGTAAGACTTTTATCGACTCAAACGGTCGATTTTGTAAAATCCAATGCAAAGCGAGATCAAAACGATTATTATAACAATAAAGAATATATCCAGAGATCGGCTGAAGTTATGCAATTTTAATATGGACAGGTGTTCGCACCTGGTCTGAAAGAACCACTGAGCGAAATTTGGAGAATTTAGGACAAACGGTATGGATTTCTATAAAGAACAAACAGAATTTCATATTTATATACATAGATTATAGCTGTATATCCCGGTTTCACACAGGGAACTTCATTTTTCTAAAGAAATGGTCAATTTCGTCAACAAAAAAACATTGTAAAGTGAGATCATTATGATTTTTATAACAATAAAGAATATCAGCTGAATATCGGCTGAAGTTATGCAATTTTAATATGATCAGGTGTTCGCACCTGGTCTGAAAGAACCACTGAGAGAAATTTGGAGAATAAAAAACATCAGCTGAAGTTATGCAATTTTAATATTGACAGGTGTTCGCACCTGGTCTGAAAGAACCACTGAGCGAAATTTGGAGAATAAAAAACATCGGCTGAAGTTATGCAATTTTAATATGGACAGGTGTTCGCACCTGGTCCGAAAGAACCACTGAGCAAAATTTGGAAAATAAAGAACATCAGCTAAAGATCGGCTGAAGTTATGCAATTTTAATATGATCAGGTGTTCGCACCTGGTCTGAAAGAACCACTGAGCGAAATTTGGAGAATAAAAAACATCAGCTGAAGTTATGCAATTTTAATATTGACAGGTGTTCGCACCTGGTCTGAAAGAACCACTGAGCGAAATTTGGAGAGTAAAAAACATCGGCTGAAATTATGCAATTTTAATATGGACAGGTGTTCGCACCTGGTCCGAAAGAACCACTGAGCAAAATTTGGAAAATAAAGAACATCAGCTGAAGATTGGCTGAAGTTATGCTATTTTAATATGGACAGGTGTTCGCACCTGGTCTGAAAGAACCACTGAGCGAAATTTGGAGAGTAAAAAACATCGGCTGAAATTATGCAATTTTAATATGGACAGGTGTTCGCACCTGGTCCGAAAGAACCACTGAGCAAAATTTGGAAAATAAAGAACATCAGCTGAAGATTGGCTGAAGTTATGCTATTTTAATATGGACAGGTGTTCGCACCTGGTCTGAAAGAACCACTGAGCGAAATTTGGAGAATAAAGAATATTAGCTGAAGATCGGCTGAAGTTATGCAATTTTAATATGGACAGGTGTTCGCACCTGGTATCAAAGAACCACTGAGCAAAATCAAAGAACCACTGTACTGGAAATACTTGATGTATAATGTTTCAATTTAGGAATTTAGTGAAAAATATATACCAGGTGTGTAAATATGAAACCGGAATTCGCCAATGATAGGAGTTAGCAGTCAATATAATCTTCTAACTAATCCGTCAGTGGTGTTATATGCTTTTGCCTACATGTAATAAAGAGATCAAATTGATACCAACATCAGTTTCATTCTATAACCGTGTTTTTAGTGGCGTTGAACATGTCGACTTTTGTGCCAACAAATCAAGATTTGCGGACAGCATTTATTTTCCGTTTCCTTCGGAAAATGGGTACCTCACCAACTGAATGACAGGCAGCAGGAAGCTCGAAAAACCTCATGGCAAATGCTGCTCGCCAGGTATAGAAAAAAAGTCATTTCTTCATCAAATTGTGACTGGTAATGAAAAGTGAATTTACTTCGAGAATCCTAAGCATAAAAAATCCTGGGTACCTCCTGGTGAACCATCGGCATCGCTTGGGGAGGAAGAAATTGCTCTGTGTCTGGTGTGATCAGATGAGTGTTACCTACTATGAGCTGCTGAAACCTGGGGAAACTGTTAATACGGAACGCTACCTACAACAGATGATAAATTTGAATAAAGATTTGCCCCAAAAAGTCCCAAATATCAAGAAAGGACACACAAAGTGATCTTGCTCCATGACAATGCCCCATCACATTCGGCTAAACGGACCAAGGAAACGATACAAGTGTTTGGTTGGTAAATTCTTCCGCATGCAGCTTATTCACCAGATTTGGCCCCGTCCGATTACCACCTATTTGCATCGATGGGACACGCACTAGCTGAGCAGCGCTTCACTTCTTATGAAAATGTACGAAATTGGTTAAGTGATTGGTTTCCCAGAGGAAGAATTATTTTGGCGGGGAATCCACAAATTGCCTGAATGATGGGGAAAATGCATAGATAGCGAAGGAAAGTACTTCGAATAAAAAAGTATGTATCATTTTTACACAATCAACTCTTATTTGCTATTTGAAAAATTCCGGTTTCATATTTACACACCTGGTATTCCTGAATATATATATATTTCCAGTACATATAGAACTAACCAACAAAAGATGGTTATTATTTGCCATAGTTGACCGTAGATATAATAAAGTTGAAATTTTTAGGGGATGCGGCTAAAATAAATAACGCTCATATGTAATAGTTTATATAGGGGAGAGCGGGGTTGGTTGGCAACAGTTTTCACTTTTATGATTGTTGAGTTGTTCCTGTTAATATTATCCCAATAGGGCTGATACCACTGTAAACTGCAAGTATTAGAGTACTTCTAGTATTTTTTTCAACACATAATATTTAATACTAAGATCTTCAAAAATTGAAGAATTCGTCAATCCAGAGTATGTCAATTAACCCCCTATGTGGGGCAGGTTGGTCTAGAAGGTGGGATTGTTTAGCCATCTCATTCAAGTTCTGCCTGACATATTATTGTTATTAATAGCTGCACTATAATGGTATAATCATTTTGAATAGGTTTTTAACAGCTTTTAATGGAAAATAGAATGACAATAGAAGAAGAAAGAAGTTTTGACTGTCGTCACTTCCTGCATAAGAAAAATTGCTCTCATCCTCCTTGCTGGAACTAAAGACAATTGGTAGTTTCACCTTTGTTTATGTTTAATTTGCTTTTGTGAATTGCTACTGCGCCAAAACATCCCAGTTGAAGTGAGCCAACTAACCCCACAGGAGAGATCATATTAAAGATGGTTGCCAGGACAGGGGGAACAATCAAACAAGAAAATGGTTAATTGAAAGATTAGGTTTTTCAAAGGATTTTGGGGCTATGTGAACAGAATCGGAGTCAAATGTTTTTCCATTCCTTTGAACCAACTTTACTGAAAATATAAAAATTTACTTACATGTTGTAAAATCAATCAATGAAGCATGCTCTTCTCTACACTGTTAGCTTCGGATTGAAAACTCAGGACAAGACATCCCATGTCGAAAGGGTCACATGGTACAATGGTGGGGCCTTCATGACAGGTGTGACGGAAACTATAAGCCAATGGCCAACCACCCCCCCTATGCCATCCAACCCTGCTCTCCCCTATTTATTGGTCCTTTTAAAAATATGTGAAAATGTGTAAGAAATTACATATTAATGTTATTTATTCTGACTGCACCCCTGAAACAATTTTTACATCATTATTATTGGTCTCTTTAGCATTAAATTTCATTTATTTTGACTCTTTTTCATCAAAATCAACCGCTTCTCAGAGACAGAAATGAAATCTATTTTCCCATATAATGTATAGAGTAGATTATATATAGTTACGGTTATGATAATGAGCTTTCTCTTTTTGTAATACTTTATTATTTGTTTTTCAGTCTAACCGTATTGTCAACGGGAGCAGTGGGGGCGGGGGGCGAGGGGAGGGTCCGCCCTCGCCTGCCCAGCCCCACCCAGTCGTCTACCGGGTCATCGGCTCCAGGCACATAAAGAAGGCCGACAGCAGCCAACAAACGGATACCAGTGCTTTCAGGTATTATCGTGTTTGTGTTGTAGTATTATATAGTATATAGTAATATATTCATGCTTTCAGGTGCATTTATGTTATAGTATTATATAATCGCCGCGACGTAACAGTAATGAAAGTATTATGCTAAAAAATTCATTACGTCAGCATGGTAGTGTGGCGACCATATAATCAGTAACTGAGATACATAAATGGCCCCCATCCATTTGTACCAGATTGAAGCAATCAATGATCTTCAAATTTTCAATGAACTAGATCATTTCTGTGGTTTTTTGGTTGTCTTAGTTTATTGATGTGGTTTATTCATATTATAAGTGAACAAGACCGGTGGTGGCGAACCTTTTTATGCACACATCTCCAAAATTTATATATATTATGTAGTGAGTTACTGAACATTTAGACGGATTCAATGACGTACATGTAATTCTAATGGGCTTAATAAACGAATATCATATAAAATTTTTGGATAAAAAAAAGAAGATACCAGTGTCTAATATTATTCTCATAACAGCAAAATATTTGTTACGTGCCACCTCTAGCATGGCTGTCGCAGGTTTGCTACTATTGAATTAGACATCTACTAACTCTGTTAGGTGGTTTATCCCCTAGGGCTTGCTAAAATGCTTTCATTAAAAAGCGAGAAACTTGTTAATAATGCATTCATATTATTGATTCCATTAAACATAAAGTAGCAAGATATAATATATAAGATATATAAGTGTACGCCAAAGTGAACTAAGCGCTAAACTCCGTTTTTTTTTTTTTTTTTGAGAAACTTGAAGTCAAAGTTGAATTTTTTGAATTGTATCTGCTTCTATCACTTTTGATTAACAACATATTTCACTTTGTCTTTTATATTTATCAAATATAAAATGAAGCATGATTATAAAAAATAGATAACTTAAAAGTAAAATTTAAAAATTTATCAAATTGGTTTGGCACTTAGTTCACAAACCGTATAGATCCTACTTTAGTGTCATAGTGTTTTAAATTTTGATTTCATATAAATATTTGGTTTTATTTTTTAGACAAGTTTGTCCATCGAATCAGTGGAAGAGTAGCAGCCTGCCGAGGGGCGACAGCAGAGGCGACTTGGACAGGCGTGAGCTGGAAGGTCGGCCGAGGGAAAAGAGGAGTCAGCAAGTGTCGTCGAACGGTGTACAGCGGAAACAGGAGAAGAAAAGGAGCAATGCAGGTAAGTTTTTTATTAATAAAAAATCAGTATTTTACAAACATTTTTGAATCTCAGTAACTAAGTATTATTAGCTAAAGAGTCTATGTATTTATAAATAATTTTTTCAAGTAGAGAGTCGGTCGAAAAATTTGAAATAATAATATTTAAACTATATAATTAGAAGATAAAACATTCGATCATGTCGGGAATCGAACCCAGGTCCTCTACATCTGCGTCGCAACGCTCTTACCACTGAGCTAACTGTGGTAAGAGGAGAGGATGCAGCGGACCTGGGTTCGATTCCCGGCCGTGGTTGAATCTTTTAACTTCTAATTATTTACTTACTTCCTCGGCGCTACGGTCCTGATAGGACCTTGACCTTGATATTCCTCCATCGCCTCACCTCAAGCCGCCGCAGGTCGTCCTCCACGTCGTCCAGCCATCTCAGTCGTGGTCTGCCTCTTCTTCTAGCTCCACCTGGTCGGCTGTACATTAGGTTTCGAGGCAAACGCTCTTGAGGCATTCTTTCGACGTGTCCTAACCATCTGATGCGCCCACTTTTGATTACAGCTACCAGGTCTATAGAATTATAGAGCTGTTTAAGTTCTGCATTCGTCCTTATCCTCTATTGTCCATTCTGGTATACTGGGCCGTAGATCATCCGGAGGATTTTCCTTTCCCATATAGCAAGCATCTTTTCATTTTCTCGGGATAACACCCATGTCTCGCTACCATACGTAACGATTGGCCTTATTATAGTTTTGTAAATTAACTCTCGGGTTGTAGAGAGTACAAGGCCATTCTAGACAGTACCTTGAACCGCAGTGCCTTTTGGGCTGTATTATATACTAATACTAATCTAATTATATAGTTTAAAAATTATAAATTAATTATCTGACGATAAATAATTACTACATAACAACAATGAAATAATAATAATTAACTTTATTAATTGCCGACATTTGAACTGAAATGGTAGGTCATCAAAATATCATTACAGGTTCTGTTAGCCGTGACGATGACCTATTATGAGTATCTAACCCATGGCATAAATACATTACACAGTCAAATTTATTTCAAATGGAGTGTTGAAAAACATTACTATCTTACACAGTACCGTACCCAGAAGGGGTCGCACAGGTCCGTAACCGAAAAGTTACGGGTTTTCATGCCGTCAGTTGTCCTAAGAGTTTTCAAAGGGATATTCAAAAATCCTTGGCTATGCCATCCTTCAGATGTGGCATAAAAAGAACGTCCCGAGCTAGTACGAGATGTCAGGTACTCGCTAAAGATCCCTATCCTAATTATACCTGAATAGGCAAATTTTTGGTAGTCCTATGTAGTAGGCCTATGTATGGTAGGCAAATGTAGCATTGTCCTATTAGCCTTAGTGGCAGAAAGGGGGACGTTCAACAAACAAACAGACATTCTATCTACATTATCTTAAATCGTAAATGGATACATAAATTTTACATATGTCTAGGTATAGCTCACACTAAAAAAACTGGGGATCACCTGTGGTATAGTGGTTAGCATGGCAACCTGCAATAGTAAAGGTCGTGGGTTCGCGCCCAGCGGCGGCCCTAGGATTTTTTAATGGGAGTAAAAAATCCTTAGCCATGCCGTCCCTTGGATAGGAGGTAAAATGGAGGTCCCGAGCCTGTACAATGTTACTTGGATAGGCAAAATTCAGGAATCCAACTGTAGCATCGTCCGATTAGCCTTAGCGGCATAAAGTGACATTGAACAAACAAACAACTAAAAAAACTATTTTCATTTAATTTCATTATATACCTATTGTACATTTCTGTTACCTGCGCCTTCTCCCGAGACTTCGTGAGAACATGGAGTACTTGATGGGAAAACTTAAAGGGAAAAGAATACACACATCTTACATTCCAAACAAGAGAAAACAAAAATCTACTATATTCTGATAGTTATATAAACAAAACAAATAAGGACATTAATTAGACACTATTTGAAACATATGTACAATGTATAAAAATTACAAAGTAATTTAGAAAGAAAAAGGAAATTAGTAAATAAAAATATATACATAAATTTGAAAAGGCTTTTTTGCAGTTTGTTATAAGCAAACATCAAATATAACTGATAATACTAGTTTTCTTTTTACTATAATTATCTACAATATCTAACATCAAAAGACTGGAGGTTTAACAAGATACAGCCTCGATAGGAAAAGTCGTTTATTTAATGTGAACAAAATAAAAACAAATAACCTCCGGTCAAACATACATACATTAAACATATAACCCATAACTGTACCTCCAGTAGGTAGGAATATTCAATTTAACATTAATTATACGCTGGTTCTTATCTAGCTTTCAGTTCAATAATTAATACCTAACACAGTACATTTACAAAATTACTCCACTAAAACTAACCTCAGTCTACATTTCTTGTAAAGTTTTCACGATGTGTGTTATTCACCCATATGCTCACAGCGTCCTTCTCCAAATCCGCCAAAAAACTGCCATGAGGCTTTTTCCTCCCTTACAGATTCACCCTCCATGTGCCTGGTGCTTCCCTCTAGCCGAGTGCGGCGGAACTAGCACAACGACTATTTCAAATTTGAATCGACTCGCCACATTTCTAAATTTATAATATTACTAATAACACTATAAGGACAAAAAATAATAAAAAAAAAAAAAAATGAACCTATAACCCTTAAGGGCTGAAAGTGTTATATGTTTTTTTGTTTTGTCTTTTTCAACTTCTATAACTGACTATTGGACATTATGCTTCTTTATTAATCATAAGGTTGACCTTTGATACAATTACTTGTATAAAATGATATAATTTTTAGGTTCCAAAGAGGAGTTAGATGTCGATTACTGTAATGAGGAAAGAACGACCAAAGGAGGGAGTAGTAGCGGGAGCAGCAGCAGTAGCAGTAGCGGAAGCAAAGGGAAGAACAGGAGCGCGCCGCCGACATTCGGCTACGTCAAGAGGTCCATCAACGGCAATGTCAACGACTCCAGGACGGCTCAAGTGGCCGGAGTTCCTAGGACAAAGGTTTCTAATTTTATGTTATTTACCTAATTTTTAAAATTTCAATAGTCTTAATTTTTAAATATTTTTTTTATTTAATGAAGAGCCCCAGAGTTTTGAGATCATTGAGAAAGAAGGTTAGCATGACTGGGATGTGTGCCTGGTAGCTCAGTTGGTTAGAGCACGCAGTTGAGATATGTAGACCTGGGTTCAAATCCCGCCATCGCCCGTGTTGACTCTTCAGATAAAATTATTTAAAAAATAATGACCATTAAATTTTTATATAGTTATATTAGATTGTCAATTAGATCCGAACTTTGGACTATGTCCAGCCCACTGGGGAAGTTACTGAACTTCACTGCAATGTGCTTGTCTCTCCAACATTTGAATCCTAACTGGGTAACTTAGTAGGGTAAACCATAC
Source organism: Aelia acuminata (assembly GCA_911387785.2). Taxonomy (NCBI): domain Eukaryota; kingdom Metazoa; phylum Arthropoda; class Insecta; order Hemiptera; family Pentatomidae; genus Aelia; species Aelia acuminata. The sequence goes on along the minus strand of OU426982.1, from coordinate 3,925,819 downwards.
AGTTATTGACACTCAGTAGAGTTAGTAGAGTTATTGACACCCCAACTTTAACTTAAAGAAATAAGTAAACAAGTCCTGATTTTATTTCAAGATATGTAATCAAGTAATCTATGAAGTAAGACTTCAACAAACTAACCATAGGGAAGATTTCACAATTAAATCCAAAGGGTGTTAGTAACTAGTTTTTGCACTTTTTACAATAATTACTGCCATATGGTAAAACTATTAAACTTTTGACCCAAAAAAACCTCTTGAGTCTTTATAAGGATTGATAAAGAGGAGCTATATTGTTTCAATTTGATCCCTTTGTAAAAAGTTTTTTTTTTTAATTTAACCACAGAAATGTAGTCTTAAGGGTGTCCAATAACTGGAAGGTTCACACTACTCAAACTGAAGGTATTAGTGGAGATTTTATAAAGAACTCTCTCAGGAACTCTCACTAGTGTGCTGTCAATTTTTCTAGAAGTTGTGTGTTAAGTCTGTATTTTCATTATGTTACTACAGGCCTCCTAAAGTGTGGCTTCACTATCAATATGGCAAAAATAAGAACATAGTGGAAAGGCTCACGAGCAGGATGAGAATAGCTAAAATATGTTTGTTCTATATATTTGCTATAAGATTAGAAATCTATGCTTTCAAAATAACAGGCTTTTTTACAGTTTGAACTATTTTTTATTTTTATTTTCACTTACCTATATATGAAATATATAGTAAGTGGAAGTATTGCGATCGTGAAAAATTTCGACTTCCGGTTTTCAACGGAAATACACGTTTTGGGGTCCCCTGAGTCAAAATAACCAAGTCCCGCGAAATGGTCTGTGTGTGTGTGTGAACAGACTAGCTCAAAAACTATAAACCTTGGGAACCTGAAATTGGGTATTTAGTGTAGCTAGCTATATGCCCGCGATGTGACAGCAAAAATTTCATCAAAATTGCTCGAAGGGAGGGGGTACTTTATTTAATAACGTTTTACGTTTTTTTCGATTTTCTCAAAAACGGCTCTAACGAATTTGATTAAACTGAGTATTTGATCTATTTATATGCCCGAAAAATGTAAAAATTTTATCAAAATGATTAACCGGGGGGGGGGGGGGGGGGGGCTTAATAAATTTTGTATCATTTTCACGTGTTTTTTTTTATTTACTCAAAAACGGCTTTAACGATTTTGATGAAACTGGGTATATAATGTATGTATATGCCCGAGATACGACTGTAAAAATTTCATCAAAATTGATCAACCGGAGGGGGGACTTTACTTAATAAATTTTGTACCAATTTCACTTGTACATATTTTTTATTTACTCAAAAAGGGCTTTAACGATTTTGAAGAAACTGGGTATTTGATGTATGTATATACCAAATATGTAAAAGCCAACATTTCATCAAAATTGGTCCAACTGAGGGGGCACTTTATTTTATGACATTTTTTCCAATTTTTACCTTTTTTTCGATTATCTCAAAAACGGCTTCAACGATTTTTATCAAATTCGTCATGTTTAATGAAAATTAGGTTTTCTTTAATATCGGGTAAGCTTTATCATTATTAAAATGTTCTGAGGGGGCTTTTTTTGGGGGTGGGGCCTTTTTTGTTTGTTTGTTTCTTTCTTATAAAGTACCTTTGTTTTTGTTTACATGGAGAAATTAACTGTCTCTTGTTACGCCTAAAAATAAGAAATGGCTAAATATGAGATATGATAAAAATAAAGAAAACATAAAGAGGAGAAAAAAATAAAAATGTTCAGTTAACTTATAAAACTCGTTGAGCCCATGCTTGCGGAGTACGCCTTTAATGACAGACCATTGTTCATAATTAAAGCCCTTCTGTTCATTTGAGAAGTGGCAATTAACAAAACGCATTAATTTCTAATCTAAGTAAGTTGGTAAGTGAAAGTTGTGTGTTGCGAGCACGCACCAGATTTTTTTTTTCAGTTCAATCAGTTCAATCAAATTGACTCCCTTCGTTTCAGGCCACCCCAAGTTATAATAATTCTTTTAAATAATTTTATTAGAAGAGGAAAGATTGGCCACGGCTAGGAATCCAACTCGGGTCCTCTGCACCTCTGTTGCAGTGCTCTTAACCATTGAGCTAACCAAGGGGAATAATTGTAGCCGTGTCAACCATCTCTCTTCAACGATCCTACTCTCCAGATCTATATAACGACTACATAGCGAATAAGCTGGGGCTGGACAATAGTTTAGATGTTAGGATCTAATTGACAGGCTGTTAGAGCTAAACATTATTCGTTGAATTTGTTCAACATAGGGTAAACCGTCCAGTTATTGGCACCCTTAAGACTACATTTCTGTGGTTAAATTTAAAAAAAAAACTTTTTTTAAAGGGATCAAATTGAAACTTTCTACAGCTCCTCATTATATATCCTCATAAAGACTCAAGAGGTTTTTTTTGGGTCAAAAGTTCAATAGTTTTACAATATGGCAATATTTATTGTTAAAAGTGCCAAATCTAGTTATTGGCACCCTGTGGATTTAATTGTGAAATCTTCCCTACGGTTAGTTTGTTAAAGTCTTACTTCATAGATGACTTAGAGGAACATTCAAACATTAGACTCATGTATATCTTGTAATAAAATTAGGACTTGTTTACCTATTTTTTAAAGTTAAAGTTGCGGTGCCAATAACTGTACTGACAAGGGGACCTCGTCACATTTCTCTCTCCGATTTTGATGAAATTTTTTTTGGGGATTCTGCATCAAAAATAAGTCTACACGTGTTAGGCCGTTCCATTGAATGGGCCATCTGGACCGAGAAATCAAATATTTTAGGTTCAAAAATCGTTAAAATTGGCTTTCACAAAACAGTCGTTGCTCCATTCTACCTGAACCAATTTTAATGAAACTTTCAGCGGTTCTTCTACTTGAAAATATATTAGACATATGTATCAGGATTTCATATTTTTCCTAGGATCACAGGATTTTTCCTAGTAAGGCCAGAGAATCACATCGAAGTTGAGGCTTGCGTTAGTAAATTGTGTTGAGGGTGAATTGTGACAAATCCCAATACACGTTTCTAATATATTTTTAAGTAGAAGGATCCCTGAAAGTTTCATTAAAATTGGTTCAGGTAGAATGGAGCAATGACTGTTTTGTGAAAGCCAATTTTAACAATTTTTGGACCTAAAATATTTAATTTCTCAGTCCAGATGGCTCATTCATGGAACGGCCGGACATGTGTCGACTTATTTTCGATGTAGAATCACCAAAAAAATGTTCATCAAAATCAGAGAGGGAAATGTGGCGTGGTCTCCTTGTGAGTGCCAATAACTGTATGGTTTACCCTATAATAATTCTTATTTGTATGATTGAATGATAGAAATAGGTACAATTAATAAGAAACTCTTCTTATTGTATATTGTCATGATAATTGTGTATAAATTTTATGTTATAATTTTAAGGTGAAAGTATCCGGAGGAACACAGACGGAATACTCCCTGAGCCCTCAGCTGTCGGCAGGAACGAGAGAGAGGCTGATGATGGCTTCTCCCAAGCCGAGGCACATTGACGGCTCGCTGTCCGATTCCAATTACGCTGAAATCTCGAGTCCGTACGGCTCCTGGTTGAGGCACAGCGGAGCCTACACTGCGTCCCTTCCAGCCAGGACTACTCCAGGTAAGAACGTAATAAACTTCTGAGCTATACTAGTTGAGATCTCTTTCTGCATATGAAATATTGCTCTCCTCCTCCTCGCTAGAACTAAAGACAAGTGGTAGTTTCACCTTTGTTTATGTTTACCTTACTTTTGTGACTTGCGACTGCGCCAACGAACCCCAGTTGAAGATAGCCAACTATCCCCACAGGAGAAATCATATGATAGTTGGCTGCCAGGACAGGGGAGAACAACCAAACAAGAAACTGGCCAACCTACTCCCTATGCCAACCAACCCCGATCTCCCCTACACAATTTTTTTTTTTATCGTTGATTTAATTTTGTTTCTTTTTTAATTGTTTTCAGTGGTGAATTCGATGATGGAGGCGGAGAGCATCGAGTCCCTCCCGGCCCAGCTGCACCACCGCGCCAGCCTCACCCACACCAGGCTCATCGGCTCCCCGGGGACCGCGCCCCGGCTCAGCCGAAGCAACAGCATCAGGTACATTGTCGTATTAATATGGTTAATTTTCAATAACGAGCATGCCGATTCTGTAGGTTCGGCGATGTCGATTATATCTTTTATAAAAGAGTGTAAATATACATAAATTAATACGAATTTGAAAACAGAATGTTAGCGGAGCATGAATATATGAATGCATTTTTATGTTAGTTTTAATGTTTCTTTAGTTTATTTCTGTTGATGACTAATACTGTGTTAAGTAACCTGTTAAAAAGAACAAAAAAAAAATATAAAGGTGTAATTAACTTATTACTAACATAGTAAGTTTCTCTATAGTTTTCTTATTTAGTAGATAGATATTTTTTTTTTTACACAATAAGTGGTTTCTAAATTCTTTTTCCTTTCATATTGACGATTTTAGTAAATATTTAATAAGGGTAAGTATTGCGATTATTAACAATTTTCAATCCGAGTTATCTGTAGTATTCTTTTACTTTTCTGGCACTTTTTTTGCTGTAAGTTAGGTGGAACAAAATTTATTGCTTTAAACAGAACACATCATCTATAACCTTATTCGGAATCACATATTGATTGCTAGGAAATTTAAACTTAATTTTTTTAATTTGTAATTAGGGAAATAAATGGTCCGGCGTGGGGGTCAAAATATCTGAAAATAGTAGTAATTGTAAATTTATACACATATCTGTTTGGTACTGTCTTATATTCTTGATAAAGGTTTTTATAATAAAAAAAAAAAAAAAAGAAAGAAATGTGATTATAAATTTTTTAAATATAATAACATATTGATTTACACCTCCTTAAATATTTACAAAGTTTTTTTTTTTTTTTAATAGATATTTAACTTCCACCTGAGACTGGAGGTCTTTTTATGTTTATGTTATTTTCTGAACTTGTTTAATAATTATTTTAACAGCATGTAAGAAATGTGAAAGCATGTACGATAGTTATTTTAATGTGTCATAATTTTCAGCTATCTCAGAGACCGGACATTCCCAAGGTAGGATTTGATATTAAAACATGGATTTTCTGCCCATTTTTCACAATTATCGCTTTTTTATTTATTTATTTTTTGTCGTTAAATTTAATTATTTTTTTTATTGGTTCTTTTTTATTTATGTGTTGCCACTGAGAAACATGTGATTTATTACGTGTAACCGTTACTTCAAAAAATAACAGGAGAGTTACAATATAAAAAATGTTTTATTGAGAATTAAAAATAAACACTCAACCTCATAAACTCGAAATATAACTTGATAACTTGAGTTACTGATAACCTGAGACAACACACACTGATAAGGAGCCAGCCTGGTGTTGGTATCAATGGAAATCAAGTAAATGAGAGCATTTTGTTATTAAAAAAAAACACTTTTAATTTCTTAATGAAGTTTTATTTTTGATGAAAGAAATTTGAGCCAATTAGTGTAGGCTAAAACTCTCCTGAAAAAATACATTGGGGTTCGTTTATCGATTTTGAGTGAGCAGAAGTCAAAAGGGTATAAAGACACTTTTAAACTTTTATAACGTTTAATGGAAGATGATGCTATGAAATTTCATCAAAAAGTGGAACATTTCCAACGAGGAAACTAATATAAATTACCATGTTATGACTTTAGCGAACTCCCATCGCATCTTTCTCAGTTAAAAATGGCCTTGATTACCATTGGGGTTTGCTTATCCATTTTGAGCGAGCAGATGCAGAGGCCCTTTTAAATTTTTATAAGGTTTAACAGAACATGATGCCTCTGATATTTCATCGGAATATAAAATAAAATAACTTTTTTTTTTTTTTTTTATTGGTCCTCCCCTTCCTCGCCTTGTAGGCTATACGGGGTTTCCCGGGCCAGGGGAGAGGGTGGGGGATTGATGCCGAGTATTATTAAATTTTCCCCTGGCTCCGGGTTTTGAACTTGCTATCTTTCGGTTCTCAACCATATGTTGCCATGGGCAACGCGTATTTTCTGACGTGTTTGCCCACTCGGCCATCCCGCCACCCTAACTTTATATTTTATAATAATTTTAGTTTCCTCATTGGCATAAAATAATTCGAACGAGGAAACTAAATAGAAATTACCATGTTACGACTTTGGCATACTCCCATCGCATCCTTATCAGTCAAAAATGGCCTCGATCAGCTCTATTATTGCATCTTTCGACATCAGCTCTCTACTTCATTCAAAACGGATAAAAAAAAGCCTCAATCTGGTCATTTTTAGTGAAACCGGCGAAAATTTCTATTTTCAAAAATAAAAATTCATTAAAACTCTGTTAATTTTTTAATGACTATTACTTTTTAAAAAATCGTATGTTTCTCATTAAAATGTGAGTAGCGATATTTAAGTAAAAAATAAGCTTTTAAAACTTTTTTTTGAAAGCACAGTAATGATCAACGTTAAGCCATTTGTTCTTTTTCTCATTCACGTTATGTATAAATGCTGTATATTTATGTCCGAATAAGCTTAACAAATTTTCATTTCCAGTATATTGTTTTGTAAAGTTACAGTTTCAGAGCACCGTGAGCATGTAAGCCAATTGTAATTTGTATTTTCTTAATTTTATATTGCATGTTTCGTTGACAAAATATTATCACTCATTGATGGTTATTTAGTTGTTTTTTTTTTTCACTTTTCATTGTCAGGTATTTCAAAAAAAAAAAATTTTATATATACATATTCATTCTGGTCTGTCACATACATTTCCTGTAATTTATGTTGCTTATTTATTTTTGACAGGTCGACGAAATCAGAAAAGCTTTACCCATCGATGCTTCAACGTTCCGAAGAAGTCGAGCCTTATTATAGCATTCCGTACAACATCGGCGTCAGTCACCATCATTCCTCGCAACCCACTAGCCCAACGCCTAGTCAGCTTTCTCAAGGAGCTCCTAATAGGTACAATAAATAACGCGATATGTATAATAAAAAGTAATATAATATTTGTGAAACATTTTACATATTATTAACTTTATGAATCTATTTTATTAATTCATTATTTTCTTTTCTTCAATTAGATTTATGTTGGAATCAGAAATATTTGGATTTCAGTATATTAATAATCTTATAGGTTAAATGATATAAGCATTTTTGGTTAAAAAATTTTTATTTTAAAAAGCCAACATTTCGATCCAACTTGTAGATCTTCATCAGGGCTAAAAGAAAACAAATATATGAGTATCTATGCTAGAGGATGACAATAAATGAATATTTTACAGAACCGATAACAATATAAAAGATATTAAGCATTATACATGAATATTTAACTCTTTAACCACTAAGCACTCGCAACGAGAGTTGGACTGAGACGCTGAGCAGGTCTGCAGGCATTTCACTCCCCACGCTAAGGCCTGCAGGCCACTCTCCGCCGCTGACTGCTTCAACTCCTCATAACCTTCGCCGACTATTTATTAATGTTTTATTTATTTGTTATGATTCTATAATACCTTTATCATTATTTCAATAAATTAAAATGCTAGATTACCGATTGAAATAAGAGATTACGTGATATAAGAAGATAATAATGAACAATAATATAATAATGTTAATACTTTACATTTTTTTTTTTAATTTAAAGTAATATTTTAATAATTTACCAATGTTTAGATGGATAAAAAACTTCCCCATCCTCTTATCAGATGCGGGCTTTGGGCCTTTTTTATTAAATTTTTAATTTCTTTTTAAATTTTATTAGGAAATCTTTTTATTATTTTTTTTTTTGGTTTTTAATTTTTTTTTTGTAATATTTTTTTTATTTTTAAATTTTTTTTCCTCATTTTTTATTTTTGCAGTAATTTTTTTTGTTTGTTTTTTTATATGTCAAATTTATTCTTTTTTATATAAATTTTTTACCAAAACTGGAGAAATAATAGTGAAATGAAACAGTGAATATCACCAAAAAAACACAGAGGACTATCGCTCACAGCGTCTAGAATGAATAATGGCAAAATATATCCATCAGACCCTTGACGGTAGCCGAGGGAGGGATAAGGGACAGAAAATAAAAATTAGCAGGTAAAAAGGGGTGAGCCGGGCTTCCCCGAACGGCCGACCCAGATGACAGGCAGCTACCGGACCGACACAAATATTTCTGCAATAGAGATACCCCAGCAGCCTAGCGGCAGCTAGATCTATTTATTAAGTCTCTGTGGATCCTATAGAATGTGCCTCAGTCACGAAAACTTATCTTTTGTGAAGCTGAGGACGGTAAATAAGTGAAAAACCAATTGCAAGATATCTCGTCATTAGCGTGTGGGGACCGACTTTGTTTCGCGAGATATCTCGCCTGGAGCCATGAAAGGGTCAAATAAGTGGCTGGTTAGCAAGATAAAATAGAATCTGATATTTACCTTCTGAGTCCAGAGTAATACAAAGACTGAAGGTAAAATAGGGTGAGAAGTAGTGGTAGGGGGTTAGTTTGCTGACTTCAAAGGTTTATAAGGGGGAAACCATGCATACAAATTGTTATGTCTGGACTCAATAAGGGAACAATGCATAAAAAATACAGAAGGAAATTATACAATACTAAAGAAAATAATAATATAGAGGCACATCGACAATTGCAGGTACCTATGAAACAAAACTAGGATATGAGTATGCGGAAGATGTTAGAGTAAGTGGATGAAATTATCTCTTTATCTGTTTTATGATTTACAGGGTTATTTTTTTCCAAATGGATGAATATGGATTCTGAGAGGAGTCGTTTATCGTGGTTTGGTACAGTAGCTAATATGGAGGGGTTCTCAAATAAAAAAGTTTTAACTGAAAATTCTGATAATCATTTAACCTATTGTATAGATAGCAGTTGACTATCTCTCACCTCTATAATCTTATAATTTTCTTTTTTTTTCTTTTTTTCTTTTAGGTTTAATTATCCAATATCTCCTGTTAGTTCTTCGCCTTCTAGTCATGGAATGAGCCGCAACTATATCGGCATTATGACGAAAATGAATTCGAAAGATGACGACGGTAATCATTTATTGTATTTAACCTATTTAAAGATTATTATTGATACTTGTTTTGTTTTTTTATATATTTTTTTTGTCAATCTACATGTGGAATTAATTTTTCTTTGAATGAAATGGATCTCGTCCATACATAATTCATCCTATTTAATTTGATTTTTTTTAATAAAAAAATAAATAATTATTTGATGAAGCCTTATAATCAGGGCCCGGATTTCATAATTAATTAATTAATATTTTGTTTGTGGGCTTCTTTAAATTAGCGGACCAGATATGATTACGAATTAGAGTATATTAGATAAATTAGAATAAATATAGAGCCAATTAGATGTTTGATGATACCTGCATATATTTGCATATTTTGATGATTTGATAAAGTAAACAATACATTAAGAAATAAACAATACATTAAGAAATATAAAAGTAATATCCAACGTGGGAGCTAATATAATATTATTAATATTTTAATAATATATAATTTCGATCGGGGCCTTAGTTTCTTATTCACTGTAATTAATTAGTTCTTCTTCAAATTAAAGAGATTCCCGACTTTCCAACTCCCTTTTTAATAAATAAAATATAAATCGCACCCAGGCCATGTTGGAGAACCTTTGAAGGAAAAAAATGAAAGACGTTTTATGAAAAATTCAGTGCTTAATATTCTGGAAAATATAAATAAAATTTTAGACGGGGATAATTCAATTGTTCTTAGCAAAATAGACAACAACCCAAAAATTTTAGGCGCTTATAAATTTGCTCCAATCACATAATTCTATGTCGAAAGATCATTTTTCATTTATAAAAATATTTTAAACGATAGATCGTAGAAATACATTTAATAATTAATTTTAATTCAGATAATTTTATTTATTAATTCAGTTGTTTTTAATATTTTTTAATTTAGTTTTCTTTATTGATAAATTGCTGTTATTCTTGTATTTTTATTTTTAACTAGAAAGTTTGAATTATTTTTATATTTCAAGTTTTAAATTTGTTTAATGTTATAATCGATAATATATGTTTGTTTAAGATCTAACAAAAGTTAAAATCATTTTGGTTTCAATTCTAAATTGTCACCTCCACTTACTTTCCTATGACATATTTTATACAAATTAGTATCTTTGAATATTACAGTTGTTTAATAGCATATTTTTAGATTTTTTGCTGCATATTTTACTACATATTTTCTAGTTTTTTAATGCATATTATATGACATTTTGACACTTTTTACAGCATAAAAATCCGGGCTCTGCTTTTAATTAAATTGATTATTTAGCCATAGCTTACAAAAAAGTCGACTACTTTATTTAGAACACTTCGGCTACATTTAGCCATATCTAAAATATATAGATAGTTCAAGTATCTGTAAAATTAAATATATCTTAATTCAGTTTTAGATTTTTTTTTTTTTTTTTAAAGTAAATATAGTTCATTAAACTTATTTTCCCCTCTCCTCCTTTAGTTCACGGTTCAGCTGTGAGCCTTGTTTCGACTGCCTCATCTCTGTACAGTACGCCCGAAGAGAAGCAAGCCCATGAAGTTAGGAAACTTCGGAAAGAACTCTCCGAAGCTCAAGAAAAAGTCCACACGCTCACGAACCAGCTCTCTACAAACGTGAGTAATACGACTTTTTCAATTGTGTGCCAGTTTGTCATTTTATTCGTTTGCGCTTGTACTTACTTCTTTTGGTAAATGGGTATTTGCACTGGATAAAATGCAAAAGTTTTGAGCCGCTACAGGATCTTCATAAGATAATAAAATTGACTGCACCTTTTTTTTTTTTTTTAAATAATATTTTGTCAGGGAGATATTATGCCAGTGTGCACTCTTATTATGCGTCGTTTTCTATTTCTAAAGTTTTAAGACTGCCTTAGTTTCTTTTTTAGAGTTAGTACTGGGGCCTAACCTATTATCGTGTCCATATCATTGATCTCTGTCGAGTTTTTTGAGATACCTGATCTTGTGCCGTTTTTTTTTCATTATAGAGTTTCTAGTCAATTTTGTTTTCTGTATGAATATCTTAATAATTTTGTATTAACGATGCTTGGAAGAAGATGCCGTCAAATGTCTTCAAAAATTTAAAATTATTCCATCAAGAAAACTTTGTGGACAAGAGAAACCAATGGAGATGCTATCTTCAGTAATGTAAGAAAAAATAAAACATTTTTAGAAGAATGCATATCTTATCAAGAATGCATGCAGTTTATATTTAGCTGTTCGCATTTTTAGATTAAATAAAGATTAAAAAAAAAAAAAGACATTTCTTAGTTAAATAAAAATGTATCAATTTATTAAAAGTGTTTTGTAATTATTGCTTCATTTCTTTTCGCATTATGAGTGAGTGTGAGGTTATAAACGATGGGTGGGTAACAGTTGCTGCCTGTGGGATAACTCATAAGTACCCAGGCTTATTTTGTTTATTAAGAAAATCTGTTCGAATACTTTTAAAACTGAATATTTTTAGTCACTAAGTTTAAAATATATATATATATATATATATATATATATATATATATATATATATTTGTTTGAATTTTTGAAGATATAAGTTACGTGTAACAAAAGCAACATCTAAAGGATTTAGCTAGACGTCCCTCACAGTCTGTATTATATATATTTGTTAAAATTCTTTGAAAAAATCTAGACTTATTGTTGTTGTTTTTTTTACTACTTAATCTTCAATGATGAATAAAAATTAAAAATTTATGCAAGTGTCCCATTTGTCGTTAGGGTTCTCAGTTTATTTATTTATATATTTATAAATGTTGTTTATTTATATATTTATTGTAATTGTGATATGACCTAAGTTATATTTCTTTTATTGTACATTTTATACTCTGTTGACTGATTATATGATTTTTCTTTTTTCAATTTTATTTGTCTGATAGATTGATTATTTAATGTTATTTAATTATGGTGGAAGTTTCTAGTTTTAAGTTAATTCTTTCAAGCTATATTTACTATATTAATCGATTGAATGTGATATAATTTGTTCAGTGGACTGTTATATATTTATTAATATATTTTAAATTTATGGTAATGTCTTCCTAATACTAAAAATGGATAGAAAATTAATATACAAAAAGAATTCGAACATCGCTGCTCTGGACTGATTTTATAAATTACATTAAAGCAAGGAGTATTACGCTAACAACTTTGAAAAGTCGTTTAATAGGAATAGATTGATGAAAGATATTTTTTATTGTGATGTTTGTAAACTCTCCCAAAGAATAGCTAGAAATCTTAATATAAAGCTATCTCCATTACTAATAGGTGCTAAAGAACTTTATTATAATAATAATAAAGATAATAATGATGATGTCAACTGAAACTTAAATATTTTCCATAATTTTAAATGTTTAATTTATTATTGGTTGTAGTATTCATGTTATAGGTATACTAAGATTACTCCGAACACTGACATTTCGCTTTGTCTGCGGTACTTTCATTTTATTAGAATCTAATTCGAACAATGACTAAATTAAAGGGAAACTTTAACAAATAAAAAAAAATAAAAAAACATCAGACTCAGAAAGTTACTCTAGGTATGGTTGCATAGAATTTACAATTGGTGAATGACTTCCTGATGGTTGGAAGATATGGTATTGTGTTTATTTCGTTTGTACTACTGTGGTAGTGCTAAATTTTTGCCTATCGAGGTAAAATTAGGATAGGGACCTTTAACGAGTACCTGACATCATACAGGCTCGGGACCTCTATTTTACATCCCAACAGAAGGAAGGTAAAGCCAAGAATTTCTTTTTACTCCCTTTAAAAATCCTAAGTCCACTTCCGACCTTTAGTCTTGTATCTTGTAGGCTGCTATGCTAGCCACTATACACAGGTGAACCCCTGGGGTTGTTATTCTGAGAATTAAATAGTACTATTTTTGTGTCTTTTTTTATGATGAACTTGGCACCATTTTTGTAGTGATACACACAGGGTTTTTTTTTTTTTTGTTCAGTACCCCTGCCTGGCCACTCATAGCATACGGGGGGTTACTCTATAGGTGTAACCATTCTATTCTAAACATGGTGGGTAGGTCGAGATTTATTTTGTGGCCTCCACGAAATAAAAGTCAACCCTCCCAGGGTGGATTCGAACCGCCGCCTTTCTACTCGAGCGTGCTAAAGCGGTTCGCTCTCCAACACGCTCGGCTATCCCAGCCCTGGTACACACAGTTAACTGAGTGATTATGTTCATAAAACTAACAGAGATTTTTGTAAAATCTGTAAATATATGTAAGAAAAAGTGCTTCTTTTGGTCAGCCATTTTTTAAAGCAAATATCTGATTTCAGTTTTATATATATATATATATATATATATATACATACATACAGACTTCGCGATACTTGGTTATTTGAACTTAGGGGACTCAAAAATCCAAGTGATCTGAAAGAGATCACACTCAACTGCCAAGTTTTGTTTCATGTATTTAATCTAGAGTTGCCGATGTTGCAGGCGCTGGGTGTGCCTCAGTAGGATTTCTGAAACATTATATTTTGAAATTCAGTCAATTTTTATTTTTAAATAATTAATTTATGGAATAAATAGAAGAGAAAAGATTGAACAACAGACGGGAATCGAACCCAGGCCTGTGCATCTCCATTATTACCTCTGGGTCTCCATTTTTTATATATTATAAAATAATAAGAACACATAAATAATAGTAAGGACAAATAAATAATAATAAAGACTAAATAAATGACCCTAAGCTGGATTACCAAGCTTAAGAATAAAGTGTCTTCTTAATCGGCCACGCTCCACTCCCATCGTATAAGACTTGACTAAATATTATTTATTATATACAATTTTTGGGGTATTACTCGAAGGAAGGAAGTTTGTAATTTGTCAGGATGAAAGTTCCTAGATCTCATTTAGTTTATGCCTTATGAAGTATCGTCCCATATTTATTGTAGTACCTTCAAATATTTTTATTTTATTTTATTTGTTTTTTATTGGAACATTTAAATGTATTTATGAGAGCTTAAAGTTAGTTTTAATGTTTTGACGAATATTTTAGTAATTATAGAATACATATCGTGCGTTAGCAAGAAGATTGTTACAACTCAAAAAAATCGTTTTTTGTATAATCACATGTGAAGTTTTAACTGCATTCTCAATTTTACTGTGAACCTAGGAACAGGGACTAGGGAAAATAGCCTTTGATCACAAATAGTCTACCATTGCGGCAGTTAGTACCACTGGTGTACTACAAAGTAGCCGTCTACCTACGTTAACACGATCATCTCCTCCATAAAAGAATATTGTAAATTGTGGCTTACATGAACGGAACTATTAATACTAGTGTCACAATATACTGGCATTGTAGGTTTTTCGATTCTGATTCCAACAGTGTGCATAACTCAAAATTTATATATTTCGAGTTGTAACTATTTTCTTGCCGGCGTGCGATATTTAAGTTATTATTATTTAAATATTTTAGGATACATTTTTTGTTTGCTGTCACCACCCCTTCCCTATCTCCCTTACAACTACTATTTTCTTTATAATAATTAACCCTTTGCACTCGAGGTCTCCGAAGCAAAGCCATTTAAAATTTGTCTTCAAACTCGAGGGCTCCCATACGGAGACATTGCAAATAATTTTCAGTTTTTAAAATAAAAGGACATAAATATTTTTGGTGATAAATGACGGTCGTGGCTCACGGTGTTTTTCATCATTTTTATAGTATGTTAATCTTTTAACATCAGCTATCTTTTGTGGTTTTAATTCATCTTTTATTTCCTCAATTGTACAATAATTTAGTTCGGGGCAACAAATAATCCCTTTACTTTGATTTAGTTTCCCATGTGCTTCTACTTTAACCGGAAAGTTATTAAGTAGATTTTCACATTTTAGGAGCTTTTCTGATTGGATATCTGAGAAAACATCAACTAAAAGGGTCCCATCTCGTAATTTTTTATCTGTTTTTACTTCTCCAATTAGATTTTTTATGCTCATATATAATAATGATAATAATAATAAAATTTAATTTAATTTCATTACAATTCCTTACTTGGTTCTAAAATTTTACTAGATAATATTACGTTTTCAGGGTGTACGTTTTCGCAAATAAGTGCAAAGGGTTAATACTGTTAACCAATGTTCAAACATCATACTATTTATAACAAAAATCAATTCTACTCTCAAATCATTTTTGTCATGAACTCTCCAGTTTTAACTTTAGATCGTAATCAAATCTAAGCCCTCTTTCTTCAAGAACATATCGCTTGTTCAATGCAAGACTGGTATTACTAAAAATCACAATTAAAAAAAAAATTACGAACTATCCTCTGATTTCTCTCTATTATCTCTGGGCACACCATGATATTGAAGATTCGTAAAACATTTCACAATCGGATAAACTATAAATATATCAAAGGAAGAAGAAAGAAAAAGCTTTAATTGTCTCCCCTGAAAAATTACTCTTTTTTTTTTTTAGTTAAAAAAGTCTTGCATTTGATGAGCTATATATAAAATTTTTTATTTTCTTTTATAACAATAGGAAACTTTAAGTATAAACAATTTTCAAAATTAAATTGGTTTTAGGTATATAGTTTTGTGTTTAATTGTTAAAAGTTAAATCTTATGAATAAAAATATATATATATTTCAAACTTAAAGGCATTTTTAAAATTTCTTGTTTTGCCCTGAACAATAGAGATTTTTTGTATTGAAAAAAAAATTAAGTTTATTTCAAAAAGTCATCATAAATCATTAATAGGAGTTTAACTCTTAAGTATGTATTTCTTCAAAGCATTTAATATAACAGGCTGAGAGTTTATATATATATACATAATATATAAATATGACATAAATGATATATAATATATAATATAAAACTGACATAAATGATGGTCAGGATTTTCAGTTACAATGATATTTATTATGGTAAGCCAACGTTTCGATCCAACTTGTGAAGTATCCACCTGGACTCAGTAGCCCTGATGAAGATCTACAAGTTGGATCGAAACGTTGGCTTACCATAATAAATATCATTGTAACTGAAAATCCTGACCATCATTTAACCTATCGTAATTGAAGAACAGTTGACCATCTCTCATCTCTATATACATAATATAGTTAGCTACACTAAGTGCATTTGATTTAACGGAAAGAAACTTTATTAAAATTCCAAATAATATAATTGTATAAAATATATCTTAGTGACTTTTTGCAATAACCTGACAATATATATCGTCGTTGATACTATAAAAGGTTGCATGTCAGAAATTTTCAATTTTGTGATTTTATTGAATTTTTAATCAAAACGATTAAAAGACTCTCAGGTCCTAAAAGACGAAGTATGTCACCAATAAATAGAAAAGAAGAATCATATATAGTAAAAAAATATTTGAATTTCATGATTCGCTTGGTCATTAATCCTGAGTGGCACCAGCCTATGCCCTATGGGAAATTTAAACTCCAACACAAAAAAAGTTTTACAAATAAATATATAGCAATTTTAATGTTTCTTTCGATAATCAAACACAAAAACTAAAAAAAAAATGAATTGCATATAAAATGATTTTTTTGTTCTCCTGAAAATCAGCTGTTAATTGGCATACCACCTTGTGCATTATCAACGACGATATATATGATTTGTAGCACCTGCTTACCTTAAAATATAAATAAACTTGTTTCTTTTTGGAATAAATGATTCAATAGCTGTTTAAAAAAAATTATCCATCTTCCTAGTGTTGTTATAAGAGATAATTATTACAAATGATTTGTTTTTGTATATTAAATAAAAAATCTATATAAAAAAAAAGTCCAATCTATTTTCTTGTTAGTTTTTCATTTAACCATTCACCTTGCACATCCCCCCACCCTCCCAAATCCTTTAGTTTTAGTAAATAATGGTTAGTATAATTTTAATTCAAGCTGAAACCTTTTCTTCCTTTTATATTAATGTTTATTTATCTTAGTATATATATATATATATATATATATATATATATATATATATATATATACATAACGTGATGACACTAGTAAGATTGATATACTTTTATTGTAAAGTAATTTTTTACTTTCACTTAGCCATATATGAAATATATAGTAAGGGAAAGTATTGCGATCGTGAATTGGTTTTCAACGGAAATACACTTTTTGGGGTCCCCTGAGTCCCAATAACCAAGTCCCTCGAAATGGTCTGTGGGTGTGAACAGACTAGCTCAAAAACTATAAACCGTACGAACCTGAAATTGGGTATTTAGTGTATGTATATGCCCACAATGTGACAGTACAAATTTCATCAAAATTGGTCAAACGGTAGGGGTACTTTATTTCATAACTTTTTACTTTTTTTAGATTTTCTCAAAAACGGCTCTTAACTATTTTGATAAAATTGGGTACGTAATGTATTTATATGCCCGAGATATGACCTTCAAAAATTTCATCAAAAAAGATCTACCGGAGGGGGCACTTTATTTCATAACTTTTTTTCCCATTTTTACGTTTTTTTCAATTTTCTCAAAAATAGCTTTAACGATTTTGATTAAGCTCGTCATTTTAAATGAAAATCAATTATTCTTTGATATTAGGTAAGCTTTATCATTATTAAAATGTTCTGAGGGGGCATAAATGGGGAAGGGGCCTTTTTTGTTTTCCTATAAAGTACCTTTGTTTTTGTTTATATGGAGAAATTATCTGCCTCTCGTTTCTCCTAAAAATAAGAAATGGCTAAATATGAAATATGAAAAAAATTAACTAAACTTGTACAGGGGGAAAAAAAAGGAAAGTATTCCGTCAGCTCATAAAACAGAGCCCATGTATGCTCAGTATGCCTTTAATGACAAACGATTGTTTATAATTAAAGATGTTAGGTATGTTCATTTAATGAAATTATTTGTTTTATGGTAACTATATGGAATTTTCAACAAATACATGGAGAATTATTAAATCCGAGGACTTGGAGTATTATGTTTGCATTACCGAATTATCACAAGTAAAAACTTTTATTGTAAAATTAAAAAAAAAAAAAATAACGTACTTTAAAGAGCTAATGCAAACAAAAACAAATAAATTAATGTAGGAAAAATGTATGAGAAATTGAGAAATGGCATGGTACATTCAAAGAATGTAAATTGAGAAATGGCATTTAACAAAACACATAAATTTCTAATCAAAGTAAGTTGGTAAATGAAAGTTGTATGTTGCGTGCATCGTACCAGATTTTTTTTATTCTAAGATATAAGTTTATCTCATTGACTTATCGAAGAGTGTTAAACGTTAAGCGTTAGATGTTGAAACATTTTCATCTAAAAAAAAAAAATTGTTCTTTCATTTTAGGTTAGATTTTTAATTCTGTATCTTCTTGCTAAATAAGAAAATCTGCTTATTGAAATAATGTGGTACAATATGTGGGTCTATTCAAACACGCAGCTTACTCAAAGAAAGTGGTAAAATATATGGTGTCTACCATCCACCCAGCAACAATAATAAGACTGAATATTTGAAAAAGCAGTTAATATCAGTTGTCACCTCCGCTCCACTAGTCATAGAGAATATTATATACAAAAGGTAAATTTAATGTTAAAACGACTAAAATTTGAAATAAGTTATCTGCTAAGTTACATATTAGCAAAAATAACATATCGTCGTTGATACTGAAAAAGTCGTATGTAAATTAACAGCTGATTTTCAAGAGAACAAAAAAATCATTTGATTTGCAATTCATTTTGTTAGTTTTCATGTTTGATTAGCAAAATAAACATTAAAATTATTATATTCATTTGTAAAACTTTTTTTGTGTTGGAGTTTAAATCAATGAGTTAGAATGTCACTGAGGATTAATGACCAAGCAAATCCTGAAATTCGAATATTTTTTTACTGGGCATGATTCTTCTTTTCTGTTTACTGGTGACATACTTCGTCTTGTAAGACCCTAGAGCTAATTGTTTTGAATAAAAATCTAATAAAATCCCATAATCGAATATTATTGACATACAACCTTTTGCAGTTATCAATTATGATGTGTTACTTTTTATGCCTTTTATCTCATGTTTTCATAGAACTTTGTTCTATTTTTATGTATTCATGTATAAATAAAAATATATAGTTTTCTAAAAACAATAAGGGCATTAATGAAATACCAACTTTAAACATTTTACATTTATATAACGATAAATTATTTTTTAATTAAAAATAAAGCAAAAAAAACAAAACCGTCAATGAAATATCAAGAATTTAACCAATGAAGGGATAAAAAATTAAACTTGACAATGATTAAGAAGAATTTAAAAGAACTACAGGGAATTAGGAAATGGATTTAAAATATTATGTATCTGTATACATATAATATTATATTATAATTTTATTTTATTCATTTAGGTGGAAATGCCAATAGTAACAAAATACAAATATTTCCACTTGTGAAAAACTCTATCTTTGGTTTTAATCTGTGAATACCTTAAAAACTAGAATTTGTGAGGGAAATAGTAATTTTTACCTCATTGGCGCATGAAGATATATTTATTTACGATTTCGTCAAGGAACATAAATTTTATTATACAAAACATAGCACCAAACAAACATTAAAAAAACAGAAAAAAAACTTCTTATAGCATTAATTCATCAACTGTTACCTTCTGTATATTAATATTATACATAACATTTATTTGATTAGTTTTTTTACAAGAAATATTTTTTTTTTCATTTATCACAGTCTATAACAAAATGCTTCCTTAGATCTTTTAAAAATAAACATAACTATACATAAAATAAAGGAAAAAATAATAATATTAATAAATAAGTAAAAAATATCTCTAATTACTCACAATAATGTTTTTGTTTTTTTTAAACTTTACAATTCAAAAGATTATTTTAAAATAGATTAAAACATCATATGTTTCAGCGAATGGTTATTTATACATTCAGATTTGTTGCACATAAAGATCATCTAATGGCTATTATTATTTATTTATTTTAAATAAATAAAAATAAACGTCATTAGGTTTTAAAAACTTTATTTTCAGGATAAAGAGGCAGCTGAGACTTAAATTCACGAATATCTTTAATAAAGTAGTTTTCTCCCTTATCCGGAGCTTCCGTGACGATATTGTACGACAGGTGAGAGGGTAGTGTTGCTTGGCCGCTGTCCTCGACTTCGTTGCTATCTTCTTCCATCTTGCTGTTGTAACCTACGACTTGGATCGTCAGCTTCTTGTGCTGAGGATCGCTTGGCTCAGTCCTAGTCCTGAGGAAGTTGATGACATCGTTCGGCTCGAGTACAGACAAGAGTTTGATTTCCCTTTCCAGCCTGTCGAACGCATACTCGAAGCACTTTATCTCAGCCCAGTTCCTTTTGATTTCTTCCTTTATATGCAAATCGCAACATTTCTTTATGTTTATGAGAGCCTGGACTACTTCGTCGAATTCTTCTCTCGGCATTTTAACAAGAGATTCGAGGAAATTGCCTAGGAACGACGATATCCTCGCTTCAACGTGGTCGACCGAATGTTTGTATATCTGCGAGACGACAGTAATTGAGAAACCTAAAATACCGTAAGATTCTCTTATTGTACCGCTGACGTCGTATCCGAGTTGTTCCTGAGTTCTGAGCTGGTCGAAGAGCGGTTCTTCCATCAGCATCATCATTAGGTCTATGACGCAGTAATCTCGCACGTTCCCCGGGCCCATCTGATAATAATTCGTAGTTATACAGTTCGAATCCCTCAAGTTGAAAGACATCAATCTGCAACACTTCTCGGTATTCGGTAACTGATGAACGAGGATCTTAGGCCTCTCTTCTGCGGGTAAAGTACCGGTTTCCAATTGATTAACGAAACTTTGGCATATATGTAATGCTTCATCTTTAATTATGTTGCCCTGTACTAAACACTGAATATGTACTTTCTTGAAGAAATTCTCACTGAATTCTTTCATTATATCCAAGTTAATCTGAGGTAGCGTGTTGTATTTGTCTACAGATGTAAAAAAACGGTCTAAAATAATGCTCATTCTTACTTCTCTTGCGAGGTTTGAAATTTTTAAATTGTTATTGTAATGAGATTTCTTGTTCGTTTCAAGAAACGCCTGTAGAAGATTATCGGTTATGTTTTCATTAAAAGACTTTATATGATTAGCAATCTTTTTCAAAAGTATATCTAATTTTTCATTGAACCCATAAACTTCTACTACTAAAGCCCTGTCGACCGTAGAGACACTGTACTCGAGAAGTGCCATGTTCGCAGGATACAACTCTTCAACTAAAAGATGATTGAGTAATGTGGTATACATTGATAATAATGTATTTTCCAAGGTCGATTCGAACACGTTCTTATTCACTATCTGGAACCCAAAGAATCCTAGCGGAAGCTTAAATTTCATATCAGGTTTAAACCAAATATCTAATTGATCAGAGGAGAAAATTTTTTCTGGGTAAAGTGGTCCTTCGTCGCCGTGATGCAAAATAGTAAAATCTGAGGTAATGTATTCGTTTGGAGCGGGAAAGCTAAATTCGTTATATTGTTCTATATTTTGCCAACTCTGAACCCAGTGAGCAGGTATATCTTTCATGCAATATCGAGTTTTAAACCAGGGCTCTGTCTGATCAAGAACGATTTCGGAATCGTGATTTTTCTGTGATAGAAAAATATTTACATTACTAGGCGTTATTTGATTAAGGAGGTTTCGAATCAAATCAGGTCGATACTCGAAGAAAAGTTCTCCTCCTCTAATATAATCTTCAGGAGGGTAATGCTGCATGTTATCAGATAAAAATTCTACATTATCAATTGCTGGCGTTTCTTCGTCATATTTGAAATCTATAGCAGCTATTTTTTGTAATTCGAGGAACGCTCTCTCATCCGGACCGTGATTTTGTGTCATTTTAATATAGCTAAATGTCGCGTCAAGAACCTTCTCCAGATTTTTCAAACCATTTTCCGTCAGAATAATACTTATTGTAAATATCGAATAAATACTGTTGTCTGCTAAACCGTCTTCATTGTGTCCTGCGGAAAGCCCCAACGCCCACAATTTCTTCCTCAAATATGAAATCAAACTCCCCTTCCCCTCGTGGCCAATGACCCATGATAACATATTTGCGGGTTTGTATTTATACAAGCTTTTAGTCGGTGGGAGATGCCAGTTCAGTTCTAAAAGAATATTATCATTCACGCTCTCGATAAAGTACATCTTATTGAATTTTGTTTTATCAAAAAGATTCTCATGAGGTTCTGTTAGTTTTACAGGATCAATATTATTGTTAGGAATGTCAGAAAAATATTTGATAACCCACTTTTCCAATGTTTCTATAGTCACTCGAGCCTGAATCGCCAAGGTCATCCTATGAGCTGAATAGTGCTTTTCTCGAAACTTATGTACAGATTCGTAAAGGTAATCATCGGTAACGTCATCACGAAGAGTTTTAAGGTTACCCCAGACAAATTTACCTCCAGGATTATTCGGAAACGCCGTAGTTGATAGCATCTGTTGCCTTCTGTAGACATCCGAAGGCAATGCGATCGTAAATTCCGATTCTACTGCTTCTCTTTCACGGGTCATAGCCTCCCGTTTCATGAGAGGGGATATAAAAAATTGAGAAAATATATCTAGAGCTTTCGGCATGAATTTATCTTGGCACTCAAAGTAATAAGTAGTGTACTCACATTCCGTTGAGGCGTTATCGGAGCCTCCGTGCTTTTTGATGAAAGAGTCAAACTCGTTTTCTTTAGGAAACTTCTTACTCCCCATGAATACCATATGTTCTAAGAAATGTGCGAGACCGGGAATGTCATCTGGATCACTGAAGCTTCCCACTCCTACTGTTAGCGAACAGGCAGCGAGCTTCTCTTCTTTCTTGTTGGCGTGATGCCTATCACTTTCAGATCCCTTACTCGATTGAGACGCTATGCTGCTGCTAACAGATTCAGCATCAGATTGTTCACTATCACTGTCTTCAGATGTTTCCATTTCCTCTGTCAGATCTACTATATTCGAGACATCAGATATGAGAAGGGCTGTAAGACCATTGGCTAACCTTATCACAGAGTATTCCTTTTTGTCATTTTCCGATTTTATCGGAGTGTCCAGCCTGTTCAGTTCTAGCATGGAAACTTCGTTAGAGCCGCTGTCCTCGGAAAATGGTGCTAGGCCGGGTTTCGTTGTGTTTTGTATAACTTCCATGGTAGCGGTCAAGTTTTGGTTGGCCGAATTCGTGACGTGCTTGACCATTTCTACCTTACACTTCTTGGACATGGTTCTGTATATATTGCTGAAGAGATATGTACAAATTTTATACATGAATCAATTTGATATACACCTAAACTTCTAATCCCACATGTTTTAACCTATCTATAACCACCCTCACTCGACTCATCTGTATTGAATGGAAGTAGGGCGAGCGCAGCGCATTCTGGCGGTCGGGTTCCGCACTTTCGCTCTCGTGTTTTCGATCCGTCTGATTTTAAATCGTCCTTTTAAACTCCTTTGAAGTTTTCATTGAAATTATTTAAATTAATGTGACTGAATAAAATAGTTAAAACAATATAAAAATCCCCCCGGTGTATTAATGAGTAATCAAACGGAAAAATAGTAAAGAAATTATTAAACATAATGTAAATATATTTTAAGGACATGAAATGCAATTTATTTGATTTTTTCGATGTATCACTTGGGTTTATTCTTAAAAATATAATATAAAATTAAACATGTGTTCAAATTCTATTGTAACTTAGCCACTATATGATCAATTTCCATAACAGAAAAACATAATAAAATAAATAAATAAAAAAAAAAAAAAAACAGAACTTAGGAACTAAGAAATACCTTATTGTTTTTTTTACTTTCACTTACCTACATATGAAATATATAGTAGAGAAAGGTATTGCGATCGTGAAAAATTTCGACTTCTGGTTTTTTATTTATAATCACCAAATACAATCCTCCTCAAAAAACAAAACAAAAAAAAAGCTGATTTATGCGTATATTATTATTATTTGTTTCTTACTTTAAGTTTTAATATTACATTTATATATAGATAGATAGATAGATAGAAAATACTTTTATTGATACTTATTACAAATTACAAAATTTTATATTTACAAAAGTAATTACTGACATAGCTACGGCTGTCTGTCAGGAGTGCTTAACAATGGCTCAACACTTATTAAGTTATTTAAATAATGTATTAATAATTAAAATTTCCGATTAGAAAGGAACGATAGATGTAGGTTTCCTTTAAGTAACCCACTAGTGCTGCCCAATTTTCACCATTTAAATATTTGACCATTTCAACACATTTATATATATATATTTTTTTTTACACCTCCGTTGGACGTGTAACTGGGTGGAGGAAAGAGAAGAAATAAGTGGGTTAAGATGGTTATGAGTTGAGCAGTGAAATATAGTGTATTTGTCGTGAATGTATGATTTTACTGTTGGAATGTCCTTGTGGGGATGTTATTAATTAATATTATAAATTAAATATTCAATTTTAGGGAAATAAATAGAGTTATTCTGGCTTGATTTACCATAAAAACAACATCACTCATAATGGCTACTTCTAATTGCTAGGAAATAGGAAGGATTAAAACATTGTCACTGAAATTTCTTGATTTATATAATATAACTAAAGATAGTTATATATATATAACAAAAGTAAAGGCTTAAAGGACCTTTTTTTTTTTTTTTTTTTTAAATCTCTCTCTATTAAGTAGATAAAAAAAGTTTAGCTACGGTGTGAATGTTTTATTTTTATTGTTTGTTTAACGTAACTGATGCTAATCAGACGATGCTACGGCGGGAGTCCTAAATTTTGCCTAACCAAGTATAATTAGGATAGGGATCTTTAATGAGTGCATGACATCGTACTGGCTCGGGACCTCCATTTAACGTCCTATCCGAGGGACGGCATAGCTAAGAATTTTTTACTCCCTTTAAAAAATCCTAGGGCCACCGCGGGAAGTATTGTAGATTGCTATGCTAACCTCTACACCACGGTTACCCCTGTCACATATTCTTTAATATATGTTAACCCTTTGCTACTCGAGGTCTCCGAAGCGGAGCCATTTAAAATTTGTCTTCAAACTCGAGGGCTCCGCTACGGAGACAATGCAAATAATATTCAGTTTTTAACTTACAAGGACATAAACAAATCGTAAAAACTATTTATATGATATTTCGGTTTTGGTGATAAATGACGGTCACGGCTTGTGGTGTTTTTCATTATTTTTATAGTACGTTAATCTTTTAACATCTGTTGTATTTTGTGGTTTTAATTCATCTTTTATTTCCTCAATTGTACAATAATTTAGTTCGGGGCAATTACAAAATGTAATAATTTTATAATTTTTTTGTTTTTTTTTATATATAACATTTGTATTCATAAACAATTAAAAAAAATAATAACATACAACGATGACTTTTCTTTTAATGTGAATTTCATTACTTTACATGTAAAAATGATCTTTTTCCTAAAATTGCTTCAAGTTGCCGGTAAT
The DNA here is from genome assembly GCA_911387785.2 of Aelia acuminata. NCBI lineage: Eukaryota > Metazoa > Arthropoda > Insecta > Hemiptera > Pentatomidae > Aelia > Aelia acuminata. The sequence continues at coordinate 3,900,328 of OU426982.1, read as the reverse complement.
TTGAATAAAAAAACTTCGATTGCAAAAGGGGATATATTTTATTTAATTTATAATAAAATTCTAAAAACATATATAAAATTTTAAAAAAAATGAAATTAATGTAAAATATAAAATTTAAAAAAATTATTTTTTTTTTTGTAACCTTGTGTTCTTGAAGCTTCACAAATCCATATAACCTAAATTTCATTACATTTCCTTACTTGGTTCTAAAATCTTACTGTATAATACAGGGTGCCCAAAAATAGTATTCGGGGTTTGAAAGTTGAATAAAATCTCAAATATACAATATCAAATAGGATGTTTACGTTTTATTTAAAGACAATGAACAGGAAATTTATTTAGAAAAAACAATATTGTCTAGGTGTCCACCATAACACTGCTGGTACTCCTCGAATCTCAAACGCAGTAAATAGTAATTTAAATAGTGAGCGTTAGAGGTTTTTTGGCCCAAGAACTTCAAGAATTTAAAGGATATAACTCTAGAACATGGTTTCAGCAAGACGGGGCCACTTGCCATACTTCAGACTTATCAATTGCTACGGTAAACGAATTATTCCAAAACAAATTGATTTCTCGTAGAGGCACCATTAGCTGGCCTCCCAGGAGTCCCGATCTCAGTCCTCTTGACTTCTTTCTGTTGGGATACCTGAAAAGTAGGGTATAACGCAATTGAAGCAAATTTCAGAACAGAAATGACGGCAATCTCAGGAACAATGTTTCAACGCGTTTTTAGAAATCTGCGTTTGAGATTCGAGGAGTGCCACCAGCGTTGTGGTGGAAATTTCCAGTTCATTGTGTTTTATATAACGTAAACATCCTACTTGATATTCTATATTTGAGATTTTATTCAACTTTCAAACCCCGAATACATACTCTTTTTGGACACCCTGTATTACGTTTTCGCGAATAAGTTACGTCGAGTTGCCGGTAGGTAACGTCCGAAACCGTGCCGAGTGCAAAGGGTTAATAATTGCCTTATTTTAGTGATTTGATTTTCATTTTGTTCCAAAAAAAAAAAAAAAATAATACTTTCATTTTTCACAAAAATATACAGAAACTGATTTTTTTTCTTTTATTTTAATAAATACGCTGTAAAAGTTAATTCATCGGTTTCTTTTCGACTTTAAAGATAACAAAGATACGACCCTTTCGTTTTTATGTATGTAGAAGATATTTAAATAGTGTACTATACTAAAACTCCCCCCCCCTTCACCATGTTCGGCTACCTCCGCCCAGTAGCCGAGCGGACCCGAACTCCACCGAAGACGTGACAGCTGGCGGCAGTGGTCGTGGTATGGCCGTGCACGACGGGTTCGCCACAGTCCGGAGCCCCCGGGTGAGAACCATGGTACGCCTGGAACCTCTGAGGGAGGACATACCGCCCCTATGCCGCGATGTACCTTGGTGGGAAGTGGCTACCTCCAGGTCCAGGCCGAGGTCATGCTCCATAATACAGGTATCCATGGCTACTATCATTATAAACACACCCATATATATATATATATATTTATAAGTTCCAAAAATCTGGTGCGTGCGCGCAACACACAACTTTCACTTACTAACTTACTTAGATTAGAAATTAATGTGTTTTGTTAAATGCCACTTCTCAATGTCACGCATTAAAGCCGTTTTTTGAGATCATAAAAAAAAGAAGGTAAAAATTGGAAAAAAAGTCAAGAAATAAAGTGCCCCCTCCGTTTGACCAATTTTGATGAAAGTTTTGCTGTCACGTCGTGGGCATATACATACATCAAATACCCAGTTAAATCAAAATCGTTAAAGCCGTTTTTGGGTAAATAAAAAAACACCTGAAGATGAGACAAAATTTATTAAGTAAAGTACGCCCTCTGATTTATCAATTTTGATGAAATTCTTGCAGTGATATCTCGGGCATATTAATACATCAAATACTCATTTTAATCAAAATATTTAGAGCCGTTTTTGAGAAAATCGAAAAAAACGTAAAAAGTTATTAAATAAAGTACCTCCTCCGTTTGACCAATTTTGATGAAATTTCTGCTGTCACATCGTGGGCATGTACGTACATTAAATACCAAATTTCAGATTCGGACGGTTTATGTTTTTTGAGCTAGTCTGTTCACACACACACAGACCATTTCGCGGGAGTTTCGACTCACAACAAAACGTGTATTTCCGTTGAAAACCGGAGGCCGAAATTTTTCACGATCGCAATACTTTCCCTTATTATACACCTCATGTATAGGTAATTGAAATTAAAAATGTTGTAAGAAATATATTAAAAAAAAAAAATAATAATACCCCATTATAAGTTTCATTATCTTAAAGAAGGCGATGGATACTGTTGCGGTCAAAATAAAGAAATACTCATCTGTATCATTTACATAGGACACTTTGACAGCAGTAGCGGATCCAGAAATTTCGTAAGGGGGAGCGCACTTTTTTTTTTTTTTTAATTTTTGCGTCATAAAGGACCTAATTTAGAATATTACTGCACCTTGAAGTAGTTAATTTCTATTAAATATTTCAATACAATCCATTTTTCATTTAAGGAGCCTAAACAATTATTAAAGATAGCCCTTTTTATACTGAAATAGTAATAATTGATTGGTGTCCTCACTTTCGAGGGGGGGTGCGCGCCCCTCCTCTGGATCCGCTACTGTTTGCTAGCACCAGTAAATGAACGAAAAAACGTCCGAAACGTTGGCGCGAATTGATTAAAAATAATTATCAATTAATTGAAGTAAAAATATTTTATCTATTCTTTCCTTAAAGATAAACTATTCGGGAAAATTGATCCAAAAAAATATATATATATATATATAATTTAATATCTTCAAGAAGGCTGCAGTAATGAAACTATCTAAAATTGTAGAAATTAATATGCTTTAATTATTAAATGACCCTGTTTAATCTCACTGAACTTCATAAAGTTATAACTTATAAAATGTAAAAACAAAATTTATAATTAAAGCATACTATTTGGACTAGAAAATAGGCAAAATATATTCGAAACGGTTGATTTTATAGGGTTTGAATATGCAAATCTCTCCAAGGGTGGATTTAGCACGAAATTTTGGAGGGTTCACGACTCCGCTTTCTCATAATCACGTAGTTTACAGCATCAGTTTTGTATGATATTTAACCTTGTATTAAAAATGAATGCGATTAAACAACCAAATATTGTATGTTTAGGGCATAGTCACTACCTAATTGTATCATTCGCATAAAAAAAAAAAAAATTGAAATAGCCAAAATATTTGAGGGGGGTCATACTCCTGGAGTCCCCCCTGCATCTGCCCATGGACCTAATAAATATGCCCGAAACGTCAGCAAGTATCGAAATATGTTTCCTGATCACACTACCCCAAACCGATTCCTACTGAAATTATCATAAGAAAAGGGCGATAAAACAAAATAAAAGCAAACAATTTTTTCGAATATTAATACTAAAAATAAATATCATTTGATGTAAACAAAAAAAAATATATAAATCTGGTGCGATGCGCGCAACAAACTTTCACTTACCAACTTACTTAGATTAGAAATTGACGTGTTTTGTTAAATATGCGTATACAACCAAAAGTGTTATGTTTAGGGCATAGTAACTACCTAAATGTATTATTGGCTTGAAAATACAAAAAAAAATTGAAATTGCCATAATATTTGAGGGGGGATTATACCCCGTGACCCCCTTAGATTCGCCCATAAATATATCGCATCATTTCAAAATATATAAAAAAATAAAAAAAATAGCGTTGATATACGTCGGACTTAACATTAAAAACCTCACACATTTTTGAATAATTTTATTGTAATAGTAAGAATTTACGATTACTCACATCTCCGTGAAATTCTCTTTTATTTGATAGCCCATTCATTAAAATACTAATCTCACGGACGAACTTATCTGGACCTAAGAAAATGGAGGAATATGCCCGAAACGTAGCCATAGATTCATAAAAAATAAATACAGTAGGGTTCTGATTAACCGAGATATATGAATCCATTTAAACAAACTACAATAAAAGTTTTCTTTTAAAAAACATAGTTTCATAATTTCTGTTATTATTATTAAATATTTATTAGGTTTTTAAGCATACATGTAGTTTTTATTTAAAAACAACCTACATTCTCGGTTGGTATAGGTATGGTTCCGATGAACCGAGGTAACTTTGGTCCTCAGCGACTCGATTAATCGGAACCGTACTGTATAATAATTTTAGTAAAAATAGTTTATATTTCCTTTCTTTATAAAGATAATACGTTCGGAACTATTATTAGCAAAAAATGAGATCGCTACTAAACTAAACGTCTCCCCATTCCCTACAAATTGTAAAGAAAAATCTTTAAAATCGGATTATTTATTAGTTACGAAGTCACAGCCTTTTGAATCCTGTTTATGTTTGATAGAATGTTCTCGGAAAAATGTTTTCTTATTTATCCTACGGTTGTGTTTACGTAGTCTAAAATTAAGTCTATATTTTATTAAACAATAAAAAAAAATAGTGTACTTCAGAGAGCAAATAGAAACAATTATAAATAAATGAATGTGGAAAAATGTGTGTAACGAACCTGAAATTGGGTATTTATTTAAATTCATCAAAATTTGTTAAACGGAGGGGGTACTTTATTTAATAACGTTTAACGTTTTTGTCAAAAACTGCTCTAACGATTTTGATAAAAGTTCGTATTTGATGTATTTAAACGCCCGCGATGTGACAGCAAAAATTTCATCAAAATTGATCATACAGAGGGGGCACTTTATTTCATAACTTTTTTCCCTCTTTTACATTTTCTTTTCGATTTTCTCAAAAATAGCTTTAGCGATTTTGATTAAACTCATCATGTTTAATGATAATCTAGTATTCGTTAATATCACGTGAGCTTTATCATTATTAAAATGTTCTGAGGGGGTTTAAATGTGGAAGGAGCGCCTTTTTTGTTTACCTATAAAGTACCTTTGTTTTCTTTCCCTCGTTCTGCCTAAAAATAAGAAATGGCTAAATATGAAATAGAAAAAAATCAAGTAAACAGTATCAAGGCACGATAGACGATGTTTATAATTAAGGATGTTCTGTCCACTTAATGGATATTATTTGTTTCATGGTAACAATATGAGGTTTTCAACAACTAGAGAATTAAAAATCAGACGACTTGGAGTATTATGGTTGCATTGTGGAATTATCACATGTAAAATATTTTATTTAATAATAATAAAATTTGATGTACTTAAAAAAAAAAAATGGTAAATTAATGTAGAAAAATTGTGTATTTGAGGAATAGCATTTAACAAAAAACGTCAATTTCTAATCTGACAGCCAAAATTTAACTAACCGTATTGTGAAAATAAAAACTTTTATTTATTAATAAAAAAAAATTATTTGACTTTAGAGAGTAAATACGTAATGCTCAATTTTTTTATAATAAAAAATAAATGCATTGAGGAATGGCGCTTACATATTATCGTAACACGTCGATTTTTAAACTAAGTAAGTTCGTAAGTGAAAGATGTGTGTTGCGCGCATCGCCCCAGATTTTTATTTTATAGGTACTACTTTAATAAATTAAAACAATGCTATGGAATTATTCTAAGTGTTATATTATGGATGTACTTAGATACTTAGATAGTAGAAGTGCCTCACCATGTTGGAGGCTCTATTGTTTATATTGACAATTTAATTGTTTATTTTCTCCCAAACATCTGTTCGTTCCCACCAGACCTCTCTCTCTCTTACCGACTCTTCTCCAACGATTATTTTCTCACAACTTCGTAGTTTTATCCTTTAAATAATTATGTAACCATATAATTTTTTTATTTTCTCTTCTTTAACTATTTAAATATTAATTTAATCCTTTTTCTTTTCCTGATGGCATTAAAATTAGAAACTATTTAAATATGTGTTATAATTTTTGTTTATTAATATTTCATTATATTTATCTCTAATGGTTTTATGGAAACAATAATTAAGTTTTTTTTAAAAAAATTACAGATATAGAAAGAAAGCTCTCTCATTTTTGTAATATGTAGATGTTATTGATTTTTATGAGGAACTAGCTGTGTATACCGGTTTCACCCGGAGAATTTCATTTTTTAAATCTATAAAGTGAGACTTTTATCGACTCAAACGGTCGATTTCGTAAAAACTTATGTAAAGCGAAATCATTATGATTTTTATAACAATAAAGAATATCAGTTGAAGATCGGCTGAAGTTATGCAGTTTTAATATGGAAAGGTGTTCGCACCTGGTATGAAACAACCACTGAGCGAAATTTGGAGAATTTAGGATAAACGGTATGGATTTCTATAAAGAACAAACAGAATTTTATCTTTATTTGCATAGGTTATAGCTGTATATCCCGGTTTCACCCGGGAATTTCATTTTTCTAATGAAACGGTCGATTTCGTAAAGAACCATTGTAAAGCGAGATCATTAAGATTTTTATAACAACAAAGAATATCAGCTGATGATCGGCTGTAGTTATACAATTTTAATATGGACAGGTGTTCGCACCTGGTATGAAACCACTCAGCGAAATTTGGAGAATTTAGGACGAACGGTATGGATTTCTATAAAGAACAAACAAACAAACAGAATTTCATGTTTATTTATATAGATTTACTATTAAAATAAACTAGATATTTAACTGAATACATCTGAGCTAGCAATTTACACTGTTTCAAGTCCAAAATCATAGACCATTGGAAACGTTAAGCTTTTGTAAAATCAGGTGTTTTTTTTTTTTTTTTTTTTATGGTTTATTTCTTATTTTATTCTCCAACGTTTAGGGCTTAAATGAGTGGCAATGAAATAGTGCACAACCATGAAAAATTATTATGAAATTTGCTCATTTGATTTTTTTTTGTTGTTGGTTCTTCCCCTTCCTCGCCTTGTAGACTATACGGAGTTTCCCGGGCCAGGGGAGAGGGTGGGGGATTGATGCCGAGCTAGTTGCCGAGCATAATTAAATTTTCCCCTGACTACGGGTTTTGAACTTGCTATCTTAATGTTTCCAAACAGACGTTGCCATGGGCAACGCGTATTTTCTAACGCGTTTGCCCACTCGGCCATCCCGCCTCACTGCTCATGTGAATTTAGGAAATGACGTATACTTTTTTATACAAAACAATTTAATGTTCATAGATATGTTAAAAATGTGCAATAGATATGACCTCCTTCCCCCCCCCCCCCAGAAGTTGGGCCAAAAGCCCAGATAATAAAATAAATAATATCCCACAGAAGAGATTTCTTCATTAAAAAAACCCTAATACATAAAACCCTTCCTTGCAAAAGTGAAAATTACAACTGAGAAGAATTGTGTATATTCGGGATTAATTTGTAAAAGCTTTTTTTTTATTCAAAGGAGCTTCGTTAGCTGTCATCGCGTTCAGCTGTCTCTTATCAGTTCTTACTGGATGGCCTATTTTTGTTGTTTACAGGATTAATAATATATATATATATATATATATATATATATATATATATATATATATATATATATATATATTCGTCTTCATTCTTATACACGATTGTATGCAGTACCGACGACGGTACAAACTTTCCAATAAAAAAATCTGGTGCGTGCGCGCAACACACAACTTTCACTTACCAACTTACTTAGATTAGAAATTAATGCGTTTTGTTAATTGCCACTTCTCAAATGAACAGAACGGCTTTAATTATGAACAATGGTCTGTCATTAAAGGAGTACTCTGCATGCGTGGGCTCAACGAGTTTTATGAGTTGACTGAATATTTTTATTTTTTTCTCCTCTATATGTTTCCTTGATTTTTATCATATCTCATATTTAGCCATTTCTTATTTTTAGGCAAACCGAGAGACAGATAATTTCTCCTTATAAACAAATACAAAGGTACTTTATAGGAAAACAAAAAAGGCCCCTTCCCCATTTAAGCCCCCTCAGAACATTTTAATAATGATAAAGCTTGCCTGATATTAAAGAACACCTAATTTTCATTGAACATGACGAATTTGATGAAAATCGTTAAAGCCGTTTTTGAGATAATCGAAAAAAAAGTAAAAATTGGAAAAAGTTATGAAATAAAGTGCCCCCTCTGGTTGACCAATTTTGATGAAATGTTGGCTATCACATCTTTGGCATATACATACATCAAATACCCAGTTTGAACAAAATCGTTAAAGCCGTTTTTGAGAAAATAAAAAAAACACGTGAAAATGATACAAAATTTATTAAGTAAAGTCCCCCCCACTGGTTGACCAATTTTGATGAAATGTTGGCTATCTCATCTTTGGCATATACATACATAAAATACCCAGTTTGATCAAAATCGTTAAAACCGTTTTTGAGTAAATAAAAAAAAACACGTGAAAATGATACAAAATTTATTCAGTAAAGTGCCCCCTCCAATTGATCAATTTTGATGTATTTTTTTTTACTTTAATTGCTTGTTGGGTAGCATTGATTTGCTGACTAGATACAATAGGCTGTGTAGCTGGAGACAGGTGGCCGAGGCTGGCCAGGTAGCAACAGGTGTTCCACAGCCCTTACTGTTCTTGTCCACTCTCTGTACTCTATACTGTCCCCTCGTGCATATATATATATGTATTTTAAGTCTTTTCCTCAATATTCGAGAAGTGGCTCTGTATGTTTTGGTAGTTGTAAAACCCTTCACAATTCCTTTATTCAGCACATTCAGTGGCGCTCTTGTGTCAAACGTGATGTTTTTATATGATTCAAGAAAATGAATCTAAAGTGGTTTATAGGTTTGTAATAATCTTGTTTTCTTTTACGATATGTAGTTAAATAGTTAGATCTTTTTTTTATTTAGGTAAGCCAACGTTTCGATCCCTACATATATATGAGACAAATATATGAGTATCTATGCTAGAAGATGACAATTAAATGTTCATCATGTAACTATTAATTATTATTGATTATTATAAAGATGTAATATATTATTAATTAATAATTACATGATAAACATTCAAGTATCATCTTCTAGCATAGATTCTCATAAATTTGTCTTCTCTTTTAGCCCTGATGAAGATCCACATTTAGGTACATCGAAACGTTGGCTATCCAAAATTAAAGAAAGATCTAACTGAAAAATTCGGATTATTTACCACCCTGTCATAAATGGATTACAATTAATGACTGCAGAATATTTTTTTTCAGTGGCCACCCTTTTTTTTTTTTTTTTTTTTTTTTTTTTTTTTTTTTTTTTTTTTTTTTTTTTTTTTTTTTTTTTTTGGTGATAATCCGTTGGTAAATCCGATAATAAATTGGGGAATTTAAAAATAGATATTTTTAATTAAAATAATTATATAAAACGAAGTACATAACCTTTTAGCATCCATCTATTTTAACTGTAAACCAAAAAATTAAAATATAATTTATTATAAGACAAATAGAAATTACTCGCTTAAACTAATATTTATCTGGTGTTCTGTTTAAAAAGATCATTTCCTTCAGAGGACACCTATGTTGTAGCGGTGACATAGATAGCTACTAATATACCCAAGATCGCGCGGTTTCATAGCCCGACATGTGGCCCTTAGATTTTTAGGATCCCCTTCAGAGGGGACATGAAATGGAGGTCCCGAGCCTGTACGATGTCAGGTACTTGATAAAGATCCCTATCCTAATTATACCTGGATTGAATCTATCGATATATTTACTTCACGATATATTTACAAAAAAGCAACTCGCAGTAAAAAACAAGCAAGCAGTAAAAAAATCTGGTGCGTGCGCGCAACACACAACTTTCACTTACCAATTTACTTAGATTAAAAATTAATGCGTTTTGTTAATTGCCACTTCTCAAATGAACAGAACAGCTTTAATTATGAAAAATGGTCTGTCATTAAAGGCGTACTCCGCTTGCGCTCAACGAGTTTTATGAGTTGACTGAATATTTTTCTTTTTTTCTCCTCTATATGTTTCCTTGATTTTTATCATATCTCATATTTAGCCATTTCTTATTTTTAGGCAAACCGAGAGACAGATAATTTCTCCTTATAAACAAATACAAAGGTACTTTATAGGAAAACAAAAAAGGCCCCTTCCCCATTTAAGCCCCCTCAGAACATTTTAATAATGATAAAGCTTACCTGATATTAAAGAACACCTAATTTTCATTAAACAACACGAATTTGATGAAAATCGTTAAAGCAGTTTTTGAGATAATCGAAAAAAAGGTAAAAATTGGTTAAAAAGTTATGAAATAAAGTGCCCCCTATGTTTGACCAATTTCGATTAAATTTTGGCTATCACATCTTTGGCATATACATACATCAAATACCCAGTTTGATCAAAATCGTTAAAACCGTTTTTGAGTAAATAAAAAAAAACACGTGAAAATGATACAAAATTTATTAAGTAAAGTCCCCCCTCCGGTTGATCAATTTTGATGAAATTTATACAGTCATATCTCGGGCATATAAATAGATCAAATACTCAGTTTAATCAAAATCGTTAGAGCCGTTTTTGAGAAAATCGAAAAAACTTAAAAAGTTATTAAATAAAGTACCCCCTCCCTTTGAGCAATTTTGATGAAATTTTTGCTGTCACACACACACACACACACACACACACACACACACACACACACACACACACACACACACACACAGACCATTTCGCGGGACTTGGTCATTTGGACTCAGGGGACCCCAAAACGTGTATTTCCGTTGAAAACCGGAAGTCAAAATTTTTCACGATCGCAATACTTCCACTTACTATATATTTCATATATGGGTAAGTGAAAGTAAAAAAACTCGACTTTTGATGAAATGAGATTTTTTTTTTTGGTCCTTTTAAAAAATAAGAAAACTTTCAGGTTTTGCAATACAAATTATACCTAATACCCTCACTTATTGAGGTAAGGGTCGAAGTGAAGCTATTTGAAAGATCGATTCTCTAAATGTTCACAAGATTTTAAAAGTAAAACTGTCCAACGGGGAACGTTAGCAGTACACGAGAGCCAGGCTACCGGTGCTACAGGTGCGGAGGGGTCACCTTTTGTGTAGTGATAAGCTAAACCAACTACTGAACAAAAGGCCGCAGGTTCGCATCCCGTCATGCCGCCATAAGATTGTTAAAGGGAGTAAGAAATCCATCCCAATTTCGTCCTTTGGAGGTCCCGAGCCTGTACGATGTCAGGTACTTGTTAGAGTATCTATCCTAATTAGACCTGGATAGGAAAAATTTAGGACTCCTACAGTAGCATCTTACGATAAAGCCTTAGTAGCATAAAGGGGCGTATTAAAATTGCATTTTTCAATGGTTTTTTACAAAATCGACAGTTTCATTAGAAAAATAAAATTCCCCGGGTGAAACCGGGACATACAGCTATAATGAATCTTAATAAAGATAAAATTCTTTTTGTTCTTTATAGAAATCCATACCGTTTGTCCTAAATTCTCCAAATTTCCCTCAGTGGTTCTTTGATACCAGGTGCGAACACCTATTCATATTAAAATTGCATAATTTCAACCAATCTCTGGATATATATTCTTTATTATTATAAAAATCGTTTTGATCTCGCTTTACATTGGTTCATACGAAATCGACCGTTTGAGTCGATAAAAGTCTCACTTTATAGATTTTATAGATTTAAAAAATGAAATTCTCCGGGTGAAACCGGTACACACAGCTAGTTCCTTATATAAATCAATAACATCTATTACAAAAATGAGAGAGCTTTCTTTCTGTATCTGTAATTTTTTTTTAAAAAAACTTAATTATTGTTTCCATAAAACCATTAGAGATAAATATGTTGTAAAAGCCTGTATAGATTCTAGAATAATTATGATAGGATAACAGTTAAGCATTTAGCAAGCATCGATCTCATTCCATAATTTCCTGAGAGTTCAATTAAAGGTACTAATTAGACACCTTCATTGCTCGCTTTAATCGGTTCCTTTCCGCTCTTATCGATTAGTAATAATTAACTAATCGATATACGTACCTCGAGATATGGGTCCTTTGTGAAGCCGGAGCCTGTACAGTCCCACACCCTGATCTTGTGATCCAGATAGCCAACTAACAATCCCTAACGTTATTATATTTTCCCACATTAGGTGTTTCTTAATGCTCCTCGCTAACAACCATAAATATATATTCCGGTATTTATCTTCAAGGGTGTACATCCATATTTAATACGCCTTTGCCATCCAGCAAAGGCGAGATTAAATATAAATAACGCACATGAAAAAAGATCTAATAAAGAATATAATTGGAATAGAGTTTATTACAATTACATTAGACGTTTATCTAAAATCAGAGTTGGTCAAAAAGAAGTTGAACTACAAATTACAAAACTACTGACACAGTAGTCGGGAAGTTGTTGAAACTATAACTACTTTTGTAATTTGTAGTTGATGGATCACAACTACAACTACTGTAGTTTCAAAAAAGTAGTTGCATTTTTAGAACTACAACTAGTAGTTGCAACTGTAATTATGGGCCTGAAACTACAACTACTTTTATTGATAACGAGTAATTATCGATATATAGTATTATCGATAAGGAGTATATCAAATGAAATTCAGCTAATATATAAAACATGGGATTGATCTAGAACCTAAGGTTTAAAAAAAATAATTGACTGCCGGAAACCATGGAAAAAATGTGTATTACGTATATGCATTGTTCTATTTTTAAAACAGATTATCAACCATAATGTAGCCCATTTATCTATGGAGTATTTATCTAAACACAAAATAAAAATAGCAAAACCATGTGATTTAATTAGATGTTGCTTAGCAAATGTAGTTGCCGTTCTAAAACTACATTTACAACTACTTATTGTATTTGCCATTTCCAACTACTTAACTGGTAGTTGAAAAATAGTAGTTGCGCGCTTCCAACTACAAACTAGATGTAGTTGTCTGTGTAGTTAATTACAAATGTAGTTAACTACTGCCCAACTCTGTCTAAAATATACCAAATAAATCTTTTGCCATAATACATATTAATTAAATTCAGAATATTACACATGATGATATGAGATTAGATATTATATCGGTAGGTTCTACCTGAAACAGATTATCAAAATGTCTTTTGCTAAAACAAATAGATACTTTCCCGACACGTGAAAAGGCGACACATAATTGTCCATGGGAAAAACACGGATTTTCCTAGTCCAAACCGGAAAAATTGATTTAGCTACCGGATGTTGTAGTGTTGTTTCAACAACTCAACTTACAAATAATCACACTCAACTGTAAGTAGTATAATAAGGATTTAATTAGCATTAAAAGACATATTGAGGCCAATAATCGAGATAAAAACTACCCTTTATTTTAAGTTGGACAAAACTACACACAATGAGCCAAATTTTATAAAGATCGGTCCAGTAGTTTCTGATTTCACTCCCGAAAAACATCGGTACACGAGATTTATATATATATATATATATATATATATATATATATATATATATATATATATATATAAAGTTACATAAAATGTTTAGTGACCTTGTAAGTATTATATTATCATTGTGTGTTTGTTTAACGTTTTTGTGCCACTAAGGCTAATCTGACGATGTTGCAATGGGAGTCATAAATGTTTGCTTATCCAGGTTTAATTAGGACTGGGATCTTTAACGATTACTCAGGTACTCAGGTACATCAGCGTTGAACAGGCTCGAGAACTCCATTTACGCCCTATCCGAGGGACGGTATAGCTAATGATTTTTTTCCCTTTAAATAATCACACCGCGGGACACAAAACCCGTAACCTGCAGTATTGCAAGTCGCTATGGTATACACAAACACCACAGATGACCCCATTTTATTATTATTTATTATCAGTGTTTATGCATACGACACACATCGGGACACGAGATTTTTAAATAGGGGAGAGCGGGGTTGGTTGGCAACAGTTTCCACTTTTTTTATTGTCGAATCGTTCCTGTTAATATAATCCCAATAGGGCTGATACCACTGTAACCTCCAAGTATTAGAGTACTTCAAGTATTTTTTTCACAACATAATATTTAATTCTAAGATCATAGAAAATTGAAGAATTCGTCAATCCAGAGTACGCCAATTAACCTCCTATGTGGGGCAGGTTGGCCTAGAAGTTGGGGTTGTTTAGCCATCCCATTCAAGTACTGCCTGACACATATTATTGTTATTAAAAGCTGCACTATAATGGTATAATAATTTTGAATCGGTTTTTAACAGCTTTTAAGGGAAAATAGAATGACAATAGAAGAAGATAGAAGTTTAGACTGTCGTCACTTTTTGCATAAGAAAAATTGCTCTCATCTTCCTCGCTGGAACTAAAGACAATTGGTAGTTTCGCCTATGATTATGTTTACCTTGCTTTTGTAAATTGCTACTGCGCCAAAAAAAAGTTGAAGAGAGCCAACTAGCCCCACAGGAGAGATCATATGAAAGATGATGATAATGATGAAGACAGGGGAGAACAATCAAACAAGAAACTGGTTAGTCGAAAGGTTAGGTTTTTCAAAGCAGTTTGGGGCCATGGGAACAGAATCGGAGTCAAATGTTTTTCCATGCCTTTAAACCAACTTTACTGAAAATATAAAAATTTACTTACATGTAAAATCAATCAATGAAGCACACTCGTATCTACGCTGTCAGCATCGGATTAAAAACTCAGGACAACACTCCCGAGCTCGAGCGGGTCACATGGTACAATGGTGAGGTCTTCACAACAGGTGTGACGGAAACTATAAGCCAATGGCCAACCTACCCCCTATGCCAACCAACTCCGCTCTCCCCTATATAAAGATGTCCATTCGATAGATCTGAAAAATTAATGTATTTATTTTGGGCATCTATGGTTTATTCTGATTATGGAAGACAAACCATTGTTAAAAACCGCATATTTTGGAAATTACTGTATAAAACACTTACAAGCTTATATATATATATATATATATATATATATATATATATATTTTTTTTTTTTTTTTCTAATAAATGAAAAATAATTGTAAGTATAAATATATAAGGTTGAAATATGGTCATGATTCAAATTTATTTAATTCTTCATTCAAATCTATAGGTTCTTTGATAGTGACAGGCAGGCATACATTTTACGCCAAAACGTACTTAACCTCTTCGGTTAAGGAAAGATATTCTTCAATGATTTGTGGAGTTTCTCCTGAAAAGGATTATTTGAATGGTGTATATGAAAGCCGATAGATCAACTGGTTAGATGTCTCGGCATGCATGCATATACATATACATTGTTCTAGTGTATCAATAATATAAATAGTCCCTTTAAACGGAAGCTTATTGATACACTTGCCGGAAAGTGTTTATATATATATACAATAATGCCATAAGCTAAATATACAATATTGGCCGTTGGTGGAGCTGAAGTCAAGAAGGCCGTGGGCCGAGCCAACGCCTCCTCAATGTGAGATCCATTGTCCAGATACCTCGCCTTACCTTACTCAACCTCTCAAATATATTTAGTAATATTATAATATAATATAGATAATATAATACATCTAAACTATATTATATATTAAGCTCTACCATCACAAACATATATTTTTTTAAATTTTCATAAATCAGTATCAACGAGGCTGTATATAACACCTTTTCCGATTTCGAAACGTCTGGATGATCCCATTTTATATATTATGTATATCTTATCTTATAGCGAGGGGGCGTCGTGGCGTTTTTCGGTTGGGTAAACCTTTTTGAGAGATGACATGGAAAATATATATACATCGCAACATTAGGTATATAAATTTATCTTCTTGATATTTCTCTCGTTTGTAGGTAGGTGTGAGGGCTGCCTGTGAATTTAGGGTATCTTATCTTGGAGGAATTCGGGGAAAATGTTACTTTTTGTTTACGTAACCGGATACTTTTCCTACATCAAAAAAATAATCGGGTCTTTTTCGTTTAAAGCACGCCAACCTAATTTACAGGTACAAATATGAACATAGGGTAACTACTGCGTTACTATTTGCGATATCGTTACTTGGTTACGTTATACTCGGTTCTTTACAATTACAACATATGACTAAATTATTTAGTTACGATTGTAAACATGGCTTTGTTTAGGTTGAACCACCAATTCAAAGATTTAGATAAAACTGTAGATTTTCTACAGGAAAAAGGTCTTCTTCATAAAGATAGGATATGCCTCAATGGACATTACATGAAACTAAGCAAGAGAGAGAATATATTCAGATGGAGATGTAATAATAGATCCTGTCGTATGGAATTTGGCTTAAGAGGTTTATTGATTCTAAATTTCCATTAAATACTGCATTGATTTTCATTTATTCGTGGTCAATAAACAAAGATTTATTCGAGGTTATGTTGGAAGACATCTGTAATTTTCTTGAAGTTAGAATAAAGTTACAAATAAAATAATAGTTATCAAATATCGTTACTTTTAAAAACATGTGTTGTGTTATTCGTAACTGTAGATTCGGTTGGCGTGGTTTAAACGAAAAAGACCCAAATAATCTTATGTTTCTTCTTAATATGACATGTGCTACGCGTGTTTTTGAAATGAAACATTGCTCCATTTTTTCAGGCAATGTTATGTCCGTAGTTAGCTTTAAAGGCTCTGTAAATCCAGATTGTATGTTATCAGAAGGGGATTTTAGGAAATAGGGTGCCTGTCGGAGGTATTTTCCGGTCTTTATAAGACGACACCTACCAGTTACTTTTTGTAAATGTAACCGGTTACTTTTTCTACATCAACAAAATAATAATGATGCGATAGGTTAAATGATTATCAGGATTTTCAGTTAAAACTTTTTTACTTTCACTTACATATATATGAAATATATAGTAAGTGGAAGTATTGCGATCGTGAAAATTTTCGACTTCCGGTTTTCAACGGAAATACACGTTTTGGGGTCCCCTGAGTCAAAATAACCAAGTCCCGCGAAATGGTCTGTGTGTGTGTGTGTGTGTGTGTGTGAACAGACTAGCTCAAAAACTATAAACCGTGAGACCCTGAAATTGGGTATTTAGAGTACGTATAAGCCCGCGATGTGACAGCAAAAATTTCATCCAATTTGGTCAAAGGGAGGGGGTACTTTATTTAATAACTTTTTAAGTTTTTTTCGATTTTCTCAAAAACGGCTCTAACGATTTTGATTAAACTGAGTATTTGATCTATTTATATGCCTGAAATATGACTATGAAAATTTCATCAAAATTGATCAACCGGAGGGGGGACTTTACTTAATAAATTTTGTATCATTTTCACATGTTTTTTTATTTACTCAAAAACGGTTTTAACGATTTTGATCAAACTGAGTATTTGATGTAGCTATATGCCAAAGATGTGATAGCCAACATTTCATCATAATTGGTCAAACGGAGCGGGGACTTTATTTCATAATTTCTTTTCCAATTTTTACCTTTTTTTCGATGATCTCAAAAACGGCTTTAACGATTTTTATCAAATTCGTCATGTTTAATGAAAATTAGGTGTTCTTTAGTATCAGGTAAGCTTTACTATTATTAAAATGTTCTGAGGGGGCTTTTTTTGTGGGGGGGGGGGGGGGGTTGGGGCCTTTTTTGTTTGTTTGTTTCCTATAAAGTACCTTTGTTTTTGTTTATATGAAGAAATTAACTGTCTCTCGTTACGCCTAAAAATAAGAAATGGCTAAATATGATATATGAAGAAAATCAAGTAAACATATACAGGAGAAAAGAAGAAAAATAATCCGTCAACTCATAAAGCACCTTGAGCTCACACATGCGCCGTACGCCTTTAATGAAAAACCAATGCGTTATTATTAAAGATGCTCTATTCATTTGAGAAGTGGCAATTAACAAAACGCATTAAGTTCTAATCTAAGTAAGTTGGTAAGTGAAAGTTGTGTGTTGCGCGCACGCACCAGATTTTTGTAAATGTAACCGGTTACTTTTTCTACATCAACAAAATAATAATGATGCGATAGGTTAAATGATTATCAGGATTATCAGTTAAAACTTTTTTTATTTTGGAAAGCCAACTTTTCGATCCAACTTATGGAACTTCATCAGGGCTTCTGAGTCCAGAGTGACATAAAGACTCCTGGTGGTTCACCAACTTCTTGAGATATTGAGACCCTTGTGTTTAATTGCCTTTATGCTCATATTAGCATCATTATGCCTCATACTGATATTTAGACTGTTTTGACTGGATAAAAACAGTTAGAGCAGAATCATTGCCGAAAATTGAACTTATAACTATTTTTCTCTGGGAGGAGGCTGAAGCAGCCTGATTACTTATATTTTAAATTTAAACCATGATTAAGTAGGTATGTGGGGATGTGATTCAATGTTTTTTGAATTAATTGGAGACGGTCAACTTTACGTTATTCTCTTTCTCGGGAAATTTTTTGGGCGCCGCGAAATTTTTCGCATAATTAACAATAACCACCCAACAGGAAAAAAAAGCAAATGAAATCAGATGAATACATTCTCTTATACATCCCGCTCCTAGATCAATCGTTGACATCTTAAGCCAGGATAAGCCCCAAACTAAAATTATGCTTCAGATTAATTATATAGTGTGAAAGATTTTCGTTTATTTAATTGTTTATATAGGATGGTAAGTCTGTATATGCACATAAAGGGTGTAAATGAACTATCACTCAAATGTGCTGTAACTAGCTCAAAATATTTTTATAAAAAAAAAAAAAAAAATGCCATTATTACAACCACGACAAAACTAAATTTCTGCTTAAAAGAAATGTTTGATAAGAGAGGAACTGATCGTTTTTTATTTGCCCCCCACTATGCGTCGTAGTTAAATATTATTGTTTTTGTTCTTGTTTATTTAGCGTCACTTTATGCCGCTAAGGCTAATCGGACGATGTAGGAGTCCTAAATTTTGCCTATCCAGGTGTAATTAGGATAGGGTTCTTTAACCTCGGGATCTCCATTTTACGTCCTATTCAAGGGACGGCATAGCCAAGGATTTTTCACATCCTTTAAAAAATCCTACGGCCACCGCGGGATGCGAATCCGCGACCATTAGTACTGTTGGCTGCTATGCTAACCACTACACTACAGGTGACCCCGTTGTGTATAAACAGATAGATATGTAAATGTAATATTATTCCTACGTATACTACTACGGAAGCCTCCAAGAGACGTTTCGGTGGCTGCCCCGGATTACGAAGCGAAATGCTATCCGACGTAAGGATGAAGTAGCCAGGGAATCGTTTGACTTTGCTATTCTCATGCTGTAACTGATATCCCATTCAAAGGAAACCAAACACTCTCTAAAGGAGTATGATTTGTGTCCTTGTCTGTCTTGTAGAATGTTTTAAATCCTTTTGTTAGTGTTAGGAATTATTTTTTAAAAAATCTCGTGCCTGCGCGCAACACACAACTTTCACTTACCAACTTACTTAGATTAGAAATTGACGTGTTTTGCTAAATATCATTTCCCTAAGTCACACATTTTTCTACATTCATATCTCATTTTTGTTAATCGCTAAAGCCGTTTTTGAGTAAATAAAAAAAAACCGTGAAAATGATACAAAATTTATTAAGTAATTTATAAGTTATAAGTAATTTATAAGTAAAATTTATAAGTCCCGCCTCCCGTAGATCAATTTTGATGAAATTTTTACAGTCATCTCGGGCATATAAATACATCAAATACCAAGTTTGATCAAAATCGTTAAAACCGTTTTTGAGTAAATAAAAAAAACATGTGAAAATGATACAAAATTTATTAAGTAAAGTCCCCCCTCCGGTTGATAAATTTTGATGAAATTTTTACAGTCATATTTCAGGCATATAAATAGATCAAATACTCAGTTTAATCAAAATCGTTAGAGCCGTTTTTGAAAAAATCGAAAAAAAACATAAAAAGTTATTAAATAAAGTACCCAATTTCAGGTTCGCACGGTTTTTTAGTTTTTGAGCTAGTCTGTTCACACACAGACACACAGACACACATACAACCATTTCGCGGGACTTGGTTATTTTGACTTAGGGGACCCCAAAACGTGCATTTCCGTTGAAAACCGGAAGTCGATAATTTTCACGATCGCAATACTTCCACTTACTATATATTTCATATATAGGTAAGTGAAAGTAAAAAGTTATTATTGTTGTCTTGAGGGTGAGAGAGAGAGTTGGTGTTTTATTTTGTCAATTCTCATCTTTCAAATTTTCTCCGCATGTTACTATTATTTCGCCCCCGATACTGCGCTTGATTTTTGGTTTGTTTAACGTCCCTTTATGCTACCATTAAATTTTGCCTATCCAGGTATAATAAGGATAGAGATCTTTAACGAGAAACTGACATCGTACATGCTCGGGACTCCTTAAAAAATCCTAGGGCCACCGCGAACCTTTACTTTAGGTTTCCATGCTAACCACTATACCACATGTGATCCCTTGCCTTATTTTTTAAATATAATTTATCAATATTTTTAATCGTTGTCTGGACTCAATTGGCGTATTAATTTCCTTGAGGAAAAACTTTTTTTTTAATCTACCATTTTTGGACTCCTTATTGTTATTATTTGTACATTTCTTCTCATTGAAGTAATACAAAACATAACCGTTACCGGGAACTACAATAATCTAACTACAATCTATCAGCTCTAACGAGGCGAGGATATTGAACTTATGTTCTCCGTAGAACATGTGTGAGTGTTGTATGATATATATACAATACAATACAGGACAATGGCTACTGGTCATTGTGTTATTATTCAATCATACGTTAGCGGTATCTCCATGGGGTTCCCTTGTTTGGAAGTTCGACAATATCCGGGTGGATAGTAAGTGATATATAACTTAAAAAGATTTTAGTAGAGGTGAGAGATAGGCGGGCGCAAGCGACGGTGCTACAGGAACTAGAGAAACGGGGTTAAAAGCCGGGCCATTACCTGGGATTCATAGGGTTTTTGGCGTTTTTAATTTATTTTTCCATAATTAAAACCCGATTGAGCAAAAAATCATTTGAAACATGTCTAATAGGTATTGCTCGGTCCCTCAGTGTTCAATTAGAAAATCAAAAGACGTGTCATTCCCTTTTATTTCCAAAAAATAAAAAGCTTCTTAAAGAGGGGATTGTAAAATTAAGGATAGATAAGCCTGTTTCGAAACATATGACGATATGTAGTCTTTATTTTAAAGAAAGAGACTATATTTATCCAGGTAAATATTAGTATTTGACATTTTATTATTCCAAAATGCTAGTTTTATGCAAATAACATTGAGACCACAGTGTGATAGATTTGTTTTTCTTTTTTAATTTTCACCATTTTTCTATTACATCCGTTGTGCTTAATTGTTCCATGTTTTCAATGCGAAGCCTGAAAGTTTTGACAAATAAATAAATAATATGACAAAGAATCTAAGCTGTCATAACAATGATTGTGTGAATAGGTAATTAATGTTATTACTAACCGAAAAACGTCGAGTAAAGTTACAATGATGTGTTTGAATTTACCAGAACTACCAGCTTTACACGTACTATGACAAGAAAATTGCTTATTATTATTAATAAATTTGATTTCCACTTTTATTTGATGTGGCAGTCCTTTAAGATTGCTAGTTTAAAGGCACGAGGCTCGTTAAATAACTGTTTTTTTATTTTTAGATATTATTCCACATGTAATTATGTGGTTTGCATCAAGGATAGCCTGCCCTTCAATTAATGGTCTTTTAAAATTACCAATTATCTCTATCACATCAACTATGTCTAACACCGTTCTTTCCGACATTTTGCAAAACTACTAGCGCACCTTATATTCGATTGCGCCCGCCTATATTGTGGTTCACATTTTTATATTATATAATTTTATTTATATTTTTATTTTTTTTTAAGTAAAACTTTCGAAATCATCTCTGGGAGCGCCATATTTGCCACCGTTGTCTGGCACCGATTTCAACTGAACAGAACCAGAGGTTACTTAGAAGAAACTCGTTAAATAATAGCATAGCAACACACTACACTAAAGATCGCGGGTACGCATCCCGCGGGGCCCTGGGATTTTTTAAAGAGAGTAAAAAATCCTTGGCTACCCCCCCCCCCTCGGATAGGGCGTAAAGGTGCCTTTACACTCTAAGAACTTTACCTTCGAACACCACCCTCGAACAGCCTTCACGTCGACTGTTCGGGTGTTCTAGGTCCTTCATCTGTTCGCCTGTGTTCGGGGGTAGCGCTAGTGTCACTTTTGATTTGGGTTTTTACCAAGTGACAGGAGTTGTTTGTGATATTAGTGCGCGATTCTAGTTCGTCTCCTTTTTTTTTTTTTTTTTTCAGATAATATAAAATATATTGATAATGGAGATTTTTTCTTCATCATAAGCTAGCGTTGGGTGCGACATCCATATTGGTTCGCTTGACGTCACGTTAAGTATAAATGGCTGTTCGTTTAACGTCGGTACGGCTCGGTTCGAGGGTAGGGTTCGGAGAGTGTAAAGGCACCTTAAAATGGAGGTCCCGAGCCTGTGCGATGTCAGGTACCCGTCAAAGATCCCTATCCTAATTATACATGGTTAGGCAAAATTTAGGACTCCCACTGTAGCATCGTCCGATCAGCCTTAGAGGCATAAAGAGACGTTAAACAAACAAACTGATTGAATTAATATATAAAGTTTAAAAATAGACCAAATGTCAATAGATAAACAAAATGTACTAAAGATACAGAATAGTCCACCCCCGTATAAATTCGCAAAATATTTTCGCTAAATCTGTGGTAGGGGATCAATGAAGAGAGAAGGATTGACTCGGCTCCGACTCCTACTCTTGGTGGTTCTGTGATTTTGGCCGCAGAAATTATTAAAAAGAAATTATTTTGGCACAATGAAAACTCCCAGCTCTTTAATAGAAAAAATATTTCATTAGAATATGACAATAACCTGACAGTAGCAAACATTATAGATGAATTAAAAACTCATTTTAAGGGTGATATGATAGCGAAAGCTAGGGCGTCTAATTTTCACGGACTCTATAAAGAATTAAACAGTGACAGCCATTATATAACAGATTTAAATAAAATGAAATTTATCAAGATAATATTCAAATTGCGAGGGCAATTAGTGTCCCTTAACAACAGTGTTATGAGAAGTGAAGATCAAAGAATGTGTACACTCTGCAATTTGAATGTAATTGAAGATTTATATCACTATGTGGCTGTTTGTCCAATTCTAAATGAATACAGGTATAAATTTTTCAAAAAAACTTAGATTAATTTAAACGAATTAATAGAAATTTTAAATGGAAAAGATTGGAATAGTCTATATCAATACCACCTGTCAGCATATAAATACAGAATGTTTATGATCGAACAGTATAATACATAACACCTTCTAGGTAAACATTTGCAAAATATGTATATCAAAATATTTATCTTAATACAGTAACGAAATATTTATACTATTCATATACCACCTATTAAGTTAATTATTCATTTATTTTTTGTATAGATTATAAATAATATCCTAAAATTATTTGACTAGATGTAATAGATGTATTTATTAATTTTATTTTATTTTTTTATGGATTTGTTATTTATTTCTTTTGTGGCATGTTGTTCGTATTATAGTAGATTTATTGTATAATTATTATTATGGGCAGCTCTTGGCAGACGGTTTTATACCATGCCAAAACCGGCTTTTAATTTTTTTAATTTTAGGAGAGAATGTAAATTTAATTTGAATAAAGCTTTTATCTATCTATCTACTCTTGGTGGTTCTGTGGAACAAACCGCGCTAGGTATGCGAGAGACCCGGTTCGATTCCCGGCCAAGGCCTTATTGTTGGTTCGGTTACAAGTACATGCTCTGAATCTTCGAGAGTCTGCTACACCATTCTAGAATGTTCTATTTCGGACTAAATACTAGAACCAATAATGGACTGGAGTCTTCGTTCTGAAGATCGAACCATAATGTTACTTTTGAGTTGCTGTAACGTTACAAGTATTTTTTTTTTTTAACTGTGTTATTAATTTGAGCTTTAATTATTTGTTTGGCGTTGTGAATCGCAATTTTTCGAAGATAAAAATTAATTAAATAGTGTTACAAAATATTAATGAATCGAAAATTATTTAGGACCTTCAAGTTTTACAATAATTTTAATATGGTAAACCATAAAGTTATTGACACTCAGAACAGTTATTGACACCCCAACTTTAACTTAAAGAAATAATTAGTTATTAATTTTTCTCTATTCTTCTTGAGACTATCCAATTTATAAATGTGGATCAGGGTGACCAATTAAGTCTCAACACTATATTTTCTAGTTAGGACTTTATTTATGCATACGCCAGTTCGGCCATCCTCAGTGCAAAATAAGTTTGATGATGAAAATTGTTTTCTAAAAATCCACCATCAGTGTTTTGTCATTAATAACACTGGTCGACAAGGTTTTTTTCACAAGAGATCTGAATAGTGAATCTAGTGGCATTTTCCATCCTGAATTCAGATATGTAGTCAGAATTTTCCCATCAGGCATAGTTTTTCTGTAAAAGCTACTTTTCAAAATATGATTTTAGCGTTTTCTTTGACCTGTCATAGGAACCGTTACCTCATATGTAGCTATTTTAATCAAGCTGTATTATTGAAATTATTTGCAATGTCATACTGAAGCGCAATAAAACATGACTGTGCAGGTTCATTGTTGTTGTTTAGACATTTTCAGACCTCTTTGGCTTTGTGATGTGTCAGTATTGAGCTGACTGTGAGATTGTTGAGTAGTGAAATATTTCCTTCCTTTCTGTTTAGAAGTGTATTGTGTATGTTGTATTTCTGTGCTTTATTTTTTCATGATGCCAAGAAATTGTGTAAATCATGCAGATAATTTCTGCTATATTTGTGGTGAGCTGACCTTCAAGTTTCAGAGGCGAAATGTGACCCCACTTGTAAAGAAGTGTTATAAACTTTACTTTGGCTGTCAAGTTGGTGATTTTGATAAGAGCTGGGCCCCAAATACATGCTGTGTTTCGTGTATTAGACTGCTGACTGGGTGGAAAAATGGTACACATCATATGCCATTTGCAATTCCCATGATTTGGAGGGAACCGAAGGATCATTTAACTGACTGTTATTTTTGTTTGACAAATATTAAAGGAATCACATCTAAAACAAAATATACAGTTGAGTATCCGAATTTGCAATCTGCAATGAGACCTGTCTTACACAGTGAAGAGTTCCCCGTACCAGTATATGCAGATACAACCTTAAGTGATAACTCTGGTTCTGGTTCAGATGAAAATAAAAATGATCTTACATATGAAGCCAGTAGCTGTTCATCAGAACCATACTTTCCCAATCAGCAAGACCTTAGTGACCTGATTAAATCTTTCTAAACAGCAAGCGGAAGTTTTAGCTTCCAGACTCAAAGGGTGGAATCTACTCTAAAAAGATGTAAGAATTAGTAGATATCGTAGCCGCCGTAGTGTTTTCCGTAATAAATATACCCGAAAATCACTTTCTAGGTAAGTCAGAATCAGTAGTTATAATTTTGAGTTAGATAGCTAGTTACGGATTTTTTGGAATATTACAAAAAATTCAAAGAATATCACACAAAACTCCTGCCCGATGGGGAAAAACTGTAATTATATTTGAATTCAGCACTAAAAATACTTTTAGAATCTGTTATTTTAATTCTTGTGAAATAAAAAAAGTTAAATTTTGTCGACCAGTGTAATTAAAATATATAGGTAGGTATCTGCTGGATATCCCTGGTCCAACTAAGAGAAAAATCTCTGGACCAGGGATATCCAGCAGATACCTACCTATATATTTTAATTACTAATGACAAGCCACTGATGGTGGATTTGTAGAAAACAATTTTTATCATCAATCATATTTTGCACTGAGGATGGCCGAACTGGCCGAAACGTATGCATAAATAAAGTCCTAACTAGAAAATATAGTGTTGAGACTTAATTGGTCGCCCTAATCCACATTTATTAAATAAATAAGTAAACAAGCCCTAATTTTATTTCAAGATATACACGAATCTAATGTTTAGGTCCTCTTAAGTCATCTATGATGTAAGACTTCAGCAAAAAACCATATGGAAGATTTCACAATTAAATTCACAGGGTGCCAATAACTAGATTTGGCACTTTTAACAATAAATATTGCCATATTGTAAAAATATTGAACTTTTGACCCAAAAAACCTCTTGAGTCTTTATAAGGATAGATAAAAAGGAGTTATAGGAAGTTTCATTTAGATCCCTTCATAAGAAGTATTTTTTTTAATGTCACCACTGAAATTTAATCTTAAGGGTGCCAATAACTGTACGGTTTACCCTACTCTTACACCGTATGGAGAATAAACAAACAATTTAAACACATTAAAAAAATATATATCTAAGTAGGTTTAGAAATTTGTGTGTTGCGCGCTATAGCACCACATTTTTTTAAATTTATTTCAATTATTTAAACTAACTAATGTTTTATTTAAACCAACGCGATTTCCTTATTCGAAAATTTCTAGGTTATCTGTATGGGATTCAATTTTTTTTTTTTTTTCTCTCCCCTCGCTACCATAAATAGATAAGAGTCTGTATAAATAGAAATATCTGGATGAAGTACATACATTAAAAAAAAGCCAGTCGTGTGGAATTTATGTATGCATATGTCTTACACAAGATTATAATCCTTGCATAAAATTATCGAATTCAAATAAGTCCAGGGAGAGATAAACATCGCTTCTACAAGTATTAATAAAAATAGTCTGAGTTTAGAGGAAATGTATACAGTTCATTTTTAAGTAATGTATAAATATTTTTTTTTCTTATTATTATTTAGAATTTAATTTAAATTCCCAACGGGACGTGTTTCAAACCCACTCATACTCAAGCCGGCATCGCCCTTGACTGGAGGACAAACAATGTGCCAAGGCAGCCCCGCGAGTACATTAGCAGCCAATTCTGTTCCAACAGTTCTCTTTAGTTCCGACTGCGTAGGTTTATCCACTCATAAATCAGTCCTAACCTATTCTAAATTACTTCTTATAGTTTTATTTATAGAATGTAGAAAGGAATATTAGCAGTAAATTGCAAAAAGGAAAAAGACAAGAAAAAAAATAGTCCTTCAAGAGTGTGGGTATGAGGAAGAAAAATCAAAGAATTGGCAGAATTACTTCATTTAAAAGAATATTTGTGGAAGGTCTCTCGTCCTACTCCTTTTCAGCCTCCTTTAATTGATAAGGTAGCCTGTTCACACACTCACACACACACACACACACACAAACACACACAAACAGGCCATTTTGCGGGACTTGGTTATTTGGACGCATATTAATGTATTTCCGTTGAAAACCGGAAGTCGTAATTTTTCACGATCGCAGTACCTTTCCTTACTACATATATATTACATATATAGGTAAGTGAAGGTAAAAAAAAGTAGTGTTGATATTTTTTATTTGAGTAATTATTTATTAATAAAGGTTTATTATTATACATATATTATTATTTACCTTGTAATGCATTGTAATTGGGACAGTGTAATGCAGCGCGACCATGTGGTGCGGCTGTGACTCAGCGCTCCAGCTTCCAAACCAATATGCAAATATTCCCATCCTTCGCTCGCCTTTACAATCCTCTGTCATTACAATCAACCTCATTGTATCATTAGCAGCTTAATTCTATGCGTTCGTATTGGACTACCGATCTGGGTCAGTGAGTTATTTAAATCTGGTCACAGGAAGGAGTTTTGTCCTTTTTTTTCGCACATGTTAATGCCTTGTAGTCAGAGTTGGGCAGTAGTTAACTACATTTGTAATTAACTACACAGACAATTACATGTAGTTTGTAGTTGGAAGCGCGCAACTACATTTTTCAACTACCAGTTAAGTTATTTATTCATGGTCATTGGTTATACAATTAGGATTTAATTTTTAAACTATTTAATTAGAAGATAAAAGATTCGACCACGGCCGGGAATCGAACCCAGGTCCTCCGCATCTACGTTGCGGCGCTCTTACCACTGAGCTAACCGTGAGTCCGTTCCGATCGTAAGAGACGTAAGAGCGCCGCAACGTAGATGCGGAGGACCTGGGTTCGATTCCCGGCCGTGGTCGAATCTTTTATCTTCTAATTAAATAGTTTAAAAATTAAATACCAGTTAAGTAGTTGTAATTTAAAACTACAACTATAGTACTTGGGAAAAAGTAGTTGGGAATGGCAAATACAACAAGTAGTTGTAAATGTAGTTTAGAGCGGCAACTACATTTGCTAAGCAACGTCTAATTAAATCACATGTTTTTGTTATTTTTATTTTGTGTTTAGATAAATACTCCATAGATAAATGGGCTCCATTATGGTTGATGATCTGTTTTAAAAATAGTACAATACATATACGTAATACAAAATTTTTCCATGATTTCCGGCAGTCAATTATTTTTTTACTTTCACTTACCTATATATGAAATATATAGTAAGTGGAAGTATTGCGATCGTGAAAATTTTCGACTTCCGGTTTTCAACGGAAATACACGTTTTGGGGTCCCCTGAGTCAAAATAACCAAGTCCCGCGAAATGGTCTGTGTGTGTGTGTGTCTGTGTGTGTGTGTGTGTGTGTGTGTGTGTGTGTGTGAACAGACTAGCTCAAAAACTATAAACCGTGCGAACCTGAAATAGGGTATTGAGAGTATGTATAAGCCCGCGATGTGACAGCAAAAATTTCATCAAAATTGCTCAAAGGGAGGGGGTACTTTATTTAGTAACTTTTTACGTTTTTTTCGATTTTCTCAAAAACGGCTCTAACGATTTTGATTAAACTGAGTATTTGATCTATTTATATGCCTGAAATATGACTGTAAAAATTTCATCAAAATTGATCAACCGGAGAGGGGACTTTACTTAATAAATTTTGTATCATTTTCACAAGTTTTTTTTATTTACTCAAAAACGGTTTTAACGATTTTGATCAAACTTGGTATTTGATGTATTTATATGCCAAAGATGTGATAACACACATTTCATCACAATTGATCAACCGGAGGGGGGACTTTACTTAATATATTTTGTATCATTTTCACGTGTTTTTTTCATTTTCTCAAAAACGGCTCTAACGATTTTGATTAAACTGAGTATTTGATCGATTTATATGCCCGAAATATGACTGTAAAAATTTCATCAAAATTGATTAACCGGAGGGGGGACTTAATAAATTTTGTATCATTTTCACGGGTTTTTTTCATTTACTCAAAAACTTTTTTAACGATTTTGATCAAACTTAGTATTTGATATATTTATATGCATGAGATATGACCGTAAAAATTTCATCAAAATTGATCTACGGGAGGGGGGACTTTACTTAATAAATTTTGTATCATTTTCACGGGGTTTTTTTATTTACACAAAAACCGCTTTAACGATTAACAAAAATAAGATATGAATGTAGAAAAATGTGTGACTTTGGGAAACATTATTTAGCAAAACACGTCAATTTCTAATCTAAGTAAGTTGGTAAGTGAAAGTTGTGTGTTGCCCGCATGCACCAGATTTTTAACCTTAGGTTCTCGATCAATCCCATGTTTTATATATTAGCTGAATTGCATTTGATATACTCCTTATCGATAATACTAGATATCGATAATTACTCGTTATCAATAAAAGTAGTTGTAGTTTCAGGCCCATAATTACAGTTGCAACTACTAGTTGTAGTTGTGGTCCATCAACTACAAATTATAAAAGTAGTTGTAGTTTCAACAACTTCCCAACTACTGTGTCAGTAGTTTTGTAATTTGTAGTTCAACTTCTTTTTGCCCAACTCTGCTTGTAGTATATGTTAAGATGGATTTACACCACATCGAACAACGTTACGTTCCATGAATGCGACCATGTACTTTTCAACGCTAGTGTACCTTCTGAGTTAGTTTTGCGGAAGTTGTGCCAATCTTATTTTACCTGTGGTGTAGTGGTTATCATAGCAACCTGCAATACAAACGGTCGCAGGTTCAAATGGGGCCCTAGGATTTTTTAAAGGGAGTAAAAAATCCTTAGCTATGCCATCCCTCGGATAGGACGTAAAATGTATGTTCCGAGCCTCTACGATGACAGGATACTCGTTATAGATCCCTATCCTAATTATAGGCAAAATTTAGGACTACCACTGTAGCATCTTCCGATTAGCCTTCGCAGCATAAATGGGCGTTGTACAAACAAACACTATTTTTTATTTATTTACGTTTTTATATAGTTTTTGAGTGAATGTGACCATAAAGCTATAATATTAGTGCCCTTGATGGTTTCAGAATGTATTAATTCTTTCAATAAATAAAAAAAAAAAAATTATACGCATAAACTCCGCATAATGCATATAACTCGCAAAACACGGATAACATAGCTTTTTGCTTAACATATCGCACTAGTATTTCTAAAGTGACACAACACAAAAATTTGTGTTCTTAAGTTATGACTATGAAAGACATTGGTAAATATCTCTTTATCAATAATCACAACTGTATCAACCTAGCTTCAGAGCTTGTCCGCCAGAAGGCACTTGTGTCACTCTTGCTACCTTAATGCTATTGCCCCTAGGCAAGAGTGACAAATTTTTAGTTGTGTCACTTTAGAAATACTAGTGCGATATGAGGGTATTGTTTTATTTAACGTCACTTTATGCTACGAAGGCTAATCGGACGGTGCTACAGTGAGAGTCCTAAACTTTGCTTCTCTAGGGGTAATTAGGATAGGGAGCTTTAACGAGTGCCTGACATCGCACAGGCTGGGACGGCAGTCGGAATGAATAGAATCAGCCCCTGAGAAATAAGGACCCTTATAAACTACTAGCTAGGGTGCCCGGCTTCGCTCCGGTAGTTGTGTGGTAGTTTTAAGAACAGAAAAACTTAAAAATTAAAGGAAATATAGAACAAAATTAGCACTTTTAACATGGTATCAATATTAAGATTCGAGATCAACAGATTCCGACAACATAAGTAACTTTAAAGGGGGTTGAAAATGGTGAATGAACGAATACTTTTGCTGCAATTTTGTCGAGCCATGCATCGTTTTTGATGGTTTCTGTGATTATGAATCCTATAAGCCCATTCGAAGCAGTCACAGATAATAAGTTATTAGATTATAGTTGAAAACTCTATTAGTTAAAAAAACTATATTTCAAGTACAACTTAAGCGCCTACTACTGTGATGGTCCTGTTAGATCCAGAAGTTTAGAAACTACCGAAGATTCATAGAAACTTTTTTTTTAAGATCTTTCTTCCAGTTCAACCTCCCTTAAGATATCCTCCCCCCCCCCCGCAATTTGGTCGGACTCTGCACCTACTACTACAAACTGAAAACCAAAATATCATGAAGGCACAATTTTTTCATAATATTTCTTTTTATCCTGAAATATGAGGGGTGATAAAATCTTATTGAAAAAATGCTGTAATTGGAATTTTTTCAATCATTTTTTCAACTGAAATGCTCTTCATACATAGTAATAAAACCATTTTTCATTATCACATACAATGAGAACACTTCAAACTTTTTATTTTCGATTTATAATCAGTCAATTCAGCTCTTCTTTTTTGTTTTAGGTCTGTTTTTATTCGCTCACCGTACTACTAAAAAATGTTCACTCGTATTGCATTAAATTTACTTAAGTATATGTCATATATTGATTAAATGTAATGTGTTAATCAATTAACCTTCTTATGACAAAATTAATTTTGTAAGGTATCCAGTCAGTTTTCTAATTGATTGCAGATATGTAAAATCATTATTTTATTTTGAAAGAAAAGGTGAAACTAATTATTTTCGCTTAATTTTTTAGTAATTTAAAATGAACAGCTGAACAAATATATACAAACTGAACTGGATGAATGAACAATAAACACGGAGTGAAAAGCACCCTAGCGCTTCCTGGTAGCCTGGAGCTCGAACTAAATTTTTCATTCATAAACTCGTATCTCAATCTCAGAGAGGCTAATTAAATGGTGCGAGAGGCTTAAAATTCCAGTCCTTTTCCCTTCAATTTTACACTCTTAAGAGAAAAACGGAAACCTTCTTCTCCGTTAGTGATTATATGGCTAAACGACGACATAACTTCCTTAATCCTACGTGGAGTCGTTTTTGAGCCTTATCGGCACGCACATTGTACACTTTGCTTTATAATATATATTGATTACTATTTCTATATAAAATGGTCATATCTAGTATTTTTCTGAGTCTTCAAATTGAAAATGGATAGTATCCAAACATCTAATAGTAAATTAAAACGCCTATATGCACTAATCCATATTTTAAATTATGTCCTTCATGTTATGTTAAAAAAAAAAAAAAAAAAAAAAAAATCCCACCTCAGAAAATTTTCTGAATCCGTTGCTTGGGATGAATTCGTTTTAGCTACAAAACGTTGGGAGGCTCGGTACAATAGGGATTTACGTCTTCCGAAGGAGGGAATAACTAACGATTTTTTACTCCCTTTAAGAAATTCTATGCTCACCTAGCGGGCTACGAACCGCAACCTTAGGCCTATAAGGCGGCTATGCTAACCATTACACCTCAGATGACCCCTCTATCCTGTAGCCTCATTTTCAATACACTTTAATTTGATAATAACATAAAACAAAACCGATAATTTTCAATATTTTAAGGTTCACGTTAGTACACAAAGGCCTGTTCGTGGGATTATCTGTTTTGTTCGTTGCTCGGTACTATGTAAAACCACCTATAATACCTAAGGTCATATTTTTTCATATGCCCAAGTGTACTGTCAGGAAATATGCTAAAAATCAAATTCTCTTGGGCAATGGCGTTCCAATTTACCACTCGACGTTCGGTGGCTTCCATCTTTCCCTTGGTACTTCGTGGTCGTGAGCCGATCGCTTGCTTCTTCTTGCCACGTGTCACGGCCATTTTAACATCTTAGCTTTCATATCGTGCGCTATCGATTGTTGGGTTTCCAATGTCATTTCTTCTTTCTTCTCTAGAGTTCTAGTTCATTCATCCCACTTCTAGCCTGTAATTCAACAACGTCATATAAAAAAACCAACATGATTTTTCAAGGATAGGGAATGTTTTAAAGTTTAATAGTAGAATCAGATATTTAGCCTCCGATTGGACATTTTACTAAGCAACAGATCGGTTTAGATAACAACTTACTTTTTACTTTCACTTACCTATATATGAAATATATAGTAAGGGAAGTATTGCGATCGTGAAAAATTTCTACTTCCGGTTTTCAACGGAAATATACGTTTTGGAGTCCCCTGAGTCCAATTAACCAAGCCCTGCGAAATGGTCTGTGTGTGTGTGGGTTTGAACAAACTAGCTTAAAAAATATAAACGGTACGAACCTGAAACTGGGCATTTGGTGGATGTATATACCAAATATGTAAAAGCCAACATTTCATCAAAGTTGGTCCAACTGAGGGGGCACTTTATTTCATGATTTTTTTTTTCAATTTTTACCTTTTTTTCGATGATCTCAAGAACGGCTTTAACGATTTTTATCAAATTCGTAATTTTTAATGAAAATTATGTGTTCTTTAATATCAGGTAAGCTTTATCATAATGAAAATGTTCTGAGGGGGCTTTTTTTTTGGGGGGGGGGGGCCTTTTTTGGTTGTTTGTTTCCTATAAAGTACCTTTGTTTTTGTTTATACAGAGAATTTAACTGTCTCTCGTTACGACTAAAAATAAGAAATGGCTAAATATGAGATATGATAAAAATAAAGAAATCATAAAGAGGAGAAAAAAAGAAAAATATTCAGTCGACTCATAAAACTCGTTGCGCCCACGCATGCGGAGTACGCCTTTAATGACAGACTACTGTTCACAATTAAAGCCGTTCTGTTCATTTTAGAAGTGGCAAGTAACAAAACGCATTAATTTCTAAGTAAGTTGGTAAGTGAAAGTTGTGTGTTGCGCGCACGCACCAGATTTTTTTTTCTCTGTTCGAAGAAGAATTAAATGCAATTCTTTTTACTTTCACTTACCTATATATAAAATATATAGTAAGTGGAAGTATTGCGATCGTGAAAATTTTCGACTTCCGGTTTTCAACGGAAATACACGTTTTGGGGTCCCCAGAGTCCAAATGACCAAGTCCCGCGAAATGGTCTGTGTGTGTGTGTGTGTGTCTGTGTGTCTGTGTGTGTGTGTGTGTGTGTGTGTGTGTGTGTGAACAGACTAGCGAACCTGAAATTGGGTATTTAGAGTATGTATAAGCCCGCGATGTGACAGCAAAAATTTCATCAAATTTGCTCAAAGGGAGGGGGTACTTTATTTAATAACTTTTTAAGTTTTTTTCGATTTTCTCAAAAACGGCTCTAACGATTTTGATTAAACTGAGTATTTGATCTATTTATATGCCTGAAATATGACTGTAAAAATTTCATCAAAATTGATCAACCGGAGGGGGGACTTAAGTTAATAAATTTTGTATCATTTTCACATGTTTTTTTTATTTAGTCAAAAACGGTTTTAACGATTTTGATCAAACTTGGTATTTGATGTATTTATATGCCAAAGATGTGATAACCAACATTTCATCAAAGTTGATCAACCGGAGGGGGGACTTTACTTAATAAATTTTGTATCATTTTCACATGTTTTTTTTTATTTACTCAAAAACGGATTTAAAGATTTTGATCAAACTTGGTATTTGATTTATTTATATACCCGAGATATGACTGTAAAAATTTCATCAAAATTGATCTACGGGAGGGGGGACTTTACTTAATAAATTTTGTATCATTTTCACGGGGTTTTTTATTTACTCAAAAACGGCTTTAACGATTAACAAAAATAAGATATGAATGTAGACAAATGTGTGACTTTGGGAAATGATATTTAGCAAAACACGTCAATTACTAATCTAAGTAAGTTGGTAAGTGAAAGTTGTGTGTTGCGCGCACGCACCAGATTTTTTTTTCTCTGTTCGAAGAAGAATTAAATGCAATTCTTTTTAATATTTGAAACAGCTGTCGCACCTTCTAGTTAACTGATCATCACTTAGCTTACGGAACTGAAGATTAATTAATGTATAACACCATACCATAAATACATTAACAAAAATCAAACAACACAATCGAAAATTCTTATAAAAATTGTAAACGCTCCTTTGTACATTTCTAACAACACAATACACAAAGGCTTGGACATCCCGACGGTAAAATCATTCATTCACGATTAAGTCACTACATTTCACTTTTCAACTCACAATCATCCAAACCCACTTGTTTCTTCTCTTTCTTCCTCCCTGTTACCCGTCCAACGAAGATTAAAATGACAATGGGCGATGGATATGCTCCAACACTAAATAAAACATATCTCAATTAAAAAACTATATTCAGCACATTTTCTAGATGCGATAGAGCCCAGGCGCAAATTGCTTAAAATATAAAACATTTACTTCTACCCCATTAAGGGTGTTGGGTTCAGTGTTGTAAAAGAAATAGCACTGTTTCTTGGTCAGCGGTCGTGCAAGGAGGTGATTTGAACGTGATCACGCTCAACCGCCAGGTTTTTTCCCCTTAATTTTTCAACTAAGGGCACCCAATTTATAGTATCTGAGTTTGCCCCAGGAGGTTCTCCCGGCACAGAGATGATATATACTAAATTTACCCTGTCAAACTGGATTCGAACTCCGGACCTTGAGATCTCAATGCCTTATCAATGAGCTACCCCGTTCCCCTTTTAAAATATTAATAAGTAAATATCTTAAAAAGTCACTTTGTGACAAACAAAAATGTTAAATTCCAAATTTATAATTCAGTGAAAAAACCAGTCTTCCTTTTTGATAATATATATTTTTTAATATGTTAAAACGTCACAACGTTTCGAGGCTCATTGCCTCATCTTCAGGTGACAAGTTATATGTTATAATTATAAAATATATCAATTCCTTAAAATCTCGTCAAATATTAAAGTCAAATAATCAAATAATCAGAATGCACTTCTTATTTTGGCCACCTCACTGGTACTGCAGTAACATTATCGTTGAACATAATTCGATAGGTACACACAACTACACCTGGTTGAAAGTTAGATGGTACCTTTATTTTTACCAGAGCAAGATAAAAAACAGTGCAGTAACAGTGAGGTGGCCAAAATAAGAAGTGCATTCTGATTATTTGATTATTTGACTTTAATATTTGACGAGATTTTAAGGAATTGATATATTTTATAATTATTACATATAACTTGTCACCTGAAGATGAGGCAATGAGCCTCGAAACGTTGTGATGTTTTAACATATTACAAAATATATATTATCAAAAAGGAAGACTGGTTTTTTCACTGAAATATAAATTTGGAATAATAAAAGACCAAAAGGGTTTTTTAGAAAAGTCTTCCATTATAGGATAAACTATCAAAAATGTTAAAAAAATTTCATAAAGGAAAATGTACAAGTTCAGTAAAAACCTTATCTAAGTATAGGAAAAAAGGACATCATAAAAAGATATATGGTTTAAGACTTTCCATATCATTATACTATTGCTCAATTTTTATGTTTTCTTTTATTTTTACTTTTGTTATGAATTTAAATGCATGAATGTTATTTATATAACAATTTTCTCTGTTATTTGTGTTATCCCCGAAGGATATGCCCACTTGTTTCGAGATAATCGATTCTCCGCCTTTTTCGATGCCTCCTCGACCCGACCTTGGACAATTAATGTATGTAAATCTATATCGACTTGCAATCGATAAATTATCGAGTTAAGTATATATTATGCGCATATTATATTATAGCCATTTCTACACTGGCGCAGCTGGTGCGGATATGTTACTCTGGTAAAAATAAAGGTACCATCTAACTCTCAGCCAGGTGTAGTAATACCTATCGAATTATGTCCAACGATAATCTTTTAAATATTTATTTAGTTATATCGATATTTGTTCTGATAATCCTTTGTTTGCCTAAAGCTGATAACGAGCTAATTTTTATCGTATACTTTTATTCGTCTAAAAGTTGAAATAATAAAGACTAAAAACAACTGTTGGGACATTCAATTCCTCCATCAACGATCTATTTTAAAGCTATTTGGTATGATGTATGAAATTTTCAGTTAG
The DNA here is from genome assembly GCA_911387785.2 of Aelia acuminata. Taxonomy (NCBI): domain Eukaryota; kingdom Metazoa; phylum Arthropoda; class Insecta; order Hemiptera; family Pentatomidae; genus Aelia; species Aelia acuminata. The sequence goes on along the minus strand of OU426982.1, from coordinate 3,863,398 downwards.
AATGTAGTTAGTTGACCATGCCAAAATTTTGCGGGGGACGCCCCCCCCCCCCGTATCTTCCCTCCTAGGCGATGGTGCCCGTACTAAAAACTGTAAATCAAAATCTTTCTACCGTTGCGTTACGTTGGAATTAACCATTCTCAAATTTTCTAAAGTTCCAATATTTTTTTCAATGTTTTTATATTAATTCTAATATGTAAGGCGTTTGATATCAAAACCAGCTCTTTCCAGATTTTTCTGAAATCTACTTTTTTGCATATTTTGAAAGTTTAGAGGGTCCTCCATAACCTGACGAAGGGATATAGCTCAAATCCAGCTCATTCCAGGAAGGAAGGCCAGCAGAAGAAAACCAAGAATGTGAGCCGATGTTTTGAATGTACGACAACAATTTCATTTAAATGACGAGCCTTATTTTTCCTTTCTATCCTAGCTTTCTGCATTTTATTTACAATATTATTTTTCTTTGATAAATAAAAAAAAAACATTCTGTTCCGTTTATCGTTGTAATTTATGACTTTTTTCACATTGTACCACAGTTTACGTCTCTACTGTTAAATTTCAGATCATTCGAAAAAGTTGAGTTGATGTCATTTATTTAAAACTCGTAAAGGCAAAAATATTAACTGGTAAACTAGAAAAAACCAATTTGACTTAACTTAATTGAACAAAAAAATTGAAAAAAACCACATGAAAAATCGTGTTTTTGCATCAAAATCAGATCATTCCAACCTTGTTAGTGTAATTAGGCCTAAGGTAATGCACGTGGAATGAAAATGAAAAACTAATCGAATTCTATGTACAATTAGAACATTTTTAAAAAAATTTAGCTTTAGTACTGTGTACGTGAGAAGTTTTTTGTCTCTCCTGTAAAATATCCAAAAATGGAATGAGCTGGTTTTTATAGCAAACGCCTCACGTGTGTACTCTGACTCCGCAAAGTTCACGTATATTTGGCACCTTATTCATTAAAATCAATCGCTCATGGGAACTGAAAAAGGTACAATCTATATTACCGCATAATGGTGTAGTATTACGATATTCGGTTCGAACCTCTTTGGATTCGCTGAACAAGATCGCTCTGGATGTTGCGGTGAGGAGTGACATTGAGTGACCGTAGCGAGTGGATGAGCATCCCGTTAGCTAACCAGTTCCCTTGCCTTCCGGGAAACAGTAACTCCATCTTCCGGAGCTACCCATTCCAGATCTACTCCAAGGTCAGGGAACGTCAAGAACTTCCTAGGACCATCTTCCTCCGGTAATCGTAGGTTGGAATGTTTATGGGAATCATCCTAGCGGTACCATCAGAGGAGCGTTTTTTCATTGTTTGAAATTCATCTTGATTTCCATGAAACCGTAAAAATAAGTAACAACATAGTCTGTAGAAAAATATATTTTCACCATACTACAATGTAATCACCTGTTTTACACACCTAATTTGCGGTCCGAAAGCTACACTTCGTCGCCCTAGGGCCGAAAATGAATATTTCGCCCTAGGACCGCAAAATCAGCTGTTTATTATTTTAATTCGTTCATTTCATTATATACATTACTTAAGTTTGTTTTGCTCTTATTATTGTTTAGTTATTTAGTAATTATGGCTAATAATATATCAGAATCTATAAATAGAAGAGCAAAAGAAATCATAGCAGATTTGTTACCAGCAAAATCAAAAGATAGGTATACATTAATACATACATACATTAAACATTCATCATGTCCCCATAACCACAAGATAACCTTCTAACAAAGAGGTACACTTAACCAAAAGAAAATCTTGTTTTTGATTAATGTTATATCGTATTAATATTTATTGTAGTATGGTGAAAAATAGCGTTCGTGCCTCGGGCCAAAGTGCTTTTGCAGGCCCTCGAACTTTTCATGATCTCGACTACGTCTCGGTCAAAAAATATCTCGGGCCGGCAAACGCCCACTTTCGGCCCTTGGTATGAAATATACTATTATTTATTTTTCGTGAATTTCTTAAGATAGAGTGAAGGGTCCAAGACCGAATGTCCGTGTGCGCTACTGAAATGTCTAGTTTTAGACGTTTTTCGACGATATATCGTGAATACAATCGATTTAGGTGGTTTGTGACCTTTCATAAATTAAAATATCATTTTAGAATTTTTTCTAAGTAAAACCAACTATTATTTCTAATTTAAATTTATTTTTTGGGACAATATTTTTTTAAATTGAATATATCAAAGTTAACAAATTGCCTTATCGGCGTTGCCGCAGTGAAACCTCCTATGGGACAAAAGATCCATACCGTGATTTTAATATCACTGGAAAGAAGATTTTACCGCCCATATGCTAGTGGAAAGCATTTCCGTTTCATCCTATGTGCCAGAATTTAACGCATCGCAAAAAGTGCCATTAGAAATCAAATAATTTTTTTTTTTTTTTTTATTCCTTTGATTGTGCGATTTCTTGGTAAGAATTATAAGATTTTCTTGGGTTGAATTGTCCATTCTTTTTTTCCAGGAAAAATTTACTATTAAATTATTTACAAATCAGTTATTTGTTTCTCCTGTAAAATCATGTGTTTGTCACTTATATTCACCGCGGCAATGGCGATGTATTTTCTTCCGATTAGTTAAGACTTTTAGTAATGGGCACTTCTCTCACAATAGTAGTATTTTTCTGTTCTCCTGTAATAAGAAATTAATATATAATTAAAATCAAATATGTAATAACGTAATAATTTAATTATTTATTGATTAACACGTTAGGTACGGCGGGTATTTTAGGGGGTATCTTGAATTGGACGGTATCGGTCCCAGGGGTCAGACTGCTGGGATGAGCCACAGACGGTATCGGGCGTCGGGGTCCGATGGGAATACTTTGACGAAAGCGTTATCTTTTGATTAAAAGGGAATTAAATAAGCGTCTCGAGGGCATTATCTCTTGGTAAGGATTGGAACTAGACATAATAGGCGCTGGACAGGCCAGGATTTACGCCATTCATTATCGAAAATCGAACCTCGGAGTCCGATTTTGAAAAACAACAGAATTTCGGCTGTTAGCAACATTTTCTGCACTAAAATGCAATAATCTCATTAAAAATCGACTAAATTGAGTATTTCAGCTGTTAGCAACATTTTCTGCACTAAAATGCAATAATCTCATTAAAAATCGACTAAATTGAGTATTTGAAGTGTTCGGACTTTCGGACATTTTCATGTGAAAATCGGCTGTTAAGAGGGGAATGTAAGGCATCGGACCCCAGGGACCCTTTATATATTTATTATTATGGTTTTTATATAATTTTGTAGCGATTGCTATAGGTACCATGGAAAAAATAGTTACCGTTAAATATAATGATAATAGAAATTTTATATGTACATTTTGTGTATATATGTACTAGTCTTATTAGCAACATTTTATTTGTTTTACGTATTATACTATTATATTATACTTCAATATGATCCTGACATTACTCTTTCTATCTAATACATTTTAAGTATAAACGGTGTGATCCGGATTACGGGTTGTTCTTCCGGTGTTCGTCCACCAATTCACCAAACACCTCACACGACTTAATTCCTCTCAATTCAGCTTCTTGTAATGTGATGTAAACACATCGCATTAGGAATTACCATGTTATGCAGGGGCGGATGTAGCCATTGGTTGATCCAGGGGGGGGAGGCCTGTGGGGGCTGGAAATTTTTTCGTCATTTAAAGATAGAATTTGACATTCCTTAATGTAAGGAAGCAAGTTAAAGAACAAATAATGCGAAGAGCAAGTAGAATTTTAGTTGTGGGATAGGAACATAAAGGTAAAAAAACTGATTAACAGATCCAAATGAAGGGCTGTGGGGCTGCAGCCCCCTCTTTAGGACTGCAGCACCCCCTTTACAATCGGCTGGATCCGCCCATGGGTGAGGGACGAATTTGGAGGGGGGGGTGTCGTGACCCCCCTGTCCCATAATCACGTGGTTGATTTTTGTATGAGATTGTTACATTGTATTAAGAAGGACTGCCATCGAAACAATCAAAAGTGTTATTTTTAGGGCTTAGTAAACTACCTAAATGCATTATTTGTTTAAAAATACAAAAGAATTGAAAAGCCAAAATATTTGGGGGACCCATGACGCCGTTGATGTTATGTTTGTTAGTATATTTCGTGTATATGTAGATATCTGTGATATTTCTCTCTTGGATATTCACATTATATATTATATCATTTGAAGATTAGCCGTTAACTTGACTGAGAATTGGGCGGAATTGGAGCTGAATTGAAGGGGATTATGTCGTGTGAGGAGCTTGGTGAATTGGTGGACGGCAGCGTGGCCATTATTTAACAGTAACTGCTCCTTCCTGTCTTACTTTTATTTCTCCCTTCACATAATTCCCTAACTGGATATATTATCTCTTTATAGGATTACTGAAGACGGAGATAAGCTCTGTTATAATATTAAATAATTTATTTTTGAAGAAAAAAGATAATTATTGAGAAATACTCGCAAAACTTGCGAGATCGTGGGAGAGATGTCAGTGAAGAGGAAGGATTTGGCACCGTTTGGAAGCGGCTCCGTGGTGTAATGGTTAGCATACTTCGCATGTCACGCGGAAGACCCGGGTTCGATTCCCGGCGAAGCCAAATCTTTTCTCTTTAAAAATAAATTATTTAAAATAATTTAAAAAATATTTGGTTATCCACAATAATGGTTAAATTAATATAAAATAATTTAAAAATTTACGACGTCAATGATACCCAAATGTATGTTACCGAAAATGTTCTCCTTGAAAACCTGAAAAGTTGAGACCATTTAGATACCGCAACCGATAGCGAAATGAATGATTTGTACATTTTTCCGGTGCAGGGATTAAGAAAATCTTTAAAATGATGCCTCATTCATGAAATTTGATGAAGTATTAAGGACGTTATGGCGTACCGACAAAAAAAAAAAAAGGCTTTGAGAAATAATATCTCTATATATATAAGAGGCTTTGTCCTGACTGACAGAATCAACGCAGAGCAAAAACTGCTAATGACAGAAACTTGAAGTTCGGAATTTAGATTTTAAACGCGATGTAGGTAACCACTAAGAAAGAAATTTCAAAAATGTAACCCCTAAGGGGCTTAAATGGCGAAATTGTCGTTTAACTCTAACGGACACCTATCTTTGCACTTCGAGAAAAAATATCTAATTTGGACTCATTTTAAAGATCTTGATACGACGAGTTTAATTTGAAAGCCCCTACGTCCTGTCGAAAACCACGTTTAAAAAAAAAAAAATGAAAAATGAACCGTTCACGACGAGTAAGCCATTTTTTGTTTTTGCGGTTTTAGTGAACTATCTCCATTGCACGTCTCCCTCTCTTCTACAGAGCCGGCAGCTTCCCCCTCAAACATTCCACCTCAGATTCTACTAAATCTCCTTAACATCAGTTAACATATTATATTAAATCAATACCAAAATAATGATCACAGAATTGATTTTAAACGCTCGCGGGCAAAGCCGCGATGGGGAATGATAGTATAATATGATTAGGAGATATCATAAGAAGTGTACACTACACAAGGAAGCCCTATGAACGCCTTTGTCATGTACCCTTCTTACGTTACCACTAAAACTAATTTCGTGTGAGATTCTTTTCATAACCTCCACAGAGTAGATAAGTCCACACCCCTTCGATCCACAGATGTATGGAAAGACCCATGACCAAACTCCTCGTACAATGGGCTGAGATAATGCACTTGGTTCCAGTAGACCCTTTGATGCTTCCTCGATGGGATATCCTAGGAGACATCTTCCCGAGGCTGTTGTGACATCTTGTTTTTGTCTAGTCCTGATTGTCGTCGTCATCGAGAGGATTGGTCACTCACGTCCCGATAAATGGGTCGAATGGATATCAATCCTTGTTGTCTCTCGATGACGAAACGCAGTTATTGAAAAACGAAACTTTACTGAGCAATTGAGGGGGTCCGTAAGGCTTATGTAATTCAAAAACACTATTCAACCGGGTCTTATTTAACTCTCTGTAGAGAGGTGTGCTCATTGGTAAAGCATTGAGTTAGACCCTCTAGAGGCGAATCCAGTCTCTATAAAGTTTTTACTCTTAAATGATGGAGAAAAAGACTGACGGTTTGAGCGTGATCACGGTCAAATCATCTGCTTACACTACCGCTGACCAAGAAGCAGTACTGAACCCAAGACATTTCAAGGGTTTAGTGGTACAGTTTATGTTATTAGTTTGTTTAACGTCCATTTATGCTACTAAGGCTAATCGGACGATGCTACAGTGGGAGTCCTAAATTTTGCCCATTCAGGTATAATTAGGATAGGGATCTTTAACGAGTACCTGACATCGTACAGGCTCAGGACCTCCATTTTAAGTCCTATCCGTGGGACGGCGTAGCCAAGGATTTTTTCTCCCTTAAAACAGCGACCTTTAGTATAGTAGGTGTCCCTGCTAACCCATACACCACAGGTGACCCCTTCTATTTTTTATTTATCATTGATCCATTAATCCTCCGTGCACGTGTCGTTCAAGATTGAACCCACCTATTAATACTAACTAAATAGTTTATTTTTAAACCGAATTTTAATCTTTAAATGGTTATGATAAGCCTGGATATCTAGAAGAACCAAGAGCCGTAGTCTAATTATAAAGCCCTACTGCCTCCTGTATGGAAGATACAGAAGGCATCTGCATCAGGTGGAGAACTGTGTTGCTTTAACGTTAATGATTAGTAAAAACTGATATTTCAAGCGTTGTTGGTTTTAGCGTTATATTAATTAACAAAAGGAAAAAATTGTTATGTTTTTTTAAATTTTGTTTATCTGAAATTCTAAAAATTAAGATTAGATTGCATTGTCTTCATCATTGTCTTCAGTTACCTTCGAGCAATGCTTATTAGGCGATTGCGCCTTACGCGAGCAGAACTATTAATATTATTGCGATTATATTAGGTCATTCTGTTTCCAATGGTATGCCTTACCATAGGTCAAATGAAGGGGTAGGGGCAAAATAGTGCCAAGTTACATTTTTAACAAAAATAAACTGTAGCTGCCGTCTTTTATATATTATGTAGTACTAAATGTGTATGATGGAAATGCCACCTAAATATGACTATAGAGTGTTCTATATTGCCATATTTATGTGGCATTTCCATCATAGGCATAATATACAGCAGACTGCAGCTAAAGTTGGTTTTTGTTAAAAATGTGGCTTGGCACTATTTTGCCCCGACCCCTTCAAATGATTGTCAGGATTTTCAGTTAAAACTTTTTTATTTTGAAAAGCCAACGTTTCGATCCCACTTGTGGATCTTGATCAGGGCTAAAAGAAAACAAATATATGAGTATCTGTGCTAGAGGGTGACAATTAAATGAATAAATAATTTATTTTTTGAAAAGAAAAGATTGGGCTCCGCCGGGAGTCGGAGTCGGGTCTTCTGTGTGACATGCGCGGTATGCTAACCACTGCATCATAGAGCTCGCTTTTGGTTTTGGTTTGCAATAAACTACACTACTGAGCCTTAGTAAAGACGAATTCAGTGTGTAAAGATAGTTAATTCTATGAGGATTAAAGGCATATAAATAAACATTAGCTTTGTGATTTATTTTTAGTAGAAAAGATAAAAAGGGTAAATTTTATTTTAAAACTCACTAAGAACTTTTCGGATAACCCAATAGCATAGTTGGGCAGTAGTTAACTACATTTGTAATTAACTACACAGACAACTACATGTAGTTTGTAGTTGGAAGCGCGCAACTACTATTTTTCAACTACCAGTTAAGTAGTTGTAATTTAAAACTACAACTACAGTAGTTGGGAAAAAATAGTTCGGAATGACAAATACAACAAGTAGTTGTAAATGTAGTTTAGAGCGGCAACTACATTTGCTAAGCAACGTCTAATTAAATCACATGTTTTTGCTATTTTTATTTTGTGTTTAGATAAATACTCCATAGATATATGGGCTCCATTATGGTTGATAATCTGTTTTAAAAACAGTACAATACATATATGTAATACAAATATTTTCCATGATATCCGGCAGTCAATTATTTTTTTTAACCTTAGGTTCTTGATCAATCCCATGTTTTATATATTAGCTGAATTGCATTTAATATACTCCTTATCGATAATACTAGATATCGATAATTACTCGTTATCAATAAAAGTAGTTATAGTTTCAGGCCCATAATTACAGTTGCAACTACTAGTTGTAGTTGTAAAAATGCAACTACTTTTTTGAAACTACAGTAGTTGTAGTTGTGGTCCATCAACTACAAATTATAAAAGTAGTTGTAGTTTCAACAACTTCCCAACTACTGTGTCAGTAGTTTTGTAATTTGTAGTTCAACTTCTTTTTGCCCAACTCTGCCCAATAGATGTGTATTTCAAATTGTTGCCATCTGTTTGGCGACTATAGATGTGATCTATTAAGAACGGTTGAATACTCGACCTAATTGAAGAAAAATTAATTTATAAATAATTTATTTTTTGAAGAGAAAAGATTTGGCTCCGCCGGTAGTCGAACCCGGGTCTCCCGCGTGACATGCGCGGATGCTAACCACTGCACCACAGAGCTCGGCCCCAAGTAGAGCCAATCCTCCCTCTTCACTGATGGTCCATTCACTTCATTCATTTCACCGAGCTCTGTGGTGCAGTGGTTAGCATCCGCGCATGTCACGCGGGAGACCCGGGTTCGACTCCCGGCGGAGCCAAATCTTTTCTCTTCAAAAAATAAATTATTTAAAAATAATTAAAAAATGGTGGTCACCCACAAATTAAGATTAGATTAATAAAAAATTAATTTACAAAACTGTCCCTATTTTAAACCCCCTCCCTAAAGAGTGGTAATCTCCCATTTTTTTTGGGCAGACTCTACAGATCATGAATCTTACTACAATCACGAAGTTAGTACCAAAGTTTCATGTAGGTTTGTACATCCTTTGTTTTTCTTCTGTATTATTTACGCACAGTGCGTATCGCCCTCAGCAGAGACCAGGACGATAAGAAGCGGGCTGTGAGAGATGCCTATCTCATTCAGTATTCGTTGGAAGGGTCCCCTCAAAGAATAGCCCTGTGCCCACCCTACACAACAGTACCCTGCTCTGTCCTGCCTGCCCTTACTGTAGCACATTAGTAGCTGTCTAGTGGTTACTGGGAGTCCCTCTTCTCTATCTGGCAACTTAATTGAAACAGTTTGTCCCTTGGAGGAAATGGATTATAAAGCTATCGTTTTCATCTAGTTATAAAAGTAAAGAATGGCGGCGTAGTAACTCAGAGATAAAAGCTGGAGAAAAACTATTTTTTTCCGTTTTATTAATGCAAACATCATAAAAATAACTTTTAGATCACTAGTAAACATTCTGAATTTTATTTTTTTTAGCTACACAAAACATGCGTCGATGGCTTCAAGATTTATATTATCCTTTCACTTTCACTTACCTATAGATAAAAAGATTCGAACACGTCTGAGACGGCCCCACGGTTAGCTCAGTGGTAAGAGCGCTGCAACTTTGATGCAGAGGACCTCGGTTCGAATCCCGGCCATGGTCGAATCTTTTATTTTCTAATTAAATAGTTTATGCATAAAATATATAGGCTGGCGCAATCGACTATAGGGTGCGCTAGTAGTTTTGCAAAATGTCGGAAAGAACGGGGATAGACATAGTTGATGTGATAGAGATAATTAATAATTAGAGATAAGACCATCAATTGAAGGGCAGGCTATCCTTGATGCAAACCACATAATTACATGTGGAATAATATCTAAAAGTAAAAAAACAGTTATTTTACAAGCCTTGTGCCTTCAAACTAGCAATCTTAAAGGACTGCCCCATCAAATAAAAGTGGAAATCAAATTTATTAATTATAATAAACAATTTTCTTATCATTGTACGTGTAAAGCTGGTAGTTCTGGTAAATGCAAACACATCATTGTAACTTTACTCTACGTTTTTCGGTTAGTAATAACATTAATTACCTATTCATAGAATCATTGTTAAGACAGCTTAGATTCTTTGTCATATTAATTATTTATTTGTCAAAACTTTCAGGCTTCGCATTGAAAACTTGGAACTATTAAGCACAACGGATGTAAGACAAAAATGGGGAAAATTAGAAAAGAAAAACAAATATGGTCCCAATGTTATTTGCATAAAACTAAAATTTTGGAATAATAAAATGTCAATTACTAATATTTACCTGAATATTAGTAGTCACTTTCTTTAAAATGATGACTACACATCTTTCGAAACAGGCTTATCAATTCTTAATTTTACAATACACTCTTTAAGAAGCTTTTTATTTTTTGGAAATAAATGGAATGACACGTCTTTTGATTTTTTAATTGAACAATGAGGGACCGAGCAATACCTAATAGACATTTTTCAAATGATTTTTTGCTCAATCGGGTTTTAATTATGGAAAAATAAATTAAAAAAGCCAAAAAACCTATTAATCCCAGGTAATGGCCCGGCTTTTATCCCCGTTTCTCTAGTTCCTGAAAAGAGGCAGCACCGTCGCTTGCGCTCGCCTATAGTAAGAAAAATAATGTGGACTTCCGGTTTATATAAGCGTAAAAACACGTTTTGCTGCCCTGAGTCCAAATAACCAAGTTCAGCGAAATGGTCTCTGTGTATGAAAACATGTGCTCACAAACTTTCGTATGGGTCATAAAATGGAGGTCCCGATGTACGATAACTGGTAATAATAATGGAGGTACGATGTCTGGTACTCATAAAAGATCCCTATCCCAATTAGGGATATAATATTTCAAAGAAAATCTTTGAAGAGAACTAGGAAGTTGTTGGGTTGGGTACAAACCGTCGAAAGAAAGGCCACATGTCAGCTGTGTGACGTTCTTCTTGAAAAAACAATATCAATTTTCAAGACGTCCCCCCTCCCCTCGTAAGTTTTGAAGGAGGACCCGGAAAACAAGTGATAATGTTATTTATTATCGAGCGGGCCCTGACCTCTATGGGAAGATAACATATCAAGATGTTGAAACAGTTTTTTTTTTTTTTTTTGTTGAGGGATAAGCTTCAGACTGCCTGGCACCTCTGTTCTAACCAATAATGATTATTATAATTTCCTTGTTTGTTTGTTTGTTTAACGTACCTTAATGCTACAGTGGGAGTCCTAAATTAGGATAGGGTTCTTTAACAAGGACCTGGGATCGTACAGGCTCCGATACAGGTTTTTTATAATCTTGAATTAAAAACACATATAACTCATTACTGAGCTTTTTTTATTATGCTCTCTAAAGTACACTAAATTTTTTTATTATTAAATAAAAGTTTTTACTTGCGATAATTCGGCAATGCAAGCATAATACTCCAATTCGTCTGATTTTATAATTCTCTATTTAGTTGTTGAAAACTTCATTCACCATGAAACAAATAATTTCCATTAAATGAATATAACGTCTTTAATTTTAAACAATCGTCTGTCATTAAAGGCGTACTGCCCATGCGTGGGCTCAGCGTGTTTTATGAGCTAACGGAATATTTTTCTTTTTTTTTCCTATATATGATTATTCGATTTTTTTTTCATATTTCATATTTAGACATTTCTAATTTTTAGGCAAAAAGGGAGACAAAGGTACTTGATAAGAAAACAAAAAAGGCGCCTTCCCCATTTAAGTCCCCTCAGAACAATAATGATAAAGCTAACCTGATATTAAAGAAAGATTGATTTTCATTAGAAACGACGAATTTGATCAAAATCATTAAATTTTGAGATAATTGGAAAAAAAGTTATGAAATAAAGTGCCCCCTCCGTTTGATCAATTTTGAAGAAAGTTTGGCAGTCACATATGTGGCATATACATACATCCAATACCCAGTTTGATAAAATTCTTGACAATGACAAAATTCTTCAAATAGAGTACTCCCTCCGTTTGCCAATTTTGATGAAATTTTTGCTGTCACATCACGGGCATATACATTCAACAAATATCCAATTTCAGGTACGCACCGTTTGTAGGTTTTGAGCCAGTCTGTTTACACACTGACCATTTCGCGGGATATGGTTATTTGGACTCAGGGGACCCCAAAACGTGTATTTCCGTTGAAAACCGGAAGTTGAACTTTTTCACGATCGCAATACATCCTCTTACTATATATTTCATATAAAAGTAAGTGAAAGTAAAAATAGTGGCGTTTTACAATTATTCCACAGGCTGCTGCCCTGAACATCGCTACGGGATAAGTTTTCCTTTAAAGGTTTTGGATAAATGCGAAATAGTTCCGTAGAAACTGTTTTATTATTTGAAAAGTAAATGTTGTTTTTTTTAAATTGTGTTATTAGGGCGTAATCCGGAAAATATCAATTTTATGCCAATCGGGTAAATGTAAAATTTATGTATAAATATTTTAATATGTAAATGTAATATGTAAAATGTAAATATTTTCTGATTCCCTACTAAGAGACCATTGGGTGCGGTCAACATAAGTAGCACTAATTTGTGGAAATCATCTTCTACGATCATATTTTTTCTTCTAATACCAGTTAAATGCATGCTTTTTTGTATAAGCTTAAATTTTTTTTTACAATTATATTTAAAATATTAATTTTTTATTGCGATAAGTTTTTTGGTAATATTTATATTTTTCCTTTTTTTTTAGGTAAGTACCCTGACTTTTATTCTGATAAGAGCCTAAACACATTTGGTAAGTTTTTATTTCTAAAATATGATTTTGGACCACATCTAATTTAAAGATCACTCCATCTCCTCCAAAAGAACCGTGGGAAAAAATCTAAAAAAATGTCGGTGAATATGTGCACTGAAGGACTTTCAGAATCATTGTTCAAAATATAGTGATTCAAATTTGAATTCCCCTAATATTTTTCAAAACTAGATAACCTGACTTAATAAAATTTAGTGTCCTTGACGGTTTTAGCGTCAGTTTCCCCCCCCCCCCTTATTTATGTTAAACATTTATGCATGACAATATTTATGGTACATTATGGTCCAAAATTCACCATAAACAAAAACTAACGTCCCAAAAACACAACCTCTAAAAATTGCTAGTTCCGCAACTCTCTTGTTATCATATCATGTTACTACTGTATCACTCACTATCTGATGTCGGTTTTTGTATTTTTTCGCAATGGGCCGAATAGTTACAAAATATTCTATGTAAGTAATTCTTCTTATAATAATATTAACAAAACAGTCGTACGATTTTTTTATCTTTTTACTTGTTGATTTATTGGGTTGATCCGTTTCGTTCTGTAACGAGCAGTCAAGGCCGTAATGCTTAACCCGGAGTTATCATCATCTCTCGACATCTTTGTCATCTATCTCTTTGCTATACTGCTCCAAAACCTAACCTAAATTTATGGAAAAAAAAATATTAAAATCTGTACCACCATAACCCATGAAGGATTTTGGATGCATCACTGTGCAGGGAACTACTGTTTTTTGGTCAGCGGTCGGGCAAAGAGGTGATTTGACCATGATCACGCTCAACCGCCAGGTTTTTTCCCCATAATTCTTCTATTTAGAGGTTATCAACTTTACAGAGGCTTTCTTAACCCCAGGAGGTTCTCTCGGCCAACGAGACCAATATTAAAGATATCCCGCGCCAAGCCAGATTCGAACTAGGCACATCGACTGAATGCCTTACCAATGAGCTAATAGAGTCCAATGAGCTAATGTCAGAGGATAGTTCCAAATTGATTCTGTTGATTTTACTTTACCATTCACATATTTATTTCGTATTTATTAACGTTCCTAAGGAAGCAGTTAAGGTAACCTTTAACCTTAAGTATTCCTTTAGATAATTCTCATTTTATGAACCTTCCTTAACATTTCCTTTCCTTAACTAAGTATGACTTTATTTAAGGTGCAAGTTTAAGGTCACCTTAATTAAACAACCAATTAGAGAACATTGATAAGAGTATAACCTTCTAACTTTGGTAGTTAGGTTATTAATTGAGTAAAGATATTAAACTATTTTCATAAAAAAAAGCGGATTAAGCCGGTTATAAAGGGGGACCGCTGGGACGTTTTGGTTCTAAATAACCACCAAGCCCGGCGGAATATTATCGAAACACATCGATCTAATCTAAGTAAGTTCGTTAGTGAATGTTGTGTGTTGCGCGTAACGCACCAGATTTTTTTTTTTTTGTTGACACCTTTATTTAATATCGCACTCTGGCCAAATTACGACCTTCTTGCAAACAATCCTCCCTCGCTTAAACTGTACCCTAATACTCCCGCTAGATAGTGAACGAGGAAGACCGCCCAGTAGCTGAAGCGGACATGTGTGCTCCAGGCCGCTTTGGGTAAATAACAGCTCACAAGTGATCTATTGCTGCCAGCCCTCCGAAGCTACTCAACCCTCGAAACCGGTCCCATAGAAATGGGCATTTTATATTTTTTAAGTGCTTCTATTTTATGGATGCTTTTTACTTTTTGAAGTTTACTATGTGTGGATTGAGTTAGAGTTGTAATATCACTTTGTTTAAGATGTGGTTTTGGTTAGGATAATATTGTAACTTGAAAAAAAAAAAAAAAAAAAAAAAAAACATATGGTTTAGATAATTCCAGACTTGTTGGAACAAACTTTCATAGTACATTTTTGTGACTGCGATGTTCGAGTACCATCTACGCCGGCTCAGACTTCTGAACTTTTCTCCTTACGAATAAATATAAGGAGAGATGGACTGGAGAGTTCTTGTTTATTTCTGTGTTACGAAGTGATAATTTCTGTAACCTGTTTAAATATTTGTGTTTTCATAATTTGTGTAGCATTAAAATTTGTTATTTTCGTTGAATAAAAATTGTTTATAATAATTATTTATATATTATAAAGCAAAGTGTACAATGTGCGTTTTGATAAGGCTCAAAAACGACTCCACGTACGATTAAGTAAGTTATGTCGTCGAGTGGCCATATAACTCCTAATGGAGAAGGTTTCCGTTATTCTCTGAAGGGAATAAAATTGAAGAGAAAAGTACTGTAATTTTAAGCCTCTCGCACCATTTAATTAGCCTCTCTGAGATTGAGATACGAGTTTATGAATGAAAAATTTAGTTCGAGCTCCAGGCTACCAGGAAGCGCTAGGGTGCCTTTCACTCAATGTTTATTGTTCATTCATTCCGTATGTAATCGTTCTATATTTTTTCAGCTGTTCTTTTTAAATTACTAAAAAATTAAGAGAAAATAATTAGTTTGCGTTTCAAAATAAAATAATTACATCTCAACAATCAATTAGGAAACCAACTGGATCCCTTAAAAAATTAGTTTTCTCATAAGCAGGCTAATATATGCTCAGCACATTACATTTAATCTATTTATAATATATACTTAAGTAAATTTAGTGCAATATGAGTGAACATTTCTTAGTAGTACAGGGAGCGAATAAAATTAGACATAAAAAATAGATGAATTGACTAAATATAAATCGAAAATAAAAAGTTTGAAATGTTCTTATTGTTTTTATGAAAAAGAAGTTGGTTTGGTTACTACGTATGATGAGCATTCCAGTTGTTAAAACGACTAACTCCAATAACAGCATTCAAGATTTTACCATCCCTCATAGTTCAAGATAAAAAGAAATATGATGAACAAATTTTGCCTTCAAGAAATTTTGTTTTTCACTTTGTAATAGTAGTAAGATTCGAGATATGCAGAAACTGTTCAAATTACGGGGGGGGATATCTTAAGGGAGGTTAAAATGGAAAAAAGGTCTTAAAAAAAAAATTCTATGAATCTTCGGTATTTTCTATACTTCTGGATCAAATAGGACCATCATAGTAGTCAGTGCTTAAGTTTTACTCGAGATATAATTTTTTTAACTGAGATACTAGATTTTTCAACAATAATCTAATAACTTATCATCTTCTGACTACTTGGAATGGGCTTATAGAATTCAGAATCACAGAAATCATCAAAGCGAAGCATAACTCGACAAAGTTGCATTGAAAATGCCCTAGCTAGTATATTATAAAGCAAAGTGTACAATGTGCGTGCCGATAAGGCTCAAAAACGACTCCACGTACGATTAAGTAAGTTATGTCGTCGAGTGGCCATATAACTCCTAATGGAGAAGAAGGTTTCCGTTTTTCTCTGAAGGGAGTAAAATTGAAGAGAAAAGTACTGTAATTTTAAGCCTCTCGCATCATGTAATTAGCCTAGCTAAGAATGACATAGGAGTTTATGAATGAAAAATTTAGTTCGAGCTTCAGACTACCAGGCAGCGCTAGGTTGTGTTTCACTTAATGTTTATTGTTCATTCATCCAGTTCAATTTGTAAAGGTTATGTATTTTTTCAGCTGTTCTTTTTAAATTACTAAAATATTAAGCGATAATAATTAGTTAATCCTTTTACTTCAAAATAAAATAATGAGTCTACATCTCTGCAATCTATTAGAAAACCGACTGGATTCCTTAAAAAAATAATTTTCTCATAAGAAGGCTAATTGATCAACACATTACATTTAATCAATATATAATATATTCTTTAGTAAATTTAATACAATATGAGTGAACATTTCTTAGTAGTACAGTGA
The DNA here is from genome assembly GCA_911387785.2 of Aelia acuminata. NCBI lineage: Eukaryota > Metazoa > Arthropoda > Insecta > Hemiptera > Pentatomidae > Aelia > Aelia acuminata. Next base: position 3,846,910 of record OU426982.1, on the reverse strand, counting down.
GCGAATAAAATTAGACATAAAAAAGAGATGAATTGACTAAATATAAATCGAAAATAAAAAGTATGAAGTGTATTGTATGTAATTATGAAAAAGAATTTGGTATTCACTTTGTAATAGTAGTGAGCTTTGAGATCTGCAGAGTCCACTCAAATTACGGGGGGATATCTTAAGGGAGTTCAAATTGTTAGAAAGGTCTGAAAAAAAGTTTCTATGAATCTTCGGTAGTTTCTATCCTTCTGGGTCTAATAGGGCCATCACATTAGTCGGCGCTTAAGTTGTACTCGAAGTATAATATTTTTAACTGAGATATCAGATTTTTCAACTTTAATCTAATAACTTATTATCTGCTGACTGCTTGGAATGGGCTTCTACGAATCAGAATCACTGAAACCATCATAAACGATGCACAACTCGACAAAGTTGCATTAAAATTAATTGTTCATTTACCATTTTCAACCCCCAATAAAGTATATAGGGTTCCTTATTTGGGCGGACTCTGCAGTTCTCGAGTCTTAATGTTGATACCAACTTAAAAATGAAGTTTCAAGAAGGTGCTAATTTTGTTCTATATTTCCTTTAATTTTAAAGGGCATTTTATTTCATATTTTTTTCCCCAATTTTCACCTTTTTTTCGATGATCTCAAAAACGGCTTTAACGATTTTTATCAAATTCGTCATGTTTAATGAAAATTAGGGGTTCTTTAATATCAGGTAGACTTTATCATTATTAAAATGTTCTGAGGGTTTTTTTTTTAGGGGGTTGGGGCCTTTTTTGTTTGTTTGTTTCCTATAAAGTACCTTTGTTTTTTTTTTCATGTTTAATGAAAATTAGGTGTTCTTTAATATCAGGTAAGCTTTATCATTATTAAAATGTTCTGAGGGGGCTTTTTTGGGGGGGGGGGGTTGGGGCCTTTTTTGTTTGTTTGTTTCCTATAACAATATAATCGTAAATAAAATAAAACGATAAAAAAATGGTATTTTTGACGCTGTATACCAATACAGTGATGTTAGGATAATCTTTGTTATGAATTTAGTTAGGCCAATCTCTCAAGAAAACTAGGAATACAATCTATTATGGTCTACATTTACGGTTTTTATGAAAAATGACTTCTTAGAAAATTCTAAAATAAACTAATAGTTTCATTAGTTACATCTCTCAAAAACTGCTTCAATGATTAAATTCGTAATGTTTAATGAAAATCAAGTGTTCTTTAATATCAGCTTTATCATTATTAAAATGCTCTGAGAGAGCTTAAAAGGGGAAGGGGCCTTTTTTGTTTTCCTATTAAGTACCTTTGTTTTTTTTTTATATGTAGAAATTAACTGTCTCTCGTTACGCCTAAAAATAAGAAATGGCTAAATATGAGATATGATAAAAATAAAGAAAACATAAAGAGGTGAAAAAAATAAAAATATTCAGTCATCTCAGAAAATTCGTTGAGCCCACGCATACGTCTTTAATGACAGACCATTGTTAATAATCAAAGCCGTTCTGTTCATTTGAGAAGTGGCAATTATCAAAACGCATTAATTTCTAATCTAAGTAAGTTGGTAAGTGAAAGTTGTGTGTTGCGCGCACGCACCAGATTTTTTAAATTATGGGGTTATATCAGATAAAATAAACTATTATAAAACCAAACAAAACTATAATGTTGCATTGCATGAAATCTAAAAGAGTTAAAAGACAAGGATATTATCTAGGTGAGAAGAAAATTAAAAATACAAACAGGTTCGCCATATTTTTGATATTATTTTAAGATTAGTACGAAAAGCGTGGGTTTGGCCTCCTTTCCATTTCAGCAACAGCTGATTACAATCTGCCATCTGAATTATCATTTTCTGAGATCTTGATATTTAAGTACCGTGGAGTAGAAGGTAGATATATATATATCTCTATGTAATGTAATGGCTAATATTAATAAGGAACATAACGAATGTGCTGTTTGCCCCTGTAATGAGTCCTAAACTTCCGCCATATGACACTCCATCAATTCCAATAATATTAAACAGGTGATCCAAAAGGTTTCGCGTGGGTTCGGCCTACTCCTCCATCGCCTTGTTAAACTCGCATTTTCAAGGGAACGGTGAAGAGAAATATAAACAAGTTTTAGAAAGAAATATATATGTACATGTTCTAAAACCCGGGTAATAGTTCCGTCATCCCAGTTAAAAGTCGCATTAAGCCTAAAATGGGTTAAGTGGCTAAAAAGAAGCGTGGATGCGGTTTCCTCGTAATAAAAAAAATCTGGTGCGATGCGCGCAACACACAACTTTCACTTACCAACTTACTTACATTAGAAATCGACATGTTTTTTTAATTGCCATTATAATATAAAAAAGATGACTTGATTTTGATTAAAAATGATTAATTAAATCAAAATCATTAAAGCCGTTTTTCAGATATTCCAAAAAAATGTAAAAATTGGAAAAAAAAGTTATGAAATAAAGAGCCCCCTGCATTTGACCAATTTTGATGAAATGTTGTCTGTCACATTGTGAGCATATACAGACACCAAATATCCAGTCTGATAAAAATCATTACAGCCGCTGTTGAGCAAATAAAAAAACACGTAAACATAAGAAAAAGTTTATTAAATGAAGTACCCCCTCCATTTCACCAATATTGATGAAATTTCGGCTGTCGCATCGCGGGCATATACATACATCAAATACCCAGTTTCATCAAAATCATCAAAGCCGTTTTTGAGAAAAAAAAAAAAAAAACCTAAACATTAGATAAAATTCTTTAAGTAAAGTCCCCCCTCCGGTTGATCAATTTTGATGAAATTTTTACAGTCGTATCTCGGGCATATACATGCATCATATACCCAGTTTGATCAAAATCGTTAAAGCCGTTTTTGAGTAAATAAAAAAAACACGTGAAAATGATACAAAAATTTATTAAGTAAAGTCCCCCCTCCGGTTAATCAATTTTGTTGAAATTTTTACAGTCATATCTCGGGCATATAAATAGATCAAATACTCAGTTTAATCAAAATCGTTAGAGCCGTTTTTGAGAAAATCGAAAAAAACGTAAAAAGTTATTAAATAAAGTACCCCCACCCTTTGAGCGATTTTTATGAAATTTTTGCTGTCACATCGCGGGCATATACCTACACTAAATACCCAATTTCAGGTTCCCACGGTTTATAGTTTTTGAGCTAGTCTGTTCACATACACACACACACACACACACACACACACACAGACCATTTCGCGGGACTTGGTTATTTCGACTCAGGGGGTCCCAAAACGTGTATTTCCGTTAAAAACCGGAAGTCGAAAATTTTCACGATCGCAATACTTCCACTTACTATATATTTCATATATATGTAAGTGAAAGTAAAAATCTATATAAATAAAGATAAAATTCTGTTTGTTTGTTTGTTTATTTGTTCTTTATAGAAATCCATACCGTTCGTCCTAAATTCTCCAAATTTCGCTCAGTGGTTCTTTGATAGCTTCAGCCAATCTCTGGGTATATTCTTTATTGTTATAAAATTCGCGATGATCTCGCTTTACAATTTTTTTTTTTTACGAAATCGACCGTTTGAGTCGAAAAAACGGCCTTAAAATTCATTTTATAGATTCTGAAGAGGCCAACAAGGCCCGGTAAGACCGTCCCTTGGCAGGCGTCGAGTTCTGGGATTTTTAAACCATATGTTTTTTTTTAACATTACAATACGTTTATTCACATGTACGGTAAATTTATTTTTTTAAATACCTCCTAAGAAGCGAGCTTCAATAGGAGTAGTGAGCTCAAAAGCTAAAAAACAACGTCAAATACGAGCAGCTGAAACTCTCGACGAACATCAAAATAGGATTGAACAACAGAGGCTTAGACAGGCAGAATCGCGGGAAACTGAGTCTGCCCAGGAATACGAGGCCCGCCTTGCGCCACAGAGGCTTAGGCAAGCCGATTTGCGAGAAGCTGAAACAGCAGAAATCCATACCGTTTATCCTAAATTCTCCAAAATTCGCTCAGTGGTTCATTCATACCAGGTGCGAAGACCTGTCCATATTAAAATTGCATAACTTCAGCCGATCTTCAGCTGATATTCTTTATCCTAATAAAAATCGTAATGATCTCGCTTATTTCGTTTTTTTACGAAATCGACCGTTTCATTAGAAAAATTAAATTTCCCGGGTGAAACCGTGGCATACAGCTAGTTAATAATATAAGTCAGTCGCTTATTTGAAAGTAAGTTACTATAACTTATGGGGGATCCAGCCCCCCTTTGGGAATTTTTTTGTCACTTAAAGATAGAATTTAACGTTACTAAAAGGAAGGAAGATAATTAATAAATAATATGCTAAACATGTTTTTGAATTTTAGTTATATAAAACGAACATAAAGGTAAAAAAATCTGGTGCGATGTGCGCATCACACAACTTTCACTAACGAACCTACTTAGATTATAAAGCCACATGTTTTGATAATATGTAAACACCATTCCTCAACTTCACACATTTTCCCACATTTATATGCTTATATTTGTATATCTCCATAAGTTATAGAGTATCTGTAAAGCAAAATTTGGAAGTTCTCAGTACTTTTCGATTCTTTATTGCTTATATATTTTTTGAAGGGACCTACCTAATTTCATCAGCAGTTGAGATTTTTTTTACTGCTTGCATGTTTTTTTACTACGAGTTGCTTTTGGTAAATATATCGAGAAGGTGAATCGATAGGTGTATTTACGTTGTACAGTTTGTTTCTTATGCCTTTCTGGAAATCGAGAACGATTACTGACTGTTCCTCTAAAATCGCTTTATATTCCTTTCAAAATTTTATTATGGGACAAAAGTTTCTAGACTAAAATATAATTAATTATAGACTATTACCTTTTACCATATACCATATACCATACTCTCTTGAGTAAAATAAATGTTTTTATTAATAAATAAAAGTTTTTATTTTCATAATACGGTTAATAAAATCTTGGCTTTCACATACGCATACATCAAATACCCAGTATGATCAAAATCGTTAAAGCCGTTGAGTACTTAAAAAAAAAAAAAAAAAAAAAAAATGTGAAAATGGGACAACATTTATAGGCGGGCGCAATCGACTATAGGGTGCGCTAGTAGTTTTACAAAATGTCGGAAGGAACGGAGATAGATGTAGTTGATGAGGTAGAGATAATTGATGATTTTATGAGACCATTAATTGAAGGGCAGGCTATCCTTGATGCAAACCACATAATTACATGTGGAATAATATCTATAAATAAAAAAACAGTTTTTTTACAAGCCTTGTGCCTTCAAACAAGCGATCTTAAAGGACTGCCCCATCAAATAAAAGCGGAAATCAAATTTATTAATAATAATAAGCAACTTTCGTGTAAAGCTGGTAGTTCTGGTAAATGCAAACACAACATTGTAACTTTACGTTTTTCGGTTAGTAATAACTAGAGCTCGGATTCCCGTGCAATTGCATCTTTTTTTTGGAAAGTCAGAATAAAGCGAATTCAAGTTACTTATCCGAATCAAGCCTAATGGGATGTTTTAATGAAGTTTTATACTGCACGAAATTGCACGTTTTGGGGTTTACTGCACGAAATTGCACGTTTTGGGGGTTACTGCACGAAATTGCACGTTTTGAAGTTTTATTGAAAGAAATTGCATTATTTGAAGAAAAAAAAATGATTACAAATTTTAATTTTCTTAAATACGCATAAAAAAATTAGGGAATTAGGAATAGGAAAAGAAAAATACCAGAAAGGAAACATAGGGAAAAAATAAAGGGAACTTGAGAGATGTAAACAAACACAAACCTCCAATTTCCAAGAACTAAGAGCTCAGTAGTTCCTGGATGTTTACATTTTGTTTCTTAATTCTCATCGTTCTGTCACTATCAATCTTGCTTCTGTCGAGTATATAGTTACTTAAAATGCCAAAAATTGGAGGTGTGTCTTCGAAAATTGCGGGATGTATTGAAAAATATCCTGACTCAAAAGGGATGGTAGTGTAGTGTTTTGCAAAACTTGTGATAAAAATATTGGATGTGAGAGGAAATCACAAATTGATGCCCACTGCAGCACAAGTAAGTACCTAATTATTTTTTAACCATAGAACGGTAACAGGGGTAGTGCGTGTCATCAGAGTGATATTGCATCTAGTAATTCCATAATTTGAGTAGTATCTTTCCTTTATAAGATATCCTTTTTTTTCAATATAATTACAGCTCAAATGCGAGTGTTTTAATCCACATCTTGTTACTATTTGAAGTAAATATTTTATATTCTGATTTTTTGTTTTACCGGAAATATTTTCGAAAATAGAATAGGAAGAAAATGTGCAATCAATTATCAAATTAAAAACCATTTTTTTGAATCCAACCAGTCAATCTGATTTGGCATTTATTAGATCGAATTTAGCAGCTTTGGCGGTTTCTCTTACAGAACCAGAGGAGAAAAATCATTCTCTATATGACCAAATAAAAATAGTTGAGGACGTTGGAAAACCATTGGAACAATCAAGAGCGAAAAAGGAATTATCATTTACGAAAAAATTCGAAAATTTTTATAAAAAAATCGTCAATACAAGCTATTAAAAAATTGTAATGATTGCCTGAACGGAAATTCAGTCACTGTTGAATTGAAGGATATCTCTAGTTGCTGAGTCGCTATAAATATTGTCCTTTAACGATTGTAGCAGTTGAGATATATTTTTCTAAATTGAAAGAAAGTTTAAGTGACAGGAGGCTCTGTTTTACGGGAAAAATTTAGAAATGTATTTATTTATAAAATTTGATTTAAAAATAATCAATTATAGTTACATTTCTAATGTATTCCATTAATTTTTCTTTACTAACGAAAAAATCACTATTTTACCAAAATCTATTTTAGAACCAATATTTTAAAAATAAAAGATTTTACTTCAATTTACTCTCCGCTACTTATTTATTTAAAAGTAGCTATATATTGTTCACATCAATAATTTAATTCATGATTTTCAAGCAATAATTTTTTTTTTGCATGTTTTTGCACGTTTTAAAGTTTTTATTCCACGGTTTTGCACGTTTTTAAGTTTTTATTGCACGTTTTCAAATTTTTACTGCACGGAATTCCGAGCTTTAGTAATAACAATAATTACCTATTCATACAATCATTGTTATGGCAGCTGTCATTTTTATGACAGCTTAAATTCTTTGTCATATTATTTATTTATTTGTCAAGACTTTCAGGCATCGCACTGAAAATTTGGAACACTTAAATACAACGGATGTAATACAAAAATGGGGAAAATTAAAAAAGAAAAACAAAAAAAATGACACTATGGTCTCAATGTTATTTGCATAAAACTAGCATTTTGGAATAATAAAATGTCAAATACTAATATTTACCTGGATAAATATAGTCACTTTCTTTAAAATGAAGACTACATATCGTCATATGTTTCGAAAAAGGCTTATCTATTCTTAATTTTACAATCCACTCTTTAAGAAGCTTTTTATTTTTTGGAAATAAATGGAATGACACGTCTTTTGATTTTCTAATTGAACACTGAGGGACCGAGCAATACCTAATAGACATTTTTCAAATAATTTTTTGCTCAATCTGGTTTTAATTATGGAAAAAAATAAATTAAAACCGCCAAAAAACCCTATGAATCCCAGGTAATGGCCCGGCTTCTATCCACGTTTCTCTAGTTCCTGTAAAGCAGCAGCACCGTCGCTTGCGCCCGCCTATTAAGTATAGCGCCTTCTCAAATTGATCAATTTTGACTGACACATCGCGGGCATATTCATACACCAAATACCCTATTTCAGTTTTGTATAGCTAATAGTTTTTGAGCTAGTCATTTCAAACACCAGACCATTTCGCGTCAATTTTCGACTCAGGGGACCCCAAAACGTGTATTTCCGTTGAAAACCGGAAGTCGAAATTTTTCATGATCGCAATACTTTCCCTTACTGTATATTTCATATATAGGTAAGTGAAAGTAAATAAGGTGATGGACAGATCCAGGGAAATGGCTGTGGGGGCAGCACCCCCCCCCTTTACAACCCGCTGGATCCGGCCCTGATTATATACCATATTTTTCTAGAATGAATGAAATATATTCCGAACTTTGCTATTGCGTGTTCCCACTTCTAGACGTTGAGCAGTTGATGGAGTCAGAGATGAAGGAAGGTCCGAAGGCAACCGTTTAAGATGACAATTAGTAAATGAGTTCACTTGTTCGTCATTTATCGTCGAGGCGTAGTTGGGTTTCGTAATTCGCTCCCGCAACCATCTTCTTTCTTCAACGAATATAACGAAAGGTCTCATTCGATGGATTCATTAATAAATATTTTTTTATATCCGTTCTTTTAATAACTATAATTGTAATTTTTTATATTTTAAAACCATAAAACTGTATGGTTTGAAATAATTTTTTATATTGCCTCGATTCCCTTGAAATAGGGACCATGATATAAAATGATATATATAAAGCAATATTTGTTTATTATACAGGCGATGTTCACAAAAATATATGTTGTAAATGCGCTTGGCAACGTACGATCGGAAACCCGAAGATAGCAAGTTCAAAACCTGGAGCCAGGGTATATTTAATAATATTACTCGGCATTAATCCCCCACCCTCTCCCCTGGCCCGGGAAACCCAGTTTAGCCTAAGAGACGAGGAAGGGGAGGAACAAAAAAAAAAAAATATATATATATATATTCTGTCAATAAATACATTCTCAAATAATATTCAAATAATCAAAATAAGACCTTTATTTGACAGATTTTTTCACAAATTACAAAGAAAATATCTGGATTATGAGTTCAAGGCAGGGCACTCCACAGTAGGAACATTGAACTTAAGTTTCTTCATTTTCTAAATTTTTATCCCAAAAAATACACGTTTCTAAAAACTCAGTGTTTAAAGTAATATTTCATTAAAATCATTTTAATCTATTAATAAATATTTTTTTTTTCATTGATAAGAAGGTGTCTGTCTCAATATGGTGTATCCCATATTAGGGTATGTTGCTTCTTTTTTTTAAGAGGTTATTGTGCTTCAGTATGTAATAAAAAAAAAAAAAGAAAGCAGTTAGTAAATATTGTAATGAATTATTCAACGTTTAAGATAAAACAATGATAAAGTGAATTTGACTTACCTTAAGGCCTAAAATATTAGGTCAAAATAATCACGAAAAAAGTTATTGAACCCCAAAACAACACTTCACTGAAAATAGTCCAACAGGATTAGAATGTATAACAATGTGACAAGGTTATGTGCCAACGGGAAATTAATCTTCAATTTTATATAATAAAAGCGGGGTTGCTGTACAAACTATATCCAGAAACCACATATCCCATATTAGGCAACCATCCCATAATAAGGCACTTTCCCCTATAAACTATTGATATTCCTTATGGAATACAGGAGATAGTGGTAAACGATTAAATCCGAATTAAGAAGTCCGAAAAGGAATATTGACGGAAATGGTCTGTGTGTGTGAACAGACTAGTTCAAAAACTATAAACCGTGCGAACCTGAAAGTGGGTATTTAGTGTATGTATATGCCCGCGATGTGACAGCAAAAATTACATCAAAATTGCTCAAAGGGAGGGGGGGGTACTTTATTGAATAACTTTTTATTTTTTTTCGATTTTCTCAAAAACGGCTCTAACGATTTTCAAACTGAGTATTTGATCTATTTATATGACCGAGATATGACTGTAAAAATTTCATCAAAATTGATCAACCGGAAGGGGGACTTTACTTAATAAATTTTGTATCATTTTCACGTGTTTTTTTTTTTTTTTTATTTATTCAAAAACGGTTTAAACTATTTTGATCAAACTGGGTATTTGATGTAATGTATATGCCAAAGATGCGATAGCTAACATTTCATCAAAATTGGTTAAACGGAGCGGGCACTTTATTTCATAATTTTTTTTTTCCAATTTTCACCTTTTTTCGATGATCTCAAAAACGGCTTTAACGATTTTTGTCAAATTCGTCATGTTTAATGAAAATTAGGTGTTCTTTAATATCAGGTAAGCTTTATCATTATTAAAATGTTCTGAGGGGACTTTTTGGGGGGGGGCCTTTTTTGTTCGTTTGTTTCCTATAACAATATAATCGTAAATAAAATAAAACGATAAAAAATTGTATTTTTGACGCTGTATACCAATACAGTGATGTTAGGATAATCTTTGTTATGAATTTACTTAGGCCAATCTCTCAAGAAAACTAGGAATACAATCTATTATGGTCTACATTTACGGTTTTTATGAAAAATGAATTCTTAGAAAATTCTAAAATAAACTAATAGTTTCATTAGTTACATCTCTCAAAAACTGCTTCAATGATTAAATTCGTAATGTTTAATGAAAATCAAGTGTTCTTTAATATCAGGTAAGCTTTATCGTTATTAAAATGTTCTGAGGGGGCTTAAATGGGGAAGGGGCCTTTTTTGTTTTCCTGTAAAGTACCCTTGTTTTTGTTTATATCGAAAAATTAACTGTCACTCATTACGCCTAAAAATAAGAAATGGCTAAATATGAAATGTGAAAAAAATCAAGTAAACATGTAGAGGAGAAAAAAAGAAAAATATTCCGTCAACTCATAAAATACGTTGAGCACACGCATGCGGTGGAGTACACCTTTAATAACAGACCATTGTTCATAATTAAAGCCGTTCTGTTAATTTAATGGAAATTATTTGTTTCATGGTAAATGAAGTTTTCAACTACTACATAGAGAATTATAAAATAAGACAACTTGGAGTAGGTATTTTGCTTGCATTGCCGAATTATCTCAAGTAAAAATTTTTATTTAATAATAAAAGAAATTAGTGTTTGTTATACAGCAAATGAAAAAAAAAATAATAAATGAATTGTGTGTTCATTTGAGAAGTGGCAATTAACAAAACGCATTAATTTCTAGTCTAAGTAAGTTGGTAAGTGAAAGTTGTGTGTTGCGCGCACGCACCAGATTTTTTTTATTACAGTTAAAGTTAAACTTTTCGTAATAAGTTATAACTGTTTCAATCCCTGCACAATACAACATTCGTCACCGATTGGTGGACAGTATTTCTAATGCTTTAGAATAAAACAATTACTGTCCTGGTGTTTTTCTTGATATCAGTCAGGCTTTTGATAAGATTTGACAATAAGGATTGCTTTCCAAACTCAAAATTCTTCTTCCTCCAACTTAATATTTAATACTGGAGAACCCACATCGGACTAAAAAACTCAACTTACTTTTGATTAGAAATTACGTTTTTTGTTAATTGCCATTTCTCAAAGTCACATTTTTCTACATTCATTTCTCATTTTTGTTTTTACTTGCGATAATTCGACAATGCAAGCATAATACTCCAAGTCGTCTGATATTATAATTCTTTATTAAGTTGTTGAAAACTTCATTTAGTTACCATGAAACAAATTATTTCCTCTAAATGAACAGAACGGCTTTAATTATGAACAATGGTCTGTCATTAAAGGCGTACTCCGCATGCGTGGACTCAATGTGTTTTATGAGTTGACGGAATATTTTTCTTTTCTTTTTCTCCTCTATATGTTTACTTGATTTTTTTCATATTTCATATTTAGCCATTTCTTATTTTTAGCCGTAACAAGAGACAGTTGATTTCTCCATACAAGCAAAAAACAAAGGTACTTAATAGGAAAACAAAAAAGGCCACTACCCCTTTTAAGCTCCCTCAGAGCATTTTAATAACGATAAAGCTTACCTGATGTTAAAGAACACTTGATTTTCATTAAACATGACGAATTTAATCATTGAAGCCGTTTTTGAGAGATGTAACTAATGAAACTATTAGTTTATTTTAGAATTTTCTATGAAGTCATTTTTCATAAAAACCGTAAATGTAGACCATAATAAATTGTATTCCTAGTTTTCTTAAGAGATTGGCCTAACTAAATTCATGACAAAGATTATCCTAACATCACTATATTGGTAAACAGCGTCAAAAATCAAGGGTACAGTTACCCTAAATGCGTAAATGTATTACTATAACGTACTTTCTTTCGAAATTGGTGGCGGGGGGGGGCTGAACCCCCTTCCTCTCTATGTACGCCGATGCACTCAGCCAACCCCCCCCCCTCCCCAAGCCAACAGTTCCGGCTCCTACCTCTATGGGCAAACAATAGATGAGGTATTTTTTTACCTATTCTATACCTCCATGCACTTGGTTCAAAAGACGAAAGGTGTAAACAGGGCAGCCAGGGGGCGCCCCCATCCCCTGCTTCCTGTCGCCATTCGCATTTCCCCTGGACAGGAAGTTACCTGCCCAGTCACACAGCCAGGTAGGATTCGTGTGAAAGTCCATTAAGAGATGTTTTTTTGGAAACAAAAAGGACTAAACGTGTCCGTGTCCGTTTATTAGAATATACGGTTCTAAAGGCGCCTTACACTCTACGAACTTTACTCTCGAACAAGCTTCACATCGACAGTTGGGGTAATCTAGGTAGTACTTCATCTGTTCGCCTGGTTCGCCTGTAGTAGCGCTAATGTCACTTTTGATTTGGTTTTTTCCCAAGTGACAGGAGTTGTTTATTATACTAGTGCGCCGTTTTAATTCGTCTCCTATATTTTTATTTTTCAGATAAAATAAAACATATTGATAATGGAGATTTTTTATTCAACATAGGCTAGCGTTGGGTGCGTCAGCCATATTTGTTCGCTTAGCGGGGGAGAACCAGTTCGAAGGTAAGGTTCGTAGAGTGTAAAGGCACCTTTAGAAACACGGGCGACATCGCAGGGGTGGACAGGGGCGACGCCCCATCTCAGATTTTCTTGAAATTTGGTACCTGTGTACTACTTGTATCTACTAGAAAAATTGTAGAATATTACCACCCTTTTTTGAATTATGGACCTGCAAAGCCCTCAAAATTAGGTCCAGAAACAGAAAAAATCATGATACCGGTAGTTGTTTTCCAAATTTAACTAGGACTATGAGATTGGTGCCGTTTAACAGCGCATTTCATGCCCTTTCATATGATATACAACAATGTATAGGTTCGTACTAAAGAAATTTTCTTAAAACCAAATTTTAAATTTTAATTCAAAAATGGCTTTTTTTTAAAAAAATTATATTTTGTAAAAAAATAGACAGTATTATATCTAATCATATACCAAAATATAAAAGTAGGATGAAAATTGCTTCATTACTAAAAAAATTGAAAACTATTAATAAATTCCATAAATCTAGGATTTTATGATTAAAAATAGGTGTAGATATTTTCCAAATTTGACTAGAACTATGAGATTAGTGTCGTTTGACAGGGCATTCCATGCCATTTTATATGGTATACGACAAGCTATAGGTTGGTACAAAAGACATTTTCTTAAAACAAAATTTAAAATATTAGTTTCAATTTTCTTATAAAGGGGAGTTTTTAAAAAAATTATATTTTTCTTAAAAATATGCATTATTATATCTCATCATATAACAAAATATAAAAGTGGGATGAAAATTGCTTCATTACTAAAAAAATCTGGTGCGTGCGCGCAACACACAACTTTCACTTACCAACTTTCTTAGATTAGAAATTAATGCGTTTTGTTAATTGCCACTTCTCAAATGAACAGAACGGCTTTAATTATGAACAATGGTCTGTCATTAAAGGCGTACTCCGCATGCGTGGGCTCAACGAGTTTTATGAGTTGACTGAATATTTTTCTGTTTTTCTTCTCTTTATGTTTTCTTTATTTTTATCATATCTCATATTTAGCCACTTCTTATTTTTAGGCGTAACGAGATACAGTTAATTTCTCCATATAAACAAAAACAAAGGTACTTTATAGGAAACAAACAAACAAAAAAGCCCCCCCCCCCCAAAAAAAAAGCCTTATCAGAACATTTAAATAATGATAAAGCTTACCTGATATTAAAGAACACTTAATTTTCATTAAGACGAATTTGATAAAAATCGTTAAAGCCGTTTTTGAGATCGTCGAAAAAAAGGTAAACATTGGAAAAAAAATTATGAAATAATGTGCCTGCTCCGTTGGACCAATTTTGATGAAATGTAGGCTATCACATCTTTGGCATATACTTACATCAAATACCCATTTTGATCAAAATCGTTAAAGCCTTTTTTGAGTAAATAAGAAAAACACGTGAAAATGATACAAAATTTATTAAGTAAAGTCCCCCCTCCGCTTGATCAATTTTGATGAAATTTTTACAGTCATATCTCGGGCATATAAATAGATCAAATACTCAGTTTAATCAAAATCGTTAGAGCCGTTTTTGAGAAAATCGAAAAAAACGTAAAAAGTTATTAAATAAAGTACCCCCTCCCTTTGACCAATTTCGATGAAATTTTTGCTGTCACATCGCGGGCACATACATACACTAAATACCTAATTTCAGGTTCGCACGGTTTATAGTTTTTGAGCTTGTCTGTTCACACGCGCGCACGCACACACACACACACACACACACACACACACACACACACACACACACACACACACACACACACACACACACACACACACACACTCACACACACACACACAGACACACACACACAAACACACACACACACACACACGCACACGCACACGCACACACACGCGCACGCACACACACGCGCACGCACACGCACACAGACCATTTGACCATTTCGCGGGACTTGGTTAATTGGACTAAGGGGACCCCAAAACGTGTATTTCCGTTGAAAACCGGAAATTTTTCACGATCGCAATACTTCCACTTACTATATCCTTATCCTTATATATATAAAAATCTCGTGTCCGTATGTTTGTCTCTCTATTTCTCAGAAACTACTCAACCGATTTTAATGAAATTTGGCTCAATTTATATAGTTTTGGCCAACTTACCGGACCGGATAGTTTTTAAATTGATTAGTGATCAAAATAATTCTTATATAGCGAATTACTGCAAATACAGTAGGTCGTGTTATGATTTATTAACATGGCTACACATGTCGATTTAATAACCTTTTTGTTTACAAGCATGCTATTATAATTACGGTTATAATAGTTTTGTATTGCGTTATTAGTAAGTGCAGTTATTTGGTCTTATTGTTCCATCTTTATATTCTGCAGGCAAATAGTAATAAAAATCTTTATATTTATTCTTAATTTTGAATTATGGATAAATCAAGAAAAGGTTACACCAAAGTCTCAAAAGTGTATGTATTTTTCCTTCCTTTTCCTTTTTATTTGTAATCTTTCCAATTCCTAACTAAGTGCTCAAACACTTTGCTGAGGTCCACCCCGATATCAACTTTTAGAAAAGTAAATACATTTTAGGCTTTAATTAGAATAGTCCTTATATATATGTCAAATTTTAAAAATGTCAGCGAAGATTTTGTATTGTATTATGTAAGTGCAGTTATTTGTTCATAGAGTTCCATCCTTATATTCCACTGGCAAATAGTTGTAAAATCTTTGTATTCTTTCTTAATTTTAATTAAAAAATATAAATCAAGAAAATGTTACAACTAATTCTCAAAAGTATAGGTATTTTTCCTTCCCTTTCCTTTTTTATTTGTATTCTTTCCAATTCGTAGCTAAATGCTCTAACACTGTACTGTGGTCGACCCTGATATCAACTTTTAGAAAAGTAAATACATTTTAATAACTTAAAATAGGCTATAATTGGAATCGTCCTTTTATATATGTGAAATTTAAAAAATGTCAGCGTAGATTTTGTATTGTATTATGTAAGTGCTGTTATTTGTTCATAGTGTTCCATTATTATATTCCACTGGCAAATAGTTGTAAAATCTTTGTATTCATTCTTAATTTTAGTTAAAGAATAAACCATGAAAAGGTTACTACAAATTCTCAAAAGTATAGGTATTTTTCCTTCCCTTTCCTTTTTTATTTGTATTCTTTCCAATTCCTAGCTAAATGCTCTAACACTGTGCTGTGGTCGACCCTGATATCAACTTTTAGAAAAGTAAATACATTTTAATAACTTAAAATAGCCTATTCTTATATGTATATGTGTAAAATTTAAAAAATGTTAGTGAAGAATTGTAATTCTTTCTTAATCAACAATTATTTGAAGTAGAAAAAATTAAATCTCAATGGAATACACATAGTTCCTTTCTGTTCAGCAGAGGTATATTTTTCTTTATATGTAGAATTTAAAACATGTTAGCGAAAATTTCTAATCCCTTCTTAATCAATGATAATTTAAAGTAGACAAAATTTAATCCCAATAGAATACAGATCGTTCCTTCCTTTTTAGCAGAGTTGTAATTATCTTTATAAGTAAAATTTATAAAATGCCAGCGATGATTTATAATCTCTTCAAATTTATAGTATTTTGAAATTATTAGATTTGAAATAGGTTTTTAGAATATTTTATACATTACTTAATTAAAAATAATCAATATTCAAATTAAAATATGTCCGTCTGAATTTAAAACAATTAGTCTAAATAATAAAAACATGTGTTTCTTTAAATATCAAACATCCTTTAAACATCATTACATATGTAAAATTTATAGAAAGCCAAAGAAAATTTTAATCCTTTCTTAATCAACTTTATTTTAAAGTTGAAAAAATAAATTGAATCCCAATGGAATACAGATTATTCCTTCCTGATCAGTGTAATTATCTTTATATGTAAAATTTAAAAATTGTCGTCATATGTCGATTTCATAATGTTTTTGTTTATAAGCATGCTATTGTAATACAGGTTATCATTATTATAATTTTGTATTGCGTTATGTGAGTGCAGTTATTTGTTCCTATATTATTATTTTCCACAGACAAATGGTAATACAAATCTTTGTATTTATTGTTAATTTTCATTAAAGAATAAATAAATCAAGAAAAGGTTACAATAAATTCTCAAAAGTGTAGGTACTTTTTCCTTTTCCTTTTTTATTTGTATTTAAATTAAATTACAAGCTAACCGCTGAAACACTTTTCTGTGGCCCACCCTGATATCAACTTTTAGTAAAGTAAATACATTTTAATAATTTAAATTAGGCTATTATTTGAAATAATACTCTATAAATGTTGTAACAGCACCTACTGTCATAGGTGTAACCTAATAGAAACCTTACTTGGGGAGTCAGTGTTGCCAAAAATTAGTGAAAATTAGTGAGACAATAGTGGCTACACTGCGGGTAACAGTCATAAAAACTCACTGGGTGTGTTTTGATTAGGTGTTGTGGGTTACTTTGTGATTTGCATGATTAAAGAACTGCATAATAAAGACTTGGATATTATATTTTCAGTTGATTTATTTAACAGAAGTTTCTTTATTTTCATTATTCGTTTTGTTATTATTATTTAAATACAGTGTTTTTTTTATTTTACCAAACCTTTTTATCATTTTTATCCCGAGATCTAAAATGTAAAATTTAAAAAATGTCAGTGAAGATTTGTAATTTCTCCTTTATCAACAATAATTTAAAGTTGAGAAAATTTAATCCCAATCGAATAGAGGATGTTACTTCCTGTTCAGCAGAGTTGTAATTATCTTTAAATGTAAAATTTAAGAAATGTTAGCGAAGATTTTAATCCTTTCTTTAATTTAAAGTAGGCCATTATTGGGAATGATATTTCGTTGTTATTTTACCAGAATACAATTTTTTACTTATCTTTAAATGATTGTTGATTAAGAAAGGATTACAAATTGCCGCATTTTTTAAATTTTACATTTAATGATTATTACACCTCTACTGAACAGGAATAATTGCTATTTGGGTAACTTCAAGTTTCAGATTTATCCGCCATAAATATGAGAGTACTACTGCAAAATAATCCATCGGCAGATATATTTTTTAAACAATTGCTCTATATTGGAAACGGTAAAATAGAGCTGCATCGAAATTCAAAATTTATCAAATTACCAGAAAATTTCTGAACTGTTGTAGAGACGAAAAATGAACAGTATACGAAATATAAAGTGTCTTTCCTGATATTTTGAACAATTATTTGGACTATAATTGGCTGGGTAGTCGTGCTATTTTGGCAGCAAAAAATGTTGATTTCGATGAAATAAACTTCCAAAATCAATTGACAATGTTCTAGATGTAAACGAAGCCGTAAATTTCCAAACTGAATTTTTTAATTCCCTGGATATACACCCAAACAATCTCCAGTTGAAGATTGGCTCACCGATCATTCTTCTTCGTAACTTAAATCCACCTCAATTGTGCAACGGTACACGTTTGGTCATTAAAAGGATCACAGGAAATGTTATTGAAGGAAAAATGTTGCCTGGAAGGTTTACAGGAGATATCGTCCTGTTGCTACCTATTCCTCTGGAACCGACAGAATTTTTAATAAAATTTAAAAGGCTTCAATATCCTATTCGTTTGGCTTTTGCCATGACCATAAACAAATCCCAAGGGCAAACAATGTCCACTTGGACTTTGAAAATCCGTGTTTTTCCCTTGGGCAATGGCATAACTCACTTAGGAAATGGGTATCGCCTGCTCACGTGTGTGGAAACCATCAAATCTTTGGTTTGTGTTAAAAAAAAAAAAAAAACAGGTTAACCCAAAACATTTGAACAAATTAGTACTTGAATAAATAAAAATTCTTAATTGTATTTTGTAAAAACTTCTTTAAGAAGAGATTTCTTATCACTCAAATATATTGCTAAATTAAAAGCTTCAACACACCACCCTCCTACCGAACACTTATTAGCCGAAGGGTTGGGAAATCGAGGTCTCAAAGAAATTGAGAAAAACGCCTATCAAAAGGACATATATGACGCGTTAACCAAGATTGGCATGACCCTGAGCAAAATTAAACCCGTTGTTAAACTAACAATACCAAGTTGAAGTAGTGTTAGGCCAATAATCAATAGATCAATGGCTGAGGTTACCAAACCTTACTTCAGTCATCCTTTTTAAAATTAGTGGAAAAATATAGTCATTTCGAGTTAGTTTATACCGATCCATAAAAAAAGGGCGATAGAGTTGGCAGCTCTGTGAGTCGTAAACACAATCAGCTCCTTTTTAATCAAACTACATTGAAATATGAGATGTAAAAAATAAAAACTTTAACTTTCCTATATTCTTTATCAAATACTTTTAAATGGTGTAATGAATGCTCTATTCTCAATCATGTTGGATTTTGATTAGCTGAAAGGTTTTCATCTTTATCAATGAATATTGGTATTACTGTATTTGTTTAAAAATATTAGGATATAACTACTGAGCCACAGCAACGCGTGGCCGGGTCTGCTAGTATTTCATATATAGGTAAGTGAAAGTAAAAAATTGAAAACTGGTAATAAAATTCCACAAATCTAGCATTTAAATCAAAACAATTACTAAAACTATAGTAGCATTTATATTTTCATTATGGAAAACATGAATCAAATGGTAATAAGGGTTCAACTAATAATCGGAGAGATAAATAACTACATTTGGTCGTTATTTGCCAAAGTGAAGCGAGTGCCAATAGAAATTTTAAATTTGGTTTTAAGGAAATTTCTTTAGTAAAAACCTTTATATTGTTGCATATCATATGAAATAGCATGGAATACGCTGTTAAACTCCACCAATCTCATAGTCCTTGTAAAATTTTGGGAAACATCTACAGCTATTTTTAATCATGATTTTTTCTGAACAGGAATTGGTCGGGGGTGCGGTCAAAGTAATAAGCACAGATATATGATAATTACATATTTTATTCTAGCCTACGTTTCGACCCAAATTTTAGGTCATCATCAGGGCTTTTCTCACTGCAGTTGGAAGCTGAGTGCTGGAAAGTAGCATTTGGAAGCTTCACTCAGCTTCCAACTGCAGTGAGAAAAGCTCTGATGATGACCTAAAATTTGGTTCGAAAAGTTGGCTAGAATAAAATATGTAAATATCACATATTTGTACTTATTACTTTGACCGCACCCCCAACCAATTCAATTCCTGTTCATTATATCTACGGTCAACTATCTTCCACCAGCATGATTTTTTTCTGTTTCTGGACTTAATTTTGAGGCCTTTGCAGGTCCATAATTCAAAAACGGGTTGACATATCTCAGTAATATTTCACAATTGTTCTAGTGGTTACACATGTACCAAAGTTCAAGAAAATCTTAGATGGTGAGGTCCAAAATGATATATTTTTGTGTCGATTTGGCGTGGAATGGCCCAGCATCGTCCGATTAGCCTTAGTGGCATAACGTGACATTAAACAAACAAACTTATTGATATTTGAATATTAAAATATGCTTTATATAATACTAATACAGTGAAACCTCTAAATAGGGGACAGCCATGGTGACTCAATTATTGTCCGTTAATGAGAGGTGTCCTTAAAGAAGAGGTTTTTTTTAAATTTTGTTTATTTAAACGCATACATAAAACAGTAAGTACCTACATATTCGTGTATGTAGATGCAATAGTGGTTCATTGGTTCAAATTAAAATACATACAATGCTTTTATTGAAAAATGGTTTTATAGCAAACAAAAACTGAATTTAGGTACATACTGTAAAAACTTACTAAAGAAATTTCACTCACAATTTGATAGATTTGATTTGAAGATTATTACAATTTAGTTTTACCATAACAAAATAAAGGTCTCAATAAAACAATTATATAAAAGAGAGCAAACTGAAGAAATGTCTAAGTACCAGCGGGTTTAAAAAACTTTCCAAAGTTAATTGCCTTACATTTTTTTGATGATTAGAATCTAATAGGATCTGTTCACTTGGCCGAGCACTTTTTCGTACTCATCAATGATTTTCTTTTAACGAAAACCTTTTACGTGTTGGAGACATGTTGGTAGTTCAAAGATTTTCAATAAACTGGTTCAAAATGAAAATAAATGTTCACCCTACGCAATGTTCTGTAGAAAAGGGGGAAGGACAGGAAGTGACTCTGTTTACTGAGTATTAGATGAATTGGACTAAAGACTTAAGCATTATCGGAAAATGTTTTAAACAAATTTTACACTGTCCTTTAACTAGAAGTCTGAAAACCCATTTTCAGGCAATTTTCTCTGACCGTGTCCTCTATCTAGAGTGTCCCTTAAAAAGAGGTTTCAAAAGCATTGTTTCCGTATATCCAGCGCCAGTGCAATTGAAAGTTGTCCCATAAACAGAGGTGTCCTTTAATGGGAGTGGTCCTTAACGAGAGGTTTCACTGTACATCTGAAGGGCCATGGGGAAAAACCACGGTAGTCCAAACTGGTCCATTCTGAGAAAAATGAAATTTAAAGTTTGTGGTCATCTTGATCCATTTTCCGAAAGTAAACATATTCCTCTAACCCAGATAATTGTTTACCAATGTACTAAATTTCCAAAACCAAATATTAGTTTAAATGATAATGAAATAAGAAAACATCACCAAACTGCTCATTGTTGGCGGGAAAAACCACGATAGTCCATTGCTTATTTGTTTGTGACCCGTAAATTATTATTACTTTTTTGGGTAAACAAACAAAACAATAATACTTTAAATTACAAATTTATTTCCCTATTCTGTCTACTTTTTGTGTGATCGATAGTTATGTTACCCGCGTTGATCTTTTGGCCCCACCCCAGTAATAATTAAACTTTTATTAATGAACCGGACTCGAGTTTCATGAATTGACAAAAAAGCCTTCAAACAAACTTGAATATCACTGTATTGATAATTATTGTTCTCATTTTTCACTGTAACTTTATAAACATAAGAAGATTAATCTTGTATAGATACCTCAGATTTTTTTCTGGGACGATGACTTTGGATTGGTATAATTTGGAATAATTGGATTGGTATAACAGTTATGAGATCGCTAAGGAAGGCACTTTGCTCACCTCTTGACGACATATTATTAAGATTAGATAATATTTCGTTTCTTGCAGATAAATGAACGTTTTCGAAACTCTTAAATCGTTTACAAAACAGTTTTCTCCTCACTCGTGATTTGAAAGTCTGAGTTTTTTCATGACATCAGACATTCGTCTGTTTTTTTTTTTTTTTTTTTTTTTGTTAATTGTGTTCACTTTTATTCATCTTCACCTGAACTAAAGTCACTGTTTTCATATAAACTTCAACCTCAGAAATGGACTACTGTTAATCTTTCCCCGAAACTCAGAACTTCAGCTGTTTTCCCCCCTTGTTTCTCGACTATCATTTTTTTCTCGACTGTAACAAGTATGAAAAGAAAGTACACTTCCCCCACTTTTCCCTCTGACCCTTCATCTATTAAATGAATAAAATGTATTCATGTCTAGCATTTGTTTCTCATATTTTCTGGAGAGGTGGACTACCTCTTAGCAAACAGTTCTAACGAAGCCTACTAAAACGCAGATATAATTGCAGATAACTAGAAGGCAGCGGCAGAGGAGATGTATAATTTAGAAGGCAACGATCCCCCCCCCCCCCCCCACAATATAATTATACAGGCACAGATGCGGTGACTACGAACTCCTCTAGGACGGACGATGACTGCCGCCCGGACAGCAAGCAGGAGTCGGCCCCAGAACTGGGATAAGTGGACGGGTATATTAGGGCTAATTCCTCTCCCTTATACGGCCGCTCCTGCACCGTTAGCTCCCGGCTTTCGGTGGGAATTTTTTTTCTTTTTTTTTTTTTTTTTTTTTTGCCTCAACTTTAAGTGTAAATATTTAATGTGAATGACGCTCGGTGATTTTGTAAAAAATAAAAAAAGGTGTCCTATCGTTGCATACCCCTTACTCCTTTTAAGTACCTCGTACCTCAAAAACAACCCATGGGTGTCACTCAACTATTGCTCATAATTAAAGCTCGGAATTCCGTGCAGTAAACATTTGAAAACGTGCAATAAAAACTTCCAAACGGTGCATTATAAAATTCAAAACGTGCAAAAACATGCAATAAAAATGTTTTTATTCCACTTGAAAATCAGGCATTAAATTATTATTGTGAACAAATAATAGCTACTTTGGAAAAAAGTAAGTAGCGGAGAGTAAATTCAAATAGAAACTCTTTTATTTTTACAGATTGTTTTTACTTTCACTTACGTATATATGAAATATATAGTAAGTGGAAGTATTGCGATCGTGAAAATTTTCGACTTCCGGTTTTCAACGGAAATACACGTTTTGGGGTCCCCTGAGTCAAAATAACCAAGTCCCGCGAAATGGTCTGTGTGTGTGTGTGTGTGTGTGTATGTAAACAGACTAAACTTTTTGAATTAAATTAAACGATTTTGATTAAAGTGAGTATTTGATCTATTTATATGCCTGAAATATGACTGTAAAAATTTCATCAAAATTGATCAACCGGAGGGGGGACTTTACTTAATAAATTTTGTATCATTTTCACATGTTTTTTTTATTTACTCAAAAACGGTTTTAACGATTTTGATCAAACTTGGTATTGGATGTATTTATATGCCATAGATGTGATAACCAACATTTCATCACAATTGATCAACCGGAGGGGGGACTTTACTTAATAAATTTTGTATCATTTTCACGTGTTTTTTTATTTACTCAAAAACGGTTTTAACGATTTTTATCAAACTTGGTATTTGATGTATTTATATGCCCGAGATATGACTGTACAAATTTCATCAAAATTGATCTACGGGAGGGGGGACTTTACTTAATAAATTTTGTATCATTTTCACGGGGTTTTTTATTTACTCAAAAACAGCTTTAGCGATTAACAAAAATAAGATATGAATGTAGAAAAATGCGTGACTTTGGGAAATGATATTTAGCAAAACACGTCAATTTCTAATCTAAGTAAGTTGGTAAGTGAAAGTTGTGTGTTGCGCGCACGCACCAGATTTTTATAATATTGGTTTTGGTATAATCACTGAATTTTGGATCTTTTTTATAAAACTATTGATATATTTTTGAAAAAAAAATCCGGTAAAAAAATCGGAACAGTATGATGTGGAAGATGTGGAATACAGAGTAAAATACTCGCATGTGAGCTGTAATTACATATATTAGAAATAAGAAGATCTTAAAAAATGGAACATACTGATCAAATTATGGAATCACTAGATGCAATACCGGTGCGTAGGCTTATTTTTAAATCACTCTGGTGACACGTAAAACCCCTGTTACCGTTCTAGGGTTAAAAATATTAGATTCTTGGGCTACAGCGGGTATCAATTTGTGATTTACAGAACACTACACAACCATCCCTATGAGTTCAGGATATTTTTCAATCCATCCCTCAGTTTTCGAAGACACACTTGTTCCCATTTTAGGCTTTTCTAGTAACAATTGATACTGACAAAACGATGGGAATTGAGAAACAAAATGTAAACATCCAGGAACCACTGAGCCCTCATTTCTGGGAAATCTAAGGTTTGTGTTGGTTTACACCTCTCAAGTCCCCATTATTTTTTTTTCTATGATATTTACAATTATTATTCCGCTATTATTTTGATGTGTATTAAAGATAATTACAATTTGTGATATATTTTTTCTTCAAAATATCAAATGATGCAATTTCGAGCAATAAAAATTCAAAACGTGCACGTTCGTGCAGTAAACCCCAAAACGTGCAATTTCGTGCAGTATAAAACTTCATTAAAACATCCCATTAGGCTTGATTCGGATAAGTAACTTGAGTTCGCTCTATTCTGACTATCCAAAAAAAGTATGCAATTGCACGGGAATCCGAGCTCTACTTATAATTTAGCAGATCTCGAGACCATCTTTTTTTCAGTGGTTTAGGAAGATTGTCCGGAATCAAGATAAAGCAAGGTTGGAATCATGTGAGTTGGGATGATTTAGGTCGCTGACAAAAGAGACATTAAGTTATTTATGCATAATTTTACTTGGGACACGACTAAGGATTTTGGATTGTAGGGATTCGATTGTTCGGTGGAACCCCAGAGTTCGTATAGAAGCATAGGAGGATCCATCCGGTTATAAAAGGGGACTGCAATCCCCACAATTTTTCTTCATGGTCAGTCCATCTGCTTTTTTACATTTATGCTTCTTTCCTACAACTAAAATTCTACTTTTTCTGCTTATCATTTTTCCTTTACCTTACTTCCTGGGGTCACCTGTGGTTAAAAGTTTAAAGGAAGTAAATAATCCTTGACTATGCCGTCCCTCATATAGGACATAAAATGGAGATCCCGATCCTATACGATGTACGGTACTCGTTAAAGATTCCTATCCTAATTAAATCTATATAGGCAAAATTTAGGACTTCCAATGTTGCATTTTCTAGAGGGGGTGATGCCGCCCTCTCCCTGGATCCGCCAATGTATAGAAGGTGGCTAAAAAGAAGCTGGATGAGAGACCTCTTCTTTCCTAATGTTTAAAATGCCTGTCAAATCATTTCCTTTATTTACTCACATTCGCTGATGACTGACTTTGGAGCTTCATGACAGATTTGATTGCTGCATCCAATTCAAGCAAGCCCAAAATCATTTTAATAACCTTTTTATGTTAAGTTAATACTAATATCTTAATATATTTGGGAATTTATTGTTGATGGTCTGATATGTGGCCGAATCGTCGACAATAAAAACATGCCTTCCTCATTGTAAAATTTCGTTGATATTTTTATTCTAAAACATTAAAAAAATATATATGTTTATATTTTTAGTTTTACTTGCCCGCCATAGAAAACTTTAGGCTGCCATATTGTATCTATGGCGGACCTTTAAGGTGATTACTTTGACGTGCACGCTACTGCCGCCTGTAATATAGTAGTAATTACTAAAGTACCCCTCCATACTAATAATAATTACAATATGGCGTGGCAGTGGATAATATTTCAGGCCCAACTCGGGGAGCGGATTAGGATTAGTTAACTTGAATATCTCTCAGTTATTCTTATAATGCTAAAGTTATTCTTCTAGTTTATAACGTAATGTTTCTATTTTCATTCTTCATTTTCTAATGAACAGGGGCGGATTCAGCACGAGATTCGGGGGGGGGGGACTCCTGAATCACAAATAAATATGTCCTGCTTGCATTAATATGCACGCTTAATAGTATGATTTATTTTGGTTGGCGACGATCCAGAGAACGGCTCTGCTGCGGATCACCAGAGCGTACCGGACTCAGTCTCATGAGGCGGCGCAGGTATTAGCAGGGGCGGTACCTCTCGACCTCCTACTGCAACAAGATATATATCGATACAGATTAAAGAAGGAAGGCACCGCAGGACTCCCGACACACATTAAAGTGTTAAATAAATAAAAAGTATGATTTATTTTGACCTCAATCCCAACCATTTCCTCTTTATTAAAGTTTTAGATTTTTTTATTTTTAAATCCAAACAAGAAGCCAGTGTCATGCTGTACATGTCGGTCGCTGATGCAGCGCTCTGATACCTATAGATCAAATTTTCTGAATTTTTCCTAAAAAGTAAACCAGGCATAACATCACTGAAAGGTCAACTGGAGAGAGTGACGTGAACTAAAAAAAGATACGCAATTTAGGGAAAAAAGAAAAAAACGTGACTCCTAGGTTGCACAGAAACTCACATAACTCTAATAACAAAAGAAATGTCCAGGTAAAGAAGAAAGGGACAATGAACAGGTGAAAGAGAAATATCGAACAGTACCAGGGGAGGGATGTAAACCAATCTATCTGTGTAGCCCAAAAGTTATAGTGTACACCCTTCCTATTTATAGCAGTATATATATATATATATATACAGGGTGACATGCTACTCGTGCGACAAACTTCACCAGTAGATTCTCCACCATAAAATGAATAAAAAAGTTCATATTGACCATGGTCCGATTTTCAACCATTTCGGAATAATTTCGCTTTTTATCGATTTTGAAAGATATCACGACCTGGCATCGGAAAACCGTGATATCTGTAAATCTGAAAATTTCTCCGAAAAGCTGATAGCACCGTTGAAATCTACATTAATTGTTCAATAATAAAATGGCTATTTCAAAATTTTTGGTCCAACTTTTTTGTGTTTTATTTCAGCCAGAACTATAAAATAAGTGAAACATTTTATAAATCGGAAAGTGTTTAACGTAATCCAGAGTTTCCAATTTAAATTTCAAAAGGTAGCAAATTTGAGGGAAAATACCTCATTTAATAACGCTTCTAACGCACCCTTCATTTTTTTAATTTGGTCTTTCTAAGACCAAGATATGGATGACAGAAAGAGAAAAAATGATGGTTCAAGGATTGTTAATCTTTGAGAATTTACATTTTAAATTTGAAACAAAACTAATACCACTCACCAATATCTTTAAAATAAATTTATTATTAATCATTTTATTTATGTTCAAATTGGAAGCCGTTCTCTGCAATACGCAAACGTGCCCGTTTTCTAATACTCCCAACTGTCACACCAAAAGTGAGAAAACGTCGAAGTTTTACGGAACTTTTTTTACAATTGAGGAGAAACATAATTTTTCAGTACGATGGTGCGTCTCCTAACTCCTCTGGAATAGTTCAGGCGTATTTGAACAGAACATTCGAAACGTGGATCGGTCGTGGTGGGACAGTTCTATGGCCACCAAGATCTCCTGATCTCAGCCCCATGGAATATTTCGTCTGTGGATATCTCAAGGAACTGGTCTATCGCACTGAAGTGACAAACATAGAAAATTTGAGAGCATGGATCTTCGCCGCTGCTGAAAAACTTCGACGTTTTCTCACTTTTGGTGTTACAATTGGAAGTATGAGAAAACGGGCACGTTTGTGTATTGCAGAGAACGGCTTCCAATTTGAACATAAATAAAATGATTAAAAATAAATTTATTTTAAAGATATTGGTGAGTGGTATTAGTTTTTTCAAATTTAAAATGTAAATTCTCAAACATTAACAATCCTTGAACGATAATTTTTTCTCTTTTTGTCATCCATATCTTGGTCTTAGAAAGGCCAAATTAAAAAATGAAGGGTGCGTTAGAAGCGTTATTAAATGAGGTATTTTCCCTCAAATTTGCTGCCTTCTGAAACTAAAATTAGAAACTCTGTATTATGTTAAACACTTTCCGATTTATAAAATTTTTCACTTATTTTATAGTTCTGGCTGAAATAAAACATAAAAAAATTGGACCAAAAATTTTGAAATGGCCATTTTATTATTGAACAATTAATGTAGATTTCAACGGTGCTATCAGCTTTTCGGAGATTTATTTAAAGATATCATTTATTATATTTAAAGATATCACGGTTTTCCGATGCCAGGTCGTGGTATCTTTCAAAATCGATAAAAAGCGAAATTATTCCGAAATGGTTGAGAATCGGACCATGGTCAATATGAACTTTTGTATTTATTTTATGGTGGAGAATCTACTGGTGAAGTTTGTCGCACGAGTAGCATGTCACCCTGTATATGTATATGTATATATATATATATATATATATATATATATATATATATATATATATATATACATATAAATAAATAAATAAATAAAAATCTCGTGTCCCGATGTTTGAGATCCCGAGATAAAATCCGAAAGTACTCAGCCGATATGCATATAGACACTGGGCCATAATATCCCTGTTGGAACTCGGTTGTATTAGTACTAAGCTGCTATGCGAATACGTGAGGAAATAAAGTGATATTTATTTATTAAAAAAGTTGATGATGACGCGACCGACTTTACGGTAGCATGTCCCCTTCACGCAAGCTGCCCTCTTTAATAACGAAACAAGATAACGTGAACCGCTATAACACAGGAAACCCAGTTCATGCCACCGTGAAATTTTATTTATAATGTGTTTCTTTTTTCTCAGGAGCTTTATCGCATATCGCCCTAGTTAACTTATTGACACGGTTAAGTTATCCTTTTTTTTTTAAAGTGTACAGTTTTATTAATTAGCAACGCACGTAGAATTTTTTAGATAAAAATTACACGATGCTACTTCTGAGCGTGGCCTATTTCGGGAGGTGGTTTAAGCGGACTCTCATCGCATCCTTTTCAGTTAAAAAGTGCCTTGATTAGTTATTCGGTCCTTCTTATTACAAGGTGATAATCTCATTAAAAAAAAGTTGGTGCTGACTTTGATACAGGGGGTTAAGGACCCCCCCCCCCCACAAATTTCGTGCTGAATCCGCCTCTGTACATTAGAAGAATGAATAATGAAAATAGAAACATTATGTCCATACTACAGGAACATATAAACTAAGGGCCGGGATAGCCGAGCGTGTTTGAGCTCGACCCGCTTTGGCATGCTCGGGCCGAACGGTGGCGGTTCGAATCCGCCCTGGGATGGTTGACTTTTATTTCGTGGAGGCCCCACAGAATAAATCTCGACCTACCCGCCATGGTTAGGATAGGTTGATTACACCTCTAGAGTAACCTCCCGTATGAACACAAATGGGGTACCCAACAAAAAAATATATATAAACTAGAAGAATAACTTTAGAAAAAAAAAAAAAAATCTGGTGCGTGCGCACACACAACTTTCACTTACCAGCTTACTTAGATAAGAAATTGACGTGTTTTGTTAAATATCATTTCCCAATGTCACACAGTTTTCTACATTTATATCTTATTTTTGTCAATCGTTAAAGCCGTTTTTGAGTAAATAAAAAAAAACACGTGAAAATAATACAAAATTTATTAAGTAAAGTCCCACCTCCGGTTAATCAATTTTAATGAAATTTTAACAGTAATATCTCGGGCATATACATACATCAAATACCCAGTTTGATCAAAATCGTTAGAGCCGATTTAGAGTAAATAAAAAAAAAAAAAACGTGAAAATGTTACAAAATTTATTAAGTAAAGTCCCACCTCCGGTTAATCAATTTTGATGAAATTTTTACAGTCATATCTCGGGCATATTAATACATCAAATACTCAACTTAATCAAAATCGTTTGAGCCGTTTTTGAGAAAATCGAAAAAAACCTAAAAAGTTATTAAGTAAAGTACCCCCTCCCTTTAAGTAATTTTGATGAAATTTACGCTGTCACATCGCGGGCATATACCTACACTAAATACCCAATTTCAGGATCGCACGGTTTATAGTTTTTGAGATAGTCTGTTCACACACACAGACCATTTCGCGGGACTTGGTCATTTCGACTCAGGGGACCCCAAAACGTGTATTTCCGTTGAAAACCGGAAGTAGAATTTTTTCACGATCGCAATACTTCCACTTACTATATATTTCATATATAGGTAAGTGAAAGTAAAAAAAAAAATCTGGTGCGTGCGCGCAACACACAACTTTCACTTACCAACTTACTTAGATTAGAAATTGACGTGTTTTGCTAATAACCATTTCCCAAAGTCACACATTTTTCTACATTCATATCTTATTTTTGTTAATCGTTAAAGCCGTTTTTGAGTAAATAAAAAACCCGTAAAAATGATACAAAATTTATTAAGTAAAGTCCCCCCTCCCGTAGATCAATTTTGATAAAATTTTTACAGTCACATCTCGGGCATATAAATACATCAAATACCAAGTTTGATCAAAATCGTTAAAACCGTTTTTGAGTAAATAAAAAAAACACGTGAAAATGATACAAAATTTATTAAGTAAAGTCCCCCCTCCGGTTAATCAATTTTGATGAAATTTTTACAGTCATATCTTCGGCATATAAATACATCAAATACCAAGTTTGATCAAAATCGTTAAAACCGTTTTTGAGTAAATAAAAAAAACACGTGAAAATGATACAAAATTTATTAAGTAAAGTCCCCCCTCCCGTAGATCAATTTTGATGAAATTTTTACTGTCACATCGCGGGCATATACCTACACTAAATACCCAATTTCAGGATCGCACGGTTTATAGTTTTTGAGATAGTCTGTTCACACACACAGACCATTTCGCGGGACTTGGTCATTTCGACTCAGGGGACCCCAAAACGTGTATTTCCGTTGAAAACCGAAAGTAGAATTTTTTCACGATCGCAATACTTCCACTTACTATATATTTCATATATAGGTAAGTGAAAGTAAAAAAAAAAATCTGGTGCGTGCGCGCAACACACAACTTTCACTTACCAACTTACTTAGATTAGAAATTGACGTGTTTTGCTAATAACCATTTCCCAAAGTCACACATTTTTCTACATTCATATCTTATTTTTGTTAATCGTTAAAGCCGTTTTTGAGTAAATAAAAAACCCGTAAAAATGATACAAAATTTATTAAGTAAAGTCCCCCCTCCCGTAGATCAATTTTGATAAAATTTTTACAGTCACATCTCGGGCATATAAATACATCAAATACCAAGTTTGATCAAAATCGTTAAAACCGTTTTTGAGTAAATAAAAAAAACACGTGAAAATGATACAAAATTTATTAAGTAAAGTCCCCCCTCCGGTTAATCAATTTTGATGAAATTTTTACAGTCATATCTTCGGCATATAAATACATCAAATACCAAGTTTGATCAAAATCGTTAAAACCGTTTTTGAGTAAATAAAAAAAACACGTGAAAATGATACAAAATTTATTAAGTAAAGTCCCCCCTCCCGTAGATCAATTTTGATGAAATTTTTACAGTCACATCTCGGGCATATAAATACATCAAATACCAAGTTTGATCAAAATCGTTAAAACCGTTTTTGAGTAAATAAAAAAAACACGTGAAAATGATACAAAATTTATTAAGTAAAGTCCCCCCTCCGGTTAATCAATTTTGATGAAATTTTTACAGTCATATTTCGGGCATATAAATCGATCAAATACTAAGTTTAATCAAAATCGTTAGAGCCGTTTTTGAGAAAATCGAAAAAAACGTAAAAAATTATTAAATAAAGTACCCCCTCCCTTTGAGCAATTTTGATGAAATTTTTGCTGTCACATCGCGGGCATATACCTACACTAAATACCCAATTTCAGGTTCCCACGGTTTATAGTTTTTGAGCTAGTCTGTTCACATACACACACACACACACACACACAGACCATTTCGCGGGACTTGGTTATTTCGACTCAGGGAGTCCCAAAACGTTTATTTCCGTTGAAAACCGGAAGTCGAAAATTTTCACGATCGCAATACTTCCACTTACTATATATTACATATATAGGTAAGTGAAAGTAAAAAAAATCTGGTGCGTGCGCGCAACACACAACTTTCACTTACCAACTTACTTAGATTAGAAATTGACGTGTTTTGCTAATTATCATTTCCCAAACTCACAGATTTTTCTAAATTCATATCTTATTTTTGTTAATCGTTAAAGCCGTTTTTAAGTAAATAAAAAAACCCGTGAAAATGATACAAAATTTATTAAGTAAAGTCCCCCCTCCCGTAGATCAATTTTGATGAAATTTTTACAGTCATATCTCGGGCATATAAATACATCAAATACCAAGTTTGATCAAAATCGTTAAAACCGTTTTTGAGTAAATAAAAAAAACATGTGAAAATGGTACAAAATTTATTAAGTAAAGTCCCCCCTCCCGTAGATCAATTTTGATGAAATTTTTACAGTCACATCTTGGGCATATATATACATCAAATACCAAGTTTGATCAAAATCGTTAAAACCGTTTTTGAGTAAATAAAAAAAAACACGTGAAAATGATACAAAATTTATTAAGTAAAGTCCCCCCTCCCGTAGATCAATTTTGATGAAATTTTTACAGTCATATCTCGGGCATATAAATACATCAAATACCAAGTTTGATCAAAATCGTTTAAACCGTTTTTGAGTAAATAAAAAAAACATGTGAAAATGGTACAAAATTTATTAAGTAAAGTCCCCCCTCCCGTAGATCAATTTTGATGAAATTTTTACAGTCACATCTTTGGCATATAAATACATCAAATACCAAGTTTGATCAAAATCGTTAAAACAGTTTTTGAGTAAATAAAAAAAACACGTGAAAATGATACAAAAATTATTAAGTAAAGTCCCCCCTCCCGTAGATCAATTTTGATGAAATTTTTACAGTCACATCTTGGGCATATAAATACATCAAATACCAAGTTTGATCAAAATCGTTAAAACCGTTTTCGAGTAAATAAAAAAAACACGTGAAAATGATACAAAATTTATTAAGTAAAGTCCCCCCTCCGGTTAATCAATTTTGATGAAATTTTTACAGTCATATTTCGGGCATATAAATCGATCAAATACTTAGTTTAATCAAAATCGTTAGAGCCGTTTTTGAGAAAATCGAAAAAAACCTAAAAAGTTATTAAGTAAAGTACCCCCTCCCTTTAAGTAATTTTGATGAAATTTATGCTGTCACATCGCGGGCATATACCTACACTAAATACCCAATTTCATGATCGCACGGCTTATAGTTTTTGAGCTAGTCTGTTCACACACAGACACACAGACACACACACACACACACACACACACAGACCATTTCGCGGGACTTGGTTATTTCGACTCAGGGGGTCCCAAAACGTGTATTTCCGTTGAAAACCGGAAGTCGAAATTTTTCACGATCGCAATACTTCCACTTACTATATATTTCATATATAGGTAAGTGAAAGTAAAAAAAAATCTGGTGCGTGCGCGCAACACACAACTTTCACTTACCAACTTACTTAGATAAGAAATTGACGTGTTTTGTTAAATATCATTTCCCAAAGTCACACATTTTTCTATATTCATATCTTATTTTTGTTAATCGTTAAAGCCGTTTTTGAGTAAATAAAAAAAACACGTGAAAATGTTACAAAATTTATTAAATAAAGTCCCCCCTCCGGTTAATCAATTTTAATGAAATTTTAACAGTCATATCTCGGACAAATACATACATCAAATACCCAGTTTGATCAAAATCGTTAAAGCCGATTTAGAGTAAATAAAAAAAACACGTGAAAATGTTACAAAATTTATTAAGTAAAGTCCCCCCTCCGGTTAATCAATTTTGATGAAATTTTTACAGTTATATCTCAGGCATATTAATACATCAAATACTCAGTTTAATCAAAATCGTTAGAGCCGTTTTTGAGAAAATCGAAAAAAACCTAAAAAGTTATTAAGTAAAGTACCCCCCCCCCCCCTTTAAGTAATTTTGATGAAATTTACGCTGTCACATCGCGGACATATACCTACACTAAATACCCAATTTCATGATCGCACGGTTTATAGTTTTTGAGCTAGTCTGTTCACACACACACACACACACACACACAGACACACACACACACACACACACACACACACACAGACCATTTCGCGGGACTTGGTCATTTCGACTCAGGGGACCCCAAAACATGTATTTCCGTTGAAAACCGGAAGTCGAAATTTTTCACGATCGCAATACTTCCACTTACTATATATTTCATATATAGGTAAGTGAAAGTAAAAATCTGGTGCGTGCTCGCAACACACAACTTTCACTTACCAACTTACTTAGATAAGAAATTGACGTGTTTTGTTTGTCATTTCCCAAAATCACACATTTTTCTACATTCATATCTTATTTTTATTAATCGTTAAAGCCGTTTTTGAGTAAATAAAAAACCCCGTGAAAATGATACAAAATTTATTAAGTAAAGTCCCCCCTTCGGTTGATCAATTTTGATGAAATGTTTGGCTATCACTTATTTGGCATATACATACATCAAATACCCAGTTTGGTCACAATCATGAAAGCCGTTTTTGAGTAAATAAAAAAAGCACGTAAAAATGATACAAAATTTATTAAGTAAAGTGCCCCCTGCGGTTGATCAATTTTGATGAAATTTTTACAGACATATCTCGGGTATATAAGTAGATCAAATACTAAGTTTAATCAAAATCGTTAGAGCCGTTTTTGAGAAAATCAAAAAAACACGTGAAAATGTTACAAAATTTATTAAGTAAAGTCCCCCCTCCGGTTAATAAATTTTGATGAAATTTTTACAGTCATATCTCGGTCATATAAATACATCAAATACCCAGTTTGATCAAAATCGTTAAAGCCGATTTAGAGTAAATAAAAAAAACACGTGAAAATGTTACAAAATTTATTAAGTAAAGTCCCCCCTCCGGTTAATCAATTTTGATGAAATTTTTACAGTCATATCTCGGGCA
This sequence comes from Aelia acuminata, assembly GCA_911387785.2. Taxonomy (NCBI): domain Eukaryota; kingdom Metazoa; phylum Arthropoda; class Insecta; order Hemiptera; family Pentatomidae; genus Aelia; species Aelia acuminata. The sequence continues at coordinate 3,812,103 of OU426982.1, read as the reverse complement.
TATAAATAGATGAAATACTCAGTTTAATCAAAATCGTTAGAGCCGTTTTTGAGAAGATCGAAAAAAACCTAAAAAGTTATTAAATAAAGTACCCCCTCCCTTTGAGCAAATTTGATGAAATTTTTGCTGTCACATCGCGGGCTTATACATACTCTAAATACCCAATTTCAGGTTCGCACGGTTTATAGTTTTTGAGCTAGTCTGTTCACACACACACACCCACACACAGACACACAGACACACAGACACACACACACACACACACACACACACACACACACACACACACACACACACACACACACACACAGACCATTTCGCGGGACTTGGTCATTTCGACTCAGGGGACCCCAAAACGTGTATTTCCGTTGAAAACCGGAAGTCGAATTTTTTCACGATCGCAATACTTCCACTTACTATATATTTCATATGTAGGTAATTGAAAGTAAAACACGTTAAAATGATGCAAAATTTATTAAGTAACGTCCCCCCTCCCTTTGAGCAATTTTGATGAAATTTTTGCTGTTACATCGCGGGCATATACCTACACTAAATACCAAATTTCAGGTTCGCTCGGCTTATAGTTTTTGAGCTAGTCTGTTCACACACACACACACCATTGCGGGACTTCGTCATTTGGACTCAGGGGACCCCAAAACGTGTATTTCCGTGAATTTTTCACGATCGCAATACTTCCACTTACTATATATTTTATTGAGTGAAAGTTAAAAGAAGTCTTTTCACGTACGTATTGCCATACCGGGAGCTCGGGCCAAACTGTGTACGGAATTAGACGATAGTGCCCGACTAATACGCCTTTTGTGTACGTGGCTAATACTCTTAAATGTATACATGCTATTGCCTAGTACACTAAAATATTTACGTATTGGCCACAACAATGTTTGATACATGGTATAAGTTGTTTTGACAATATGAAAATGGGTGATGAAAACCTATGATGAGAAAGGGAAAAATGATAATTGATAACTTAAATCATTTATCTATAAGTACAGTCCATTAGTGTGATAACTAAATATTTGCAGCCATTTAATTCTGAACTTATCTTAACTAAAAATGTTGGGTTCTTTTATCCTTTTGGCTGAATATGTCAACTGCCTAATCAGCATCGCTCAGAACTTGCCTAGCAGCAGTGTTACCGTAATAAAATAAAAAAGAAAGGTAACAATATCAAATCTGAAGCATAAACATATACTGTAACTGCTTAATATATCTTTTTCTATTCAGCCAATTAGTGCATGAACGCTGGGAAACTTAAGCTAAAATCCACCCTTTTACATGATCGCTACGATGTTTTGTAAACATACATAACTAAATGTATAACATTGATCTGTTGGAAGATTGACAATAGTCAAACAAGCTCGTTGATTGGTCAAATCTTGGGTCAAGCGGCCAATTTAAAAGAGCCGTATTCTCATTGGCCCAGCGTTGCTCTTGTTGCTAAATATTTAATTGAGCTGATTAACCCAGGCCACTCCGATATAGGACAAGTATTGTATATTGGAGAATAGGCTATGTAAAATTGATAGTACCGAACGAACGCTTGTTTCAATTAAAAAAAAAATATTAAAATGCTACCAGCAATATTCATAAGCAAATTTAGAAACAAAATTCGATTTTCATTTAACATGACGAATTTGATCAAAATCCGTTTTTGAGAAAATCGAAAATAACATAAAAATTAGGCAAAATTCATTAAAAAAGTACCCCCTCTCCTTCGACCAATTTTGATAAAATTTTAGCTGCACACACACACACGCACGCGCACAAACACACACACACACACACACACACAGACTCACACATACACACTCACACCGACCATTTCGCGGGACTTGGTTATTTGGACTCAGGGGACCCCATAACGTTTATCTCCGTTGAAAACCGGAAGTCGAAATTTTCACGATCGAAATATTTTCCTTACTATATATTTCATACTAGCATTCCCCGTCGCGGCTGTGCCCGCGAGCCTTTAAAATCAATTCTGTGATCATTATCTTGGTATTGTTATAATATAATAAGTTAACTGATGTTAAGTAGAATCGGAGCTTCCGGTAGGTGGAATGTTGGAGGGGGGAGCTGCCGGTAGAAGAGAGGGAGGCGCGCAATGGAGAGAGTTCACTAAAACCGCCGAAACAAAAAATTGCTTACTCGTCGTGAAAGCTTCATTTTCGGCTTTAAAACATGGCTTTCGACGCCCCATAGGAGCTTTCCAGTTAAACTCGGCGTATCAAGATCTTTAAAATGAGTCCAAATTAGATATTTTTTCTCGAAGTGCAAAAATAGATTTCCATTAAAGTTAAACGACAATTTCGCCATTTAAGCCCCTTTGGGGATACATTTTTGAAATTCCTTTCTTAGTGGTTACCTACATCGCGTTTAAAACCTAAATTCCGTACTTCAAGTTCCTATCATTAGTAGTTTTTGCTCTGCGTTGATTCTGTCAGTCAGGACAATATAGAGATATAGTTAAGTGAAAGTAAAAAATGGTTTGGGTCCATTAATATTGAGATCGATAGGCGGTGAAATAATGATTCACAGAAACATCAATTTTAAGCTACATTTTTTAAATGTAAACAGTTTAAAAATGTATCTAACGCCACTTTATGCCATGAAGGCTAATCGGACGATGCTACATTGAGAGTCCTAAATTTTGCCTATCCAGGTATAATTATATAATCTTTAAGGTGTACCTGGGCCTATCATAGCCAATGATATTTCACTCCCTAAAAAAAAAATCCTAGGGCCACCTCGGGACGCGAACCCGAGACCTTTAGTAGTGTAAGTTTCTATGCTAACCAATACACCACAGGTGACCCTCCCACCATTTGTTAGAGTTAATATACGTTCGGTTGTTGTATTGGCGAAAGGACTTCAATATGGAGGAAATGGGAAACATATGTTTTCGACATCATGGCAATAAGTCATTTTGTGAAATGTTCGTAGCATATTTCTTCCTCCCGCTGTGGAAAGAGGATCAAAACACACCCACTCAGAACGACGAGCGGTAAATACCAAACCGTCAATAAATAATTCTATTATCTAAACTGAAATTGTAAATGTCACACAGAACAGCCTTCAGAGCCTCTGTTATTTTATATCTCTTTGGCGGACTGAGCCTATGACGAGATACACGCTTCCCCTTTTAGCCCGTATTATGTTTAGGTTATCCCTTCACACTACCATACACACTGGCTCGAAAGCGGCACTAACGCCATCAACGAACAATGTAATCGGATACAATATCTGTTCGTGTTCGAATGCCTATTACATACTAGGAACACTGAGTTCCTGAAAAATCTGGTAGGATGCGCGCACACACAACTTTCACTTACCAACTTACTTTGAGTAGAAATTGACATGTTTTATTAGTTGCCATTCCTCAAAGTCACACATTTTTCCACATTCATTTAAGTACTTATTACTTTCACTTACCTATATATGAAATATATAGTAAGTGGAAGTATTGCGATCGTGAAAAATTTCGACTTCCGGTTTTCAACGGAAATACACGTTTTGGGGTCCCCTGAGTCCAATTAACCAAGTCCCGCGAAATGGTCTGTGTGTGTGTGTGTGTGTCTGTGTGTGTGTGAACAGACTAGCTCAAAAACTATAAACCGTTCGAACCTGAGATTGGGTATTTAGTGTATGTATATGCCCGCGATGTGACAGCAAAAATTTTATCAAAATTTCTCAAAGGGAGGGGGTACTCTGTTTAATAACTTTTTAAGTTTTTTTTCGATTTTCTCAAAAACGGCTCTAACGATTTTGATTAAACTGAGTATTTGATCTATTTATATGCCCAAGATATGACTGTGAAAATTTCATCAAAATTCTCAACCGGAAGGGGGACTTTACTTAATAAATTTTGTATCATTTTCAAGTGTTTTTTTTTTATTTACTCAAAAACGGCTTTTACGATTTTGATCAAACTGGGTATTTGATGTATGTATATGCCAAAGATGTGATAGCCAACATTTCATCAAAATTGATCAACCGGAGGGGGGACTTTACTTAATAAATTTTGTATTATTTTCACGTGTTTTTTTTTATTTACTCAAAAACGGTTTTCACGATTTTGATCAAACTGGGTATTTGATGTATGTATATGCCAAAGATTTGATAGCCAACATTTCATCAAAATTGATCAACCGGAGGGGGGACTTTACTTGATAAATTTTGTATCATTTTCACGTGTTTTTTTTATTTACTCAAAAACGGTTTTCACGATTTTGATCAAACTGGGTATTTGATGTATGTATATGCCAAAGATGTGATAGCCAACATTTCATCAAAATTGATCAACCGGAGGGGGGACTTTACTTAATAAATTTTGTATCAATTTCACGTGTTTTTTTAATTTACTCAAAAACGGCTTTCACGATTTTGATCAAACTGGGTATTTATGTATGTATATGCCAAAGATGTGATAGCCAAATTTCATCAAGATTGATCAACCGAAGGGGACACTTTATTTCATAACTTTTTTTCTAATTTTTAGATTATCTCAAAAACGGCTTTAACGATTTCCTTCATATTCATCATGTTTAATGAAAATTGAGTGTTATTTAATATCAGGTAAGCGTTATCATTATTAAAATGTTCTGAGGGGTTTATAGAGCAAATGAACACAAAAATAAGAAATGAATGTGGAAAATGTGTAACTTTGAGAAGTGGCTTTAACAAAACGCATTAATTTCTTATCTAAGTAAGTTGGTAAGTGAAAGTTGTGTGTTGCGCGCACGCACCAGATTTTTTTTCTTTGTATTTCCCCTCAAAATTATACTAAAATTGTTTATTGATAAATAAAAGTTTTTACTTGTGATAATTCGGCAATGCAAGCATAATACTTCAAGTCGTCTGATTTTATAATTCTCTCTTTCGTTGTTGAAAACTACCTTTAGTTACCATGAAACTAATGATTTCCATTAAATGAACAAAACATCTTTAATCATAAACAATCGTTTGTCATTAAAGGAGTACTGCGCATGCGTGGGCTCAACGCTGACGGAATATTTTTCATTTTTTTCATATTTCATACTTAAGCATTTCTTATTTTTAGGCGAAACGAGACACAGATAATTTCTCTATATAAACAAAAACAAAGGTACTTGATAGGAAACAAAAAAGGCCCCTTACCCATTTAAGCCCACTCAATACATTTCAATAATGATAAAGCTTGCCTGATATTAAAGAATACTTGATACTCATTAAACATGTTTTTTAATGTTATTTTATCAATATCATCAAAGCTATTCTTAAGAAAATCGTAAAAATGTGAAAAAAAAGTTATGAAATAAAATGCCTCCTCCGTTTGATCAATTTTGATGACATTTCTGCTATCATATCGCTGCGTATACATACATCAAATACCCAGTTTTTTCAAAATCGATATTGCTGTTTTTGAGAAAATCGAAAAAAACAAAGAATTATGAAATAAAGTACCCCTCCGTTTGACCAATTTTGATGAAATTTTGGCTGTCACATTCGGGCATGTAACACCCAATTTCAGGTTCATACGTTTATAGTTTTTGAGCTAGTCTTTTCACACAGACCATTCATTCTGCAGCCTCACAGCCCTTCATTTGGATCTGCCAATTAGCTTTTTTACCTTTATCTTCCTTTCCCACAACTAAAATTCGACTGGTTCTGCACATTATATGTTCTTGCTTCCTTACATTAAGGAAAGTCAAACTCTTATCTTTAAATGACGAAAATTTTTCCAAAGGCAGGGGCTGCAGCGAGTCACTTACAATGTTTTGCTGATTTCATTGTTGTTTAATTACTCAGGGAAAAGTAAGTTTAATATTTTCGGCAAACATTTTAAAGATTTGGGGTGGTGGAGATTTACATATGTCTTACCGTAGCGAACGTCAGATAGAGGAAAAACAGAGGTTAGTGACCAAAGCCAGGAGACATTGTCATTAAAGCAAGTCCTACACATCAAATGAGGGGAGTTTTCCGTTTTCCTGAGACTGATTTTTACTTTCACTTACCTATATATGAAATATATAGTAAGTGGAAGTATTGCGATCGTGAAAATTTTCGACTTCCGGTTTTCAACGGAAATACACGTTTTGGGGTCCCCTGAGTCAAAATAACCAAGTCCCGCGAAATGGTCTGTGTGTGTGTGTGTGTGTCTGTGTGTGAACAGACTATCTCAAAAACTATAAACCGTGCGAACCTGAAATTGGGTATTTAGAGTATGTATAAGCCCGCGATGTGACAGCAAAAATTTCATCAAATTTGCTCAAAGGGAGGGGGTACTTTATTTAATAACTTTTTAAGTTTTTTTCGATTTTCTCAAAAACGGCTCTAACGATTTTGATTAAACTGAGTATTTGATCTATTTATATGCCTGAAATATGACTAAAAATTTCATCAAAATTGATCAACCGGAGGGGGGACTTTACTTAATAAATTTTGTATCATTTTCACATGTTTTTTTTATTTACTCAAAAACGGTTTTAACGATTTTGATCAAACTTGGTATTTGATGTATTTATATGCCAAAGATGTGATAGCCAACATTTCATCACAATTGATCAACCGGAGGGGGCACTTTACTTAATAAATTTTGTACCATTTTCACATGTTTTTTTTATTTACTCAAAAACGGTTTTAACGATTTTGATCAAACTTGGTATTTGATGTATTTATATGCCCGAGATATGACTGTAAAAATTTCATCAAAATTGATCTACGGGAGGGGGGACCTTACTTAATAAATTTTGTATCATTTTCACAGGTTTTTTTATTTACTCAAAAACGGCTTTAACGATTAACAAAAATAAGATACGAATGTAGAAAAATGTGTGACTTTGGGAAATGATTATTAGCAAAACACGTCAATTTCTAATCTAAGTAAGTTGGTAAGAGAAAGTTGTGTGTTGCGCGCACGCACCAGATTTTTTACCTTTATCTTCCTTTCCCACATCTAAAATTCTACTTGTTCTGCACATTATATGTTCTTTAGCTTGCTTCCTTACATTAAGGAAAGTCAAACTCTATCTTTAAATGAGGAAAAATTTTCCAAAGGGAGGGGCTGCAGCGAGTCACTTACAATGTTTTGCTGATTTCATTGTTGTTTAATTACTCAGGGAAAAGTAAGTTTAATATTTTTTTGCAAACATTTTAAAGATTTGGGGTGGTGGAGATTTACATATTTCTTACCGTAGCGAACGTCAGATAGAGGAAAAACATTCAAATTTCTGATAAGCTGGACGAGGTTAGTGACCAAAGCCAGGAGACATTGTCATTAAAGCAAGTCCTACACATCAAATGAGGGGAGTTTTCCGTTTTTCTGACACTGATTTTTTTTTTTTTTTTTTTTTTTGGGTGAATTTGATTTTCTTAACGCTTTGGCTGCCATGTCACTTGAAATCGAATAACTGTTCTCTTTTCAGAGAACCAAATATTAAAATTAAGTCGAAACGAGAGCATGACTCTCATGTATTCTTTTTCGGCAGTCAAAGTGTTAAAGATCTAATTATTTGCCTGAGGAGGCATTTTAGTGTGAGCCACGCGCTGGCAAGTCCTACATATGAAATGAGGGGAGTTTTCCGTTTTTTTGAAACTGCTTTTTTACTTTTTGAGTAAATTTGAATTTTCAATTATTTTTTTATTAATAAAAATTAGCTATGTAGGGGAGAGCGGGGTTGGTTGGCAACAGTTCTCACGTTTTTGATTGTTGAGTCCTTCCTTTTAATATAATCCCAATAGGGCTGATACCATTGTAAACCACAAGTATTAGAGTACTTCAAGTATTTTTTCAATAAATAATATTTAACACTATGATCATAGAAAATTTAAGAATTCGTCAAGCCAGAGTATGCCAATTAACCCCCTGTGTGGGGCAGGTTGGCCTAGAAGGTGGTGTTGTTTGGCCATCTCATTCAAGTACTTCCTGACACATATTATTGTTATTAAAAGCTGCACTATAATGATATAATAATTTTGATCGGTTTTTAATAGCTATTAAGGGAAAACAGAATGACAAATGGCTGCATTCTACCATATTTATTTCAATTGAACAAAATTATATAACATTTCAAACAGCAGAAATTAGAAAATGTAATGGCTTAGAAGCATCATTGCGTTAGAACAATGTAAACAATTTTTTCATGAAACAAAACGAATTTAACACATCTTCAAAAACTTTAGGTAGGATAAATATTCTCTGGCCCTTCAATCACATCATGAGAAAGTGTCTGCGGTGCACTAGTTTCATTTTCATGGTAGCCAGGTGTGGCTGGTTCATCAATAAGCTTCGATTGCGGCTGAAGGTGATCTTTAGTGTCATTATCTTTTTCATTGTTCCTTAAGATTCCGTTTAAGATTGCCGTCACTTTCTGCATAGGAAATATTGCTCTCCTCCTCCTCGCTGGAGCTAAAGACAAGTGATAGTTTCACCTTTGTTTATGTTTACCTTACTTTCGTAAGTACTACGCTAACAAACCACAGTTGAAGATAGCCAACTAACCCCACAGGAGAAATCATATGAAAGATGGCTGCCAGGATAGGGGAGAACAACCAAACAAGAAACTGGTTAGTTGAAAGGTTAGGTTTTTCAAAGAAGTTTGGGGCTATGTGAACTGAATCGGAGTCAAATGTTTTACCATGTCTTAAAACAAAATTTACTGAAAATATAAAAATTTACTTGAATGATGTAAAATCAATCATTGAAGCACGCTCCTCTCTACACTGTTAGCAGGACAAGACTCCCGAGGTCTAGCGGGTCACATCCTAGGAGTGTGGCGCCTTCACAACAGGAGTGACGGAAATTATAAGCCAATAGTGTCTCCCCTATAGTGTTTTCTTAAAATTATAATTAAATTTCTTCTCAAATACAATGTCTTTTCTCTAACCTGGCTTTATAATACCCCTGAGGACCTGACAAGCACCTAGTCTCTTGCTACATATATTTAGTCCGGAATAAAACATTCCAAAATGGCCCAGCACATTCTTGTCGCATCCCTAAGATGTGATTATGTACTAATACAATTAGGTAACATTTCCAACAAATGTCTAGAACTGTTAGTTGTGACAGAAATAATAATTTGTTTTCGTTTCACATCACAATATCATTATCACTTGTATTTTAAGTTAATAACTATGTATATTAGTAATCTTAAATAAATATGGTATGGTAGAAAATAAATAAATGGTATGATAATTGGTTATTTCTTTTTGTTCTAGGCTCATGTTGTTTCTGCCTTCGAGCAATCTCTTTCAAACATGACACAACGGCTTCAACAACTCACTGCCACTGCTGAGAAAAAAGTTTGTACAAATTCAGTTTTCAAATTTTTTTTTTTTTTAATTTATAATATTTATCATGTTCAGTATTTGTATTATAATAAGTGTAGCAGTACATTAGCAATCGATGAACTATAATTTTTCATTTTATAGAGGTTTCATTATTCTTAACTGCTATAAGAGATATTCTGACATATTGATAATTTTATTTTTGTTTTTTCAATTAAGAAAGTTTAATGTTATTGTTGATTTAATCTTACGTCTTTATTAGATTATTGTGAAGCTTTTTCGTGTGTGAAATAACACATGATTTATTTAGTTAAAACGTTTATTTCAGTGTCTCTTAATATATATACATGATATATATATTTTAATATGGTTTTGTTTTGAAAAGCTAATGTTTTCAAAAATAGCTATATATTCAAGTGAAAACAATAATAACTTTATCGCAACAGAAATTCGAAGAATAAGTATTGAACTAAATCTTAGTTATTATTTCTCATATATATATCACCATTAGTTAACTATTAAAAATCACATCGAACCCATCATAGAATAAAGTTACAACTTAAAAAATGAATTCGTTGGGAAATCTAATAAAGCTTTTGTTCTGCCTTTTTTAATACCCTTGAACCAAGACCAAACACCATCGTTCAGGTAGTGGGGGAGTTTATTAGAGTTACCCTTCTATATTATGTACAAAATAGGCAACTTCCTCATTGTAATACTGTTGCTAATTCTTATTTCTTAAAAAAATATCTATCGATTGCCAAATTATGTAACCGTAAAATTGAAAGTTCTTTTATGAAAGGAAGAAAAACAAATCATGGAAATCATACCAGAAAAAATGATTTTATATCAATTTGAATTTGTCACATGGTTTAGTTTATTTTTATAATAACGAAATTTAATGATTTGAAAAAATAATTATTTATGTTGCTTATTTGCTTATTCTCAGATTATACTACAATTAGGTAACTGATTAATATCCCTGGGAATCCGTCATTTATAATATTACTATTTAGAACAGGAAATGGTTGGGGGTGCGGTCAAAATAAGTAGCGCAAATATGTGAGATTTACATATTTTATTGACCAAAATTTTAGGTCATCATCAGGGCTAAATGAGAAAAACCAAAAAACAACAAATCAGAGGAATTATGTAAACAAATATTAAATGTATGTGAAACATTAAACAAAATTAAATAAATCAGATAAAAATAATTTTTAAATGCTACAAACAATTTTACATTTATTTTTATCTAATTTATTTAATTTTGTTTAATGTTCCACATACATTTGATATTTGTTTATATAATTTCTCTGATTGGTTATTTATTGGTTTTCCTCATATAGCCCTGATCCGTTGGCTATGATAAAATATGTAAATCTTACATGTTCGTGCTACTTATTTTGACCGCACCCCAACCATTTCCTCTTCATTATATCTACGATCAGCTACCTACCACCATCATTATAACTATTTAGATATAATATAAATGAACATTCTCTTTTAAGTTGATATTATTTTTTCCTTACAGGACTCGGAACTACTAGAGCTGAGACAGACGATAGAACTCCTTCGGAAGCAGAGCGTCGAGGCAGGTCTGACGTCACAGGCAATGTCCCCTTCTCTTGCGAGGCGCCACACCATCAACACTACCGACCACACTAGTGGTAAGATCCCGACCACCCACTTCTTTTTTGTCTGTAGGCTTGGGGCCAATTTTGAAGTGTCTTTCCCACTGATGGTGTTAGCTCTTTTAGATTCAAAGGCAGTGAAAAACTGCTGTAGGTCCATGCATTATGACTGCTCAGAGTCAGCAGGCCCCGAGGATTTGTTTGTTTCCCTGAAGCAGACTTGATTACCTTTTGCAAGCACCTTTGTCCACTGAGCCATCCCGGCCCCAACCATGTTAGAATTTTACTGTAAAACAATTTATAATAATCGACAATGAGTTGTAATAGCTTGGCTAAGTTGTTGTCTGGTATTGCTGGTATTGTTGTCTGGTATCAAACACTAGGCATTTGGATTTCTAAACTCATTTCTTATATTTCTACATAGAAATGATTCTGCATTTATAATATACAGTGAAAGTCGTTTAACACAAAATTGAGGTTATTGAAATATATTTTTTTTTTTTTTTTTTAAATAATTTCGTGTTAAATGATAGCACAAAGAACTATACCAGTCAAGCAGCTATTGGTGCAATCAGTAACCATATAGCTAAATCAAAGGTTGTAAAAACCTGCAATAATACGCTCAATAAATTATCAGAAAACAATAATGTAAGAGTGGAATGGGTACCAGGACATACTGGTATACATGGAAACGAAAAGGCAGATTGCCTAGCAAGGCAAGGATCAGCTAATAAACCCATAACCCCTGAACCAGTACTGGGAATAAGCATAAGCTACGCCAAAAGAAGGATCGGGGAAATATATGGAGCTATCAAAAAACAATATTGGAAGGATAAAAATCATTATCACTCCAAACTCTTCTTAGATGGCTATTCAGTCAAAAGAAGCAATATGCTACTAAATCTTGACAGGAAGGCACTTAAAAAAATTACAGCGATCTACACAGGACACTGTAAACTAAACAAACACATGTATAAACTAAAGTTGGCAGAAACACCAATATGCAGATACTGTGGCAAAGAAAACGAAACAGCCTATCATATAATCTGTTGGTGTGACCGATTTGTACGGTTAAGATTTGGAATATTTGGACAGGAAAATATAACCAATCCAACTTCCAACGACTTATTAAACCCAACAAGCATATTAAAATTTACCGATGTTTTAATCATTCCAATTTAAAACACGGGCATAGAGAGGCGCACAATAGACCCAAGGAGGTCGCGGTGCATCAAGTCGCGCAAAAAAAAAAAAAAAAAAAAAAAAAAACTGTATACATATATTCAACAAAATTAACTTTTACTAGATAACTTGTTGTTCACAAACATAGATATGAGCATATGCAAACAGTTAATAAAAATCAGTAAACAAAAGATCTATGGAGGAGTGGGGCAACGGCAGCACATTTGTCTGTCTCGCCCACTATCTGTAGTGGCTATCCCGGTGTTTTCAGTATTTCGAATTCAAGTTAACACCTTTCATACGAAACATAGACATTGTATGTCTATTTCAAACTGTTGTTAACTGTTTCATTTCAAACCCCTTAATATGCTCACTGCCTTGGCCGTGTTTTTTATATTTTATTTATTCTGAGAAGAGAAATCTTTTCTTGTTTACCTACTTTTGTTTTGTGTTAAGTGAAAATAAACGCATTAAAATACATGGTAGTACATCTGGGTCGTTTTATTATATTGGGTTTTATTACTTCTTAAGCGTTTTTTGCATTAAACGTATTTCATTGTATATGCATAATACAGTCGACTCCATTTAATTGGTTCATCGGATAGTTAGGACCACCGCTTAATTGAGACATTTTTAATAAATGGGAATCAAATATTGGTAATTACGGCTTTATTGGGACAAATATCGGCTAATTGGGCCAAAACTTTTCGGAACTTGATGTAAAAAATTATGAGCCCCAGTGTCAATCGAATAACCTAAGTATCTGAGACCATGCCTGTTTCTCTACCAGAAGCGAGAAATCGCATCGAAAAGTTGTCACTTTTTATACTAAAAGGAAATGAGGAAAGTCCTTTAGACACTCAAAAAAAGTGTGGCAATGCACACTTGATTCTTTCCTGTTGAAAAAAATTGACGTAAAAATATTGTCTGAATCATTTCTTATTTCAATATTTGGTCTACTTCTTCTTCTTTCGCTTATCCCCTTCGTGCCTTTCAGCGTTGGGGAGTGCATAGCCAGGAATTCCACTCATCTCTGTTCCTTGCCAGATTCCTGGCCTGTCGGAGATCTTTGCCTCTTCCTCTGCAAAGTCTATCAATATATTCGAGATAGGACATTCTTGGGCGTCCTCTAGGTCTTCTGCCATCCGGAACATAGTCCATCGTCTTTAGTGGGTCCCTATGTTCCTCCATCCTAACTACATGGCCGAACCATTTCAATTGGCGGGTTTGCCGAACCTCTTTCAATGGGGCGATCTCGAGTTCCTGTCGTATTCTTTCATTTCGAACATGGTCCCTTTTAGTCCTACCGGCGATTCTGCGTAAAAATTTCATTTCAGCAGCAGTGACTCTGCTCTCCTGCTTGTCTGTCAATACCCAGCTTTCTGCGCCGTACAAAAGTATTGGAAGGTACACTGATTTAAATACATGGAGCTTGACGTCCTTAGTCACCTCTCGTTTTCCTACAACAGTGTTGCAGATCTGGTAGTAGACAGCATTAGCTTTACTTATTCAGTTCGATATCTCTGAGTCCACTTTCCCAGATCTTTTTATGACTGTTCCTAAGTAGTTGAAGTCCGTGACCACTTCCAGCTCTTCTCCATTGCAATGTACATGTATGTCTTCGATCCGTCTTCCAACTTGTAGCACCTTGCTTTTGCTGGTATTGATCTCCATCCCCTTTCGGCGAAGTTCTTCGTACCATTCATTCACTGCTTGCTGTAACTTTTCAACCGAATCAGTGATAAGAACAACGTCATCAGCATAGAGTAGAAGCTGTATCACTACTGGACGAAGGTTTCTTCTTCCAAGGAACGTCCTTTCAGTCCTTCTTTTACATATTTGGTCTTAATAAGTATAATTTATACTATACATAAATAGTTATTTTAATTTGTTTTATTTTGTATATTAAAACACCTATATAAAAAAATACATTTTAACAGTTATATTCATTGTATTATTTTGACCCCATCATTACCATACTTATCATTAATACATCTAATCATTACCACACCTTATGGCATCAATTACCATACTTGTACGAAAGCCCTGGGATCAGGCGCATTTAGGCATTTTTTCTTGGTGTTTATGATTTTCCCTTTTTGGCCCAATGGAATGGAGTCGACTGAATATCAAAATATGAGATTTACATTTACCACCAGTTATTATATGATTTGGTTCGTGAAAGAATTTTCATTTTCATTCCTGTGTTTTCTTCTCAAGGATTGAATTTTTCTAATAACCTAGTCGACCAATATTTTTGAAATATTTTGTTGCCCTTATATTGCCTATGAAGTTTATGTAATGGAAGTTAACAAAAAAAAAAAAAAAAAATTCAGGCATAATTAAGGATTAATTGTTTTGTTACAGAGAGTAATATTTCCAGACAACTTTCTACCGACTCCGTTTCCAGCCTCAACTCCCTCAGTTCTGCCTGTAGCCTTTCAAGCACGCCAATGCCTCAAGAAACTGAAAAGAAGAAGAAACGTGGATGGGTGAGAATTTTATTATTTGTTTGTTTGTTTTGGTTTATTGGAATGAAATTGCAATGGATATCAAAGCCATTATATTGGGTTGTCCGGCAAGTTCGTAGAGAAATTTGGACAAAAATTAAAATTGATGAACAGTTTAAAATTTAATTATTTAATCTACAAAATAGTTACCACCGTTAGCGATTACCCTTTCCCAACGGCTTGGAAGGTCCATTATCCCTTTTTTTCCAAAAATCACTGTCCTTACTCCTAAAGAACAATAAAAGTTCCGTTTTGACGTCATCTTCTGAAGAGTAGGATTTCCCTTGTAGAAAATTTTCGAGGGAACGGAAAAGATGGAAATCCGAAGGAGCAATGTCAGGAGAGTATGGCGGGTGAGGTAAAACCTCCCATCTGAAGCTTAATAACGTTTGCCGATTCCTTAAAGACACATGGGGCCTAGCGTTATCTTGGTGGAATAGCAAACCTTTCCGCTTTTGCAGGCTCTTAACTCCGCAGCTATCTCACGGATAGTAATTCGTGGATTGTTTGCGATGACCGTCATAATATCCTCGATGTCAAGAGTTGAATTCTGGCCAGACCGGGGTTGGTCTTCCAAATTGAAATCTAAACCGCGAAAACCACTTCTGAATCATACTATCAGCAATTGAATCGCTGCCATACACGGCACGAATCTTGCAGTTTGAGCTTTTCCCTGTTTTAAAAAAGAACAGCATAATATGCCGAAAATGGACTGAATCGTCACTCATGTTGGTTTGCAATAAACTACACTACTGAGCCTTAACAAAGACGAATTCAGTGTGTAAACATAGTTAATTCCATGAGGATTAAAGGCGTATGAATAAACATTAGCTTTGTGATTCATTTTTAGTAGAAAAAATAAAAGGTAAATTTTATTTTCAAAATCTCTACGAACTTTTCGGACAACCCAATAGTTTCAATATAAATCAATCATCTGTTTCCGTTTATATGATTCTGTTTATTTGTTATATTTCTTCATTTCTTAAGCATTCATATCAATTTTCTATTTTTATTTTGTCATAATGCCAAAGTGAACTAGGGCCAAACACCTGATGAAAAATTTTTGAGAAAACTAATGTTTAAGTTGAATTTTGTGAAATATGATTGTGTTTACTTTTATAAATCTTGAAGTACAGTATATTGCACTTCGTCTTCTGTATTGTTCAAATAAAAAGGACCATGAATTAAAAAAATAACAATAGGTAATTTAAAAAATAAAAATTTATTAAATTGGTTTGGCACTTTGGTCATTATGGTTTTATCAACCATAGGATTTTATATTTCGGTCAATAATATAAAACTTATTATGATTATTTATATTAATATTTTTCTTTTTTCTTGATTGTAGTTGAGGAGTTCTTTCAACAAGGCATTCTCAAGATCGAAAAAGAACCGCAATGGCTCCGTGTCATCGGACGCAGAAGACAAAGTTGACATCTCCGCACCACCAAGCCCCCTACTTGGTAACCATCACATCAATGGAAACGATCTCAACTCGCCTACAGAGTATGTTATTCGATTATAACATTTTTTCACTACGGTTTTTGTTTATTTCTTTTTCAAGAGGCCTCTAGCTAATATTTTCATTATTTATTTAAACTCTATTATAGAATTTGATGAACTTGACAAAACCCATCAACTTTTTGACACTAGCCTCGACATCCTGCTATATTTCTTGAACTGTTTGATCCTTTTTTCGTTGTTGTAATTTGCGCATTGCTCCAGGACGTGGTAAACTGTTTGTGGCGCAGCACAAATGGCACATGTCGGTTGCCCCAGCTCTTGAAGGAAATAACGATGTGAAAATTCACAGTGGCCGATTCTGAACCAGCAAATGATTAATTAATTACTTCTTCTCTTCTGGACTGTATGCACCCTAATACCCATTCCTTACTATCAGTCCCCACTTGGAATAACTTTGAAGGATTTAGAATACAGAATGGTTTCGGTAATCTGAACCCCTAATAATCCGAAACCCCCGGTAATGTGAACAATTATGAAAAGAATTAAAATAAGTCAATGTTGACTGGCGAGGAATGAGAGAGATAGCAGGAAATAAGTACGCTTCTAAAGTTAAATTTTTTTTTTTTTTTTTTCTACCTGGCCATATGAGGTATACATGGGGTTAATATATGTGTAACCAACCTATTCTAACCAATGTGGTCGGGATGTCGGGATTTATTCCGTGAGGCCTCCACAAAATGCCCGGCCCAAAGTTCCAATTTGTTTTTCAATCTGGTCTCTGAGTTCCCCATCACTGATACCTTTTTAAACCTAGTTTTATAGTTTTATAACTATCTCAAAACTTTCCTGGTGCAAATATCCTCTTAAACAAAATATAAGAAAAATTGATGATAAATGTTTAATTGTTCTGGAGAAAACTTATTTTGAAACAAAAAAAGATCGGAAAGTGGCTTCTGAATAAATCGATTTCCCTTAATAAAAGTACTATATATCTTATATATTCATCAAAATCATTCTTTATGATTTATGTTATATATATTTTTTTTTTCTTCTTTTTTTTTTTTTTTTTTATCTTTTCCCAGCTATGTGCACTGCGACCACCTTTGGTCTATTGTGCGCCGATGTTTATGCCTGTGTCTTAAATTATTATTTGTAGTGTATCAGTAAATTTTAATTGGCTTGTTAGGTTAACTAGATTATTTGAACCTGGATCAGGCCAAAGATTCTATATCTTTGTCGATCGCACCAACAGATAATATGGTAAGCTGTTTCATTGTTTTTGCCTCAGAATCTACAGATGGGTGATTCTGCCAGCTTGAGTTTGTAAATATGATTGTTAAGTTTACAGTTTCGCATATAGATCGTTGTTATTTTTTTAAATGATTTCCTGTCAAGGTTTAGTAGTGAGTTGCTTCTTTTCACAGAATGTTTTCAGAACAATGTTTTGCCATTCCAACATTGTTTTTGCATTTCTCCATAAATTTTCCCTAATTTATAGGTCTTACTTTTGTCTTACTTGATTCTTAATACTGGTTTAGGGGTTATGGGTTTGTTGGCTGAACTTTTCCTTGCAAGCTCGTCTGTTTTTTCATTTCCTGGGATGCCAGATTGTCCTTTCATACCCATTCCACTCTTACCTTGTTATTTTCTGCTAGTTTATTCTATCTTTATAGTTTTATAATTACAAGAGTTTATTTAACTGTTGTGTATAGACAAAATATATATTGTTTTTATTTTAATTTTACATTATGAATTGCAGTAATGATAAGATCGAATCCGGGCCTGAGGTGGTTGAAGAGCTGAGGAAACAGCTGAGGGAGAAGGACTTGGTCCTCACGGACATCAGGCTCGAAGCGCTGTCGTCCGCCCACCAGCTCGAGTCGCTGAAGGACACAGTCATCAAGATGAGGGTAAGTAGAGGACCTTATACCTATTTATCTTATTTAAATTTTATTTCCCTCCTTCTCGGCAATGTGGAAAATGTAGAAGCAGCCTATAAGTCTCCTCTACCAATGTTTCCTGCTGGCCAAAACCTTAACTCTGTTATGGCTCCGGTCGAAATATCTCGGCAAACGATGAGATTATTTGCGGCCGGCTGCCAGTCCCCAGTAGTGGAGGACGGTATATCTCGCAACCGGTTTCCAACTTATTTAACGCCCCCAGCTTCACACGAGATTACTTGTCGTGACTGAGGCACTTCCTAGCGAATCCTTAGAGACTTGTATCTGTACATCAAGCGGCCGCTCGTTGGTTCCGGCCCGGTAGCTGTGGAATACCTGGTACCTCCGATGAGGAAAGCCCTTCCCATCCCTTTCCATCGAAACATTGGCATATTATTAAAATATTACTTCAAATAAAAAAAGTAGATTTGGAAGAAGTGGCAGGTGATATGGGATGGGCAAATTCCTAATAAAATTCACGTGATCAAGAGATCATTTAAGGAATGTCCTCATGTTCTAGTTCATCGAGAAGAGAGGAAGTGGTCATTACTCGCCTCCGCATAGGGCACTGCCGCCTCACCCACAGCTATCTGATGGCTAAAAAGCCAGCACCACAAAGCCAAAAATTCAGAACATTACTATCTGTGTGGCACATAATCGAAGAGTGCCCAGTTTATTTATACCAAAAACTATTTATACAAACATGAAAGACAAAATCCCAACTATGAAGAAAACAAACATTGTGTACAACATACCATGTTCCAATTGTAATAAATCTTATTTGGGCCATACAGGTTGCAACCTAGAAAGTAGAATAAACCAACACAAATACAGCTTAAAACCAAAGTCAAAAATCAACACAGCTCTAGTCGAGCACCATAATATTACTAATCATGAATTCAATTTCCAAAAAACAAAAATAATCTGCACACAAAAACACAGGGAAAAAAGAGAAATTATGGAGAGCATATATATTAATAAAAACATAAACAATTTAGTTAACTGCAGAAAAAAAGGTTCAGAAATAAAAAAAATTTACGGTAATATTATAAACAAGTTTTAAATTTAAGAACGCGGTTTTACATCTTAATTTTATTTTACCTTCAAATTTACAACACCAATATTCTTGTACTTATAATTATTATATGTATATCTATAAAACAATAAAAATGTAAATTGTAATAATTAATAATGTATATTGTTATGTCATTTTAAACCCCTATTAATTTAAGACTGTGATATTGTTGTTTTTCTGTTAGCTTTATTAATTGAGTATTATTTTTAATTGGTTTTAATTTTCCTTTCAAATATATGTATTTACATAGGTCCATCTTATATCAGTCTGTTTATACTTTTAATACTATTTATGATTACACCAGCTCAATGTATTGACAAGATTTTTGACCATTATGATTCTTCCTATATATATATATATATATATATATATATATATATATATATATATATATATATATATATATATATATATAAATTATTGTACTAAATGACACAGTTTTTAACTTGTGAATAGTTCATGAATGTGGTGAGGTTATTTTCCTGAAATTGTACTAATAATCATAATGTTTTTAATTGTTAAAAATAATTTTAACCACAAAGCTGTGATTTCCATTTTGATTTTTTAGCTTTGAAAATGCTCAAACAGGAGCGAAACGTCAGCTTTTAGAACTGTGACTATGACTGTATAAAGGTCAATAAAGAAATTTTTTTTTCGAGACCCGAATAGCTTACAATTTGTGAACCTTCCTTCATCTTTATTTATATAGATGTATTAATTAGATTTGCGTTTTTCTCAATGTCAAACCAGACTGAATTTTTTTTTGTCAGTTTGTCAGTGGTGAATTTTTCTAAACCATCGCAAAGAAACTTATGTTATATGGATAGAACAATGTCTATCGAGACAGCTAGTTATACAATAAAAATACAATTACAATTGTACTTGAGAAACGTTGCCTAGTTGAATTAAGTTAAGAATTTTTTAGGTGAAAAAAGGCCTACTTTATTTAATTCATCTGAAAGATAAAAAGTTTATTGACACCTGCCACATGGCCATAATCGTCCCTGAAGGGATCAATATTCAGATAGTTTATGGATTTCTTAAAGAATACATTTCAAATAATTTATTTTTGAAGAGAAAAGATTAGGCTCTGCCGGTAATCGAACCCAGGTCTTCCGCGTGACATGCGCGGTATGCTAACCATTGCACCACGGAGCTCGCTTCCCAACCGGGTTCGATTCCCAGCGGAGCCAAATCTATTCTCTTCAAAAATAAATTTAAAATAATTTAAAAACCAGGTGGTTACCCACAATAATGATTAAGTTAATATTAAGTAATACATGTTTCCAGAACGAAATGGTGAACCTGAAGCAGGACAACGAGAGGCTTCAAAGGCTGGTGACGAGCAAATCTTTGACTTCATCTCAGAGCTCGCTTCCGAGGAACGACAGCCTCGAGAGGAGGTTTAGCATGAACGACGCCATCGCTGGTAGTTTTTATTACAATTTTTATTTAATTTTTTTCAATTAATCAATGTGTATTATTTGTGGACGCAAGCATCTAAAAGCTGTGTTAATATCATTAGAAACAAAATGGTTATTATACTTCTGCGATCAAAGTGTCTATGTATGGTAATCATGAGGGAATTTTCATTGGCAACAAATATGTGGGATTTATAAAAGAATTTCAAATTTTGGACCGAAAATGCTGGAATTTAACCACTTTCTTAGCACATTATCTTATCATACAATAAAAATTACTGCCTTCAGTCGATCCATTTTTATAATCTCTTGTAAGAGTTGGATACAAACTAAGATTATAACCACGTTATAAAGAATTGCACTTAGTTGCCTCGTTATGGAAAAGTTGTTTGTTATTTATTACTTAAGTTAAGTGCTTAATATAGTAGGGTTCCGATTACCGAGTCAATGGGGACCAAGGTTACCTCGGTATACATATACATAATATATATACAAATATATTATATTAATTTAATCATTATCGTGGATGACCACTCTTGTTTTTAAATTATTTTAAATAATTTATTTTTGAAAGAAAAGATTTGGCTCCGCCAGGAATCGAACCCGATCCCGAAGGATTTGGCATCGTTTGGAAGCGACTCCGTGGTGTAATGGATAAGCATCCCGCGCATGTCACGCGGAAGACCCGGGTTCGATTCCCGGCGGAGCCAAATCTTTTCTCTTCAAAAATAAATTATTTAAAATAATTTAAAAACAAGAGTGGTCATCCACGATAATGATTAAATTAATATAAAATAATTTAAAAATTGACGAAAGTCAAGAGATGCCGAAAAGTTGGACAAAAATTGTCCACCTCCCGTAAATACTCGCAAAACTTGCGAGATCGTGGGAGAGGTGTCAGTGAAGAGGAAGGATTTGGCACCTTTTGGAAGCAACTCCGTGGTGTAATGGATAAGCATACCGCGTATGTCACGCGGAAGACCCGGGTTCGATTCCTGGCAGAGCCAAATCTTTTCTCTTCAAAAATAAATTATTTAATAAATTATATACAATATATGCTCAGTATATATACACAAGATTATAACCACGTTATAAAGAATTGCACTTAGTTGCCCCGTTATGGAAAAGTTGTTTGTTATTTTTTAATTTAATTAAGTGCTTAATACAGTAGGGTTCCGACTAACCGAGTTGATGGGGACCAAGGTTACCTAGGTATACATATACACAATATATATACAACTAAATATACAATATATACTCTATATATACACAAGAATATAACCACGTTATAAGGGTGGCGGGATGGCCGAGTGGGGAAACGCGTCAGAAAATACGTGTTGCCCATGGCAACGTCTGTTTGGAAACACGGAGCCAGGGGAAAATTTAATTAATCTCGGCATCAATCCCCCATCCCCTCCCCTGGCCTAGGAAACCCCTTATAGCCTACAAGGCGAGGAAGGGGAGGAACCAAAAAGAAAAAAAAAACACGTTATAAAGAATTGCACTTAGTTGCCCCGTTATGGAAAAGTTGTTTGTTATTTTTTAATTTAATTAGGTGCTTAATACAGTAGGGTTCCGATTAACCGACTCGATGGGGACCAAGGTTACCTCCGTTAATCGAAATAATCGGTTAATCGGAACCATACCAATACCAACTGAAAATGTAGGTTATTTTTAAATAAAAACTCCATGTATGCTTAAAAACCTAATAATTATTTAATAATAATGATGCATAATAACAATAATAATAACAACAGAAATTATGAAACAAATTTTTTAAAAAGAAATCTTTTATTGTAGTTTGTTTAAATGAACTCATATACATTAACATCCCCCCCCCCCTTTCAGACTTGGTACCTCGGTTGACCGGACCTCGGTTGATCGGAACCCTCTGTAAATGGCAAAAAAAAATTATTTTACAAAAGCAAACAAATTTAGGATTTTGCTCTTAACACAATTTACACAGGTATATTGAAAATGCTTTTAATACTGGAAAAAAGTCAACTAGTTTAATTGAAAACTGGATTTATTTTATATTTTTGAAAAATCTAGTTGTATGTCAAATATGGTTAAAAAATACCACTCTTTTAATTTTTAAAGAGATCGAAATTGATTTAATGACATTGATAGGTTTAAATAAATAACTGTGTCGAAATTTGTTTAAAACCGGATTTATTTTTTTATAAACCGGTAAAAATTTAATAATTCTTTATAATATTTTGTATTAATCCCTTCTTTTACTACTAAAACACCTATAACTTAAACCTATTTAATAATAATCCTCCCTCACCCCATTTTGTTGGCGTTTTAATATTTATAATGCCCTTCGGGGCCAAAAAAAATCAACCAAATCAATGATCATAAAAATTGGTCGGGGCTTTCTTGATTTAAAAATGGTGTAACTAACACGACTTTGTATTATATATCTGATATAGATTATAAAACGCCTAATTCCGAAACTATTTGAAAAAAAGAGAGTTAATATCGAGTTTGAGACCTGTTTTAGACTTTACTACTTAAAAAATAATGAATCTTTCAAATTAACATAAAAGTATTCTTTTTTTTTTGAAACTTTAAACTTTTATTTACTCAAAATGAAAAGAATGTCACTTGGTCGCCTTGTCTTCTAAGCTTGACATTTATTAAATGATATAAAATCTATATTATGTAAACATACAACTAGGTTGATCGTATATTATTTTTTGCATTATTAAGGCAGGTTCAGGCACGAGGTAGTGAACAGGGCGAGAACACGACCAGTAATGCGCATGTCACACGACTGCTTTCTCCCAGGAGGAGATCACGACCTTATCTAGTTCACATGGTAAAGTGGCTTTGTTGGTTGTGGTGTGTTCTCGTTATGGCAGAATATGAAGCCGCAAAAGTTGTATGCAAACTATTAGTGCATCTGAGGCCTCAGAAAGCGCCCCCTATTCGGTTAAGGCAGTTTAGAGTCAGAGCTACCCTATTTCTCAAGCACTCCAGCGACGATCTCCAACTAAATGGAGATTTCACGACCCGTCACTTCAAGATCGTGCACTACCAACATTCCCACTACCACTATTTCACACGTGGTAGTGATCACGACTGACTAGCCGGCAGGTAGTGCTCTCGCACAATTCACGACCTCGTATAAACCCGCCTTTACTATCTGTAATGAAACTTATCATTATACATTTGTTTTCTCCTTTTATTTACATAAATGTCTATTTTTCTCTGTAATAGTAGATATTTCACATCTTTCTCATTTATTTGTTTCGTATAGCTTTGATGAAGGCCCACATGCTCATTGAAACTTAGCCTATTTAAATAAAAATGAAGTTTTGCCCGAGATTCTTGTATTATCAGTAAATGTTTTTAGAACAAGAGAAACTGTAATGAGCCTGAAACTATGAATAATATCAATGTATTGTCCATTTGTCTACAGACTCCAAGTATGATGTATTCGCAAGTGATCCGGACGGTAAGAGAGTGACGCTTACCGTTTTCCTCGGCTGCCATGGATCCTACCACCGTTATGTCGAGGACGGATCTGAGACAGCTATCGCGTCCCTCTCTGTCAGCGGTAAGACTAAGTGGGAAATGTTGGACGCGATGGTCAGAAGAGCTTTCAAGGTAAATGCTTATATAATTTTTAGCATTATCATTTATATTTAAAAATTATTTAAGATGTAGTAAAGTGGGTCCTTTTACATTAATAGCCTTGTTCATTAGTTAAATCACTTGATACAATATGTGATAATGTTTCCTTAAAAACAGTGGTACATATAATGTGCAATAGTCAGTTTCATCACTAGTACCAAAAGTAGTTGTTTTCGGTGCGCGGTCGAGTTTAAAGTGCGAAGCGTAGCCGAGCGCGGAAATTAGACCAACCACCGATAACCCACTTTTGGTACGTGTTATGAACAATACTTTTCATCATACTGCTCATACTTTAAAAACATCCAAAAAGACCTACTAGAACTAAAAATTATACAAAAATCATTACTCAATCAAACAGCGAAATTTATATTTTAAGACAGTGTTTCTCCCTCTATATAGATATATATCTTTTTTTTTTTTTGTTCAAGTCATTTTAGACATGAATTAGGTAACTGTACCAATAGTTGACAGTTTAAGATAAAACATTTATATTATTGACACTGTTTACCAATATTTTGATGTTAGGATAATCTTTGTTATGAATTTAGTTAGGCCAATCCCTCTAGAAAACTAGGAATACAATATACTATGATCTACATTTACGGTTTTTATAAAAAATGATTTCTTAGAAATTTCTAAAATGAACCAATAGTTGACACATCAAAATACAAAGGTTTGAAAGTTGTCATTTATGGATAAAGTTGACACATGCATTAATTTTTGATTCCCTATGATTTTTAATAGGTAACAAGGACTACTATAAAAGTTGACATTTTTTTATTTATAAACCAGTAAATTCACAATGGAAATAAAATAAAATTTCCACAATTTAATTATACTCAAAAAGCTCACTAAAAAGCTTATTTAACTTGACTTGTTTGTTTGTTTAACGTACATTTTTATGCTACTAAGGCTAATCGGACGATGCTACAGTGGGAGTCCTAAATTTTGCCTATCAGGGATCTTTAACGAGTACCTGACATCGTACAGGCTCGGGACCTCCATTTTACGTCCTATCCGAGGGACGGCATAGCTAAGGATTTTTTACTCCCATTAAAAAATCCTAGGGCCACCGCTGGAATTGAACCCGCGATCTTTAGTATTATAGGTTGCCATGCTAACCACAACACCACAGGTGACCCCTATTTAACTTGACTTTCACCCTAATGAAACAGGGTAGCTGAAACCAAGTTTTCAGGCCTCTAGTAAATTCGCCATTATAACTTCTCATATATAAGCTTGAATGTCCATCAAACTAATGTCAATGGCAGCACAGCTAACTAGTATAACTCGACAAATTACCGCCAACTTTGAACCAAAAAAAATCAACCCTGAATCTTATTATTCATACTTTTTGTACAAAAGGTCAACTATTGGAGCACTGTCAACTTATGGTAGAGTTACCCTAGTAGTTTCTACATGTTTATACTAACATCTGGATCATGACTATCTTAAAAGTCCATTTGCTCAATCATCGACACATATAATAAAAAATACTTTATTCCTTGCGAATCCTATTTATGTGATGTTCTCATTATGTTTGTTTCAGGACTATTTGGACCGCGTCGACCCCATGACCTGCCTCGGCTTGGGACCTGACTCGGTCTGGTCTTACCACGTCGGCGAGGTCGTGCGTTACCGAGACCCGAAGCCTCCTCCGGAACTGCTTCCTTGCGGCTACCTCGTCGGAGAGGACACCAACATCAGGATCTGCCTGAGGGGTGCTCTGCACCAGGGCGCGTTGGACGCTCTCGCCTTCGATACGCTCATTCCCAAGTCCATCATACAAAGGTAATGAACCAGTTGTCCTGTGATAGAAAGCTAATGCAATACTTTTTTTTTCTTCAAATATTTTACTATGTTATATATATTATACTTAGCAATAGTTAGACTGTACAATGTTTTTATTTAATAAAGTAATAAAGTCCATATATTTTCCAGACCTTACATATCTACAAAAGGAGCTTTCGGTGCCTTTGCGCCATATTCATCTGTTAAAACCTCCGTCACTACATATTCTTAAGCACAAGCTTAATGGTCAATTTTTATAAAGAAATGAAGTAAATAAGTCATGATTAGCCTACATGGATCCTACGTTTTTACACATGTAGTGTCATTGTAAAAATTGACCATTAACACGTTAGGTGCGGCGGCGTATTTTAGGGGTCCACGGGGTCCGACTGGGAATACTTTGACAAAAGCGATATCTTTTGACTAAAAAGTGAATTAAATTAGCTTCTCAAGGGCATTACCCCTTGGTAAGGATTGGAACTAGACATAATAGGCGCAGGACAGGCCGATACAGGATTTACGCCATACTTTATCGAAAATCGGACCTCGGAGTCCGATTCTAAAAAACAACAGAATTTCAGCCATTAGGAACATTTTCTGCACTAAAATGCAATAATCTCATTAAAAATTGACTAAATTGAGTGTTTGAAGTTTACGGACTTTCGGACATTTTCATGTGAAAATCGGCTGTAAAGGAGGAAACGTAAGACATCAGACCCCATGGACCGATGCCGCACCTAACGTGTTAAGCTTGTGCTGATGAATATGTAGTGATGGAGGTTTTAACAGATGAATATGGCACAAAGGCGCCGAAAGCTCCTATTGAAGATATGCAAGGTCTGTAAGATATATGGACTATTATAATACCTATTTGCAATTTTTTATGTCAGCTCTATATTTTTTCATTCTGCCTGAGGCATCTTTCTTCCCTTCATATTTACGGATTATAAAATATTTATGACAATGGCAAAAGCCAGAGTTAACTTCCAATCACATATTAAAGAAAGTAAAGTAAACAATTAAATATCAATTAACTGAAAAATAGTTACAATGTCAGACAACCAGTTGTACATGGATCTCTGAACATGGCAAGCATAGCGTAATAAAGGGTGGGCATCATATTGACCTGACAAGTATAATAGTTATTTATTATACAAGTGACGAAAGTAGATCATTTTACAACTCGAGTGAAACGTTTACCCACACGAGCGAAGCGAGTGTGGTAATTTCACGAGAGTTGTAAATTCTACTTTTTTCACGAGTGTAATATTAAATTTTTTCTGTAATCGTGTAATACATGATCAGATCTAACCAGAATATGAACAAAATTAGGATGTTGTGAAGATTATGGTATGTTGTTGGTAGGTTATAAGCATGGTTGTGAACTAGTGCAGTTATAAACAAATGCAGGTTATAAACAAGAAAGGTAATTATTATTATATTTAAATTTTAAAATATATTGATTATTTCCACCAGTTGTATTTGATATTTGTTAAAATAAATTCTTACAATGTTAAGAAACATTTAAAAGCATTTAATTTCCAACTTCAAATTATTTTTTAATTTATACTTATTACTAATTAAGAAGGCAATTCACTTTCTTCACTTGTGAAGAAAGTAATCACTTTCTTCACTCTATTGCAAAATGTTTCACTTTCTTCACTCATTTCAGTTTAGTAATGTTACCATTATTCAACGATTACAGAAAAAATTATTTCTTCCCTTAAAAAAAATTACTCGAACCCTCCTAACATGGCTGGGATAATGACCTTTGTAACCTTTTTTGTTTGCGCACTGCGACATAGACATAGACACAGGGTTCCTGTCCCAGCTGTGGCAAAACTTTTCTCTCCAAATAAAAATATTTACAATAAATGTTCATTGATTGTTACTTATCGATGTTTATGTTGGTAGATATGTTTCCTTGCTGACTGACTATAGGAGGATTATTCTTTGTGGTCCGAGCGGAACTGGGAAGTCGTATCTTGCTAATAAGCTCGCAGAGTTCCTCGTCACTAGGGCAGGAAAGGAATCCACCGCTGAATCGGTCGCTACTTTCAAGTAAGTATTAACTTTTCTTTTTTTTAAAATTAATTAATACAATCTTATGTTGTCTAACAAAAACAACATTGTTTATTTTATTTTATGTTTTATTTTAATACTTTTATTCAACATAAAATTTACATAGAAAAGTACTGAATAATTACAATATAAAGTATATACTGACTTAGCGCGAAGGCTGTCTGTCAGGAGCGCTGAATATATTTATTTATTTCTAAAATTACTAAATAAATAAATAAATTACATAAATAAGTAAAATTACATAAAAAATTTCATACATATAAATAAATATGAATTTGATAAAAATATTATCAATAATTAAAGTTCCGAACTAGAAATGAGCGATAGATAAAGGCCTCTTTCACATAACTTGCCAAGGCTGACCAATTATGACCATTTAAATAAATCAACATATGGGCCTCGAATAGGGTGGTTAAACCAAAATGTTTCTTTCTCATGCCTTCGAATACTTTACATCGGCCTAAATGATGGAACACAGTCTCGACTTCCTGCATGTTACATATGGAGCAATTATAATTTCTTCCTTCAATAAAAGGTTTATAGTTTAAATCTATTAATTCCCCTCTTACTTTAAATATTATTCCCATATCGAACACATCCAGGCTTGAAGAGACATAGTCGACCTCGAAAGACAGTCGCTTATAAATTGGGTTATGAACCCCATTCCTGGCTTTTTCTCTAAAACTAATATCATAATATTTGGGTGAGCCCCGCTTTCAATAATTTTAACTGTTTCCTCCATTGTACAGTAGAGATAAATATTTTGCTAAATTCGCATTCCACCTTTCTAGCCCAAACTATCCAATCCATGAACCTAACACCTTCTTCCTAATAACTTCTTCTGCAACCAGTTTAGTTAAACGAAACCCTGTATGATTTAAAATTTTTAAAATATATTTAAATTGAAGTTCAAAAGTGAACACACATGAACCGGCGTCAACAACATTGTATGAATACCTAGAGATAATAAAACTCAATTCGTATACTAAAAGATTTTGTTAGCACAATATTAGTGCCTTTTATGACCATGAGCAGTGTAATGAAAATGTTTAAAATATTCTAATTAAAGACTTTAACCCTTAACTACATACCTGAATCAATGTTACTTAACTACTCACCTCGGGTCAATATGATCCAGAACTCAAAAAAATATTTAAATAACCTTAGAGTGTAAGATATTAGTTTTAAACAACATGAGAAGGCTTGAAAATATATATTTATTCATGTATACAATAAATGAAAGTTTTAAAATATGAATAACATGTTGAATTATAGGTCTGAAATGAACTCCTTAACATTACTATTATTGACATAATTTCTTTTGATTTAAAATTCAAAATTTTATCTACAAACAACCTTTTAAGTTGAAATAAACAAGAAATGAGTGGTTTTTACAAATGCAATCCCCGCATCGGGCACAAAAAAATGGCTTGCACAACTACTCACCTCGGGTCAAAATATCGATTTCGATAAAATAAATACCTCCCTTATTTTTCAGACACTGCCAAGATGTAACTGGAGCCAAAACAAAGGATATCATTCAATGCCATTATAGTGATCATTCAAAGCCAAAGAAGTATAAATAGAATGAAATGAAACTTGGTATGGGTCAATATGACCCGACGTGAGTAGTTAAGGGTTAAAGGAAGTGATTAAAACTCACTGTTATTAAACATATCGAAAAAGGAAGATACTTTTGCTAATTTATTATCAATTATAATATAAATATCTTCCAACCAAATTGAGAAGAAAATAAGAAAAAAAGATATATTTTAAGTTATAACCATCTTCTAATATATTCTTTCTGTAAAATAAAAATAAAAAATTAATAAATTTTGAAAATGTTAGTGTGGAGCACAAGAGCAGTAAGGAGCTGCGCCAGTACCTGTCGAACATTGCAGAGCAGTGCGAGACGAACGCAGCGGACCTGCCATCGGTGATCATCCTCGATAACCTCCACCAGGCCTCCTCCCTCGGGGAAGTCTTCAACGGCTTCTTGAAGGCGAAGCACACAAAGTGCCCTTACATCATCGGCACGATGAACCAGGCGACCTGTTCCACCACCAACCTTCAGCTCCATCACAATTTCAGGTTTGTATCTTGTAAAATTATTCATTTTGTAATATTTTCTACTAGCATTCCCCATTGTGGCTTTGCCCGCAAGCCTTTAAAATCAATTCTCTGATCATTATCTTGGTATTGATTTAATATAATATGTTAACAAAATCAATTTAAAAAATACATTGTTCCAACTGACTGAAAAGTTAATTTTTAGCATTAAGTTGCTATTAACACAACTAATTCGAAGTGAGCGAAGGGGGAGAGGGATCGGAGCTTCCGGTAGGTGGAATGATGGAGGGGGAAGCTGCCGGCTCGGTAGAATAGATGGAAGCGCGCAATGAAGAGAGTTCACTAAAACAGCCAAAACAAAAAATTGCTTACTCGTCGTGAACACTTCATTTTTCGGCTTTAAAACATGGTTTCGATGCCCCACAGTGGCTTTCAAGTTAAACTCATTGTATCAAGATCTTTAAAATGAGTCCAAATTAGATATTCTTTCTAGAAGTGCGAAAATAGGTGTCCGTTAGAGTTAAACTACAATATCGCCATTTAAACCCCTTAGGGGTAACATTTTAACAGGGGTAACAAAAAAACAAATAAACAAACAGAATTTCTTCTCTATTTATATGGATTATCTTATTTTGAATATATTGTAACATTAAATGGATAAATAAAAAAAATAAAATAAAAAACATATGGTTTGAAAAACCAGACCTTTTGTCTGAACAAACTAGCAGTTGGAGCAAACCGTCAGAGCACATGTTTGGGACTGGATCGTTCGAGCTCAATCCATGAGGGCCTGGATGGTTCCAGAAGGTTCCTCTTACGACTATATATAAGGAGCGAGTGACTGGGCCAATTATTCTTAGTCTTTGTCTTGACTGTGAAACTCAAGCCATACGATGAGTGCGCTGTAAAGTTATAATTTTTGTAACCTGCTCGAATATTTATGTTGTTATAACTCGTTTGGCGTTGATATTGTTATATTTTCGTTTAATAAATATTTGTTAACCCGCAGAAGTGTTACAATATATTGTAACATTAAACATAAAACAAAAAAATCTGGTGCGTGCGCGCAACACACAACTTTCACTTACCAACTTACTTAGATTAGAAATTGACCTGTTTTGCTAATAATCATTTCCCAAAGTCACACATTTTTCTACATTCATATCTTATTTTTGTTAATCGTTAAAGCCGTTTTTGAGTAAATAAAAAAAACACGTGAAAATGATACAAAATTTTTTAAGTAAAGTCCCCCCTCCGGTTAATCAATTTTGATGAAATTTTTACAGTCATATTTCGGGCATATAAATCGATCAAATACTCAGTTTAATCAAAATCGTTAGAGCCGTTTTTGAGAAAATCGAAAAAAACGTAAAAAGTTATTAAATAAAGTACCCCCTCCCTTTGAGCAATTTTGATGAAATTTTTGCTGTCACATCGCGGGCATATACCTACACTAAATACCCAATTTCAGGTTCCCACGGTTTATAGTTTTTGAGCTAGTCTGTTCACATACACACACACACACACACACACACACACACAGACCATTTCGCGGGACTTGGTTATTTCGACTCAGGGGGTCCCAAAACGTGTATTTCCGTTGAAAATCGGAAGTCGAAAATTTTCACGATCGCAATACTTCCACTTACTATATATTTCATATATAGGTAAGTGAAAGTAAAAATCTGGTGCGTGCGCGCAACACACAACTTTCACTTACCAACTTACTTAGATTAGAAATTAATGCGTTTTGTTAATTGCCACTTCTCAAATGAACAGAACAGTTTAATTATAACGCATTGGTTTGCCATTAAAGGCGTATGGCGCATGCGTGAGCTCAAGGTGTTTTATGAGTTGACGGAATATTTTTCTTTTTTTCTCCTGTATAAGTTTACTTGATTTTCTTCATATATCATATTTAGCCGTTTCTTATTTTTAAGCGTGATGAGAGACAGTTAATTTCCCAATATAAACTAAAACAAAGGTACTTTATAGAAAAACAAAAAAAGCCCCTTCCCCATTTAAGCCCCCTCAGAACATTTTAATAATGATAAAGCTTAAATAACAACTAATTTTCATTAAACATAACGAATTTGATAAAAATCGTTAAAGCCGTTTTTGAGATAATCGATCAAAAAGGTAAAAATTGGACAAAATTTATTAAGTAAAGTCCCCCCTCCTGTTGATCAATTTTGATGAAATTTTTACAGTCATATTTCGGGCATATAAATACATTAAATACCAAGTTTGATCAAAATCGTTAAAACCGTTATTGAGTAAATAAAAAAAAACACGTGAAAATGATACAAAATTTATTAAGTAAAGTCCCCCCTCCGGTTGATCAATTTTGATGAAATCTTTACAGTCATATCTCGGGCATATCAATAGATCAAATACTCAGTTTAATCAAAATCGTTTGAGCCGTTTTTGAGAAAATCGAACAAAATTTAAAAAGTTATTAAATAAAGTACCCCCTCCCTTTGAGCAAATTTGATAAAAATTTTGCTGTCACATTGCGGGCATATACATACTCTAAATACCCTATTTCAGGTTGGCACGGTTTATAGTTTTTTAGCTAGTCTGTTCACACACACACACAGACACACAGACACACAGTCCATTTCGCGGGACTTGGTTATTTTGACTCAGGGGACCCCAAAACTTGTATTTCCGTTGAAAACCGGAAGTCGAAAATTTTCACGATCGCAATACTTCCACTTACTATATATTTCATATATAGGTAAGTGAAAGTAAAAAGAAAAAAAAACACATCTGATCGAAAAGAGTTCTAGACTTGTTGTTGGAACAAACTGTTCTAGTACACGTTTGTGACTGTTCGAGTACCTTCTACTCTTATCTAGAACCTTCCAGACAGTTCTCATTTAGACTAATCATAAGTTGTGATAGACTGGAGAGTTAGTCTTGCTCTGGAGATCGATCACATGGTTACATTTGTGTTAGAAGTGTGATTACAAGTTCATACTTTGTGTAACCTTCTTGATTATTTGAGTTTATGGGGGATTCTCAAACTACTGGCAAGTTCTACATTTTATTTTCGAAATTTTTCAGTGTGGTTAAAAAAAAAAAAAAAATTGTACATGTATTACGACCCATCCACAGCAAATCTAGCATAATAGCAGTTCATGATCATTGCTTGAAATTCTGATAATTCAATCTATAATTTCATTGCCTCGGCAACGAATAAGCTACGTACGTCAATGACTAATTGTAAAAGTGCCTTAATTGTATTTATTGTTTAGTTTATTCTACATTTAATGCAGAACCGGATGATACCATAACAATTGCCATAATAATTTTTCATTACAGGAAAAAAATTCTTAAACATAAAATCATATTTTGTCATGAAATAAAAAAGGCATCGAAAAATAATTTAAGCAAAAATCTGTCCCCGATTTACCTAATCAATATATGGGTGATTCTTAGATTATGGGGAATTTTCATAACAAAATTGACTACACAATTTATGTCATAATTTACCGTTACCGAGCTAATATTTGGGCTTGGGAATGAGACAAGTTTTCAACTTGGTAATGACATTTCCACGTATTTTATTCTGCCAAAACCGCTGTGTAACTAATTGAGATTAATTTTTTTGCCAAGTGACTTAGACAAACGATAGTCAAATTAATATGATATAAAGAATGAAATAATTTGAAAAGAAAGCTTGTTAATACAAGTGGTGGTAATGACAACAATAAAAGTACGTGACTTTTTTTACAAGACACATGCGCGGAGGCCGGCTCCCAACTGAAGTCGGCTAATTCAAAGGTGGTTGTCCTTTAACTCCATGGTGATCACTACACTCACAGGAAATTTCCCCACTGTTCCCCCTTTTTCAAGGCTTTATCTCTGCCGTTTGGTTTTGTGATCGGTAATGACGTCAAAGTGAAGGGACAAAGTTTTGAAACTACTTAAACTTACTTACAGTTAAAAAAACATATAATTCAGAATGCTCCCGTTATTCTTTATGAGTGGAAATAAATTCCACTATCGTTAAACGTAGGTTTCAAAAGAAAAAAAATTGATATTTACTACAAAATCAAGAGTGGGGCACAAGTACAAGTAGCTTAAGTAATTATAAAATCATATTATTCATTAATATTGTCATTTTTAATATTTTATTATGAATAAATATACCTTCACCATATAGCAACGGGAAAAAAATCAGGTTAGGCTTAACCATTTCAGTAAAAGTTGTATTGGACTAAAACTTGCCCCTAAAATGAGAATCACCCTTATATTGTTTGTCAGGCATTGTAAATTACTATTTTCCTTGAATAACATTTTTTTAACCCACATAAGTATTACAATATATTGTTTTTGTTTTTTTTATTGTTGAAAATTAGTTTTGAACAACTTAAGCCTGATAATCATTATTTGTTCATCAGGTGGATCCTCTGCGCGAACCACATGGAACCTGTAAAGGGGTTCCTTGGGCGCTACCTGCGGAGACGGCTGGTCGATAGCGAGGCCCGTGCGGGCGCGAGGAGCCCAGAGCTGGCCAGAATCATGGACTGGGTCCCTCGAGCGTGGCACCACCTCAACCAGTTTTTGGAGGGTCACTCATCCTCGGACGTTACCATAGGTAAATATCTTCTTCAATTTATACATTTATTTTTTTTTTTTAATAATTCACACACTAATAATTAATTTTGGGATATTCCCAGGACCAGAGACTTTTAAGTATTAGTTGCACATAGGGAAATGATTTAAGAACCCAGGTTATAGATATAATTTTTTTTTTCTTTTTGTTCTCATTACAGTGACCCTGTAACGAGTAACTTTATTTCTACGTGTACCATCTTACGACATAACGCGTATTTAATTACATATATACATAATCAATTAACATAACAGTTTGTCATATAACATGCATATATATAAATAGATGTATACATATTTATTTATTTTACATACATTTAAGCTAAAAGCTTATTAGGGAGTAGTAGGGGTTCGGTATTTACAGTACAATAAAAGCAAATAAATAATAGTAAGAAAATGAGAGTTACAGAAAAAAATAAATAAATAAAAATTTAAGATAAAGAAATTGTGAACTTATATAAAATCGATAAAATCTTATAGAAAAAATGTTGTAATTGGAGTTAGTAATTTGGTCAACTGGAATGCTCGTCATAAATAATAATAAAACCAACTTCTTTTTCATAACTACATACAATTTCAAACTTTTTATTTTCGATTTATAATCAGTTAATTTAGCTCTTTTTTTTTTTTTTTTTTTTTTTTTTTTTTTTTTTTTTTTTTTTATGTCTTTTTTATTTCTTCACTGTATTTGTTCACTCATATTGCATTAAATTTACTTAAGTGTATATTATATATTGATTAAATGCAGTGTCTTAATCAATTAGCCTTCTTATGAGAAAATTAGTGTTGTAAGGAATCCAGTCGGTTTTCTAATTGATTGCAGAGATGTAAAATCATTATTTTATTTTGAAAGCAAAGGAGAAACTAATTATTTTCACTTGATTTATTAGTAGTTTAAAAAGAACAGCTGAACAAATATATAACCTTTACAAACTGAACTGAATGAATGAATAATAAACATTGAGTGAAACACACCATATCTGGTAGCCTGGTGCTCGAACTAAATTTTTCATTCATAAACTCGTATCTCAGAGAGGCTAATTAAATGGTGCGAGAGGCTTAAAATGCTTCAATTTTGCACCCTTAAGAGAAAAACGGAAATCTTCTTCTCCATTAGGGCTTATATAGCAACACGCTGCCATAACTTTCTTGATCGTACGTTGAGTCGTTTTTGAGCCTTATCGGCACGCACATTGTACACTTTGCTTTATAATATATATTGATTAAAAAAATGTCAGCGAAGCTTTATAATAATTTCATATTCGACAGTAATTTAACATAGGCTACCACGTGTAAATATGTTTTGGGGTAAACTTCACCGGGAATATATTTATTTATTTCCCTAAAAGTTAATATAACACAGCAAAGTGTGACCGTTTGTTTTTTTATAATTGCATTAATTTTAATATTTTCCATTTCGCAGGACCAAGGCTGTTCCTCTCCTGCCCGATGGACATTGCTGGCTCCCAGGTGTGGTTCACTGACCTGTGGAACTATTCAGTGGTTCCGTACCTCCTGGAAGCCGTGCGAGAGGGGATACAGGTCTACGGGAGGCGCTGCGAGTGGGAGGATCCGGCAGTCTACGTCATCCACTCTTACCCTTGGGCTGGAGACTCGGTCCACATGGGCCCAGACTCTCTCATCAGGTAGGTTCAACAGAATTAGGCTTTTCACTTTTTGTTTTATTTTATTTTTATTTTAGTTTTTTCTTTCTGTTTTTTATAAGGAATGGCACATTACCCGAACCTACATTAAATGTTACACAAAAAAAATGTAATTATCAATATTCAAAAAAATCTTAACAACGCTCGCAGTTCCAAGCAACACTGCCTTCTGCATCTTTTCCAGGCTGTTAGGAGAAATGCCTAATGTGGTTAATATACTATAATATATATATATAAATATATATATATATATATATATATATATATATATATATATATATATATATATATATATATATACATATAATTCATTGCTTCTTTAGACTTGCTTAAGAAATGTTTGAACATTATCATAAACAATTTTAGTATAGTAATAATAATTATTATTATTATTTGATTTAGGCTAAGACCAGAAGATGTCGGCTACGAAGTACAGGCTGCGGTCAATACTACTACATCAACCAGTAATAATAAATCTCAAGCAACTTCAGAACCGGATCCTCTCGTAAGTCATAAGTATTATTATTTTTAGTTTTTTGTTCTTCGATAAAAGAATCATTTCGGAGTTGGTCCAATATTCAACAAACTTGGATGATCTTGCCTTTTTTTAATATCACAAGTTAATTTTTTTTTTTTTTTTTTTTTTTACATTACAACTCCTCTTTTGAAATGCGAATAATTGGCATAGGATACTGATAAGTTGAGAATAAATAAACAAGACTTATTTTGCAGGAAATAAATAATTTTTTTCCCTTTATAAAAATACTTTACTGTTATAAAAATTGTCGAAAACTTCAACCAAATTCAAAAGGCTGTATTATCATAAATTTTAAGCATCTTTTATTAGATTACTGCATTCCCCGTTACGGCTCTGCCCGTGAGCCTTTAAAATCAATTCTGAGATCATTATCTTGGTATTGATTTAATATTATATGTTATATATTAACAACATAACAGGGATTGGAACTCCTGGTAGGTGGAATGTTGGAGGGGGAAGCTGCCGGCTTGGTAGAAGAGGGGGAGATGCGAAATGGAGAGAGTTCACTAAAACCGCCGATACAAAAAATTGCTTACTCGTCATGAACGCTTCATTTTTCGGCTTTAAAACATGGTTTTCGACGCCCCGTAGGGGCTTTCGAGTTAAACTCGTCGTATCAAGATCTTAAAAATGAGTCCAAATCAGACATTTTTTCTCTAAGTACAAAAATAGGTGTCTGTTAGAGTTAAACAACAATTTTGCCATTTAAACCCCTTAGGGGTAACATTTTTGAAATTCCTTTCTTAGTGGTTACCTACATCGCGCTTAAAATCTAAATTCCGAACTTCAAGTTTCTGTCATCAGTAGTTTTTGCTCTGCGTTGATTCTGTCAGTCAGGACAAAGCCTCTTATGTATATAGAGATTATATGATAATAAAACACGTAGCCTTTTATAATAATAATCATACATAATTCATACGTTACCAACACAATTAGTATTATAATAAATATATATTTATTATTATTATATATTATATTAAATATATTTTTTAGCTGAACATGCTGATGAGGCTGCAAGAAGCCGCTAACTATTCTAGCCCTCACTCAACGGAAGGCGATATGAGCAGCGGCGGAAGCCTCGGGGTGGAATCTTAGCCAAAGCAACGCAACTTGCAATGTTTCATGCGTAATTATGTTTGCGCAAACATGTTCCCTAACCATCTCTTCGGCTTGTATCCTAACAACGTCCCTGTAAAATTGTAAGATATATTGAATGTGTGAATGTATATATGTATAAGTATAACATTAGACAGAACTTTTTTTTTTAAAGTAAAAATCTATGTTTCCTACAATAGCCAGCTGCGATG
Source organism: Aelia acuminata (assembly GCA_911387785.2). Lineage (NCBI taxonomy): Eukaryota > Metazoa > Arthropoda > Insecta > Hemiptera > Pentatomidae > Aelia > Aelia acuminata. Next base: position 3,773,878 of record OU426982.1, on the reverse strand, counting down.
AAGTATATTTTTTTAATTTATAAAAAAAAATATATAAATATATATATGTAAAATTTATAATAATAAAAAAATAGCTCAAATCGTGCATTTCATAGTTGTTAGATATCTCTAGTTGGGGCTCTTTGCTAAAACATTATTATTATAAATAAAATGATGTATTGAAACATTTCCTATTTTTTTACTTTTTCATTTAAGATTGTTTGCTTTTTGTATTCTAGCATTCGTTGTGAATCTTTGTAAAATTGACCTCTTCTGACTGATTCGAAACGGTCTGTACAATCATAAGGCACAAGATTTATATTTAAAATAAACTTTGAGCATACACGAGTAATCATCTTCACAAAAAAAAGAAAAAAGATTGTATTCTATTAATACTATTTTTTTTTTTTTTTGTATCAGATGTTTTTACGCTTTTATGATAAGCCATCTTATGACAATAAGATTTATATCGGCTGGCTTTTAAGACGAGAATGCCTTTGCTCCGTTCGCCATTTGTAGATAGATATTTTGTGTATATTTTTCTTGCTACTTGGCCAGTAATAAATGCCTCCGCGTTACTAGCTATTGTTGTGTACCATCGTTTATCGTATGCGAGCAGTTTTTCATTTATTTTATGTAAATGTTTAACTCTGCTGCTTTTTTTTTCTTATTTTTTTAATTGTAATCTAATTATTATTATTATTATTATACATATCATTTGTTAATGTGTTGTAAATATATATATGTATAAAAATATTTAAGGAAAGAGAGAGAGAGCAAGAGAAGAAATGTTTAAAATAATATATATTTATATTTGATTAGTTAATTTTGTTTAAGGTTCACTTTACAGCAGAGTATGCCAAAAAAATTGAAATATATGTATTAATAAAACAACATTGTCTATGTATACATAAAAATGTTATGTAAACGCATGTAATTAAGACAGTGCCTAGTCAGCTTTGTGTACTAATTAAGGAGTGTTTTACCAAGTATTGCTTTTTTGTATGCAAGCCATGTCTTCAGGGTACAATTCCCTTTTAATTCTTCCTCTATAAAAAGGCCCTATATATCAAATTAAAACGTTTATTCATTTTCATTATATTAATATATATAATAGATAGAAACTATCTAGAGTTTTATGATGTAAATTATTGTCTAACAAGAAAGACAAAAGTGAATACATTCCATTAATTGAACAGGCGTACAGTGGTCTTGGTGCCGAGAGTGTTATAGTTCTTTTTCTGAGTATAATTGCTGCGCTGAATCCAAATTTGCCATTAGTTTTCCTCTATCAGCTCTAGTTGTTGAGATATATAAATGACGTGAATTAACCTCTTAAAATATAATTACTCGAATACATATGCAGGTGGAAAAAAACATTAAGTATACCATAACAAAAAGTAATTAAAATGATTTGCCGTTGGGTGAAATCATACTAAAACGCGTTGTTATAAGTTATTACTCGGTGTTATTATTTTTTAATTCTTACAAACGATTACATACAGCTAGCTAATAGTTTAATATTCTAAAGGAGAAAAACGTGCTAAAATAATTCATTTACACATCTATTTCGGATTGTGTTATCTATATTGTAGGTATTTAAATTTAAATTAAACAACTGTTAAGGTATGCTGAAGCTAAAAAAGTAGAGATTATAGAATAAATCTGATTGCATTATTGGAATCAGCGCCCCAAACATAGTTAAATCAGCTATAAGATTCTATGCACCAAAAAAAATATTTTTTTTTATGTTGGGCTTTGTTGTTCTTTTGTAAGTAACTTACTTTTCAGTTCAATTTATTTCCTAGTCAAATTCTAATTTATTATTTTTCATGTATACATAAATTAATTTTAAAATGATTAATGAAAAATAATTTGATATACAGGGGCTTCTAACAGTATATATATATATATATATATATATATATATATATATATACATATATATACATATAGCTTTTTTATATACAGCATGTGTGCTTTACAGTGTCCGATGTATAAATAGTTTTGTACTTTTCTCATATTCTTGAAGGGTTATGCGAGCTCATGCAAAAATATGATTATATTATATTATGTTTATATAATGTTTTCTAAATTGTGTTATATATAAATATTTATAAAAAATTGTTACAAAATATTAATGTACAATTCAAAATAACAAGAAGTCGTTGACAATTAATAAAGAAAAGTTAATGACAAATTTAGTGAAATTATTTCAATTATTCATAACCCTAAATGTCTTTTCCCTTTTAAATATAAATTTAAAATGACAATTTGTTAAGATATTCTGCAAATCGGATGCATAGTCCCTCCCGACTTTAAATTCGCAAGAAATTTGTGGCATCAGAGTAAGGTGATCAGCGAAGAGAGGCCATTGACTTGGTTTGTGGTGTAATGGAAATACGCCACGCAGGCCTGACCAAGGGCAATCTTTTCTCTTCAAAATAAATATTTATCAAATTGTAAAAGAAATTTATCTACAATAATAATACAAACAAAAATAATTAAATATATGATATATCGTCGTTGATACTAAGAAAGGTCTTATGTCACAAATTTCCGATTTTATTGGATTTTTAATCAAAACGAGCTTTAGCTCTTGGGTCCTAAAAGAGCCCAGTATGTCACCAGTAAATAGAAAAGAAGAATCATGCACAGTAAAAAAAATATTCGAATTTGAGGATTCGCTTGGTCATTAATCCTGAGGGACACCAGACTCTAACTCTATAACACAAAAAATCTGGTGCGTGCTCGCAACACACAACTTTCACTTACCAACTTACTTAGATTAGAAATTAATGCGTTTTGTTAATTGCTACTTCTCAATTGAACAGAACGGCCTTAATTATGAACAATGGTCTGTCATTAAAGGCGTACTCCGCATGCGTGGGTTCAACGAGTTTTTTGAGTTGACAGAATATTTTTAATTTATTCTCCTCTTTATGTTTTCTTTATTTTTACCCTATCTCATATTTAGCCATTTCTTATTTTTAGGCGTAACGAGAGACAGTTAATTTCTCCTTATAAACACATACAAAGGTACTTTATAGGAAAACAAAAAAGAGCCCCTTCCCCATTTAAGCCCCCTCAGAACATTTTAAAAATGATAAAGCTTACCTGATATTAAAGAACGCCTAATTTTCATTAAACATGACGAATTTGATAAAAATCGTTAAAGCCGTTTTTGATATCCTCGAAAAAAACTTAAAAAGTTATTAAATAAAGTACCCCCTCCCTTTAAGCAATTTTGATGAAATTTTTGCTGTCACATCGCGGGCATATACATACACTAAATGCCCAATTTCAGATTCGCACGGTTTATAGTTTTTGAGCTAGTCTGTTCACATACACACACACTCACACACACACACACACACACACACACACAGAGACCATTTCGCGGGACTTGGTTAATTGGACTCAGGGGACCCCAAAACGTGTATTTCCGTTGAAAACCGGAAGTCGAAATTTTTCACGATCGCAATACTTCTACTTACTATATATTTCATATATAGGTAAGTGAAAGTAAAAAATTAATTGATTATAAAATGATTTTTTTGTTCTCCTGAAAATCAGCTCAAATCTTATTCCTAATTCTACAATTCTTCCGAGTTCGTAGTGGCTCAGAATTTTCTAAACTTTATCCTATTGAAGCAGGAGTCCCCCAAGGGAGTATCTTGGGTCCTGTTCTCTTTATTATATTCGCTGCCGATATTCCTACCACCCCCGACAGATTCTTAGCCACATTTGCAGATGACACAGCCATTCTTTCATCCCATCCCGATCCCGTAGAAGCCTCATCCAATCTCCAAAGACGTCTCTCCCTTATCGAGCAATGGTGCAACTGCTGGCGGATATAAGTCAATGAATCAAAATGCAAACACGTGACCTTCACCCTCTGACGCAGCTCCTGTCCACCAGTCCGATTTAACAATATACCTTTACCTAAAAATGACACGGTGCGATACCTTGGTTTCATCGACATTTCAAAACACGAAAAGAAAACATATGTGCACATTTACATAAGAATTTAATAAGAATTTTCAGTGGGAATAATTTGAAGTTTATACAACAGTGGAATAAAAAGAACACGTTTTAAAATGCACATATTGAATTTCAATTATATAAATTTAGAATTTTAATAGTATAAATAAAAATTAAACACAGAACATTTCATTTCCCTGTAATTAGTGATTTATTAACTAACTCAACAGAAATTAGGACCACAAATATCAAATTAAGGTAGCGCACCCTTCGAGCCGGCCGGCCGTGACTCATACTTAATCTCTAAAAGCTCCCCTTTTCCTAATGTTGTGGGACGTGAAACTTAAACAAATTGAAACTTAGATAATTTCTGTAACGTGTAATGGCAAAAACATAGCAGACAAAATTATTCAGACATTCCCCAAAATGAAGAATAGGTGACCAAAATTGTTTACTTTAAAAAATAGTTCATTCGCTTAAATCAATGGATACAGAAATCATTTGGGTGGCTGAATATTGTATATGGAATGCCCATTTAAGGTGACATAAGTAAAAATTGATAGAAATTAACTAGCGAATAATACAACCATCGGTTACCGGGCAGCAAAAAGGGCGCGGATGGAGATGCCAGAAACATACAACTTTGAAATGTTGTATATTCCACAAAGTTTATTCTATTTTTGTTTCAACTATATTTTCAAGGTCCAGCATTCATATAAAAACCAAGAAAAATTATTAGAGCCAGAAAAAAAAGAGTTGGTTTTGGGATTTTTTTGCACTGTAATGCTCGAATCGGGACCACTGTGCGGCGCCTTGTGTATCTTCAAAATTTAAAAATATTTTCTTTTCCGCCATATATATAAATAGTTGTGGTGAAATATTACCTTTTTATGCACTGTTATAACTTGTAAACATATGTTTCCTTTACCTTTATACACTGTTATATCTAATGTTATACAATTCACATCTAGTGTAATTATGATTGCAATAAAGCCTTATTTTACAACTAGAAGGTTTAATCATTACAATTTATTGCAATCATTTCAATAATAGTTATTTGATAACATTTATTATCAAGATGGACAAGTATTTTAAGCCCGAAAGATTTGAAGCTGAACACACATCTGCATCAAGCACTTCTCAGTGGAATCATTGGAAGAGAACATTCGAAATCTTCACAGCATCAATCAAGGCCTCTGAAGCAGATAAGTTATTACTACTTTATAATCATATCAGTCACCCTATTTATGAGCTTATTAGTGAATGTATGTCCTACGAGGCGGCTATTATTAGGTTAGATGGACTTTACATTAAACCTAAAAATGAGATATATTCTAGGCACAAATTAATGACACGACAACAACAGCCTGGTGAAACTGTAGATCAATTTTTACAATCCTTACGTCAACTTAGTGTTGATTGTGGCTTCAAAACGGTCCAGGCTGAAGTCTACAGGGACGAATACATTCGCGATGCCTTTATAAGCGGTCTTTCCTCCCATAACATTCGACAAAGGCTACTTGAGAATTTCACTTTAACTCTAGACGATGCTTTATTGAAAGCTCGCTCGTTAGAATCAGCACAAACATTCTCTGAGACATATTTAAGCAATAATTCGCAAGTTGCAACAACTGATACTTTAAGGACGCCTTCAACTCCGACATTAACTGCAGCTGTTAATTCTAAATGTTTCTTTTGTGGTCTTAATCGACACTCACGGATATCATGCCCTGCTCGTGATGCTATTTGTAAGCTCTGTAGTAAGAAAGGCCATTATGCTAAAGTTTGCAGATCTTCCAAACTTCAAAACCGGACTGCAGCCACATCTTCCCGTCCCGATTCGCCTCAGCAGCAAGATACTGATAGCTTTGGAACAGTGGCTTGTCTCCCAGGTAAAACGTTTACATCCCAGGTAACTCGGTGTTCAGGGATTTCAGCAGCTTCCCCTCTCAGTCTTTCCAAATCTATTATTAAGATAAAAATAAATGATTTCCCAGCAGAGGGGCTAATTGATACCGGAAGCTCTGAAAGCTATATCAGCGATGCGTTCGCTTCCCAACACAATATTCAACAGTACCCTACCTCTTCAGAAGTTGCCATGGCTTCATCCTCCTTGGCCATGTCAATTAAAGCTTATTGTTTGGTCAATTTACAAATATCAAATAATCGATATGCTAACACAAAGTTGAGCGTTCTGAAAGATTGTTGTGCAGATATTATTTTGGGACATGATATCTTACAACAACATTCTCAATTATCCATACAATTTGGTGGTAAAAAACCTGTTTTACAGATCAGTAGTAGCCTAACATGTGCCAAAGTCAGTCCTGCTTCACTATTTCAGCATTTAGCCCCAAACTGTAGGCCGATCGCCATCAAATCCCGGCGTTATTCAGTAGAAGACGAAGAATTTATCTCATCACACATTAAAAAACTACTATCCGATGGTATAATTGAGGAAAGTAACTCACCATGGAGAGCACAGGTGTTGGTAGTAAGTGGAACCCACAGAAAACGCATGGTTGTCGACTACTCACAAACAATTAATAAATATACTATGTTGGATGCATATCCCGTCCCCCCTATTGAAAAAATAGCTTCCAATGTCGCCAAGTATAGTATTCATAGCACTATAGATCTAAAAAGTGCATATTACCAGATACCTATCAGAAAGGATGAGAGGCATTTTACTGCTTTTGAGGCTGCAGGAAAACTGTGGCAATTTAAGCGGATACCTATGGGTGTGACTAACGGTGTGGCGGCATTCCAGAGGAAGATGGACGAGATTAGGACCAGAGAAGGCTTGAAAGGAGTCAACATTTATTTGGACGACATAACAGTCAGTGGCAAGGACCAAGCTGAGCATGACTTAAACCTAGAAAAATTTCTGAGTGTTTGTCAAAAATATGCTTTGACAATAAACAAACAAAAATCCCGGTTTAATTTAACATCCATTAAAATCCTGGGATACCTCATAGAAAACAACACTTTGAAACCTGATCCCGATAGACTGAAACCTTTAATCGATTTCCCTATTCCGAGAAATAGAGTTTCACTGGAGCGGGCACTTGGAATGTTTGCGCATTACTCGAAATGGGTTCCAAAATTTTCAGATAAAATACGGAGACTAGTTAACTGCAGAAAATTTCCTATGGATACAGAATTAGTTCAAGACTTCAATAATATTCGTTCCTGTATCGCTAAATCCTACGTTTTCAATATCGAGGAAGATATACCATTTTGCGTTGAAACAGATGCCTCGGATATAGCAATAGCAGCTGTACTCACTCAGAATAAACGTCCTGTTGCCTTTTTTTCAAGAACATTATCCAAGAGTGAGCGGAACCATCCTGCAGTTGAGAAAGAAGCCTACGCAATCATGGAATCCCTTCGAAAATGGCGCCACTATTTAATTGGCCGGAGGTTCCAACTTATAACGGATCAAAAATCCATTTCTTACATGTTTGACATTCGACATTCTGGAAAAATAAAAAATGAAAAATTTACTAGATGGCGTCTTGAACTTGCACCATACAACTACGACATTGTCTACAGACCAGGGAAGGAGAATCATGCTGCTGACGCATTATCGAGGACTTGCAGCTCAGTACATACTTTTGACAGGCTGGTGTATTTTCATAATGCCCTCTGTCATCCTGGCGTTACACGGATGGCCCATTGGGTAAAAAGTCAAAATCTACCTTATTCAATTGATGAAGTTCGGAAGGTAACTTCTTCTTGCAGGACTTGCTCCGAAGTGAAGCCTCGTTTTCATTACAGGCAAAGCTCACTTATCAAAGCAACATCCCCCTTTGAGCGACTAAGCATCGATTTTAAAGGTCCATTACCCTCAAACACTCCTCGTAAATATCTTTTAACAGTGGTCGATGAATTCTCCAGATTCCCGTTCGCTATACCTTGTGCAGACTTATCATCAACAACCGTTATTCAGGCACTAAACCAAATCTTCTACATATTTGGATATCCTTCCTACATTCATTCAGATAGAGGAACCTCTTTCATTTCAAGAGAACTCCAAATGTTTCTTCATTCTAATGGCGTGGCAACCAGCTTCACAACTCCATACAACCCGTGTGGTAATGGTCAGGTGGAACGCTACAATGGAGTAATATGGAAAACTATTTCATTGGCCTTAAAATCCAAAGGACTGGCGGTGGCTCAGTGGGAGAAAGTGCTGCCTGAAGCTTTACATGCCATACGTTCATTGCTGTGTACAACTATCAACTCAACTCCCCATGAACGTATGTTTTTCCATAAAAGGAAATCTAGTTCTGGAGTGGCGCTTCCCTCATGGCTGACAACTCAAGGAAAAGTACTGATGAAAAATCATGTACGTCAGAGCAAATATGACCCTCTGGTTCAAGAAGTCACACTACTACATGCTAATCCTGACTACGCGCTGGTGGAACTACCTGACGGAAGGGAAACGACTGTAAATTTAAGGCATCTAGCGCCAGCTGGTTATAAACCCGAAGGAGAAAAAACAGAAAATCCTACAGAAACTCCTATATCATCAGGAGATTTTATTCTTATTCAAGAAAGGCCTGAACATGACGCAACTCGGCAATCGTATTTGAGAAGTTCTCTTGACACTGTAGATGAACTAAGAACTAGCTGTCCCCCAGCCCCTTCCAGCTCTCATCCAAGTCCACTACCTGTTCCTCCAAAGCAATCACTAACTCCAGGGAATGAAATTATTACATCGCCGGCCAAATCTAAGCCTAGTCCACCACCTCCTGTTTGGAGATCATCTAGAACAATCCGAGCTCCAAGATACCTTCAGGACTATGTCTGTAAATGAAGTGGGGGAGAATGTGGTGAAATATTACCTTTTTATGCACTGTTATAACTTGTAAACATATGTTTCCTTTACCTTTATACACTGTTATATCTAATGTTATACAATTCACATCTAGTGTAATTATGATTGCAATAAAGCCTTATTTTACAACTAGAAGGTTTAATCATTACAATAGTGTTATGAAATAATATGCATAATATTTTAACTGCTAATAGCACCAGAATATTATGAATTTACCCTTCAAGTCAAAATATGGTACTTTTTCAGTAGAAGATTCCAAACAAACTGGTATTGCAACCTACCTCTGTTTCACATCTCATTTATAACATCCTTTATTTCTGTCCATTACCATTGGTTTATCGACTATTGAAATTTCTTTAGATTTGTCTGTTAAAATTATTTTGGTGCCATCTATTCATTGGCGGATCCAGGGGAGGGGCTGCAGCTCCTCCCTTTGGAAATTTTTTCGTCATTTAAAGATAGAATTTAACTTTCCTTAATGTAAGGAAGCAAGTTAAAGAACAAATAAAGTGCAGAACAAGTAGAACTTTAGTTGTGGGAAAGGAACATAAAGGTAAAAAAGCTGATTAGCAGATCCAAATGCAGGGCTGTGGGGCTGCAGCCCCCCTTTCCGATCGGCTGGATCCACCCATGCATCTATTAGATCTCAGCTTGCGACTTCGTTTCAGTGAAGGCCCTTTATCTGCTTAAAATGGCCCATAAGAAGGCTCTCACCTTCACTCAAAAGCCCAACAACTAAGTTGTTGGCACACACAGGACATGTGTGGCCTGACCTTTTATCAGGTAACAATATAACCTGCTTTCAGCATCTACACAAAACCATCCCCTGAGTATTTTCCTCAATTATCAGATCAAAAACGTGCATGAATACATTAACATATATATTTTAATAGCTGTATATCCCGGTTTCACCCGGAAAATTTCAATTTTTAAATCTATAAACTGAGACTTTTATCGACTCTAACAGTCGATTTTGTAAAAACCAATGTAAAGCGAGATCAAAACGATTATTATAACAATAAAGAATATACCCAGAGATCGGCTGAAGTTATGCAATTTTAATATGGACAGGTGTTCGCACCTGGTATCAAAGAACCACTGAGCGAAATTTGGAGAATTTAGGACATACGGTATGGATTTCTATAAAGAACATACAGAATTTCACCTTTATATGCATAGACTATAGCTGTATATCCCGGTTCCACACGGGGAATTTCATTTTTCTAAAGAAACGGTCGATTTCGTAAAAAAAAAATTGTAAAGTGAGATCATTATGATTTTTATAACAATAAAGAATATCAGCTGAAGATCGGTTGAGGTTATTCAATTTTAATATGGACAGGTGTTCGCACCTGGTATCAGAGAACCAGTGAGCGAAATTTGGAGAATTTAGGACAAACGGTATGGATTTCTATAGAGAACAAATAAACAAACAAACAAACAGAATTTCAACTTTATTTATATAGATTATTAAACGTTTCTTTACCTTCAATTTCATTTATGTTGAGATCTATTAACAAATTCTTATTATTCTCAAGAATAAAAAATGGCTAAATATGAAATTGATTTACACATAAAGGCGGAAAAAAGAGGAATGTTTCCGTTAATAAATGCAAAAATATACATGTAGGTTTGATATTTGGTCGGACAACCAAGAAATTAATCTATAATAATATTTAGCTTAAAAATTCGTAAAACTCAAATGATATCAAGGATAAAATTATAATTTCTCTTAGATTTTTTTCACATAAACTATTGTTCCCATTTGATCCGCCTGAATTGTATTTTAGTGTGCTGCGATTGAAGAGGCATATGGCGATATTAAATCTTGAGTAAATACAACTTCGTCCCTTTCAGGGTTTGTTATTTCTTTTGAGAAAACAGATATAGAAAACTAAAAAGGATGTGGGTTAAGCAAGAACCCACATCCCATCCCTTTCAGTTAAAAAGGTATCTTGATCAGCTTCAATATACCTCAACTTTCGATGGTACACTTGTATCACAGTCATGGGCGGATCCAGCCGATCGTAAAGGGGGGGCTGCAGCACCACAGCCCTTCATTTGGATCTGCTAATCAGCTTCTTTACCTCTATGTTCATTTCCCATAACTAAAATTCTACTTGTTCTTCTCATTATTTGTTCTTTATCTTGCTTTCTTACATTAAATGAAGTCAAATTCAATCTTTAAATGACGAAAAATTTTCCAAACGGAGGGGCTGCAGCCCCCACGCACCCCCTGGATCCGCCAATGATCACAGTATCACAAATGGATTAATTTTTCTAGTTAAATAAAATAAAAAATAATGATATGAATATATGTGTTTTGTTAATATTTTATTTCTTTTTTACTTTCACTTACCTATATATGAAATAAATAGTAAGGGAAAGTATTGCGATCGTGAAAAATTTCGACTTCCGGTTTTCAACGGAAATACACGTTTTGTGGTCCCCAGAGTCCAAATAACCAAGTCCCGCGAAATGGTCTCTGTGTGTGAACAGACTAGCTCAAAAACTATACATCGTGCGAACCTGAAATTGGGTATTTAGTCTATGTATATGCCCGCGATGTGACAGCAAAAAATTCATCAAAATTAGTCAAAGGGACTTTATTTAATAATAATACTTTATTTAATAACTTTTTACGTTTTTTTCGATTTTCTCAAAAACGGCTCTAACGATTTTGATTAAACTGAGTATTTGATGTATTAATATGCCCGAGATATGACTAAAAATTTCATCAAAATTGGTCAAACGGAGGGGGTACTTTATTCAATAACTTTTTAAGTTTTTTTTTATTTTCTCAAAAACGGCTCTAACGATTTCGATTAAACTGAGTATTTGATATATTAATATACCCGAGATATGACTGTAAAATTTTCATCAAAATTGATCAACCGGTGGGGGGACTTTACTTAATAAAGTTTGTATCATTTGCATGTGTTTTTTTTATTTACTCAAAAATGGCTTTAAAGATTTTGATCAAACTGGGTATTTGTATATGCTGAAGATCTGACAGCCGATATTTTATCAAAATTGGTCAAACGGAGAGGGCACTTTATTTCATAACTTTTTTTCCAATTTTTACCTTTTTTTCGATTATCTCAAAAACGGATATAATGATTTTGATCAAATTAGTCATGTGTAATGAAAATTAGATGTTCTTTAATATCAGGTACTTTTTATCATTATTAAAATGTTCTGAGGGGGCTTAAATGGGGAAGGGCCCTTTTTTGTTTTCCTATAAAGTCCCTTTGTTTTTGTTTATATGGAGAAATTAACTGTCTCGCGTTACGCCTAAAAATAAGAAATGGCTAAATATGAAAAAAATCAAGTAAACATATCGAGGAGAAAAAAAGAAAATATTCCGTCAACTCATAAAAAACGTTGAGCCACACATGCAGAGTACACCTTTAATGATAGGCCATTGTTCATGATTAAAGCCGTTCTGTTAATTTAATGGAAATTATTTGTTTCATGGTAACTAAATGAAGTTTTCAACAAATACATAGAAAAATATAAAATCAGACGACTTGGAGTATTATGCTTGCATTGCCGAATCATCACTAGTAAAAATTTTTAATTAATAATAAAAAAAATGTGTGACTTTGAGAAGTGGCAATAATCAAAACACATCAATTTCTAATCTAAGTAAGTTGGTAAGTGAAAGTTGTGTGTTGCGTGCACGCACCAAATTTTTTTAGCTTAGATGTACAACTTATTTGAAGGTATTACTAAAAGGTATTTCAATATCTGATTAAAATAAACAATGTACTCATCATCAAAAGAAATAGAGAGGAGAAAAGCTATTGCCAAACATTGTTACTTGGGACTGGGATAACATGTCATGAAGCAAGCACATATCCAGAACAACCAAACTATGTCTTTATAAAACGTTAATAAGACCTATTCTAAAATATGGATGAGAGTCATGGGTGATTTCGCGGTCGGACGAACAAGAGCTACAGGTTTTCAAAAGAAAATATATGGACTCAAGAAAGTAGGACAGATATATCTCAGAAGAGGTAATGAAGAAGTGTATAATCTCCTCAGTGAACCCGACATAGTAAGGCACATCAGGCGGACTGGTCACGTAACTCATACCCGAGGATGAGATACCCAGCAGAGAAAAAAAAGCTAAGACTTACACAGTACTAGACTAAGAGGAAAAACACGGCTCAAGTAGATGGAAAGCAGCTGCCCACACAACATGCAGATTGGCAGGAGGTACTAGAGGAGCCCAGGGACCAGTATTGGTCCGTCGAGCCAATGGAAGAATAAGATAGGTCTTATCAGTCTGTCAGGTTAAAAACAGCACAATGTCAGTTTTTTTGTCATCTCCTATTCCAAACTTTACGAAGAATCAAACATTTAAAAAAAAAAAGAAAAAAAAGGAGGCAAAACCTCCATTGCGGAGGCAGGGATTAAATATTGACATTTACTAAAGGAATTAAATTAACAATTAAATAATAACATTTATTAAACACTAATTATAACAAGTCAATTTTACAAAAAAAATTAGTTAAATGATAAATAATGGTTCCTTATTAATTAATAAGAAATTAAAATTGATAACATCACTCAACCCCACCCCACGCTCTCAGGTAGTCTGCTACATTCCTACGATTGTTCCTAATGGCTCGGTGTAAGGCCGTCCGCCCCATATTGTCAGCGGTATTGATTGGAGCACCGTGGACAAGAAGGAGCTGGACAACATCCAAGTGTCCGGTGATAGAAGCTCCCATTAGCGGCGTGGAACCTTTCCCCGTCATCACCCCAGGGTTCGCTCTGCGGTCCAACAGCTCCCTCACCACCGCTGCGTGTCCTTCCCGCGAGGAATAATGTAATGCTGTCAACTGGTTCTGGTCAATCACATCGACAGAGGCCCCGGCATCAAGCAATGCAGTAACCACTTCGGCATGACCTTTCTTCGCTGCGTGGTGTAATGCGGTCATTAGGTCCTTATCCTTTATATCGACAGATGCACCTGCATCGAGAAGCGCTTTCACAACTGATGTGTGTCCTTTTACAGCTGCGATATGTAAGGATGTTGACTGGTCCAGAGATTTCATATTGATTGCAGCTCCAGCGGCAAGCAGAGCAGTCACCACAGCAGTGTTCCCCCTCTCTGCTGCAAAGTGTAAAGGTGTATAGTGGCGCTGCCCTTTCATGTTCACCGACGCCCCAGCCATAAGCAGAGTTGAAACCACCTCAGGCTGCCTGCAACAGGCCGCCCAATGTAAGGGAGTGTTTTGATTATTATCTTTAATACCTACCATTGCCCCCGCATTGAGCAGCGCTGCAACAATTGTGTCGTGCCCTTCTCCTGCTGCCCAATGTAAGGCAGTGGCCTGGCTATCATCACATAAGTTCACCGCTGCTCTGGCTGCGAGCAGAGCTATCACCACTTCAGTATGTCCGCTCTTTGCAGCACGATGTAAAGCAGTCTTCTGGTGCTGATCTTTCATATCAACCGCTGCCCCGGCATCAAGCAGGGCTGCCATAACTGCACTGTGTCCTCCACTTGCTGCAAAATGCAAGGGAGTGCTCTGAGTCTGATCTATGACATCCACTGTTGCTCTGGCTGCAAGCAATGCTGAGACCACTGTGGTATGTCCTCGTTCTGCTGCATAATGTAAAGGTGTGTTTTGCCCCTCATCTTTCACGTCCACCAGTGCCCCAGCAGAAAGCAGTGCTTCCACCATTGCAGTGTAACCTCCTACTGCTGCAAAGTGTAAGGGAGTGATCATGCCCTCTTCATTTAAATTCACTGAGGCCCCAGCAGCAAGCAATGCGGAAAAGACATCAAGATGTCCTGCGTCTACTGCAAAGTGCAAAGGAGTCCACTTGTCCTGATCTTTAGCATCCACTGAGGCCCCAGCATTAAGAAGCGCTGTTACAGCTGTCGTGCATCCTCCCTGTGCAGCAAGATGTAAGGCGGTGCATTCGTTCTCATTTTTGATACTTGGGTCTGCCCCAGCATCAAGCAACATTGTCACAATTTTAGTGTGTCCCTTCATTGCTGCTAAATGTAAGGGAGTCTGCTGATGCTTTCCTTTCAAATTCAAGTCCATTCCAACGTCAATCAAAGTACTTACAACCTTAACATTTCCCCAGTAGGCCTCACGGTGTAATATTGTATTCCCATTCTTATCTCTTAGGACCAAATCACCCCCGTTCTCAACAAGCAATTTTATCATGGTTGGTCTATAGTTTATAGCAGCATCAAAGACTGGAGTGTAGCCTTTACTATCCAGCTCATTTACATCAGCTTTAGCATCCAGCAGAGTAGTCACTGATGCAACACAACCTGATGCAGCGGCGTAATGAAGAGCTGTGCAACCTTCATTATCCTTTAATTTAGGATTGGCACCGTTTATCAACAACAAACTAACAATATCAGGCATGCTATTTCTAGCAGCTATCATCAAGGCTGTTTTTCCTTCGTTATCCAGTGTGTTTACATCCACACCCATCCTGAGGAGAATTCTCGCAACTAAACTATTACAAGCAATATGCAATGGAGTGAGGCCGTTTGCATTTTTTATGTCTGCTCGTACCTCCCTATCTTTTAGTAGTTTAAGAATTTCAACATTTCCAGAGCGAGCGACGGAATGGACCACAGTGTCACCATTGTTCAACCTGACATCCGATATAGCACTGAGGTCGGCTCCTTTCTCCATCAGCAACTTTATTCCTCGGACATTACCTGCTTTAGCAGCTTGAACCAGTGCCGTTTCACCGGTGTGATTCTTTTCGTTTACATCCAAACCTCCTTCTAACAAGGCCTCAAGTGCTTCATTGTGGCCTCCAGCGGCTGCAATATGGAGGTAGGTGTCTTCTCCAGACAAACGCTTGTCGATTTTAGCACCAGCCTTTAAAAGAGCCTTAACCGAAGATGCGGAATCACACCTCACTGCTTCTTCTAAGGGAGTGGCATTATTACAGTTCACAGCATCCAAGTCTGCATTGAGGATACCAAGTGCTGCGATGGAGGCACCGCTGCCAGCCCTCACAGCCAAGTGCAGGAGGCTGTCCCCGGATTGAGTCAACCCAAGAACATCTGCTCCTTCACTCTCCAAATCAAAAATGTCCCTTGGAGAATTATTAGTGACAGCATTTTCGAGCTGAATTGCCAAGGTGCAACGCCCTTCCTAAAACAAAAATATTCAATTGTTAATTTATTGTATGAAAAGAATAAAGAAGCATTATATAAAAATAGCTGAATAAACTATCTTCCTTAAACTAATCGAAAATATATTTTTCTTATTGTATTATTTTAGTTGATATCACTTTAAGTACGTGATAGTAATATAAATAATCATATAAATACGTGAGGGAGAGAAATGTTCAGATTCGACACCCATATATATATATATATATATATATATATATATATATATATATATATATATATCGCACTAGTATTTCTAAAGTGACACAACTGAAAATTTGTCACTCTTGCCCATTTAGGGGCAATAGCATTAAGGCAGCAAGAGTGACACAAGTGCCTTATGGCGGACAAGCTCTGAAGCTAAGTTGATACAGTTGTGATGATTGATAAAGAGATATTTACCAATGTCTTTCATAGTCATAACTACACCAGTTTTTGAGATGTGTCACTTTAGAAATACTAGTGCGATATATTTGAGTAGCAAACATTGCAAGTTAGCATAAATGTGAAAATACTTCTTTACTTATGAGAAAGTAAGTCAGAATTTATTAATTAATTATTATTATCATAGAAGGTTTATATATATATATATATATATATATATATATATATATATATATATATATATATACACATATATATAATGACTTATTGTGGAAGATGCAGAGTGTTTAGGAATATTGGCTTCTAAAATTCCCGTTTAATTGCCGAATTAGAGGAAGAGATAGAATCACTTATGAAACAATAAAATGAGTTAACACAAAATATAAAATGGTCTCAACAACAGTTTATTCTTATAAAGTTATAAATGAAAAATAAAAAGGACAGTTGAATAGATGTTGGATGTGTAAATAACCTGAAATAATAAAAAAACACAAACTATATAATTAGATAAGATACCTCCGATAATGTCCTTAATTGCAGACTGGTGATCCTGTACTTCTTGGCTAAGGAAGTCATAATTGCCATCAAATGAGAGGGCAGGTTTAGGATGCCATCAGAGGTAAGCTGAACCAGGAAAGACATAGCATTCTCGATGTCAGTCCGAGGGAATTCAAAGTCCTCCAGAAGCCAGACCCTCAAGTGTCTGGACCGCAACTTCTCAAACCGGTGGCAGATGTCGACCAACAATATGCACGACATTACATCGCCTGAAACTAGCGAGTGCAGCAGCGCCAGGAGGAGGCCCTGAGGTGTGCTCAGCTCCAACTCGTCAATCGTTGAGGGCTTAAAGTTGTTCGTTTCCAATCCATAAGCCGCGCCAGACAATATCTTGCTGAAGATGATGTTGCGGCACAGGATTGTGGCTCTCTTCATTGGCTTGATAGAGGTCATCCCTTTAAGCTGGAAAAATGATATAATCAGTGAAATAAACATAACTGTAAAACTGAACATATAGCTGTAATATACAAACAACTTAAAGGAAAAACTCTTAGGAGAAAAATAAGATCAAACACCATAAAAAAAAAATTAGCATTTTGTATTGCCTTAACAATATATCATTTAGTCTTTTAATTACATTTACTAATTCCTATGTAATTAGCTTTTAAAAATAAAATTAAACTACATATACACTTGAAAAGGGAGCGGGGTAGCCCACTGGTAAGGCAGTGGACTGCTGTGCTTAAGGTCCCGAGTTCGAATCTGACATGGCTTATGATATCTTTATTATTCGCCACAGTTCGTCTCGTGGGCCGAGAGACCCTCCTGGGGCAAACCCAGCCTCTATAAAGTGGGTACCCTTAATTGAAAAATTAAGGGGAAAGAACCTGGAGGTTGAGCGTGATCAAATCGCCTCCTTGCACGACCGCTGACCAAGAAACGGTACTCTTCCTTACATAGTACTGCACCCAAGACCCTTATGGGTTGTAGTGGTACAGGTTTTTTTTTTTTTTACACTTGAAATTCCTCTCTTATGTTGCTTATGAATTCTTAAACATTAATAGAAAGCTTAAAAATAAAAATAAATTCAGATATAAATGTTTGTAAATAACATTATCATTGAGGTAGAAATATAAATTAGATAGATCAAAATTAACAAATTTTGATGGAGTTTAGGATTAAGTGATTCGGACAAAGCATTCTTGATAAGGATAATGTAGTTGAATATCTAAATGGAAAGAACTGGAAACAATTATATTGGTTTACCATAGAAGCTGTTAAATACAGACAAATTTTAATTGAGGAATTTAATACACAGTAAAAAAAAAGTAAAACAAAATATATTATTTATATCAATTTGCTTTATACCTCAAAGGATAAATTATCATTTACTTAATGTTTGGTTAATATGTACAATTCTGTATTTTGTTTGAATGCGGTTTTAAAAGCAATAAGAATATTGGAAAAGTGTAGTCAATCCGGCAGACGGACATTGTCTATGCCTATATGTTTATGTATATTATGAACTTGTATGTCTCTTTATTTTGTTAAATAAACAGTTTACTATTATTATTATTATTGCCTTAACAAAATTATAATATAATATTGTTATATAATATATAAATGTGGATTAGGGCGACTAATTAAGTCTCAAAACTATTTTTTCGTTAGAGCTTTATTTATGCAAACGTTTCGGCCAGTTCGGCCATCTTCAGTGCTAAATAAGATAAATGATAAAAATTGTCTTCTAAAAATCCACCATCAGTGGTTTGTCAATTAATAATTAAAATAAATAGGTATCTGCTACCCTGGTCCAACTACCTGTTTAATATTTTCATTTTTCTGTAGAATTTTCATTGCAATGATGATGGCCGTACTGGCCGAAACGTATGCTTAAATAAAGTCCTAACTAGAAAAATATTAAACAGGTAGTTGGACCAGGGTAGCAGATACCTATTTATTTTAATTATTAATTGACAAACCACTGATGGTGGATTTTTAGAAGACAATTTTTATCATCAATCATATTTAGCACTGAAGATGGCCGAACTGGCCGAAACGTTTGCATCAATAAAGCTCTAACGAAAAAATAGTGTTGAGACTTAATTGGTCGCCCTAATCCACATTTATAAATTGGATAGTCTCAAGAAGTAGGGAGAAAAATTAATAACTAATTGTTATATAATATCGTTAGTAAGCGAAAAACTGCAATTCTCAGCGAAAATGGTTGCAGGGCTTTTTCGAAGGCCCGAGGAGCCCACATAATAAACACGATGAGTGCGGATAGCACGATGAAAATTAAAACCGAGCGTAGTCCTCGGCTCCAAGGGTAGAAGCTAACTATCGGTGATGGAAATTAGATGAGGCCAAAAATAGGGGAGGGGGCAGGTGCGCAATCAAGTAAATTAGCTTTTAAAAATAAAATTAAACTGCATATACACTTAAAATTCCTCCCATATGTTGCTTATGAATTCTTAAACATTAATAGAAAGCTTAAAAAGAAAAATAAATTCAGATATAAATGTTTTTAAATAATATTATCATTGAGGTAGAAATATAAATTAGATAGAAAAATAAAAATAGATTGGAGGTCAGGAATTTCAGTAACAAAACATTTTCTTTATTTATGCAGCCTACGTTTCGAGCCAAACATGTGGGTCTTCATTTCAAAGTCGTTAAACAAAGCCCTACCACCTCTTATATCATTCTCTGTGTAATACCCCAGTAGTCACATTGGTAAATAGATTTTTTACTTCCACTTACTATTATATGAAATATATAGTAAGGGAAAGTATTAAGATCGTGGAAAAATTTTGACTTCCGGGATTTATATGGAAATTTTGGTTTCGGAGACATAAGAGACAAACATTAAAAAATTAAGTCTTAATTTAACATGAGCCGTAAATACACCTTCTATCTATCTATCTATCACCTTCACATATATACTTATATATATATATATATAAATATATTTATAAAAACAACTCTCAGTAAAATACAAGCAAGCAGTAAAAAAAAAAAAAGAAATAAACGATATTTAATAGAAAATTACTGAGAACTTTCACGTTAACAGTTAATATTTATAATAGTGGTTAAAGTAAATTGTATTCATTATAGGTAACCTACAGCCCCCTTTTTTTCTTCTAATTAATAAATGTAATTAACAGAACATATTTCTCTCCAGCAATTTTCTCATCTTCTTCCATTTACCATTAAAGTAAAAAGATTTTTTGATGATTTTATGTAATGATTTATTTTTATTATAGTTGCGATTAGAACCATGTAAACCAATAGTTTCCGTTAAATAATCTGAATGTAGAAATAAGCCTGTTATCCATCTTAGTGAAACAACTTCATAAACTAAATATTATTCTTTCTGAAGTCATCAGAATTCTAACGATATATTATCTATGTTTATTACTAACGTTATTACCAGAAATTAAAATCATCTTGGGGAAAGTTTTTTTTCCCCTCCTAAATATGTTTACTAAATCCATTTATATTTTATACTTAGCCACTTCTTATTAGTAGGCATAATGAGTGTTACTTAGTCCATATTAACAAAATCAAAAGTATTTTATAGGAAGAAATTTTTTTATCGCTATTAAAGCCCTATCACAACATTTCAATCATGATAAAACCAACCTGATATTAAAGAATACTTGATTCTCACTAAGCATAATGAGTTTAATCCAACAAGTTAAGTGCAGTTTTTTATAAGATTGTAAAAAACGCAAAAAGGCAATAAAATGTAAAGGGAAACTCCCCATTAATTCAACTTCACGAAACCTTGGCTGTCACATCACAAGCATATATCAAATTACTGTTTGTTTCTTACTTATAATTTCGTGCTGGTCTGTTCACACACAGAACACTTTGAAGGATTTGGTTATTTGGACTCAGGCAACACTAAAACATGTTTTACTGCAGAAAAGTGGAAATAAAAATTGTTCTCAATTGCAATACTTTCCTTTAAAACCTATATAATTTATACAAAGGTAAACAAAATTAAAAATCTATATGTAGACGTAATACATATGCAAATATAAAGATTACCAGTAGAGCACCTTCTAATTTTCCTTAGAGGCACAAAGTGACATTGAAAAAAAAAAAACTGTAATCTCTGTTGAACATCTCCAATACATTGTGTAAACAATTGAAATGTGAATTATTCATTATATCATACAGATGAAAACATTTTTATTTTTAATTTTCACTGTATATTGAACATAAAAGGATATTTAATTAAACCCACTCTAATTCATCTTCAACATATTTACAAAAGACACAAATGATATTACTTAATTTAACCAGGGAAAATCCCAGAGCTTAAACTGAGTTATATAATGTATTCACATACTTATGGAATAGGCTTGTATAGCTGTATCCAGAGCTATTTTAAATAAGAGGTAACATTACTTTAATCAGTCTTCTATTAAATAAATGATATCCCTTTTAATATGTAAGAATTAAAACTAACAAAAGATATTATCAAATACAGCCTAGACAATGTCTTTAGTTTGTAGGGCCAATGTCACCCCAGTTAACAGAAAATAAAAAAGATTTACTTACATTGTTATGGTGTTCCTATGCAGATAATTCAGTCTGTCAAAGTGAATAAAACAAAACAGCACCAAATGTCTTCTGTATAAACTAAATTTCTTATTAAATTATTTTTAATTTCAATAATTAATGAAAACACCAAATGGTAAGGATAAAGGAACGACCTAACATAACATTCACGTGTTGAACACAAACTAGATGTCACAACAAGAATGGAAAGACCGCCAAAATTTGTCGATGCCTAACTCTTTTGGAATCGATTAAGATATCGATATTTTCCTCTGATTCAATCAAGATGAACATAGAGATGAGGCCCGGCCAGTGACGTATTTGGGCGCACGATGAGAACAGCTGTGAATTGACAGTAAGTAAACATCATGCAGTCTTTCTGTCCTGTTTCCTTTTGAATATCTCTTTTATGTAGCTACTGAGGTTATTTTCAGCGGCTGGTTAGCTTTCAATTAAAAAAAGAAAAAGAAAGAATTTCTTAAATTGAACTTAGAGCTACCTATCCAAGTTGAGCCCAACTTCTCTCTATTCACTTTGGCTACCAGCTAACTCTTCAGTGTTGTGTTGCGTTGTCATATTTATATAAAATAATATTTCGATTTAATCATTAGTAGCGTTCTATTACAATAAAATGAGCCAGTTTTAAACTATTAACATCATTCAGATAATGTTTTTCATCTCATTCGAGATCCGATTGTCTATATTGTAACACTTATGTGGCTTAAACAATTTTTATTGAACGAAAATAACAATTTTCTGTGCCAAATAAATTATGAAAACACGAATATTTAAACAGGTAACAAAAATTGTCACTTTGTAACACAAAAATAACCATATGACTTGAGCTTCAGAACAAGGACTAACTCTTTAGTCAATCGCTCCCTATAGTCCCTTTAGTCGTAAGCAGAGCAGCCTCGAAGGTTCTAATCCAGCAGAGATGTTACTTGAAAATCGTTGTCACAAACATGTACTATTACAGTTTGTTTCAACACATAATTAGTTTGTTCTGCACATTATTTGTTCTTTAACTTGCTTCCTTAAATTAAGGAAAGTCAAATTCAATCATTAAATTTTCCAAAGGGAGGGGCTGCCCCTGATAACGTATGAACCCAAACGGAAACCCAAAGATATAGCCAGTTCAAAACTCGGAGCCAGGGGTAATTAAATAATACTCGTCATTAATCCCCCACCCTCTGCCCTGGCCCGGTAAACCCCATATAGCCTTTAGAGTTTTATTTAAGATGAACAAAGAAGACAAACACGAAATAAACAAATAGCACAAACAAAACAATTTTATTTAAATACGCAAGGCAACAAAACCAGATCGCAAATCCAAAACATACGTCCATATACAAATTCCGGATCACTGACAATTATAATTATGATAAACAAGAAATAACACTTTACTAGGCCGAATAACTCACAATTAACAACTGACTTTTTTTAACCAACAACATTAACACTTCAGTTGTTTGAAAAGACGTATTTACCACTGATCAAAAAATAAAATTCTTTTCGATAAAACATGAATAAAAATATTAATTACGATTAGATAAAATAATAAGATTAAATAATAGAATAATAATAATAATATATATAAAACTGTAATCAGTGGTACATTAATTAAACTGGCCTTTAACATAAACAAAAAGTTAGTCGTTCGCTCACGATCCATTACAGCACTAAAATTGTTCGTTCACTCGCGACCCGTTACATCACTCCCCCCAATGACATCGGCACAGAACTTCACCTTCGGCTTCACTTCTCTGCCGAAGCGGGTGCGGTAGCCTGGCTGCGGCTGCGTTGGCCTGCAGGAGATGTGCTGGCTTCAAGCGGTCGATAGAGACGGTCTTCGGACCTGAATGTAGCAGTACGGAGAAAGTCTTCTCATCCCTTGAAACGACCTTGTAAGGGCCAGAATAAGGAGCAATCAGTGGTCCACGGACATAATCATCTCTAATGAAAACGTGGGTGCAGCTTTGCAGATGTGGGTGGACAAAGGTTTTGGCGTTACTACTGCGATGAGGCGCTGGGCGAAGATCCTTCATAGCCTGACGGAGTACTCTGAGCGTCGTCTCGGAGTCTTCTGGGCGTCTAGAGGACTCGAAGAACTCACCAGGCAAGCGTAGTGCCTGCCCAAAAGTCATCTCAGCAGCACTAACACCAATGTCCTCTCTGACTGCGGTCCTGAGACCGAGAAGAACTGTTGGCAGCACTGTCGTCCATCCTTCCGTGTTGAGCGCTGTCATGATAGATGCCTTGAGGGTTCGGTGACATCTCTCAATGCAGCCATTAGATTGAGGATGGTAAGCCGTAGTGCGACATCTCTGGATACCAAGGATGTGAGTGAGGCTCTTGAACAGGTCTGATTCGAATTGGCGCCCTTGGTCCGTAGTGATTCTGGCTGGTGTACCGTATCTCGAAATCCAAGTGCCAACTATAGCTTCTGCAACGGTGTTGCTCGTAATGTCCTCCAGCGGACATGTCTCTGGCCAACGAGTAAACCCGTCAATCATCGTGAGGCAGTATCTCTTGCCGTTTGATGGTGGCAAAGGGCCAATAATATCCACATGAATATGCTCAAAGCGAGAACTGGGAGCGAAATTTCCTGGTGGAGATATGGTATGGCGCACTACCTTAGCACGCTGGCATGGAATGCAGCAACGAGCCCACTTCGAGACGTCGGCGTTCATGTTAGGCCAAAAGAATCGCTGGGCAAGTAAACGTCTCGAGGCTCGAATTCCAGGGTGACTGAATCCATGAAGACGGTTAAAAATTTCTTGACGCATCGATTCGGGGACGTATGGTCGTGCGTGAGGTGTAGAGGTTTCGCAAAAGATGGCCGCAGAAGATCCTGGGAGCTTGAGTCGACGAAGTTGAATGCGAGTATTCCTCTGCAGTTCTGCGATCTTCGGATCTTTCTCTTGTTCCGCTGCAAGACGATGAGAATGCTCTGTGCAGTCGATGTCCTCCACTCTCGACAATGCATCAGCTACCGCGTTTTCATCTCCGGGTACATGACGGATATTAGTAGTGAACTGACTAATGAAGTTCACTAGCCGAATCCTCATGGGCGTTGCTGTTACCGGCTTTTGCTGAAAGACATGCTCCAGAGGTTTGTGGTCTGTCCAAATGATAAAATGTCTTCCCTCCAGATAGCATCGAAAATGCTTGATGGCTCGGTGTATCGCCAGAAGTTCTCTGTCGTAAGTCGAGTACTTTTGTTGAGCTGGAGAGAGGGATTTAGAAAAAAATCCTAGGGGACGCCAATCTTTGCCCTCCTTCTGCTGCAAGACTGCGCCCATGGCTGTGTTAGAGGAGTCACATACCAAAACGAGCTCTGCGTGTGGCTTGGGATGACCAATAACAGCTGCGTTTTGGATCGCTGCCTTGCAGTCTTCAAAGGCTTTTATACTCTCCTCTGTCCATTTTATGGGAGTTTTGTCGTTTCTCCGCGCTCCAGCTTGATATCTGTTGAGGGGTGCCTGAAGTTCTGCTGCCCTGGGTATGCAACGTCTATAAAAGTTGAACATACCCAAGAAGCGTCGAAGGTCCCTAACTGTAGAAGGTAGGGGATAGTTTGCAATAGCGTCCACCTTAGCAGGGCGCGCAGTAATGCCATCTTTGTTAACCTTGTGTCCCAGAAACTCAACTTCGGATTTCGCAAAGACACATTTAGTTAAATTAATTGTGAGTCCGTGGTCTTCCAGTCGTTGGAGGACTTCCGCCAGATGTGTTCGGTGTTCTTCTTCATCTTCTGATCCTATGACGATATCGTCTATGTACCACCATGCGAATTCCAGACCTTGAAGAACTCGGTCGAGAAAGCGTTGAAAGGTCTGAGATGCATTCCTGAGACCAAAACACATCCGTAGGAACTCAAATAGGCCGAAGGGTGTTATTACTGCAGTCTTCTGCACGTCTTCTTTCGCTACGGGAACCTGGTAGTATGCACGGTTAAGGTCCAGCTTGGTAAAGATCTTCTTACCATTCATATTCATGTTAAAGTCCGCCAAGTTGGGTACTGCGTAGCGGTCAGGTGTGGTCTTAGCGTTGAGCTGCCGATAGTCTCCACAGACGCGTATACCCCCATCCTTCTTCTCCACTATATGTAGGGGAATGGCCCAAGGACTACTAGACGGCCTGCAGATCCCCTCTTCGACCATCTGCATGAATTCCCGCTTAGCCACGTTGTATCTTTCTGGCGGTAAGCGACAGGCTTTGGCCATGACAGGTGCACCCTTCGTCTCAATATGGTGCACTACATCATGTTTGGGCTGTTTTACGAAAGAGGTGGGCTGTGTCACTATAGGATAGCGCCTAAGAAGATCTGTGTACCATTCTCCAGCTGGTACTGAATAAATCGTAGGCTCCTCGACATGGGCATGTCTTCCTTGTGACGTTAGCCCGGTGATACTATCTACGAGCTGGCATCCGGCGATGTCCACCACAATGCTATAGTGGAACAAAAGGTCTGCGCCTATGATGGGGTAACTGACCCTCGCTTGAGTAAAGCGCCATTTGAGTCTCCGGCGAAGGCCTAGGTCCAGATCCATGACCACGGTGCCATAAGTAGGGATTGGGGTTCCGTTTGCTGCATAAAGTGTGAAGTCCTCTTCCTGCTTCTTCGTCGTTGACTTCACCGGGAAAACAGATAGGGCGGCTCCAGTATCCACCAGGTATCTGATCCCGGACTTCCGGTCTGTGACGAAAAGTCGGCGGTTAGTAACCCCAGCGACGGTTCCCGCCTCGTCCGTCGCTGAAACTAGTTTCCCGCCGGCTTGGGCAGCGGTGAAGGCTTCCAGTCACATGGATATCGACATTTGGTAGCCTTTGAGGGGAGGGCCGCTACCCGCTCTGTAAGTTTTTCTAACGCTGTAAGCAGCATGTCTTCACTGTCAGTTGACCTTCCCGGCCTCATTGCCGCTACTTCCGATATTCCGGGCTGGTGCACTTCAGCGATGCGGTCTGCGATGACGCTGAGCTTCGTAAGATCCGTTTGCTCGGTCGCTGCCAAAGCTGATTGCATGCGGATCGGCAGTCCCTTCAACCAAATGGTTCGCAACAGGTCTTCCGTTATCATCGAACCACCCAACTGCTGAAGCGATCGCAAAAGATGTGAAGGACGCCTGTCTCCGAGCCGCTGATCCTCTAGCAGTCTTCTAATTCTTGTATTATCAGATTCTCCAAAACCTTTCATTAACCTGGTCTTTAATATCTCATAGGGAGTCTCATCTGGAGGTTGCCTAACTAAGTCCATTACTTCCCTCACAGCCTCGCTGTCCAACTGAGAGACGACATACCTAAACCTATTAATAGAACTTTTAATATGATAGAGGTTGAAAATTGTCTCACATTGCAGAAAGAAAACCTCAGGGTCGCTCTTCGAAAAATGAGGAAGATGGGACTTAACCGTAGCTGCTGAGGCGGCCTCTACTGGCTGGGGAACAAGCGCCGCTGACTTGCCATCTTCTTGGTCATCCAGTGATAGTAAATCGTGAACTACTACGTGAGCCATAATAAATATGTAAATTGTACTCACCAATGTAGAGGACGATCACGTCGGGGTCACCACTTTAGAGTTTTATTTAAGATGAACAAAGAAGACAAACACGAAATAAACAAATAGCATAAACAAAACAATTTTATTTAAATACGCAAGGCAACAAAACCAGATCGCAAATCCAACGATGTATACGTCCATATACAAATTCCGGGTCACTGACAATTATAATTATGATAAACAAGAAATAACACTTTACTAGGCCGAATAACTCACAATTAACAACTGACTTTTTTTAACCAACAACATTAACACTTCAGTTGTTTGAAAAGACGTATTTACCACTGATCAAAAAATAAAATTCTTTTCGATAAAACATGAATAAAAATATTAATTACGATTAGATAAAATAATAAGATTAAATAATAGAATAATAATAATAATATATATAAAACTGTAATCAGTGGTAAATTAATTAAACTGGCCTTTAACATAAACAAAAAGTTGGTCGTTTGCTCACGATCCATTACAGCACTAAAATTGTTCGTTCAATCGCGACCCGTTACAAGCCTAAAAGGCGAGGGAGGGGAGCAACGATAAAAATGAAGTAAATAAACAAATATTTTAACTTTGAAATATGAATAGGCCTCATTTGAAAAATTAATTGAGACTTGCATAGAATACCTCGACTACCGATAGTAAAAATTATCAGCCTGTCCCCAATAGAAGAAATCCCTCTCCTGAACGCCTGAGGTACCAATAAAATACAGGATCATTTTAATAAAACTGGAAAATATTTAATTATTCGTTATGCCAGCGGCTCTTATTAAGGTTACACCCTCTTTCTAGGGTTGCCAGATTTTTTTTCAGCCTACAAGGGGCAAATGCCTAAATAGGCAAAAAATTACGGGAATTTTACCCGGGACAAATAAAAAACAAAATTATATAGTGACATTCTTTATTTTATTTGATACTAGCTGCATATCCCGGTTTCACCCGGAGATTTTTAATTTTTAAATCTATAAACTGAGACTTTTATCGACTCATGCGATCGATTTTGTAAAAACCAATGTAAACCGAGATAAAAACGATTATTATAACAATAAAGAATATATGCTGAAGTTATGCAATTTTAATATGGGCAGGTGTTCGCACCTGGTCTGAAAGAACCACTGAGCGAAATTTGGAGAATTTAGGATTTCTATAAAGAACAAACAGAATTTCATTTTTATATACATAGATTATAGCTGTATATCCCAGTTTCACATGAGGAATTTCATTTTTCTAAAGAAACGGTCGATTTCGTAAAAAAAAACATCGTAAAGTGAGATCATAATGATTTTTATAACAATATCAGCAAAGAATATCAGCTGAAGATCGGATGAGGTTATGCAATTTTAATATGAACAGGTGTTCGCACCTGGTCTGAAAGAAACACTGAGCGAAATTTTGAGAATAAAGAATATCAGCTGAAGTTATGCAATTTTAATATGGACAGGTGTTCGCACTGTTATGTACCTTTGCTTATAGTAATAAGATTTGATACAGCATTACATATTTTATTAACTCGAAAAACATTGATGACTTTACAGTTCACAAACATGAATTAATTAATACCTTGAAACATCTGTTATTAGCTTATAAGTATAAATGTTATAACCTAAATGCCTTATCAATATCTTAACATCTCCCTTCTTCGATTCAGTCCATCCTCCTCGGTGCCCTTACCTTCCGCCCATATCTTGTCACGTACCCATCAAACGAAGGGACATCCTCATCCTCCTCTTCTGTCTCTTCACCCTTCTGCTCTTCTTCTTCGCCCTTCAGTAATTGTTCATCGAACCCCTTAACAGGTTTGATGTGTTTCCTGTTCCTTTCTATAACTATTCCACTGTCATCCCTTTGTAGACAATAAGCGGCGATCCATCTTCCCAACCACTCTGGCTGGAGTCCATTCGGAATAAGGAGATGGTTGCACTCGTACATTTTCTCCTATATCCAAATCCCGAAGAGGTTTCGTTCCCCCATCATAGTACCTTTTACTCCGCCTCTGTCTCTCATCTAATATATTCCTGATGTCCGTTGGGTTTACTTGCTTTGGTTGTAAAACATTGTTTGAGCAAGGTAAAACTCCTCTTAGACGCCTTCCCATCAGTAGTTCAGCTGGAGACGGCAAATCAGCAAATGGAGAGTTATTCAGTTCCAGTAGGCATAAAAAGGGGTCCGTCTGAGCTTCAACTGACTTCTTTAGCAGTTTCTTGACCGTTTGTATGTAACGTTCCGCTAAGCCATTTGCTTGTTGGTACTTTGGGCTGACTAGTGTTCATTTAAAATCCCATTGCTTAGCTAACTCCATAAATGCAAAACTACCAAATTGTGACCCTTGATCCGCAACCACTTCACACGGAATTCCATGCCTCGCAAAGATTTGTTTTGTAGCTTCAACTACATAGTTTGAACTCAGGTTTTCTAACCTAGCCACCTCACAGAATTTTGAATAATAATCTACCACAACCAAATAATTTAAACCATATAATAACATGATGTCCATTCCTACCTTACGCCTTGGCCCTTCCGCTATTTCTTGCAATACCATTGGCTCCTTACGTTGGGAAGTTGCATATTTTTGGCATATTCCACAGTTCTTTACCATATTCATAATATCATTTTTCATATTCGGCCAGTAAAGAAAATTTTTAGCTTTTCTATAACATTTTTCCATTCCTTGATGTGTATAGTGGATTTTTTTCAATATTTCCTTCCTTAATGACTTAGGCACAACCATTTGACATCCCTTGAAGATAATTCCGTCACAAAATGTTAATTCATCCTTAAATGAATCGTAACTTCCAAGCAATGGATCCTTAGTTTTGGGACATCCTTCTTCCATCCATTGACGTACTGCTTCAAGTTCGTCATCTGTTTGGGTCTCTTGGCGGATAATATTACTTTTTTCGTCTGAAATAGGCATGTTCTTAATCAAAGCAATGACATGCATATCTCCTCCATCTTCCACTTCAGATTCCCGTAAACTAGCTCTTGATAGCGTGTCTGCAACCCACATTTCGCTTCCTGGTTTGTAAGTTAATTCAAACTGATATCGTTGTAATTTCAATAACATGTTCTGCAGTCTAGGAGGGCACAAGTGAATAGGTTTTTTATGAATCATCCCCAACGGTTTATGGTCCGATTCGGTCTTGAAATGACGGCCATATGTGTAGCTATTGAAACGCTCACAACCAAAAACAACAGCCAACATTTCTTTCTCAATGTTTGCATACCTTTTCTCAGTTTCTGATAAACTTCTTGAAGCATAAGCTATTGGTTGACCCTCCTGCATCAAAACCGCCCCTAAGCCATCCCGAGAAGCATCCACCGACACTGTTACTGGTAAACTAGGATCGTAGTATCTAAGGACAGGTTCCGTAGTTAAAGCCTGCTTCAGAGCATTGTAAGCAGATTGCTGGTCCTCTTCCCAATGCCATTCCACTTCTTTTTTAAGTAAAAGGCGTAAAGGAGCCGTAATATCAGCTAAATTTTTTATAAATTTTCCTAGGTAGTTCACTAAACCTAAAAATCTTTCAAGTTCTTTTCTGGACTTAGGGGTAGGCATGCCATCTATCGCAACCAACTTATCTTTATCTTGCTGTATTCCTTTATCTGTCAATCGGTGACCCATGTAGACAACTTCTTTTACTCCAAAGACACACTTTTTCTTCTGAAATTCTACGTTCTCTTCTCTCGCTCTTTCCAAAACCGCCTTCAAATTAGCATCGTGCTAACAATTGAATATCAGCTGAAGTTATGCAATTTTAATATGGACAGGTGTTCGCACTGTTATGTACCTTTGCTTATAGTAATAAGATTTGATACAGCATTACATATTTTACTAACTCGAAAAACATTAATGACTTAACAGTTCACAAACATGAATTAATTAATACCTTGAAACATCTGTTATTAGCTTATAAGTATAAATGTTATAACCTAAATGCTTTATCAATATCTTAACACGCACCTGGTCTGGAAGAACCCCTGAGCGAAATTTGGAGAATAAAGAACATCAGCTGAAGATCTGCTGAAGTTATGCAATTTTAATATGGACAGGTGTTCGCACCTGGTCTGAAAGAACCACTGAGCGAAATTTGGAGAATAAAGAACATCAGCTGAAGATCGGCTGAAGTTATGCAATTTTAATATGGACAGGTGTTCGCGCCTGGTTATGATGAATTATTAAAGAATGATGGAATTATGAACACATCATAATTATGCAAAACATCATAAAATGATTTCACATGACAAATATTTCAATTTTTAAATATAAAACAATTAGAATAGATTTTAAAAATTAACATTAACTAACAATACATATCTTAGCTGATGAGATTCCACGCAGATGCACACAACTCTAAACCTCTCTATCTGAACAGATAAATTTATTTTTTGATGTGGTGATGGTCAAAATTAATTTACCTAGTCTCTACTTTAGAAACATGCAGACAAGAATGTGAACTCTTAATTCACATTGCAGCCAGGAGTCATGAATTAAGCTTTGTTAAATGTAAAATAACCATCTTTCTTTTTCATCAAAACATATTTGAAGAATAAGCAATATTAGGGATCAATATATTTAACTACTGAGTATGAGGTAAGAAACTTGAAATTTCCAACATAAATATTCCATAATGATCTAGAAACATCAAAGCTATGAAAGAAAAAGAATTATATAGGGTCTGGATTTACATATAAAAATAGAAGTTAACACAAACTTATCATTGGCCTAAATGTGATACCTCATAAGTGACATTTTAAAAAATTATTTTTTTATAAATAAAATTAAGAAAATAAAGATTAAAGTTTCCCAATGTTACTTCAGGGTGTGGCCAGTTTTGGGAAGTTGTGGTACCTCGATTTAAAGGGACTCCCTTCGCATCCTTTTCAGTTCAAAAAGGACCTTGATTAGCTTTGGTCCTTGACGAAAACAGTTCTGTATTCCCTTCCCAGTGGCACTTAAGTACGCCATTCAAAAAGAAAATGATGCCTATTTTTACATTCACTTACCTATATATGAAATATATAGTAAGTGGGAGCATTGCGATCGTGAAAATTTTCGACTTCCGGTTTTCAACGGAAATACACGTTTTGGGGTCCCCTGAGTCAAAATAACCAAGTCTCGCGAAATGGTCTGTGTGTGTGTGTGTGTGAACAGACTAGCTCAAAAACTATAAACCGTGCGAACCTGAAATTGGGTATTTAGAGTATGTATAAGCCCGCGATGTGACAGCAAGAATTTCATTAAAATTGCTCAAAGGGAGGGGGTACTTTATTTAGTAACTTTTTAAGTTTTTTTCGATTTTCTCAAAAACGGCTCTAACGATTTTGATTAAACTGAGTATTTGATCTATTTATATGCCTGAAATATGACTGTAAAAATTTCATCAAAATTGATAAACCAGAGGGGGGACTTTACTTAATAAATTTTGTATCATTTTCACATGTTTTTTTTATTTACTCAAAAACGGTTTTAACGATTTTGATCAAACTTGGTATTTGATGTATTTATATGCCCGAGATATGACTGTAAAAATTTCATCACAATTGATCAACCGGAGGAGGGACTTTACTTAATAAATTTTGTATCATTTTCACGGTTTTTTTTTATTTACTCAAAAACGGCTTTAACGATTAATAAAAATAAGATATGAATGTAGAAAAATGTGTGACTTTGGGAAATGATATCTAGCAAAACACGTCAATTTCTAATCTAAGTAAGTTGGTAAGTGAAGAAAGTTGTGTGTTGCGCGCACGCACCAGATTTTTTTTGAGAGCGATCGCTGCAGTGTTACCTCTCTTCCTGGTACTTACTAACTTCGTCAAAATTCTGGTTCCGCGAAATGGTCAACAGGAGGGGGGACTTTACTTAATAAATTTTGTCCAATTTTTACCTTTTTGTTCGATTATCTCAAAAACAGCTTTAACGATTTTTATCAAATTCGTTATGTTTAATGAAAATTAGTTGTCATTTAATATCAGGTAAGCTTTATCATTATTAAAATGTTCTGAGGGGGCTTAAATGGGGAAGGGGCTTTTTTTGTTTTTCTATAAAGTACCTTTGTTTTAGTTTATATTGAGTCTGTCTCTCATCACGCTTAAAAATAAGAAATGGCTACATATGATATATGAAGAAAATCAAGTAAACATATACAGGAGAAAAAAAGAAAAATATTCCGTCAACTCATAAAACACCTTGAGCTCACGCATGCGCCGTACGCCTTTAATGAAAAACCAATGCGTTATAATTAAACTGTTCTGTTCATTTGAGAAGTGGCAATTAACAAAACGCATTAATTTCTAATCTAAGTAAGTTGGTAAGTGAAAGTTGTGTTGCGCGCACGCACCAGATTTTTAATTAAAGAAAGAATGATGGTGAGTGAAAGTTGAGTAATGTAAGCACCACACCAGATTAATAATATACAACATTATAGGAGAAATAACATGATTTTTCTATATAAATAAAGATGAAATTCTGTTTCTTTGTTTGTTCTTTGTAGAAATCCAAACCGTTTGTCCTAAATTCTCCAAATTTCGCTCCGTGGTTCTTACATACTAGGTGTGAACACCTGTCTATATTAAAATTCCATAACTTCAGCTGATATTCTTTATTGTTATAAAAAATCCTAATGATCTCGCTTTACAATGGTTTTTTTTACGAAATCAACCATTTGAGTTGATAAAAGTCTCACTTTATAGATTTAAAAAATGAAATGAAAGCTATAATCTATGCAAATAAAGATGAAATTCTGTTTATTCTTTATAGATATCCATACCGTTTGTCCTAAATTCTCCAAATTTCTCTCAGTGATTCTTTGATACTAGGTGCGAACACCTATCCATTCTTCTAATCTCTGGGTATATTGTTTATTGTTATAAAAATCGTCTTGATCTCGCTTCACATTGGTTTTTACGAAATCAACCGTTCAACTCAATAGTTTTTATAGATTTAAAAAATGAAATTCTCCGGGTGAAACCGGTATATACAGCTAGTTGAAAATAAAAAAGGTTCTAAATCTCATACTAATTGCATTATTTCTGGGGCATTAAAATGCAACAATGTGTAAAAACTTCAAGTCAAGCCTCACTACTTTTTAAATTTAGAGCTAACTAAACTATGATAATTGCATGTATCCTACTATTTTAATATAAAGGTAAGATCAACAATCCACTCTTTATGAAGCTTTTTATTTTTGAAATAAATGGAATAACGTCTTTTGATTTGCTAATTGATCGAAGTCCTACATGTGCATTGCAATGGAGAAGAGCTGGAAGTGGTCACGGACTTCACCTACTTAGGAACAGTCATAGAAAGATCTGGGAAAGTGGACTCAGAAATAACGAACAAAATAAGTAAAGCTAATGCTGTCTACTACCAGATCTGCAACACTGTTGTAGGAAAGCGAGAGGTGACTAAGGACGTCAAGCTCCATGTATTTAAATCGGTGTACCTTCCAATACTTTTGTACGGCGCAGAAAGCTGGGTATTGACAGACAAGCAGGAGAGCAGAGTCACTGCTGCTGAAATGAAATTTTTACGCAGAATCGCCGGTAGGACTAAAAGGGACCATGTTCGAAATGAAAGAATACGACAGGAACTTGAGATCGCCCCATTGAAAGAGGTTCTGCAAACCCGCCAATTGAAATGTTTCGGCCATGTAGTTAGGATGGAGGAACATAGGGACCCACTAAAGACGATGGACTATGTTCCAGATGGCAGAAGACCTAGAGGACGCCCAAGAATGTCCTATCTCGAATATATTGATAGAATTTGCAGAGGAAGAGGCAAAGATCTCCGACAGGCCAGGAATCTGGCAAGGAACAGAGATGAGTGGAATTCCTGGCTATGCACTCCCCAACGCTGAAAGGCACGAAGGGGATAAGCGAAAGAAGAAGAAGAAGATTTGCTAATTGAACAATTAGGGACCGAGCAATACCTATTAGACATTTTTCAAATAATTTTTCGCTCAATCGGGTTTTAATTATGGAAAAATAAATTAAAAACGCCAAAAAACCCTATGAATCCCAGGTAATGGCCCGGCTTCTATCCCCGTTTCTCTAGTTCCCGTAAAGCAGCAGCACCGTCCCTTGTGCCTGCCTATAATTAAAATCGTTATATCGTTTTATCTGATAAATCGATATCTTGACATATCGCAAGTTTAGGAAGATTCCTTCATCTTGTATTCCTCCTTCAATTTGTGAGCCACATGCTTGTATTTTATATATATTTAACTTACTAGCTTTAGTCTGTTGTGTATTGTTAGCTTCTACAGTGTAATTAATATTGTCATACTAACCTCATTTGGTTGTTAAAGAAGTTAATTAACTGTTTATCTATACAATAATTCGAAGAGGTTAGTGTTTTGTGTAGATAGTTCTAAAAATTCTATACTTTTGGAAAATTTAAGTTTAAAAGTAAGTTCGAATTGAAAAGGAGTAATTCAATACTTTATTTAATATGTGTTTCTTTATAATAAGGCAGTATCAGTGGAAGTAATTTAAGGTTTTAGTATGTGTAATATTTTTTCATGTAAGAAAAAGTAATCTTACCTTTATATTAAAATAGTAGGATACATGCAATTATCATAGTTTAGTTAGCTCTAAATTTAAAAAGTAGTGAGGCTTGACTTGAAGTTTTTACACATTGTTGCATTTTAATGCCCCAGAAATAATGCAATTAGTATGAGATTTAGAACCTTTTTTATTTTCAACTAGCTGTATATACCGGTTTCACCCGGAGAATTTCATTTTTTAAATCTATAAAAACTATTGAGTTGAACGGTTGATTTCGTAAAAACCAATGTGAAGCGAGATCAAGACGATTTTTATAACAATAAACAATATACCCAGAGATTAGAAGAATGGATAGGTGTTCGCACCTAGTATCAAAGAATCACTGAGAGAAATTTGGAGAATTTAGGACAAACGGTATGGATATCTATAAAGAATAAACAGAATTTCATCTTTATTTGCATAGATTATAGCTTTCATTTCATTTTTTAAATCTATAAAGTGAGACTTTTATCAACTCAAATGGTTGATTTCGTAAAAAAAACCATTGTAAAGCGAGATCATTAGGATTTTTTATAACAATAAAGAATATCAGCTGAAGTTATGGAATTTTAATATAGACAGGTGTTCACACCTAGTATGTAAGAACCACTGAGCGAAATTTGGAGAATTTAGGACAAACGGTTTGGATTTCTACAAAGAACAAACAAAGAAACAGAATTTCATCTTTATTTATATAGAAAAATCATGTTATTTCTCCTATAATGTTGTATATTATTAATCTGGTGTGGTGCTTACATTACTCAACTTTCACTCACCATCATTCTTTCTTTAATTAAAAATCTGGTGCGTGCGCGCAACACAACTTTCACTTACCAACTTACTTAGATTAGAAATTAATGCGTTTTGTTAATTGCCACTTCTCAAATGAACAGAACAGTTTAATTATAACGCATTGGTTTTTCATTAAAGGCGTACGGCGCATGCGTGAGCTCAAGGTGTTTTATGAGTTGACGGAATATTTTTCTTTTTTTCTCCTGTATATGTTTACTTGATTTTCTTCATATATCATATGTAGCCATTTCTTATTTTTAAGCGTGATGAGAGACAGACTCAATATAAACTAAAACAAAGGTACTTTATAGAAAAACAAAAAAAGCCCCTTCCCCATTTAAGCCCCCTCAGAACATTTTAATAATGATAAAGCTTACCTGATATTAAATGACAACTAATTTTCATTAAACATAACGAATTTGATAAAAATCGTTAAAGCTGTTTTTGAGATAATCGAACAAAAAGGTAAAAATTGGACAAAATTTATTAAGTAAAGTCCCCCCTCCTGTTGACCATTTCGCGGAACCAGAATTTTGACGAAGTTAGTAAGTACCAGGAAGAGAGGTAACACTGCAGCGATCGCTCTCAAAAAAAATCTGGTGCGTGCGCGCAACACACAACTTTCTTCACTTACCAACTTACTTAGATTAGAAATTGACGTGTTTTGCTAGATATCATTTCCCAAAGTCACACATTTTTCTACATTCATATCTTATTTTTATTAATCGTTAAAGCCGTTTTTGAGTAAATAAAAAAAAACCGTGAAAATGATACAAAATTTATTAAGTAAAGTCCCTCCTCCGGTTGATCAATTGTGATGAAATTTTTACAGTCATATCTCGGGCATATAAATACATCAAATACCAAGTTTGATCAAAATCGTTAAAACCGTTTTTGAGTAAATAAAAAAAACATGTGAAAATGATACAAAATTTATTAAGTAAAGTCCCCCCTCTGGTTTATCAATTTTGATGAAATTTTTACAGTCATATTTCAGGCATATAAATAGATCAAATACTCAGTTTAATCAAAATCGTTAGAGCCGTTTTTGAGAAAATCGAAAAAAACTTAAAAAGTTACTAAATAAAGTACCCCCTCCCTTTGAGCAATTTTAATGAAATTCTTGCTGTCACATCGCGGGCTTATACATACTCTAAATACCCAATTTCAGGTTCGCACGGTTTATAGTTTTTGAGCTAGTCTGTTCACACACACACACACACAGACCATTTCGCGAGACTTGGTTATTTTGACTCAGGGGACCCCAAAACGTGTATTTCCGTTGAAAACCGGAAGTCGAAAATTTTCACGATCGCAATACTCCCACTTACTATATATTTCATATATAGGTAAGTGAATGTAAAAATAGGCATCATTTTCTTTTTGAATGGCGTACTTAAGTGCCACTGGGAAGGGAATACAGAACTGTTTTCGTCAAGGACCAAAGCTAATCAAGGTCCTTTTTGAACTGAAAAGGATGCGAAGGGAGTCCCTTTAAATCGAGGTACCACAACTTCCCAAAACTGGCCACACCCTGAAGTAACATTGGGAAACTTTAATCTTTATTTTCTTAATTTTATTTATAAAAAAATAATTTTTTAAAATGTCACTTATGAGGTATCACATTTAGGCCAATGATAAGTTTGTGTTAACTTCTATTTTTATATGTAAATCCAGACCCTATATAATTCTTTTTCTTTCATAGCTTTGATGTTTCTAGATCATTATGGAATATTTATGTTGGAAATTTCAAGTTTCTTACCTCATACTCAGTAGTTAAATATATTGATCCCTAATATTGCTTATTCTTCAAATATGTTTTGATGAAAAAGAAAGATGGTTATTTTACATTTAACAAAGCTTAATTCATGACTCCTGGCTGCAATGTGAATTAAGAGTTCACATTCTTGTCTGCATGTTTCTAAAGTAGAGACTAGGTAAATTAATTTTGACCATCACCACATCAAAAAATAAATTTATCTGTTCAGATAGAGAGGTTTAGAGTTGTGTGCATCTGCGTGGAATCTCATCAGCTAAGATATGTATTGTTAGTTAATGTTAATTTTTAAAATCTATTCTAATTGTTTTATATTTAAAAATTGAAATATTTGTCATGTGAAATCATTTTATGATGTTTTGCATAATTTTATACAATAAGGTATTTTTATATTAAAAATACTCAGTTGTTAGAAATCCTTTAATTCTTTGTTCACTAGAAATGGCATCTGAGGCTATTCTGCAGCAGTCACTGAAACGAGTGGCTTCTTCCTGCCGCAACACCATTCTTGACAAGATCTGGGCCGGCGCTAGTTACGGTGCAAGAGCTTACATCTACCAGGGGTTTAGCGTCGCAGAAATGGAACTGAGCAGTCCACAATTTCTCTTGCTGGCCCTCCTTCATTCACTGGTGGCGGAGGAGATCACGTCTTGCTTCTTGATAGCCGAAATTTGTCAGAACGTTCGTCAGCTGAAGTCCGATTATCTGAGCATTTGGCTGACAGGCGAATTCCAGTTTCCTCGTCAGGATATAGAGAAGGCAATGGTTTTGCTTTCTAAGCTCTTGGAGGCAGGTTTACTGAAGCTTCCTTCCCATGTGACCAGGATAATGTCCTCGCTGGCGACCAAATATGGGTTACATCGTGTCCAGCTATCAACATCCTCAGTAAGTCATTATTACACTGTTTATAATTTGATATAGGCAGTAATGTCATGTTAAGTTCCCTTAAATTTGACTCAAGTAGGGTACTTCATGAACAAATAATTATGGACATATTGTAGCATTATATAACTCCAGTAAAACAAATCTCTTCGAAGTAAAATTGATCTTGAAACAAAATTTTTATCCTCCATTCATTTCTGAAAAAAATAAATAGCTTCGTATAGTTAGACAAGACATTAAGGTGCGTATAAACGAAAATAATAACAGATTTTGTGAAAACTGAGTAGATTGATAGTGTAAGTTTTCGTAAAAAGTTAAATTAAATTAGCCAAAATGTCATCTTCTTTAATTAATATTTATATGACCTTTGCAAATTAGGTTGTGTGTCGTATCTGGGTTTTATTGCAATATAGAAGTTATAATAATTTTTTTTTTATACGCTTTTCCGGATTGACCGTCTCTCTCGCCTAAATGGCAATGTATCGGTTCCGATGAGGACGGATAAGCGGAAGTCTTCTGTAGTCCAAAACATGTATGAAATAAATAAAATCTATTTATATTCGTTAGATCAAGGTGGAACAAATTGTGTTCTAATCAATTTGTCGTTTTTATATCAGGAATTTTAGTAAATTAAAGGATCGATTTGAGAAAAATGAATTTCAATGGTTTCTATGTGGGCTTTATGACCCATTCACGGTCCACATATATGGACCAGGCGTAATTAATCTCTGAAACTTATTGTTTTTAAGAAAAGTCAATGATTTGGCCCCTCAACTGCGCGAGGCTACTTATTGTTTTGTTGCCTTTCCGTGGATAGAAACTTATTTCTTGTCGTTGTTACCATTTAAAAGACTACCTTCCCCTCCACTGTCAGAAAGGTAACCGTGAAAGCTAGCTTATGAACTGTTTTTGAGAAAACAAAATAAGGATTATGAAGTGGGCACTTTAATGATATAGATGCTTATGATTTTTATTTATGATTTATAAGGTTTTATATTTTTCCTGTGCCTTCTTTCACACCAAGAAACTCATTTGTTTGCTTTATTTAAATTTAACCTATTTCATTAATACTTCAATTATTTATTTTATGTGTGTCATAAGGAAGGGTAGTTAGTTTAAATCAGAATTTAGAAAGATTAATTTCCAAGGACTATGCAATATTCCTAGTGATTTCATATATACAAGGAAGATTACA
The DNA here is from genome assembly GCA_911387785.2 of Aelia acuminata. Taxonomy (NCBI): domain Eukaryota; kingdom Metazoa; phylum Arthropoda; class Insecta; order Hemiptera; family Pentatomidae; genus Aelia; species Aelia acuminata. The sequence continues at coordinate 3,733,694 of OU426982.1, read as the reverse complement.
GGAAACTGTTTTGAAGAGAAAAACATCAGAAAATGAAGTCCTCCCTTAAATATTAAACACTGCTGTAGAAAAATATTAATGCACTGATGGTTTGCGGGAGGGGGGGGGGTGAAGAAGCGACAAAAAAAATTTAGTTGTTAGTTATGTTTAACCTTGAAGGAAAATCTTATTGTAATCTTCGTGCGAAATGTTTCGCATGGGTCCAGTTAGTTATGAACATAAACGCAAAAATGTCGAATCAATATACAACTCACATGTGAGCAGAGGCTAATTCAATGCTTAATTCTGGTGTGTAATTAATGATAAAACAATTTCTTAAATTTGTGTTTATTTTTATAAATTTTTAAACAACCTACTGATAGTTTATAAGCAAACTCAAACAGGAAATACCTCTTTTTCAATAGAAAGATTGAAAATTGTTACCTTTTCATGCACATCCCCCTACCCAGTAAAAAATAATTTTTACTCGGTGCAGAAATCTGATTTCCGGAAAATTAGGTTTAATCTAAGGAAAAATGTGTCTTTTTCTTTGAAAAATGAGGTTTAGATGTAAATTATTGAAAGTAACATCTATTTATTTCTGTATTTGTATTTTTTATTTTTGACAATTTAACTGTGAATTCATCTCTCGAAGTAATTAATGAGAATGCCTGTAGTATAAGATATCTCCTCAGTTTTAACTGATTTTGAATCTTACCGGGGAAAAATAAATGCTTTGAAAAAGTGGGAAGTTTCAGAATTGTAGCTTTATTTTGAATTGATGGATTGGAATGGGAGTAAGTTGGTTTTGTTGATTTTGAGGACGGAAATCCTGTTCATATCATGTAATGATAATTGTTTTGTTTTTTCTGAGGGAATCAAAATCTGATATGGCTCCTGTAGAATATCTTATCAGTATTAACCCTTTAACCGGGCGGGACTTATATTTTCATTCAACAGAGGTATTAGTCATAGATACATGTATCTGTGTGAATATGTATATAAATATAAATAATTATAAATACATATATATATGTATTTATAATTATTTATATTTATATTTTTATTATTATTTATATATAAATAATAATAAAAATAACAAATATTTCAGGACGCATATATACATCCCGCCCGGTTAAAGGGTTAATCATGAATACTATACCTTGTTGTTGTCAGACAATGATACACTGTGTGGATCTTACAAGGAATCTTAAGTGTGACAGTTTTCCCATTTTTAGTAAATCAAACTTTTACTTAATTAGAACGTCATCATCTTTATAGAAAATAGCTTTCTGATTTATTTACTAATTTTTCTTTGTCTTAGTAAAGAACAGGGTATTATAATTAATAGTTTATTTTAATGGAGTAATAAACAGGTAATAAAACACGCGGTGATAAACGTGGGACTATAGTTATGGTACACAGACTTGGCTGGACTCAGGGGCCAGCATATACAGGTATATATTATTTTGTATATAGGCCCGGGAAACTCTGTATTGCCTAAAACGCAAGGAAGGAGAGGAACAAAATATATATATATATATATATATATATATATATATATATATATATGTGTGTGTGTGTGTGTGTGTGTGTGTGTATATATGTGTGTGTATTGTCACGTGGAAGATTCTATTGAACCTAGGAAACCCTGAGAGAGAGGGGGGGGGGGGACTCCTAGAAGAGGCTGGCCCAGGAGAGAGTGGGGCAGTCTGGGAGGGTCTGGGAGAGTCTAAGGCAGTCAGGCGGAGACGGGAGTCTAAGTCTGGGACAGGCAGAGACGGGAGTCTAAGTCTGGGACAGGCAGAGTGAGCCTGGGGCATAGTGGGACCCGAAGTAGTCAAGTATCCCCAAGTGATTTATGAGTTATGGTCCCCCCCCCCCCCCCTTTGTAGTTGGGACTTGTAAGATTATCTATTATACAAAATACATGATGTAAATAGTACCTAGTTTGATTAATTACCACACAACCCTTGCCCAAAGATCCCTGTGTCACATTGGACTGGGTAAATTTAAGAATAGGGGTGACACAAATTTGGTGGAGGCGCCGGGCAAGGGTTGTGTTGTGTATAGAATGGAACTGCTAGACGTGCCGGGCACGGTTATGTTTATAACGGAGCTGCGAGAGTTGTCGAGCTAAAATAGGAAAATAGAGGAGCTGCTGAAGAATTTCGGATGGGCGAAAACCTCTGCGTTCCTGGAGGAGAGCCGGGATGGACAAGAAGAAATCAGCGCTGCGGATCAGCTGGATCAACTCGGAGAGCTAAGGAGCCGAAAAAAGAGATAAGAGCCACCCGAAGTATTTTTAGCTCGCCAAGTTGACATCTTAGGTAAAGATTTTTAAGTTATTTTTTGTTTTGTAAAAAATAAAATAAAATTTAGACATAAGAGGAAACACTTGTAGAAAGAATCCCAGCTATAGCGTAAGATAGAAAAAAGAGAGAAACTAGAGGTTTAGTAATTTTAAGGTACGGGGTATCTGTGTATTTTGAGTTCGTCAATGGTTGACGATTTAGGAGGAAGATTAAAAGAGTTTGGGTTTTAAGTTCTAAGAGGAGCAGATGGAAAAATTATGGAGTTCTTTCTACAATGTTTCAACTAGATAATTTAATAATTAGTGATCATTTGATTAATGAGAATAGTCTTTGTTTGTAGAGTATTGTAGGTTTAGATTTTTTTAGAAAAACATAAGTCAAAAAGTAACTATAAAGAGAATTCTTTGTCAATGAAAATTTTCAGGTCGGAAGAAAAAAGTTATCTTGACCCTTTGATCGTAATCTCGGGATTAAATGGGATAGGGACAGACGAAGACAGAAAGTAAATGTAAAGTCGGGACTATACACGCAGGGCGAAATTAACGGTTTTTTGATAGTTGGAGAAGAGAAAAAAAAATTAGAAAATAGATCTGTAAATTATAAAAATTATAAGATTTCATTAAATTGTTGAATATTCTTTTTACTTTGGGGAAAAGAGTGGAATCTAAAGGTTAATAAATAGGAAATGCTAAATTTGCGTCTGCCATGAAACAATAGATCACTGAGCAAGCGGTACCCGGAAACAACAAAAACAAAATTGGGCATAGCTAATTGTTAGCAAAATTCTAACAATTAACAATTGTCATAACTAACGAACAATTGAGGATCCTGTAACGTCCATGAAATATCCAATTCGGTTGCAAGCTAAGGAGTCTTGGTGTCGGTTGCAGTCATTGTGTTTATCCCATCTTTGCTTTTTAAAGGACTTAAGCAAAAATTTTCAGAGCCAAAGGTTTCAATCACTGTTGCGGTTTTCTAAAAAGCGTTTAGGTTTAGGAATCTAGTATACTTAATTAATTCAACGGTCTATCCAAGCGACTAAATTTCAGTAGGGATTTTCGAAATAATGCGGATACTCCCTGCAATGTTTACAAAATTCGATTCATGACATATTCCACCAATGATTGAACTTAAAATTTAAATTTTCCGATCAGTCGAATCTCACGGTACCATGTATAAATTTGAGCCCGATGTATTTGAATAATAAAAAAAAAAAAAAAAAAATCTTTTGATGATTCATGAAAATGAATACCGCCTAACGTCAGTAAATAATTTGGCACGGGTTTTTAGTATCGTCTCCTTTCCGATGTTCATTGTTATTTTATTACGTTGTCTGGTTTTGATAAGACGAGTGTAAATGGGTTTATTTCTGGGGAAATAGCTCATTACTCGGTTTCGGTTATTGGGATCGAATCGATGACGGCGTGGATAATTCGGATTTTTTATTTCATTAAGAAATGGGTAAAAAGAATTTTATTGAGAAGGCCTATTGTCGCGGGTACGGAAGCAGCGCCGACATCTTCCCAGTCTAAGTCGGCGACCAATTCCAAGAAGGGAGGCAAGAGATGCAACCTTGACTAGCATAGTCAGCGTTAAAAAGTAGGTCAGTGGGTGAGATGTGATGCAGAATAGGCAAAACAAACGTTCTTTTAAAGCCCTTTATCGAGAAATAATTAAGATTTTTATTGTTTATTCTTTTTAGTTTAATGACTTATATTTTTCTAGTTCTTTAGTAGTAAAAATTGGAAATGTGTAGGAAAAATAGAATTTGTAAGTAAAAGTATAATTTGTAATTAAAAGTCTTAGAGCGTATTATTGATTAAATTTGTATCAATTATGGTTAAAGATTAAATTTGGATTGGCAGAGCAATGGAATTTATTTTTGTTTTGTTTTTCATTATGTCAAGAAATAATTGTAAAGGAATTTCACTGCATATTGTAGAGGTTGTTATGGTTCTTTAAATTAAATTAAATGAGACGGCCGGCATCCCACACCCCTTTGAGGTTCAAAGATGAGTAAAGTACTTGAAGAGGATAGTAAAGTACTTAAAGGGTATAGTAAAGTGCTTGAAGAGAGTAGTAAACTACCTAGAGAGTAAAGTTTTGGAATTTGTTGTGGAATCCTACGAGTCAAACGTAGAAGGCTTAAGTATGCAACAAGTTTCTCAGAGTCCAACTGAGGTAATATTTGGGGATGTGCTAGTCAAAAGCACGGTATATCAAAGAATAAACGATAAAGGGGTGAGCCGATGATTGTCGAATCCAAAAGAGAAAATGATGCAGTGAGGTTCCTCGATTTTGAGATTTTATTTGGTTTATCAATTTTTTTTGTTGTTTCGAATTTTGGTTTTGTTTTTAACACTCAGGGCTTGGTTCTTTTGTTTGTAAACTCTACAGTTAAGTAAATTATAGTAAAAAACGTGTGTTCTGCCGCTTTGTTTATTTTTTGTTACAGGTCCCAACTTACCAACGAGGACGTTGGTATTCAGGGGAGGGGGGAGTTGTCACGTGGAAGATTCTATTGAACCTAGGAGACCCTGAGAGAGAGGGGGGACTCCTAGAAGAGGCTGGCCCAGGAGAGAGTGGGACAGTCTGGGAGGGTCTGGGAGAGTCTAAGTCTGGGACAGGCAGAGTGAGCCTGGGGCATAGTGGGACCCAAAGTAGTCAAGTATCCCCAAGTGATTTATGAGTTATGGTACCCCCCCCCCTTTGTAGTTGGGTCTTGTAAGATTATCTATTATACAAAATACATGATGTAAATAGTACCTAGTTTGATTAATTACCACACAACCCTTGCCCAAAGATCCCTGTGTCACATTGGACTGGGTAAATTTAAGAATAGGGGTGACAGTATATATGTGTGTGTGTGTGTGTGTGTGTGTGTGTGTGTATATACATATATACACATATTTATTCACACATAGGTATGGAAGTAAAAATCTGGAGCGTATTCACAACACTTTCATTAACCCCAAAGCTACTTAAAGAAGATTATTACACATTGTCGTGCTTTGATAAATGTGTAAACGCCATTTATTACGGTCAAAATAACAAAACAAGTCCATAAATTTATCAATAGAAAGATTTACATTTCCCTTGTTACAATATTTATTTATTGGTATTTAAGGGTAAAAAGGTAGCATGGTAGTATATTTTACCCTATTTCATTTATTTATAGCGCATAAATTGAAATATCTAAAATTTGACTTGTTTCACTTCCCATTTCCTTCAATTTTTCCACTTGGACAAATTAAAGAAGATTTATTCTTGAATGTTTTAATATATGTGGGTCATTTCAAGATTTTAGGTTATTCATCTCAATTTTTACTTTCACTTACCTATATATGAAATATATAGTAAGTGGAAGTATTGCGATCGTGAAAATTTTCGACTTCCGGTTTTCAACGGAAATACACGTTTTGGGGTCCCCTGAGTCAAAATAACCAAGTCCCGCGAAATGGTCTGTGTGTGTGTGTGTGAACAGACTAGCTCAAAAACTATAAACCGTGCGAACCTGAAATTGGGTATTTAGAGTATGTATAAGCCCGCGAAGTGACAGCTAAAATTTCATCAAATTTTCTCAAAGGGAGGGGGTACTTTATTTAATGACTTTTTAAGTTTTTTTTTCGATTTTCTCAAAAACGGCTCTAACGATTTTGATTAAATTGAATATTTGATCTATTTATATGCCTGAAATATGACTGTAAAAATTTCATCAAAATTGATCAACCGGAGGGGGGACTTTACTTAATAAATTTTGTATCATTTTCACATTTTTTTTTATTTACTCAAAAACGGTTTTAACGATTTTGATCAAACTTGGTATTTGATGTATTTATATGCCAAAGATGTGATAACCAACATTTCATCACAATTGATCAACCGGAGGGGTGACTTTACTTAATAAATTTTGTATCATTTTCACGTGTTTTTTTTATTTACTCAAAAACAGTTTTAACGATTTTGATCAAACTTGGTATTTGATGTATTTATATGCCCGAGATATGACTGTAAAAATTTCATCAAAATTGATCTACGGGAGGGGGGACTTTACTTAATAAATTTTGTATCATTTTCACGGTTTTTTTTTATTTACTCAAAAACGGCGTTAACGATTAACAAAAATAAGATATGAATGTAGAAAAATGTGTGACTTTGGGAAATGATATTTAGCAAAACACGTCAATTTCTAATCTAAGTAAGTTGGTAAGTGAAAGTTGTGTGTTGTGCGCACGCACCAGATTTTTTTTAATAAAGAAATATCTATTTTACATTATTTTTTTCCCCCAACAATAAGGGTCCCTTATCAATCCTAAATGTATGCACATACTTTAGTGGATATTTTGGGAAATATCGGTTTTTAAGAAATTTATCGTTTGTTGGGAGTGAGAAAGAACAGGTAGAAGCAAACTTCAAACTTATATTTAAGTAGGCGTTGATGACTTTAAATGTTTACGCCTTTAAGCAAAAACAAACAAACTTATATTTAAGTATAAAAAAAGTATTTATTAAAGATCTATTTAAAAAAGGAAAAACAATAATTAAAAAAAAAAATTTTTTTTAATAATCTACACTGATTTGCTTGGTAAACAAAATGAGAAGAAACACCAAACTGATCTGGAGCACTCCAGTCTCGTAGGTGTACCACTGCAGGCATCTAAATAAAGATATTATTCTTAAGATATAATAAGATATATTCTTTCAAGTACTTTTACGCACGAGATGGGAGTTTTGTAATTTAATAATTAGTGTATAGAATGATTAGAAATAAAAAAAAGGAAATGAACTTAAAATATTTCATGAACTACATACTCAAGAACGAAGTACGTTAATTACTAATAGAGTAGTTATAATAACATTCTCTTATTTACACCTGTATTATTCACTATGCAAAATTATGATTCAATTTATTTCAAAATCAAAACACCAAAAAGTGTAATACATCATACCTGTTGATGCGCTGTACTTGCTTGCGAAAAGCCGGTTTAAGGTACAGTGGATTAGTGATTATCTTAAGGACAATGAAATTAATTTAAAAATAATGAAAGATGATAACATTTTGAAATAAATTGAATCATAATTTTGCATAGTGAATAATATAAATGGGCCATTCCACGTCAAATCATCCAGCCGAAATTCAAAATTTTACCTCACCCCCTCAGATTTTGATAAAAATTTGTAGGTATCAAGTACATATATAAATCAGAAAAAAATTCCAAATTTTATCCAATTCCATCAAGTAGTTTCAGAGTTATGGCCATTTGAACTTTTGAGATATTTGAAGTTCCGACGACGACTTGAGCTCAAAACCAACTTGTACATGTTAAGACTTTCCTCTGTAGAATGGTTACTAATTGAACTAGAGCTTTCAAAATTTATTCTTTAATTCTGCCTTTCATGCAGAATCAGATGGTACCATATATATCAGAGAGATAATTTTCCTTCATGAAAAAAAAATTCTTAAACATAAAAATTTATATTTTTTCCAAGTTGTAAAATGGTCATAGAAAAATGCCATGAGCAAAAATCTCTCTCCAACCGGCCTTACACACTATATATCAAAAGAAAGAGGAAGAAATTCTCTATCTAATGATGAAATAATATGAGTGGCTCTTTGATTTATAAGAGTTTTATCACGATTTGAATCTAACATATTAAAATTTAATTTCAAAGTGGCGCATACAAATTAATACAGCTGAAATCTCTCTTAGATATACTCCTTCAAAGGTATATTATTGAAAAGGGCATCTAATTTCCTTTTAAATGATATGATAATGTTTGTGAACTTTTGAGCTGAAATTGTTTTATTACAATGTAAATCTAATAAAATTAATTCAACTCGGTGTTATATGAAAATTTCTGTATGGCTAAAATCTCTCTCCAAGCCCATTAAAATATTATATATCACTGAAAAGAGGATGATATTTTCTACATAATGATGAAATAATATTAGTGGGTTATTGAGTTATAAGAGTTATATTTCGATTTGAATGTAATGTAGTAAACCTAACTTTAAAAGTAGTGTATACAAATTAATATATCTGAAATCTATTTCCAAATATCCTCAAATCACCATATACGTATTGCTGAAAAGATCATGTACTTAACTTTAATGTAATTTAATAATATGTGCAGGCTTTTAAGTTTAAAGATTTTTTTTTTAAAATTAAATGTAATAATAATATCAAATCAACTCACAATTTTTGATTGATTACACATAGTATATGAGATGGTGGAACTGGACATTGGTCTTCATTTTTAGGCCAAAAAATGTTTCTGTTGGCCCAGAGGGGTGCATAAATAGCAAATCATAATCACCTTCTGTCTCATTTATACTGTGGACTATTCCGATCCACCAGTTGTTGTCATGTACACAGGCCACGAAAGAATTGACTTCTGGTTATACAGTTGGTCCTGTTTAGCGAAAAACATTTTGTCGCAAACAGATAATAGAGTCTGAGCTTACCCTTTTTGCTATTATTTCTACAGTTGATGCAGGCTGAAAATAATTGAAACTCCTGGTTCCGGTAATTCTTAGACCAGACTCAAATCGAATACCTAAAGCTTTTCTATTGATTTCGATTTCTTCTTTGCTCAAAAAAAAAAAATTTATTTTGGAAAAAATCTTACCACAATATTCGTGCATTTGCTTTGCATTTACGATTTGATCATTATTTGATAAACTTTGTAGATTTTTCTTTCTAATTATTCTTTTTACTTTTTTTAATTATACTTTTTACTATAATAATTTGTATACACTACTTTTAAAGTTAGGTTTACTACATTACATTCAAATCGAAATATAACTCAATAACCCACTAATATTATTTCATCATTATGTAGAAAATATCATCCTCTTTTCAGTGATATATAATATTTTAATGGGCTTGGAGAGAGATTTTAGCCATACAGAAATTTTCATATAACACCGAGTTGAATTAATTTTATTAGATTTACATTGTAATAAAACAATTTCAGCTCAAAAGTTCACAAACATTATCATATCATTTAAAAGGAAATTAGATGCCCTTTTCAATAATATACCTTTGAAGGAGTATATCTAAGAGAGATTTCAGCTGTATTAATTTGTATGCGCCACTTTGAAATTAAATTTTAATATGTTAGATTCAAATCGTGATAAAACTCTTATAAATCAAAGAGCCACTCATATTATTTCATCATTAGATAGAGAATTTCTTCCTCTTTCTTTTGATATATAGTGTGTAAGGCCGGTTGGAGAGAGATTTTTGCTCATGGCATTTTTCTATGACCATTTTACAACTTGGAAAAAATATAAATTTTTATGTTTAAGAATTTTTTTTTCATGAAGGAAAATTATCTCTCTGATATATATGGTACCATCTGATTCTGCATGAAAGGCAGAATTAAAGAATAAATTTTGAAAGCTCTAGTTCAATTAGTAACCATTCTACAGAGGAAAGTCTTAACATGTACAAGTTGGTTTTGAGCTCAAGTCGTCGTCGGAACTTCAAATATCTCAAAAGTTCAAATGGCCATAACTCTGAAACTACTTGATGGAATTGGATAAAATTTGGAATTTTTTTCTGATTTATATATGTACTTGATACCTACAAATTTTTATCAAAATCTGAGGGGGTGAGGTAAAATTTTGAATTTCGGCTGGATGATTTGACGTGGAATGGCCCATTTATATTATTCACTATGCAAAATTATGATTCAATTTATTTCAAAATGTTATCATCTTTCATTATTTTTAAATTAATTTCATTGTCCTTAAGATAATCACTAATCCACTGTACCTTAAACCGGCTTTTCGCAAGCAAGTACAGCGCATCAACAGGTATGATGTATTACACTTTTTGGTGTTTTGATTTTGAAATAAATTGAATCATAATTTTGCATAGTGAATAATACAGGTGTAAATAAGAGAATGTTATTATAACTACTCTATTAGTAATTAACGTACTTCGTTCTTGAGTATGTAGTTCATGAAATATTTTAAGTTCATTTCCTTTTTTTTATTTCTAATCATTCTATACACTAATTATTAAATTACAAAACTCCCATCTCGTGCGTAAAAGTACTTGAAAGAATATATCTTATTATATCTTAAGAATAATATCTTTATTTAGATGCCTGCAGTGGTACACCTACGAGACTGGAGTGCTCCAGATCAGTTTGGTGTTTCTTCTCATTTTGTTTACCAAGCAAATCAGTGTAGATTATTAAAAAAAATTTTTTTTTTTAATTATTGTTTTTCCTTTTTTAAATAGATCTTTAATAAATACTTTTTTTATACTTAAATATAAGTTTGTTTGTTTTTGCTTAAAGGCGTAAACATTTAAAGTCATCAACGCCTACTTAAATATAAGTTTGAAGTTTGCTTCTACCTGTTCTTTCTCACTCCCAACAAACGATAAATTTCTTAAAAACCGATATTTCCCAAAATATCCACTAAAGTATGTGCATACATTTAGGATTGATAAGGGACCCTTATTGTTGGGGGAAAAAAATTTTTATCAAAATCTGAGGGGGTGAGGTAAAATTTTGAATTTCGGCTGGATGATTTGACGTGGAATGGCCCATATGTAAATAAGAGAATTTTAAATAATTTATTTTTGAAGAGATAAGATTTGGCTCCGCCAGGAATCAAACCCGGGTCTTCCGCGTGACATGCGCGGTATGCTAACCAATGCACCACGGAGTCACTTCCAAACGGTGCCAAATCCTTCCTCTTCACTGACACCTCTTCCAAGATCTCACAAGTTTTGCGAGTATTTACGGGAGATGGGCAATCTTTTCTCTTCAAAAACAAATTATTTAAAATAATTTAAAAAATAGGTGGTTACCCACAATGATGGTTAAATTGATATTAAATAAGAGAATGTTATTAAAACTACTCTATTAGTAATTAACGTACTACGTTCTTGAGCATGTAGTCCGTAAAATATTTTAAGTTCATTTTCTTTTTTTCATTTTTATTCATTCTATACACTAATAATTCAATTACAAAACTCCCATCCCATGCGTTAAAGTACTTTGAAAGAAAATATCTTATTAAATCTTAAGTATATTTTTATTTAGACGCCTGCAGTGGTACACCTTTGAGATTAGTGTTCCCCGGGGTCACACTCTCGGCGCACTGCTCGCTCACATTTTAAAATTAATTAGTCCAGCTGTATGCGTCCCACAATTGTCGGAAATTGCTTAAAATAAAATTTGAATTGTCCTTCTTATAAGGAGGGATTTGCTGAAATTCCTCGGAGGCTACTTTTTAAAAATCAAAAATCTAATTTTTATTTTCGTTTAAAATGACATGGTTTATATTTTTTCAATGTAAATATTATCAATTTTTTGACTGCAGATTAGTGTATCCATACAGCGGCCAGATTGCTTTATCTCCCCAAAATTTTGAACTTCCCATGACAAATACACTACGCGACAAAATGATAGGCCACCCCACAATTTTTCAGTTACAAGAACTAGTAAATAATTGAAAAGAATGTAATTATACTTATTTTACGTCTTTGGCAAGTAGATTATTATATCAATGTATAAATTCCCCCTAAGTTATCATTTTAATCCTTTATCTTATAAGGCTTTTTCATGTGCGACAAAAACATAGGCCACTCAGTGTTTTATTAAATCCCCAGTCAAACTATTCGTGCTATTGAATTAATTTTTTGTTTTTTAATTACTGAAGTGTTTAGAAATAAATTTAAAACAATTGAAATTCCTAGAGATAATGTGCTGTGAAATTAAATCCTTATGCGGAAAAATTGAACAATTTCAATAATTATTAGAGCTCAATACCGGTGCAGGCACGTGATTACAAATTATTTAAATATGGGAGGTAAAGATGACACAAAGAAATGCCCTGACAGTCTAAGGGGTTACCCTATGCTAGAAAAAAGGAGAATATTTTGCGAAGCATCCAACTCTGCAGGAGCTTCAAGACACATCGCTTTGTTAGCTGCAGTGATCACTAACATCCGAAACGTGCAAAAAATCCTTCTGAGTGCAGAACACTTGAAACGGCAGAGGATTCAGAAAAAAAATATCAGTTTCACAACAACGCTAAGTCGAGTATAAAAAAGTTTGTGCAGGATCATATTGGTTGTTCGAAAAGTTTGAGAAAAGTTATATTTACTACCAAAAACCAGTAAATTTAGATTGTTTATAGATGACCTCAAATACTATTTTCATGACCACCAAGAAACCAAAGCATTTTAAGTCGCTGGCAAATGGGTGATGGTGGCGTCATGATTTGGGTCAGTAATAATTATCGTGGCGAAGTCAGATAAAATTTTTACTTTAGAAACTAATGCTAAAAAGTATTGGGAAACATAAGAGAGCCAGTAATGGAGCATATAAACGAGTTCATCAAAGAAAGGTCCGCTTCCCGAGAAGACAACGCTCCAGCCCACACGGCTTGGTTGGTAAAAAAATATTTTGAATAGAATAATATTTCACTTTTGCCTCGGAAAGCTTGTTCTTTTGATCTCAACTGCATCGAAAACTGTTTGGTACAATTGAGTAGGGCAGTATTCGCTGCAGGAAGCCAATTCAATTCTCTGGACGAACTCAGAGCTCAGCATTCAAACTTAGTAGTTTAATTTAGGCACAGATATATACAAACCTCTTTAAATCCCTTCAAAATAGAATGATTAACGTTTTAGAAAAATAAGGGAGCTCAATAAATATTAATAATGATAAAAATACACATAATTTTAAATGTGGCCTATAATTTTGTGGCAATCAATTTTCGTTTATTTTCTTGTTTTTATGTAAATATTTTTAATTATTGGATTATTAGCCTATATTTATTTGTCAAACTTCTATTATGATTCTTACATACAATGTAAAAGATAAAAAGTTGAAGATTTCTTATGAAATTTTAAAATGAATGGGGTGGCCTATGATTTTGTCGAGGAGTGTAGGTTAGGCATACATGCTTTGTCACTCATAATATCCCATATTTTTATAGTGGCTCATATTTTTTTTTTTATACTGAACTTAATCTTATATCATATTTGAATTTCTCCGTGGTTTGATTGCCATCAATCATTAACCATTAATCAAGAAAAAAGATTTTTGAAAATTTTAAATATGTTGATTTTTCCTGAGAAACATATACATCGAAATTTTTCTTCTATCTTAACCAAAATAGTCTTATCTGTCATAGGAAAGAGCATAGACAGTGCTCTTAAAGTTTGTTTGTTTAACGTCTCTTTATGCTACAAAGGCTAATCGGACGATGCTACATTGTGAGTCCTAAATTTTGCCTATCCAGGTATAATTAGGATAGGGATCTTATCTTTAAAGAGTACCTGAAATCGTACAGGCTTGGGACCTCCATTTCACGTCCTATCCATGGGACGGCATAACCAAGGATTTTTTCTAGAGGTGACCAATACCACAGGTGACCCCGGCTGTTAAAGTGCTTCCATTCTGTTACTTTAGAAATTTGTTTAGTTTTTAAAAGAAATGCATTATATTTCTCTAAGTCTAAGCTACTAGCACATTTCTGTTACATCTGATGAAAATCTGACAAAGCAAGGTTTAAAATGTTCTTTCTGTGTTGTATTAACATAGGTATAACCAATCAGCAAATCTTAAGAAACATTTATCACCACACAGTAATATAATGTAATAAACCTATTGATTAAACATTATTTGAATTATTATGATGCTCATGTTTCATAATTTTTTCAGGAAAGACCAGATTTGAAGAATCTTCTTGAAGCGGCAGTCCTAAATAATAGTCACAAAGATATTATTGCCTTAGCCAAAGAGGGCGGTGATGTAAACGGGTCGACTCAGTCTGGAGAAAGCCTCATCCATTTGGCTGCAAGGCTTGGCAACTGTTCCTCTATTGCTGCCCTCTGTTTCTTAAAGGCGAACTTGGAAGATGTAAACTCCAATGATGTCACACCATTAGAGGAGGCTATTAGAAATAATTGTGCATCCTCTGTCAGCTCATTATTGTCGGCAGGAGCTAAAGTCGCCAAGCGTCTGTTCCGGGGAGACACCTACCTCCATATCGCTGCTGCTGGAGGCCACAACAGAGCACTGGAGGCGTTGCTGGAAGGAGGAATGGATGTGAACTGGAAGAATCATGTTAATGAAACACCACTATTTGTGGCTGTCAGAGCTGGTAATGTGCGTGGTGTGGAGATTTTACTGAAGAAAGGTGCTGATGCGAAAATTCTTCCAGTTGGTGGCAAGAGCCTTTTTGAGATAGCCGTAGAGTCACAGAATCTTGAAATGTTTGAAACACTAGTGAAAGTGCACAAAAACATTGATTCCCAGGATTGTAGCACAATATTGCATTTGGTAGCTCGCTTAGGAAAACCTGAAATGCTAAATATAATTAATAAAGAAATGAGGCTACCGACTGATTTGAAGAATGAAAATGGTGTAACCCCATTACACGTTGCTTCAGACCTCTCTGTTTTAAAAACTCTCATCAGAATGGGTTTAGATGTGAATGAGAAAACTAGAGACGGTGAAACACCACTGTACCTCGCAGCAGCCAAAGGATCCATCGTTCTGGTGAGGGCTTTATGTCAAGCAGGCGCTTTTGTTGACACCAAGAACAATGATGAAATCTCTGCCTTGATAATCGCGGTGAAAAACACCAAAGAGGGTATTGCAGCATGCCTGTTGCATCATGGTGCTGATCCTAATTTGAAGGACAAAGAAGGTAGGACGGCACTCCACTATGCTGCTGAAGGAGGCTCAGTTGTTCTGGTGACCTCTCTGCTGGAAGCAGGAGCCGGAGTGGATTACCAGGACAAGAAAGGAAACACACCAGCCTTTGTCGCAGCTGTAAACAATAAGCCTGCTGTCCTACAACTGCTTGTGGAGACCGGGGCGGACCTGGCTGTGAGCGACTGCGATGGTAATAGTTTGCTACATGTTGCTGCACTCAGAGGATGTGTTGAGGTCCTGAAAGTGCTCCTGGATGCAGGGGCAGGGGTAGATACGATAGGTCAGTATCAGAGGACTCCATTACATCTGGCAGCACTGGAAGGACACCTTGCAGTAGTGGCTGCCCTGCTTGATGCAGGGGCAGTTGTGGATGTGAAAGATAAATTTGACCGGACTCCATTACATCTGGCAGCACGGAAAGGACACCTCGCAGTGGTGGCTGAGCTGCTGGACCATATATATATATACATTAGTGAAAGTAATATATCAATATTAAGAATCCATGTGTTCATTCTGATGGACATTGAAGGGTATACATGGCTTGTAAGAATGCAAGGGAAAAAGTTTCAATGACTTTATTTTATATATTATATATTATTATATATTATATATTATATATATATATATATATATATATATATATATATATATATATATATATATATATATATAATATACTGTATGGGAAAGTATAAATTTCAAATATTTCAATGGAGATACATTATGGTCCCCTGAGTCCAAATAACCAAGTCCTGCTAAATGCTCTTAGTGCGAATAGACTAGCTCAGAAAAGATTTGTCCTACAAAACTGAAATTGGATAATTGAAGTAGGTATGTGCCCCTACTGTGATAGCAAAGATTTAATCAAAATGAAGTTAACTTAATCCCAGTACCTTTTTTCTCCTAGCTATTTCTCAAAAATGGTGGCTAATGGTTTCATTCAAATTGTCAGGATGAATCGGAATGCAGTAGGTTCCTCCTTAACTGATAGGGAGAAAATCTACAAATAAATGAAACAAACATTTCAATAATATGAGTAGTATACATGTATAGTTGAAGAAATAGCAATGTTTAGTTTATAAAGCGGTCTGAGGTCACTGGAATGAAATATTGTGTTAGCAAAAAAAAACTTTTATTTTCACATTATTCAATGGAAATTGTTCCCTGGCAATTAGTAGCAGATTCCCTAAAACTAAATCAAATCTAGAATTTCAATTTTTTTTAAAACACACTTTACCTGTAATTTTAAAATGTTCATAGATTTGTTTACCTCCGGGTAACTTATATGCATAAGTAATGATAAGATATTTGTTATCCCTCATTCGAATAAGGATTATTTTTTTTTTTTTTTTTCTGTCAGTGAATCACATTACTGAATTAGAGATTTTAGGGAATGAAATATACCTTTATAATCGTTTTTTGGGAATGAAATATACCTTTATAATCATTCTCGAAGGGCACTTCCCCCTCCCCCCATTCCTTGAAAAGCGAACAAATATTTTAGAAAGCTATAACCACCTAAAAAAGTCTTCTCTTTTGTAATAATTTGTATCCTTGATCCTATAATGGATTGTATTCAACCATTTAATTGCGATTTAAACCTTTTTATGTCTAATGGCGATTCCAGAGCAGTGGCCTGCACATCAACAGGCTCAAATAAACTATAACTATCTGACTGATGACATCTATTACTAGTTATTAATTATTAAATAATTAGTTTATACAAATAATGAATGAATAATATTTATTGTTACTATAGGTACAATACATTTACAAATATAAAATATATATATGACAATGGTAAAATCTGTGGTTGTGGACTTCAATATACTAATTAATAAATACTTAAAACTTATGAAATGTTCGCTTAACTTATTTTCTTTATTTATTATGTCTGTTGACTTGCTATCAGAAGAGAAATGATGAAAATATTATAAGTTTACAAATAAGTAATAGTATCTTAAAGCTTACTATTAATTGACCACTTTTTCTATGTTTGAATGATTTTTCAAAAATGTTTAAACTTTGTAACTTTCCGGTTTATTAAATTGGGAACATTATCAGAAATTATTTTTATTTCATTCGAAAAATTTTTTTTATAGAAGATTCCTAAAATTTGTTTTATGATTATTTTTTTGTTTTATAATAGGCAGTGGGTATCAGCAATCAGCATCTCCAGCTCAGCCAGCTTAGTGACCATGATTTGTAATGGTTGTCTGATTTTCAAAACATTTTCATATTATTTATATCTTTATTTTAAATTACCTCTGTGAGAGTTAACTCTGGCAGACGGCATTTGCCATTGGCATACATATATATTTGATATTTTTAATTGTAATATATAATGTAATAATAATTATTATTCATTCATTGAAATAAACTACATCATATGCTACCAGAACATAGAATGAAACATAACCATGTCTTTCATTTTGAGAACAATTTTTTTTTTTAAAATAGATGCATAACACTTAAATAACCACTATGCTCACATCATTTAAAAAATATACAGAAACAATTATAACATTTAAGAAGATAGACTATAAGCATAACAAATAAGTAGGGGATAGCGGGGTTGGTTGGCCATTGGCTTATAGTTTCCGTCACGCCTGTTGTGAAGGCCCCACCATTGAGTCATGTGACCCGCTCAACCTCGGGAGTCTTGCCCTGAGTTTTCAATCCGATGCTAACAGTGTAGATAAGAATGTGCTTCATTGATTGATTTTACAACATGTAAGTAAATTTTTATATTTTCAGTAAAGTTGGTTTTAAGGCATGAAAAAACATTTGACTCTGATTCTGTTCACATAGCCCCAAACTCCTTTGAAAAACCTAACCTTTCGACTAACCAGTTTCTTGTTTGATTGTTCTCCCCTGTCCAGGCAGCCATCTTTCATATGATCGCTCCTGTGGGGTTAGTTGGCTCTCTTCAACTTTTTTTTTGGCGCAGTAGCAATTCTCAACAGCAAGGTAAACATAAGCAAAGGTGAAACTTCCAATTGTCTTTAGTTCCAGCAAGGAGGATGAGAGCAATGTTTCTTATGCAGAAAGTGACGACAGTCTAAACTTCTATCTTCTTCTGTTGTCATTCTATTTTCCCTTAAAAGCTGTTAAAAACCGATTCAAAATTATTATACCATTATAGTGCAGCTTTTAATAACAATAATATGTGTCAGGCAATACTTGAATGAGGTGGCTAAACAACATCACCTTCTAGGCCAACCTGCCCCACATAGGGGGTTAATTGGCATACTCTGGATTGACGAATTCTTCAACTTTCTATGATCTTAGTATTGAATATTATGTTGTGAAAAAAATAGTTGAAGTACTCTAATACTTGGAGTTTACAGTGGTATCAGCCCCATTGGTATTATATTAACAGGAATGACTCAACAATCAAAACAGTGAAAACTGTTGCCAACCAACCCCGCTCTCCCCTATAAGTGAGAGCAAGGAATGAATGGGATAAAATGGTAATACAAAGTTCAGTGACTCAGGAGAGTAGTATGACAATGAAATTAATCTACCACCCTCCCAAATGCAGGGGCAGTTTAAGCATGGAATTGGGGGGGGGGGGGGTCATGACCCCCCTCTCTTATAATCACGTGGTTGACAGCACCATTTTTGTATGAGATTATTACCTTGTATTAGGAAGGACTTGGATCTCAACAACCGAAAGTGTTATGTTTAGCTTAGAGTAACTACCTTATTGCATTATTCGCTTGAAAATACAAAAAAGATGAAAAGACATAATTTTCAAGTAGCAGTTTGGATGTATAAAATTTAGCTACTTTTACTCTATTAGTTTTGATCGAATATGAATAATTAGGAACTAAGCTGACATTGCCATGCTTAAGCTATATAAATTAAGGCTGCTTAGAGTCCCCCCAAAAAAGCACATCATCCTAAAATCTACTTTTTTTTGTTGATGTTTTTTTGTATTTAAAACTACAAATTTTTATTGATTTCTTATTAAAACGAATCGCAATATGCTAAATAATTGATCAGAATCTTATGTATCATTATGAGTCATTGACAATGTCCACGGGCCACCGCTGGAGGGTACAAGCCCCCCCCCCCCCAAATACTATGGCAGGAGAGGACTGCCCTCCCTAATGTAAAAATCAAATTTGAAACTATAAAAAATTTAGTTTAAAATATTAGTTAACTACCGCATATTCTATTGATTGATAAAACCCTATTTCTCCATCTGAAACTTTATTTTTACAAATTGGCGCCGCGTCGCATTTTTATAAGCATTGTCAGGCGTATTGTATATTTGATGAATAATATAATTTTCATTTCAGCATGAGCTGTATTGTTTTATGATCAATTCTGTAGCAAAGTTGGATCTCCGGAATTGGTCTCCATTTCTTTTTCAAACCAAGCAGCTTGATCGTACTTTCCATCAACTCGTTGAATCTTATTGGAGTTGATGGAATGCAATGAAATTAGTATGATCAGGATCCAGTTGTGTGCGAACATTGGAACAGTGCGTATCTACTAATCCTCTGGAGCTCACCGCTACTATCAGGCCAGATCATTTTATAACATTCCTTTTTTCTTATTTTTTTTTTTTATTATAGATACAATCTTTCGATATTTTTTTCTTTTTTTTTTAGTAAACATTAAATAAATTATCGATAATTATGGGAGAAAGTAGTCAGGGGACTGACCCCCCTGATAAATACGTCAAACCGCCAGCACAACGAAATTATAAATATCTTCATTATTTTAAGGGACCATTTATTGTTATCATCGAAAAGTCTGTAGAAGAAAATATACCATGTTTCCATGATATGAAAATAGGAAAAGCATTAGGATTAAATAACGCGTAAGTTTTTTCTATAAAAAAAAAGAATAGGCAACAGATTGAGATCAATTTTAAAACTGGTGAATATGCTAACCGCTTTTTAGAAAATCAATTCCTTGTAATTAATAAACTAAAAGCGTATATACCCAATAGTATGGTATTGAAATATGGAGTTATTAGGGATGTGCACCCCTCTCTCTCTGAGGAAGAAATTCTCAATGAAATGCATTCAAACGAAAAAATAGTTAAGATTCGACGCTTCTATAGAAAAATTCAGGATTCCGATGGAAATATTTCTTCTATAGCTACCGGTACCATACAAATTGTTTTCCATGCTCAAAGACTCCCCGAAAACATTTCACTTAATTTAGCACCAAGAAAAGTCTACCCATACGTTTTTAAGCCTCTTTTTTGTGTAAAATGCCTGAGATATGGACATACTAAAGAAAAATGCCGAGGCAAAGATGTAACGAAAAATAAATAAACAAAAAAAAAATTTTTTTTATTTAATAAAACTCATTAAGTAATAATCGAAGAGGGCTTAATATATTTTTGTATATAATTAAAATATGTGTTGTTTTAAAAGCTTTGTA
The DNA here is from genome assembly GCA_911387785.2 of Aelia acuminata. Taxonomy (NCBI): domain Eukaryota; kingdom Metazoa; phylum Arthropoda; class Insecta; order Hemiptera; family Pentatomidae; genus Aelia; species Aelia acuminata. The sequence goes on along the minus strand of OU426982.1, from coordinate 3,713,298 downwards.
TTAGTTTTTTATTGATATAGTATTTTTTTATTTAGCTATAAAAATAATTATGTTTTATTTTAAAAGAAGAGACGGGACCGAAGTAATTAATTGAAAAACAGCTGTTATTAAGGCATTTGTTTTTTTTTTTTGAGAGACAACGAAGGAAAAGACAGGAGATGTTCGCTAGCGTTCGACGAGTGATGATAAAATGAGATTGTTTTAGTGATTAACGTAGTTGTGGTATATACCGCTAAATATCAGAGAATTGAAGAATAGTGGCGTTCACGGAAGAGATTCCGGTGACGAGAATCGCCCAGCCGAGTGGCTACTGGCAACAAAGCTACGAGAAGACAGGCGAGTTAAGAGAACAGACTGGAGATATTTTTCTTTTAATTTCTTTGTTAAACCTTGCTTTTTTTTATTGTATAGTTATAAGTTTAAATTGTTTCTAGTTGTGTGAATAGAGTTAGATTTTGATCAGGCCTGACTACAGAAATTGTGAGTAAATTTTATTTTTAATATCGTAGTGTAAATATAGTGTTAATTAAAAGTTTTTTTTTATTTGAGTTTAATTTGTTTTGTTCAATTTCTTTTTAACTTACCATTAAGTAGTTCATAAGTGTAAATTGCAAATTGTATTTTATGTACAGCCCTCTCCGAGATTTTAAGGTAATCTTCACTTATTAAATTTAAATTATTTTTTTTTATTCAGATTGCTTTAGGTTTTCGCTATTTCCTTAAAATAAATAGCGTGGCGCCCCTTAATTTATTTCAATTTTTTTTAATAACTAGTCATTAAAGAACCCGCCCGTCTCCACTGAGCTACCACCTTTTTTGTTACGATTGTTTTATTTATTTATAACCAATTAATATTTTTTTTAACGTAACAAAATGGCGCCCAAACAGGGACTATAAGTGATTAGATAGATGCTTAATTTAATATTGATTTAGTTATTTTTAAATAAAATTATTTTTTTGTCTTAATATTGAATTTTTTTATTTTATCTGCCAAGAAAAAGTAGTATAATTTTTATTTGGTTCTTTTGAAATCATAAAGATGAAGGTCGATAGGTTGTTAAAGGACGAGCTTGAATACGAATTAAGGATTCGGGGGATAGTTGGAATATCTACTGTAGAAGATATGAGGAAAAGACTTCGGACCGTCTTTAAACTAGAGAGTGCAGGAAAATATGTTGCTCCGGTAGTTGACCTTTCTCCTACGGAAGAATTAAGTGTGTGTGAAGAGAAAATTGCCACTGTTGAGAACAAGATTTCTGTTCTCCCACCCTCTAGTTCTACCGGGGATATAGATAAAATCGATACAGGTCTTCAACATTTGATTAATAGACTAAACCGGATAACAACGAAAGACACCATCGAAACGGAGAGGAAGTCAGAAGCAATTTCACAATGCCTTCTATTATTTGAGGAACTGGAAGAAAAATTGAGTGGGCAACCTCCTGTTTCAGAATCCCACTTTGAAAACCAGAATCCCGGAAAGTCTCAGGAGGGTAATGTACAATCAGTGATTACCGAATCAACCGAAGATACAAAGAAGCCTGTAACGACCGTTGAGTCGGAGTCAGACGTTGCTGGAACTAAGTACGTGATCAGAAGAACTGAAACTCCCATAAGAGATTGGGGAATTCACTTCACAGGCGATGGGGATGGTCTCAGTGTCCATGCGTTTTTAGAGACTGTAGAGGAGTTAAGTTTGGCAAGGAATACTACTCATGAAGAACTTTTTAGGGCTGCGTACGACTTGTTTAAAGGACCAGCACTGATTTGGTTTCGAGCTGTACGGAAAGAAGTAACAACGTGGGCTGAACTTATCTCAGAATTGAAAGCCGAATATACACCTTTAGACTATGAGGATCGCCTTTGGGAAGAAATAAAGAGAAGAACTCAAGGACATGCAGAGTCGATGGGTACATTCGTGGCAGTTATGAAGAATTATTTTAACCGTTTACCAACTATGCCTACGGAAGATCAAATGTTGAATATCATTAAGAAGAATTTGAACCCCCTCTACTTGGAAAGAATGGCTTTGCACCAAGTAACAACATTGAATGAGTTAGTAATAATCGGTCGGCAGATTGAAGAAGTAAGGTGGAGAATGAACGAATATCGACCGCCACCAGATAGTAAAGGATTACTCGAACCCGACTTGGCCTATCGCCCGCCAACGAAGAAACAACTCAATCAAGACGACACAGTAGCAGCATCGAAGATGGTTGTAGAAGCCGTGGCTAAACCCAATTACACATTTCGCTGTTGGAACTGTGGAGGGACCAATCATTCGTTCAAAACGTGTCGCTCTGTAAAAACCAAATTCTGTATAGGTTGTGGCCTAAGGGATGCGGATAGAAAGACAGGTAAACGTTGTAATACCACCGACCAGGGAAACGATCAAGGGGGTCAGGCCTAAGTGGAAGGGAGCCTGGACAAAACCCGAATTCCACGACGAAAGCTGAGTGGGTAGAGTGGTTGTCGATTGTGGAAGAAGTTTTCGCTGGAAAGAAATGGAAAATTCTTAGACATCCAGCAAATGAACAGGATCGAAGGCCGTATTTAACAGTCAACATTTTGGGAAGACAAGAAACGGGATTGCTGGATTCTGGGGCTTCAAGGTCATTGATAAGTGAGGAATGCTGGAAACGTTTTTCACGGCTGGGTGTAAAGCTACACAAAAAACCCAAAATTCAAATAAATGCTGCTGGAGGCACCGCGCTCAACGTTTTTGGAAGCGTAAACGTGCCAGTGGAGTTGGAAGGTAAAATGAGAATTATCCAATTTTTGGTAGTTTCCAACTTGGTGGATGAATTTATATTGGGCATCGACTTCTGGAATAAATTTAGATTGGTTCCAGACATATCGAAAAATATGTGGCACTTTGCTCCAACAGAAGAATGTTTAGCTGTGTCACAGAATGGCCCTGCTGTCCTAACTAGACCGAATCTTACGCAGGAACAGGAAGAAACCTTAAATCGGCTTATCGGACATTGGCGAAATATCCGACCATCAAAGTTAGGATGTACAAGCAGGGTAGAGCACGAAATAAATACCGGTGATAGTAAGCCAGTCAAACAGCGTTACTACCCTGTTTCACCAAAGATCCAAGATATCTTAAATAAGGAGCTCGATGAAATGCTCGAAGAAGGAATTGTAGAGCCGTCACAGAGTGCTTGGTCGTCACCTGTTGTTTTAGTGAAGAAACCCGATGGATCCTACCGTTTTTGCGTGGATTATCGTCAGTTAAATGCCGTGACTAAAAGAGACGCCTACCCGCTGCCCTACATTTCGAATATATTGGATAGGTTACGTGATGCCAAGATACTTTCTTCCATCGACATAAAGAGCGCATACTGGCAGATACCAATGGCTGCTGAAAGCAAGGAAAAGACAGCTTTTACTGTTCCCAACCGCGGCCTCTTTCATTTTTGTAGAATGCCTTTTGGACTGCATAATGCACCAGCGACATGGCAAAGACTGATTGACGATGTTTTGAGAGCAGATTTAGAACCAAATATCTTTGTTTACTTGGATGACATCATTGTGGTCTCATCAGACTTCGATTCCCACATAGAAACATTGGAGAAGGTCTTAGAAAGATTGAGCTCAGCCAACTTAACGGTGAATTGGGAGAAAAGTCAGTTTTGCAGAGAGGAACTAAAGTTTCTGGGATATGTGGTAAATGAGAACGGCCTACAAGTTGATCCGGGAAAGATTGAGGCGATATTAAACTACCCAGCACCTAAGAACGTAAAGCAAGTGAGACAGTTTATTGGGCTTTCTTCCTGGTATCGCCGCTTTGTCCCTAATTTCTCGACTCTAACTTCACCGCTATCGGATCTACTGAAGAAAAACAAGAGATGGAAATGGGGACAAGAACAAGAAGAAGCGTTCAGATTACTGAAGGAGAAGCTTGTCACAGCACCTGTGTTAGCATGTCCTGACTTCAGTAAGCGATTCTTCCTACAAACCGATGCCTCTAAAACAGGATTAGGGGCTATTCTTTACCAAGAATACCCAGAAGGAGATCGGGTCATAGCTTATGCGAGCCGAAGTTTGACCACAGCCGAGAGGAAATACAGTGTAACTGAGCAAGAGTGCCTAGCAGTTCTCTGGGCAATAGAGAAGTTTCGGCCTTATTTGGAAGGGATGGATTTTACAGTTATTACTGACCACATTGCCTTAAAATGGTTGAATAGTCTTCGCGACCCTCAAGGTCGACTGGCTAGGTGGGCACTAAAACTGCAGCAACACCAATTCACTATCGTACACCGTCCCGGCAAACAAAACGCTGCAGCCGATGCTTTGTCACGGACTTACGAATTCCCGATAGCCAGAATTGATATTGGAGAACCAATAGAGGACGCGTGGTATCAGCGGATGATTAAACAAGTAGAAGAGAATCCATCGAAATATGCGGATTGGAGGATTGTTAATCAAACTCTATGGAAGCTTGTTAATAATAACCGGAAAATGGTAGGAGATAGCAACCAGTGGAAATTAGTAGTTCCTAAACAAAAACGTAGGGAAGCGATCTGGGAATGTCATGATAAAGAAATTGCAGGACATTTGGGATGTTTCAAAACCTTGCAGCGGGTAAAGGAGTACTACTATTGGCCTGGCATGGCAACCGATGTAACCAGGTACGTACGGAAATGTGAAGTGTGCTTGGCGAATAAGCCATTACAGACTAAGCCTGCGGGCCTAATGGGGAAACAGCGAGTAGTTACCCAACCTTGGCAAATGGTTTCGGCAGATATAATGGGGCCGTTTCCTATGTCTTCAAACCGGAAAAGGTTCATATTAGCGTTTACCGACTGCTTCACTAAATACAGCATCATAGTACCAATTTCAAAATCGACAGCCGAAGTGGTGGCCAAAACTTTAGAAAGAGAGGTCTTTCTTAAGTTCGGGGCTCCCCAAATTATTATATGTGATAACGGCCCTCAATTCAGGAGCAATATTTTAAAAAAGAAAGCCCGAGAATATGCTGTTAAATTTTGGTTCACCCCAGTCTATCATCCACAGGCTAATCCGATGGAGCGTCCAAATCGAGTGATAAAGACACTCCTAGCTTCCTATGTGAAAGACAATCATAAGCACTGGGATAAGCATCTACACAAGTTGGCTTTTGCTATGCAGACTGCGGTACATGAGGTTACCGGTTATTCGCCAGCTTATTTGAATTTTGGACGAGAGTTACCACGTTCAGGCGACGAGTACGAGCATTCCATTGCTTCAGATAATGTTCCGGAAATGGGAGATCGTAAGGCTTACGCACAGAAGTTCAACATGATGCCAGTAATATATGAAGAAGTGGTTGAGCGTCTACGGCGATCATACGAGAAAAGCAGTCACCATTATAATCTTCGGAGAAGGAACGTGGATCTACAAGCTGGAGATTTAGTGTGGAAGAAGACCCAAACCCTTTCGGATGCTTCAAAGAACTTTTCTAATAAATTGGCACCTCTATATGAGAAATGTAGAATCAGAGCAAAACAAGGAAATTTATTATACGTGCTAGAAGATCTACAGGGTCATCCCTTAGGAACTTGGCATGTCAAAGACCTAAAACCTCATCCGACCTAAGACTTAAGATTCAAGCATTAGAAAAAAAAAAAATTTTTTTTTGGTAGGGAGGGGGAGAGTTTGTAACGAAAAATAAATAAACAAAAAAAAAATTTTTTTTATTTAATAAAACTCATTAAGTAATAATCGAAGAGGGCTTAATATATTTTTGTATATAATTAAAATATGTGTTGTTTTAAAAGCTTTGTATTAGTTTTTTATTGATATAGTATTTTTTTATTTAGCTATAAAAATAATTATGTTTTATTTTAAAAGAAGAGACGGGACCGAAGTAATTAATTGAAAAACAGCTGTTATTAAGGCATTTGTTTTTTTTTTTTGAGAGACAACGAAGGAAAAGACAGGAGATGTTCGCTAGCGTTCGACGAGTGATGATAAAATGAGATTGTTTTAGTGATTAACGTAGTTGTGGTATATACCGCTAAATATCAGAGAATTGAAGAATAGTGGCGTTCACGGAAGAGATTCCGGTGACGAGAATCGCCCAGCCGAGTGGCTACTGGCAACAAAGCTACGAGAAGACAGGCGAGTTAAGAGAACAGACTGGAGATATTTTTCTTTTAATTTCTTTGTTAAACCTTGCTTTTTTTTATTGTATAGTTATAAGTTTAAATTGTTTCTAGTTGTGTGAATAGAGTTAGATTTTGATCAGGCCTGACTACAGAAATTGTGAGTAAATTTTATTTTTAATATCGTAGTGTAAATATAGTGTTAATTAAAAGTTTTTTTTTATTTGAGTTTAATTTGTTTTGTTCAATTTCTTTTTAACTTACCATTAAGTAGTTCATAAGTGTAAATTGCAAATTGTATTTTATGTACAGCCCTCTCCGAGATTTTAAGGTAATCTTCACTTATTAAATTTAAATTATTTTTTTTTATTCAGATTGCTTTAGGTTTTCGCTATTTCCTTAAAATAAATAGCGTGGCGCCCCTTAATTTATTTCAATTTTTTTTAATAACTAGTCATTAAAGAACCCGCCCGTCTCCACTGAGCTACCACCTTTTTTGTTACGATTGTTTTATTTATTTATAACCAATTAATATTTTTTTTAACGTAACAAAGAAAAGTGTATGAAATGTGGCTGTAATGATCATATTTCAGAAACATGTGTTAACGCGATCAAATGTATTTACTGCAAAAACGCTCACCTCCCAACAAATAAAGAATGTCCTGAAGCTATTCGTCAAAATAAAATAAAAGAGGCCATGGCTATTAAACCACTTAGTTATAAAGAAGCAAACAATCTATTCCCGATTCCCACCTATAACAAATTTTCATTACTAGACTTTCCTCAGCTCACATTAGATAATGATTTTTCGGAAAATAATTCAGCCCAGTTTGTAACAAACGTGATGAAAAATCCGGGTAAAAAACATATATTTCAATTTAATAAAGAAAATGTAAAACGACCAAGGCTTAATGATACCCCAGTAGAGTATCAAAACACAATCAATGGGTCCCCTTATCACAGACAATCCCCACAGAGTTAGTTCTCATTCGAAATACATCAATATGCTCAATTCATTAATAAACAAAATTAAATCATTGGACAACGAGCAGGAAACCGTCAATATTATTGGTCAAACTTTCTGCAACTTCGTCCAGGAAAATAATTCAATTATAAAATCCATCTCAGAATTAAAAAAAAATGAAAGTATGTCTATTGACTAACTACTATATTAGATTTAAAAAAAAAAAAAAAATTAAGGAATTATATCACAAAGATTTATAAATAAAACGTCAAATTTTATGAATATTTATAAAAATATATTTATTTATTTCTTAGCTACAATAGAAACAGAATACAAGACTAAATTAATAATTTTCAACATAGAAATAGAAGCAAGCCAATTCATGAAGAATCGTATTTTTCTCATTTATATCGTTTCTAATCATTTTTTTATCTTACTCGAGCCTCACATTCTAGGGGGCTATTCATGTTTGTTTGTACGGCCCTAAAAATATCAGTTTAAAGATTATCTTTATAAAAAAATTATCAACATCGTTGTATATATTTCCGAGATCCCACAAGGCTGTAAAGTGCTTGTGGTGGCATAGTAAAAGAACTTTTTTTTCTTTTTTTTTTTTTCTTCTTTTTATTATTATTAATCTATTATGTAAGTATATATGTGTATATTTGTATATGTGTGTATATTTGTATATATGTATGTATATGTGTGTGTGTATGTGTATATATAAGTATGTGTGTGTTTATGTATGTATGTATGTGTGTATGGGTGTATATATATATATATATTGTATGTGTGTGTATATATGTATATATACTTTTTCTCACATGATTATAACCGTCCGTATCCTAATTCAATCTTTCTAAAATGAATAATGTTACAAGAAAAATCAGTTTATTTAAAAATAACATAAAAATCCTACAACACAACTGTCGAAGCATAAATAATAAATTTTCAGAGATTGTAAATTATCTTAATATTAACAAAATTCATGTAGCTCTATTACAAGAAACTTGGTTTAATAACAAAATGAACTATCGCGTAAAAAACTTCAATATAATAAAAAGAAATAGGCGTGATAATTACGGAGGGGTGGGCATCTTCGTCCATAATTCCTTGATTTATGAAACCATTGAACTACCTAATTTGGGTTCCATAGAAGCAGTAGGGGTAAAACTTCTTAATACATCACCTCATATTGTCCTAGTTTCCGTTTATATCCCACCAGATAATAGAAGACGGCCATCACCTCAACACCTCCAAAAGCTTTTCGATCTATAAGCGAGTTTCCCAGACTGTAGTATGCTCTTGGGGGGGGGGGGGGGACTTCAACACACACTCCTCATTCTTCGGCAGTAATGAGTACGATACACCTAGAGGAGATGATTTAATTAGGACTTTACAAAATAGCCAGTTATTCCTTTTAAACGAAATAGGAAAAATAACTAAATTATTTTAAAGTTAGATAGTATAGAAAGTTAGATCTATTACGGACAAGACCTTCCGTAATAGATCTAACTTTCACAACAGCTGACCTCTATCATAATCATCTATCATATCATAGTGGTGAACGCAGCTGACGATCGTCTTTCTAAAATTATAGCGTTAGAAGTGATTAAGCGCAATATCTTTTGGTTTAAAACATGGTGTGATTTGGCGGAAAGATACTCATGTAGGTTTGAAAGCACTCTGGATAGTGTTTCCTTATGGAAAGACCAGTTGACTGTATTATTGACCGCTATCAAGTGCCATCATAGGGAACAGTGTGAACTGGCCGCGATGAATTCGAATAGATTTCTTTTGTATAAAGAATTAAATCATGACATCACTCTTTTTAGGTTCAAAGATGGCTCTTCTTGGGATCTTACTAGGAACGACTTATGCTGGATGTTTTAACTTAGATGCGAACTCCTTTATTTAAATTACACACCATGGCTTGATAGGGAAAACACGAATTGCCAACTTTGTAACCTAGCCGTTAAAGAGGACCTTTTTCATTTCCTGGCAGAGTGTTCAGCCCTCAGTAACATTCGAATACAGTTTCTAGGTTCTAGTACTGTCCATAATACTTTTTTAATTTCTCTCCTTAATGCCCCCACTGTAAATGAATGCCGTAAAATTGTAAATTATACTCGACATGCATGGTCCCATCGCTACCACTTAATCCATCCAACATAGACAGAGATCATCTTTGGTTTCTTTTCACTCTTTATTTTTATATAATTTTTTATTTTATTATATAGTAATATTTTCATTTCTGAATGCTTTAATATCTTTTGTTTTTGCAATCCTTACTTAACTTGTATTTTCTTTTTTAACCCATAATCAGAATTTGTAGTAATTGATGAATAGTATTTTTCTTGTTTTATATTTGTACTTTAATCGCAAGAATCTAGTTTTTATTGTTTATTTATTTTTTTATTTTTATTACTTTATATCTCTGTTTTTTTTTTGTTTTGCTTTTTAAATTTATTATTATTTATTCACTGTACCAGTAATTTTTGTTTAAATTTTTGTATAAATTTTCCGGCAGACGGATTTCCATGCCGTACAATGTTTGTCTCTTTTGTGTATAATTTGTAATTATTATTATTCAATAAAACATTATTATTAAAAAATTACACCTAGAGGAGATGATTTAATTAGGACTTTACAAAATAGCCAGTTATTCCTTTTAAACGAAATAGGAAAAATAACTAAATTAGGGACAAGACCTTCCGTAATAGATCTAACTTTCACAACAGCTGACCTCTATCATAATCTCACTTGGACTGTAACTCCAGAAACCCTTGGTAGCGATCACCAACAAATAATTATTGAATTAAACAACTGCAAAACTCAGACACAGCACAAATACAAACCTAGACGAAACTTCAAAAGGCTAAATGAAGAAACATTCATTCAGACTCTCATAGATATTGACAAATCAAATCTAAAATACAACATTTCAGACCTGACTTATATTATTAACTTAGCCGGAGAAAAAGCTATCCCTCGTAAAAACTCCGAATATAACCCTAAATTCGTTCCTAAGTGCTGGTGGAATGATGACATTCGTAGGTCTTGTGGGGAAAAGAAAAAAGCAATACAACAATATTTACAAAACATGACAATTGAAAATTATAAAATTATGAGAACCAAAATAAACAAAACTAAATCTCTAATAAAAAAGGCGAAAAATCAAACTTGGAGGAGCTACATCGAAAGCATCAATCCAAAAGAAACAGGTTCCATGTGGAACAAAATTAAAACTCTCCGTGGAAAAGGTCAACTTCCAAAATATCGTATTGGCAAGTCGGTCATCAGCTGTGGCTTTCCATGAACAATTATCGAACATTTTTGTACCCCGACAATCATTGCTCAGCGCTTCAATATCAGAGGACGTCCACCCACTGAACTCACCCCTCCGCCTCACAGAACTAGAATCGGCACTTAAAGCTAAAACTGGAACCGCTCCCGGTATTGATGAAATAAACTATACGATGATTAAACTCTTACCGGATTCTTATAAGCAAAGTCTACTCTTGGCTTTCAATGAACTATGGGAGGAAGCTAAGGTCCCTTCTGACTGGCGAAAAATCCTCGTATTCCCTATACCAAAACCTGGGGAAAATCCGCTTCTTATAACTCCATACCGACCCATTGCACTGATTTCCTGCCTTGCCAAAATATTTAATAAAGTTGTCAAAAACAGACTAGAATGGTTTATTGAATCAGAGAAAATCTTAAGCCCCTTCTGCATTGGCTTTAGAAAAAATAGGTCCACTACAGATGCCATCTGGCTTCTGATAATGACATTTATAAAGCCTACAAAGAAAAAAAAGTCCTTGTCGCATTAAAAATAGACCTCGAAAAAGCTTATGATAAGGTGAAAATACAAATTCTTTTGAATAAACTAAAAGCTCTCAAAGTCCCCATAAAACTTACCCAATGGATCATAAATTACTTATCGTACATATTTTCTTTAAAGCTGGGAAGGCCAAGTAGTTTTCGATACATATAATGGACTTCCTCAGGGTGATACGCTCAGTCCAACCCTTTTCAATATTTACACGGAGCACATTACAAATGGTATGATAGATAAGTGTAAAATAATCCTATTCGCAGACGATTTTTTAATTTATACAATAGTAAAAGATGCAGAGGAAGCCAAAGATGTAATGGGTAACGCACTGGATATCCTAAAAAAACAATTTTCAGATATTAATCTTAATATTAATCTCAAAAAGTGTGGCATAACACCTTTTACGAAAAAAAGAAAAATCAGTTTAGAGGATTTTGCGATTATAAACGAAAGACAACAAATTAAAAGCGAAGAACACTTACAATTTTTAGGAGTAACCTTACACAGCAAATTAACTTTCAAAAATCATCTAAAAAATGTCCATATAAAATCAATACACAACTTGAATATAATAAAATCATTAGCCGGAGTTTCCTGGGGATCTCATCCCCACAATATGATTGTTCACGGAACGAATTTTTGGCAGCTTCCAAGATGCCCCCAGCGCCATCTATGGAGGAACTGGGGAACTAAATCCCTAAAGGTAGAAGTTCACTTGCAAAATTCATGCTTAGGACCTGTAGAGTTCAGTGAGTGCACTTAGACTGAAAAAGTACTTCTGTTTTTCATGAACTTAATTTCCTCTACAAAATGATAGAGTAGAACAGACAGGCAGCTGCAGGGCAGGCGGCAAGGGGTAATAAAGAATGGCCATTCTTACCGAAAATTAGCAAGTATTCTCAAAACTACCACAAGTAAGAAGATTATTTAACTTTAACTTCAAATTATCCACATCAACCATATCATCGTTCAACTGGATTCTAATACTTGTATTTAATAATTTTAATTTGTACAAATATAACTTTTATGTTTCCAGCAATTTAATTTATATCTTTTTTATACAGTCCACTACCATTCTTTTCTTTTATATATATATTAGCATGCATTCATTTCATTTCCATTTCCTTTTTTATTTCATATACCAATTAGTGTTGGTCAGACCGGGTAGCCGATGGCCAATACTAAGCAATGATCACACTGTACAAATCTATTGTCAGATCTATCTTTGACTACTGCTGTGTTATATACAACCAAACGAAATCCCCTATAATCCAAAAATTAAATACAGTTCAGAACTCAGCTATTAGGGTATGTCTGGGCGCCTTCAAAACGTTAAAAGATAATCATCCCGTAGGCCTAGCAATCAGAAATGGAAACGTGTTTTGTCCACAAATATTTGACATTATTAGGGAGCTTCAGTCTCATCTCAAATCGCTACATATTTCCAAAGTCTATCTGGAATACACCACCCCCCACTCCTAAATCTTTTATTAAAATAAATAGCAGCTCAAATCTAATCGGCAAAATAGAAAAAAAAAGTTTATATTCTCCTACCCCCTTAAAACAGTTTGCTCTTAAAACAATTACGGAACGATACCCTAATCACATACAAGTGTAATTGAAAAACTAGCAATCGAACATCAATAGCCGTGTTTGACCCCCAAAAGAATAAAAAAATGTCTTTCTCACTACCTGTTAAATTCAGTATTTTTAGCGCAGAATTATATGCAATTTTCAATGCTATCGTTTATACTGAGAGAACTTACCTCAATCACAAAATAGTAATTTTGACAGACTCAGCAGCAGCATGTAAACAATTAGAGTTAATATATTTAAACAAAACTCAAATATATATCCCTTTTAAAATCATTTCACTAATTTATCAAGCAAAGAATAAGTATTTTATCCAATGGGTGCCGGGCCACGTAGGATTATGGGGAAATGAGATCGCAGACCGAGCAGCCAATCAAACTCAAGCTCATCGTATTAATGCCAAGATGCCATTACAAGATGCGTTCAGAGCAGTGAGGGGAGAAATGGTCAAAGAATGGCAGCAGTTCTACGACTGGGAGTCTGAGACTAAGGGAAAGGACCATCATGCTGTGCATCAGAAAGTAGCGCTAACACCATGGTTTACGTCCATTCGGCTCCATCTCAATCGTCCTGATCTAGTCAAACTAACAAGGGTAATAATAAATCACGGTTGCACTGCGAAATTCTTAAATATAATGGCTCTGGCTAGTATCGGTAACTGCGCGAGATGCCAATGTCCCGAGGATCCAAGACACATCGCCTTCCAATGTAAAAGATTTGAAGTACAGAGAAAGAACATATTGGGGAGTTCCGTTATAGATGACAATACCGCTTTTCTAACATCTATGAATAAAGACAGAGCACGTAGCTTATGCAAATTCTTTAATGAAATAAAATTCACAATATAAACAGGTACATCTTAAAGGTTAATAAAATTATGTTATAACAGCTTTTTATTATCTCATCTTCGAGGTTTTATCGCTTTCTTTTAGTTACATCATTAGATAATTTTTTAATGTACTAATGAACAATATTGTTTTGCTTTGGCGAAATAGGACTTGTGATTGCAAGTCTTGGGGCCAAAAAATTCAGGAAAAAATAAATAAAAATGATCAGGATCAAAATGGATAAAATTCATTAAAAAAATTTCGGCCCATATCCTTCAACATGATTCCTTAACATAAACTGAGGATTAATTATAAATGTTCCAACCATATTGTTTTTAGGCATTATCATTTCAACTCTATTTTCATATTTCAGCCTCTAAAATGTCTACCAACCCTATCTAGGAGAATATTGAGCCCCCCCCCCAATAATTTGGTGCTGGTGACGCCCATGACAATGTCAACTTAAGGCATGGCAAAAAACTCTTCAGAAAAAACATGATAAACGCAAATCTAAATATTATATAATTTTAATTTTAAATTCTTAAGTGTTGAACTACTTTTATTAACAACAGTTAATCAATGCGTAGTTAACAGGATTTTCTCCGGATTTTCTCTTGCCCCTTGTATATGCGAACTCAACTTGGTAGTTTCTCCTCAACCTCAACAAAAAGCTTTGTATAACATGAGCGTCCGCAGGAGGGCAACTGCCTCCTCCCATCGAGACTATGAGAAACAAAAAATACAATTCAAATACACTCTTATTCATTCACTATGTATATTAAGCATTAATAAACAAATATTTCAATTTTAAAATCTCAATAAGTTTTAGTTGAAAAGTTAATTGACCTTTATATAGCCTAAATACCTCGACCCCAACCCGGGGTCGTAAGAATTTTATCAGCCTGCCCACCTAATATACCAATAAAATAATCGATCATTCATTGGGTTGGGGGTCACGATTTCGCGCTCTTATAATCGCATAGGCTCATCCAGCTGGTTGTAAACGGGAGGGACTACATTTCCAAATTTGAGGGGGGGTAGGCAGACCCGCAGCCCTCCCCCTGGATATGTCAATCAGCTTTTTTATCTTTATATTTCTTTTCTACAACTGAAATTCTGCTTGTCCGGCATATTATTTGTTCTTTACCTTACTTCCTTACTAGAAGTAAAGTTAAATTCCATCTTTATATCACAAAAAAATCTGGTGCGTGCGCGCAACACACAACTTTCACTTACCAACTTACTTAGATTAGAAATTAATGCATTTTGTTAATTGCCACTTCTCAAATGAACAGAACATTTTAATTATAACGCATTGGTTTGTCATTAAAGGCGTACGGTGCATGCGTGAGCTCAAGGTGTTTTATGAGTTGACGGAATATTTTTCTTTTTTTCTCCTGTATATGTTTACTTGATTTTCTTCATATATCATATTTAGCGTTTCTAATTTTTAGGCGTGATGAGAGACAGTTAATTTCTCAATATAAACTAAAACAAAGGTACTTTATAGGAAAACAAAAAAGGTCCCTTCCCCAACTAAGCCCCCTCAGAACATTTTAATAATGATAAAGCTTACCTGATATTAAATAGCAACTAATTTTCATCAAACATAACGAATTTGATAAAAATCGTTAAAGCCGTTTTTGAGATAATCGATCAAAAAGGTAAAAATTGGAAAACAAATATGAAATAAAGTGCCCCCTCCGTTTGACCAATTTTGATGAAATTTTTACAGTCATATCTCGGGCATATACATACATCAAATACCAAATTTGATCTAAATCGTTAAAACCGTTTTTGAGTAAATAAAAAAAAACACGTGAAAATGGTATAAGATTTATCAAGTTAAGTCCCCCCTCCAGTTGATAAATTTTGATGAAATTTTTACAGTCATATCTCGGGCATATGCATACATCAAATACCCAGTTTGATCAAAATCGTTAAGACCGTTTTTGAGTAAATAAAAAAAACACGTGGAAATGATGCAAAATTTATTAAGTAAAGTCCCCCCTCCGGTTGATCAATTTTGATGAAATTTTTACAGTCATATCTCGGGCATGTAAATAGAATAAATACTCAGTTTAATCAAAATCGTTAGAGCCGTTTTTGAGAAAATCGAAAAAAACTTAAAAAGTTATTAAATAACGTACCCCCTCCCTTTTGATTTACCCCTATAAAGCAAATTTGATGAAATTTTTGCTGTCACATCGCGGGCATATACATACTCTAAATACCCAATTTCAGGTTCGCACGGTTTATAGTTTTTGAGCTAGTCTGTTCACATACACACACACACACACACACACACACACACACACACACACACACACACACACACACACACACACACACACACACACGCACACACACACACACACACACGCACGCACGCACGCACACACACGCACACACACGCACACTCACACACGCGCACACACACACACACACACACACACAAACACACAAACACACAAACAAACACACAAACACACACACACACACACACACACACAGACCATTTCTCGGGACTTGGTTATTTTGACTCAGGGGACCCCAAAACGTGTATTTCCGTTGAAAACCGGAAGTCGAAAATTTTTATGATCGCAATACTTCCACTTACTATATATTTCATATATAGGTAAGTGAAAGTAAAAATTTCCATTGGGGAGACTGCAGCCCGTACAGCCCTCTCTCTTGATCGGCCTATGTATATGTGATTATCACCTTATATTGAGAAGGACTGCCAAGGGCGTACCCAGGATCAAAACTAGGGGGGTGGGGCCAGCTATGGTCGTTCAGTTTGTAAAGGTGCCCTTACACGTTCGGTTTTTTCGGTCGTTCCGGACCGTCGTTCCAAACCGATGAAAAAACCGAACGTGTAAGGGCAAAAACCGGCGGTTCAGAACGAAGTCCGGGCAATCTGTCGGAGACAGAATTCAGGAACGTCAGGTTGGACTGAACCGACCGTGTAAGGGCGCACCTTTCCAAACCGTCGGTTATTTGCTCTTTAAATTAAGAACATTATTGGTGCTATGTTTATAATAGTTAAGTTTTCTCTACGAAAAATAATTTAATAAACATTGATATATTTATTTTAGTTACAAGATTAAAAAAAATTTATTATTACGAATATTCGCCTCAAATATTAATCTTTCATCTTCGTCAACTAAAAAAAAAAATCTGGTGCGTGCTCGCAACACACAACTTTCACTTACCGACTAACTTAGATTAGAAATTAATGCGTTTTGTTAATTGCCACTTCTCAAATGAACAGAACTGCTTTAATTATGAACAATGGTCTGTCATTAAAGGCGTACTCCGCATGCGTGGGTTCAACGAGTTTTATGAGTTGACCGAATATTTTCCTTTTTTCTCCTCTATATGTTTTCTTTATTTTTATCATATCTCATATTTAGCCATTTTTTATTTTTAGGCGTAATCTGAGACAGTTATTTTCTCCATATAAACAAAAACAAAAGTACTTTATATGAAACAAAAAAGGCCCCAACCCCCCCCCCCCCAAAAAAAAGCCCCCTCAGAACATTTTAATAATGATAAAGCTTACTTGATATTAAAGAACACCTAATTTTCATTAGACATAACGAATTTGATAAAAATCGTTAAAGCCTTTTTTGAGTAAATAAAAAAAACACGTGAAAATGATACAAAATTTATTAAGTAAAGTCCCCCCTCCGGTTGATCAATTTTGATGAAATGTTGGCTATCACATCTTTGTCATATACATACTTCAAATACCAAGTTTGATTAAAATCGTTAAAACCGTTTTTGAGTAAATAAAAAAAACACGTGAAAATTATACAAAATTTATTAAATAAAGTCCCCCCTCCGGTTGATCAATTTTGATGAAATTTTTACATTGTATCTGCCTCCATTCCAAACCGACGGTTTTTCCCTTAACATCTTACCGCGGAAAAGGTGGATGAAACCAAAACTATGTATAATTATAGCAGTGCTTTATCAATTAAGTTATTACAATTATTTGCTTGAACAAAATTATTCTATTACTGCTTCCCGCCTTAAAAGCTTTAAAAATTATCGCATACAGCCTTCCAGGGGGGGCAACTGCCCCCCCCCCCCTGCCCCGTGCTGGGTACGCCCATGTTGGAAAGGGTTTCATTTGATTTGTGAAAGGTTACAGATGACTTGGAAACGGTTCCAAAAGGCTTGAAAATGCTATATTAAGTATCATATAAACGTATATTTAACTTTTGGGTTGGGTGGCCGAGTGGGTGAACGGGGTAGGAAATAGGCGTTGCCCCTGACAACGTATGACTGGAAACCCAAAGATCAAAAACCCAGAGCCAGGGTACATTTATTAATACTCTTCCCACCCCCTCCCCTGGCCCGTATAGCATAGAAGGCGAGGAAGGGGAGCAACAATAAAAAGGAAATAAATAAAAGAATAATTTTGAAATATCAATAAGCTTTATTTGAAAAATTAATCGAGACTTCACAGTCAGAATACCCTGACACCCTCCTCCGGAAGTAAGAATTTAATCAGCGTGCCCTCCCTAGACGAAAATATTAACAGCCTGACCCCCCCCCCCCCCTTGATGAAATCTTGCTGATGCCCTTGCAGTGAAGTAACAATAACATACACGATCATTTCAATAAAACTGGAAAATATTACATTATTCGTTATGCAGGAGGCTATTACTAAGAACCCCCTAACATCCTCCTCACTGGAAACTTAAAATATATAATATTTTCGAATTTTACGTCCTTGATAAAATAAAAATTCTCTCCTAATTTAATAAAACTTGAAAAGATTAAATCATTCGTTATGTAAGCTCTCCACTTCCCTTGTCGAAGTAATGTCTATAATTAAAATCGTTATAGGCGGGCGCAAGCGACGGTGCTGCTTCTTTACAGGAACTAGAGAAACGGGGATAAAAGCCGGGCCATTACCTGGGATTCATAGGGTTTTTAATTTATTTTTCTATAATTAAAACCCGATTGAGCAAAAAATCATTTGAAAAATGTCTAACAGGTATTGCTCGGTCCCTCAGTGTTCAATTAAAAAATCAAAAGACGTGTCATTCCATTTATTTCCCAAAAATTAAAAAGCTTCTTAAAGAGGGTATTGTAAAATTAAGAATAGATAAGCCTGTTTCGAAACATATGACAATATGTAGTCTTCATTTTAAAGAAAGTGACTACATTTATCCAGGTAAATATTAGTATTTTACATTTTATTATTCCAAAATGTTGGTTTTATGCAAATAACATTGGGATCATAGTGTCATATTTGTTTTTCTTTTTTAATTTTCCCCAGTTTTGTCTTACATCCGTTGTGCTTAATTGTTCCAAGTTTTCATTGCGAAGCCTGAAAGTTTTGACAAATAAATAAATAATATGACAAAGAATCTAAGCTGTCATAACAATGATTGTATGAATAGGTAATTAATGTTATTACTAACCGAAAAACGTAGAGTAAAGTTACAATGATGGGTTTGCATTTACCAGAACTACCAGCTTTACACGTACAATGACAAGAAAATTGCTTATTATTATTAATAAATTTGATTTCCACTTTTATTTGATGGGGCAGTCCTTTAAGATTGCTAGTTTGAAGGCACAAGGCTTGTAAAATAATTGTTTTTTTACTTTTAAATATTATTCCTCATGTAATTATGTGGTTTGCATCAAGGATAGCCTGCCCTTCAATTAATGTTTTTTTAAAATTACCAATTATCTCTATCACATCAACTATGTCTATCCCCGTTCTTTCCGACATTTTGCAAAACTACTAGCGCACCCTATAGGCGGGCGCAATCGAATATAGAGTGCGCTAGTAGTTTTGCAAAATGTCGGAAAGAAAGGTGTCAGACCTAGTTGATGTGATAGAGATAATTGGTAATTTTAAAAGACCATTAATTAATGGGCAGGCTATTCTTGATCCTAACCACATATTTACATGTGGAGTAATATCTAAAAATAAAAAAACAGTTATTTTACAAGCCTCGTGCCTTTAAACTAGCAATCTTAAAAGACTGTCCCATCAAATAAAAGTGGAAATCAAATGTATTATTAATAATAAGCAATTTTCTTGTCATTGTACATGTAAAGCTGGTAGTTCTGGTAAATGCAAACACATCATTGTAACTTTACTAGACGTTTTTCGGTTAGTAATAACATTAATTACCTATTCACACAATCATTGTTATGACAGCTTAGATTCTTTGTCATATTACTTATTTATTTCTCAAAACTTTCAGGCTTCGCATTGAGAACATGGAACAATTAAGAACAACGGATGTAATAGAAAAATGGGGAAAATTAAAAAAGAAAAACAAATCTATGACACTATGGTCTCAATGTTATTTGCATAAAACTAGCATTTTGGAATAATATAATGTCAAATACTAATATTTACCTGGATAAATATAGTCTCTTTCTTTAAAATAAAGACTACATATCGTCATATGTTTCGAAACAGGCTTATCTATTCTTAATTTTACAATCCATTCTTTAAGAATCTTTTTATTTTTTGGAAATGAAAGGGAATGACACGTCTTTTGGTTTTTTTAATTGAACACTGAGGGACCGAGCAATACCTTTTAGACATTTTTCCAACAATTTTTTGCTCAATCGGGTTTTAATAATGGAAAAATAAATTAAAAACGGCAAAAAACCTATGAATTCCAGTCTATTGCACGGCTTCTATCCCCGTTTCTCTAGTTCCTTCTAGGTCCTCAAAGTAGCAGCACCG
Source organism: Aelia acuminata (assembly GCA_911387785.2). Taxonomy (NCBI): domain Eukaryota; kingdom Metazoa; phylum Arthropoda; class Insecta; order Hemiptera; family Pentatomidae; genus Aelia; species Aelia acuminata. The sequence goes on along the minus strand of OU426982.1, from coordinate 3,693,248 downwards.
TCGCTTGCGCTCGCCTATAGTCGATTGCGCCCGCCTATTTCGTTTTATCCGATATATCGATATTTTGATATATCGCAAGTTTTAAAACACCGCTTCATTTTGTTTTCCTCGTTCAACCGGTGAGCCACGTGCTTTTATTCTATATTTATTAAACTTACTAGCTTCAGTCTGTTGCCTATTTTGTAGCATCTATAGTGTGATTAATATTGTCATATTCACCTCATTTGGTTATTGAAAAAGTTAGTGAATTGATTATCTATACAATAATTCGAGAGGTTAGTGTTTTGTGTAGAATGTTCCTAAAATCGTATACTTTTGGGAAATTTAAGCTTGAAATAATTATTTAAGTACCAATAGGAATAAAAAATATATTCATTATATAAATGTGATTTGGAATTCTGTGCACATGGCTTGCAGATTCTGGGCTTAGTATGTACAGATTGCTCAGAGTAACCTCAAGCTTTCCGTACTTAATGTAACATTTGCTTATTTTTATAATGGCAGTATCTATCCAAGCTAAATTTAATATTTTAATGTGTGTAATATAATTTCATGCAGTAAACAGTAATCTTACATTTTTAAAAAAAAATACTAGGAGACATGGAATGACCATAAGTTAGTTACCTCTTACCTTGCAAAGTGGTGGATGAATGACTTGAAGTTTTTACACTATGTTGCATTTTAATAGTGTTAGTATCTACTTTTTATTTTAATATCCACTGGTTCAAACCATATATGATAAGGACATTTTTTTTATAGTATCTTGTTCATTATTTTTTATCCAACATGATGGTTTTCTTTGTTTGTTACAAAGTAATTAAAGAAACCACAGAAATAGCGCAAGTAATATGAGATTTAGAACCGTTTTTAATTTTTTATTGAATCCTGTTTTTTCTCCCATAATCTTGTATATTATTTATCTGGTGTGGTGCTTGCATTACTCAACTTTCACTCGCCACCAACCTTTTTTTAACTAAAAATAGGCACCATTTTCTTTTTACATGGCGTACTTAAGTGCTAATGGGAAGGGGACACAGAACTGTTGCCTTAATGACCATTGTTTATGTTTATTGTACTTGGAAGTGGGTGCTGCCATTAGTACTGTATATAATGGTGTACCCCACTTTCTCATTGAACACCGTTCTTTCCTGGGGTTCGTTAGAATATTGTATAGAACCTTAGGAACGGATCATAGAAATATCAATCAAGGTTTAGACTACGCGATCGAGTTTTTTGACTATAGATTCATTATAACGGCTAATTATAAATTACAACTAAATTATTACTACAGCTTGAGTATTTTTCAGAAAACCAGATGGACGTTGTATTATTCTCCGGTAGAGAAAGTAATATTTCTATATTTAAATAAATAGTTGATATTTCTATATTTAAATAATGTTCCAGAAAGCTTTTGAAACATGTTGGCAATTCTGCCACACGCGCATTGTTAAGGCGCTGTACGCCTTTAATTGTTAACAATGGGCAGTTAATAAGGGCGTACTGTGGATCCAAAATAGTTGTCAACTTTTTTTAAGTGCTTGTTGGAACAAGCCTTATATTTATTACCAACTTCCATATGTTTTTTTCTAATCGATAATCATTTTTAACAACACTTCGGCTTTCTCTGTATTTTTTTCCATTGTAAAATTAAAAATAAAAAGACTGTTAATAATTCTTTTAGTTTTAAGACAGTTGCTATTAGTACTATGGAAACTAACTGTTTTCGTTAAAAATCTTAGAAGTAGAAATTATTCTTGCTTTGTCAATATTTCGTTTCAGGAGTAGTTGTCAGTAATTTGTAGCTCGTTTCAATCATAGGAACATCTCTTTCATCCTAACTGTATGTCTGAAAAATTTCAATTGGCGAATTCACAGAACCTTTTCCATTGGGCGACCTTAAGATTCTGTTGTATTCTTTTGTTGCGTAACTGGTCCCTCCTAGTCTTACCGTCTGTTATGAACAGTCACTCTGCTCTCCAGCCTGCCTGTTGACGAGCTCTCAGTGCTATACAAAAGTGTAAGCAGGTTCACTGATTTAAAAACATGGAGCTTCATGTTATTTGCTTCGCTTTGGCAGATATTAGATATTTCCCAGTCCTCTATACTACCACTGTTAAAAAGAAAATTAGGTATTAGCTATCCCATATATCTTGGGTATTTACAGAAACGAACCAAATCGGGATGTCTAGGAACCTGCTTGTAATTGTACTGAATAGTGGGAAAACATTCTTCTCTAGTTAGTGAAATTGAAACTGAGTTTAAATAATAAAGTAAATTAAAATTGAAACGGATTTTCAACTTTTTCCCAAATATTCTTATTGACAAAATGATTTGATCAAATTTTATGATTATTGTTTTAGATATTTCTCATATTTGTTACATAAATGTATAACATTATAGTTTTATAATTTCAGCCTAAATGTAATAGATCCTAGGCAATATTTTATTAAATTTTTTTTGTACTATAAAATTAAGAAGCAACATCATTTGTTGATGTAGTGGGGCTTCAATTATCACGTCTTATCGTATTTTTATGCTTTTCTATTTTTGTCTTGCCATGGTCCTCTATTTCTATGGAGGATTTTTTTCTGCACTAGTTTCCCGATGTTACTTCTGGACAAACCCAACATGGCTTCGTTTATTGTGGCCCGAATTTCCACTAAAAAGGACCTGTTTAGGGGTTTATTGATCTCTGAAGAGTGACCGAAAGTCAGGATCTGATCTATTAAAGCTAATCAAGGGACTTTTTGAACTGAAAAGGACACAATGAGTTTCCTCTTAAATCAAGGTAACGCAACTTCCCAAAACAGGCCACGCCCTGAAGTAACATTGGGAAACTTATCATTTCTTCTTAATTTTATTCATAAAAAAAAAAAAAATTACAATGTCACTTATGAGGTATCAAATTTAGGCCAATAACAAGTTCGTGTTAACTTTTATTTTTATAGATATTATTTGAAAATCCAGACCCTATTTATTACTTGCTTTATGACTTCTGGCTTATGAATTAAGGGTTCACATTCTTGTCAGCCTGATACTAAACTAGAGATTAGGTAAATTAATTTTGACGTCAACCCAAACAGATCAAAGAGACAAAATATAAATCCATCTGTTCCGATAGAGAGCCTTAGAGCTGTGGTGCCTCTGTGTGGAATCGTATCAGCTAAGATATGTACTAGGTTGTTACAAAAGTCCTTGTTCACAAAATTAATTTTATTCAAATGTGAGTACAAAATTTATTCTTCAAAATACAGGCCATCATTTTCAACTACTTTAACCCATCTTTCAGCCAAAAGTTGTATTTGATGTTGATACCACTCTGCAGTTTTCGAGGCAAAGAACTCCTCGTATCCAGATTTGACATCATCAAAGTTTTCGAAGCGCCGACCTTTCAAAAAATGCGCCATTGACCTGAAAAGTCCATAGTCAGACGGTGCGACGTCTGGGCTGTAAGGTGGGTGGGGCAAGACGCTAACCCCGTTCATTTCTGAAAATTTTTCTTTAACTAATCGTGAGCGATGAGCAGGGGCGTTGCCTTGCTGAAATAACGCACTTTTAAAACTTCATATACCCTATCGAGCTGTTCACAGTATAGCTCAGCGTTGATAGCCCTACCCTCTGGAACCAGCTTGAAGTGATCTAGGATGACCTGATCTAGGTTCATCTTCAAGGCTTGTATTCCCAGAATTAAACCGCCTGAACCAAAATGCGGCCGTGTTTCGATGCACCACACTTTCCCCTTCCACTGCACAAATTTCCTCGGCTGAGGACTTTGCACTAAAACCTTTTTTCCAATAATGCCTAAGAAGGCCGCGGATGACAAATTTTTCTTCCGACATTTCTAGTGAAATTTAATAAACTGAATGAAAGGCAGGGACAGTTGGCGTACATAGATAATTAGAGGATTAGTTAATGTAAACATTGACATAAGAATTGTATTCGTCAGAGATTAAATAAGGATTAAATTAGAGACCTCAATGTAAACAACTTGATATGCACAAGGACTTTTGTAACAACCCAGTATTATTAGTTAACGTTGATTTTTAAAATATATTGTAATTGTTTTATTTAAAAATTGAAATATGTATTATGTGGTCATTTTATGTTTTTTTGCATGATTTTACACAATATGATTTTTTTTATATTAAAAATACTCAGTTTTTAGAAATCCTTCAATTCTTTGTTCACTAGTAATGGCATCTGAGGCTATTCTGCAGCAGTCACCGAAACGAGTGGCTTCTTCCTGCCGCAACACCTTTCTTGACAAGATCTGGGCCGGCGCTCGTTATGGTGCAAGAGCTTACATCTACCAGGGGTCTAGCGTCGCAGAAATGGAACTGAGCAGTCCACAGTTTCTCTTGCTGGCCCTCCTTCATTCACTGGTGGCGGAGGAGATCACGTCTTGCTTCTTGATAGCCGAACTGTGTCAGAACGTTCGTCAGCTGAAGTCTGATTATCTGAGAGTGTGGCTGACAGGCGAATTCCAGTTTCCTCACCAGGATATAGAGAAGGCAATGGTTCTGCTTTCTAAGCTCTTGGAGGCAGGGTTACTGAAGCTTCCTTCCCATGTGACCAGGATAATGTCCTCGCTGGCGACCAAATATGGGTTACATGGCGTCCAGCTATCAACATCCTCAGTAAGTCATTATTACACTGTTTATAATTTGATACAGGCAGTTATGTCAAGTTCCCTAAAATTTGACTTTATGAATAGATCATTATGAACATAAACCTAAAATATAGAAACAACATACAACTCACGTGTGAGCTGAGGCTAACTTAATGCTTAATTCTGGTGTGTGATTAATGATAAAACAATTTCTTAAATTTTTGTTTGTTTGTATAAATGTCTTTATATAAAAAAAAATTTCACTGATAGTTTAGAAGATAACTCAAACAGAAAATAGCTCTTTTTCACTAGAAAGATTGAAAATGGTTTCCTTTTCATGCACACCCCCCTCCCCTTGCCTTATCCTTTAAAAATAATATTGTACTGAGTGCAGAAATTTTATTTCCAGAAAATTAGGTTTAATCTAAGTTTTTTTTTTCTCAATGGGTTTTGTTTAGATCTAAATTATTGAAAGTAACATATTTTTATTTTTGACAATTTAAATGTGATTTATCTCTCTCGAAATAATTACTGGGACTGCCTGAAGTAGATGTCTCCTCGGTTTCTTATGAGCAACTGATTTTGATTCTTACCAGGGAAAAATTAATGCTCTGAAAAAATAGGAAGTTTTGGAATTTTACCTTTATTTTGAATCGATGGATTGGAATGGGAGTAAGTTGGTTTTGTAGATTTTGGGATGGAAATCCTGTTAATATCATGTAACGTTCATTGTTTTTTTATTTTATTCTGAGGGAATCAAAATCTGATACAGCTCCTACAGAATATCGGTAGTAACCATGAATACTACACTTTTCAGAAACCAATACTATGCATGTGATACTATTTACTTCTTGTTGTTTGTCTCAATAAACTATCGAGTATCATAATTATTGCAAAACCTAGAAATCCTCAGTATTTTTCTATTCAATATTGTTAACTAATTTTTTTACAGAGCCTGAAAAAAACCAAATTCCAATAATTGTTGAGTTTTTCAATAGACTTAGAAAGAGGGGTAACTCAATTCGATATGCACGTATGTGCCTTTTTTGGGGGGGCCTTTTTTTCCTATATTTTTAATTTTGATGTCCTTCCTACCTTGCCTTCACCAACTTGGGTGTTAGCAAGATAAGAACGCTTGCTTGTGTTTTTATCGTGCCTAATATATTTCATTTTGATTGTTCTTCAATCTTTTCAATTTAAAATCCTCATTCTTTCTATATGAATACTGCCTTCTATCCAGCCCCGAGATGTAAAACTCCCAGTCCGGCTTCTTTCCACCCTTACTAAAACTCTTTGTGGTATAGGAATTCCTTCAAAAGAGCTATCTTGAAACTATACCCTCCAGTCCCGGAGTTAGCTTTCAACGAGGGTATGTAGGTTGATGTGGGCATCGTACTTCTGCAGCTGCTGTAGCAACAGGGGCCATCATATGCTGTCGAAGGCAGTGGATATGTCAAAGAGCAGCAACAGAACTCTAACCTCTGCTCAACATCCTCGCGAACCCGATGCTGTGCGTCAGTGGTTCCCTTGTCTTTTGTAGAACCGGTTGTAGGCTTGTTAAGATGAGATTATCCTGGACCTTGCTTATCCCTACCTCCTCTCTTGTAGAGTATTCTTAGATTAGCTATCAGGAAGGATCATCCCTCGTATAAGTCATTTGTATGTCGAGGCTAGCCGACTCTTCTATGGTAGTAGCCTGCCGAAGACCATCAGTGAGAGCTGCCATCGGCTGTGGTGAGGCCAGCTTACCCATAGCCACTCTATACGGGATGCCCCAGGGATTCTTTGGGCACCTTGACGATAAACTCATTACAAAACCGACGCTTCTGTGAGTGCATCTCATTATGGTAGATCCTGGCTTTGGACTTATACTCATTCCGAAGTTTATTTCGCCTCCATTCATATCTACTCTTCTGGTACGATTGCTGAGTACGACTGCTCTCTTCTTTGTGTTTAGGTGCTGCTCTCTTCTTGTGTTTAGGCCTGGCGTCCACTATGGGACAGGTTGAGCCCTTGCTTTCTGATGTTGGAGAGGATAGCGTGACGTCAATCCAACTCTCCCCCATTCCCTCAGAGAACATAGGGATGACAGACGTTTCGTTAACTAGGACTAGCTGATGCCTCGCAATAAACTCCCTGATTTTAGCACCTCTCCTGTTCGTGCGATTGGATCCCCAGACCGCGTTCTAGGGGTTGGGGTTGGTGTCTGAACATATTTTCACATTCCTGTTTCAGGTAATGATAATCTCCTTGGCAGATATGTCATCTTCGATGTTACCACCACTAGATAGGTATACCAAAACTAGAGTGAAGGAAATACTACCCTACTTAACATGGCATGCGACACTATCTGCCATAGAATATTGCCTCAGATCCATCACGTCGAGGTTCGGGTTGTTAACCATGATGGCAGCTCCAGGCCTTCTCTCCACTGCCTAGAGGTATTACTCTCGACGTGAGTGCAAATCCCATGAACATGTTTCCATGGCAGGTTGGCTCCTGGACCGCCATGATGTCATAGTGTTGACACAGAGCGCGAAGCTTGTCTGCAACAACTCTTTGACGGCCCATGTTTAACTGGATGATGTTAATCTTATTCATGAAAAGTTGTCTTGGCACCATGTCCAGTGTATAGGGCACTCTCAGCTTCCCGCCTTGTGTTTCGTTAGTCATGGGTGGGCTTTTTTCCCCATACAATTAATATAGTTGGGTCAGTGTTGCGGAAATGAGTTGACTCTTAGTAAGAGGTCAGAACTCACTAGCGCTGCTGACACTTAAAATTAAATCTGCCAGATTCTTGTGTTTCCAACACTACCTTAACTTTTAATTGTATCAATAATTACCGGTAATAATTATGCTTTAATTATATTAATAAATAATAGCTGATAATAAATGATAATTAATAAAAAAAATAATTTCTGAAACAAGGGATAATAAAAATAAAATAAAAATATCATTTCATTATAAACGGCAATTATTATGAATTTTATTGATATATCAATTCAAGTAAATAACGACTGACTCATAATTTATAAATTTATAACGGCTTAACTTATAATCTCATAAACTGATGAAGTTAATATCAATCAAACAATTTATATAACCAGTCTATTATATATTATATTATATTATAATATATAATATTATATATTTATATTATATTATAATATAACCAGTCTTTTAATAATTTAATTCAAATAATAATACCTTGATCAAGGGTTTATAGGAATGTCCGTGATGTAGATGGCGAACAACGTCGAGCCGTGATGTAAGGTTTTTGTTCATTGCCGTGTTAAGTTGAACCTCGAAGACATATTAATCCAGATATTTTTTCTTCAAATAATTAGTACAATTCAATAAGAGTTGATCCTCTTCAATCCATTTCGGTTATAATTTATGAAATACGACAACGTATTACAGTCTTGAAACATTAGCCGGCCGGCGTGTAAACTTTCGTATGCTATCAGTACCACGAGTGGACGACAACTGACTGGGCTTTGTTTTCCACCTGATCCTCTCCAGCAAAACATATGGTATTTATTATTAGTTTGACAATACCATATGACTGGCATCAGAATGAAATAAATTAATTTAAAAATTAAATAAAACATTTTTCAGACCTACAAAATGTAACAAGCATTTGTATCATAATATTATGATGTGATACTAATTTTAGAATAATATTAGTAATAAATAATAAAAATAAATACATTATTGATATGATAGATCTATTGTATTTATATAATAATAATTACATGTTATTACTAATTTTAAATATATGTAATTCTTAAGTCTTTTGTGCCAACAGTCAGCCTTTACCTGTTTCTTGGGGCATTCTTTCATTATGTGACCACTAGCAGCACCCAAATGCAGGCTACAGCTTCCACTGTACATGTTGCTTTGGTGTGTTCATAGCCCTCACACTTGGTGTTGACAAAGAGCATCAAGGTAATTCTTGATGTCAAGGACCACCATCCTTCATTTAAACTGCCTATTTCCAGCAACTCGCCTCAATAAAGTGGGTACCCTCATTCGAAAAATTAAGGGGAAAAAACCTGGCGGTTGAGCATGATCACGGTCAAATCACCTCCTTGGACGACCGCTGACCAAGAAACAGTGCTCTTCCTTACATAGTACTGAACCCAAGAACCTTAATGGATTGTAGTGGCACAGAATAATAATAATAATTTCCAGCAACTGGAACCAAACCATTGGGTGCACTTCTAGCACCCAATTATTTGTTAACCCATTTCTAGCCACTGAGCAAAAAACTGGGTGGAGGTCATCATAGAAATCTGGCGAGTACTCCAAGCCCCATGAGTGGGGTACTCCCCTCACTTCCATCTTTAGTTTCCTCCTGAGTGCTAACCTCGGTGCAAGCCGTTGTTACGTAACCCTTGCCACCTGATGACTTTTGTGACTTGGGAGCTGTCTTCCAACCATACTAGGACTGATCCTGCTTTGGTTTTCTGAATAATGGAGGCAGTTATGCCTATTTGAGCCGGGGATGGGAGTTTATCAATTATTTCCACGGCACTCTTTTCTTTCTGCCCCACCGATCTGGAAGTAAGTCGCCTTTGGCTTGAGAGTCAGTTTTACTTGCTCTGGGATTTGACTATATCTGCCTTCGTGTTGAGACACCTTACCTCTTCTATGTTATCCTCAGTCTGGCCTTTCTTCAGGCTTCGCTTGCTCGGGACAAGCTCAAATGTTTTATTTTCGGAGACATGTGAGAGCTAAGAGGTCATAACTTCTGGCTCTTAAGAGGGTCCAGCCTTAGCCTGCATGTTTTCCTGCATTACTCTCCCTGGAATATTTTTATTAGTGACCGACCGAAGTTTCGGTTTTGACCCAAAAACCTGGTTTCGGCCGAAACTAACTTTCGTGTCTGATATCTCTGATATGGAAGAAGGACTACACGATTTCACCTTGTTAGCTCAATCTCCTACATGACCTTTAACATCTTTGGATTTAATAGTGTGAAGTATCTGTTATTTTATTTATTACACTTGTTATGTATTACGATAAAACATAGTTATTTCTCATACTTTTTTGCCTTTAATTATCTCCTTATTAATAATGAAATTTGATTTCTAAAAAAATAAGAGTAACGCTAAATGAGAATATATAACTAACTAAATACTTGAACTTAAATTAGTTGTTAGGAAAACCCGTCATGTCCACAGGTTCAAATCAAAAGAGAAGAAAATATTTTAGTCAGTAACCTTGTTATAAAAAGGGGGCTCAAGTTGCATCAAATGGTGGTAGTAGGTTTTGTTCTCTGTTCTTGTATAGAATGAGACTCAGATGCCAAAATCAATTTTTCGACCTTAGCAGCCCCCTCCCCCACCGGATCCACCAATAACCCCTCAAACCTTTTATTTCGTTTTGACCACGAAGCAGCACGTTTTCGACAAAAACTATTGTATACATTTTTAAACTAGATTATATCCGTTTATATCTGAGATCAAAAACTGACTCAGTAGACTAAATAGCTTCTGACATATATTTTATATTCCATCGGCTTTATTATGGCAAAGATTAACAACACATATTCTTTAGATATGATAATATGGTTTTTTATTATTATCAGCCTGTAATTTCATTATTATTTTAACTTTTATGGCCGTACTAGGTAAAGAGGTGTGGTCTAATATCCCGCGGGGAATAGCCTTACCAGGAAGTACGGGCCGGGTTCAAAAATATATCATTTTGAACCGCACAATCTGAGATCCGGAAGAATCGGCACGAGATTTTATGATTAGATTGCATATTAATATCTGACAATGACGGAGTGTACCCAGAAGAAGACAGTGAATCCTTTGTTAGCTGAATGGATTATTCGTTCTGGAGTGGCACTTTTGTTATGTTATCGGGATAACTATTATATGTTTTTAATTTTGTTTCTGCTCTTATTGATGTGTATTAATGAAAAAGAAAGTCATTGCCAAATCATTGATTTTGAGAAGACAAAAATCGATTATCTAAGCTCAAAATGTTCAGTCATGAAATAATTTACGTTCTGCTAAATGATTTCATTATTCGTTTTTTCCATCTGCAATTCCATCTAAGATGATTAATTGTCTCATTTTTTCTTTAAGTTACGATAAGTCCCTAGCTGGTGGCACTTATAGGATTTGCTATTGTCTTGATACGAAAATGTTACAGGATTATCACTTATTAGGAATTATTTCCAACATTAATTTTCCAATTACTTTTTTTTTTTTTTTTTTGACTTCTTGCACTTTTCCATTTACTTGCCTCAATTGTGTGCTGTCCAGTGTTAAATGGACAGAGCGGGGATAATGTAGATTTCAAAAATGTGACTTGTGCATAAACCTCATAACAAAAGAAAATTCAAGTTATGAAATTGCTATAGAACCTTTCGAACTTTTGTTAAGGCATAATAAGGGTTTCTATGAACACAACTTTTTTTCATTTTTCTTTCTTTGTTAATGTCAATATCAGCACTATCCTTGTAATTAATGGATTGCCGGTCGAAAAGTCGATAAATTTATCAAAAGAAAGATTTACATTTTCCTTGTTACAATATTTGTTTATTGGTATTTGAGTGTAAAAAGGTAGCGTGGTAGTATATTTTACACTACTTCATTTTTATTAGTCTAGAAATTGAAAACCCTGAAATTTTGACTTGTGCAACTTTTCATTCTTGGAAACCAGTGACATTTAGAGTTGAATTAAGGAAGATTTATTCTTAAATGTTTTAATATATTGGATCATTACAAATTATAGTTTATTTTCATCTCAATTTTGGTTTTTTGTGTCATCATCAATTCCTAAAAGCATGCTCACACTTCAGTGGATATTTTGGGAAATACCGATTTTTGAAAATTTCGAGAAATTTATCATTTGTGGGGAGTGAGAAAGAACAGGTAAAAGTAAAATTCACACTTATATTTAAGTATAAGAGGAAGTATGTGCTAAAGATCTATTTGAAAAAAGGAAAAATGATAATTTAAAAAAAAAAAAAAAAAAACATTCTTTTAAGTCTACAATGATTCGCTAGGTAAACAAAATAGTTAGAACCATCTCCAAATTGATGTGGGCCTGCCTTACATTGCTCTACTAAACTTCCTGTGTGGAATGTACGGTGTGTACATACTCCATACTCGTACTAACCCTCCATTCTTGGAAACTAGAGTTGAATTAAGGAAGATTTATTCTTAATTGTTTTAATATATTTAATATTAAAACAGCTCTTAAGCTCTAGAATCTCATCTCACCCCTAGAAACTTTATTTTTTTCCATTATTTATAGGGAATGAGAGGGTGTAGGGTGAGGTGTTTTGAACCTTAACATGCTTTGCGCTGGAGTTGCTACTGACTTTCTCACCTTAAAAATATATCACTAGGAATTATTTCCAACATTAATTTTCCAGTTACTTTTTTTTTTTCTTTTTTTTTCTTTTCGACTTTTTGCACTTTTCCATTTACCTGCCTCAATTGTGTGCTGCCCAGTGTTAAATGGACATGAGCGGGGATAATGTAGATTTCAAAAAATGTAAAAATATTGTGACTTGTGCATAAACCTCATAACAAAAGAAAATTCAAGTTATGAAATTGCTATAGAACCTTTTCTAACTTTTGTTAAGGCATAATAAGGGTTTCTATGAACACAACTTTTTTTCCTTAAAAATATATCACGCAATGTCCACCTTAATGTTGTCATGATCTGATTATCATTAATGGATTAATGGCTTTACTTTATTAACAAAAGTACTTTAGGGAATGAGAAAGTATAAAAATATCTAACAAATTCCCCCAAAAACAATTTTCTTCAAGGAAAATTGGTTTTCTGATAGAAAAGAAATTCAGTTAGTCTGGCAGCTATGTTGTTGCTGAATTCCCTCAATTTTTGTAAAATGTGAAATATGCCCTTTTCCTGGTTTGTTCAACCTGGTTTTGGAGGATACTTAGGAAAATTTGTATGCTCCGAGAAAAAACTGTGTGACAAAAATGCAACCTATTAGATGTTTATAGGATTTTATTTTCATGTTCCATCCAGGTATTATTGAAAAGAAGGGTATCCTGAAAGCAAAAAATAAGTTTTAAAATGATAAATCCATTCAGTTAGTGTTAAATATAAATCCGGATATTTTTGAATCACTGGTCTATGTGACAGGTGTAGGGAGTGAGAATTGACGTGGTTTAAAAATTTTCACTGTAAATATTATCAATTTTTTTACTTTCACTTACCTATATATAGTAAGTGGAAGTATTGCGATCGTGAAAATTTTCGACTTCAGGTCTTCAACGGAAATACACGTTTTGGGGTCCCCTGAGTCAAGAAATGGTCTAATATGTGTGTGTGTGTGAACAGACTAGCCCAAAAACAATAAACCCTGCGAACCTGAAATGGGTTATTTAGAGTATGTATATGCCCGCGATGTGACAGCAGAAATTTCATCAAATTTGCCCAAAGGGAGGGGGTACTTTATTTAATAACTTTTTAATTTTTTTTTATTTTCTCAAAAACGGATCTAACGATTTTGATTGAACTGAGTATTTGATCTATCTATATGCCCGAGATAAGACTAAAAATTTCATCAAAATTGATCAACCGGAGGGGGGACTTTACTTAATAAATTTTGTATCATTTTCACGTGTTTTTTTTATTTATTCAAAAACGGTTTTAACGATTTTGATCAAACTTGGTATTTAATGTATTTATATGCCCGAGATATGACTGTAAAAATTTCATCAAAATTGATTTACAGGAGGGGAGACTTTACTTAATAAATTTTGTATCATTTTCACGTGTTTTATTTATTCACTCAAAAACGGTTTCAACGATTTTGATCAAACTTGGTATTTGATGTATGTATATGCCAAAGGTGTGATAGCCAACATTTCATCAAAATTGGTCAAACAGAAGGGGCACTTTATTTCATAATTTGTTTTTTAATTTTTATCTTTTTGATCGATTATCGAAAACGGCTTTAACGATTTTTATCAAATTCGTTATGTTTAATGAAAATTAGTTGTTATTTAATATCAGGTAAGCTTTATCATTGTTAAAATGTTCTGAGGGGGCTTAAATGGGGAAGGGGCCTTTTTGTTTTCCTACAAAGTACCTTTGTTTTAGTTTATATTGAGAAATGAACTGTCTCTCATCACGCCTAAAAATAAGAAATGGCTAAATATGATATAAGAAGAAAATCAAGTAAACATATACAGGAGAAAAAAAGAAAAATATTCCGTCAACTTGGTGACAAACCAATGCGTTATAATTAAAGATGTTCTGTTAATTTGAGAAGTGGCAATTAACAAAACGCATTAATTTCTAATCTAAGTAAGTTGGTAAGTGAAAGTTGTGTGTTGCGCGCACGCACCAGATTTTTTTTATGTCAGATTATTGTGTCCATACAGCGGCCAGATAGCTGTTTATCTCCAAAATTTTTTAACTTTCCATGACAGATAACTTAGGCATAGATGCTTTGCTTTGTTACAGAAAATAATCCATATTTTTGTAATGTCCCATATATTTTTTTATACTAAACTTAATGTTATATCATATTTAAATTTCTCCATATTGTGATTGCCATCAATCATTAACCATTAATCAAGAAAAAAGATTTTAAATATGTTGATTTCTCCTTAGAAACAATTAAATCAAAATTTGTCTTCTATCTTAACTAAAATAATCTTATCTGTCATAGGAAAGAGCATAGAAAATGCAGTAAAAGTGCCTACATCCTATTACTTTAGCGATTTGTTCTGTTTTCTGAGACCTATCCCAAAAAAATGCATTACATTTCTCAAAGTCTACGCTACTCGCACATCTCTGTTACATTTCATTAAAGTCTGAGGAAGCGAGGTTTAAAATATTCTTTATGTGTTGAATTAACGTAGGAATATCCAATCATCTAATCTTAAGAAATATTTATCACCACACTGTAATAATAATGTAATAAACTTATTGATTAAACTTTTTTTAGTTACAATTTTTTTTTTTTTTTTTTTTTTAGGAAAGACCTGATTTGAAGAAGCTTCTTGAAGCAGCAGTCCTAAATAATAGTCACAAAGATATTATTGCCTTAGCCAAAGAGGGCGGTGATGTAAACAGGTCGACTCAGTCTGGAGAAAGCCTCATCCATTTGGCTGCAAGGCTTGGCAACTCTTCCTCCATTGCTGCCCTCGGTTTCTTGAAGGCGAACCTGGAAGATGTGAACTCCAATGATGTCACACCATTAGAGGAGGCTATTAGAAATAATGGTGCATCCTCTGTCAGCGCTTTATTGTCGGCAGGAGCTAAAGTCGACAGGCGTCTGTTCCGGGGAGACACCTACCTCCATATCGCTGCTGCTGGAGGCCACAACAGAGCACTGGAGGCCTTGGTGGATGCAGGAATGGATGTCAACAGGAGGAATCATGTAAATGAAACGCCACTATTTGTGGCTGTCAGAGCTGGAAATGTCCATGGTGTGAAGATGTTGCTTGAGAAAGGTGCTAATGCAGGATTAGTTCCAGAAGGTGGCAAGGGTCTTTTTGAGATAGCCGTAGAGTCACAGAATCTTGAAATGTTTGAAGCACTAGTGAAAGCACACAACATTGAGTCCAAGGATTGTACCACAATATTGCATTTGGTAGCTCGCAAGGGATCAGTTGATCTGTTGAGGGCTTTGTGTCAAGCAGGTGCTGTTGTTGACACCAAGAACGATGAGGGAACCTCTGCCTTGATAAACGCAGTGAAAAACTCCAAAGAGGATACTGCGGCATGCCTGTTGCATCGTGGTGCTGATCCTAATTTGAAGGACAAAGAAGGTAGGACGGCACTCCACTACGCTGCTGAAGGAGGCTCTGCTGGTCTGGTGACCACTCTGCTGGAAGCCGGAGCCAAGGTGAATGAGAAGGACAATAAAGGAAACACACCAGCCTTTGTCGCAACTGTAAACAATAAGCCTGCTGTCCTACAACTGCTAGTGGAGAACGGGGCGGACCTGGCTGTGAGCGACTGCGATGGTAATAGTTTGCTACATGTTGCTGCACTCAAAGGACGTGTCGAGGTCCTGAAAGTGCTCCTGGATGCAGGGGCAGGGGTAGATGCGATAGGTAAGGACCAGAAGACCCCATTACATTTGGCAGCACGGGAAGGACACCTTGCAGTAGTGGCTGCCCTGCTTGATGCTGGGGCATTTGTGGATGTGAAAGATAATAAACAGTGGACTGCATTACATCTGGCTGTTTGGAAAGGACACCTTGCAGTGGTGGCTGAGCTGCTGGACCGCGGGGCTGACCTGAAAGATAGGCAGAATATGGGCTGGACACCGCTGATATTAGCATCTTGTTATGGCCACTTGAATGTGGTGCAGCTGCTCGTGGACCGCGGGGCTGATGTCAATGCTAAGGCTTCTGATGGACACTCTGCCTTATCCTGGGCTGTTTGTCAAAAACACACAGCAGTAGCAGACTACCTCAGGTCCAAGGGCAGCACAACTTGAGGGTGCATTCTTATCTAGTTTAAATTGTAATATCTAACTAATGTTCAATGTTATATAGATTATATTTTTAAATTGAAATCATTTGTTATATTGTTTTTATAACCTAAGCAGTTCTGTTTTTATATATTTAAATACCTTTGGAGAATATTTTTATTTTATCAAGTTTAAAAGTATTGTCAGAATGTTTTAGAATAACTTCCTAACAAAATAAATATCCTTAAAAAGCAAGTAAGTATGGTTTTGGTATATTTACTTGGAATGTAAGGTAAAACATCAAGAAAGAATAATATATTTTCAATGAAAAGAATGTGTTTTAATTGAAACTACCTACCGAGCTAAGAACATATTAATTGTTAAAGTATTATCTATTTGGTAAAATAAAGTCATTGAAACTTTTTCCCTTGCATTCTTACAAGCCATGTATACCCTTCAATGTCCATTAGAATGAACACATGGATTCTTAGTATTAATATATTACTTTCACTAATGTATATATATATATAATATACTGTATGGGAAAGTATAAATTTCAAATATTTCAATGGAGATACATTATGGTCCCCTGAGTCCAAATAACCAAGTCCTGCTAAATGCTCTTAGTGCGAATAGACTAGCTCAGAAAAGATTTGTCCTACAAAACTGAAATTGGATAATTGAAGTAGGTATGTGCCCCTACTGTGATAGCGAAGATTTAATCAAAATGAAGTTAACTTAATCCCAGTACCTTTTTACTTTCACTTACCTATATATGAAATATATAGTAAGTGGAAGTATTGCGATCGTGAAAAATTTCGACTTCCGGTTTTCAACGGAAATACACGTTTTGGGGTCCCCTGAGTCCAATTAACCAAGTCCCGCGAAATGGTCTGTGTGTGTGTGTGTGTGTGTGTGTGTCTGTGTGTGTGTGTGTGTGAACAGACTAGCTCAAAAACTATAAACCGTGCGAACCTGAGATTGGGTATTTAGTGTATGTATATGCCCGCGATGTGACAGCAAAAATTTCATCAAAATTGCTCAAAGGGAGGGGGTACTTTATTTAATAACTTTTTACATTTTTTTTGATTTTCTCAAAAACGGCTCTAACGATTTTGATTAAACTGAGTATTTGATCTATTTATATGCCCGAGTTAAGACTGTAAAAATTTCATCAAAATTGATCAACCAGAGGGGGGACTTTACTTAATAAATTTTGTATCATTTTCAAGTGTTTTTTTTTATTTACTCAAAAACGGCTTTCACGATTTTGATCAAACTGGGTATTTGATGTATGTATATGCCCGAGATATGACTGTAAAAATTTCATCAAAATTGATTAACCGGAGGGGGGACTTTACGTAATAAATTTTGTAACATTTTCACGTGTTTTTTTTATTTACTCTAAATCGGCTTTAACGATTTTGATCAAACTGGGTATTTAATGTATTTATATGCCCGAGATATGACTGTAAAAATTTCATCAAAATTGATTAACCGGAGGGGGGACTTTACTTAATAAATTTTGTAACATTTTCACGTGTTTTTTTGATTTTCTCAAAAACGGCTTTAACGATTTTGATTAAACTTAGTATTTGATCAATTAATATGCCCAAGATATGTCTGTAAAAATTTCATCAAAATTGATCAACCGTAGGGGGCACTTTACTTAATAAATCTTGTACCATTTTTACGTGTTTTTTTATTTACTCAAAAACGGCTTTAACGATTAACAAAAATAAGATATGAATGTAGAAAAATGTGTGAATTTGGGAAATGATATTTAGCAAAACACGTCAATTTCTAATCTAAGTAAGTTGGTAAGTGAAAGTTGTGTGTTGCGCGCACGCACCAGATTTTTTCTCCTAGCTATTTCTCAAAAATGGTGGCTAATGGTTTCATTCAAATTGTCAGGATGAATCAGAATGCAGTAGGTTCATCCTTAACTGATAGGGAGAAAATCTACAAATAAATGAAACAAACATTTCAATAATATGAGTAGTATACACGTATAGTTTAAGAAATAGCAATGTTTAGTTTATAAAGCAGTCTAAGGTCACTGGAATGAAATATTGAGTTAGCAAAAAAATAACTTTTATTTTCACATTATTCAATGGAAATTACTTGTTTCCCTGGCAATTACTAGCAGATGCCCTAAATCAAATCTAGAATTACAATTTTTTTAAAAACACACTTTACCTGTAATTTTAAAATGTTCATAGATTTGTTTACCTCCGGGTAACTTATATGAATAAGTAATGATAAGATATTTGTTATCCCTCATTCGAATAAGGATTTTTTTTTTTTTTTTTTTCTGTCAGTGAATCACATTACTGAATTAGAGATTTTAGGGAATGAAATATACTTTTATAATCATTTTTTGGGAATGAAATATACCTTTATAATCATTCTCGAAGGGCACTTCCCCCTCCCCCCATTCCTTGAAAAGCGAACAAATATTTTAGAAAGCTATAACCACCTAAAAAAGTCTTCTCTTTTGTAATAATTTGTATCCTTGATCCTATAATGGATTGTATTCAACCATTTAATTGCGATTTAAACCTTTTTATGTCTAATGGCGATTCCAGAGCAGGGGCCTGCACATCAACAGGCTCAAATAAACTATAACTATCTGACTGATGACATCTATTACTAAATAATTAGTTTATACAAATAATGAATGAATAATATTTATTGTTACTATAGGTACAATACATTTACAAATATAAAATATATATATGACAATGGTAAAATCCGTTGTTGTGGACTTCAATATACTAATTAATAAATACTTAAAACTTATGAAATGTTTGCTTTACTTATTTTCTTTATTTATTATGTCTGTTTACTTGCTATCAGAAGAGAAATGATGAAAATATTATAAGTTTACAAATAAGTAATAGTATCTTAAAGCTTACTATTAATTGACCACTTTTTCTATTTTTGAATGATTTTTCAAAAATGTTTAAACTTTGTAACTTTCTGGTTTATTAAATTGGGAACATTATCAGAAATTATTTTTATTTCAATCGAAACTTTTTTTTTATAGAAGATTCCTAAAATTTGTTTTATGATTATTTTCTTGTTTTATAATCTGCAGTGGGTATCAGCAATCAGCATCTCCAGCTCAGCCAGCTTAGTGACCATGATTTGTAATGGTTGTCTGATTTTTCAAAACATTTTCATATTATTTATATCTTTATTTTAAATTACCTCTGTGAGAGTTAACTCTGGCAGACGGCATTTGCCATTGGCATACTTATATTTTTGATATTTTTAATTGTAATATATAATGTAATAATAATTATTATTCATTCATTGAAATAAACTACATCATATGCTACCAGAACATAGAATGAAACATAACCATGTATTTCATTTTGAGAACAATTTTTTTTTTAAAAATAGATGCATAACACTTAAATAACCACTATGCTCACATAATTTAAAAAATATACAGAAACAATAATAACATTTAAGAAGATAGACTATAAGCATAACAAATAAGTAGGGGATAGCGGGGTTGGTTGGCACATGGGGTAGGTTGGCCATTGGCTTATAGTTTCCGTCACGCCTGTTGTGAAGGCCCCACCATTGAGTCATGTGACCCGCTCAACCTCGGGAGTCTTGCCCTGAGTTTTCAATCCGATGCTAACAGTGTAGATAAGAATGGTGCTTCATTGATTGATTTTACAACATGTAAGTAAATTTTTATATTTTCAGTAAAGTTGGTTTAAAGGCATGAAAAAACATTTGACTCCGATACTGTTCCCATAGCCCCAAACTCCTTTGAAAAACCTAACCTTTCGACTAACCAGTTTCTTGTTTGATTGTTCTCCCCTGTCCGGGCAGTCATCTTTCATATGATCTCTCCTGTGGGGTTAGTTGGCTCTCTTCAACTTTTTTTTTGGTGCAGTAGCAATTGACAAAAGTAAGGTAAACATAAGCAAAGGTGAAACTTCCAATTGTCTTTAGTTCCAGCAAGGAGGATGAGAGCAATGTTTCTTATGCAGAAAGTGACGACAGTCTAAACTTCTATCTTCTTCTGTTGTCATTCTATTTTCCCTTAAAAGCTGTTAAAAACCGATTCAAAATTATTATACCATTATAGTGCAGCTTTTAATAACAATAATATGTGTCAGGCAATACTTGAATGAGGTGGCTAAACAACATCACCTTCTAGGCCAACCTGCCCCACATAGGGGGTTAATTGGCATACTCTGGATTGACGAATTCTTCAACTTTCTATGATCTTAGTATTGAATATTATGTTGTGAAAAAAATAGTTGAAGTACTCTAATACTTGGAGTTTACAGTGGTATCAGCCCCATTGGTATTATATTAACAGGAATGACTCAACAATCAAAACAGTGAAAACTGTTGCCAACCAACCCCGCTCTCCCCTATAAGTGAGAGCAAGGAATGAATGGGATAAAATGGTAATACAAAGTTCAGTGACTCAGGAGAGTAGTATGACAATGAAATTAATCTACCACCCTCCCAAATGCAGGGGCAGTTTAAGCATGGAATTCGGGGGGGGGGGTCATGACCCCCCTCTCTTATAATCACGTGGTTGACAGCACCATTTTTGTATGAGATTATTACCTTGTATTAGGAAGGACTTGGATCTCAACAACCGAAAGTGTTATGTTTAGCTTAGAGTAACTACCTTATTGCATTATTCGCTTGAAAATACAAAAAAGATGAAAAGACATAATTTTCAAGTAGCAGTTTGGATGTATAAAATTTAGCTACTTTTACTCTATTAGTTTTGATCGAATATGAATAATTAGGAACTAAGCTGACATTGCCATGCTTAAGCTATATAAATTAAGGCTGCTTAGAGTCCCCCCAAAAAAGCACATCATCCTAAAATCTACTTTTTTTTGTTGATGTTTTTTTGTATTTAAAACTACAAATTTTTATTGATTTCTTATTAAAACGAATCGCAATATGCTAAATAATTGATCAGAATCTTATGTATCATTATGAGTCATTCCAGTCATCATTATGAGTCCACGGGCGTCACAGCTGGAGGGTACAAGCCCCCCCCCCAAATACTATGGCAGGAGAGGACTGCCCTCCCTAATGTAAAAATCAAATTTGAAACAATAAAAAATTTAGTTTAAAATATTAGTTAACTACCGCATATTCTATTGATTGATAAAGCCCTATTTCTCCATCTGAATCTTTATTTTTACAAATTGGCGCCGCATCGCATTTTTATAAGCATCGTCAGGCGTATTGTATATTTGATGAATAATGTAATTTTCATTCCAGCATGAGCTGTATTGTTTTATGATCAATTCTGTAGCAAAGTTGGATCTCCGGAATTGGTCTCCATTTCTTTTTCAAACCAAGCAGCTTGATCCTACTTTTCTTCAACTCGTTGAACCTTATTGGAGTTGATGGAATGCAATGAAATTAGTATGATCAGGATCCAGTTTTGTGCGAACATTGGAACAGTGCGTATCTACTAATCCTCTGGAGCTCACCGCTACTATCAGGCCAGATCATTTTATAACATTCCTTTTTTCTTATAGATACAATCTTTCGATATTCTTTTTTTCTTTTTAGTAAACATTAAATAAATTATCCATAATTATGGGAGAAAGTAGTCAGGGGACTGACCCCCCTGATAAATACGTCAAACCGCCAGCACAACAAAATTATAAATATCTTCATTATTTTAAGGGACCATTTATTGTTATCATCGAAAAGTCTGTAGAAGAAAATATACCATGTTTCCAAGATATCAAAATAGGAAAAGCATTAGGATTAAATAACGCGCAAGTTTTTTCTATAAAAAAAAAGAATAGGCAACAGATTGAGATAAATTTTAAAACTGGTGAATATGCTAACCGCTTTTTAGAAAATCAATTCCTTGTAATTAATAAACTAAAAGCGTATATACCCAATAGTATGGTATTGAAATATGGAGTTATTAGGGATGTGCACCCCTCTCTCTCTGAGGAAGAAATTCTCAATGAAATGCATTCAAACGAAAAAATAGTTAAGATTCGACGCTTCTATAGAAAAATTCAGGATTCCGATGGAAATATTTCTTCTTTAGCTACCGGTACCATACAAATTGTTTCCATGCTAAAAGACTCCCCGAAAACATTTCACTTAATTTAGCACCAAGAAAAGTCTACCCATACGTTTTTAAGCCTCTTTTTTGTGTAAAATGCCTGAGATATGGACATACTAAAGAAAAATGCCGAGGCAAAGAAAAGTGTATGAAATGTGGCTGTAATGATCATATTTCAGAAACATGTGTTAACGCGATCAAATGTATTTACTGCAAAAACGCTCACCTCCCAACAAATAAAGAATGTCCTGAAGCTATTCGTCAAAATAAAATAAAAGAGGCCATGGCTATTAAACCACTTAGTTATAAAGAAGCAAACAATCTATTCCCGATTCCCACCTATAACAAATTTTCATTACTAGACTTTCCTCAGCTCACATTAGATAATGATTTTTCGGAAAATAATTCAGCCCAGTTTGTAACAAACGTGATGAAAAATCCGGGTAAAAAACATAAATTTCAATTTAATAAAGAAAATTTAAAACGACCAAGGCTTAATGATACCCCAGTAGAGTATCAAAACACAAACAATTCAAGCCCCTTAAGCAAAACACAATCAATGGGTCCCCTTATCACAGACAATCCCCACAGAGTTAGTTCTCATTCGAAATACATCAATATGCTCAATTCATTAATAAACAAAATTAAATCATTGGACAACGAGCAGGAAACCGTCAATATTATTGGTCAAACTTTCTACAACTTCGTCCAGGAAAATAATTCAATTATAAAATCCATCTCAGAATTAAAAAAAAATGAAAGTATGTCGATTGACTAGTTACTATATTAGATTTAAAAAAAAAATTAAGGAATTATATCACAAAGATTTATAAACAAAACGTCAAATTTTATGAATATTTTTAAAAATATATATATGTATTTATTTCTTAGCTACAATAGAAACAGAATACAAGACTAAATTAATAATTTTCAACATAGAAATAGAAGCAAGCCAATTCATGAAGAATCGTATTTTTCTCATTTATATCGTTTCTAATCATTTTTTATCTTACTCGAGCCTCACATTCTACGGGGCTATTCATGTTTGTTTGTACGGCCCTAATAATATCAGTTTAAAGATTATCTTTATAAAAAAATTATCAACATCGTTGTATATATTTCCGACATCCCACAAGGCTGTAAAGTGCTTGTGGTGGCATAGTAAAAGAACTTTTTTTTTTTTTCTTCTTTTTATTATTATTAATCTATTATGTAAGTATATATTTGTATATGTGTGTATATTTGGGCTTGATGTATATGTATATGTATATGTATATGTGAGCTTGGGCTAACTGAAGACAGCCTACGCCTCCTAACCATCTTTGGAGGGAAAACACCAGGGAGCCCAAGACATGCGCTGCTAGAAGTAGACCCGAAAATGAGAGCTCCTCTACTGAGCGTGAAACTAAAGCTATTTTTCACAATTTGTGCTGCAGAGGACTACCTATCAGTACGGCAGTGCAGAAAGTGCTCCAAGTTCAACCACGCGGAGAAGCACTGCAAGAGCCAGCTTACGTGCGCCATCTGCTGCGGGGAACACTACACGAAGGACTGCCCCAGGACCGAAGAAACTAAATGTGTAAATTGCATTAATTATAATAAGCATTGTAAGGCACAATTCGCCGTTGAAGTCAAGCATTCAGCAACAAGTAAGTTGTGTCCTTCATATATAAATGCTATCCACCGTCTAATCCGCAACACAAACTATGACAGCACAACCACATTACAATTACCACAATGGCAGTAAACTCAGCTACACGACAATTAAACATTCTACAACAAAACACGCAACATTCATACAAATCAAAAATACTACTACAAGAATATATACACAAACAGAATATACATATTGCTTTAATACAGGAACCTTATTTAGGAAGTAAGATTCGCACATATTCAGCATATCGAGAATTTTCAGTTAACCTATCCAATTGTCGATCTCTTATCATTGTAAATAGTAAACAAATAGATGCTATTTTGCTCAGTGATTTTTCTAATCCAGATGTTACAGTAGTACAGGTTATGATTGGAAAGGTTCCGTATATTTTTGTTTCAGCCTACTTTGATATCAATCGTGAGGTTATCGAGGACACTGATAACCTAAAACGCATTATCGATGCATTTCCAGATCGATGTATCGTCATTGGTGCGGATACTAACTGTCGATCCAGATTGTGGTATGATTGCATGACAAATAATCGTGGTAGGTCTCTTGAAAATTTCATCATAAATAATGATATAAATATTTGTAATATAGATTCTGGTATACCAACATTTTTCACTTCTCGAGGCCAAAGCAATATTGACTTAACCTTTACAAACAGGCTTGCTATTAATAAAATAAATTGCTGGCGTATAGTAGAAGATGAAAATTTCTCCGATCATTCCACGATTCAATTTTCAGTTGATTTACACTCATTCTCTATTATCCGAAATTATGGGAAACTATATAAAACTGAACGAGCAGATTGGGAAAAATTTGTTGATAACTTAAAATTTACATTCTCTTTAGGATTTAACATTCGTGAAACCGAAAATTTAGACGATCAATTAAATTTAAAATTGTCTGATATATCCTCTAAATCGTTCATAAACAAGTTTTTTCGGCTTTTGACTAAAACATGCAACAAATCATTCAAAATTATTAATAGTAACACTTTGAAAATAACTTCGACCCATAGATTAAATCCATGGTGGAATGATAAGCTGGAAATTCTGCGGAAATCAACCAACAGAGCCCGTAGAATTTACCAGAAAACCAAATCGGATGATATTACAAGAGCCAGTAAGCGTTTTGAATACTTAACACTCAAACGTCAATATTCTAAATCTATACGGGCGAGTAAAATGGAATCGTGGAAGGAATACTGTGACACTATTCCTACCAGGAATCCATGGAAATGGCCTTATAAATATGCTGCCGGGAAAATGCCTCAGCAACTTAATTTAAACACTTTAAAGAAATCAGACGGGACATACACTAAATCCTTGAAAGAAACTTATTCCTATATTCTAAATTCTTTAATTAGACAAGATGACCTATCCACAGATTCAGCAGAACATGCCATCATGCGACAGTCTGTGGAGATTTTACCCGATACTGACGACGACATTCCTCTGAATGAGTTAGAATTATCAGATGTAATCAATGACCTCAATGATAGCAAAGCTCCAGGCATTGACGGCATTACCTCTTTGATATATAAAAAGTTATACGATACTTTTCCACGAACCATGTACAAAATATACGAAACCTGTTTCAGGCAAGGGTTATTTCCTAGTATTTGGAAACAATCTAAACTAGTTCTCATTAATAAACCAGGAAAAAAAATGCAGGATATAAACTCACTCAGGCCTATCTGTCTTATCCCAACTGGAGGCAAAGTTATGGAAAAAATAATTCACAGTAGGTTGTCCTATTATCTCCACAGTAAAAAACTTCTTAGCGAGAACCAATTCGGGTTCACTCCGCAAAAAAGCACTACCCATGCACTATACAAAGTCAATCATATAGTTCGAAATGCATTAAATAATAACCAGCACAGTGTACTAATATCATTAGATATCAGTGGAGCATTTGACAGTGCATGGTGGCCGTCAATATGGAGTGCCCTTAAACGATTTCAATGTCCTAAAAACATTTACAGGATTCTGAAAGATTATCTGAGCGATAGATCTGTTTGTCTAGCTTCAAAAAACTATACAATGATACGGAATCAATCAATTGGAACACCCCAGGGCTCATGCTGTTCTCCGCTCCTATGGAACATAATAGTTGATTCACTACTCAAAGAAAGATTACCACCTAATGTAACTCTTTTGGCTTTCGCAGATGACATACTTGTTATTATAACTTCTGAATATTTCCAACACATACAAACATTAATCGAAATCGTATCACACAAAATAAACAATTGGGCACACTCACACAAACTGACATTCAACACACACAAATCAAATTATATGGTGATAACTAGGAAAAGGCAAATCCCACAACTTCAAGTACAGATACAACATTCTGAACTTCGCAATGTATCTTCTATAAAATACCTCGGTATCACCATTGACAGAAAACTTTCATGGAACACCCACGTAGACATACTACAAAACAAACTCATAAAACTAATAAATTCCCTTTCCATAGCGGCAAGAGCGACCTGGGGGTTAAGAACGGAGGCTCTGGATATTCTGTATAGGGGCGCAATTTTACCCATCCTCGCCTATTGTTGTATCTCAGGCTCCCAGCAGACTGTCAGAGCCCGAGGTACTTTACTTTAAAGCTGGTACAATTGTGGACTGTATAAAATTAAAATAGATTGAATAATATTACAGTGTATTAACTTAAATGTACATCATAAGGAATATTCATGGTTAGTGGTTGTTAGTAAATGGTTTTGACATTGAGAAAATTATCATAATAATTGAATGAAAGAAAATGATGCTCGATGAGTGTTATAATTGGTCAAATGAATTAAGTTGACTCACGGTTTCTTCTTTTTGGAAATTTTCCTTGTTCTATTGCTGGTGCTTCTGTTGTTGCTGGCCATCTCACTCTCCCTATCCTCTTCTCCCCTGTTAGGCTTCTTTTACTCCTCCATAATTATTTGAGCAACCGGTTTATGCTTAAAACAGAGGGATCCCTCACAGTTCACAGGGGATGAACATGAACATGAATTTTTTCCTGCTGGGTTCAGGGTCCTCAACTTATCAGAGCCCTCCAGAGATGGCAGCACTTGAGGTATATTTAAATTTGATTGAGCTGCAGCGAACAAACCGCCCACCTAAATTAGTCTATGCTAATTTACATTACATTATGAAACTAAACACTAACATACAAATTAACAATATGCCCACGGATTTAAATACAATATAGATTACAATAACATTCATTTTCTTAAAATTAAGATTTAAATAAAGGTGTACTAATATGAGTGTGTTGTAAATGAAATAAAATAAATGAAATGAATTGACCTCTTTGAAATAGATAAATAAACCACATCTTGAATAAAATAAGGTAGTTAATAGAGAAAGAAACATACTTCATTCTATGCAGAAGGTTAGAATAAGCAAAAAAATTGAACATCCTTCAATGGGTTAACGAAATTTAAACGTCTTGTCTATTTGCCTTAACCTTCCTCTGATTCAGAGGGGAAAAGGGGCACGATAGATGTAACAGACCTGGTAATGGTCTTGCCTGAGGGAGTAAGAACATCTACTACTCGAACGATCCCATCACGACCTGGGTGCGTAGACGTTACCTTCCCAACGGGCCATTGTCCGAGGACAGACCTTCTTTCTATCAGGATGACAAGGTCTCCCAACTTGATATTCGGCCGACTTTTACGCCATTTGGACTTCACTTGTAGGATATGGAGATATTCCTTTCTCCACCTTCTCCAAATGGATGCTATTTGATTTTCGATGGACTCCCATCGGGGTAAATTAAGAATGGAGGACACAGTCGTATCCGAAGAATCAGGTAGAGCGCCAAGGGGAGCACCAATGAGGAAATGACCGGGGGTGAGAAAATCAAAATTTTCGGGGTCTTCCCTCAGGGGACATAAGGGTCGAGAATTCAGCAAAAACTCAATTTTGCAGAGCGCAGTCGTTAATTCCTCAAATGTCAAGGGATTCCTTCCTAAGGAATTGGCCAACAAACCCTTAACAGATTTCACCCCTGCCTCCCAAAGACCTCCGAAATGAGGTGCCCGCGGTGGTATGAATTTCCAGCTGATGCCTTGAGGTGATAACCGTTTGACAATTTCAGTCTCAGCGGTGTACCGGAATGCGTAAAGTTCCTTGATGAACCTTGATGCACCGACGAAATTTGTTCCGCGGTCGGACCATATTGTGTTGGGAACTCCTCTCCTGGCGATAAATCGTTCTAAGGCGTTCAGAAAGGCTGCAGTGGAAAGCGAGGAAACTAGTTCTAAGTGCAGCGCCTTGGAAGCAAAGCATTCAAATAGGCATAGGTATGCCTTTCCCAATGAAGCATTTCTTCGTCTAGACTCCTTAATCAAGAAAGGGCCTGCGAAATCCACGCCCACCTGAGTGAATGCCCTAAATTGTTCAAACCTTTCTTTGGGAAGAGCAGCCATTAGAGGTGAAGTGGGTTTCGCCTTCAAGATTCGGCAATGTACACAGCGTAGTATGCGTCCTCGAATGAACTTCATAGCCTTGGGAATCCAGTATTTGCCTCTTAGCAACGCCAACGTCAAGGACGGTCCTGCATGGAAGTGGCTTTTGTGAATATGGTCTACCACAAGACTAGCAAAGTGAGATTTTGAAGGAAGAAGGATTGGATGTTTGGCGGAGAAATCCAGTGGTGAGTTCTTTAGCCTGCCGCCCACCCTGAGAATTCCTTGCTCGTCAAAGAAGGGTGAAAGCTGGACATAATCTTTAGGCGTGATTGGAGGCTCCTTGAAAAGTTGTTCTGGGAGAGAACGTTGTACGAAGCGTGAGCACACCAACTCTGCATGATTAAATTCCTGCGCGGAAATGCTTTGACCAGAACAGGTTTCTTTTGAACGTTTTCTAGAGATGAATCTAAGGATCCTAGCGACAGTCCTTATCAAGGTGACGTAGGAAGAGAACCTAGAGATCCAATCATCTTGGGGTGCAAGTCTCTTCCCTGAAGTAGTTAGCACGCTTGTTGAGGTTGGATCTTCGTTTGAGCCCAACCAATATAAGGAGGGTTTTCGTAGCCATGGAGGACCAGACCACCAAAGTGGCGACTCCTTTAAGTCACTAGGTGTGCAACCACGAGATGCTAAGTCCGCTGGATTTTCTTCTGACGCAACGTGGTACCATCGATGAGAAGGAACTATGTTGGAAATCTGCGCGACTCGGTTGGCTTCAAACACCTTTAACATGTGAGCCGGAGTATTGAGCCAGCTTAGAACAATTTGAGAATCGGTGAAGCAGGTAATACTTTCAGCAATGGATTGCGGAACTGAAGAAACTAAACGTGACAACAGTACAGCCCCACAAAGTTCAAGACGAGGTATAGATGTATACTTCATGGGAGCTACTTTCGTCTTTGCCTTTACTAACGAAACCTTAATCTCACCGTGTTTTCCTTCCGAGTGTAAGTACAGAGCCGCTCCATAACCTTTGGAGGAGGCATCGCAGAAACCCACCAATCGACGAGTATCCTGAGGTTGTGACATGCACCTTTGAATCAGAAGGGAAGATAAGGTTTGCCAATCCGTCGATAATTCCATCCACGAAGCAAGGATTTGAGGAGGTAATTCATCGTCCCAATCAATCTTAGCTTTCCATATGTCTTGAAGCAATAACTTGGCTGTAAAGATGACTGGAGCTATCAATCCAAGTGGATCAAAAATCCTTGATAAGCAAGACAATAAATACCTCTTAGTGCATAACGTGACTTCGGGATTCTTGACTACGTATGAAAACGAATCATTTGAAGAGAACCATAGCAAACCTAAAATCTTTGCTGAATCATCTGTCCGAATGGATACGGATTCACTGTGCTCTTCTCGGGGCGGAAGCAATCTTGGTTCTGAAGAGGCCCACTTCCCTAATTCAAATCCTCCCTTTGCTAGCAACGCAATTAATTGGGCTTGAAGTTCTAAAGCTTCTTCGAAGGTGTCAGCTCCGGTACAAATGTCGTCCACGTAACTATTTTCGAGGATGTGACTCGCAGCTCGAGGAAACTCTGAACCGTGGACTTCAACAAGACGCCTTACCACTCTGAGTGCTTGATAAGCGCTGGGCTTGAGCCCGTAAGTGACAGTATTTAACTCCAAAATTTGGATTGCCTTTGTTGGAGAATCACGCCATAAGATCTGTTGGAATTTCCGATCCTCTTCATGAATGGCAATCTGACGGTACATTTTTACAATGTCAGCGCACAGTGGTATGGCAAAGAGGCGGAAACGGATCAAGACATTGCATAAGTCCTCCTGCAACTTTGGGCCTGGAAGAAGCGCATCATTTAAACTGTAACCTGTTGATGAGGGACATGAACCATCGAAAACGACTCTTAACTTCATGACACCCTGAGGACCTTCTTGCCAAACACCATGGTGAGGAATCAGATATGATGAGTGCGTTTTGGCAGGAGACATATGTCCTAGATCTAAATATTCCTGCATGAATTGAGAATATTTCAAGTGAAACTCCGGGTGTTTGCGGAATTTGCTCTCGAGGGCAAAGAAACGTCGATATGCTAGATCCTTATTCTCACCAATAGGAACGCCTTTCTTAAATGGCAGCCTAAGTACGAATCTCCCGTTGACATCTCTGGTGTGGGTCTTCATAAAGAATTCCTCGCAGTAGCTGTCTTCGGGGTTTGTGCGATCTGCGGGCATAGGCTCTTCAATCTCCCAAAACGACTTCATTTGATCATTGAGACACTCGTGGGTATCAATAAAAAATGAGTGATGAAGTGTCGATGAAGAATCTTTCAGAGTACCAGTCACAACCATGCCGAAGGCTGTGGGAATCAAAGACAAACCTTCAATAGCCGAGGGTTTCGAAGCTCCAGCGATAATGTGGTGAAAAATATCGCCTCCCAGGAGAATATCAATGGGTTTCGGTTCTCCGAATTTATCATCTGCCAGTGGTAAGCCTGAGAATTCGCTTGTCAGGGACGCTGGAAGCTTGAGGCTTGGTAATTCCGAAGTGATTTGATCGATTACTAGAGGCATGACTTCGAACTCTCGATCCCCGACTTGCGAGCGTAAAGCACACTTGGTCACTCCTTTCACCAGGTGCATGGGTAAGGTTGATCCCGCTAGACTGGTTATTGAAACTTTTGAAGGGCGAATCTTGGCTCCAATTTTCTTGGCAAGGGAGGAGGTTAGGAACGTGTGCTGACTTCCTGAGTCCAGAAGCGCGGTGGCGGCTATATAATCTCCCTTTGGACCCTTAACGAGAGTGCGGACTGTTCCTAGCAGAACTGCGCCTTCGAGGCATTTTGTTTTTGCAGATCCAAAACCAATAAAGGATTTATTCTTGTCTTCGACGGATGAAGTCTTTTCTTTGTTGCATGGATCTTCCCCTTTCACCTCATCTCTATGCACTAAAGTGTGATGCTTTTTTCTGCAGTGACGACAACGAAACTTTGAGCGACAATCGTTCACACGATGTCCTTTGCTGAGGCAGTTGAAGCATGCCTTCCAGGAACGAATTCTGGAAACTCGTTGTTCTAGAGGGAGTGAAGCAAAATCCTCACATCTAGCGCAACTATGAGGGCCGTTGCAGAAATTACAATGAATAGAAGTTTCAGAACGAGGTGACGTGCTTCTTGGAGTATTGATGCCCGAGGAATCACTGGTTGTGTGGAAAGAGACCGCCTTTTGTTGGGACGAACTCCTTCTGGGATAATTGCGTAGAGGATTCGAGGACTTGTTACTTGCGGAACTGCTTGGACGTAACGTGGGTTCTGTAATGTCCTGTGACATCTTCAATGCAAGTTTCCTCTGACGTACAAAATTGATGACATCTTCGCTTGTTGGAAATTCCCTGATGGACTCTCGTGACAGTTCAAATTGCTTTCTTGTTTCAGGGTCAAGCGCACGTAGAGCAAGTGTTGATAGCACGAATTCGCAAGGATCATCCAGCTTGAGGGCCTTGAAAGCCTCGATACTATCGGCAACGCCTGTAATAAACCTCTCATAACGTTGGTGATCCGTCTTAGCAGAGGAGACTTCACAATCGGTTATGCGATGAACCAACAATCGAGCCAGTATCCTAGGATTGTCGTAAGTTCTGACTACCTTATCCCAAGCTTGCTCATAAGACTTCTCAGAAACCGGGAATTTCGATACAAGAGCAGCTGCTTCACCTTTAAGGGCAGCTATCAAATAGTGAAATTTCTCTATCTGGCTGAGGTCGAGCCGCTCATGAACCATGGAACGGAACGTATCTCTGAAATGTATCCACTGGAGGAGATCCCCTGAAAATGAAGGAATTGGTATCTTCTCAAGATCAGGACGGCGAATGTTGACCTCTGACCTCGTTTGGTGGGATGTTCCACGACTCTTTAGGGATATGAGAATGCCGTTGGCTGCAATGATCTCAGCACGAAGTTTATCATATAGCGCATCCCACTCCTTATTAGGAAAGTTATCACTTTCGCCGATCAATATTCCTAATTGATCTCGTTGATCCCACACAGCACGAAACTCAGCCCATTCTTCTTTTGCCTCAACGTAGGTTGCCTCAAAATTAGGTATGTCTTCATCCCTGATGTCTTTAACTTCAATTTTACTAAGGCCCAGAATGTTACGCTTCAAGAGCCGCAACTTTCTTTCAAGGGAATTCGCTTGGACAGAATAATCAGGTGCTTTCAAAGCAGAACGTTTAGGATCATCTTTGGATTCAGGCATGATTACCAAAATAATTATCAAATACAGGCCAACAGATGGAGAGAGCGATAGTAGAGAGGAAAAATAATGGCCAACAACAACCTAAGTGAAAGTGAGATAATCAAACAGGAAATTAAACAACAAAAAAATCAAACAAGAAATCGACCTTAATTTATACTTCAATAAAGATGGACCTTAAAAGATAATGGAAAGTTATCAGAAAATCAAAACATAATAATCACAGACTCAGTTCAAGTCAGAAGTATAATCACTCATAATCATTAGTCATAAATAATTAGATGAATAGAAAAACACAATGCATAAGGTGGCTAAACTGGAGACCATTAGGTGAGAAATAGCGCTACCTGTGTTGACTAGACGAACTAACCATCAGTACCTGTGAGAAACCTTCCCATAAACATTGTATGGCTAAGTGTTAACATGAGACAGGCACATTGCCAAGCGGGAAGACTGTGCTTAACAATAATTTTCATGTGATTTATCTAAATTAATTGACTTGAAGTGGAAAGTATAGATGCTAGTGATTATTCTATTTTCTGTAATAAAATAAAGATGTTGAATGAATCAATTGTCTATCTTACTCTATACAATTCATTGAAAACTACACATTACAAATTTCTGATATAACGAAATAAACACTATTGAGGTAATTGAGAGTCTTGTACATTAAGTGAATTTAAATTGCATAAATTCAGTGATTCATAATTAACCAATGTCAATTACCTGAGATTATATCATACTCCAATAAGTATAAACTTTAAAGAGAGTTTATTACAATTAATAAGCAACAGGTGGGTTATGAAATCACCCAAAATTTTAATAAAATGGTGTAAACTATTTAATTCAGGAGTTATTAGCTTTCAATCTAAATTATCAGAACCATTGTTAACTTTGTTTAATTTTGGAAGCTGACATACATTCAAGGTATGTAATGCTGAGATATACAAGTTGATTTATAAATCAAAGAGAAATGATGGCAGTTAACAACATAAATATTAATACTGAGTTATTGCTATAATATATGGTAGCAAAAAAATATTTAAATAAGAAATGACATATCCAACATCTAGAAATAAGTGTATAACAATTAAGATTCTTGCAAACTTGAAAATGAACCAACACTACTTACATGTTACACTTAATACTTACAAATTACTTTAATGAATTAAATGATTATTTTAATTATAGTACGGAATGCCTGGACCAAAATGCTCGGTGGTTCATATCAGGCTCGGTAGGACCAAAATGTTGTATCTCAGGCTCCCAGCAGACTGTCAGAGCCCGAGGTACTTTACTTTAAAGCTGGTACAATTGTGGACTGTATAAAATTAAAATAGATTGAATAATATTACAGTGTATTAACTTAAATGTACATCATAAGGAATATTCATGGTTAGTGGTTGTTAGTAAATGGTTTTGACATTGAGAAAATTATCATAATAATTGAATGAAAGAAAATGATGCTCGATGAGTGTTATAATTGGTCAAATGAATTAAGTTGACTCACGGTTTCTTCTTTTTGGAAATTTTCCTTGTTCTATTGCTGGTGCTTCTGTTGTTGCTGGCCATCTCACTCTCCCTATCCTCTTCTCCCCTGTTAGGCTTCTTTTACTCCTCCATAATTATTTGAGCAACCGGTTTATGCTTAAAACAGAGGGATCCCTCACAGTTCACAGGGGATGAACATGAACATGAATTTTTTCCTGCTGGGTTCAGGGTCCTCAACTTATCAGAGCCCTCCAGAGATGGCAGCACTTGAGGTATATTTAAATTTGATTGAGCTGCAGCGAACACCTATGGCATCGAAATTTGGTACCCTGCCTTAAAGAAAAGGTACAACATTAGAAAGTTGGAAAGGGTCCAAAGGCTGATGGCACTTAAAATCGCTAAAGGCTTTCGAACCCTCTCCGATGAAGCCGCCTTCGTCTTAGCCAAAATTGTTCCCATAAGTATATTAGCTGACTTTTATGTAAGTAAATTCCATTTATTATCCACAAAGACTGATACTGAAACCTTCAAATCGGATGACATGGAACACATTACTGACTACAAAGACTGGCCACATCCTGCAGATTACCCAAGAATTATCCTGAATTCCAAAAACACGACAGACTTTCAAATATACACTGATGGTAGCAAGGATGGCGAACATGTAGGGTGTGCTAGCCTAATATTTGAAAATGGGATTTTGATGAAAATTATAAAGTTTAGACTAGGTCCGGATTGCACTAATAACCAAGCCGAACAGTTCGCCATCCTCAAAGCCCTCGAATACATTAACAACTTAAAAAATACTAACAAAACTATTAATGTGCTGACCGACAGCCAATGTTCGTTACACATGATCGCTAACACGCACTGTCACACACCGATTATCGAGAAAATCCACAAGCTATTAAGAAAACTACAAACTGATGGAAATAATTGGATTTCATTTACTTGGATAAAAGGGCACTCGGATATACCTGAGAATGATTTGGCAGACAATGCTGCAAAAGCTGCTTCCAAAGATACTTCCCTGCCTGTATCATACACACAGATATCGAAACAACACTTAATACACATGCTACACCAACAAGCAGTACAACGATGGCAAGTACGATGGAACTCTTCACACAAAGCACGACCTTTGTACTCATTCATCCCACACTTACAGACTTATCTCAATAAAACTGACACATGGACAGATTTCTATACAACACAAGGAGTCACAGGACACGCAGCTGTGAACAGTTACCTTCATAGGTTTAAAATCAGGGACTCGCCATTGTGTCCCTGTGACTTCACACATGAACAAACCATTAACCACCTAATACATGAATGTAGACTACTTACTGACTACAGAAATTCGCTAATAACAAAAACTATACAGAAACTGGGACGATGGCCTGTAGAAAATCACTTATTATTTGAAAAAATATTTGTAGACGTGAAACTATTTTTTAAGAACGCACTAATTAAAATTAAAGAGGTTAATGAAAACTATTTTTGATTGATAACTTCTTTCTGGTTTTCAAAAAAAAAAAATAAAAAAAAAAAAAAAAAAAAAAATATAAAAAAAAAAAAAAAAAAAATTGTTCTATTTTGCTGCTGAACGCTTATAATAATTTCTCTATTTTATGTTTTCAAGTTTCATTCATTTATTATTTCCAGTTTGTGGTTACTGTAAGTTTGGTATCTGATTATATGTTCTGTTTAAATGTTCTGTTTATGTTATATGTTTAAATGTAGTTATGAATTTAAGTGCTTATCTATGTTTTTATGTTTTAATATGTACATATGTGTTTATATGTTGTTTATATGTGTTTATATGTTTCAGTATATGTAAGTATGAATGTATGTACGTAAGTTCGTAAATATGAACGTAAAAGGTATTTATTGTGTAGTTGCTGAACGCTACTATTTTTCTAATCTTTTTTTTTCTTCACTTAATCATTTGATTCTTATTGTCATGTTTCTTTAGGCTTTGTTTTGTTTTATTGAAGTTTGTTTATTATTTTTTTAAAAAATCTTATTATTTGTATAAAACTATAATATAAGTACGTCTCATGTAACATGTGTCGTTGTTGATGCTGCAGAGGTCTATGCACCAGTATCGCTGGAGGCGGCCCCTGAGTACCACCGGCGACACAACTAACATGTACATTGTATACAGAAATGTATGGTATGTACAGTATACAAAATAAACTCCCTTCTGGCAGGGTTACTGTTAGAAGGAAAATATTAAAAAAAATGTGTGTATATTTGTATATATGTATGTATATGTGTGTGTGTATGTGTATATATACTTTTTCTCACAATATTATAACCGTCCGTATCCTAATTCAATCTTTCTAAAATGAATAATGTTACAAGAAAAATCAGTTTATTGAAAAATAACATCAAAATCCTACAACACAACTGTCGAAGCATAAATAATAAATTTTCAGAGATTGTAAATTATCTTAATATTAACAAAATTCATGTAGCTCTATTATAAGAAACTTGGTTTAATAACAAAATGAACTATCGCGTAAAAAACTTCAATATAATAAAAAGAAATAGGCGTGATAATTACGGAGGGGTGGGCATCTTTGTCCATAATTCCTTGAATTTATGAAACCATTGAACTACCTAATTTGGGTTCCATAGAAGCAGTAGGGGTAAAACTTCTTAATACATCACCTCATATTGTCCTAGTTTCCGTTTATATCCCACCAGATAATAGAAGACGGCCATCACCTCAACACCTCCAAAAGCTTTTCGATCTACAAGCGAGTTTCCCAGACTGTAGTATGCTCTTGGGGGGTGACTTCAACACACACTCCTCATTCTTCGGCAGTAATGAGTACGATACACCTAGAGGAGATGATTTAATTAGGATTTTACAAAATAGCCAGTTATTCCTTTTAAACGAAATAGGAAAAATAACTAAATTAGGGACAAGACCTTCCGTAATAGATCAAACTTTCACAACAGCTGACCTCTATCATAATCTCACTTGGACTGTAACTCCAGAAACCCTTGGTAGCGATCCCCTACAAATAATTATTGAAGTAAACAACTGCAAAACTCAGACACAGCACAAATACAAACCTAGACGAAACTTCAAAAGGCTAAATGAAGAAACATTCATTCAGACTCTCATAGATATTGAAAAATCAAATCTAAAATAAAACATTTCAGACCTGACTCATATTATTAACTTAACCGGAGAAAAAGCTATTGTGGTGTATTAAATCATATGTTTATATATTCCTAAATAAAATATTTAGATCTGTATCTTGCATTAAGACAAATAGCCTTGTTTTCTCTAAAAGGTTTTCATTACAATTTATTTGTCTTAATTGAATATCAGCAATGGATCGATTCTTGAAACCGGAGAAGTTTGATGTCGACCCACATTCGCCAACAGCAACACAAGAATGGAAGTATTGGTTGAAAACATTCGAAAACTTTACTTCTACGTTCGCTGATATTGAGGATGCAGGTAAGATAAAACTTCTCATTAATCATCTCTCTCCAGCAGTCTATCAACTTATTGCTGACAAATCTACATACGCTGAGGCAATAGAGTTATTAAATAAAACTTATGTAAAACCCAGTAATGAAATATTTGCTAGGCATAAGCTGGCCACTCGGAAACAGGCTCCTGAGGAAACTATTGACCAGTATCATCAGGAATTACAGCTGCTGAGCAAAAACTGTGAATTTACAGCAGTAGATGCAGAGACTCATCGCAAAACCTACGTCCGTGATTCATTTATCAGAGGTATCAGTTCCCAACACATTCGTCTTAGGTTACTAGAATTCAATTCTCTTTCTCTCGATGAGGCTGTTGAGAAAGCCCGTGCATTAGAGTCGGCTAGAAACCAGTCGGCTTCCTATTCATTAGTAGATGCCAATCTTAATGCGGTTCCTTTAGAACAGATGGTCCCTTCCCTAGAATCGTCACACAGCGTGGCAGTCATACGCTCAAATCAAAAATGCTTCTTTTGTGGGCGCTCCCGACATCGAAATAGACAACAGTGTCCCGCAATCGATGCTAAGTGCAACAAATGCTCCAAAATTGGTCACTGGGCATCGGTCTGCAGATCTTCTCGGACTAAATCGCCGACCCCAACTAACTCAGCTGCTCTCATTGCGGCCTCTTCGTCAATTCTTGATAGAGCCACTGTTCCAATGCATGTAAATCAGGTGCCCACTCACGCCTTAATTGACACTGGGAGCTCAGAAACTTTTATCTCCCAGAAATTCGTGGATTCTTGCAAATTCAAAACATACCCTACTACTGGATCAGTTCTGATGGCATCAACCTCTTTGAGTTCAACTATTTCTAGCTATTGTTTAGCCAATTTGGAACTCCTTGGGCATAGTTACACAAATGTCAAACTCAGTGTACTCCCTGATTTATGCACCAATGTCATTATTGGACATGATTTACTTAAATTACACTCTGAATTAAAGTTTTCTTTTGGTGGGTCAAAACCACCCCTGACAGTCTGTTATCTAGCACCCGCAAAAATCGACCCTCCCCCTCTATTCGAATTCCTTACTGGAGATGTTAAACCAATTTCAGTGAAATCTAGAAAGCATTCAGTCGAAAATTACGAATTCATGAAAAATGAAGTCGAAAAATTGCTCGCTGATGGGATTATTGAAGAGAGCAGATCCCCTTGGAGAGCCCAAGCTTTTGTAGTTACCAACGATAACCATAAAAAGCGCATGGTGATCGATTACTCGCAAACGATCAACCGTTACACACTTTTGGATGCATATCCCCTGCCAGATATTGAGCAAACAGTCGCTAGGATATCCAAAAATTCCTGGTTTAGCACAATTGATTTTAAAAGTGCTTACCATCAGGTACCCCTACGAGAGAAGGACCGGCCTTATACTGCATTTGAGGCTTGCGGTCGCCTTTATCAATTTCGACGTTTAGCATTCGGCCTCACAGATGGGGTCCCCTGTTTCCAACGTGTCATAGACGATGTTATTTCAAAAGAAAATCTAGAAAAGACTTACGCGTATTTGGATGATGTCACTATTTGTGGGGAGAACAAAGAAGAACATGATAAGAATCTCAAACGTTTCATGGATGCTGTAGAAAAATACGGTTTTACAATAAATCAAGAGAAAAGTAAATATTCTCAAACATCGATCAAACTCCTGGGCTATAAAATCGAAAACAAAACCATTTCGCCTGATCCGGATCGTCTCAAACCTCTTCTTAGTCTGCCTCCTCCTAATTCGGCAAAAGAACTACAGAGAACGATTGGCTTATTTGCTCATTACTCTAGGTGGATACCTAATTATTCAGACAAGGTTAGGAATTTACTAAATTCTAAATCATTCCCCCTAACACCAGACGTCATATCCGAATTCGAGCTTCTCAAGAATGAGATATCAAGATCGATTGTGAGCACAATCGATGATAAAGAACATTTTGTAGTTGAAACAGACGCTTCAGATTTTTCGATATCAGCTGTGCTATCTCAGTCTGGCCGTCCCGTGGCTTTCTTTTCCCAAAAACTCACTGATAGCGAGCGAAAACACTCGGCTATAGAAAAGGAAGCTTATGCAGTCGTGAGCTCTTTGAAGAAATGGAGACATTTCCTATTGGGACGTTATTTTAAGATAATTACTGACCAACGCTCTGTTTCGTTTATGTTTGGAATGCATCATCAAAATAAAATTAAAAATGAAAAAATACAGAGATGGCGCCTCGAGATGTCCTGCTATAATTTCGACATTATATACAGGCCGGGAAGTCAAAACCAAGTAGCTGACGCATTCTCTAGAACGTGCTATACCGTTCTGCCCAACAAACTTTACACGCTTCATTGTAACTTATGCCATCCTGGTGTGACCCGGATGGTACACTGGATACGAACTCACAACTTACCGTATTCAGTGGAAGAAATTCGTAAAATGACAGCTTCTTGTCCAACATGTAACGCTATAAAACCGAAGTTTTTCAGATTACATGAAGGAAATTTGATCAAGGCAACACATCCTTTTGAAAGAATTAGCATGGATTTCAAGGGACCACTCCCATCTAAATCCAGGAATAAATATCTGCTGACGATCATTGATGAGTTTTCCAGATTCCCTTTTGCCTACCCTTGCCCTAACACAAACTCCTCTACCGTAATAGACTGCCTCGTAGACTTATTTTCGATTTTCGGAACGCCTGCTTACGTTCATACAGACAGAGGGACTTCGTTTACATCTCGGGAACTCCAGGATTTTTTACATAGTCGAGGGATAGCTACATCAATGTCTTCACCTTACAATCCTACAGGCAATGGACAGATTGAACGGGAGAATGGAACGATTTGGAGGACTGTTTCCCTAGCACTTAAGCAGCATAACCGTGATGTATCTGATTGGGAATCAGTACTCCCCGATTCTCTCCATTCTATACGATCTCTGCTATGCACAGCTACTAATGAAACACCCCA
This sequence comes from Aelia acuminata, assembly GCA_911387785.2. Taxonomy (NCBI): domain Eukaryota; kingdom Metazoa; phylum Arthropoda; class Insecta; order Hemiptera; family Pentatomidae; genus Aelia; species Aelia acuminata. The sequence goes on along the minus strand of OU426982.1, from coordinate 3,652,813 downwards.
TGAGAGGATGTTTAAACACCACCGGAGATCTACCAACGGCCACTCTCTACCTTCTTGGCTAGTTCCATCATCCAAGGTACTGATGAAAAAGCATATCCGCTCTAGCAAGTATGAACCGCTAGTGGAAGAGGTACAACTCGTAGATGCTAATCCACAGTATGCCAGGGTTCAACTGAATGACGGACGGGAAATGACGGTGTCTCTGAAACACCTAGCACCTCTTGGCGATGCCCATTTGAATCCTCTGGATGAACCTAACCTAAATGACATTCCTGACAGAAGTTTGGAAGAGGCTGAACACGAAAACTCCCGAACTTCTACTCCTGATCAAAACCTTCAGTTGCCAGAACCTCTACCAGCGGAAAACGATTCTCTGACTCCTGCAAATGATGAGGCTGCCGACCATCTCCGACGTTCAACGAGAGAAAAACGGATGCCCCTACGTTTCAAGGACTATGAAGTTAATCTTTGAAGGGTGGAAGAATGTGGTGTATTAAATCATATGTTTATATATTTCTAAATAAAATATTTAGATCTGTATCTTGCATTAAGACAAATAGCCTTGTTTTCTCTAAAAGGTTTTCATTACAGCTATCCCTCGTAAAAACTCCGAATATAACCTTAAATTCGTTCCTAAGTGCTGGTGGAATGATGACATTCGTAGGTCTTATGGGGAAAAGAAAAAAGCAATACAACAATATTTACAAAACATGACAATTGAAAATTATAAAATTATGAGAACCAAAATAAACAAAACTAAATCTCCAATAAAAAAGGCGAAAAATCAAACTTGGAGGAGCTACATCGAAAACATCAATCCAAAAGAAACAGGTTCCATGTGGAACAAAATTAAAACTCTCCGTGGAAAAAGGGTCAACTTCCAAAATATCGTATTGGCAAGTGGGTCATCAGCTGTGGCTTTCCTTGAACAATTATCGAACATTTTTGTACCCCGACAACCATTGCTCAGCGCTTCAATATCAGAGGACGTCCACCCACTGAACTCACCCCTCCGCCTCACAGAACTAGAATCGGCACTTAAAGCTAAAACTGGAACCGCTCCCGGTATTGATGAAATAAACTATACAATGATTAAACTCTTACCGGATTCTTATAAGCAAAGTCTACTCTTGGCTTTCAATGAACTATGGGAGGAAGCTAAGGTCCCTTCTGACTGGCGAAAAATCCTCGTATTCCCTATACCAAAACCTGGGGAAAATCCGCTTCTTATAACTCCATACCGACCCATTGCACTGATTTCCTGCCTTGCTAAAATATTTAATAAAGTTGTCAAAAACAGACTAGAATGGTTTATTGAATCAGAGAAAATCTTAAGCCCCTTCTGCATTGGCTTTAGAAAAAATAGGTCCACTACAGATGCCATCTGGCTTCTGATAATGACATTTATAAAGCCTACAAAGAAAAAAAAGTCCTTGTCGCATTAAAAATAGACCTCGAAAAAGCTTATGATAAGGTGAAAATACAAATTCTTTTGAATAAACTAAAAGCTCTCAAAGTCCCCATAAAACTTACCCAATGGATCATAAATTACTTATCGTACATATTTTCTTTAAAGCTGGGAAGGCCAAGTAGTTTTCGATACATATAATGGACTTCCTCAGGGTGATACGCTCAGTCCAACCCTTTTCAATATTTACACGGAGCACATTACAAATGGTATGATAGATAAGTGTAAAATAATCCTATTCGCAGACGATTTTTTAATTTATACAATAGTAAAAGATGCAGAGGAAGCCAAAGATGTAATGGGTAACGCACTGGATATCCTAAAAAAACAATTTTCAGATATTAATCTCAAAAAATGTGGCATAACACTTTTTACGAAAAAAAGAAAGATCAATTTAGAGGATTTTGCGATTATAAACGAAAGACAACAAATTAAAAGCGAAGAACACTTACAATTTTTAGGAGTAACCTTAGACAGCAAATTATCTTTCAAAAATCATCTAAAAAACGTCCATATAAAATCAATACACAACTTGAATATAATAAAATCATTAGCCGGAGTTTCTTGGGGATCTCATCCCCACAATATGATCACACTGTACAAATCTATTGTCAGATCTATCTTTGACTAGTGCTGTGTTATATACAACCAAACGAAATCCCCTATAATCCAAAAATTAAATACGGTTCAGAACTCAGCTATTAGGGTATGTCGGGGCGCCTTCAAAACGCCTCCAGTAAATGCACTGCAGACCTCAGCCGGAGAGATGCCGTTAAATATAAGAAGAGCATGGCTTATAAAAAAATATATTCTTAAAGTATATTCCGAAGATAATCATCCAGTAGGCCTAGCAATCAGAAATGGAAACGTGTTTTGTCCACAAATATTTGACATTATTAGGGAGCTTCAGTCTCATCTCAAATCGCTACATATTTCCAAAGTCTATCTGGAATACACCACCCCCCACTCCTAAATCTTTTATTAAAATAAATAGCAGCTCAAATCTAATCGGCAAAATAGAAAAGAAAAGTTTATATTCTCCTACCCCCTTAAAACAGTTTGCTCTTAAAACAATTACGGAACGATACCCTAATCACATACAAGTGTATTCCGATGCATCGAAAACTAGCAATATCCATCAACATCAATAGCCGTGTTTGACCCCCAAAAGAATAAAAAAATGTCTTTCTCACTACCTGTTAAATTCAGTATTTTTAGCGCAGAATTATATGCAATTTTCAATGCTATCGTTTATGATGAGAGAACTTACCTCAATCACAAAATATAGTTAATATATTTAAACAAAACTCAAACATATATCCCTTTTAAAATCATTTCACTAATTTATCAAGCAAAGAATGAGTATTTTATCCAATGGGTGCCGGGCCACGTAGGATTATGGGGAAATGAGATCGCAGACCGAGCAGCCAATCAAACTCAAGCTCATCGTATTAATGCCAAGATGCCATTACAAGATGCGTTCAGAGCAGTGAGGGGAGAATTGGTCAAAGAATGGCAGCAGTTCTACGACTGGGAGTCTGAGACTAAGGGAAAGGACCATCATGCTGTGCATCAGAAAGTAGCGCTAACACCATGGTTTACGTCCATTCGGCTCCATCTCAGTCGTCCTGATCTTGTCAAACTAACAAGGGTAATAATAAATCACGGTTGCACTGCGAAATTCTTAAATATAATGGCTCTGGCTAGTATCGGTAACTGCGCGAGATGCCAATGTCCCGAGGATCCAAGATACATCGCCTTCCAATGTAAAAGATTTGAAGTACAGAGAAAGAACATATTGGGGAGTTCCGTTATAGATGACAATACCGCTTTTCTAACATCTATGAATAAAGACAGAACACGTAGCTTATGTAAATTCTTTAATGAAATAAAATTCACAATATAAACAGGTATATCTTAAAGGTTAATAAAATTATGTTATAACAGCTTTTTATTATCTCATCTTCGAGGTTTTTTCGCTTTCTTTTAGTTACATCATTAGATAATTTTTTAATGTACTAATGAACAATATTGTTTTGCTTTGGCGAAATAGGACTTGTGATTGCAAGTCTTGGGGCCAAAAAATTAAAAAAAAAAAAAAAAAAAAATGATCAGGATCAAAATGGATAAAATTCATTAAAAAAATTTCGGCCCATATCCTTCAACATGATTCCTTAACATAAACTGAACTGACTGAGACATAATTGAAACGTTTTCAGTGACTATAAATATCTTTAAATACTCCAACCATATTGTTTTTAGGCATTATCATTTCAACTCTATTTTCAAATTTCAGCCTCTAAAATGTCTACCAACCCTATCTAGGAGAATATTGAGCCCCCCCCAATAATTTGGTGCTGGTGACCCCCCTGACAATGTCAACTTAAGGCATGGCAAAAAACTCTTCAGAAAAAACATGATAAACGCAAATCTAAATATTATATAATTTTAAATTTAAATTCTTAAGTTTTAAGCCCCTTGTATATGCGAACTCAACTTGGTAGTTTCTCCTCAACAAAAAGCTTTGTATAACATGAGCGTCCGCAGGAGGGCAACTGCCTCCTCCCATCGAGACTATGAGAAACAAAAAATACAATTCAAATACACTCTTATTCATTCATTATGTATATTAAGCATTAATAAACAAACATTTCAACTTTAAAATCTCAATAAGTTTTAATTGAAAAGTTAATTGACCTTTATATAGCCTAAATACCTCGACCCAAACCCGGGGTCGTAAGAATTTTATCAGCCTGCCCACCTAATATACCAATAAAATAATCGCTCATTCATTGGGTTGGGGGTCACGATCTCGCCCTCTTATAATCGCATAGGCTCATCCAGCTGGTTGTAAACGGGAGGGACTGCATTTCCAAATTTGAGGGGGGGGTAGGCAGACCCGCAGCCCTCCCCCTGGATATGTCAATCAGCTTTTTTATCTTTATATTTCTTTTCTACAACTGAAATTCTGCTTGTCCTGCATATTATTTGTTCTTTACCTTACTTCCTTACTTGAAGTAAAGTTAAATTCCATCTTTATATCACAAAAAAATTTCCATTGGGGAGACTGCAGCCCGTACAGCCCTCTCCCTCGATCGGCCAATGTATATGTGATTATCACCTTATATTGAGAAGGACTGCCAAGGGCGTACCCAGGATCAAAACTAGGGGGGTGGGGCAAGCTATGGTCGTTCAGTTTGTAAAGGTTTTTTCGGTCGTTCCGGACCGTCGTTCCAAACCGATGAAAAAACCGAACGTGTAAGGGCAAAAACCGGCGGTTTAGAACGAAGTCCGGGCAATCTGTCGGGGACAGAATTCAGGAACGTCGGTTTGGACTGAACCGACCGTGTAAGGGCGCACCGTTCCAAACCGTCGGTTATTTGCTCTTTAAATTAAGAACATTATTGGTGCTATGTTTATAATAGTTAAGTTTTCTTTACGAAAAATAATTTAATAAACATTCATATATTTATTTCAGTTATAAGATTAAAAAAAAATTATTATTACGAATATTCGTCTCAAATATGAATCTGTCAACTTCAACTACAAATAAGTGAAAGTAAAAAAATGCAATTATCGATGTTTTCATTACTTATTATTTAATTTTATTTTCCTCAATATAGGGACGAACATTGTTCCCGATGGAAATTTAAATGATATAATTAAATAAAAGTGATTTAGATTTCTTTCCTTTTCCGATGGCTCAATATAAATTAAGAAATCCCAGCAGTGCAGTTTAACAACAAGAATGTAGAACATCTCTAGGAACTGCCCGCATTACCTATCGTCCCTCTTCTCTTCCAATGCAATAATTCTAAAATAAAAAAAAATCTTGTGCGTGCGCGCAACACACAACTTTCACTTACCAACTTACTTAGATTAGAAATTAATGCGTTTTGTTAATTGCCACTTCTCAAATGAACAGAACAGTCTAATTATAACGCATTGGTTTGTCATTAAAGGCGTACGGCGCAAGCGTGAGCTCAAGGTGTTTTATGAGTTGACGGAATATTTTTCTTTTTTTCTCCTGTATATGTTTACTTGATTTTCTTCATATATCATATTTAGCCGTTTCTTATTTTTAAGCGTGATGAGAGACAGATAATTTCCCAATATAAACTAAAACAAAGGTACTTAATAGAAAAACAAAAAAAGCCCCTTCCCCATTTAAGCCCCCTCAGAACATTTTAATAATGATAAAGCTTACCTGATATTAAATAACAACTAATTTTCATTAAACATAACGAATTTGATAAAAATCGTTAAAGCCGTTTTTGAGATAATCGATCAAAAAGGTATAAATTAGACAAAATTTATTAAGTAAAGTCCCCCCTCCTGTTGATCAATTTTGATGAAATTTTTACAGTCATATCTCGGGCATATAAATACATCAAATACCAAGTTTGATCAAAATCGTTAAAACCGTTATTGAGTAAATAAAAAAAACACGTAAAAATGATACAAAATTTATTAAGTAAAGTCCCCCCTCCGGTTGATCAATTTTGATGAAATTTTTACAGTCATATCTCGGGCATATCAATAGATCAAATACTCAGTTTAATCAAAATCGTTAGAGCCGTTTTTGAGAAAATCGAAAAAAACTTAAAAAGTTATTAAATAAAGTACCCCCTCCCTTTGAGCAAATTTGATGAAATTTTTGCTGTCACATCGCGGGCACATACATACTCTAAATACCCAATTTCAGGTTCGTACGGTTTATAGTTTTTGAGCTAGTCTGTTCACACACACACACACACACACAGACACACACACAGACACACACACACACACAGACCATTTCGTGGGACTTGGTTATTTTGACTCAGGGGACCCCAAAACGTGTATTTCCGTTGAAAACCGGAAGTCGAAAATTTTCACGATCGCAATACTTCCACTTACTATATATTTCATATATAGGTAAGTGAAAGTAAAAATCTGGTGCGTGCGCGCAACACACAACTTTCACTTACCAACTTCACTTAGTGCCCGCTCCGTTTGACCAATTTTGATGAAATGTTGGCTATCACATCCTTCGCATATACATACATCAAATACCCAGTTTGATCAAAATCGTTAAAGCCTTTTTTGAGTAAATAAAAAAAACACGTGAAAATGATACAATATTTATTAAGTAAAGTCCCCCCTCCGGTTGATCAATTTTGATGAAATGTTGGCTATCACATCTTTGGCATATACATACTTCAAATACCCAGTTTGATTAAAATCGTTAAAACCGTTTTTGAGTAAATAAAAAAAACACGTGAAAATTATACAAAATTTATTAAGTAAAGTCCCCCCTCCGGTTGATCAATTTTGATGAAATTTTTACAGACATATCTCAGGCATATAAATAGATCAAGTACTCAGTTTAATCAAATTCGTTAGAGCCGTTTTTGAGAAAATCGGAAAAAACTTAAAAAGTTATTAAATAAAGTACCCCCTCCCTTTGAACAATTTTGATGAAATTTTTGCTGTCACATTGCGGGCATATACATACACTAAATACCCAATTTCAGGTTCGCACGGTTTATGGTTTTTGAGCTAGTCTGTTCACACACACACACACACACAGAGACACACACACACACACACACACACACACACACACACACACACACACACACACACACACACACACACACACACACACACACACACACACACACACACACACACACATACACATACACACACACGCACACACAGACCATTTCGCGGGACTTGGTTAATTGGACTCAGGGGACCCCAAAACGTGTATTTCCGTTGAAAACCGGAAGTCGAAATTTTTCACGATCGCAATACTTCGACTTACTATAAATTTCATATATAGGTAAGTGAAAGTAAAAATAACTTCAAAAATTTTAATGAATGTATTTTAGACATAAGATTTCTGTCGGCTACATGTAATTCAAACAATTACCATTATCTTTGCTTGTATTATTAATTATTGCATTTTTTCCCTCAACGTATGGACAAACATTCTTGGGATAGAATTTTAAATTTTAATAAAAGTTATTTTGAATTATTTTTGTCTGATGGATCAATGTACAGGGACTTGGCAAATCGTTTCATAAAATGTTTTATTGTTGTTTTTTTTATTAGAAAAATAATTAGGAAATTTAGGCATTTAAAAACCAATACTGAGTCGTAATTGGAAAATTTATTTGAATTAAAATATTTTTAATTATTAGAATCAAGGGTTGGATGGACGGAATGGAACGAACGTGTAAGGATGTATCTGCCTCCGTTCCAAACCGACGGTTTTTCCCTTAACATCTTACCGCGGAAAAGGTGGATGAAACCAAAACTATGTATAATTATAGCAGTGCTTTATCAATTAAGTTATTACAATTATTTGCTTGAACAAAATTATTCTATTACTGCTTCCCGCCTTAAAAGCTTTAAAAATTATCGCATACAGTATTCCAGGGTGCTGCCCCCCCCCCCCCCCTGCCCCGTGCTGGGTACGCCCATGTTGGAAAGGGTTTCATTTGATTAGTGAAAGGTTACAGAGGACTTGGAAACGGTTCCAAAAGGCTTGAAAATGCTATATTAAGTATCATATAAACATATATTTATCTTAACTTTTGGATGGCGGGATGGCCGAGTGGGTGAACGCGGTAGGAAATAGGCGTTGCCCCTGACAACGTATGACTGGAAACCCAAAGATCAAAAACCCAGAGCCAGGGTACATTTATTAATACTCTTCCCACCCCCTCCCCTGGCCCGTATAGCATAGAAGGCGAGGAAGGGGAGCAACAATAAAAAGGAAATAAATAAAAGAATAATTTTGAAATATCAATAAGCTAGTAAATAAGTAACAATAACATACACGATCATTTCAATAAAACTGGAACATATTACATTATTCGTTATGCAGGCGGCTATTACTGGAAACCTGAAATATATAATATTTTCGTATTTGACGTCCTTGATAAAATAGAAATTCTCTCCTAATTTAATAAAACTGGAAAAGATTAAATCATTCGTTATGTAAGCTCTCCACTTCCCTAGTCGAAGTAATGTCTATAATTAAAATCGTTATAGGCGGGCGCAAGCGACGGTGCTGCTTCTTTACAGGAACTAGAGAAACGGGGATAAAAGCCGGGCCATTACCTGGGATTCATAGGGTTTTTAATTTATTTTTCTATAATTAAAACCCGATTGAGCAAAAAATCATTTGAAAAATGTCTAACAGGTATTGCTCGGTCCCTCAGTGTTCAATTAAAAAATCAAAAGACGTGTCATTCCATTTATTTCCCAAAAATTAAAAAGCTTCTTAAAGAGGGTATTGTAAAATTAAGAATAGATAAGCCTGTTTCGAAACATATGACAATATGTAGTCTTCATTTTAAAGAAAGTGACTACATTTATCCAGGTAAATATTAGTATTTTACATTTTATTATTCCAAAATGTTGGTTTTATGCAAATAACATTGGGATCATAGTGTCATATTTGTTTTTCTTTTTTAATTTTCCCCATTTTTGTCTTACATCCGTTGTGCTTAATTGTTCCAAGTTTTCATTAAGAAGCCTGAAAGTTTTGACAAATAAATAAATAATATGACAAAGAATCTAAGCTGTCATAACAATGATTGTATGAATAGGTAATTAATGTTATTACTGACCGAAAAACGTAGAGTAAAGTTACAATGATGGGTTTGCATTTACCAGAACTACCAGCTTTACACGTACAATGACAAGAAAATTGCTTATTATTATTAATAAATTTGATTTCCACTTTTATTTGATGGGGCAGTCCCTTAAGATTGCTAGTTTGAAGGCACAAGGCTTGTAAAATAATTGTTTTTTTACTTTTAAATATTATTCCTCATGTAATTATGTGGTTTGCATCAAGGATAGCCTGCCCTTCAATTAATGTTTTTTTAAAATTACCAATTATCTCTATCACATCAACTATGTCTATCCCCGTTCTTTCCGACATTTTGCAAAACTACTAGCGCACCCTATAGTCGATTGCGCCCGCCTATTTCGTTTTATCGGATATATCGATATTTTGATATATCGCAAGTTTTAAAACACCGCTTAATTTTGTTCTCATTCAACGGTGAGCCATGTGATTGCATTCTATATTTTTCAAACTTACTACCTTTAGTCTGTTGCCTATTGTTAGCATCTATAGTGTGATTAATATTGTCATATTCACCTTATTTGGTTATTGAAAAAGTTAGTAAATTGATTATCTATACAATAACTCGAAGAGTTTAGTGTTTTGTGTAGAATGTTCCTAAAATCGTATACTTTTGGGAAATTTAAGCTTGAAATAATTATTTAAATACCAATAGGAATAAAAAATATATTCATTATATAAATGTGATTTGGAATTCTGTGCACATGGCTTGCAGATTCAGGGCTTAGCATGTACTGATTGCTTAGAGTAACCTCAAGCTTTCCATACTTAATGTAACATTTGCTTATTTTTGAAATGGCAGTATCTATCGAAGCTTAACTTAATAGTATAATGTGTGTAATATAATTTCATGTAGGAAACAGTAATCTTACATTTTTTTAAAAAAATACTAGGAGACATGGAATGACCATAGGTTAGTTACCTCTTACATTGCAAAGTAGTGGATGAATGACTTGAAGTTTTTACACAATGTTGAATATTAATAGTGTTAGTATCTACTTTGTATGTTAATATCCACTGGTTCAAACCATGTATGGTAGGGACATTTTTATTTTTATAGTAACTTGTTCATTATTTTTTATCAAAGATGATTGTTTTCTTTGTTTGTTTCAAAATAATTGAAGAAATCACAGAAATAGTGCAATTGATATAAGATTTAGAACTTTTTTTTATTTTTTATTGAATCCTGTTACTTCTCCCATAATCTTGTATATTATTTATCTGGTGTGGTGCTTGCATTACTCAACTTTCACTCGCCACCATCCTTTCTTTAACTAAAAATAGGCAATATTTTCTTTTTACATGGCGTACTTAAGAGGGAAGGGGACAAAGAACTGTTTCCTTAATGACCATTGTTTATGTTTATTGTACTTGGAAGTGGGTACTGCCATTAGTACTGTATATAATGGTGTACCCCTTTTTCTCATTGAACACCGTTCTTTCCTGGGGTTCGTTAGAATATTGTATAGAACCTTATGGAACGGATCATAGAAATATCAATCAAGGTTTAGACTTCGCCATCGAGTTTTTTGACTACAGATTCATTATAACGGCTAATTATAAATTAAAACTAAATTAATATTATAGCTTGAGTATTTTTCAGAAAACCAGATGGACATTGTGTTATTCTCAGTTAGAGAAATTTATTATTTCTATATTTAAATAAGTATTTAAATAATGTTCCAGAAAGCTTTTGAAAGATGTTGACAATTCTGTCACACGCTCATTGTTAAGGGGCTGTACGCCTTTAATTGTTAACAATGGGCAGTTAATAAGGGCATACTGTGGATCCAAAAGAGTTGTCAACTTTTTTTAAGTGCTTGTTGGAACAAACCTTTTATTTATTACCAATTTCCATTCGTTTTTTTCTAATCGATAAACATTTCAACAACACTTCAGCTTCTTTCTGTTTGTTTTCCAATGTAAAATTTAAAATAAAAAGACTGTTAATAATGCTTTTAGTTTTAAGACAGTTGCTATTAGTACCATGGAAACTAACAGTTTTCGTTAAAAAACTTAGAAGTAGGAATTATTCTTGCTTTGTCAATATTTCGTTTCAGGAGTAGTCGTCAGTAATTCGTAGCTCGTCGGTTTCAATCATAGGGACATCTCTTACATCCTAACGATGTTCTGAACAATTTCAATTGGCGAAATCACAGAACCTTTTTCCATGGGGCGATCTTAAGATTCTGTTGTATTCTTTTGTTGCGTAACTGGTCCCTCCTAATCTTACCGGCTGTTATGAACTGTGGCTCTGCTCTCCAGCCTGCCTGTTGATGAGCGTTCAGTGCTGTACAAAAGTGTAGGCAGGTTCACTGATTTAAAAACATGGAGCCTCATGTTGTTTGCTTCCTCACTCTTTTCTACAACAATCTGGTAGCAGGCTGCATTTGCTTCGATTATACTATTAGATATTTCCCAGTCCTATACACTACGACTGTTCCTAGATAAGTAAATTCTGTGACCAATTCCAATGTCTCTGCATTGCAGTGTACATGTTCATCTTCAATCAATGGTAGCTTTGATAAAGAGGTCTCACGAAGTTAAGATCAGGGATAAAAAAACTTATTTCAACAACCTGTTAAAAATAGTAAACAAGTTATAAGGAAAAGAAAAATAGTTTGAAACTAAGCTTTTTTTCTCCTTCATATTAATTTTGTTAAATCACTCCTAATAAGGGCTTACGCAATGTTTTTGTACAAGCAAAAATAAAAAAGAAAATTAGGTATTAGTTATCCTATATATCTCGGATATTTACAGAAATAATCCGAATCGGAATTTCTAGGGACCTGCTTCTATTTGTACTGAATAGTGGGAAAATATTTTACTCTAGTTCGTGAGATTGAAACTGAGTTTAAATAATAAAGTAAATTAAAATTGAAACTGATTTTCACCTTTTTCCCAAATATTCCTATTGACAAAATGATTTTAATCAAATTTTATGATTTTTTTTCATATTTCTCATATTGGTTACATATATGTATAACATTATAGTTACATACATAATATCAGCCTAAACATGATAGATCCTAGGCAACATTTTTATTAAATTTTTTTAATCACTTGTTTATGTAGTGGGGCTTCAATTATCACGTCCTATTGTATTTTTATGCTTTTTTATTTTTGTCTTACCACGGTCCTCTATGTCAATTGAGAATTATTTTCGGCACTAGTTTCCCGATGTTACTTCTGGACAAACCCAACATGGCGTCGTTTATTGTGGCCCCAATCTCCACTAAAGGGGACCCGTTTAGGGGTTTATTTATTTCTGCAGAGTGACCTAAAGTCGTCAGGATCTATTAAAGCTAATCGAGGCACTTTTTGAACTGAAAGGGACGCGTTGAGTTTCCTCTTAAATCGAGGTAACGCAACTTCCCAAAACAGGCCACGCCCTGAAGTAACATTGGGAAACTTTTATTTTTTCTTCTTAATTTTATTCATAAATAAAAAAAAAAAAAAAAAAAATTAAAATGTCACTTAAGAGGTATCAAATTTAGGCCAATGACAAGTTCGTGTTAGCTTTTATTTTTATAGATATTATTTGAAAATCCAGACCCTATTTATTACTTTTTCTTTCAAAGCTTTTGATGTTTTGAGATCAATTTGGAATATTTATGTTGGAAATTTCAAGTTTCTTGCCTCATACTCAGCATTTAAATATATATCGATCCCTAATATTGCTTATTCTTCAAATGTGTTTTGATGAAAAAGGAAGATGGTTATTTTTTTTTTTTTAATAAAGCTCAATTCGTGACTTCTGGCTGCAAAGAGAATTAAGAGTTCACATTCTTGTCTACATGTTTCTAAAGTAGAGACTAGGTAAATTAATTTTGACCATCACCACAACAAAAAATAAATCCATCTATTCAGATAGAGAGGTTTAGAGTTGTGTGCATCTGCGTGGAATCTTATCAGCTAAGATATGTAGAGTTAGTTAATGTTAATTTTTAAAAACTATTCTAATTGTTTTATTTAAAAATTGAAATATTTGTTATGTGAAGTCATTTTATGATGTTTTGCATGATTTTACACAAAAGTAATATTTATATTAAAAATACTCAGTTTTTAGAAATTCTTGAATTCTTTGTTCACTAGAAATGGCATCTGAGGCTATTCTGCAGCAGTCGCTGAAACGAGTGGCTTCTTCCTGCCGCAACACCATTCTCAACAAGATCTGGGCCGGCGCTAGTTATGGTGCAAGAGCTTACATCTACCAGGGGTCTAGCGTCGCAGAAATGGAACTGAGCAGTCCACAGTTTCTCTTGCTGGCCCTCCTTCATTCACTGGTGGCGGAGGAGATCACGTCTTGCTTCTTGATAGCCGAACTTTGTCAGAACGTTCCTCAGCTGAAGTCCGATTATCTAAAAGTGTGGCTGACAGGCGAATTCCAGTTTCCTCGCCAGGATGTAGAGAAGGCAATGGTTTTGCTTTCTAAGCTCTTGGAGGCAGGGTTACTGAAGCTTCCTTCCCATGTGACCAGGATATTGTCCTCGCTGGCGACCAAATGTGGGTTACATGGCGTCCAGCTATCAACATCCTCAGTAAGTCATTATTACACTGTTTATAATTTGTTTTTGTTATCGTAAATATTAATTTTTTGTTACATTTTCTTTCTCACAATTTACAAGAGTTTACTTTATTTTAATTAATGTTAGGAGTTATGAATTATTTCTTTAGAAGTTTAATTTTAATTTTGTTTTGTATTTTTATTTTCACCATTTTGTGTATATACATAGTTAAAATATTTGTTTATTTTTTAATACTATTTCATTAACATTAGTTTATAGGATAACATTAGTAACTCTTTATTTTTTTTATTATTGAAGTTTGTGATGTTTTTTTGTTTTTTCTATGTTATTAAAGTCTTTATTTATTACAATCAGCTGTAATTAGAATTTTCTTTTATTCATTCCTTCGCTTATTAAACATTAAAGAATTTAACTGATTTTGGTTACTCCAATTTTGAAAACCTACTGCCGCCACAGTTGAAATTAAGAGATTGCCCGTCGACAAGACGATAAATGTATCAAAAGAAAGATTTACATTTTCCTTGTTACAATATTTATTTATTGGTATTTAATAGTGGTGTGTTGTTTAGTAGCAATCTGTTTATTTGAAACAGTTAATTTCATTAAACAGAAGCAGTTAACTGTTTCAGAAAAAAATAAACAGATACAACAGTGTAGTAAGAAAAAAAATGGAAATGAAAATAAAAAAAATCTGGTGCGTGCTCGCAACACACAACTTTCACTTACCAAGTTACTTCTCTTTTTCTTCTTCTTTTCTCTGTGCTCCAACGAAAGGGATACCGTTTCAGATCAGAGCTGAGCTCCACACCTCTCTATCAGCCCAGTCTCCCTCCTGTAGACCTCGGCCTGTCATCTCTTCATGGACTCCTTCTATCCAGGTTGTTCTTGGTCGTCCTCGTTTACATTTTCCGGGCAGCTGCCAGTCCAGGACTCGGTACGGCCAATGCTCTTCCGGCATCCTCCTGCAGTGCCCGTACCACCTCAACCGCCGTTTCCCGATTCTTTCTGAGACGGTCTCCACAACACCCATCCTTTGCCTCACCTCTTCATTTCGGACTCTGTCTAGCCTTGTTATTTGGAGACATCTTCTCCAATAGTCCATTTCAACGGCCCGAACCTTGGTATACAAGCGAGCATTCATCGACCATGCTTCACATCCGTAAGTTAATATAGACTCGACTATGGCCGAGAAGATCCGTCGCTTGTTTTCGCTTGAGATGGTGTTGTTCCAGAGAACAGGATGTAACATCCTAGTAGCCCTCCTTGCAAGTTCCACCTTGTTGCGGACGTCAACCTCAGATGTCCCCACATCTTCCAGAAAGGATCCGAGATATTTAAAGGCATTGACTCTTTTGCACACCTGATCACCTATGCGCAGATCGTTTCCCTCATTATCACCAACAGCCATATACTCCGTCTATCGGAAATTAATGTTAAGACCTGCAGCTTCATAACATTGTTTCAACTGGAGAACTACCATCTCCAACAAAACTTTCCTCCGGGTCATCACCACCTGATCATCGGCGAAGAACAGTGTCAGGAGCTCATCGTCATCGAAATAGATTCCGTAATCCCGACATTGCCTCATCCATCTCTTTACTACGTGAGCCAAATATATTTTGAAGAGACTTGGAGACAGGCAACATCCTTGTTTCAGGCCCTTTGTCCCAGAAAATGGCGCGGAGAGGCGGTTTCCAATTTTCACCCTGTACACATCGCTTCCATACAAGTGTTGTATTGCTCGTATAATGGGCTCATCAATACCCTTTCTTCTCAACGCTGGCCATATTCTTTCTCTTGGGACACTATCATGGGCCTGCTCAAGATCTATGAAGGCTAGATGAAGCTCTACCTTCCTTGCGCTGCATTTCTCAATGATCTGCCGGAGTACAAAAATATTGTCCATACAGGATCTTCCTGCAGTGAATCCTGCTTGCTCCAACGGCGTTACATAATTTTCTTCGAGCTTGTCTCGGATCAGTCTCCCAATTATTCTGCTCACCGAGCTCTGTACGCAAATGCCGCGATAATTTTGACATTGCCTCCGGTCCCCTTTTTTAAATACGGAGCAGATGTATCCTGTTCGAAGATCCTCAGGTAGATGGTCCCCTTTCAAGGTGATGTTCACTATTGTGGTAAGGAGTGTGACCATTTTACAACCTCCGGCCTTCAAAAGCTCCACAGGTAGGCCTCCAGGTCCCGGAGCTGTTCCGCTTTTAGCTCTGCCTAGAGCAATTCTTACTTCCTCCTCTGTTACTTGCATAGGGTTCAGCTCGGGGTTTTCCTCTGCAATGGTTTCTTGGGTTAGAAATTGCGCTCTATTTTCGTTTAAGAGGGTCTCATAATACTTTTTCCAAGTAGCCTCCGAAATCGGTGAAAGAATGTTTCCTTTACGTGGTGCTCTAAGATTCCTTAGCACGCTCCAAGTTTCTTTTACGCGGTTGAACCCCAGAGTTCCATCTATTTTCTGGCAGCACCTTTCCCAGGAATTATTCTTTTCCTTTACAACTGCCTCCTTAACACGTTTGTTTAGATCTCTGTAGGCGACCCAGTCCTCTTAAAGCTTAATAAAGCTTAATTTTATATTAAATGTTTTATGAGAAACTGTCATTTGAACTTCTTAGATATTTCAATAATCAATAAACAATTTAAAAGAATGCTGGAATGCGAAGTGAGACTAGTTTTTTTTTTTTTTAAACTGTTTAATGAAAGTAGCAGAAACAGTTGGAACTTTTTTTCAAAGTTAACAGTTTTGCCCATCACTAGTATTGTATAATTTACACAATTTCATTTATTTACAGCGCATAAATTGAAATATCTAAAATTTTGACTAGTGTCACTTTCCATTCTTGGACAAATTAAAGAAGATTTATTCTTAAATGTTTTAATATATGTGGGTCATTTCAAAATTGTAGGTTATTCATCTCAATTTTTTTTTAATAAAGAAATATCTATTTTACATTATTCACCCCCCCCCCCATAAAGTGTCACAATAAGGGTCCCTTATCAATCCTAATGCATGCATATACTTTAGTGGATATTTTGGGAAATATTGGTTTTTAAGAAATTTATCGTTTGTTGGGAGTGAGAAAGAACTGGTAAAAGCAAACTTCAAATTTATATTTAAGCTTAAAAAAGAATATTTATTAAAGATCTATATTGTAAAAGATCTATTTAAAAAAGGAACAATAATTAAAAAAAAAAACAACACAAGTTTTTAGTAATCTACACTGATTTGCTTGGTAAATAGTCCAGACTATCCATACTATTAACAATTAGTAATTAACTTTAGCAAAAACAATAAACGCGTTTGGTTCAACTAAAACTTTCAAACTGTAACTTTGAAGGGTAGCTGTTACCTGAAGGGGTTGGAGATGGCAGGGAAGGGGAAGGCTCCGCCTACTCTCTGCCGAGGGTGGGGGCAATTCGTGTCGCTTCTTTCAGCGGCCGGACTATAGTAATAACGTACTTCGTTCTTGAGCATGTAGTTCATAAAATATTTTAAGTTCATTTTCTTTTTTCATTTTTAATCATTCTATACACTAATAATTAAATTACAAAACTCCCATCCCGTGCGTAAAAGTACTTTGAAAGAATATATCTTATTATTCATGAGATTTAATATATGAGAGGTCGCACTCTCGGCGCACCGCTCGCTCACATTTTAAAATTAATTAGTCCAGCTGTATGCGTCCCACAATTGTCAGACATAGCTTAAAATAAAATTTGAATTGTCCTTCTTATAAGGGATATGCCAAAATTCCTCGGAGGCTACTTTTTAAAAATCGAAAATTTCATTTTTTATTTTCGTTTAAAATGACATGGTTTACATTTTTTCAATGTAAATATTATCAATTTTTTGACAGCAAATTAGTGTGTCCATACAGCGACCAGATTGCTTTATCTCTCCAAAATTTTGAACTTCCCATGACAGATAGGTTAGGCATACATGCTTTGTTACTCAAAATAACCCATATTTTTATAATAACTCATATTTTTTTTTATACTGAACTTAATCTTATATCATATTTGAATTTCTCCGTGTTTTGATTGCCATCAATCATTAACCATTAATCAAGAAAAAAGATTTTTGAAAATTTTAAATATGTTGATTTCTCCTGACAAACATTTACATCCAAATTTTTCTTCTATCTTAACCAAAATAGTTTTATCTTTCATAGAAAACAGCATAGACAGTGCTCTTAAAGTTTGTTTGTTTGTTTAACGTCCCTTTATGCTACTAAGGCTAATCGGACGATGCTACAGTGGTAGTCCTAAATTTTGCCTATCCATGTATAATTAGGATAGGGATCTTTAAAGAGTACCTGAAATCGTACAGGCTTGGGACCTCCATTTCACGTCCTATCCATGGGACGGCATAACCAAGGATTTTTTCTAGAGTTCACTATACCACAGGTGACCCCCGCTGTTAAAGTGCTTCCATTCTGTTACTTTGAAAATTTGTTTAGTTTTTAAAAGAAATGCATTATATTTTTCTACAAGTCTACGCTACTAGCACATTTCTGTTACATTTGATGAAAATCTGACTAAGCAAGGTTTAAAATGTTCTTTCTGTGTTGAATTAACATAGGTATAACCAATCAGCGAATCTTAAGAAACATTTATCACCACACTGTAATATAATGTAATAAACCTATTGATTAAACATTATTTGAATTATTATGATGCTCATGTTTCATAATTTTTTCAGGAAAGACCAGATTTGAAGAATCTTCTTGAAGCGGCAGTCCTAAATAATAGTCACAAAGATATTATTGCCTTAGCCAAAGAGGGCGGTGATGTAAACGGGTCGACTCAGTCTGGAGAAAGCCTCATCCATTTGGCTGCAAGGCTTGGCAACTTTTCCTCTATTGCTGCCCTCTGTTTCTTAAAGGCGAACTTGGAAGATGTGAACTCCAATGATGCCACACCATTAGAGGAGGCTATTAGAAATAATTGTGCATCTTCTGTCAGCGCTTTGTTGTTGGCAGGAGCTAAAGTCGACAGGCGTATGTTGCGGGGAGACACCTACCTCCATGTTGCTGCTGCTGGAGGCTACAACAGAGCACTGGAGGCCTTGGTGGATGCAGGAATAGATGTCAACAGGAAGAATCATGTAAATGAAATGCCACTGTTTGTCGCTGTCAGAGCTGGTAATGTGCGTGGTGTGGAGATTTTATTTGAGAAAGGTGCTGATGCGGAAATAGTTCTAGTTGGTGGCAAGAGTCTTTTTGAGATAGCCATAGAGTCACAGAATGTTGAAATGTTTGAAGCACTAGTGAAAGCGCACAAAAACATTGAGTCCAAGGATTGTACCACAATATTGCATTTGGTAGCTCGCTTAGGAAAATCTGAAATGCTAAATATAATTAATAGAGAAATGAGGTTACCGACCAATTTGAAGAATGAAAATGGTGAAACCCCATTACACGTTGCTTCAGACCTCTCTGTTTTAAAAACTCTCATCAGAATGGGTTTAGATGCGAATGAGAAAACAGGAGAAGGTGAAACACCACTGTACCTCGCAGCAGCCAAGGGATCAGTCGATCTGGTGAGGGCTTTATGTCAAGCAGGTGCTATTATTGACACCAAGAACAATGAGGAAACCTCTGCCTTAATAATCGCAACCAAAAACTCCAAAGAGGATATTGCGGCATGCCTGTTGCATCGTGGTGCCGATCCCAATTTAAAAGACAAAGAAGGTAGGATGGCACTCCACTACGCTGCTGAAGGAGGCTCTGATGATCTAGTGACCACCCTGCTGCAAGCAGGAGCCGGAGTGGATGAGAAGGAAAATAATGGAAACACACCAGCCTTTGTCGCAGCTGTAAACAACAAGCCTGCTGTCCTACAACTGCTTGTGCAGAACGGGGCGGACCTGGCTGTGAGCGACTGCGATGGTAATAGTTTGCTACATGTTGCTGCACTCAGAGGATGTGTTGAGGTCCTGAAAGTGCTCCTGGATGCTGGGGCAGAGGTAGATGCGAAAGGTGAGGACCAGAAGACTCCATTACATCTGGCAGCACGGGAAGGACACCTTGCAGTGGTGGCTGCTCTACTTGATGCAGGGGCAGTTGTGGATGTGAAAGATAAATTAGACAATACTGCATTACATTGGGCAGCTTGTGAAGGACACCTTGCAGTGGTGGCTGCTCTACTTGATGCAGGGGCAGTTGTGGATGTGAAAGATAAATTAGACAATACTGCATTACATTGGGCAGCTTGTGAAGGACACCTTGCAGTGGTGGCTGAGCTGCTGGACCGCGGGGCTGACCTGGAAGCTAGGTCTGAGGGCTGGACACCGCTGATAGTTGCATCTTCTTGGGGCCACTTGGATGTGGTGCAGCTGCTCATTGACCGCGGGGCTGATCTCACTGCAAAGGCTAATGATGGAGACACTGCCTTATCCTGGGCTGTTGAGAAAGAATTCACAGCAATAGCCGACTACCTTAGGTCCAAGGGCTGCACAACTTGAGTGCCCATTATTGAGAAAATTAGTTTTCCTTATTTCTAACACGTTTTTGTATATTTTACTATTAGTTACTAATTCTAGTTTATTGTTCTGTAAATTATATTTTTTAAATTGAAATCACGTGTTTTATTGTTTTTATAACTAGATTATGTTATAAGAAAGCAAATGAATCTGTGCAGCAAGATATATCCTTGTCAGTTTCAAGCATTATAGCCCAGTCCCTAGAAAGGATGTAATCTGAAAAAGATAACCGGACAAAGCAAGTAAAAGCAGGGATTTTGTTTACTGTTAAAAATAAAAAAGTTTTAACTAAAAATCCTGACAATCGTTTAACCTATCGCAAAACATTAATCATTCTCTTATCTCCTCATCGCTGTTCTCTTTTCCTTACAAGGCTAACTTGGCCTGTCAATTAAACCCCACAGCTTTAGGTCATACAAAAATCTAAAAGCAAGCCTTTTAAAAACAACTTTAACCTCTATACTAAATATTTAGTCACTATATTAAAATTATTATCTGATTTCCAACTTTTTGTTATTATGAAGTAAACACTAAATACATTCTATTAATTCTAGTCATTGCAAATTTCAAGTTCACCATCATCAATTAGTCAAAATCGTTGACGAAGAAACAGTGACTTTCTATAACATTGCAACATTTATGTGGATTAAACAATTTTTATTCAAAGAAAAATGACAATTTTCAATGCCACACAAATTATGAAAACATAAATATTAGACAGGTCACAAAACATCGCTTTGTAATACAGAAATAATCATATGACTTATGCTTTAGAAGAAGACTAGCTCTGCAGTCTAATCGCTCCTTATATCTACTACCATCATGTCTTTGATGATTGATCATGATGAGGTTTATTTAATTCTAGCTTTAAACTCTCACTCCCTGATCAGAGATAAATAAACCGTTGAGAACGAGCCTTTGAGTGGTCTAAAGAGGTAAAAATCAGATGAGGCGAGGTCGGGACTGTAGGCAGGATGAGGTAAGACCTCCCAACCCAATTCTTGAAGCTTATCACGGGTCAGCTGGGCTGTTTGAGGGCGGGCGTTATCGTGCTGAAGAATGACTCCTTTTGACAAGAGTCCACGGCGTTTGCTCCTGATAGCTGGTCCAACTTTGTGTTCTAGCATCTCACTGTAGTATTGGCTATTGATAGTTCGCTGATTTCCAAGGAAATCGCAATAGACTGGACCCTGTGAGTCCCAAAAGATGGTCAGCATCACTTTACCGGCGGAAGGCTGAACCTTGCATTTTTTGCGAACTGGAGAGCTAGTGTGTTACCACTACATACTCTGCATTTTGGTCTCAGGGTCGTAGTGATGGATCCAGACCTCGTCGCTGGTCACTATTCTTTCAAAAAATCTAATGACTGAGCGCTGCTCTTCTAAGATGCAATCTTTTAGTGGACTTGCCATGGTGAATTGTTGTGTTGACATAAAATGATGAAACAGCTGATCAAAGCATATCCCAAGGTTGCCAACTAACACCCCTGAAAAGATTGCACACATTCATTGATTAGTTTTAAAATTATAGAATTTTTCTCTTTACTTTTTGTAATCCTCGTACCTTATTGCAACCCAGGGGAATGACCCTCGTACATATTGGGATTTAGAGCCTTAGAGGAAAACTTCATTAAAACGAATAAAGATAAACGATGAAGAAAACCTGTAGTGTTAAAAAAAAAAAAAAAAAAATACATTGAATGGCTTTAATACTTGTGATGCGGCTAAGAGGGAAGCACGGAAATCTCCTGTAGTCTTTCTTTTCCCTCCACACTTGAAGAAACATATGTTGTTTAGGATTCTCCAGCCTGTTGTAAATGGTGTATGACTGTGTACAAGATTTTATTTATATATATATTTTTTTAATCGTATTTTTCCTAATGTTTTTATTTTGTTTATTTTTTTTTGTTGAGAACGGGCCTTACGCTTGGTATTTGCTAATACCAAACATAGGTACCAGGCCGCAATAAACAATTTGTTTATACCTGCTATAAAAATTATTTTTGTACCAATTAATAATGAAATTACCGGTGGTCGCAACAGTTACCATTGTGTATATTTATCAAGAGTGAAAGACTTCAGCATGCAGTTTGTTAACAGAGGTCAATTAGTGGTTAGCTCAGTTTAGTTAGTTTAGTTCTGTGAATAAATCAGTTAATTTTTGTTTTAAATATTTTATTTAATATCTTTAATTATAAATAAAATATATTAAATTAATTTATAGTGATTAGTTAGAGAAAAGACATTTAAAGCAAATTTTGTAAACAGTCGATAGAGGCTTACAAAAATTATTGCTTACATTTAAGTTATTGTTTGCAAATTTCACTGAATATAATTGTATGAATGTTGCCCCAGATTAACTTGTAGAAACTAAATATTATGTTCAGGACACACCCATATATAGCCAAAAAAAAATAAATAATTTGATTATTTTCACGAATCGAAGGAATATCGATCCTAGAATCTGACTTGGAGAAAAGAAACAAATTAATTGAAATATTAAAGAAAGAAATTGAATTGTGGCATTCATTTGGTCTTTGGAGTTAACCATGTAACATTACCAGACCCTGGATTTTTATACATTAAAAACATAAAAAATATGAAGCATAAATTCTAAAAGTATGCTATTAAACAATTTTAATATTCAAAGATACTAAATTGTATAAAATATTTCACAGGAAAGAAAGTGAGGGAGACAATTTATAAATAAAACCAAAAGGATTTTAAACTTTTTTGAATCTTAATCAAACATATATTTCCGATAATAACATTTAATTCATTTAAAACTAAAATATAAAAAGAATTCAAACTTACTAGTTATCAAGAAAAATAGAAGAATAACATTATTAAAGATTAACAATCAATAAAATTATCTGAATTAAAATTAATTATTAAATGCATTTCTAAATTAATTTCTGTAGATCCTAACCTAATGTTTAAAATATTTTTATAATTTGAAAATGATCTTTTGTTATCAACTAATGTGATTGGAACATATTTATAAGCGCCTAAAATTATTGTTAATTATCCCCTTTTAAAATTTTATTTATATATTCCAGGATATTAAGCCCTGTATTTTTCATAAAAACTTCTTCCATTTTTCCTTTAATTTCCAGTGAGGAAGAAAGTTTAGTGTTCCCTATAAAACCCAAGAATGGTATTTTCAAAAAATTGTATTTATTTAGTCAAAGAAAGAAGGGTGGTAAGTTGTGTGATGTATACTTGTATACTATTTTTTTATGTTTATTATTTAGTAAAGATCAAAGTACAAATTAGTGTTATAAACATACAAATTTAATTATATGTTTATAGTAATTGAAAATATTGCAGAAAAAGAAAATATTTATAGAACTCTAGAAAACTGGTAATACAATATCCCATGGTCTACATTTATGGTTTTTGTATAATATGATTTCTTAGAAACTTCTAAAATGAACCAATAGTTGATACATCAAAATGTAAAGGTTTGGAAAATTGACATATATGGTTTTAAAGTTGACACATGCATTAATTTTTTTAAATAACACTGGTCAACAAAATAAAAGAAATTGTTTGTTTCCTGGGATTTTTGTATTGTTTCTATCTCCATGTGAAACATATGTTTTAAATATGAAAACAATTTTTCCCTAACAGCTTTTGTTTTTGAGTTACAGGTTATTAATCTTATTTAGAGTTTTTACTAAGATTTTCGTTTTTTATTGGAAAGTAAAATATATTCTGTTGTTTTCGATATGCCTTTGTTCAGACAGTGTCGTGTGCTCAATCCAGATTATTTTTGCTATATTTGTGGCGAATATATATTTTTCAAATATATATTCGCCGAAAACCTATTTCAAATTTTGCTTATCATCAATACTTTAAAATCTATTTGAATAATCAAGACAAGCCATGGGTTCCACATATTGTTTGCCAGAAATGTGTTGTGTGTCTACGGTTATGGTCCAGTGGGAAAAGAGATGCAGTGAATTTCGAAACTCCCATGATTTGGAGAGAACCTCAAAACCATCAGGACGACTGTTACTTCTGCGTTGTGAAAATAAATGGAATTAACCCCGGAATCGATGTAAGTGGTCTTATCCAAACTTATTTTCTGCTCAATCACCTCAATTAAAATCACGACAGGCACAACCCAGTAGATTTAAATTTTCTGATGACTCAAATCTCTGCGAAGAA
Organism: Aelia acuminata; assembly: GCA_911387785.2. Lineage (NCBI taxonomy): Eukaryota > Metazoa > Arthropoda > Insecta > Hemiptera > Pentatomidae > Aelia > Aelia acuminata. The sequence goes on along the minus strand of OU426982.1, from coordinate 3,628,500 downwards.
AATTTATCAAGTGATGACCCTGATCCAGACTACAAATGTAGCCTTTCAGAACCTCAACCATTCAATCAGTAAGAATTAAATGACTTGGTGAGGGATCTGAACTTATCAAAAGAATCATCTGAAATTTTAGCATCTCAGTTAAAAGAAAAAAACTTGCTTACTCCCGAATGCAAAATCACTTTTTATCGTTCCCGAGAAAAGAATCTGTTACCATATTTTTCTCAAGAGAAGGATTTAGTCTTTTGTAACGATGGTGGACTTTTTCAACAGATGGGTTTGAAAAACTACAAGGCCAGGGACTGGCGTCTCTTTATGGACAGCAGCAAAAGAAGTTTAAAGTGTGTTTTGCTCCATAACGGTAAAAAATACGGATCCGTACCTATTGCACATTCGACGACTCTGAAAGAAGAACACACAAATATTTCAAAGGTTATTGAAAAAATTAGGTATCAAGACCACAACTGGGCCATTTGTGTAGATCTAAAAATGGTTAACATCCTTCTAGGTCAACAGGGGGGGGGGGGGGGGGACACAAAGGTCCCTTGTTTTCTGTGCCTCTGGGACAGTCGTGACAAACAACACCATTGGTCACAAAAGGTTTGGCCAGAACGGGAAGAGCTGAAAGTTGGTTTAAAATTTTTTATAAACATGACTTTAGTTAACCGAGACCGCATTATACTTCCACCACTTCATATTAAACTCGGCACAATGAAACAATTTGTGAAGGCGCTTGACAAAAGTGGCGGATGTTTCAATTTTCTTTCAAATAAGTTTCCAGGATTGAGCACTGAAAAATTAAAATCCGGTACTCTTGATGGGCCACAGATTAGGCAACTCGTGAAGGATCCTGATTTTGTCAAATCAATGTCTGAGGTTGAATCCAAAGCCTGGAACTCATTTGTTTTAGTAATAAATAATTTTCTAGGAAATAATAAATCTGATGGCTATGCCCAGCTTGTTGAGACTATGCTACTGAACATGCAAAACCTAGGGTGCAACATGAGCATAAAAATCCACTTCCTGCACTCGCATTTAGACCGGTTCCCAAAAAATCTGGGCGATTTTAGTGAAGAGCAGGGTGAAAGATTTCATCAGGACATTCGGATTATGGAAGAGCGTTATCAGGGAAGGTGGGACTCACACATGTTGACCGATTATTGCTGGAGTTTGCAAAGAGATCTACCTAATGCCATCTATTCAAGAAAATCCTATAAAAGATCATTTGATTGTGTTCAAAAATATTTTTTAACATTGTTTATTAATTTACTTGCATGTTTCAGTCAAAACAGTGAAAATTCATATTTCACAAAATAAAGCTATTAGCAATCTCCCAACATCTTCTTGATGCTCAGGGCCTTTGAAAACTCCAATAACAGTAAAAAGAATTAAGGAAACAAAAATTGTGTTGACCAGTGTAATTTATTTTTGAAGAGAAAAGATTTGGCTCCGCCGGGAATCGTACCCGGGTCTTCCGCGTGACATGCGCGGTATGCTTATCCATTTCACCACGGAGTCGCTTCCAAACGGTGCCAAATCCTTCCTCTTCACTGATACCTCTCCCAAACGATCTCGCAAATTTTGCGAGTATTTACGGGAGGTGGACAATTTTTGTCCAACTTTTAAGCATTTCTTGACTTTCGTCAATTTTTAAATTATTTTATATTAATTTAATCATTATCGTGGATGACCACTCTTGTTTTTAAATTATTTTAAATAATTTATTTTTGAAGAGAAAAGATTTGGCTCCACCGGGAATCGAACCCGGGTCTTCCGCGTGACATGCGCGGTATGCTTATCCATTACACCACGGAGTCGCTTCCAAACGGTGCCGAATCCTTCCTCTTCACTGATACCTCTCCCAATTTGGGTAGGTATCAGTAAATCAAGCTATCAGTGAAGAGGAAGGATTTATTATTTCAACCTTAATGAAACAGGGTAGCAGAAACCAAGTTTTCAGACCACTAGAAAATTCGCCATTATAATCCATCACGAATAAGCTTGAGTTTTCATCGAACTAATGCCGATGGCAGCACAGCTAACTACTATAATTCGACAAATTACCGCCAAATTTTGAACAAAAATAATCAACCCTGAATCTTATTATTCACACTTTTTGTACAAAATGTCAACTATTGGAGCACTGTCAACATATGATACACTTATCCTAAATTAAAAAAAAAGAAGGAAAAATACTGAATTTATAAGTTATATCAGTTATATCACGGGCATTATGTGACAGCAAAAATTGAGTACACAGAGGAGGTACTTTATTTCATAAATTTTATCTCATGTTTAGGTTTTTTTTATCCGATTTTCTAAACAACGGCACTAACGAAATACATTCGTATCTATATACTCGTATATTAAACTCATATATCTATATAATATATGAATATAATATCTATATAGCATTTATTTATATATTTATGCAGTAAAAGCGTCAAAATATGCCATATAAAATTAAATAAAAAACTACAAAATATGTAGCAAAATATGCAGCATAAATTCTAAAAACATGCTCTTAAACAATTGTAATGTTCAAAGATACTAATTTGTATAAATTGTTTCACAGGAAAGAAAGTAGAAGAGACTATTTAGATATTAAACCAAATTGATTTTAAATTTTGTTGAATCTTAAACAAACATATATTTCCTATAGTAACGTTAAACGCATTTAAATCTAAAATGTAAAAATAATTAAACATACTAGTTAACAAGAGTAACATTTATAAAGATTAACAACCAATAAAAATAGTAAATTAATAAAAAAAATATCTGAATTAAAATTAATTATTAAATTCATTTATAATTTAAATTTATTTTTGCGAATCTCTAAACTAAACTATCGTTTAAATTTTTTTGTAATTCGAAAATGATATTTCTACATCAACTGACGTGATTGGAGATAATTTGTAAGCGCTAAAATTATTGGTTCGATGTCGCTGGAGCGTTGGAAGAATAATTGTTTTGTAAATCCTAATTTTTATGTTTTAGGACAGAAGGCGCGAGCTAAGCGATTTCGCTACTGAAAAGTTGCAAGCATTTGCGGCTTTTAATCTAGCCTTAATTTCCACTTCGATTTCATTTTTTCTAGTTACCATCGCCCCTAAATATCTAAACTTCTCAACGTATTCCCTTCTACATTACCAGCTAAACCGTCACCACCTCTCCGGCTAACCATATATTTTGTCTTATCCGTATTTATTTCTAGCACAAGTCATTGACCAGCTTTGATCAACGTTGTTATCGCGTGGTTTGTATAAATAAAAATGTCGATTCAATGAAACAGAGCCAACTTCGCCAGATCTGCCTTCATGCAATCCTCCCACCTCCGTCTCGGCCTGCCCCTTGGACGTTTCCCAGTCGGCACAGTACTTATTAACAGTTTAGGAATTCGTCATCCACCACCCAGTTTTGCAATTTACATACCCATCAGAGTTGGGCAGTAGTTAACTATTTCCAGTAGTTAACTACATTTTTAACTACTAACTACTAGTTAAGTAGTTGCACGGAGCAACTACTAACGCATTTAGTTAAATGTTTTTCTATTTTGTTATTATTGTACAGTCCTAATTTGAGATTATCATGTTCGTACTTTTTAAAAATCTGTTTTATCTTATTTATTAGTCTAGGAATATATTTTAATTTTTGATAATTGTAATTGTTTTGTTTATTTTTTTCATTTTTTCCTCTTATCTCTTCATTTTTGTTTTTTTCTTTATTAGATGGTTCGAAAAATTCTGTTATTTTGTTTTTTGTTTTTTCTTTTGTTGCATTCATAACTTTTGTTACTTTATTGTTATTAACTGTTTTAGATTTTATTGGATTATAATATTAGACCCTGATGTGAAAAAAAAATCCAAAAAAGTATTCCTTATCGATAATAGGCGCCCTCCACCCCCCCCCACCCCCCCCGTCACTAAAATACAAAAAGAATAATATTTTCAAAAGCAACGTCCCCGATAACATAATATTGGGCCCCCGTGTGAAAGAAATCGGAAAATCTAACTATTTACCAATGCGCCTCCCACCCACCACTAAAATATTATAAATGAATATTCTTTTCAAAAACCCCGTCCTTAATAACATAATATTGGATCCCCGAGTGAAAGAAAAACGAAATTCAAACTATTTTTTAGTGTGTCCCCCCCCCCCTCACCAGTAAAATACAAAATGAATATTTTTTCAAAAACAACATCCCCGATAACTTAGTAATGGACCCCCGTTGGATAAAAATCCGAAAATGTTACTTTTTTCAATATTAGAGAGCCCTCCCCCCTTCATTAAAACTTTAAAATAAATATTAATGCTAATGGATACCTGGTCATGATATAATATACATAGGTAATGGGGTAGACCGGGTAAACATGAAGGAGTGGTTGAATTTGACTTGGACAAGGTTGAATTTGAAATAAAAAAGGTTGCTTTTGACTTGGAAATGCTATGTATACATCTTTTTATGAAGTTCTCTCGCCGCTCTCCCTTTTCCAAATAGATTGCAGTACTTCAACAAAGCAGGCTCACTAATATTCCGAAGTTAATAATATTTGGATATTCATCATATTTGGATAGTAGTTAGTAGTTAAATAATTGTAATTACTAACTACTAGTTAAAAAATGTAGTTGCCAGCTGTTAACTACTAACTACAAACTGTAGTTAGTAATTGTAACTACAATCAAACCAAAGTAGTTGTAGTTAGAAGTTAGTAGTTGTAACTACATTTTGCCCAACTCTGATGCCCATTTTATCCTCCGCGCTGCAATCACCTCTATTGCGATCACATTTGTACAAGCAACTGTACAAATGCAAATTATTATAGGTAAAAATAATGTTGAGAATAATTTAATATTATTTTGAAAGAACCATAAAGAGTTGAGCCTTATCAGTTTAATGATAATTCGAGTGGATTCATATCAGCAGGAATTGCACAATAGATAACCACTCGATGAATTATTCTTAGAACCAAATGGTTTTAAAATAATTCATTATTATTTTGTAACAATTAGTGGGTTGAAATAATTTTTACAATGCCACACAAACAGCCAAACTGTGAAAAAAACGAATAATTAAACAGGTTATAAAAATTATCACTTTGTAACATACAGTACAGTGGCGGATCCAGGCGGGGGGCGCCCCCCTATCTTTAATAATTTTTTAAACTCCTTAAATGAAAAATGGATTGTATTTAAACGTTTAATAGAAATTTACAACTTAAATGTGCACTAATATTTTAAATTAGGTCCTTTATGACGCAAAAATTTAAAAAATAAAAAAGTGCGCCCCCCCTCAGAAAATTTCGGGATCCGCTACTGATACAGTAACACTGGAAAAGTTTGTTACAACTGTTATTTTTGTTCCAACAACTAGTCTCATTTAAATGATATGTTTTGTGTTGTTTAGCGCTACAATATTACTTATATGCATCGCACTAGATTTTTAATTATTAAGATCTGTTTATAGAATTGAGTTTTTGGAGCGAAATTTGGAATATACCGTTCCTCGCTGTTTGGCCGCTAGGGACGTTTAACAACGGACCTAATAGATCCGTTAGTAGACGATTAAGTTTTTTGAATAGTAAAAATCATAAATAATTTTGAAGAATTTAGAAACAGATTAATAATTCAAATGCAACATTTATAAAATTAAACAAGGAAAATCCCGCTCCGGTGCTCAACATTATCTCGAGAGCCCATCCAATGTTATCAGTTCCGTCTTCCGTTTTAAAACATCGCTGACGGAGGGAATAGAATTCACTTTGCTCAGAGTGTTCAATCTCAGTGTTCGTTTTTTTAGGAAACCCTTTTCAATCTTTCTATTAAAAAAGAGCTATCTCCTGTTTGAGTTTGCTTTCAAAATATCAGCAAGTTGTTTAGGTTTCAGTACACCACGCGTTGTATTTTTTATGGTTTGCTCTATCAGCTTCAAAGGAAACTACAAATCATATAAATAGTCCACAGTTGGAAGCAGTGGAAGAATTAAGATCTAAGTCAGCAGCGGCCAGAAAGGAGAAGTGCTTAGCACCCGCCGGGCACTGTACCACCGGACTGCTAAACAAGTCAACAGGTCCATCATGTTCGTATTCTTACAAAATGCATTACTCAACTTTCACTCGCCATCATCCTCTCTTTAAATAGAATAGGCATTGTTTTCTTTTTGAATGTCGTACACTTAAGTTAGACTGGGAAGAGAATACAGAACTGTTTTCCTCAAGGACCAAAGCTAATCAAGGTCCTTTTTGAACTGAAAATGACGCGAGGGGAGTCCCCTTAAATCGAGGTCACACAACTTCCCAAAACAGGCCACGCCCTGAAGTAACATTGGGAAACTTTAATCTTTATTTTCTTAATTTTATTTATAAAAAAAAAATTAAAATGTCACTTATGAGTTATCACATTTAGGCCAATGATAAGATTGTATTAACTTTTTATATTTTTATATGAAAATCCAGACCCTATATACTACTTTTTCTTTCATAGCTTAGATGTTTCTAGAGCAGTTTGGAATATTTATGTTGGAAATTTCAAGTTTATTTTATTTTGAATACAACTAGATTTCTGACCTCTGGCTTATGAATTAAGAGTTCACATCTTTTCAGCTAATGAGTTACCACCTTGTCAGTCTAGTACTAAAGTAGAGATCAGGTAAATTCATTTACTCACCGTCACCACAAATGGATCAAAGAGACAAAAAATGAATCCATCTGTTCAGATAGAGAAGTTTAGAGTGCATGTGCCTCTGAGTGGAGTCTTATCAGCTAAGATATGTATCATTAGTTAATGTTAATTTTTAAAATCTATTCTAATTTTTTTATATTTAAAAATTGAAATATTTGTTATACGAAGTCATTTTATGATGTTTCGCATGATTTTACACAATAAAGTATTTTTATATTATAAATCTGGTGCGATGCGCGCAACATACAACTTTCACTTACGAAATTACATGGATTAGAAATCGACGGGTTTCGATAATATGTAAATGCCACACTTTTCCATCATATCTCCATAAGTTATCAGTAATGCAAAACTTGAGAATTCTCAGTACTTTTCGATTCATTTTTGCTTATTTCTTTTTTTAAGGGAACAAATTTCACCAACAGTCGAGTTTTTTTACAGTGCTTTGCTTTCTGTAAATATATCGTGAAGATGAATTGATAGGAGGTGTATTTACGACTCGTAGTAAAGATGGTCTCTTTTGCGTTTCTGGAAATCGAAAACGATTAGTGATCCTCTAAAATCACTTTATATTGCCTTCAGAAATTTATGGAACTGAACTTTCTAAACTAAAATATAATTAAAGATTATCTTATACCATATTTTTTCACACCTTAAATGCTTTAAATAATTTGAGCATCGCGTATTTACTCTCTAGAGTAAAATATTTTTTTATTATTATTAAATAAAAGTTAAATACGGGGTATGAAATTTTGGCTGTTACATCTTTGGCATATACATAAATCAAATACCCAACTTAGTAAATAAAAAAAACCACAAGAAAATGGGACAAAATTTACTAAATAAAGTGCCCCCTCCGTTTCTGTCACATCGCGGGCATATACATATACCAAATACCGAGTTTGATCAAAATCGTTAAAGCCGTTTTTGAGTAAATAAAAAAAAAAACACAAGAAAATGAGACAAAATTTACTGAATAAAGTGCCCCCTCAAATTGATACATTTTGATGAAATTTAGAATGTCACATCGTGGGCATATACATACATCAAATAACGAGTTTAATCAAAATCGTTAGAGCCGTTTTTGAGAAATTCGAAAAAAACGTAAAACTTCAAAAGCCAAATTTCTTGAAATAAAGTACCCCCTCAATTTGACCACTTTTGATGAAATTTTTGCTGTCACATCCCGGGTACATACATACACCGATTTCGTAGATAGAATTTCATGTTCGTACGGTTTATAGTTTTCGAGCTACACACAGACCATTTCGCGGGACTTGGTTATTTGGACTCAGGGGATCACAAAACGTGTATTTCCGTTGAAAACCAGACATATTTCATATAGGTAAGCAAAGTTAAAATACTCAGTTTTTAGAAAATCCTTCAATTGTCTGTTCACTAGAAATGGCATCTGAGGCTATTCTGCAGCAGTCGCTGAAACGTGTGGCTTCTTCCTGCCGCAACACCATTCTCGACAAGATCTGGGCCGGCGCTAGTTATGGTGCAAGAGCTTACATCTACCAGGGGTCTAGCGTCGCAGAAATGGAACTGAGCAGTCCACAATTTCTCTTGCTGGCCCTCCTTCATTCACTGGTGGCGGAGGAGATCATGTCTTGCTTCTTGATAGCCGAACTGTGTCAGAACGTTCGTCAGCTGAAGTCCGATTATCTGAGAGTGTGGCTGACAGGCGAATTCCAGTTTCCTCACCAGGATGTAGAGAAGGCAATGGTTCTGCTTTCTAAGCTCTTGGAGGCAGGGTTACTGAAGCTTCCTTCCCATGTGACCAGGATAATGTCTTCGCTGGCGACCAAGTATAGGATTGATGGTGTCCAGCTGATATCACCATCGACGGTAAGACATTGTTACACTATATGTAAGACATTCTTTAATTATGTCAGGTTATGTTCTCTGTAATGTGACTTATGTAGAGTACTTTACGGTAAAACTAACTCATAAATGCAGTGAAACTTCCCTGAGATGCACATCATTAGGGAATAACAATATGTCCGCTTATCAGAAAAACAATTCAAATACTAACTTGACCAAAATATTTAAAAATAACGAATAAAAAAAAAAAATATGAAGTTGAATCAAAACATAAAGCAAAAGCCTAGTTGCTTTGTTTTTTGGAGCCATGTTAATAAACAGTTCCAGTAAGCCTTTTTAACTGAAGAAACTAAACTTTGTGAACTCACGCGATGTATGTCTTATGTTGAATGATTAATATTTGTTTCAAGAAGAACCTGTACGAGGCTGGTTTATAGGAAACCACACTTAGTCCTTCTTGTAAAAGAAATTACCTTTTTGATCAGATACCTCAGCTCTAAACATTTCCTGTTCCAAGTAATCACATCGGTTTTTCTGCCTACTGGTGCTTATGAGAGATTTTATGGAAGCAAAAGATAACTAAACCTGCATCCGTCTCCGTTTATTAGAAGATCTGATCAATTTAAATTGAATTCAATGTAAAGGGATTGAAGCCAGGGAAATAAAAAATGTTCGCTAATAAAAGGTATCTGTTTAATAGAAGAGTCCTTATGGGAAGTTCCACTGTGGTATGTGAAAGTATTACAGACTGACATCCGAACAGGGGGCATATTAATATTTATTATTAAGGCGATGGTGTGACTGATAAATTATGAAACAATTGGCGAATTTTGTAGTGTTTATTAAGAGAAATTTATAAATTAATAGGATAGGGTAAAGCTCCCTTTTTTCAATACCCTTAATGAATTTTTGAACGCACACGTTTCACCAAAATTATCTTGGCATTTTAATGCCAAAAGTCATTGAGTAACTCTACTTTCAAAATAAAACATGATATTCTAATATATTATGCCTTATTAAAATAAAAATATTAAATAGTCTATGTGCACTAATTTCAGCTTGATTATTCCCAGTCTTCACCACACTAAAATACGAGTCATTAGCATTCTCTTTCCAGTTTTAGACACTCCAAAGAACTAGTTTTTGGCAGCCCCTTATGAAAAAAGAATTTTGAATAAAATTTGACAAAAATATTTCATAAGGTATTTCGTGAATACACATTAAAACATCAGTTAGGAAATGATCCCTAGCCATTCCAAAATAATAAGTAGCTTTTTGGGGATGATTGTTGAAAAATAAAAATTATTTAGTTGAATAAGTTTTTAATTGAAAATAAAACTTATATAACGAGTTATAAAATTAAATTATAAAACAAATAAATAAAACGCATTTTTAATAAGATAAAGTTAAGACCGAGTTTTTATAACAAATAAGTTTATAAAACTTCTTACATTTGGAAATTTACTATGTTACTAATGTATACATTAATAACATAGTAAATTTACACATGTTTCCGATATAAAACAGTTCATTGTGTGATTTGCCTATGTCAATCATGTGACAGCTAAAATTGAGTATATGGAGGGGGTAGTTGATTCCATTAATTTTATTACATCTTTACATTTATTGCGATTTTTTTTCAATAACGGCCCTAATGATTTTGAAAAAACTCTTCATGTTGAATGAGAATCAAGTATTCTTTAATATCAGGTGGGTTTTACCGTCTTAGAAATGACTGCTGGGGCTTTTACGGCGAAGGAAAATTTTCTTCTTATAATGTACCTTCGATGCGTCCAAAAGCACATAATACTCAAAATATTTATAGCTGTTTTCTACTTACACTTAACTATATACAAAATATATAGTTACGGAAAGTATTGGGATCGTGAAAATTTTCGACGTTCGGTTCTCAACGGAAAAACGCATTTTGGGGTCCCCTCAGCGGTCTCTATTTGAACTGACGAACTTAAAAACGATAAACAGTTAGTCAACAGACATCGTGTTCCTATTGACAACCTCTTTGAATGCTCACTTGTCAATCTGGTCTCCAATTATTCCAACATCATTCTGACCCGTGATTTCAATGTAAATATGCTTTCAAACTCCACAGCATCAGCATCATCAGAAAGAAAGTAAGTGGAATAATAAAGAGAAATATTTTATGATAGGTTAAATGATGGTCAGGATTTTCAGTTTACAATGATTTTATTGTGGTAAGCCAACGTTTCGATCCAACTTGTGGATCTTCATCAAGGCTAAAAGAAAACAAATATATGAGTATCTATTAAAATGATAAAATTATCACTCTTCTCTCTGACACGAACACTTATCGCCCCAGTAAAGGTGACCCCACACCTTCTCTCACTACAAACTTTAACCAACACCTCAAACATCTCCTTGATACAAAACAAATAAATACCCCTACTTACAGATACCTTATCTCCTATAATTCTACTGCTCCCCGTTGTTACGGTCTACCAAAAATCCATAAACCATGTAATCCCATCCGTCCCATCATTTCAAATATCAATTTTCCCTCCACTAAGCTCAGCAAATTCCTTCTACCTCCATTACAATCCCTTAGCCAAAACAATACATACGGCGTAAAAAATTCCTTCCATCTCTTGGAACAATTAAAAACCATCAAAATTCCCTATAATTTTATCTTAGCCTCTTTCGACGCCGAGAGTCTTTTCACTAACATCCCGACGGATCGTGCCCTCCAAATTGTTGAAGAAAAATGGAACTTCTTAGAATCCCATAGTAAACACAATAGATCTGCCTACATTGACTCCCTTGTATTATGCTGTAATTCTGGATATTTTTGTTTTCAAAATAAATATTTTCTCCAAACTTCTGGCCTTGCAATGGGTAGCTGTCTAGCTCCCGACCTCTCCGGTATTGTCCTCAACGACCTCCTTGATTCTGTAATACCTAAATTCCCCAACGATATTTTTTTCATTAAAAAATATGTAGACGACCTCCTATTGATTCTCAATCCTAACTCTATTACTGATATTCTCGCCGCCTTTAATTCCTACCATCCACGTCTTCGTTTCACTACAGAATTGGAAACCAATTGTACCCTTCCATTCCTAGATATTTCCATTACCAGAAACCCAGACCATATCCACTAATTGGTACACCAAACCTACTTATTCTGGCCGACTCCTAAACTATTTTTCCCAACATCCACATCACCAAAAAATCAACGTCTCAAAAAACCTCATCCACCATAGCCTGACTTTGTCCCATATATCCCCATTCTCTCAAACAAAATTAAAAAATCCTTCTCATCGAGTTTCCCACACATGCGCCTAGTATTAAAAAATAACAATAAATTAAAAAATCTTTATACCAAACTCAAAGACCCAGTACCTCTCCTAGACAAGTGTAATGTAGTTTATCGTATCCAGTGCTCGAAGCTTAATTGCAACAGTTGCTACATCATTGAAACCAAAAATTATTTTAAAAAACGTATTTATCAACATAAATACAGTATTTCCACGCGTAATTCATCTACATCTAAATTAGCAGAACATGCCATTGCCCACAACCATTCCTTCTACTTTGAGAACCCCTCCATATTAGCTACTGCACCTAACCACGATAAACGACTCCTCTCAGAATCCATTTTCATCCATCTGGAAAAAAATAACCCAGTAAATCACAAAACAGATAAAGAGATAATTTCATCCACTTATTCTAACATCTTCCGCATCCTCAAATCCTAGTTTTGATTTCATTGGTACCTGCAATTATCTCTGTACTTCTTGTACTATTATTATTTTTTGTATTGTATACTTCTTTCTGTATATTTTCCAATATTTTATGCATTGTTACATTATGTATTATCTCATTTTTATGTTATTATTGAGTCCAGACACAACTATTTGTAATCAGTACTATGTTCACTCAGTTGTCATGTGCCTTCACTTGAAAGCGTTGGATTTCACCGTCATAAACCTTTGAAGTCAGCAAACTAACCCCTTACCACTACCTCTCACCTTATTTTTACCTTTAGTCTTAGTATCCAACTGGACTCAGAAGGTAAATATCAGATTCTATTTTATCTTGTTAACTAGCCACTTATATTAATATTCATGTATACACCATCTTTTATATTATTATCAGTTCTGTAATGTATCCATCTATTGTCACCCTCTATTATAGATACTCATATATTTGTTTTCTTTTAGCCCTGATGAAGATACACAAGTTGGATCGAAACGTTGGCTTACCACAATAAAATCATTGTAAACTGAAAATCCTGACCATCATTTAACCTATCGTAATTGAAGAACAGTTGATTATCTCTCACCTCTAGAAATATTTTATGTATACATGAAATAATGAAAAAAACAAAAAGGAATACCTTTGTAAAATGTCACAATAAAGACTAAATATCTTTGATTACTAAACAAAAGTATTACAGTATTAACTAAGTATTAATTGAACTAATGAATAGTAAACATTCTACAAATAATACAATATTTGTTTTTTTACTTAATTGCAAAATTTTTATAATATAAATATGTGGCTTCAAGCTATGAACTTACATACTTGTCTCTTAATAATTGTTAAATTAAGCTTTGCATTAATATCACGCTTGAGGATTAAAATAAAATGACATAAGATTCTAAATCTTGCGAGGGTACTCTTTTGTGAAGTTCACGATCCTTTGTATGTCCATCAAATCCAACCTCACATGAATTAATAGTCTATTGTTAGTTTATAAATGAAGGTAGAAATTCTAGGAACGTTTAAATTATAATGAATAAAATCTATTGGAGTCCATTCTAGGATGTTGCCAACTAGCAGGAAACACTTATTTTGTAATATTTGCAATTTTTTGTAGTTAGTGATACTTGTATTTTTTATATATTTTTTTATTTTTAGTTATTTTCTAGTTATTTTTATATGTGATATTGTAATTTTTTTTCCATGCACAAGTTCCTTATGATGTTTCCAAAAATCGTAGGCTTCTGCACTGGAACCCGGGGATATGTCTTCCTCAGATGAGCTAGACTGAGTGGAAAGTATTTTGGGGGGCAAATTTTTGAATCATTACGCTCTAGTAATTTTTCGATACTAACTTTCAGTATCGATACCAGTACTCATACTTGAATCCTTGGTATCGATACCAAAACTACTTGGTATCGAAATGAAAGTATCGATACTTTACTTATATCGTACGTCCCTACTTGTCAATCTGGTCTCCAATTATTCCAACATCATTCGGACCGGCGATTTCAATGTAAATATGCTTTCAAACTCCACTAAATCATCATCATCGGAAAGAAAGTAAGTGAAATAATGAAGAGAAATATTTTATGTATACATGAAATAATGAAAAAAAAAAGAAATACCTTTGTAAAATGTCACAATAAAGACAATGTATCTTTGATTACTCAACAAAATTATTACAGTATTAACTAAGTATTAATTGAATTTTTTTTTTTTACTTAATTGCAAAATATTTATAATATAAAATGTGGCTTCAAGCTATGAACTAACATACATGTCTCTTAATAATTTTTCAATTAAGCGTTTCATTAATATCACACTTGAGGATTTAAAAAACCGACATAAGATTCTAAATCTTGCGAGGGTACTCTTTTGTGAAGTTCACGATCCTTTGTATGTCCATCAGATCCAACCTCACATGAATTAATAGTCTATTGTTAGTTTATAAATGAAGGTAGAAATTCTAGGAACGTTTAAATTATAATGAATAAAATCTGTTGGAGTCCATTCTAGGATGTTGCCAACTAGCAGGAAACACTTATTTTGTAATATTTGCAATTTTTTGTAGTTTGTGATACTTGTATTGGACCATACAGGTCAGGCATAGCATACAATTTTTATTTATTTATAATATTTAGGTGAGATTATTTGGATATTAAAAAGAATATATTATGTAGGACCCTTATAGCTTTATTTTAATGTGTATGTGTAGTTGTGTATATGTAATCTAATCTGAACTTAATTTAGAATTTTTAAACTGATCATACACGTGTGAATTTTTTACATGTTGACCACATCAAATTTATGTTAGAATTATAATGATGGTCATGTTTCATACTTTTTTTTTCAGGAAAGATGTAATTTGAAGAATCTTCTTAGAATTATAATGATGACCATATTTCATATTTTTTCAGGAAAGATCTGATTTGAAGAATCTTCTTGAAGGGGCAGTCCTAAATAATAGTCACAAAGATATTATTGCCTTAGCCAAAGAGGGCGGTGATGTAAACGGGTCGACTGAGTCTGGAGAAAGCCTCATCCATTTGGCTGCAAGGCTTGGCAACTTTTCCTCAATCGCTGCCCTCTGTTTCTTAAAGGCGAACTTGGAAGATGTGAACTCCAATGATGTCACACCATTAGAGGATGCTATAAGAAATAATTGTGCATCTTCTGTCAGCACTTTGTTGTCGGCAGGAGCTAAAGTCGACAAGCGTCTGTTCCGGGGAGATTCCTACCTCCATATTGCTGCTGCTGGAGGCCACAACAGAGCACTGGAGGCCTTGGTGGATGCAGGAATGGATGTCAACACAAAAAATCATGTAAATCAAACGCCACTATTTGTGGCTGTCAGAGCTGGTAATGTGCGTGGTGTGGAGATTTTACTGAAGAAAGGTGCTGATGCAGGAATAGTTCCAGTTGATGACAAGAGTCTTCTTGAAATGATCCTAGAATCACGGAATCTTGAAATGATTGACGCACTGGTGAAATCAAACAGGGACATTCATTTGAAGGATGGTAACACAATATTTCATTTGGTAGCTCGCTTTGGTAACTCTGAAATGCTGAACATAATTAATAAAGAAATGAAGCTACCGACTGATTTGAAGAATGAAAATGGTGAAACCCCATTACACATTGCTTCAGACCTCTCTGTTTTAAAAACACTCATCAGAATGGGTTTAGATGTGAATGAGAAAACAGGAGAGGGTGAAACACCACTGTACCTCGCAGCAGCCAAGGGATCAGTCGATCTGGTGAGGGCTTTATGTCAAGCAGGCGCTATTGTTGACACCAAGAACAATGAGGAAACCTCTGCCTTGATAATTGCAGTGAAAAACTCCAAAGAGGATATTGTGGCATGCCTGTTGCATAATGGTGCCGATCCCAATTTGAAGGACAAAGAAGGTAGGACTGCACTCCACTATGCTTCTGAAGGAGGCTCTGCTGTTTTGGTGACCACTCTGCTGGAAGCTGGAGCCAAGGTGAATGAGAAGGACAATAAAGGAAACGCACCAGCCTTTGTCGCAGCTGTAAAGAATAAGCCTGCTTTCCTACAACTGCTTCTGGAGAACCGGGCAGACCTGGCTGTGAGTGACTGCAATGGTGATAGTTTGTTACATGTTGCGGCACTCAAAGGACATGTCGAGGTCCTGAAAGTGCTCCTTAATGCAGGGGCAGAGGTAGATGCGAAAGGTAAAGACCAGAAGACTCCATTACATCTGGCAGCACAGGAAGGACACCTTGCAGTAGTGGCTGCTCTACTTGATGCAGGGGCAGTTGTGGATGTGAAAGATAAATTAGAAGATACTGCATTACATTGGGCTGCTTGTAAAGGACACCTTGCAATAGTGGCTGAGCTGCTGGACCGCGGGGCTGACCTGGAAATTAGAGCAGCTAAGGGGAGTACACCACTGATAATAGCATCTAGTTGGGGCCACTTGGATGTGGTGCAGCTGCTCGTGGACCGCGGGGCTGATCTCACTGCAAAGGCTTATGATGGACACACTGCCTTATCCTGGGCTGTTGAGAAAATATTCACAGCAATAGCAGACTACCTCAGGTCCAAGGGCGGCAGAACTTGAGGGTGCAGTCTTATCTAGTTTAAATTGTAATATCAAATGAGTTTCCTTATTGTTAACATGTTTTTGTATATGTTACTCAATGTTATGTAGCTTTTATTATTAAAATTGAAATCATTTGTTTTATTGTTTTTATAACATAAGCCATTCTTTTTGGTCTTTTATTATTCTAAATTTATATTACAGTGAAAAATTCATTCTTCCTTTTTGATATATATATTTTTTAATACATTGAAACATCACAACGTTTCGAGGCTCATTGCCTCATCTTCAGGTGTACAAAATATATGTTATAACTATACAATATATCGATTCCTTAAAATCTCGTCAAAATAATTAATAATGTCAAGTTGCACTTCTTACTTTGGCCACCTCACTGTTACTGTCGTAACGCGATTTTAAGGAATCGATATATTTATTTTTTTTTTTTTATTTATTGTAATTTGTTTTTGGGGAGAACCCCATACAAATAGAGTTGGCCACTACTAATACCATACTAATAGTAAGAAAAAAAAAATACACATACACTACATACCTACTACGACAAACTAATAATAAGGAGAAAAAAACAAAAACAAACATATTTAACAATGAAAAAATATCTCACTATAAATGGACAATAGATATAAATAAATACAAAAAATGTCAACAAAATGTAGAATCTATACAGGTGTTTACAACATATTTACATCTACTAGTGTTTACATCTACTAGTTTTATGTAAACGATACTAAAAGTGTTTCTTTCATCATTTTTTTTCTTTCTTTTTTTTAATAGCGAAAATAAATAGAAAATTCTCTCCTTATGCTGATTATGTAACTAATAATTGTTTGAATTAAAATAATAATATAAGTATATTGTAAAATATATTAAAGTATATATATATATATATATATATATATATATATATACTTAAATACTGTTAAAGAGAATACGTCGTTATTGTAGCGTAATGAATTAATGAAAATGAAACGTATCTTATCCCTCAAGTATGAATTGCCTCAGTTTCATAGAATAAATAATAATCTGGTGCGTGCGCGCAACACACAACTTTCACTTACCAACTTACTTAGATTAGAAATTGACGTGTTTTGCTAAATATCATTTCCCAAATTCACAAATTTTTCTACATTCATATCTTATTTTTGTTAATCGTTAAAGCCGTTTTTTGAGTAAATAAAATAAAAAAATACAAATTCCGGCTTTGTTCTGCACTATTTACTTTCAAAATTGCAGGTAATTCTACTACGGATTTGTTTTGAACGCCTGGTAAATATGGGGCATCCTACTAGCAGGTGGTTTAAATCCTCGTTTTGCTTCCTATTGCATATAGAGCACTGTTCTAATGTGTTAATTATATAAGTATTATCTTTTAGGGAAAGCTTAATAATATATTTGCTGGAAAGTCTTAGCTGCGCTATTATTTTGATCATTCTGAATGGCAGATTTAAATTTAGGTAACTTTGTATTTCGTCAGTTGGGTCATAAATGTTCAAATAATAAGGATTATATTTAGAAGATTGTAGTTGCAGTTTATCTTTTTGCTCGAGATAATTTTTAAAATTATGTAGTACCGGGGATATTTTACTTTTGAATAATGTTGCATTAAATTCATTAAGTATGTGTGCTTGATTTATTTCGTTAAGCCACTGCTTGATTTGACATAACCAGTTAAATTTTATAATGTCCTTCTTTTGAGAGATTTTGTGGAGTTTTAAATAACATTCTTTGGGGAATCTGTTGTTTTTCATCAATAATAATTTATAAATCCATTTTAAACAATATTTTAACTCATAATATTTACTATTGGTTATGTTAAACTCTAATCTTATCATCCAAGCTGGTGTGGTTTTCCAAAGAGAGTTAAGATTTTTATAAAAGTTTAAGTTGGCTTTTTCTATCCTATCAGAATATCTTAACCCCCAAATTTGTACACCATAGTATAAACTGCTGGCTTCATTTAATCTAATCCTAGCTTCCCAATTTCTTATCTTAGCTTTACTGCAGATGCTTAAAACTGCTCCAGTTGATATTCTGTTTTTTGTTTCTGCCATTTGAGCTGCTTTTAGAAAAGTTCCGGAACTGGATATTGTTATACCTAAATATGTATACGATTTAACGATTTCTATTTCTGATTCGTCATACTTAATTTTTGGAAATAATTTGTTTTTACCTCGGTGGAACTGAATTATTTTTGTTTTAGTCGTATTTACTTCTAACTGATTAATATTACAGTATTCTAAAAGAATTTTTAATTTTTTTAATGAGTCCGAATATGAATCTGAGAATATGACCACATCATCTGCATACAATAATATCATAATATTACATGAATGCGAGATTTGAATCCCATCAGCTCCCTTTGATCTCATATGTTCTTCCATATCGCTTAAAAAAGCACTGAAGAAGTATGGGCTAGTAACCTCACCCTGAGGCACCCCTTTGGTGACCTTAATTTCTCTTGTAAGATTGTGGCTATGGCATTTAATCCTCATCGTCATTGAGTTATACAGATTTCTGAATAACCTTATTATTTTGGGGCTAATACCTATCTTGAATAACTTTTCCCACATGATTTCTCGATTTAACGAGTCAAAGGCCCTCTTGCAATCGATAAATATACCAAAAAGCTGTTGCTTTTTGAATCCTATTTGGTATAGGCGGGCGCAATCGACTATAGGGTGCGCTAGTAGTTTTGCAAAATGTCGGAAAGAACGGGGATAGACATAGTTGATGTGATAGAGATAATTGGTAATTTTAAAAGACCATCAATTGAAGGGCAGACTATCTTTGATGCAAACCACATAATTACATGTGGAATAATATCTAGAAGTAAAAAAACAGTTATTTTACAAGCCTTGTGCCTTCAAACTAGCAATCTTAAAGGACTGCTCCATCAAATAAAAGTGGAAATCAAATTTATTAATAAAAATAAGCAATTTTCTTGTCATTGTACGTGTTAAGCTGGTAGTTCTGGTAAATGCAAACACATCATTGTAACTTTACTCTATGTTTTTCGGTTAGTAATAACATTAATTACCTATTCATACAATCGTTGTTATGACAGCTTAGATTCTTTGTCATATTATTTATTTATTTGTCAAAACTTTCAGGCTTCGCATTGAAAACTTGGAACAATTAAACACAACGGATGTAAGACAAAAATGGGGAAAATTAAAAAAGAAAAACAAATATGACACTATGGTTCCAATGTTATTTGCATAAAACTAACATTTTGGAATAATAAAATGTCAAATACTAATATTTACCTGGATAAATATAGTCACTTTCTTTAAAATGAAAACTACATATCGTCATATATTTCAAAACAGGCTTATCTATTCTTAATTTTACAATACACTCTTTAAGAAGCTTTTTATTTTTTAGAAATAAATGAAATGACACGTCTTTTGATTTTTTAATTGAACACTGAGGGACCGAGCAATACCTATTAGACATTTTTCAAATGATTTTTTGCTCAATCGGGTTTTAATTATGGTAAAATAAATTAAAAACGCCCAAAAAACCCTATGAATCCCAGGTAATGGCCTGGCTTTTATCCCCGTTTCTCTAGTTCCTATAAAGAAGCAGCACCGTCGCTTGCGCCCGCCTATTGAACGACGGTATTTAATGTAAAAAGGTTATCCAAACATCCGCGACCCTTTCTGAAGCCTGATTGTGACTCGGGAATACAATTCGTTTCCTCATCCCACAAAATTAATCGCTCCAAGAAAATTTGAGTTAAAATTTTTAGAAAACAATTAAGTAATGAGATAAGGCGGTAATTGTCCGGTTCCGCTCTGTCCCCTTTCTTATAGATTGGTATAGTGCGACAACTTAAGTAATTTACCTGAGGGCGGAGCTTAAATAAGCCACTCCTACTTCTCCTTTGGCGCTAAATTTGAAGTGTGTCAGGTTATGCTATCAATGATGACAAACAGATAGAGAGTAGACAGAAATCAATACCAGGATACTATATTTCTTGAAATAATTATCATTGGCAATAAAAAATATTCAAAATATTATTCAAAAACATCATTTAAAAAAAATAAATATTTAAATTTTATAAATTCAAATAAAAAATTGAAATGTAAAAATACAAAACAATTTTTTTTAAAAAGATTTATTTACAATTATGCATAAATAGAATTGCTTTCAAAGTGAATAAAATTAAAAACATCAAAATTAATCAAAATATAAACACAAACTTAAAAATAATACAATTTTTCATAAAATAAAATACAAAAGTGCAATAAATCAAAAATTCAATAACATGATTTTTTTTTTCTTTCTGAAAATGTAAAACCCAAAACAGTGGAGGACAATGATATAATGATAACTAATCACATTCATGCAGTATTTACAAAAAACATGAATAAATGGTAAATCAAAGTAATAATCATGATTGTATAGGATAAAATAAGTCTGATATGAAGTAAATTAAACAAATTCCATAAACACATCTATCACATTAAATGAAATATATTTATTTTTTGTGAAAAGAAATTCAATATGACCAAATATTTCATCTTATTCAGCATCGCTGCATTGACCCGAAAAATCCTCGGATGTACAAGTGTCACCTAATGAAACAATAATTTCTTCAATGGCAACATCAATGACACCATCCTTTAACCAATAATCTTCTTCAATTTTCTTTACACGCTCACAGCATGCTTTCCATTTTTCCTTGGTGTATTTACTGAACATTAATTCCAGGTATTCTCTTTTTTCATTTAATGCAGTCGATAGGCACCCTTGTGCTACCCTATTTTTTATATCACACTAATTCAATGGGGTTTAACTCTGGATGGTATGGTGGCAAATATAATAGATTATGATCATTATCTTACAACATTTCCTCCACAACAAATTTCTTTTCAATATTTAATCTCTTGCAGATTTCTAATAATTCAGGCTTTTTCATTTCAATACTGTATGATATTTGGTTGACCTTAAGCCACTCTACAATGTCTTTCTTAAACATCCAAAATTTGTTTTTTTTGTTAACTTGCATGCAATGGTATGCAGCATTATCCATAACCACCACACTATTTTCTGGCATGTTTGGTACTAGCATTTCCCTCATCTTTGCGCTTTTCACTTTTCCTCTTTTTGTTGGTGTGGAAAAATTTAATTTTCCATCTGTCTTTAACATTTGCTGACCTTCTTTCACTATTTTAATCACAGTAGGTTTCGAAAACTGCGATATTTCACATAATACATCAAAAATAATGTAACCAAGTCTATGCATCTCCTTGTTTTTTTAGGTAGTCATGAAAACGGAAAACCGTTTCTCTAGTCTGCCTTCTGATCACTTTAGTAGATTTTCCCGTCTCTTTCTTCTTGGGAGTCTCGTAACATAATGAAGGTGTTGACATTTTAGCGGTTAGATCACAATCAAACTAACAAAAACAAAGTATACCAAAAACTAACAACGAAGTAAGGTACCCTAACTGTTATAGTGCCTTTCTATTGGCCACTAAAATGACGTCACAGTTCGCGCATGCGATTCCCAGGTAAATTACTTGAGGAGTCGAGCTATACGTTTAGTATATTAGACCAGCTCTTCGGGATTATCTCGGTGTCTAAGATTCTATTGTAAAGCGTCAATAAATATAGTTTCCAGTTCTGTGGTAAATTTATATAAAATTCATCCGAAATGTTATCCATTCCTGGGGTTTTATTAAGTTTGCATTTATCTAGAGACATTTGTAATTCTTCCATTGATATCGGTGAATCTAGTAAAGGATGTAAAACTCCAAAATAAGTGTATTGTTTAAATTCACATGTAGGGAAATTAAATTCACAGTAGGATTCCCAGGCTTCTATTGTTATGGGATTGGTTGGATTGGATGTATTACGAAAGCTATTTATTGTTTGCCAGAATTGTTTACTGTTGGTAGTGTTACTTATTGCATTGATTACATTTAATTCATAGGAATTTTTTTTATATTTTAGAAAAATTTTGAACAATTTTTTGGAGGTCAAAAGAACTGTTCTTAATTCTTCATTATAATTATTCTTTTTCCAATTTTTATAATTACTCTTAACCCATTGTTTTGCGATATAGCATTCATGATCGAACCAATTTTTGTTTCTTTTAAGGCTATTGCTTGTAACATTTTTTTTTCGACGGATTAGGCCAAGCTGGCTCGCGGTCTGCTGTATTGCATAAATATATAAATTATTGTATAAATAATCAGTATCAGAATTGTAATCAAGGATATTCAAACCTACCATGGGGGAATGCTTTAATAGATTTATATATTCATCTTTTTTCTTACTATCCCGTTTCATTACAGTATATGGTTTGTCTGTTATTGGAAATTTTGGTTTAAATGTGTACGACATTGGGTATTTAAGTGTTATCTTTAAAGCTAAGCTATCAGAGTTTGATAGTTTATTTACTATGCTAAAATCCGCAACATTATGAGCCTGTTCTAGATTACACCAAGCAGTATCAACTACACTTTGACCCCGTGCTTGAATACAAGTAAAGTGCTCTTGCCTGTCTCCTCGGGTCCTACCATTTAATAATACAAAGGACCTATTTTCCATCATTTCAATAATGGCTTTACCTTTCTTGTTTTCAACTTTGTCAAAGCTATGTCTTTCACTAAATAGATCAGTTTCTGACAACATATAGGGATCTAACTGATTTAATTCCGCTAATCTACAATTCAGGTCCCCTACGACTAAAATTAAATCATTATTATATTTTTCTTTTGTTTTAGTTAAGTGCTTGTCTAATGATTCAGTAATCAGATGAATTGTTAAACTAGGTTTAAGATAAGTGTGTACAATTATGAATGATTTTTTGGTTTGAATTATTGTTACCCTTGTAAATATATACATTTCTGTTATGGTTAAGGTTTTTAAGCTATATACATATACCGTGTTATGGTAGAATAAGCCGATACCTCCGCCCCTCTTCCATATTTTGATGTTTTCTGAGCTGGTGATGATACACAGGAGAATCCCTCCAGGCATCTTGGGTTGGCTCCAATTTCCTTCGTTAGCCAGGTTTCGGCGAGGCATACAATTTCAGTCTTTTTAAATTTTTCATTGTAATCAGCAATGTTTTTATATCCGTTAATATTCCAATAAATTATTGTAGGTGTAGTATGATTCAATTGCTATATTGGTTTATTGTTTTGACTTGATACATTTGGTTCGGAACCAGATCGGGGCCTGAATGAGTATTTCTCGAGTCTTGTGGCGATTTTATTTTGAAATTCTTCTGATCCCCTGGGTTTCCTTTTAATCAATGCCGGGTCATAGTCTGGGAGGAATGATTTAATTTCGTCTAACGTGTAAAGAGTTTTTTCTAACATAATTTTTCTATTTCTTATTTTTGGAGATTTGTTATTTTTATCTTATTTTTATTTATTTCTATTATTTATTTATTTCTATTTATATCTTACTTATATTTTATCTTATATTTTTTTTATGTTATCTTATTTTTTGAAATTTGTTCATTTTACGAAGTTCGACTAAATATGGAAATGCTTCTTTATAAAAATCTCTATCTTCTTTGAGCCTATCGTGGGTTAAGATGTATCCCATATCCTTCAAAGCGTCTCTAGAGTCCATAATTTCATGTTTTTTCAGATTGGAAGAAAATTTTAATATGATGGGTCTCTTGTTTCCTTCTAGCTATCCTGAAGCAATCATTGATATCTGTTTTATTTATTGATTTTCCGATTCTCTGGAATATTGCTTGAATATTTTCAAATGTGTCTAGTTTATTCCTCTCATTTATTTCTGGAATTTTGAAAAGTACGGCATTATTTTCAATATCTTGATACTTCAGGCGTTTTATTTCTTGATTTTGGGTCTCGATTATTTTTTCTAGCTGTAAGCATCTTGTTTTTGTTTCTTTGGTTTCACTAATACAGAGTTCTAAAGATTTCACTATTGTGGCTATATTCGTGTTTAAGGCTGTTATTTGAGTACTGTTGTTCAATACAGCTTCCTTCAGCTGCGAAATTTCAGTGAGGATTTTACCTAAATTTTCATTGATAATTTCCATGTTTCAGCTTTCTAAAATCAACTAAAAAACAAAAAATTCAACTAAGAAACAGAATTTATTTGATTCCAGAGGGCTTGGTGATTACCTTGAACTTGATTTACAAGAAGATATTAATAATTACTCACGTACAAGCTTCGTAATTAAGGAAAACCAATCACAGACACTAAAACTACACCTTTGATATTTTTCACTATATTATCTTAACTTCTAAATAAAGAATATCGACTGTGAGCGAGAGAGATGTACGAGAGATGCTTCCTCAATGGCGGACAGTGACCAACTCCAGAAGACTCCATTACATCTGGCAGCACAGGAAGGACACCTTGCAGTAGTGGCTGCTCTACTTGATGCAGGGGCAGTTGTGGATGTGAAAGATAAATTAGAATATACTGCATTACATTGGCAGCTTGTAAAGGACACCTTGCAGTAGTGGCTGAGCTGCTGGTCCGCGGGGCTGACCTGGAAATTAGAGCAGCTAAGGGGAGTACACCGCTGATAATAGCATCTAGTTGGGACCACTTGGATGTGGTGCAGCTGCTCGTGGACCGCGGGGCTGATCTCACTGCAAAGGCTTATGATGGACACACTGCCTTATCCTGGGCTGTTGAGAAAAAATTCACAGCAATAGCAGACTACCTCAGGTCCAAGGGCGGCAGAACTTGAGGGTGCAGTCTTATCTAGTTAAAATTGTAATATCAAATGAGTTTCCTTATTGTTAACATGTTTTTGTATATGTTACTCAATGTTATGTAGCTTTTATTATTAAAATTGAAATCATTTGTTTTATTGTTTTTATAACATAAGCCATTCTTTTTGGTCTTTTATTATTCTAAATTTATATTACAGTGAAAAATTCATTCTTCCTTTTTGATATATATATTTTTTAATACATTAAAACATCACAACGTTTCGAGGCTCATTGCCTCATCTTCAGGTGTACAAAATATATGTTATAACTATATAATATATCGATTCCTTAAAATCTCGTCAAAATAATTAATAATGTCAAATTGCACTTCTTACTTTGGCCACCTCACTGTTACTGTCGAAACGCGATTTTAAGGAATCGATAGATTTATTTATTTTTTTTTATTTATTGTAATTTGTTTTTGGGGAGAATCCCATACAAATAGAGTTGGTCACTACTAATACCATACTAATAGTAAGAAAAAAAAAATATTCATACACTACATACCTACTACGACAAACTAATAATAAGGAGAAAAAAAAAACAAACATATTTAACAATGAAAAAATATCTCACTATAAATGGACAATAGATACAAATAAATACAAAAAATGTCAACAAAATTTAGAATCTATACAGGTGTTTACAACATATTTACATCTACTAGTGTACAAAATATATGTTATAACTATACAATATATCGATTCCTTAAAATCTCGTCAAAATAATTAATAATGTCAAATTGCACTTCTTACTTTGGCCACCTCACTGTTACTATCGTAACGAGATTTTAAGGGATCTATATATTGTATAGTTATAACATATTTTGTACACCTGAAGATGAGACAATGAGCCTCGAAACGTTGTGATGTTTTAATGTATTAAAAAATATATATATCAAAAAGGAAGAATGAATTTTTCACTGTAATATAAATTTAGAATAATAAAAGACCAAAAGGAATTTAAAAAAGTCTTCCAGTGTAGTATAAACTATCAATAATTAAGCCATTCTGTTTTTATATATTAATTACCGTTGAAGGATATTTTTAATTGATCAAGTATAAAAGTATAAGCAAAGTTTTTTAAATGTCCTAACAAAATTAATATTCTAAAAAACCAAGTAAAAGTAGGGTTTTGGTATATTTACTTGGAGTGTAAGGCAAAACATCAAGAAAGAAAAATATATTTTCAATGAAAAGAATATGTTTAAATTGAAACTACCTACCAGACCAAGAACATATTAATTGTTAAAGTATTATCTATTTGGTAAAATAAAGTCATGGAAACATTTTCTCATGTATTCTTTCAATCCAGGTACACCCTTCAAAGTCCATCAGAATGAACACATGGATTCTTAATATTGATATATTACTTTCACTAATGTATATATATATATATATATATATATATATATATATATATAATATACTGTATGGTAAAGTATAAATTCCAAATATTTCAACGGAAATACATTATGGTCTTCTGAGTCCAAATAACCAAGTCCTGCTAAATGCTCTTAGTGTATATAATAGACTAGCTCAGAAAAGATTTGTCCTACAAAACTGGAATTGGATAATTGAGGTAGGTATGTGCCCCTACTGCGATAGCAAAGATTTAATCGAAATGGAGCTAATTTAATCCCAATACTTTTTTCTCCTTGCTATTTCTCAAAAATGGTGGCTAATGGTTTCATTCAAATTGTCACGATGAATCAGAATGGAGTATTCTTTAATATTAGATAGGTTTTATTGTCATAGAAACTTATCTGATAGGGAGAAAATCTACAAATAAATGAAACAAACATTTCAATAATATGAGTAGTATACATGTATAGTTTAAGAAATAGCAATGTTTAGTTTATAAAGTGGTCTAAGGTCACTGGAATGAAATATTGAGTTAGCAAAAAAATAACTTTTATTTTCACATTATTAAATGGAAATTACTCGTTTCCCTGAAAATTAGTAGCAGATGCCCTAAAACTAAATCAAATCTAGAATTACAATTTTTTTAAAAACACACTTTACCTGTAATTTTAAAATGTTCATAGATTTGTTTACCTCCGGGTAACTTATATGAATAAGTAATGATAAGATATTTGTTATCCCTCATTCGAATAAGGATTTTTTTTTTTTTTTTTTTCTGTCAGTGAATCACATTACTGAATTAGAGATTTTAGGGAATGAAATATACCTTTATAATCGATTTCAGGGAATGAAATATACCTTTATAATCATTCTCGAAGGGCACTTCACCCTCCCCCCCATTCCTTGAAAAGGGAACAAATATTTTAGAAAACTATAACCACCTAAAAAAGTCTTCTCTTTTGTAATAATCTGTATCATTGATCCTATAATGGATTGTATTCAACCATTTAATTGCGATTTTAACCTTTTTATGTCTAATGGAGATTCCAGAGCAGGGGCCCGCACATCAACAGGCTCAAATAAACTATAACTATCTAACTGATGACATCTATTACTAAATAATTAGTTTATACAAATAATGAATGAATAATATTTATTGTTACTATAGGTACAAATATAAAATATATATATATATGACAATGGTAAAATCCGTGGTTGTGGACTTCAATATACTAATTAATAAATACTTAAAACTTATGAAATGACCACTTTTTCTATTTTTGAATGATTTTTCAAAAAATGTTTAAACTTTGTAACTTTCCGGTTTATTAAATTAGTAACATTATCAGAAATTACTTTTATTTCAATCGAAACTTTTTTTTTTATAGAAGATTCCTAAAATTTGTTTTATGATTATTTTTCCAAATATATTCTGCAGTGGGTATCAGCAATCACCATCTCCAGCTCAGCCAGCTTAGTGACCCTGATTTGTAATGTTTGTCCGATTTACAAAACATTTTCATATTATTTATATCTTTATTTTAAATTACCTCTGTGAGAGTTAACTCTGGCAGACGGCATTTGCCATTGGCATACATATATATTTGATATTTTTAATTGTAATATATAATGTAATAATTATTATTCATTCATTGAAATAAACTACATCATATGCTACCAGAACATAGAATGAAAAATAACCATGCCTTTCATTTTGAGAACAATTTTTTTTTTAAAAATAGATGCATAACACTTAAATAACCACTATGCTCACATAATTTAAAAAATATATAGAAACAATTATAACATTTAAGAAAATAGACTATAAGCGTAACAAATAAACATAAGGGAGAGCAAGGAATGAATAGGATAATTAAGAATGGGAATACAAAGTTCAGTGACTCTGGAGAGTAGTATGACAATGAAATAAATCTAGCACCCTCCCAAATGCAGGGGCAGTTTAAGCATGGAATTCGGGGGGGGGGGGGGGGTCAAGACTATATCTTATAATTACATGGCTGACAGCACCATTTTTGTATGAGATTATTACCTTGTATTAAGAAGGGCTTCGATCTAAACAACCTAAAGTGTTTTGTTTAGCTTATAGTAACTACCTTATTGCATTATTCGCTTGAAAATACAAAAAAATTGAAAAGACATAATTTACAAGTAGCAGTTTAGATGCATAAAATTTAGCTACATTTACTCTATTAGTATTGATCGAATATGAATAATTAGGAACTAAGCTGACATTGTCATGCTTAAGCTATATAAATTAAGGTTGCTGAGAGTCCCCCCACCTCAAAAAAGCACATCATCCTAAAATCTTCTGTTTTTTGTTGTTTTTCTATTTAAAACTACAAAGTTTTATTGATTTCTTATTAAAACAAATCGCAATATGTTAAATGATTGATCAGAATCATATGTATCATTATAAGTCATTGGCAATGTCCAAGGGCGTCACCGTCGGAGGGGGGACGGCGCCCCCCCCCCCCTCAATGTAAAAAATTAAAGAAAATACGAATTTATCCGAGTGTAGCCAATCAAATTTGAAACAATACAAAATTTAAAATATTAGTTAACTACCGCATATTTTATTGACTGATTAAACCCAATTTCTCCATCTGAACAGTAGCAGAGAGATGAGGCCACTCATAAAGTATTACTATTTCTATATAAAATGAGCTGTATTCAGTCATTTTTCAAGTCCATTATTTGAAAATTAATTATATTTAAACATTTACAGTAATTTACAACGTCAATATGTACTAATATGTATTTTAAATTAGGGCCTATATTAGTCATGAAATATAAGAGAAAAAAATGTGCGCCCCTTCCCTCAGAAAATTTCTGGATCCGCTACTGCATCTGAAACTTTATTTTTCCAAATTGGCGCCGCATCGCATTTTTATAAGCATCGTCAGGCGTATTGTATATTTGATGAATAATATAATTTTCATTTCAGCATGAACTGTTTTATGATCAATTCTGTAGCAAAGTTGAATCTCCGGAATTGGTCTCCATTTCTTTTTCAAACCAAGCGGCTTGATCCTACTTTCCATCAACTCGTTGAATCTTATTGGAGTTGATCGAATGCAATGAAATTAGTATGATCAGGATAAAAATTTCGGCCTACATCCTTCAATATGAAGCCTTGTCAACTGCCTGTATTCTGACTGAGACATAAATTGAAAAGTTTTCAGTGACTACAAATACCTTTAAATACATCGTTAGAGGATGAATTATAAATGTTCCAACCATATTGTTTTTAGGCTTTATCATTTCAACTCTATTTTCAAATTTCAGACTCTAAATTGTCTACCAACCCTATCTAGGAGAATATTGAGCCCCCCCCCCCCGCAATAATTTGGTGCTGGTGACGCCCATGACAATGTCAACTTAAGGCATCCAAAAAACTCTTCAGAAAAAACATGATAAACGCAAAAGAAAGCTGCACCCGCCAAAAAGAAAAAACAAAACATGAAATTTAATCTAAATATTATATAATTTTAATTTTAAATTCTTAAGTTTTGAACTAATTTTATTAAGAACAGTTAATCAATGCACTACGCATGATAACTACGCCTGATAACTACTATCAGGCTCAGTCCGGATTTTCTCCTGCCATTTGTATATCCGAATTCAACTTGGTAGTTTCTCCTCAACCTTAACAAAAAGCTTTGTAAACATGGGCGTCCGCAGGAGGGTAGCTGCCTCCTCCCATTGAGGCTATGAGAAACAAAAAATACAATTCAAATACACTCATATTCATTTACTATGTATATTAAGCATTAATAAATAAATATTTCAATTTTCAAATCTCAATAAGTTTTAATTGAAAAGTTAATTGACCTTTATATAGTCTAAATACCTGACCCCAACCCGGGGTCGTAAGAATTTTATCAGCCTGCCCACCTAATATACCAACAAAATAATCGATCATTCATTGGGATGGGGGTCACGATCTTGCGCTCTTATAATCGCATAGGCTCATCCAGCTGGTTGTAAACGGGAGGGACTGCAATCCCAAATTTGGGGGGGGAGTATGCAGCCCCGCAGCCCTTCCCCTGGATATGTCAATCAGCTTTTTTATCTTTATATTTCTTTTCTACAAGTGAAATCCTGCATATTATTTGTTCTTTACCTTACTTCCTTACTTGAAGTAAAGTTAAATTCTTTCTTTATATGACAAAATAAATTTCCATTGGGGGGACTGCAGCCCCCAAAGCCCTTTCCCTTGATCCGCCAATGTATATGCGATTATCACCTTTTATTGATAAGGACTGCGATTTAAACAAACAAAAGTGTTATGTTCATGGCTTCATAACTACCAAATTGCAGTAATCGTTTAGAAATACAAAAATTGAAATCGTCAAAATATTTGAGGGGGGTCATTCTAACTTGGAAAGGGTTTCATTTGATTTGTGAAAGGTTACAGGTGACTTGGAAACGGTTCCAAAAGGCTTGAAAATGCTATATTAAGTATCATATAAACATATATTTAACTTTTGGGTTGGGTGGCCGAGTGGGTGAACGCGGTAGGAAATAGCCGTTGCCCCTGACAACGTATGACTGGAAACCCAAAGATCAAAAACCCAGATCCAGGGTACATTTATTAATACTCTTCCCACCCCCTCCCCTGGCCCGTATAGCATAGAAGGCGAGGAAGGGGAGCAACAATAAAAAGGAAATAAATAAAAGAATAATTTTGAAATATCAATAAGCTTTATTTGAAAACTTAATCGAGACTTGCACAGTCAGAATACCTTGACACTCTCCTCCGGAAGAAAGAATTTAATCAGCCTGTCCCCACTAGGCAAAAATTTTACCAGCCTGACCCCCCCCCCTTCATGAAATCTTGCTGATGCCCTTGCAGTGAAGTAACAATAACATACACGATCATTTCAATAAAACTGGAAAATATTACATTATTCGTCATGCAAGCGGCTATTACTAGGAACCCCCTAACATCCTCCTCACTGGAAACTTAAAATATATAATATTTTCGAATTTGACGTCCTTGATAAAATAAAAATTCTCTCCTAATTTAATAAAACTGGAAAAGATTAAATCATTCGTTATGTAAGCTCTCCACTTCCCTAGTCGTAGTAATGTCTATAATTAAAATCGTTATAGGCGGGCGCAAGCGACGGTGCTGCTTCTTTACAGGAACTAGAGAAACGGGGATAAAAGCCGGGCCATTACCTGGGATTCATTGGGTTTTTTGGCGTTTTTAATTTATTTTTCCATAATTAAAACCCGATTGAGCAAAAAATCATTTGAAAAATGTCTAACAGGTATTGCTCGGTCCCTCAGTGTTCAATTAAAAAATCAAAAGACGTGTCATTCCATTTATTTCCAAAAAATAAAAAGCTTCTTAAAGAGGGTATTGTAAAATTAAGAATAGATAAGCCTGTTTCGAAACATATGACGATATGTAGTCTTCATTTTAAAGAAAGTGACTATATTTATCCAGGTAAATATTAGTATTTTACATTTTATTATTCCAAAATGTTGGTTTTATGCAAATAACATTGGGATCATAGTGTCATATTTGTTTTTCTTTTTTAATTTTCCCCATTTTTGTCTTACATCCGTTGTGCTTGATTCTTCCAAGTTTTCATTGCGAAGCCTGAAAGTTTTGACAAATAAATAAATAATATGACAAAGAATCTAAGCTGTCATAACAATGATTGTATGAATAGGTAATTAATGTTATTACTAACCGAAAAACGTAGAGTAAAGTTACAATGATGGGTTTGCATTTACCAGAACTACCAGCTTTACACGTACAATGACAAGAAAATTGCTTATTATTATTAATAAATTTGATTTCCACTTTTATTTGATGGGGCAGTCCTTTAAGATTGCTAGTTTGAAGGCACAAGGCTTGTAAAATAATTGTTTTTTTACTTTTAGATATTATTCCTCATGTAATTATGTGGTTTGCATCAAGGATATCCTGCCCTTCAATTAATGGTCTTTTAAAATTACCAATTATCTCTATCACATCAACTATGTCTATCCCCGTTCTTTCCGACATTTTGCAAAACTACTAGCGCACCCTATAGTCGATTGCGCCCGCCTATTTCGTTTTATCTGATATATCGATATTTTGATATATCGCAAGTTTTAAGACACCGCTTCATTTTGTTTTCCTCGTTCAACCGGTGAGCCAAGTGCGTTTATTCTATATTTATTAAACTTACTAGCTTTAGTCTGTTGCCTATTGTTAGCATCTATAGTGTGATTGATATTGTCATATTCACCTCATTTGGTTAGTGAAAAAGTTAGTGAATTGATTATCTATACAATAACTCGAAGAGTTTAGTGTTTTGTATAGAATGTTCCTAAAATCGTATACTTTTGGGAAATTTAAGCTTGAAATAAATATTTAAATACCAATAGGAATAAAAAATATATTCATTATATAAATGTTATTTGGAATTCTGTGCACATGGCTTGCAGATTCAGGGCTTAGTATGTACAGATTGCTCAGAGTAACCTCAAGCTTTCCATACTTAATGTAACATTTGCTTATTTTTATAATGGCAGTATCTATCGAAGCTAAATTTAATATTTTAATGTGTGTATTATAATTTCATATAGGAAACAGTAATCTTACCTTTTTATAAAAAATACTTGGATACATGGAATGACCTTACCTTGCAAAGTAGTGGATGAATGACTTGAAGTTTTTACACAATGTTGCATATTAATAGTGTTAGTATCTACTTTTTATGTTAATATCCACTGGTTCAAACCATGTATGGTAGGGACATTTTTATTTTTACAGTAACTTGTTCATTATTTTTTATCAAAGATGATTGTTTTCTCTTTTTGTTTCAAAATAATTGAAGAAATCACAGAAATAGTGCAATTGATATGAGATTTAGAACCTTTTTTTTATTTTTTATTGAATCCTGTTTTTTCTCCCATAATCTTGTATATTATTTATCTGGTGTGGTGCTTGCATTACTCAACTTTCACTCGCCACCATCCTTTCTTTAACTAAAAATAGGCACCATTTTCTTTTTATATGGCATACTTAAGTGCTACTGGGAAGGGGACACAACTGTTTCCGTAATGACCATTGTTTATGTTAATTGTACTTTGAAGTGGGTACTGCCATTAGTACTGTAATATAATGGTGTACCCCACTTTCTCATTGAACACCGTTCTTTCCTGGGGTTCGTTAGAATATTGTATAGAACCTTAGGAACGGATCATAGAAATATCAATCAAGGTTTAGACTACGCGATCGAGTTTTTTGACTATAGATTCATTATAACGGCTAATTATAAATTACAACTAAATTATTACTACAGCTTGAGTATTTTTCAGAAAACCAGATGGGCGTTGTATTATTCTCCGGTAGAGAAAGTAATATTCCTATATTTAAATAAATAGTTGATATTTCTATATTTAAATAATGTTCCAGAAAGCTTTTGAAACATGTTGGCAATTCTGCCACACGCGCATTGTTAAGGCGCTGTACGCCTTTAATTGTTAACAATGGGCAGTTAATAAGGGCGTACTGTGGATCCAAAATAGTTGTCAACTTTTTTTAAGTGCTTGTTGGAACAAGCCTTATATTTATTACCAACTTCCATATGTTTTTTTCTAATCGATAATCATTTTTAACAACACTTCGGCTTTCTCTGTATTTTTTTCCATTGTAAAATTAAAAATAAAAAGACTGTTAATAATTCTTTTAGTTTTAAGACAGTTGCTATTAGTACCATGGAAACTAACTGTTTTCGTTAAAAATCTTAGAAGTAGAAATTATTCTTGCTTTGTCAATATTTCGTTTCAGGAGTAGTTGTCAGTAATTTGTAGCTCGTTTCAATCATAGGAACATCTCTTTCATCCTAACTATGTGTCTGAAAAATTTCAATTGGCGAATTCACAGAACCTTTTCCATTGGGCGACCTTAAGATTCTGTTGTATTCTTTTGTTGCGTAACTGGTCCCTCCTAGTCTTACCGTCTGTTATGAACAGTCACTCTGCTCTCCAGCCTGCCTGTTTACGAGATCTCAGTGCTATACAAAAGTGTAAGCAGGTTCACTGATTTAAAAACATGGAGCTTCATGTTATTTGCTTCGCTTTGGCAGATATTAGATATTTCCCAGTCCTCTATACTACCACTGTTAAAAAGAAAATTAGGTATTAGCTATCCCATATATCTTGGGTATTTACAGAAACGAACCAAATCGGGATGTCTAGGAACCTGCTTGTAATTGTACTGAATAGTGGGAAAACATTCTTCTCTAGTTAGTGAAATTGAAACTGAGTTTAAATAATAAAGTAAATTAAAATTGAAACGGATTTTCAACTTTTTCCCAAATATTCTTATTGACAAAATGATTTGATCAAATTTTATGATTATTGTTTTAGATATTTCTCATATTTGTTACATAAATGTATAACATTATAGTTTTATAATTTCAGCCTAAATGTAATAGATCCTAGGCAATATTTTATTAAATTTTTTTTGTACAATAAAATTAAGAAGCAACATCATTTGTTGATGTAGTGGGGCTTCATTTATCACGTCTTATCGTATTTTTATGCTTTTATATTTTTGTCTTGCCATGGTCCTCTATTTCTATGGAGAATTTTTTTCGGCACTAGTTTCCCGATGTTACTTCTGGACAAACCCAACATGGCGTCGTTTATTGTGGCCCCAATCTCCACTAAAAAGGGCCTGTTTAGGGGTTTATTGATCTCTGAAGAGTGACCGAAAGTCAGGATCTTATCTATTAAAGCTAATCAAGGGACTTTTTGAACTGAAAAGGACACAATGAGTTTCTTCTTAAATCAAGGTAACGCAACTTCCCAAAACAGGCCACGCCCTTAAGTAACATTAGGAAACTTATCATTTCTTCTTAATTTTATTCATAAAAAAAAAAAAAAATTACTATGTCACTTATGAGGTATCAAATTTAGGCCAATAACAAGTTCGTGTTAACTTTTATTTTTATAGATATTATTTGAAAATCCAAACCCTATTTATTACTTTTTCTTTCAAAGCTTTGTTGTTTTGAGATCAATTTGAAATATTTATGTTGGAAATTTCAAGTTTCTTCCCTCATACTCAGCATTTAAATATATATCGATCCCTAATATTGCTTATTCTTCAAATGTGTTGTGAGGAAAAAGAAAGATGGTTATTTTATATTGAGTACAACTAGATTTCCGACTTCTGGCTTATGAATTAAGGGTTCACATTCTTGTCAGCCTGATACTAAACTAGAGATTAGGTAAATTAATTTTGACCGTCACCCCAAACAGATCAAAGAGACAAAATATAAATCCATCTGTTCCAATAGAAAGGCTCAGAGCTGTGGTGCCTCTGTGTGGAATCTTATCAGCTAAGATATGTATTATTAGTTAACGTTGATTTTTAAAATATATTGTAATTGTTTTATTTAAAAATTGAAATATTTATTATGTGGTCATTTTATCATGTTTTGCATGATTTTACACAATATGATTTTTTTTATATTAAAAATACTCAGTTTTTAGAAATCCTTGAATTCTTTGTTCACTAGAAATGGCATCTGAGGCTATTCTGCAGCAGTCACCGAAACGAGTGGCTTCTTCCTGCCGCAACACCATTCTTGACAAGATCTGGGCCGGCGCTCGTTATGGTGCAAGAGCTTACATCTACCAGGGGTCTAGTGTCGCAGAAATGGTACTGAGCAGTCCACAGTTTCTCTTGCTGGCCCTCCTTCATTCACTGGTGGCAGAGGAGATCACGTCTTGCTTCTTGATAGCCGAACTGTGTCAGAACGTTCGTCAGCTGAAGTCCGATTATCTGAGAGTGTGGCTGACAGGCGAATTCCAGTTTCCTCACCAGGATATAGAGAAGGCAATGGTTCTGCTTTCTAAGCTCTTGGAGGCAGGGTTACTGAAGCTTCCTTCCCATGTGACCAGGATAATGTCCTCGCTGGCGACCAAATATGGGTCACATGTCGTCCAGCTATCAACATCCTCAGTAAGTCATTATTACACTGTTTATAATTTGATACAGGCAGTTATGTCAAGTTCCCTAAAATTTGACTTAAAGTACTTTATGAATAGATCATTATGAACATAAACCTAAAATATGGAAACAATATACAACTCACGTGTGAGCTGAGGCTAACTTAATGCTTAATTCTGGTGTGTGATTAATGATAAAACAATTTCTTAAATTTTTTTTTGTTTGTATAAATTTCTATATATAAAAAAAAAAAAGTTCACTGATAGTTTAGAAGACAACTCAAACAGAAAATAGCTCTTTTTCACTAGAAAGATTGAAAATGGTTTCCTTTCATGCACACCCCCCTCTCCTTGCCTTATCCTTTAAAAATAATATTGTACTGAGTGCAGAAATCTAATTTCCAGAAAATTAGGTTTAATCTAAGTTTTTTTTTTTCTCAATGGGTTTTGTTTAGATCTAAATTATTGAAAGTAACATCTGTTTATTTTTGTATTTTTATTTTTGACAATTTAAATGTGAATTTATCTCTCTCGAAATAATTACTGGGACTGCCTGAAGTAGATGTCTCCTCGGTTTCTTATGAGCAACTGATTTTGATTCTTACCAGGGAAAAATTAATGCTCTGAAAAAATAGGAAGTTTTGGAATTTTACCTTTATTTTGAATTGATGGATTGGAATGGTAGTAAGTTGGTTTTGTAGATTTTGGGATGGAAATCCTGTTAATATCATGTAATGTTCATTGTTTTTTTATTTTATTCTGAGGGAATCAAAATCTGATACAGCTCCTAGTAGTAACCATGAATACTACACTTTTCAGAAACCAATACTATGCATGTGATACTATTTACTTCTTGTTGTTTTTCTCAATAAAGTATCGAGTATCATAATTATTGCAAAACCTAGAAAGTCTCAGTATTTTTCTATTCAATATTGTTAACTAATTTTTTTACAGAGCCTGAAAAAAACAAAATTCCAATAATAGTTGAGTTTTTCAATAAACTTAGAAAGAGGGGTTACTCAATTCGATATGCACGTATGTGCCTTTTTTTTCTATATTTTTAATTTTTAATTTTGATGTCCTTCCTACCTTGCCTTCACCAACTTGGGTGTTAGCAAGATAAGAACGCTGGCTTGTGTTTTTATCGTGCCTAATATAATTCATTTTGATTGTTCTTCAATCTTTTCAATTTAAAATCCTCATTCTTTCTATATGAATACTGCCTTCTATCCAGCCCCGAGATGTAAAACCCCCAGTCCGGCTTCTTTCCACCCTTACTAAAACATAGGAGTGTGTATAGGATAGTGGTATAGGAATTCCTTCAAAAGAGCTATCTTGAAACTATACCCTCCAGTCCCGGAGTTAGCTTTCAACGAGGGTATGCAGGTTGATGTGGGCATTGTACTTCTGCAGCTGCTGTAGTATCAGGGGCCATCATATGCTGTCGAAGGCAGTGGATATGTCAAAGAGCAGCAACAGAACTCTAACATCTGCTCAACATCCTCGCGAACCCGATGCTGTGCGTCAGTGGTTCCCTTGTCTTTTGTAGAACCGTCTGTCAGAACCGGTTGTAGGCTTGTTAAGATGAGATTATCCTGGACCTTGCTTATCCCTACCTCCTCTCTTGTAGAGTATTCTTAGATCAGCTATCAGGAAGGATCATCCCTCGTATAAGTCATTTGTATGTCGAGGCTAGCCGACTCTTCTATGGTAGTATCCTGCCGAAGACCATCAGTGAGAGCTGCCATCGGCTGTGGTGAGGCCAGCTTACCCATAGCCACTCTATACGGGATGCCCCAGGGATTCTTTGGGCACCTTGACGATAAACTCATTACAAAACCGACGCTTCTGTGAGTGCATCTCATTATGGTAGATCCTGGTTTTGGACTTATACTCATTCCGAAGTTTATTTCGCCTCCATTCATATCTACTCTTCTGGTACGATTGCTGAGTACGACTGCTCTCTTCTTTGTGTTTAGGTGCTGCTCTCTTCTTGTGTTTAGGCCTGGCGTCCACCATGGGACAGGTTGAGCCCTTGCTTTCTGATGTTGGAGAGGCTAGCGTGACGTCAATCCAACTCTCCCCCATTCCCTCAGAGAACATAGGGATGACAGACGTTTCGTTAACTAGGACTAGCTGATGCCTCGCAATAAACTCCCTGATTTTAGCACCTCTTCTGTTCGTGCGATTGGATCCCCAGACCGCGTTCTAGGGGTTGGGGTTGGTGTCTGAACATATTTTCACATTCCTGTTTCAGGTAATGATAATCTCCTTGGCAGATATGTCATCTTCGATGTTACCACCACTAGATAGGTATACCAAAACTAGGGTGAAGGAAATACTACCCTACTTAACATGGCATGCGACACTATCTGCCATAGAATATTGCCTCAGATCCATCACGTCGAGGTTCGGGTTGTTAACCATGATGGCAGCTCCAGGCCTTCTCTCCACTGCCTAGAGCTATTACTCTCGACGTGAGACCAAATTCCGTGAACATGTTTCCATGGCAGGTTGGCTCCTGGACCGCCATGATGTCATAGTGTTGACACAGAGCGCGAAGCTTGTCTGCAACAACTCTGTGACGGCCCATGTTTAACTGGATGATGTTAATCTTATTCATGAAAAGTTGTCTTGGCACCATGTCCAGTGTATAGGGCACTCTCAGCTTCCCGCCTTGTGTTTCGTTAGTCGTGGGTGGGCTTTTTTCCCCATACAATTCATACAGTTGGTTCAGTGTTGCGGAAATGAGTTGACTCTTAGTAAGAGGTCAGAACTCACTAGCGCTGCTGACACTTAAAATTAAATCTGCCAGATTCTTGTGTTTCCAACACTACCTTACCTTTTAATTGTATCAATAATTACCAGTAATAATTATGCATTAATTATATTAATAAATAATAGCTGATAATTAATAAAAAAAATAATTTCTGAAACAAGGGATAATAAAAATAAAATAAAAATATCATTTCATTATAAACGGCAATTATTATGAATTTTATTGATATATCAATTCAAGTAAATAACGACTGACTCATAATTTATAAATTTATAACGGCTTAACTTATAATCTCATAAACTGATGAAGTTAATATCAATCAAACAATTTTATAAACTAACAATTTTAAACTATAGACTAATCAAATTTAATATTTATTATATTATATTAATATAACATTTAATTTAATGAAACACAAAACCAATCAATCAAAAAATTTTATAAAACCAACTTTAAATTCCTAAACCTTAAACTTTCAATCAATGACTGAGGTTAATCCCAAGTAAATAATTTTATTAAAATAACCTTAAAATTTTAGTATTCAAATTATCAACTAATAACTTAAATTAATTTCAATTAAGTAGTTTTATAAAACTAACATTTTTAAACGAGAGACTAATCAAATTCGATATTTATTATATTATATTAATATAATATTCAATTTAATTAAATTATAAACTAATACACATTATAAAGTGCTGATTATATTTAAACAAGAGATTAATCAAAACAAATTTTAAATGATTAACATTGGCCTATCCAACAATATATCAGTTCATAAATCAATTACCTAGGCCTTCAACACCAATTCTATAATATAACCAGTCTTTTAATAATTTAATTCAAATAATAATACCTTGATCAAGGGTTTATAGGAATGTCCGTGATGTAGATGGCGAACAACGTCGAGCCGTGATGTAAGGTTTTTGTTCATTGCCGTGTTAAGTTGAACCTCGAAGACATATTAATCTAGATATTTTTTCTTCAAATAATTAGTACAATTCAATAAGAGTTGATCCTCTTCAATCCATTTCGGTTATAATTTATGAAATAAGACAATGTATTACAGTCTTGAAACATTAGCCGGCCGGCGTGTAAACTTTCGTATGCTATCAGTACCACGAGTGGACGACAACTGACTGGGCTTTGTTTTCCACCTGATCCTCTCCAGCAAAACATATGGTATTTATTATTAGTTTGACAATACCATATGACTGGCATCAGAATGAAATAAATTAATTTAAAAATTAAATAAAACATTTTTCAGACCTACAAAATGTAACAAGCATTTGTATCATAATATTATGATGTGATACTAATATTAGTAATAAATAATAAAAATAAATACATTATTGATATGATAGATCTATTGTATTTATATAATAATAATTACATGTTATTACTAATTTTAAATATATGTAATTCTTAAGTCTTTTGTGCCAACAGTCAGCCTTTACCTGTTTCTTGGGGCATTCTTTTATTATGTGGCCACTAGCAGCACCCAAATGCAGGCTACAGCTTCCACTGTACATGTTGCTTTGGTGTGTTCATAGCCCTCACACTTGGTGTTGACAAAGAGCATCAAGGTAATTCTTGATGTCAAGGACCACCATCCTTCATTTAAACTGCCTATTTCCAGCAACTCTCCTTCCAGCAATTTGCCTCAATAAAGTGGGTACCCTCATTCGAAAAATTAAGGGGAAAAAACCTGGCAGTTGAGCATGATCACGGTCAAATCACCTCCTTGGACGACCGCTGACCAAGAAACAGTGCTCTTCCTTACATAGTACTGAACCCAAGAACCTTAATGGGTTGTAGTGGTACAGAATAATAATAATAATTTCCAGCAACTGGAACCAAACCATTGGGTGCACTCCTAGCACCCTATTCTTTGTTAACCCATTTCTAGCCACTGAGGAAAAAACTGGGTGGAGGTCATCATAGAAATCTGGCGAGTACTCCAAGCCCCTTGAGTGGGGTACTCCCCTCACTTCCATCTTTAGTTTCCTCCTGAGTGCTAACCTCGGTGCAGGCCGTTGTTACGTAACCCTTGCCACCTGATGACTTTTGTGACTTGGGAGTTGTCTTTCAACCATACTAGGACTGATCCTGCTTTGATTTTCTGAATAATGGAGGCAGTTACGCCTATATGAGCCGGGGATGGGAGTTAAACAATTATTTCCTCGGCACTCTGGAGTTAAACAATTATTTCCACGGCACTCTTTTCTGCCTCACTGATCTGGAGGTAAGTCGCCTTTGACTTGAGAGTCAGTTTTACTTGCTCTGGGATTTGACTATATCTGCCTTCGTGTTGAGACACCTTACCTCTTCTATGTTATCCTCTGTCTGGCCATCCTTCAGGCTTTGCTTGCTCGGGACAAGCTCAAATGTTTTATTTTCGGAGACTTGTGAGAGGTCATAACTTCTGGCTCTTTAGAGGGTCCAACCTTAGCCTGCATGTTTTCCTGCGTTACTCTCCCTGGAATATTTTTATTAGTGACCGACCGAAGTTTCGGTTTCGGCCGAATTTTCTGCCAAGCCGAAACTAGCTTTTGTGTCTGGTATCTCTGAGATGGAAGAAGGACTACACGATTTCACCTTGTTAGCTCAATCTCCTACATGACCTTTAACATCTTTGGATTTAATAGTGTGAAGTATCTGTTATTTTATTTATTACACTTGTTTTGTATTACGATAAAACATAGTTATTTCTCATACTTTTTTTGCCTTTAATTATCTCCTTATTAATAATGAAATTTGATTTCTAAAAAAATAAGAGTAACGCTAAATGAGAATATATATTCTAAATACTTAAACTTAAATTAGTTGTTGGAGAAACCCGACATCTCCACAGATTTAAATCAAAAGAGAAGAAAATATTTTAGTCAGTAACCTTGTTATAAAAAGGGGGGCTCAAGTTGCATCAAATGGTGTTAGTGGGTTTTGTTCTCTGTTCTTGTATAGAATGAGACTCAGATGCCAAAATCAATTTTTCGACCTTAGCAGCCCCCTCCTCCCACCGGATCCACCAATAACCCATCAATAACATTTTTATTTCGTTTTGACCCCGAAGCAGTACGTTTTCGACAAAAACTATTGTATACATTTTTAATCTAGATTATATCTGAGATAAAAAACTGACTCAGTAGACTAAATAGCTTCTGACATATATTTTATATTCCATCGGCTTTATTATGGCAAAGATTAACTACACATATTCTTTAGATATGATAATATGGTTTTTTATTATTATCAGCCTGTAATTTCATTATTATTTTAACTTTTAGGGCCGTACTAGTTAAAGGGGTGTGGTCTAATATCCCGCGGGGAATAGCCTTACCAGGAAGTAGGGGCTGAGTTCAAAAATATATCATTTTGAACCTCACAATCTGAGATCCGGAAAAATCGGCACGAGATTTTATGATTAGATTGTATATTAATATCTGACAATGACGGAGTGTACCCAGAAGAAGACTGAATCCTTTGTTAGCTGAAAGGATTATTCGTTCTGGAGTGGCACTTTTGTTATGTTATCGGGATTACTATTATATGTTTTTAATTTTGTTTCTGCTCCTATTGATGTGTATTAATGAAAAAGAAAGTCATTGCCAAATTATTGATTTTGAGAAGACAAAAATCTATTATCTAAGCTCTAAATGTCCAGTCATGAAATAATTTACGTTCTGCTAAATGATTTCATTGTTCGTTTTTTCCATCTAAGATGGCTAATTGTCTCATTTTTTCTTGAAGTTAGGATAAGTCCCTAGATGGTGGCACTTATAGGATTTGCTATTGTCTTGATACGAAAATCTTACTGGATTATCACTTATTAGGAATTATTTCCAACATTAATTTTCCAATTCCTTTTTTTTTCTTTTCGACTTTGCACTTTTCCATTTACTTGCTTCAATTGTGTGCTTTCCAGTGTTAAATGGACAGGAGCGGGGATAATGTAGATTTCAAAAAATGTAAAAATGTTGTGACTTGTGCATAAACCTCATAACAAAAGA
Organism: Aelia acuminata; assembly: GCA_911387785.2. Classification (NCBI taxonomy): domain Eukaryota; kingdom Metazoa; phylum Arthropoda; class Insecta; order Hemiptera; family Pentatomidae; genus Aelia; species Aelia acuminata. Next base: position 3,585,309 of record OU426982.1, on the reverse strand, counting down.
AAATTTAAGTTATGAAATTGCTATAGAACCTTTCGAACTTTTGTTAAGGCATAATAAGGGTTTCTATGAACACAACTTTTTTTCATTTTTCTTTCTTTGTTAATGTCAATATTAGCACTATCCTTGTAATTAATGGATTGCCGGTCAAAAAGTAGATAAATTTATCAAAAGAAAGATTTACATTTTCCTTGTTACAATGTTTATTTATTGGTATTTGAATGTAAAAAGGTAGCGTGGTAGTATATTTTACACTACTTCATTTTTATTAGCCTAGAAATTGAAAACCCTGAAATTTTGACTTGTGCAACTTTTCATTCTTGGAAACCAGTGACATTTAGAGTTGAATTAAGGAAGATTTATTCTTAAATGTTTTAATATATTGGGTCATTACAAATTATAGTTTATTTTCATCTCAATTTTGGTTTTTCGTGTCATCATCAATTCCTAAAAGCATGCTCACACTTCAGTCTATATTTTGGGAAATACCGATTTGTGAAAATTTCGAGAAATTTATCATTTGTGGGGAGTGAGAAAGAACAGGTAAAAGTAAACTTCAAACTTATATTTAAGTATAAGAGGAAGTATGTGCTAAAGATCTATTTGAAAAAAGGAAAAACGATAATTAAAAAAAAAAAAAACACAAATTCTTTTAAGTCTACAATGATTCGCTAGGTAAACAAAATAGTAAGAACCATCTCCAAATTGATGTGGGCCTGCCTTACATTGCTCTACTAAACTTCCTGTGTGGAATGTACGTTGTGTACATACTCATACTAACCCTTCATTCTTGGAAACCAGTGACATTTAGAGTTGAATTAAGGAAGATTTACTCTTAAATGTTTTAATATATTTAATATTAAAACAGCTCTTTAGCTCTAGAATCTCATCTCACCCCTAGAAACTTTATTTTATTTTTTTCCATTATTTATAGGGAATGAGGGTGTAGGGTGAGGTGTTTTGAACCTTTACATGCTTTGCGCTGGAGTTGCTACTGACTTTCTCACCTTAAAAATATATCACGCAACGTCCACCTTAATGTTTTCATGAACTGATATCATTAATGGATTAATGGCTTTACTTTATTAACAAAAGTACTTTAGGGAATGAGAAAGTATAAGAATAACTAACAAATTCCACCAAAAACAATTTTCTTCAAGGAAAATTGGTTTTCTGATAGAAAAGAAATTCAGTTAGTCTGGCAGCTATGATGTGGCTGAATTCCCTCAATTTTTGTAAAAAGTGAAACATGCCCTTTTCCTGGTTTGCACAACCTGGTTTTGGAGGCTACTTAAGAAAATTTGTATGGTCCGAGAAAAAACTGTGACAAAAATAAAACCTATTAGTTGTTTATTTACAGGATTTTATTTTCATGTTCCAGGTATTATTGAAAAGAAGGGTATCCTGAAAGCAAAAAATAAGTTTTAAAATGATAAATCCATTCAGTTAGTGTTCAATAAAAATCCGGTTATTCGAAACACTAATCTTATATCATACTTAAATTTCTCTGTATTGTGATTGCCATTAAACATTAACCATTAATCAAGAAAAAAGATTTTAAATATGTTGATTTCTCCTTAGAAACAATTAAATCAAAATTTGTCTTCTATCTTAACTAAAATAATCTTATCTGTCATAGGAAAGAGCATAGAAAATGCAGTAAAAGTGCCTACATCCTATTGCTTTAGCAATGCTTTCTGAGAGCTATCCCAAAAAAATGCATTACATTTCTCTAAGTCTACGCTACTCGGACATCTCTGTTACATATCATTAAAGTCTGATGAAGCAAGGTTTAAAATGTTCTTTATGTGTTGAATTAACGTAGGAATATCCAATCATCTAATCTTAAGAAATATTTAACACCACACTGTAATATAATGTAATAAACTTATTGATTAAACTTTTTTTAGTTACAATTTTTTTTTTTTTTTTTTTTTTTTTTTAGGAAAGACCTGATTCGAAGAATCTTCTTGAAGCAGCAGTCTTAAATAATAGTCACAAAGATATTATTGCCTTAGCCAAAGAGGGCGGTGATGTAAACGGGTCGACTCAGTCTGGAGAAAGCCTCATCCATTTGGCTGCAAGGCTTGGCAACTCTTCCTCTATTGCTGCCCTCGGTTTCTTGAAGGCGAACCTGGAAGATGTGAACTCCAATGATGTCACACCATTAGAGGAAGCTATTAGAAATAATTGTGCATCTTCTGTCAGCGCTTTGTTGTCGGCAGGAGCTAAAGTCGACAGGCGTCTGTTCCGGGGAGACACCTACCTTCATATTGCTGCTGCTGGAGGCCACAACAGAGCACTGGAGGTCTTGCTGGAAGGAGCAATGGATATCAACAGGAAGAATCATGTCAATGAAACACCACTATTTGTGGCTGTAAGAGCTGGAAATGTCCATGGTGTGAAGATGTTGCTTGAGAAAGGTGCTAATGCAGGAATAGTTCCAGAAGGTGGCAAGGGTCTTTATGAGATAGCCGTAGAGTCACAGAATCTTGAAATGTTTGAAGCACTAGTGAAAGCACACAACAACATTGAGTCCAAGGATTGTACCACAATATTGCATTTGGTAGCTCGCTTAGGAAAACCTGAAATGCTAAATATAATTAATAAAGTAATGGGGCTATCGACTGAGTTAAAGAATGAAAATGGTGAAACTCCCCTACATCTCGCATCAGCCAAGGGATCAGTTGATCTGTTGAGGGCTTTGTGTCAAGCAGGTGCTGTTGTTGACACCAAGAACGATGATGGAACTTCGGCCTTGATAATCGCAGTGAAAAACTCCAAAGAGGATACTGCGGCATGCCTGTTGCATCGTGGTGCTGATCCTAATTTGAAGGACAAAGAAGGTAGGACGGCACTCCACTACGCTGCTGAAGGAGGCTCTGCTTTAATGGTGACCGTCCTGCTGAAAGCTGGAGCCAAGATGAATGAGAGGGACAATAAAGGAAACACACCAGCCTTTGTCGCAGCTGTAAACAATAAGCCTGCTGTCCTACAACTGCTTGTGGAGACCGGGGCGGACATGGCTGTGAGCGACTGCGATGGTAATTGTTTGCTACATGTTGCTGCACTCAGAGGATGTGTTGAGGTCCTGAAAGTGCTCCTGGATGCAGGGGCAGAGGTAGATGCGAAAGGTAAAGACCAGAGGACTCCATTACATCTGGCAGCACGGGAAGGACACCTTGCAGTAGTGGCTGCCCTGCTCGATGCTGGGGCAGTTGTTGATGTGAAAGATAATAAAGGGTGGACTCCATTACATCTGGCAGTTTGGAAAGGACACCTTGCAGTGGTGGCTGAGCTGCTGGACCGCGGGGCTGACCTGGAAGCTAGGCATATTAAGGGCTGGACACCGCTGATATTAGCATCTTGTTATGGCCACTTGGATGTGGTGCAGCTGCTCGTGGACCGCGGGGCTGATTTCAATGCAAAGGCTAATGATGGACACACTGCCTTATACTGGGCTGTTAGTCAAAAACACACAGCAATAGCAGACTACCTCAGGTCCAAGGGCGGCAGAACTTGAGTTTGCATTCTTATTGAGTTTAAATTGTAATATCAAATGACTTTCCCTTATTTTTATCATGTTTTTATATATTTTAATAATGTTTATTGTTTTGTAAATTATATTTTCTCAATTGAAATCGCGTGCTTTATTTTTGTTATAACTAAATTATATTATAAGAAAGTAAATTAATAGGTGCAGCAAGATATATCATTGTTTGTGTCAACGCTAGAAAGGATATAATCCAAAAAAAGATAACCAAATAAAGGAAGTAAAAGCAGGGTTTTTGTTTACTGTCGACAAATGTAAGGTAAAACATTAATCCTCAATCATCACCGTGATGCTGTTCTCTTTTCCTTACAAGGCTAACATGGCCTGTCAATTACACCCCACAGCTTTAGGTCATACAAAAATCTAAAAGCAAGTCTTTTAAAAACATCTTATATTAAAATTATTAACTTATTTCTAATTTTTTGTAATTATGAAGTAAACACTAAATACATTCTATTAATTCTAGTCATTTCATATTTTAAGTTCACTATCATCAATTAATCGAAATCGTTGAAGAAAATACAGTTAATTTCTATAACATTGTAACATTTACGTGGATTAAACAATTTTTATTAAAAGAAAAATAGCAATTTTCAGTGCTACACAAATTATGAAAACATAAATATTAGACAGGCTACAAAAACTATCACTTTGTAATACAGAAATAATCATATGACTTGTGCTTCAGAACAGGACTAGATCTCCAGTCCATCACTCATATCTAGTCGTAAAGAGAACAGTGTAGAATCTTCTGGGCCAGTGTAGTGGATGGTGCTTGAACATCGTAGTCACAAACATGTGCTATTAAAAGTTTGATCCAACAGTTGCTTTGTTCCAATAATACGAAACCAAATGTTTTTATTGTTTTTGTTTAACGGTCGAGGAAATGGACATTCTGTAGGTATGATAATACGTAGCAGCATATATCTCCGCATAAGTTTGAACTAAAGTCTTTTTGTTTCTTATATATATATTAATAAAGATTAAATATAAGTATTAAATAGTACCTCCTGTCTATATTTATTCACAGGGTAAACTAGGGATTATTTGTATATTTTTAGTTTCTTGATAAATAAATAAATATAATATAGTAATTAATATTAGGATCGAAAAAGGATTTAAACTCTTAAAGGATTATTATTCAAAGTTAAAACATAGTTAAGGCTTCAAAATTGCAATTAATTTAGAAATAAAATACAGTTATATATTTGAGTTTATACTTTTCCACAGGACTGTACGTCTAACATTAAACAACAAAATAAAATGCAACTTGTCAAATTCTGTTCCAGAGAGGTTTCAGTTATAAAATTCTAGATTTTGGAATTATTTATGCAAACGAAGAACTCCCATCACGTCTTTGATGATTGATCATGATGAGGTTTATTTAATTCTAGCTTTAAACTCTCGCTCGCTGATCAGAGATAAATAAACCGTTGGGAACGAGCCTTTGAGTGGTCCAAACAGGTTTAAATCAGATGAGGCGAGGTCGGGACTGTAGGCAGGATGAGGTAAGACCTCCCAACCCAATTCTTGAAGCTTATCACGGGTTAGCTGGGCTGTATGAGGGCGGGCGTTATTGTGCTGAGGAATGACTCCTTTTGACAAGAGTCCACGGCGTTTGCTCCTGATAGCTGGTCCAACTTTGTGTTCTAGCATCTCACAGTAGTATTGGCTATTGATAGTTCGCTGATCTTCAAGGAAATCGCAATAGACTGGACCCTGTGAGTCCCAAAAGATGGTCAGCATCACTTTACTGGCGGAATGTTGAACCTTGCATTTTTTGCGAACTGGAGAGCTAGTGTGTATCCACTCCATACTCTGCATTTTTGTCTCAGGGTCGTAGTGATGGATCCAGACCTCATCACTGGTCACTATTCTTTCAAAAAATCTAATGACTGAGGGCTGCTCTTCTAAGATGCATGGTGGATTTGCCATGGTGAATTGTTTGTTGACATAAAATGATGAAACAGCTGATCAAAGCATATCCCAAGGTTGCCAACTAACACCCCTGAAAAGATTGCACACATTCATTGAATAGTTTTAAAATTATAGAATTTGTCTCTTTACTTATTGTAACCCTCGTACCTTATTGCAACCCAGGGGAATGACCCTCGTACATATTGGGATTTAGAGCCTTAGAGGAAAACTTCATTAAAACGAATAAAGATAAACGATGAAGAAAACCTGTAGTGTTAAAAAAAAAAATACAATGAATGGCTTTAATACTTGTGATGCGGCTAAGAGGGAAGCAGGGAAATCTCCTGTAGTCTTTCTTTTCCCTCTACACTTGAAGAAACATACGTTGTTTAGGATTCTCCAGCCTGTTATAAATGGTGTATGACTGTGTACAAGATTTTATTTTTATATATATTTTTTTAATCGTATTTTTCCTAATGTTTTTATTTTGTTCATTTTTACTTTCACTTACCTATATATGAAATATGTAGTAAGGAAATTATTGCGATCGTGAAAAATTTCGACTTCCGGTTTTCAACGGAAATACACGTTTTGGGGTCCCCAGAGTCCAATTAACCAAGTCCCGCGAAATGGTGTATGTGTGTGTGTGTGTGAACAGACTAGCTCAAAAACTATATGCCGTAAAAAACTGAAATGGGGTATTTAGTGTATGTATATGCCCGCGATGTGACAGCAAAAATTTCATCAAAATTGGTCTAACGGAGGGGGCACTTTACCTAATAACTGTTGTCTCATTATCACGTGTTTTTTTATTTATTCAAAAACGGCCTTAACGATTTTGACCAAACTCGGTATTTAGTGTACGTATATGCCCGCGATGTGGCAGTCAAAATTGATCAATTGGAGGGGGCACTATACTTAATAAATTTTGTCCCCTTTTCACGTGTTTTTTTTTTTTTTACTCAAAAACGGCTTTAACGATTTTGATCAAACTTGGTATTTGATGTATATATATGTGACAGCCAAAATTTTATTAACAGTATTATGAAAATAAAAACTTTTATTTATTAATAAAAAGATCAATTTTACTTAAGAGAGTAAATACGTGATGCTCAAATTTTTGAAGCATCGCAGGTGTGTAAAAATATGGTATAAGATAATAGTCTATCATATAGGTATATTTTAGTCTAGAAACATTTATACCATAATAAATTTTTGAAAACAATATAAAGCGATTTTAGAGGAACAGTAATCCTTCTTGATTTCCAGAAAGGCATGAGAGACGTAAATACTCGTACACCTATCGATTCACCTTCACGATGTATTTGCAAAAAGCAACTCGTAGTAAAAAACAAGAAAGCAGTCAAATAAACTCGACTGTTGATGAAATTAGTCCCTTCATATATAAATTAGCAATAATGAATCGAAAAGTACTGATAACTTCCAAATTTTGCTATACAGATACTCTATAACTTATGGAGATACAAATATAAGTATATACTTAAATGTGGAAAAATGTGTGAAGTTGAGGATTGGCGTTTACATATTATCGAAACTCGCCGATTTCTAATCTAAGTTCGTAAGTGAAAGTTGTGTGTTGCGCGCATCGCACCAGATTTTTTGTTGTTGAGAACGGGCCTTACGCTTGGTATTTGCTAATACCAAACATAGGTACCAGGCCGCAATAAACAATTTGTTTATACCTGCTATAAACAATTTTTCTTGTACCAATTAATAATGAAATTACTGGTGGCCGCAACAGTTACCATTGTGTATATTTATCAAGATTAAAAGACTTCAGCATGCAGTTTGTTAACAGAGGTCAATTAGTGGTTAGCTCAGTTTAGTTAGTTTAGTTCTGTGAATAAATCAGTTAATTTATGTTTTAAATATTTTATTTAATATCTTTAATTACAAATAAAATATCTTAAATTAATTTATAGTGATTAGTTAGAAAAAAGACATTTAAAGCAAATTTTGTAAACAGTCGATAGAGGCTTGCAAAAATTATTGCTTACATTTAAGTTATTGTTTACAAATTTCACTGAATATAATCGTATGAATGTTGCACCAGGTTAACTTGTAGAAACTAAATATTATGTCCAGGACACACCCATATATAGCGAAAAAAAAAAAAAAAAAAACCAAGTAGGGGAGAAAAAAATAAATAATTTGATTATTTTCACGAATCGAAGGAATATCGATCCTAGAATCTGACTTGGAGAAAAGAAACAAATTAATTCAAATATTTAAGAAAGAAATTGAATTGTGGCATTCATTTGGTCTTTGGAGTTAACTATGTAACATTACCAGACCCTCAATTTTTATACATTAAAAATATAAAAAATATGAAGCATAAATTCTAAAAATATGCTATTAAACAATTTTAATATTCTAAGATACTAAATTGTATAAAATATTTCACAGGAAAGAAAGTGAGGTAGAAAATTTATAAATAAAACCAAAAGGATTTTAAACTTTTTTTGAATCTTAATCAAACATATATTTCTGATAATAACATTTAATTCATTTAAAACTAAAATATAAAAAGAATTCAAACTTACTAGTTATCAAGAAAAATAGAAGAATAACATTATTAAAGATTAACAATCAATAAAAATATATAACAGGTGAATTAATCAATAAAATTATCTGAATTAAAATTAATTATTAAATGCATTTCTAAATTAATTTCTGTAGATCCTAACCTTCTAATGTTTAAAATATTTTTATAATTTGAAAATCATCATTTGTTATCAACTAATGTGATTGGAACATATTTATAAGCGCCTAAAATTATTGTTAATTATCCCCTTTTAAAATATTATTTATATTTTCCAGGATATTAAACCCTGTATTTTTCATAAAAACTTCTTTTAATTTTCCTTTAATTTCCTGTGAGGAAGAAAGTTTAGTGTTCCCTCTAAAACCTAAGAATGGTTTTAGTAATAAAAATTGTATTTATTTAGTCAAAGAAAGAAGGGTGGTAAGTTGTGTGATGCGCGCACCGGACCAGATTTTTAATTTTATTTTTACAATTATTTGAGCAAGAATACTTGTATACTATTTTTTTATGTTTATTATTTAGTAAAGATCAAATTACAAATTTGTGTTATAAACATATAAATTTAGGGGGCCCGGTGTGGCTGTGCGGTAAAGCGCCGTACTTCCCGCCGGAGCTGCGGGTTCGAGTCCCGCCCTGGGTGGTGCTTTTCTTTCGTAGGAGAAGTATTACCCAGTGCCATGGGTGTTAGTATGGGCAGTATAAGGCTTCAGTAGAAGCCTTGAAGTCCCAAAAAAAACAAAAAAAAAAAATATAAATTTAATTATATGTTTATAGTAGTTGAAAATATTGCAGAAGAAGAAAATATTTATAGAACTCTAGAAAACTGGGAATACAATATCCCATGGTCTACATTTATGGTTTTTGTATAATATGATTTCTTAGAAACTTCTAAAATGAACCAATAGTTGATACATCAAAATGTAAAGGTTTGGAAAAGTGACATATATGGTTTTAAAGTTGACACATGCATTAATTTTTGATTTTCTATGATTTTTAATAGATAATAAGGGCTGCAATAAAAGTTTATATATTTTTTATTTATAAAATTCACGATAGAAATAAAATATACTTTCCACAATTCAATATTATATAAACAAAAAGCCTAAATGAGGCAAAATAAAACTTTTATTTAAATTTAGTAATGGCCAGAAGTATCCTTTTCTTAATGTTGGGTTTGCACAATTTTAGACTCTCCTACGTGAACTTCACTCTTCCTGTACTCTTTTAGATAATTAAAGATGGCCACATTCCTTGTTTGGATCAAATGGAAGCATTTTGATACAGTGCGACTAATAGCAAGTATCCCATGTTCTTTGCACAATTGGGAAGTGGGGAGGGCATATGAGAGCTTGTCCATATAGGAATAGGATTATTGGCAATGCAATTTTGCTCTGAATGATCCATGGATATACCACACTAGCTATAAATACATTAAATAAGGCACCTGTCATCCAGACAGACTCAGACTTCCTTAAACTACCACCAGATGGAACACTGCTAATTCTGATGGTAGTTTACATAGATGTCAACTATTGAAATTATGGATTAGTTTCAGTTCTAATAGTTGACACCTACATTTAAGCCTTAAAACATTTTATAAATATATTAAAAAGGATATCAAATGATTCTCATGAACTTAATGAATACCGTAAAAGTAATAAAAATATAATTGAACTCAGTTGAACCAACTAAAAAGCTTATTTAACTCCACTTCAACCTTAATGAAACTGGGTAGCAGAAACCAAGTTTTCAGACCACTAGAAAATTGTCCATTATAATCCCTCACGAATAAGCTTGAGTTGTCATCAAACTAATGCCGATGGCAGCACAGCTAACTACTATAGGCGGGAGCAAGCGACGGTGCTGCTTCTTTACAGGAACTAGAGAAACGGGGATAAAAGCCAGGCCATTACCTGGGATTCATAGGGTTTTTTGGCGTTTTTAATTTATTTTTCCATAATTAAAAGCCGATTGAGCAAAAAATCATTTGAAAAATGTCTAATAGGTATTGCTCGGTCCCTCAGTGTTAAATTAAAAAATCAAAAGACGTGTCATTTCATTTATTTCCAAAAAATAAAAAGCTTCTTAAAGAGTGTATTGTAAAATTAAGAATAGATAAGCCTGTTTTGATATATATGACGATATGTAGTTTTCATTTTAAAGAAAGTGACTATATTTATCCAGGTAAATATCGGTATTTGACATTTTATTATTCCAAAATGTTAGTTTTATGCAAATAAGATTGGGACCATAGTGTCATATTTGTTTTTCTTTTTTAATTTTCCCCATTTTTGTCTTACATCCGTTGTGTTTAATTGTTCCAAGTTTTCAATGCGAAGCCTGAAAATTTTGACAAATAAATAAATAATATGACAAAGAATCTAAGCTGTCATAACAATGATTGTACGAATAGGTAATTAATGTTATTACTAACCGAAAAACGTAGAGTAAAGTTACAATGATGTGTTTGCATTTACCAGAACTACCAGCTTTACACGTACAATGACAAGAAAATTGCTAATTATTATTAATAAATTTGATTTCCACTTTTATTCGATGAGGCAGTCCTTTAAGATTGCTAGTTTGAAGGCACAAGGCTTGCAAAATAACTGTTTTTTTACTTTTAGATATTATTCCACATGTAATTATGTGGTTTGCATCAAGGATAGCCTGCCCTTCAATTAATGGTCTTTTAAAATTACCAAATATCTCTATCACATCAACTGTCTATTCCCGTTCTTTCCGACATTTTGCAAAACTACTAGCACACCCTATAGTCGTTTGCGCCCGCCTATAGTGCGAGCCAGGCTGCGAACATTGCTCCAGGAGCACAGGAAATTGTTCTGGAGATTCAGAAAGGTTTATTCAACAAAGACGATTTGTGGTAGTTATTGAGGTTTTAGAGGGAAAAGAAAATGCATTGCATGCAAATTTTTATTTATATGAGGGTAAAGGACATTTTTTTTTTTTTTTATATTCTTAATGAAAATTCAAAAAGGAATTAATTTAGGTTCTTTCCGACATTTTGCAAAGCTACTAGCGCATCCTATAGTCGATTGCGCCCGCCTATAACTTGGCAAATTACCGCCAAATTTTGAACAAAAATAATCAACCCTGAATCTTATTATTCACACTTTTTGTACAAAATGTCAACTAATGGAGCACTGTCAACTTATGATACACTTATCCTAAATTAAAAAAAAGAAGGAAAAATACTGAATTTATAAGAAAATTATATATATATATATATATATATATATAAACATCTAATTACAATAAGAAAAATTGAAAACCTAAATTAATCCCTTTTAGAATTTTCATTAAGAATATAAAAAAAAAATGTCCTTTAGCCTCATATAAATAAAAATTTGCATGCAATGCATTTCCTTTTCCCTCTAAAACCACAATAACTACCACAAATCGTCTTTGTTGAATAAACCTTTCTGAATCTCCTGATCAATTTCCTGTGCTCCTGGAGCAATGTTCGCAGCCTGGCTCGCACAATATCCCAAGTTAGCTGATACCTTTTTCCAGTGAGGCTACTGGGACCGGCTTATACTTGGTATTGGCTAATACCAAACGTAGATACCGGACCACTATAACCAATTTGTTTATACCTGCTATAAACAATCATTTTTGTACCAATTAATAATAGAATACCCCCAACTATTTCAGCTTTTCAATGTTTTGGTATTATTAAGTTAGTTACTATGGTTTCTTAGCCCTAAACATAATACTTTAGGCTGTTTAGATATCATTCCTTCTTAATACAAGGTAATTACCTCATACAAAACGGTGCTGTCAGCCACCTGATTATGAGACCGGGGGGTCATGATCCCCCCCCCCTCCAAATTTTCTGCTGGACCCGCCCCCGGTTTTCGCTTAAAAAAAGATTTTTTTTTTTTAAACTTCATTTGTATATCCGCGCCTTTCAACAATACATCGACAATCAGCAGATGTGATAGCCGTAAACAATCGCAAATTATGACATGTCAGGCATGGGGAAGGATGGCACCCAACAGTACCTCTTGTCTGGCTTCATTCAGTTATTCAGGTCAGTTAAAGAAGGAGATCTCTTATCCAACGCCTTTTTAATCTACTCCTCACATTCAAGGGCATTTCATCTATGGCCATATCTCTTATTAGTAGGTCTATATATCCGTGTAGGTTAGTTTGGAAACGTTTGTAAAGAGTCTTGATGTGTTGGTCGACTGTTGGCATGTGGAAGTCAGTATGTAAGGTTTGATTAGTCACGTACCAAGGTGCTTTTGAAATGAGTCGTAATAATTTTGACTGAAAGGTCTGGAGTTTATGTAAATGTATTTTTTTAGCGATTCCTTAAATCACTAAAAGAAATTAAACGAGATTCGCAAAGTATCAGATTTAAATAAATGAGTTCTCCTTTCTGTTTATAACGAAAGCAGATTCGTATCTAAAATAAAAGATGTTGGCGGTAGAGTCCCCTGAAAATGGAATGTGAATTTATGGCGGGTCCGTTGAGAATGTTTTGTTGCCTGGGGGAGGATTTAGCATTCTTATTAAAATATTTATATAAAATGAATAATATTTTTACTTTCACTTACCCATATTTTATTTTATTTTTTGTTCCTCCCCTTCCTCGCCTTGTAGGCTATACGGGGTTTCCCGGGCCAGGGGAGAGGGTGGGGGATTGATGCCATCCCGCCACCCTTCACTTAACCATATGCCAATTATATACTAAGGGAAGTATTGCGTTCGTAAAAATGTCGACTTCCAGTTTTCAAGGGAAGTAAACATGTTGGTGCCCCTTGAATCTAAAAAATAACCAAATTCCGCCAAATGGTCTGTTAGTGTACAAACTTGTTGAAAAACGATTCACCGCACGAAAATGATATTTGGTATTTGAGTTATATCACGGGCATAATGTGACAGCAAAAATTGAGTACACAGAGGAGGTACTTTATTTCATAAATTTTATCTCATTTTTAGGTTTGTTTTTTTTCGATTTTCTAAACAACGGCTCTAATGAAATATATTAGTAATTATATATATATATTATATTCATATATGTATATGTCATTAAATAAATAAAATATCTATACATTTAGTTATATATTTATGCAGTAAAAGCGTCAAAATATGTCTTCCAATATATAATAAAAAACTATAAAATATGTAGCAAAATATGCAGCATAAATTCTAAAAATATATACAATTGTAATGTTCAAAGTTACTAATTGGTATAAATTATTGGTACTTTCCTATTTGATAGCCTCCAGTGATTTAGTACATATATGTTACTGTTACTTCATAATAGATTACTTCACAGGGTCATCATAACCTTCCCTTTAAAGTTTACAAACATATGTTTTTACTAAACCCTTACTTGTTAATTTCACTGATAAATATTTATCACACTTGTCCATTGCTCAGCGGCTGTCAAATATACCCGATTCCTTGTTCCAATCTATTTTTGATTACTCCGCTGAAATAGCTAAGTGTGCGGAGAGATTGGTAGTTGAGCAGGGACACCGGAGTGTGAAAGCTCTACGACATTCGCTACGAGAAAACTCGTTTGAGGAATGGGCCAATTGCAGGTGGCAAGGCATTGGAGTACGCCATTTTAAAGAGACCCCGAAAGCTAATAGACTCATGTATGAAAAGCAAGTACTTTCGGGATCTGAATGGTCTAATGCCTTGAAACTTAACATTAACTATGCACCCCTGCGAGGAGTCCCAGGTGTCAGCGGACAGGTCAGAGAAGTTGGCTCCCTGCCTGAAACACCAGCACATGTGCTGGGGAAATGCCCCAACAACTCAACAATAACACGCCGTCACCACAGAATCAAGCACGAGTTGATGAAGTTCCTTATAGAAAGGGATTTTGCGTGCTATGAAGAGGTTTACTGCGTGGATACAGAGGGACCCACGAGATATGCTGATATAGTGGCGTTTTCTAAGACCGGAAAGTCAGCAATCATTCTGGATCCCAATGTTAGATACGAATCAAATGACCTCGACAAGGCGAGCAAAATTGAAAGGGAAAAGAAGGAAATTTACGAAAAATGTATCCCTTTCCTTAAAGAGAAGTTCCGTGAAGGCTTCGGCGAGAGAGACTTCAACGTGAGAGGCCTTTGGTTCGGAGCCCGCGGAACTACACCAAGTTCAACGAGGAGCTTCATGGAGGATCTTGGTGCCGACATCAAGGACGTAGCGAAGATTGCAGAGTATATTGTTCTCGACTCCCTGGGAATCATTCACCACCACATCCATTCTTAGAATTTAAATTACAAATCGTTGAAGGGCCATGTATGTATGTATGTTATTTATTAGTATATATTTACCGCTAAACGTCCTTTATTTATATATTGTTCTTTAGTTGTTGCTTTTTTTGTCTTTTAAATCTTTTTATACCATTTTATATAAAACTTTGAGCTGATATTTGATATTGTTATTGTTATGCTGCTGTTGTTATTCCATATTATTATTTTACCCAATTTTTTTTTTAAATTTTTAGTTATTACATACAGACATTACGTAATTTTCAGAGGCCAGTTAAGCCTATAGAGAGAAAATGTTATAAATGTAAAAAAAAAAAAAAAAAAAAAAAAAAAAAAAAAAAAAAAAAAGATGTTTCTTTGTATATTTATATTATTTTTATTAGTATTTAGATTTAACAAATAATCTTTATAAGATAAATCAGTATGCTGTGTTATAAGCAACCCAATATAATTGGGCAGCACCACTATTTTCAATAAAGTGTTTCTCTCTCTTTCTCTACTACACTTTTAATAAATTAATGATTAAATTAAAAAAAAAACAACATTTTATTGAAAATTACAAACAAAAGTTATGGTTTAAATACTTATTTCATCATTATTTTGGGAGGCGAAAAGTATTTAATATACACTTGTCATTTTTCTACTCCATCCGTATATAAACCCTACAGCATTAACAAATGTCACTTTAGAATTCACAAACCAATTTCCTACACGAATTCCAACTGATAACTTACATCCACTTCTTTGGCATCTCCATCTCTTATTAATCCCATGGCTCAATTTCATTTGATGGCCATTTCTGCAAATTCTTTCTGATGGTAGTATTCCCATTTTTTGTAAATATTTAATTGCTTGGTGTTCGGAATTAGGTAAATCCCACAATTTCATCTTGGAGGTATTACACACAACAGTTAGATTAGAGATCACAAAAATAATAAATGAATATCAGATAGGTTAGAAGGAACCATCTGGTTTTAAATTAACAGTGATTTCATAAAAGTAACAGTTATTTAATCTAAATCACTGGAGGCTATCAAATAGGAAAGTACCAAATTATTTCACAGGAAAGAAAGTGGAAGAGACTATTTAGAAATTAAACCAAATTGATTTTAAATTTTGTTGAATCTTAATCAAACATATATTTCCGATAGTAACATTAAACGCATTTAAATCTAAAATGTAAAAATAATTAAACATACTAGTTAACAAGAGTGACATTAATAAAGATTAACAACCAATAAAAATATAAAAATAGTGAATTAATAAAAAAATATCTGAATTAAAATTAATATTTATATTCATTTATAAATTAAATTTATTTTTGCGAATCTAACCTAAACTATCGTTTGAAATTTTTTATAATTCGAAAATGATCTTTCTACACGTGATTGGAGCAAATTTATAAGCGCTAAAATTATTGGTTCGATGTCGCTGGAGCGTTGGAAGAATAATTGTTTTGTAAATCCTAATTTTTAAGTTTTAGGACAGAAGGCGCGAGCTAAGCGATTTCGTTACTGAAAAGTTGCAAGCATTTGCGGCTTTTAATCTAGCCTTAATTTCCTCTTCGATTTCATTTTTTCTAGTTACCATCGCCCCTAAATATCTAAATTTCTCTAACAGTTTAAACGTATTCCCTGCTACATTAATAAAACCGTCACCACTTCTACTGCTAACCACATATTTTGTCTTATCTGTATTTATTTCCAGCCCAAGTTCTTGACCGGCTTTCATCAACGTTGTTATCGCATGGTTTGTATAAATAAAAATGTCGATTCAATGAAACAGAGCCAACTTCGCCAGATCTGCCTTCACGCAATACTCACTGTCGGCACAGCAGTTATTAATATTTTAGGAATTCGTCGTCCACCACCGAGTTTTGCAATTTACCTGCCCATTTTATCCTCCGCGCTGCAATCACCTCTATTGCGACCACATTTGTACAGGCAAGTGTACAATTGTAAATTATTATAGGAAAAAATTATGTTGAGAATAATTTAATATTATTTTGAAAGAACCTTAAAGAGTTGAGCCTTATCAGTTTAATGATAATTTGAGTGGATTCATATCAGCAGGAATTGCACAGTAGATAACCACTCGATGTATTATTCTTAAAACCATATAGTTTTAAAATAATTCATTATTATTTTGTAACAATTAGTGGGTTGAAATAATTTTTACAATGCCAAACAAACAGCCAAACTGTGAAAAACCGAATAATTAAAGAGGTTATAAAAATTATCACTTTGTAACATGCAGTACAGTGGCGGATAAAGGCGGTGGGGCGCCCCCCCCCTATATATAATAACTTTTTAAACTCCTTAAATGAAAAATGGATTGTATTTAAACGTTTAATAGAAATTTACAACTTAAATGTGCACTAATATTTTAAATTAGGTCCTTTATGACGCAAAAATTTAAAAAGTGCGCCCCTCCTCAGAAAATTTCTGGATCCTCTACTGATACAGTAACATGAAAAGTTTGTTACAACTGTTATTTTCGTTCTAACAACAAGTCTATAACTCATCAAATGATATGTTTTGTGTTGTTTAGCGCTACAATATTACTTATATGCATCGCACTAGATTTGTAATTATTAACATCTGTTTATAGAGTTGAGTTTTTGGAGCGAAATTTGGAATATACCGTTCCTCGCTCTTTAGCCGCTAGGGGCATTTAACAACTGACCTAATAGACCCGTTAGTAGACGATTAAGTTTTTTGAATAGTAAAAATCCTAAATAATTTTGAAGAATTTAGAAACAAATTAATAATTCAAATGCAACATTTATAAAATTAAACAAGGAAAATCCCGCTACTGCGCTCAACATTATCTCGAGAGCCCATCCCATGTTATCAGTTCCGTCTTCTGTTATAAAATATCGCTGACGGTGGGAATAGAATTCACTTTGCTCAGAGTGTTCAATCTCAGTGTTCGTTTTTTTAGGAAACCCTTTTCAATCTTTCTATTAGAAAAGAGCTATCTCCTGTTTGAGTTTGCTTTCAAAATATCAGCAAGTTGTTTAGGTTTCAGTACACCACGCGTTGTATTTTTTATGGTTTGCTCTATCAGCTTCAAAGGAAACTACAAATCATATAAATAGTCCACAGTTGGAAGCAGTGGAAGAATTAAGATCTAAGTCAGCAGCGGCCAGAAAGGAGAAGTGCTTAGCACCCGCCGGGCACTGTACCACCGGACTGCTAAACAAGTCAACAGGTCCATCATGTTCGTATTCTTACAAAATGCATTACTCAACTTTCACTCGCCATCATCATTTCTTAAATTAAGAATAGGCATTATTTTCTTTTTGAATGGCGTACACTTAAGTGCGACTGGGAAGGGAATACAGAACTGTTTTCCTCGAGGACCAAAGCTAATCAAGGTCCTTTTGAACTGGAAATGACGCGAGGGGAGTCCCCTTAAATCGAGGTCTCACAACTTCCCAAAACAGGCCACTCCCGGAAGTAATATTGGGAAGCATTAATCTTTATTTTCTTAATTTTATTTATAAAAAAATAATTTTTTAAAATGTCACTTATGAGTTATCACATTTAGGCCAATGATGAGATTGTATTAACTTTTATATTTATATGAAAATCCAGAACCAATATACTACTTTTTCTGTCATAGCTTAGATGTTTCTAGATCAATTTGGAATATTTATGTTGGAAATTTCAAGTTTCCTACCTCCTAATCAGCATTTAAATATATTAATCCCTCATATTGCTTATTCTTCAAATGTGTTTTGAGGAAAAATAAAGGTGGTTATTTTATTTGAATACAACTAGATTTCTGACCTCTGGCTTATGAATTAAGAGTTCACATCTTTTCAGCTGATGGGTTACCATCTTGTCAGCCTGGTACTAAAGTAGAGATCAGGTAAATTCATTTACTGACTGTCACCACAAATTGATCAAAGAGACAAAAAATGAATCCATCTGTTCAGATAGAGAAGTTTAGAGTGCATGTGCCTCTGAGTGGAGTCTTATCAGCTAAGATATGTATCATTAGTTAATGTTAATTTTTAAAATCTATTCTAATTTTTTTATATTTAAAAATTGAAATATTTGTTATACGAAGTCATTTTATGATGTTTCGCATGATTTTACACAATAAAGTATTTTTATATTATAAATCTGGTGCGATGCGCGCAACATACAACTTTCACTTACGAAATTACATGGATTAGAAATCGACGGGTTTCGATAATTCCTTCATTCCCACACTTTTCCATCATATCTCCATAAGTTATCAGTAATGCAAAACTTGAGAATTCTCAGTACTTTTCGATTCATTTTTGCTTATTTCTTTTTTTAAGGGAACAAATTTCACCAACAGTCGAGTTTTTTTACAGTGCTTTGCTTTCTGTAAATATATCGTGAAGATGAATTGATAGGAGGTGTATTTACGACTCGTAGTAAAGATGGTCTCTTTTGCGTTTCTGGAAATCGAAAACGATTAGTGATCCTCTAAAATCACTTTATATTGCCTTCAGAAATTTATGGAACTGAACTTTCTAAACTAAAATATAATTAAAGATTATCTTATACCATATTTTTTCACACCTTAAATGCTTTAAATAATTTGAGCATCGCGTATTTACTCTCTAGAGTAAAATATTTTTTTATTATTATTAAATAAAAGTTAAATACGGGGTATGAAATTTTGGCTGTTACATCTTTGGCATATACATACATCAAATACCCTATTTGATCCACATTGTTACAGCCGTTTTTGAGTAAATAAAAAAAAAAAAAACACAAGAAAATGAGACAAAATTTACTAAATAAAGTGCCCCCTCCATTTCTGTCACATCGCGGGCAAAAACGGTTTTTGAGTAAACAAAAAACACAAGAGAAAATGATACAAAATTTATTAAGTAAATTGCCCCCTCAAATTGATACATTTTGATGAAATTTAGAGTGTAACATCGCGGGCATATACATACATCAAATAACGGGTTTAACCGAACGAGGTTTAACCGAACGAGAAAATTGAAAAAACCTTATAACTTAGCCAAAATTCTTCAAATAAAGTACCCCCTCAATTTGACCACTTTTGATGAAATTTTTGCTGTCACATCCCGGGCACATACATACACCGATTTCGTAGATAGAATTTCATGTTCGCACGGTTTATAGTTTTCGAGCTACACACAGACCATTTCGCGGGACTTGGTTATTTGGACTCAGGGAACCCCAAAATGTGTATTTCCGTTGAAAACCGGAAGTCGAAAGTTTTCACGATCGCAATACTTTCCCTAACTACATATTTCGTGTATAGGTAAGTGAAAGTTAAAATACTCAGTTTTTAGAAAATGCTTCAATTCTTTGTTCACTAGAAATGGCATCTGAGGCTATTCTGCAGCAGTCGCTGAAACGTGTGGCTTCTTCCTGCCGCAACACCATTCTCGACAAGATCTGGGCAGGCGCTAGTTATGGTGCAAGAGCTTACATCTACCAGGGGTCTAGCGTCGCAGAAATGGAATTGAGCAGTCCACAATTTCTCTTGCTGGCTCTCCTTCATTCGCTGGTGGCGGAAGAAATCATCTCTTGCTTCTTGATAGCCGAACTGTGTCAGAATGTAAGTCAGCTGAAGTCCGATTATCTGAGAGTGTGGCTGACAGGCGAATTCCAGTTTCCTCGCCAGGATATGGAGAAGGCAATAGTTCTGCTTTCTAAGATGTTGGAGTCAGGGTTACTGAAGCTTCCTTCCCATGTGACCAGGATAATGTCTTCGCTGGCGACCAAGTATAGGATTGATGGTGTCCACCTGATATCACCATCGACGGTAAGACATTGTTACACTTTATGTAATACGGTGCAAACATTCTATAATTACGTCAGGTTATGTTCCCTAAAATGTGTCTTATGCATGGGCGGATCCAGCCGATAGTAATGGGGGGGCTGCAGTCCTAAGGGGGGGGGGGGAGCTGCAGCCCCACAGCCCTTTAGTTAGATCTTTTAATCAGCTTTTTTACCTTTATGCTCCTTTCACACAACTTAGGTTCGACTTGTTCTGCACATTATCTGTTCTTTAACTTGCTTCCTTACATTAAGGAATGTCAAATTCTATCTTTAAATGACGAACATTTTTCCAAAGGGAGGGGCTGCAGCCCCCACAGCCCCCCCCCCCCCCTGGATCCGCCAATGGTCTTATGTTGAGTACTTTTATAAAAGAATAATTATGGTAAGACACCCACATAAATACAGTGAAACTTCCGTAAGACAGACATCATTAGGGAATAACAATATGTCCGCTTATCAGAAAAACAATTCAAATATGAACTTGACCAAAAGTTGTAAAAACAATGAATAAAAAAATCTGGTGCGTGCGCACAACACACAACTTTCACTTACTAACTAACTTAGATTAGAAATTGGCGTGTTTTGTTAATTGCCACTTCACAAAGTTACACATTTTTCCACATTCATTTCTTATTTTGTTTTCATTTGCTCTATAAAAACACTAATTTTTTTTATTATTAAATAAAAGTTTTTACTTCTGATACTTCGGCAATGCAAGCTTTTTTTTTCCTCTATATGTATATTTGATTTTTTTCTTGTTTCATATTTAGCCATTTCTTATTTTTAGACCTAACGAGAGACAGCTAACTTCTCCATATAAACAAAAACAAAGGTACTTTATAGGAAAACAAAAAAGGCACTTCCCTATTTAAGCCCCCTCAGAACATTTTAATAATGATAAAGCTTACCTGATATTAAAGAACAACTAATATGACGAATTTGAATAAAATCATTAAAGCAGTTTTTGAGGTTATAAAAAAAGGTAAAAATTGGGAAAAAAAAAAAAAAAAAAGAAACAAAGTTCCCCCTCCGATTGACCAATTTTGATGAAATGTTGGCTGTCACATCTTTGGCATATACATACATCAAATACCCAGTTTGATCAAAATCGTTAACGCCGTTTATGAGTAAATAAAAAAAAACACGTGCAAATGATACAAAATTTATTAAGTAAAGTACCCCCTCTGTTTAACCAATTTTGGGGACTTGGTTATTTGGACTCAGGGGACCCCAAAACGTGTATTTCCGTTAAAAACCGAAAGTCGAAATTTTTCACAATCGCAATACTTTCCCTTACTAGGTATATATTTCATATATAGGTAAGTGAAATTAAAAAAAAAAAAAGATGAACTTGAATCAAATTGTAAAGCAAGAGCCCAGATGCTTTGTTTATCTTTTTTGCTACTTTTTTAAGTTCCACATTTTTGTTTAAAGATGAAGTACGTTTTTTTGGAGCCATGTGTATAAACTGTTCCAGTAAACCTTTTTAACAGAAGAAACTAAACTTCGTGAACTAACACAAGCGATGCATGTCATATGTTGAATGATTAATATTTGTTTCAAGAAGAATCTGTACGAGGCTGGTTTACAGGAAACCACACTTAGTCTGTCTTCTAAATAAGATTCTAAGAAATTACCTTTTTGGTCAGATACCTCAGCTGTGAACATTTCCTTTTCCAAGAAATCACATCGGTTTTTCTGCCTACTGTTGCTTATGAGAGATTTTATGGAAACAAAAAGTAACTAAAACTGTGTCCGTCTCCGTTTATTAGAAGATCTGGTTAATATAAATTGAATTCAATGTAAAGGGATTGAAGCCGGGGAAATAAAAACTGCCCTCTTATAAGAGATATCCGTTTATTAGAAGTGTCCTTATGGGAAGTTCCACTGTGGTATGTGAAAGTATTACAGACTGACGTCTGAGCAGAAGCTATATTAATATTTATTATTATGGTGATGGTGTGACTGATAAATTATGAAACGATTTGCGAATTTTGTAGTGTTTATTAAGAGAGATTTATAAATTAATAGGATAGGGTAAAGCTCCCTTTTTTCAATACCCTTAATGAATTTTTGAACGTACTCGTTTTACCAAAATTATCTTGGCATTTCAATGCCAAAAGTCATTGAGTAACTCTACCTTCAAAATAAAACATGATATTCTAATATATTATGCCTAACTAAAATAAAAATATTAAATAGTCTATGTGCACTAATTTCAGCATGATTATTCCCAGTTTTCACCACACTAAAATACGAGTAATTAGCATTTTCTTTCCAACTTTAGACACTCTAAAGAACTAGTTTTTGGCAGCCCCTTATGAAAAAAGAATTTTTGAATAAAACTTGACAAAAATATTTCATTAGGTATTTCGTGAATACACATTAAAAAATCTGGTGCGTGCTCGCAACACACAACTTTCACTTACCAACTTACGTAGATTAGGAATTAATGCGTTTTATTATTTGTCACTTCTCTAATGAACAGAACGGCTTTAATTATGGACAATGGTTTGTCATTAAAGTCGTACTCCGCATGCGTGGGCTCAACGAGTTTTATGAGTTGACTGAATATTTTTCTTTTTTTCTCCTATTTATGTTTTCTTTATTTTCATCATATCTCATATATAGCCATTTCTTATTTTTAGGCGTAACGGGAGACAGTTAATTTCTCCATATAAACAAAAACATAGGTACTTTATAGGACACAAACAAACAAAAAAGGCCCCAACCCCCCCCCCAAAAAAGCCCCCTCAGAACATTTTAATAATGATAAAACTTACTTGATATTAAAGAACACCTAATTTTCATTAAACATGGCGAATTTGTTAAAAAATCGTTAAAGCCGTTTTTGAGTAAATAAAAAAAAACACGTAAAACAAATAATATAACTAATACTAATATTTATAATTTACAAATATAAATAGATCAAATACTCAGTTTAATCAAAATCGTTAAAACCGTTTTTGTGTATATAAAAAAAACACGTAAAAATGATACAAAATTTATTAAGTAAAGTCCCCCCTCCGGTTGATCAATTTTGATGAAATTTTTACAATCATATCTCGGGCATATAAATAGATCAAACACCCAGTTTGATTAAAATCGTTAAAACTGTTTTTGTGTAAATAAAAAAAACACGTAAAAATGATACAAAATTTATTAAGTAAAGTCCCCCCTCCGGTTGATCAATTTTGATGAAATTTTTACAATCATATCTCGGGCATATAAATAGATCAAACACCCAGTTTGATCAAAATCGTTAAAACTGTTTTTGTGTAAATAAAAAAAACACGTAAAAATGATACAAAATTTATTAAGTAAAGTCCCCCCTCCGGTTGATCAATTTCGATGAAATTTTTACAGTCATATCTTGGGCATATAAATAGATCAAATACTCAGTTTAATCAAAATCGTTAGAGCCGTTTTTGAGAAAATCGAAAAAAACGTAAAAAGTTATTAAATAAAGTACCCCCTCCTTTTGAGCAATTTTGATGAAATTTTTGCTGTCACATCGCGGGCATATACATACACTAAATACCCGATTTCAGGTTCGCAAGGTTTATAGTTTTTGAGCTAGTCTGTTCACACACACACAGACCATTTCGCGGGACTTGGTTAATTGGACTCAGGGGACCCCAAAACGTGTATTTCCGTTGAAAACCGGAAGTCGAAATTTTTCACGATCGCAATACTTCCACTTACTATATATTTCATATATATAGGTAAGTGAAAGTAAATATCAGTTGGGAAATGATCTCTAGCTATTCCAAAATAATAAGAAGCTTTTTGGGGCTGATTGTTGAAAAATAAAAATTATTTAATATAAAAAGTTTTTAATTGAAAACAAAACTTATTCTACATTAGTAACATAGTAAATTTGGAAATGTTTCCAATATAAAATAGTTCATAGTGTAATTTTTATATTTCAATGACTTGACAGCTAAAATTATTTATATGGAGTGGGTACTTAATTCCATTAATTTTATCACATGCTTACATTTTTTCAAAAATGGCGCTAAAGATTTTGATTTAACTCTCATTTTAAATTATAATCAAGTATTCTTTTTTACGGCGAAGGAAAATTTTCTTCCTATAATGTACCTACAAAATGCGTACAAAAGCACGTACGCTCAACGCACATAAAGCTCAAAATATTTATAGCTGTTTTTTACTTACACTTAACTATATATGAAATATATAGTTAGGGAAAGTATTGCGATCGTGAAAACTTTCGACGTTAGGTTTTCAACGGAAAAACACGTTTTGGGGTCCCCTCAGGGGTCTCTATGTGAACAGACTAACTTAAAAACGATAAACAGTTAGTCAACAGACCTCGTGTTCCTTTTGACAATCTCTTTGAATGCTCACTTGTCAATAGGGACGTACGATACCAATACTCATTTAAGTACTTTCATCAAATATTCGATACCTCTTCACTGACACCTCTTCCACGATCTCGCAAGTTTTGCGAGTATTTACGGGAGGTGGACAATTTTTGTCCAATTTTGGGCATCTCTTGACTTTCGTCAATTTTTAAATTATTTAAATTCGTAACGTAAATACTTGCAAAACTTTGGAGATCATGGGAGAGGTGTCAGTGAAGAGGTAGGATTTGGCACCCTTTGGAAGCGACTCCGTGGTGTAATGGTTAGCATACCGCACATGTCACGCGGAAGACCCGGGTTCGATTCCCAGCGAAGCCATATCTATTCTCTTCAAAAATAAATTATTAAAAATAATTTAAAAACAAGGGTGGTTATCCACAATAATGATTAAATTAATATACTAACAATATTATAAATAAAAATATAGTTAGCACTAGCTATGTTATACCATTAATTAAATTTCATGTTTTTATGAGTTATTAATTGTAAGATTGGTTTTATGGCCCTTAAAGTCAAATAAAATTGTATTTACTTACAACATTTATATTTTTATAAATACTCGGGGATGATTGATAGTCAGGAATTTTAGACATAAAGCATTTTCTTTATTTAATCGTTTCGATCCAAAATGGGGGTCTTCATCAGGGCTAAAGCGAAACAAATATATGAGTATAAAATATAACACAACTTCATGACTATCAGTCATCTCCGAGAATCTTATAGAAAAACAGTCGACTCAATACCGATATCGGTACTGCTTCAAGTATTTTATCCTTATATATATATATATAAAAATCTCGTGTCCCGATGTTTGTCATTCTATTACTCAGAAACTACTCAACCGATTTTAATGAAATTTGGCTCAATGTTTATAGTTTTGGCCAACTTAATAGACATGATAGTTTTTAACTTGATTAGTTACCAAAGTAATTCTTATATAGCGAATTATTGCAAATACAGTAGTTCGGGTTTCGATTCATTAACATGGCGTCATATGTCGATTTCATAACATGCTATTGTAATACAGGTTATCATTATTATAATTGTGTATTGTGTTATGTAAGTGAAGTTATTGTTTCCTATATTATTATTTTCCACAGACAAATAGTAATACAAATCTTTATATTTATTGTTAATTTTCATTAAAGAATAAATAAATCAAGAAAAGGTTACAATAAATTCTCAAAAGTGTAGGTAATTCCTTCCTTTTCCTTTTTTATTTGTGTT
This sequence comes from Aelia acuminata, assembly GCA_911387785.2. Taxonomy (NCBI): domain Eukaryota; kingdom Metazoa; phylum Arthropoda; class Insecta; order Hemiptera; family Pentatomidae; genus Aelia; species Aelia acuminata. The sequence goes on along the minus strand of OU426982.1, from coordinate 3,559,597 downwards.
TCAATTAAATTACCAGCTAAGCGCTGAAACGCTTTGCTGTGGCCCACCCTGATATCAACTTTTAGTAAAGTAAATACATCTTAATAATTTAAATTAGGCTATTATTTGAAATATACTTGTCTGTAATAGCACCTACTGTCACAGGGGTAACCTAATAGAAACCTGACTTGGGGAGTCAGTGTTGCTATTGAAAATTAGTGACTACACTGCCGGTAACCATACATGCAACCTCCCTGAGTGTGTTTTGATTAGGTGTAGTGTGTTTTGCTAAAGAACTGCATAATTAAGACTTTAATATTATATTTTCATTGATTTATTTAACAGAAGTTTCTTTATTTTAATTATTCGTTTTGTTAGTATTATTTGAATAATGTGTTTTTTTTATTTTACCAAATCTTTTTAATATTTTTATCCCGTGCTCTAAAATCTAAAATTTAAAAAATGTCGGTGGAGATTTGTAATTCCTACTTTATCAACAATAATTTAAAGTTGAGAAAATTTAATCACAATCGAATAGAGGCCTGTTCAATAGAGTTGTAATTATCTTTATATGTAAAATTTAAGAAAAGTCAGCGTCAACTGACCAAATCAACCATCAAATCTTTGGTTTGTGTTAAAAAAAAAAAAAACAGGTTATCCCAAAACATTTTGAACATTAGTACTTGAATAAATAAAAATTCTTAATTGTATTATGTAAAAACCTCTTTAAGATTTCTTATCACTCAAATATATTGCTAAATTAAAAGCTTGAACACACCACCCTCTTACCGAAGACTTATTTTCCGAAGAGTCGGGAAATCGAGGTCTCAAAGAAATTGAAAAAAAAGCCAATCAAAAGGACATATATGACGCATTAACCAAGATTGGCATGACCCTGAGAAATATTAAACCCGTCGCTAAACTAACAATACCAACTTGAGGTAGTGGTCTGAGGTAGGTCCAACCCCTGTGTGGAACGTTGAAATTATAATGCATAAAATCTATTAGAGTCCATTCTAGGATGTTGCCAACTAGCTAGAAACACTTATTTTGTAATATTTGCAATTTTTTGTAGTTTGTGATACTGGTATTGGACCATACAGGACAGGCATAGCATATAATTTTTATTTATTTATAATATTTAGATGAGAATATTTGGATATTAAAAAGAATATTTTATGTAGGACCCCTATAGCTTTATTTATTTTAATGTGTACGTGTAGTTGTGTTTGTGTAATCTAAACTGAACCTAATTTAGAATTTAAACTGATCATACACGTGTGTATTTATTACATGTTGACCACATCAAATTTATGTTAGTGTCACGTGGAAGATGTCCATTGAACCTAGGAGACCCTGAGAGAGAGGGGGAACCCCTAGAAGAGGCTGGCCCAGGAGAGAGTGGGGCAGTCTGGCAGAGTCTGAGTCAGGGAGTCAGAGACAGTCAGCAGTCTGGAGCGGAGGCTGGGTCTGAGATGGGCAGGCTAAGTCTGGGACAGGCAGAGTGAGCCTGGGGCATAGTGGGACCCGAAGTAGTCAAGTACCCCCAAGTGATTTATAAGTAATGGTACCCCCCCCCTTTTTGTAGTTGGGACTTGTAAGATTATTTATTGTACAAAGTACATGATGTAAATAGTACTTAGTTTGATTAATTACCACACAACCCTTGCCCAAAGATCCCTGTGTCACATTGGATTGGGTAGACTTAAGAATAGGGGTGACACAAAGTTGGTGGAGGCGCCGGGCAAGGGTTGTGTGGTAATTAATCAAACTAAGTACTATTTACATCATGTATTTTGTACAATAAATAATCTTACAAGTCCCAACTACAACTTGAAGAGGGTAGTAAAGTACTTGAAGTAGTTTGATTAATTACCACACAACCCTTGCCCAAAGATCCCTGTGTCACATTGGATTGGGTAGACTTAAGACTAGGGGTGACACAAATTTACTCAGACTCTCCCAGACTGCCCCACTCTCTCCTGGGCCAGCCTCTTCTAGGGGTTACCCCTCTCTCTCAGGGTCTCCTAGGTTCAATGGACATCTTCCACGTGACATTAGAATTATAATGATGGTCATGTTTCATATTTTTTTTTTTTTTCAGGAAAGATGTGATTTGAAGAATCTTCTTAGAATTATAATGATGACCATATTTCATATTTTTTCAGGAAAGAGCTGATTTGAAAAATCTTCTTGAAGCGGCAGTCCTAAATAATAGTCACAAAGATATAATAGCCTTAGCCAAAGAGGGTGGTGATGTAAACGGGTCGACTCAGTCTGGAGAAAGCCTCATCCATTTGGCTGCAAGGCTTGGCAACTGTTCCAGCATTGCTGCCCTCGGTTTCTTGAAGGCGAACCTGGAAGACGTGAATTCTAATAATGTCACACCATTAGAGGATGCTATAAGAAATAATTGTGCATCTTCTGTCAGCGCTTTGTTGTCAGCAGGAGCTAAAGTCGACAAGCGTCTGTTCCGGGGAGATTCCTACCTTCATTTTGCTGCTGCTAGAGGCCACAACAAAGCACTGGAGGCCTTGCTGGATGCAGGAATGGACGTCAACACCAAGAATCATATAAATCAAACGCCACTATTTGTGGCTGTCAGAGCTGGTAATGTGCGTGGTGTGGAGATTTTACTGAAGAAAGGTGCTGATGCAGGAATAGTTCCAGTTGGTGGAAAGAGTCTTCTTGAGATGATCCTAGAGACACAGAATCTTGAAATGTTTGACGCACTAGTGAAATCAAACAGGGACATTCATTTGAAGGATGGTAACACAATATTTCATTTGGTAGCTCGCTTAGGTAACTCTGAAATGCTGAACATAATTAATAAAGATATAAGGTTACTGACGGATTTGAAGAATGAATCTGGTGTTACCCCATTACACATTGCTTCAGACCTCTCTGTTTTAAAAACTCTCATTAGAATGGGTTTAGATGTGAATGAGAAAACAGGAGAGGGTGAAACACCACTGTACCTCGCAGCAGCCAAGGGATCAGTTGATCTGGTGAGGGCTTTATGTCAAGCAGGCGCTGCTGTTGACACCAAGAACAATGAGGAAACCTCTGCCTTGATAATAGCTGTGAAAAACTCCAAAGAAGACATTGCGGCATGCCTGTTGCATCATGGTGCTGATCCTAATTTGAAGGACAAAGAAGGTAGGACTGCACTTCACTACGCTGCTGAAAGAGGCTCTGCTGTTCTGGTGACCACTCTGCTGGAAGCAGGAGCCGGAGTGAATGAGAAGGACATTAGAGGAAACACACCAGCCTTTGTCGCAGCTGTAAACAATAAGCCTGCTGTCCTACAACTGCTTGTGGAGACCGGGGCGGACCTGGCTGTGAGCGACTGCGATGGTAATAGTTTGCTACATGTTGCTGCACTCAGAGGACATGTCGAGGTCCTGAAAGTGCTCCTTGATGCAGGGGCAGAGGTGGGTAGGAAAGGTCAGTATCAGAGGACTCCATTACATATAGCAGCAGAGAAAGGACACCTTGCAGTAGTGGCTGCTCTTCTTGATGCAGGGGCAGTTGTGGATGTGAAAGATGAATTTTACCAGACTCCATTACATCTGGCAGTTTGGAAAGGGCACGTTGCACAGGTGGCTGAGCTGCTGGACCGCGGAGCTGACCTGGAAGCTAGGACAGATAAGGGCTGCATACCGCTGATAGTAGCATCTTGTTATGGCCACTTGGATGTGGTGCAGCTGCTCGTGGACCGTGGGGCTGATCTCACTGCAAAGGATAATGATGGATGCACTGCCTTATCCTGGGCTGTTGATAAAAAACACGCAGCAATAGTAGACTACTTCAGGTCCAAGGGCTGCACAACTTGAGTGCACATTCTTATTAAGAAAATTAGTTTTCCTTATTTTTTACATGTTTTTGTATATTTTACTAATGTCTATTGTTCTGTAAATTATATTTTATGAATTGAAATCACGTGTTTTATTGTTGTTATAACTAGATTATGTTATAAGAAAGCAAATGAATAGGTGCAGCAAGATATATCCTTGTTTGTGTCAATCAACATAGCCCAGTTGCTAGAAAGGATGTAATCCGAAAAAGTTATCCAAACAAAGCAAGAAAAAGCAGGGTTTTTGTTTACTACCCAAAAATGTAAGGTAAAACATTAATCCTCAATCATCGCCATGATGCTGTTCTCTTTTCCTTACAAGGCTAACCTGGCCTGGCAATCACACCCCACGGCTTTAGGTCATACATAAATCTAATAGCAAGCCTTTTAAAAACAACTTTAACCTCTATATTAAGTATTTAGTCACTATATTAAAATTACTAACTTATGTCTAATTTTTTGTAATTATGAATTAAACACTAAATACATTCTATTAATTCTAGTCGTTGCAAATTATAAGTTCACCATCATCAATTAGTCCAAATCGTTGACGAAAAAACAGTCACTTCCTATATCAATGTAACATTTACGTGGATTAAACAATTTTATTCAAAGAAAAATAACAATTTTCAATGCTACACAAATTATGAAAACATAAATATTAGGCAGGTTACAAAAATTATCACTTTGTAATACAGGAATAATCATATGACTTGTGCTTCAGAAGAAGACTAGCTCTGCAGTCTCATCCCTCCTTATATCTAGTCAAAAAGAGAACAGTGTAGAATCTTCTGGGCCAGTGTAGTGGATGGTGCTTGAACATCGTAGTCACAAACTTGTGCTATAAAAGTTTGATCCAACTCTTGCTTTGTTCCAATAATACTAAACCAAATGTTGTTATTGTTTTTGTTTAATGTTACAATATCATTGAGAAGAGGGACATTCTGTAGGTATAGTTATACATAGTAACATATATCTCCGCATAAGTTTTACATGACTGAAAAAGTTTTGAGGCCTTGCGGGTATTTTAACCCCAGCTATCTGTCTTAATGTTATCCCTGCTTCTTGTAAGGTTAGAATCGTTGCTGCTTAACTGCAGACAGTTGGGATCCATGCGGAATTAATCTTTAAAAATTTAACAATACTATCGAACACTGACTTGAACACTCTAAAATGAAGATTAAACTAAAGTCTTTTTGTTTCTTATACATATAAATATATTAATAAAAATCTAATGTAAGTATTAAATAGTACCTCGTGTCTATATTTATTCACAGGCTAAACTAGGATTATTTGTATATTTTTAGTTTCTTGATAAATAAATGAAAATAATATATAAATTAGTATCTGGATCGAAAAAGGATTTAAACTCTTAAAGGATTATTATTCAAAGTTAAAACATAGTTAAGGCTTCAAAATTGCAATTAATTTAGAAATAAAATACAGTTATATATTTGAGTTTATACTTTTCCACAGGACTGTACGTCTAACTCGAAACATTAAAAAACAAAACAAAATACAACTTGTCAAATTCTGTTCCAGAGAGGTTTCAATTATAAAATTCTAGATTTTGGAATTATTTATGCAAACGAAGAACTCCCATCACGTCTTTGATGATTGATCATGATGAGGTTTATTTAATTCTAGCTTTAAACTCTCGCTCGCTGATCAGAGATAAATAAACCGTTGAGAACGAGCCTTTGAGTGGTCCAAACAGGTAAAACTCAGATGAGGCGAGGTCGGGACTGTAGGCAGGATGAGATAAGACCTCCCAACCCAATTCTTGAAGCTTATCACGGGTCAGCTGGGCTGTATGAGGGCGGGCGTTATTGTGCTGAGGAATGACTCCTTTTGACAAGAGTCCACGGCGTTTGCTCCTGATAGCTGGTCCAACTTCGTGTTCTAGCATCTCACAGTAGTATTGGCTATTGATAGTTCGCTGATCTTCAAGGAAGTCGCAATAGACTGGACCCTGTGAGTCCCAAAAGATGGTCAGCATCACTTTACCAGCGGAATGTTGAACCTTGCATTTTTTGCGAACTGGAGAGCTAGTTTGTATCCACTCCATACTCTGCATTTTGGTCTCAGGGTCGTAGTGATGGATCCAGACCTCGTCGCTGGTCACTATTCTTTCAAAAAATCTAATGATTGAGGGCTGCTCTTCTAAGATGCAATCTTCTGGTGGACTTGCCATGGTGAATTGTTGTGTTGACATAAAATGATGAAACAGCTGATCAAAGCATATCCCAAGGTTGCCAACTAACACCCCTGAAAAGATTGCACACATTCATTGATTAGTTTTAAAATTATAGAATTTGTCTCTTTACTTATTGTAACCCTCGTACCTTATTGCAACCCAGGGGAATGACCCTCGTACATATTGGGATTTAGAGCCTTAGAGGAAAACTTCATCAAAACGAATAAATATAAATGATGAAGAAAACCTGTAGTGTTAAAAAAAAAAAAAAAAAAAAATACAATGAATGGCTTTAATATTTGTGATGCGGCTAAGAGGAAAGCACGGAAATCTCCTGTAGTCTTTCTTTTCCCTCCACACTTGAAGAAACTTACGTTGTTTAGAATTCTCCAGCCTGTTGTAAATGGTGTATGACTGTGTACAAGATTTTATTTTTATATATATTTTTTTAATCATATTTTTCCTAATGTTTTTATTTTGTTTATTTTTTTTTTGTTGAAAACGGGCCTTACGCTTGGTATTTGGGTAATACCAAACATAGGTACCAGGCCGCAATAAACAATTTGTTTATACCTGCTATAAAAATTATTTTTGTACCAATTAATAATGAAATTACCGGTGGCCGCAACAGTTACCATTGTGTATATTTATCAAGAGTGAAAGACTTCAGCATGCACTTTGTTAACAGAGGTCAATTAGTGGTTAGCTCAGTTTAGTTAGTTTAGTTCTGTGAATAAATCAGTTAATTTATGTTTTAAATATTTTATTTAATATCTTTAATTATAAATAAAATATCTTAAATTAATTTATAGTGATTAGTTAGAAAAAAGACATAAAGCAATTAAAGAAAGATTTAAAGCAAATTTTGTAAACAGTCGATAGAGGCTTGCAAAAATTATTGCTTACATTTAAGTTATTGTTTACAAATTTCACTGAATATAATCGTATGAATGTTGCCCCAGATGGAAACTAAATATTATGTCCAGGACACACCCATATGTAGCCAAAAAAAAAAAAAAAAAAAAAAAAAAAACCAAGTAGGGGAGAAAAAAATAAATAATTTGATTATTTTCACGAATCGAAGGAATATCGATCCTAGAATCTGACTTGGAGAAAAGAAACAAATTAATTCAAATATTAAAGAAAGAAATTGAATTGTGGCATTCATTTGGTCTTTAGAGTTAACCATGTAACATTACCAGACCCTGGATTTTATACATTACAAACATAAAAAATATGAAGCATAAATTCTAAAAATATGCTATTAAACAATTTTAATGTTCAAAGATACTAAATTGTATAAAATATTTCACAGGAAAGAAAGTGAGGGAGACAATTTATAAATAAAACCAAAAGGATTTTAAACTTTTTTGAATCTTAATCAAACATATATTTCCGATAATAACATTTAATTCATTTAAAACTAAAATATAAAAATAATTCAAACTTACTAGTTAACAAGAAAAACATTAATAAAGATAAACAATCCATAAAAATATAAAACAAGTGAATTTATCAATATATATTAATTATTAAATGCAATTCTAAATTCATTTCTGTAGATCCTAACCTTCTAATGTTTAAAATATTTTTATACTCTGAAAATGATCTTTTGACATCAACTAATGTGATTGGAACATATTTATAAGAGCCTAAAATTATTGTGTCGTAATTGTCGCTGAGAAAAATTTAATTATCCCCTTATAAAATTTAATTTATATTTTCCATGATATTAAGCCCTGTATTTTTCATAAAAACTTCTTCCATTTTTCCTTTAATTTCCTGTGAGGAAGAAAGTTTAGCGTTCCCTATAAAACCCAAGAATGGTATTTTCAAAAAATTGTATTTATTTAGTCAAAGAAAAAAGGGTGGTAAGTTGTGTGATGCGTGCACCGGACCAGATTTTTAATTTTATTTTTACAATTATTTGAGCAAGAATACTTGTTTTTTTAAGTAAAGTTCAAAGTACAAATTTGTGTTATAAACTTATAAATTTAATTATATGTTTATAGTAATTGAAAATATTGCAGAAGAAGAAAATATTTATGATTATTACAAGATTGTGTTGTTCCTCATGCAATAAAGGCTTTATTTATTTAAATTCAATATATAATATTAATCACAGTGCAATGTGTGTCCTGCTAAAACGAGTCTAGGGACGATCAAGAAAGTTACATGGTTTTGTAGCCCTATAGCGCCTCTCCATGAAAAAGATTTCCACTTTTACCCATGGTGCCTTGATATTGAAGATTTAAGGGCTTGAAGATTCTCTTCTAGTGATGCACAATTTGCCCAACTTTACATGACTAATGGGCTAATGATTGTTAAATTTAGTTCCAGTGCCAGGCTGCCAGACAGCGCTAGGTTCTGGTTCTCTTATAAGATGGTTTTTCATTCATTCTACTTGTAATGGAATGATTTTTGTTTCAATAAGATTTTTTTACCTCTCATATTACAGAACTAGCTGTATATCCCGGTTTCACCCGGGGAATTTCATTTTTCTAATAAACGTGAACAAATTTAAAGTGAAATCATAGCGATTTTTATAACAATAAAGAATATACCCAGAGACTGGCTGAAGTTATGAAATTTTAATATGGGCAGGTGTTCGCACCTAGTAAGAAAGATCCACTGAGCGAAATTTGGGGAATTTAGGACAAACGGTATGGAGTTTTATTAAGAAAAAACAAACTAACAGAAATTCATCTTAGAGCTGTATAACCCGGTTTGATCGGGGAATTTCATTTTTCTAATGAAACGGTTGATTTCGTAAAAAACCATTGTAAAGTGAGTTCATTACGATTTCTATAACAATAAAGACTATCAGCTGAAGATCGGCTGAAGTTATGCAATTTTAATATGGACAGGTGTTCGCACCTGGTATGAAAGAACTACTGGCGAAATTTGGAGAATTTATGATAAACGGTATGGATTTCTATAAAGAACAAACAAACAAACAGAAATATTGGCCTGCAGTTTCAGCTTCTCGCAAATCGGCTTGCCTAAGCCTTTGTGGCGCAAAGCGGGCCTCGTATTCCTGGGCAGACTCAGTTTCCCGCGATTCTGCCTGTCTAAGCCTCTGTTGTTCAATCCTAATTTGATGTTCGTCGAGAGTTTCAGCTGCTCGTATTTGACGTTTTTTTTAGCTTTTGAGCTCACTACTCCTATTGAAGCTCGCTTCTTAGGAGGCTTTTATAAAAAATAAATTCACCATACATGTAAATAAACGTATTGTAATTTAAAAAAAAAAAAACATATGGTTTAAAAATCCCAGAACTCGACGCCTACCAAGGGACGGTTTTACCGGGCCTTGTTGGCCTCTTCAAAATGTATAAAATGATATTTTAGGCTGTTTTTCGACTCAAACGGTCGATTTCGTAAAAAAAACCCATTGTAAAGCGAGATCATGACGATTTTTTTAACAATAAAGAATATACCATGAGATTGGCTGAAGTTATGCAATTTTAATATGTACAGGTGTTCGCACCTGGTATCAAAGAACCACTAAGCGAAATTTGGAGAATTTAGGACAAACGGTATGGATTTCTATAAAGAACAAACAAACAGAATTTCAACTTTATTTATAAGAAGATAGGTAATATGGTACGGAATTCATAAATTCAAATTTACCTTCACGAAGCATTGAACTTTGGTGTTGACTTTATGTTCTGTGTTTGTGATGTTGATTTGCAGTCTTCAAACTAAACGGGAGGGGGGGGGGGAACCGCTCTCTAAGGTCTTGAAATGGGGAGGTCTGTCAAAAAATTAATATTGCTGTAAATAGGCTGAGTGACGCTCTGTTTTTGATAATATCTTGGCTAGTTAATCTAACGGGCCCATTCCCATGACGATACAGTCAACACAAGTTTCAATACTTTAGTTGAAAAACGACATTTCACAGTTTATTTTGTTAGCTAACAAAATGATTGTTTTGTTTGTCTAACGTCTCTTTATGCTACCAAGACTAATCAGACGATGCTGCAGTGGGAGTCCTAAATTTTACATATCCAGGTATAATTATGATAAGGCATCGTACAGGCTCCGGACCTCCATTTTACATCTAAAAGACGGCACAGTCAAGGATTTTACTCCCTTTAAAAAATCATATGGCTACCTGGCGGGATACGAACCTGGCACATTAAGTATTGTAAGCTACTATGCTAGCCACTACACCACAGGTGACCCAATAACAAAACTATTATTTAATACATATACTATCAGAAATAAGTGTAGTTCGGAATTTCAATGCATCAGTGCGGGTTTAATAATATTATTTCAAAAATACGTAGCTTAAACATGAAAATTATTTCATAAAACAATAAAAAACTTCATAAATTTTACAATTCAAGAGGTGGGTGTACATTTAATAAAAATTTCTGAAATAACTGCTTATACATGTTTCAATAAATAAATATGATAAAAATGAAAAATTTGAAAAAATGATCAGAAAAAATGATAAATTTGAAATTAATAACCAAGATTTTTTGTCCCATTATCTTCAACCACAAATTGTGTGAATATGAATTATTTAAAACTAAAATTCACTAGTAATGTGAGGTCGTAGCACCAAATAATAATTTGAATTTTTTTCTTCTGCTTCTCTTACGCTCCTACATATATTGGGGAGTATAAAAGGGTTGACTCAATTTTTAAATCTTAATTAGTCTGGCATGCCAAATGTGGTTGTGACGAGCGAATACCAACTGGTCTTCCTCTCCTGCTGAACTTTCCGCTCTCCTCATAGTCAAGATTCATCGCTACATTTACCTTCCTGCTTCACCTCTAACAGCCGAGAAAAGCAGTAAATCGAAAATTGGGAGCTAATGGTGTCATTGAATTCGTTGTGAAATTGTCCATTCGATGCTCCATAAAAAAAGTATAGGGGCTCATGTGCCGTTCAGTTATGTGTCCCGCACAGTTAGGCCTTCCATTGAAAAGTGCCCTTTTCGGGGTTTATATAAATCTATGAAGAGCGAGAGTAACTTGAAAGCTGGGATAAAGCTGACCAAGGCCCTTTTAACCCTTTATAGGACATTGGGTGATATTTGTCCCACTTGTAAAGCAAAAAATTGTTTTTCTCATGCTCAATATAAGCTCCAAGAATTGTTTCATTGCAAATATTTTTAAAATTGGAGAATAAGTAGTGCTGTCCTATAAAGGGTTAAACTGAAAAGGACGCAAATCTCACAGTCATATAACCTCTCAAAACGCCATGAGCCACTCTTCAGAAGTAGTGCAAAATAGTCTAAATGGAAAGTTGAAGCTAAAATAATCTGTTTACTAATGTTTAATAGGGAATCATCAAATGCAAAATTTTACAAAAAAAATCCAATAACATCACAATTTTAGAGTTACTGCGTTCCTCCTTGGCAGGGCAGAATACTGCCTGACAAAAAAATTGCACGTTGAGCTTTAGGCCATTATGAATATTTTGGGGTAAGAATAAATAAAACCTAAATGTTTCAAATAATGAAAAAAAAATTTATTTAATGAAAGAAACTTATTCATACCCTCTTACATTGAAAGAATAATTGTCAAATAACAGTGCAAACTTCCTAAATTGAATTTTTTTAAAAAAAACTTAGGAGATGAGTAGCTAATGATTTCTCCTTTTATATCCACTGCCATCAATAATCTTTTAATAATTGATAAACAGAGATATTCAAGTTCTGCTTTGAAAACCTCCACAGCTTTAAGTAGGTTAAGGCTGTAGTTAACCTTGGAGAGCTTGCAAGTAGTTTTCAAAAGGGTTTATGGCTTGTGAACACAGCGGCCACTCTAAAACATACCTAAATTCCAAAAAAAAAAACATCTTTAGTTTATAGAGAGGCATTGTCTTGTAAAAAATAATAATCTCACTCGGAAAAATACATTCCGGCCGTGGTTTTTCATTTTCTTGAATAAGTTTTACATAAATTTACTGCTGATCTGTTGGTGCTCTTGTAACTAAACTTAACTTCTAGATGTAGTTACTTCCCCAAACAATCACAAACCCACCTCAATTTTGACGTTTCAGAAGATTATCTACACTTCTTGAACCACATTCTACAAAGGAATATTTATTGTCAGGGCTGCATTTACGAAATCTGTTTACATCAGTAAACACAGTTTTAGTCCACAGGTCCTTCAGTGAAGCCAAACAAGTTTGTGCCATTTCAAACGTTCCCAACTGATTAGGTTTTAAAAATGGAATGACCTTTTTATTTTTTTCATTGTTTCCATTTTATAGTTGAATCATCAATCCTCAAAGCTATCTATCTGTTGAGGTACTTTGATCTCTCTTCTAGTGCATCCGGTCTTTGAATTTCCTGTTTTATCCTCATATCCACACATTTTTTTTTAAGATTTTCTTTTTTCTTTTTCTTTGTCCGTTTTAAATATAATTCTAATTGACGGAAAGGAAATCTAATGTTTTCTTCCTGCCTAACAGTAGCTCGTTCCGCGGCCAGCATCATGTTTTGATCTTGCAATAATGCCTTCAGAATACATGCTTCAATGAACAGTCATGTCCCAATTTTTTTTTTTTTCAATAACCAATATAAAATATATAATGCATATACATTTTTGAATATTTGTAATGGTATCCTCTTAACTACCTCTGGTTAGATGGTACCAATATGAGTAAATATGAAATTCTGAACTCATTGGAATTCAAAAGATGACATGTAACTAATTAATATTCAACAAGAGTCTCAATTAATTATGCATAAAAGAGGATTGTCACGATGGTTGGCTATTATGTCTTCAAATTTGCAGATTCCAAAGATTTACAATCACATTACAGACACTGATTAGGCTTCTCACCCCTATGGTGGGCCATTATATGCTGTTTTAAACCTTGAGATGAAACTGATTTATAATCGCAGTGAGGGCATTGATGAGGTTTCTCACCGGTATGACGGGCCATAATGTGTTTTTTCAGACTTCCCAATTCTGCTGTTTTATAATCGCAGTGAGCACATTGATGAGGCTTCTCACCAGTATGACGGGCCATTATATGTCTTTTGCAATCGCGAGGTTTTACTGATTTATAATCACAATGAGGGCATTGATGAGGCTTCTTACCAGTATGACGGGCCATAATATGTTTTTTCATACTTCCTAATTCTACTGTTTTATAATCACAGTGCGGGCATTGATGAGGTTTCTCACCAGTATGACGGGCCATAATGTGTTTTTTCATACTTCCTAATTCTACTGTTTTATAATCACAGTGAGGGCATTTACGTGGTTTCTCACCAGTATGACGGGCCATAATGTGTTTTTTCATACTTCCTAATTCTACTGTTTTATAATCACAATGAGGACATTGATGATTTTTATCACCAGTATGACGGGCCATAATGTGTTTTTTCATAGTTCCTAATTCTGCTGTTTTATAATCGCAGTGAGCACATTGATGAGGCTTCTCACCTGTATGGTGGGCCATTATATGCTGTTTTAAACCTTGAGATGAAACTGATTTATAATCACAGTGAGGGCATTGATGAGGTTTCTCACCAGTATGACGGGCCATAATGTGTTTTTTCATAGTTCCTAATTCTGCTGTTTTATAATCGCAGTGAGCACATTGATGAGGCTTTTCCCCAGTATGACGGGCCATTATATGTCTTTTGCAATCGTGAGGTTTTACTGATTTATAATCACAATGAGGGCATTTATGAGGTTTCTCACCAGTATGGCGGGCCATAATGTGTTTTTTCATACTTCCTAATTCTGCTGTTTTATAATCGCAGTGAGCACATTGATGAGGCTTTTCACCAGTATGACGGGCCATTATATGTCTTTTGCAATCGCCAGGTTTTACTGATTTATAATCACAATGAGGGCATTTATGAGGTTTCTCACCAGTATGGCGGGCCATAATATGTTTTTTCATACTTCCTAATTCTACTGTTTTATAATCACAATTAGGACATTGATGAGTTTTATCACCAGTATGTCGGGCCATAATGTGTCTTTTCATACTTCCTAATTCTACTGTTTTATAATCGCAGTGAGCACATTGATGAGGCTTCTCACCTGTATGGTGGGCCATTCTATGTCTTTTCATATTTGCTAATTCTACTGTTTTATAATCGCAGTGAGGGCATTTATGAGGTTTCTCACCAGTATGACGGGCCATAATGTGTTTTTTCATACTTCCTAATTCTGCTGTTTTATAATCACAGTGAGCACATTGATGAGGCTTCTCACCTGTATGGTGGGCCATTATATGTTTTTTCAAACTTCCAGATTGTACTGATTTATAATTACAGTGAGCACATTGATGAGGTTTCTCACCAGTATGACGGGCCATAATGTGTTTTTTCATACTTCCTAATTCTGCTGTTTTATAATCACAGTGAGCACATTGATGAGGCTTCTCACCTGTATGGTGGGCCATTATATGTTTTTTCAAACTTCCAGATTGTACTGATTTATAATTACAGTGAGCACATTGATGAGGTTTCTCACCAGTATGACGGGCCATAATGTGTTTTTTCATACTTCCTAATTCTACTGTTTTATAATCACAATGCGGACATTGATGAGATTTCTTATCAGTATGACGGGCCATCATATGTCTTTTGAAATCTTGAGGATTTACTGATTTATAATCACAATTAGGACATTGATAAGGCTTATTCATCTTATAACAGACTTTTTTATGCTTTTTAATATGTGAAGATACTCCAGACTTATAACCGCTTTGAGAACATTTGAGTTCCTCTTCATCTGTATGGTAACAATTATTGGTACCTAGAAGCAATGAGACATTTAATTAAAAAAGAAAAAACATCCATTTAAAGTAAATTAAATTATTATAATTTTTTTATAATAAAAAAATATCACCAACTAAATTAAATACCCACTTTATTGGCTTGGTGCCAAGTCATATCGGCATAGTAGGCAACGAAATGGCCGATAGAGCAGCCAAATCAGCTCATGAATTAGAAAACAGTGAATTTTCTTATTTATCCAACTCAGAACTATTTTTGCGTCCTAGAAAAGATATTTGGAAGGAGTGGCATGTAATATGGGATGGGCAAATTAATAATAAACTTCATATTAATAAAGGGAACAGTTAAGAGATGGCGTCCATGTTCTTGTGCGCCGAGAAGAGAGAAATGATCACTACTCGCCTCCGCATAGGGCACTGCCGCCTCACTCACGGCTACATGAGGACTAAAATTCCAGCACCTCAATGCCAACAGTGAAGAACAATACAGTACAATCTCGATAGTCCGGCGGCTCTTTCATCCGGCACGTCCAGTAATCTGGCGCTACGTGGGAACACGTGCGTCGGACGAAAACAAACAGACCGTATCATGTGATTCCTCGTTTCCCCCTCCTCAATCTACTCACTCATTCCGTAATCGTTCAGACGTAATTCTTGTTCCGATATTGATCCATTGTTTATTAGTTCTTGTTCCGTTATTGTTTTATTGTTTATTAGTTCTTGTTCCGTTATTGTTTTATTGTTTATTAGTT
Organism: Aelia acuminata; assembly: GCA_911387785.2. Taxonomy (NCBI): domain Eukaryota; kingdom Metazoa; phylum Arthropoda; class Insecta; order Hemiptera; family Pentatomidae; genus Aelia; species Aelia acuminata. The sequence goes on along the minus strand of OU426982.1, from coordinate 3,544,091 downwards.
CTTGTTCCGTTATTGTTTTATTGTTTATTACTTCTATATCCGTTATTGTTAGAGTAGTATAATGTCTACAAAACGGAAACACGTAACGTTATGTTTGCTTCAAAAGCAGGATATCATAAATGATCTCGATAAAGGCGAAACCACTGCAAGCCTCGCACGGAAATACGGCGTTGGACGTTCCACGATATATACGACATCAAAGTCAACCGTGAAAAAGTCCTCCAGTTTATCAGGACCGCCGAGGGGAACTTAAAGGAAAGAAAGACAATTGAAACAGGTGAGTGTCCTGAAATGGAAAATGCTTTATTTACGTGGTTCATGCAAGAGCGTGCCCGGCATACGCCATTGTCGGGGGACATCCTTCGCGAAAAGGCAAAATATTTCTATGAAAAAATTACAATGAAAGGCGACTTTCGAGCTAGCGATGGCTGGCTTGATAAATTTAAAAAAAGGTTTGGAATCCGATTTTTAACTGTCACAGGGGAAAAATTGTCTAGTGATGTTTTGGCCGTGGAACCTTTTCAAAAGAAATTGCAATTAAAAATTCAAGAATTAGGTCTCATACCAGAACAAGTTTATAACGCGGACGAAAGTGGTTTATTCTGGAGGATGCTGCCACATAAGACATTCGTGCACTCCTCCGAAGAAAGTGCTCCCGGTAGAAAAATGTCAAAGGACAGATTGACATTTATGCCTTGTGCAAATTCCACAGGCACACACAAGCTTTGCTTATTAGTGGTGGGAAAATCGAAGCATCCGAGGGCCTTTAAGAATGTAACAGACTTACCTGTGACTTACAAATATCAAGGAAAAGGATGGGTTACCCGAGATTTGTTCTCCGAATGGTTTAAGAATGATTTTATTCCAGCTGTAAAGAGTTTTTCAAAAGTTCACAACTTACCTGCTAAGGCTCTATTGCTGCTTGATAATGCTCCAGGACACCCAAAAGAAGAGGAACTTCAATCACAAGACCATCAAATTCAAGTCCTCTACATGCCCCCAAACACGACACCTCTCTTGCAGCCAATGGATCAAAATGTAATCCAGCAAATAAAACTTAATTACAAAAAATCCCTACTTTCGGACATAATAAAACAACCGGATGGGATCATTCAGGTTTTGAAAAAAACAAACATTAAAGACGTAGTTTTTAATTTAGCGCACAGCTGGAATAAAGTGAAAAGCGACACCATCCAGTGTTCATGGAAAAATATCTGGCCAACACACCCCGGTTGTAACTCTAAAAAAATGATTGACGATTCTGAGCTCAACACAAGCTCAACTCTACAATTGTCCCCAGAATTTTTACAACAGTTTTCAAACAAATGTGAACTGAGTGTAACCCTTTCAAACGAGGACATCAATGATTGGCTACAAGGCACGAACGAGGAAAATTTGCAATTGCTATCTGACGACGAAATCATCAGCCAAATTCAGTCCACGGATGAAGAGGAAGATGGCGATGACAGCGATGTTTCATCTCACCGTACAGTTAGCAACAACGCATTCAATGCATTCAATCTCTGCACTAAATGGGCAGAAGAAAACGCCATCGCAAGTGACGATGTTTTAGTTCTCAAAAGATTGCAAGAATGCGTTTTTGATAAAATGTTTAAGGCGAAAAAACAAAAAAAGATTAATGATTATTTTTCATAAAACATATCTATGTATTTTTCTCAATCATTTTTATTTACTATGAACCTATATATCATTTGTACATTGTATTTTGTTTTATATTAAATATTGTTAAATAATAAATTGTAATAAAAATATTACATTATAGTACCTTTTTTTTATTTTACTTTCGATAATCCGGAAATTATCGATAATCTGGCGGTTGTCTGGTCCCATATGTGTCGGATTATCGAGACTGTACTGTACTATCTGTGAGGCACATAATAGAAGAGTGCCCAGTTTATAATGAGAAAATGCTACACATGGGAATCCTCAGTCCATGGCTGGAGCATTTGGTGAAAATCAGGATATCATCAGAAAACTCAGGATATCATCAGAAAACTCCTAAAGAAGTGGGGCTCTACCCTCTCATATAAGAGCTTTGCATGTGATGACAACCGTAGCTGTTTTTGCCCTTTATAAATCCAAATAAATATTAAATAAAATATTTTTAAAAAATCATAAATTAGGGATTAATCTAATAATTACTTCATTTTTCCCATATTGTGATAATGTCAATTTGATGATTTAATACGAGATAGAATTTTTTAAAAATATTAACTATTTTTATTCTGTAGAGCCTAAACATTCTTTGTAGTTTTATGAACTAACTTTTCTTTATTTAGATTTCATCTGTTTTTTCTAAAGTTTATTATCTTCAATCATATTTCAATGAAGATAAGTTATAGTCGAACCCGGGTGACATGGGCGGTACACTATGTTATTTTTGAAGAGAAAAGGTTGGTCTCAGCCAAGTAATCCGGGTTGGACTTCCAGCCGAGACCAATCTTTTGTCTTAAAAAATAAAATATTTAAAATAAATATAAAAAATAAATTAAGTTGTTACCAACAAAAGATGATTAAATTAATATAAAAATATTTAAAACTGACGATTTCAAGAGATCCCGTCAATTGGATAAAAACCGTCCATCTCCCGTGAAAATTCGCAAAACATGAGAGATCGGGGGAGAGGGATCAGTGAAGAGGAGAGGCTGGCTCGGCTTGGAAGCGAGCTCAGTGGCGTCTCCATGCTGCGCAGTGGATAGCATACCATGCATGTTACGTGGGAGACCTGAGTTTGACTAACTAGGCGGCTCAATAGAGCCAATAGGTGAATCTTTCTGGAAAGTCATAAAGATAAGGTGAAGCGTAATCCGCTTCACACTGAACCTGGCCAGTCTGGACTAAAAAAAGCACTGTGTACCACAGCAAATACACAGACAAGATAACATGACCAACACGAGCCTGTGAAGCGGCATGGATGGGGATGGCAAGGTTGTGGATTCCATCCTACATGTGCCGTGGAGCACCCCGCCTGTCAAGCACACGTATTGGTGCCCATGTATCGGAGCATGGGAGGTCCGAGGCAGCTGTAGTAGGACCCATGAATGCTGAAAAGCGGGTTGAGACTTTCCCCGTGAAGGAAGCATATTTTCCGGCTCCTGGATGGAACTCCAGGACTCTCAACGTTGACAGCGAGGAGATGGGGGTATACCCCGGCGGGGAGCCATACGTGGAGTGGGACTAAAACAATGACACAGAGACAAAATGAACCATTCTTTCTTGACAAAAACCCTAACTTACCCGACGAGGACTCAAACCAGTCGGGACTTAATATCTCAGACTTATACCCAGACACCCTGGACGAAGCCTCAGTTGAACCTGGCCTGGAAGCACTGACAAACGAAGTACAGGGACTGAGAGTAGTTATTAACAGACTAGGAGTGCTGGAGGAGCATGCAGCTCGTGTAGCTGCTGCTTCACAGGCTCCGTTGACTAAAAAGACAGGAACCGAACATAGCCTTGCACGTCAAAGTGCGGACCAGTCGGAGGCCTCGGCCACGACGGGGTCCACCAAGAACGTAAAAAGGCGCAACAGGAGGAAGGCGAAAGCCCTCCTCCTGGCCAATATACCAGCTGATTTAGGGTCGACCCAGGGAGGGTTGGCGGAGGATGCAAGGGCCAAACCAGGCCCGGCAGACAAAGCCGCGGCGCCCAGGGGTGGACCCCCACTTTACTACTACAGACGAGGACAGGGAACAGGAGGGCAGCCAACCAGGCCAGCAGGCTACACTGCCAGGCCTCAGAGGCAGCCCACTGGACCATATCCTACTAGTAAAAGACCTAGATCTTCTCCGGGAACCGCAGCACCTGTGGCTAAGAAACCCAGAGAAATCACAGGACAAACTAATTACGCCCTTGCAGCAAGAGGGCAGTTGGTTGCGGTGGTACTTGTAGACTACCCGCACACCCGGTAGCAGTGCGAGGAGCTGCAAGATAGCATCACCGAAAAGGTAGATGAGATCGATGAGGACAACGACGATCAGCCACTCTTCAACGGAGCAAGTCTCAATAGAGGAGGCTGCATTGTCTCATGCCTAAATGACCACACTGTACAGTGGCTAAAGAAAATAATCCCAAGTGTTAAGATGAAGGAGGATGTGCTCCTCCGAGGCTGTGACACAAAGGACCTTATGAAAGTAGTAAAGATAGGGGCTTTAATCCCAGGAAACGCCCCATCTGAAGAAATACTCCTTAAAAGAATAAGGGAAAATGCAAAATAAGGCAGTAACAGATATAAAAACATGGAGACTGCACTATATAAAAGAGTCGGAGAAGGGCTTCTTTGTCATTTTCAAAATCTCAGAGCCCAGCCTGGAATGTCTCAAAACCAGGGACATGATGGTTGGCTGTGGGATGAAGCTGATCTCCTTCAGACACCTAAAAGGATCATATAGAGAACAACTCCCAATCAATGATGCTGAATGAGAGGAGGAAAAAATGGAAGTAACTGAGGAGGCAGCCGACACAAAGGAATGCCACTCAGACACAGTAACGGAGATGTCTGAATAGGTAGGTGAAATTAAAGAGGAGGCCAAGGCCGAATCTATAAAGGAACCTGAACCAACAGCATCACTGGAGGTAAAAGGTAAAACCACGGAGGCAACCCCCTAGGGAGGCGACGGGAGGAGGAGCTATACCTAAAGTCCTGGCGAAAGCCAGGTTGGAGGGGGTGGCTCCGCCACCGGTGCCACCAGAAAGCAAACAATAAAAAAAAAAAAAAAAAAAAAAATGAAATTGCTACAGATAAATCTCCACCATTGCATAGCAGCCAATGGTGTCCTGCATCAATATATCGTAGGTAAGAATATTGATATTATATTAATACAAGAACCTTACCTATTAAAAGGCGAGCTCAAGGGATTGAAACTTCCTGAATACAGCTTAGTATCCACAAAGGACAATCCCAGAGCTTGCATTCTATATAAAACACAAATAAAACTGCTGCCTCTTTGGCAATTTTGTTCCAGAGACTCAGCAGTAGTGAATTACACCCCAAAAGAGGGCAACTCAATTGTCTTGATAGCGGGATACCTACCATATGAGGATAAGGATCCCACCCCAATGATGGAGGAAATACTGGGGGAAATCAAGGAAAACAATATTGTTGCTGCCCTAGATAGCAATTCCCATCATGAAATCTGGGGAAGCAGTAACAACAACTTAAGAGGTGAGCAATTGCTTGAATTTATTATAAAACACGATCTTGAAATATTGAACTGTGGCAACAGACCCACATTTCACAATAAACAAAGATCGAAGGCAATAGACATAACACTGGCATCACAAACACTCAGTAGCCTAATCACAAACTGGCATGTCTCCAATGAGGAAACATGCTCAGATCACAAATACATTCGATTTGACCTACCGGACAAACCAAACTACAATGAAGAGTACAGAAATCCTAAGAACACTGACTGGGAAATGTACTCCTCCAAACTTACTGAACTAATGAGACATTGTCCAACAGACGCACACAATGAGTGGCAACTGGACTGTCTCAACACGACACTAACAAACGCAATGATGGAATCCTACCATCATAGCAATAAGCCTAAAACAAAAAAATCAAACAGGAATGTTCCATGGTGGAACAATGAATTAAAAAATCTTAGAACAAAAACAAGGAAATTGTTCAATGCTACAAAAAACTCTGGCAGATGGGATATTTATAAGGAATCTCTCACTAAATATCACAAATCTATCAGAAGAGCTAAAAGAGAGGCTTGGAGGAATTTTTGCTCAGAGGTGAGCGATATTCCAGAGGTAAGCCGTGTTAAAAAAATACTAAATAAAACTGAACCAGTAAACTTAGGTACGCTAAAGGTAGAAGGGGTATCCACGACGAAAGAAATGGAAACCCTTGAAGCCATGACAAAAATACAGTTTTCAAACTGCGAAATAAATAATACCTTAATCAACAACTCCACATACTCTACACCAAAAAATGAAGAAATAATGTGGAGTGAAGCAAAGCAAATTATAACCAGCAGTGCTTTGGAATGGGCTGTCAACAACATGAAGCCGTACAAATCTGCTGGTGCCGATGGTATATTTCCTGCACTGATACAGAAAGGAATAAACATCATAAGACCACACCTCTTAAAACTTCTAAGAGGAAGCTTAGCACTAGGATATATACCGACTGAATGGAGAATATCCAAGGTATGGTATATACCAAAACCAGGCAAGGAATCATATGATGATCCCAAAGCATTTAGACCCATATGTCTGTCATCATTCCTAATGAAGACATTAGAGAAGATAACTGATAGACACGTGAGGAAACATATATCGGAAACAAATCCGATACATGAAAAACAATATGCATACCAAGCAGGTAAATCCTGCGAGGTAGCATTGCACAACTTGGTGTCTAGGATTGAAAAATCTCTAAACCAAAAAGAAATTACAATTGGCACCTTTGTTGATATCGAAGGAGCATTTGATAAAACACCATATAACGTCATAAAGAACGCTATAAGGGAAAGAAATATAGACAAAATCTCCTCCAGATGTATAGAAAGAATGCTGGAGGAAAGGATTTTGCAAACAGAATTGGGACATGCCAAATTGTGGATAAAACCCAAGGGAGGATGCCCACAAGGAGGTGTGATCTTGCCATTACTGTGGTGCCTAGTAGTGGACTCTCTACTAGTGAAATTAAATGATGCAGGCTTTTATACACAGGGGTATGCAGATGATCTTGTAATCCTCAATGAAGGAAAACATCAGAGCGTACTCTCTGACCTACTCACAACTGCAACAAAAATTTTACAAAACTGGTGTAAAGAAAATGGGTTAAACATTAACCCACAAAAAATAAACATATGTATCTTTACACAAAGGAAAAAAATAAACATAAAACTACCCAAACTAAATGAATACCAGCTTACACCCTCTAAAGAAGTAAAGCATCTGGGTATAATACTGGATCATAAACTCAACTGGGCCACACACGTTGAAACAACGACTAACAAAGCCCTGAAATGCCTATGGACCTGCAAAAGAGCAATAGGCAGGAAATGGGGATTAAAACCACAAATGGTCTATTGGTTGTATCTAACTCCGATCAGACCAATGATTCTATATTCAGCTCTGCTTTGTTGGCACAAAGCAGATAGCAGAAAAAACAAAATCCTGCTTACCAAACTACAAAGGCTACCATGCCTCATGATAACAGGAGCAATGAAAAGTACTCCAACGACGGCAATGGAAGTGATGCTAAACTTAACACCACTGCAGATAGAAGTGTAGATCAAAGCAATGAAATCTTTTTACAGGATAGCTAAACAAAATAACTCCCTCAGAACAAACTCTAGGGAGGGCCACTGGGAGATATACGGGAAGATTGAAAATGATCAAGTGCTATCAATGCACTCTGATCTACAAAGTCGTGAATTCCTGGATATTAATTATCAAGCTATAATAAACAAGTTGAAACCACATAAAAAATATAAAGGAATCAACTGCTACACGGATGGCTCGCTAGCCAAGACAGGATCTGGAGAGATGACAAATCCAATAAAGGTACAACAATTTCACTGGGGAAATATACTACAGTCTTCCAATCTGAAGTATTAGCAATCTACCAGTGCGCTTCAGAGCTGCTGGCTGAGAAAATAACAAATAGGAAAATAACCATTTTTACTGACAGCCAAGCAGCCATCGGAGCAATCAAAAATCATGCAGTCAAATCAAAGATTGTCAAAGCCTGTAATACTACGCTCAACAAATTAGCTGAAAGCAACAAAGTTAGAGTGGAATGGGTGCCTGGACATTCTGGAATCCAGGGCAATGAAAAAGCTGATGACCTAGCAAGGAAAGGCTCAGCCAAAAGACCCATAACCCCTGAACCGGTAATTTGCATAAGCTTAAGCTATGCCAAAAGAAGGATAGGGGAAATCTATGGAGCAATTAAAAAACGGAATTGGAATGACAAAACACAGTATCACTCCAAATTCTTTTTAAAAGGCTACTCTGCCAAAAGAAGTGATATTCTACTGAACTTGGACAGGAAAGCACTCAAAAAAATTACAGCGATCTATACAGGACACTGTAAACTCAACAAACATATGCACAGGCTCAAACTCGCAGACTCACCTATCTGCAGATTCTGTGGCAAGGAGGATGAGACAGCTTACCACATTATAAGCTGGTGTGAACGACTTGTTAGGCTAACATTCAGCATCTTTGGCGAGGTAAACTTACCTGACTCAAGCAATAATGAACTGGTCAACCCAACAAGTTTGCTAAAATTTACTGATGCTCTAAATATAGCAATTTAGAACTCAGACAAGTTAGGCGCACAATAGACCCAGGAGGATGCAGTGCACATGGCCACACACAAAAAAAAAAAAAAACATGCAATACAGATATTATTGGGATCGGATGAGAAAATTTGTTTACATGTCTTACTCCCTCCACAATATTCACTGTATACACTTTTTGAAGGGTTCCCAATGCCTTCATCATAGTTTATTTTATCTATATATACTTTGTATAATTTTGTATACTTTTTCAATTAACTTTAAATTATTTTTTTAAAGAAGGAGACCTTTTTAGGCTTTTATCAAATTCAGCAAGCTTTAACCATTTCTGGTTTATCCCAGGAAATAACATGGAGGAGTCGATTATGCTTGTAAAATAATAACAATTAAATAATTTTCATATCAATTACATATAATTCTTACCATAATAAATATCCTGTCCCTCTTCTTCTTTGATATATATTCTGGCAACTAAAACATAATAAAATTATTACTGAAATTGAAGCAAAAATTTTGTATCTTATTTCATAGTTTAATCCTAAGCTAAATTAATAAATGGTATTAAAAACTATAACAATATGAGAATAATAATTACTTAATGAAGTATGCGAAGCATTTCCTTACCTTCATCTGAGACTATCATCTCACTTACTTCCTTAGGGTGAACCACACCACCTGCAGACAAATATAATATAAATATAAACAATAAATGTAACAACACATCTGGAACAAATCTAAATTTTAAATTTAAAGAAACAAATACAAAAGTTTTCTCAGATGTAGGACACATTACGCCTCTATGTGAATATAACAAATGGTTTAAGCCTATAGTAAAGTCTACTTTCCCCTTATTTTAAACCCTTTAATGGCTCTGGACGATATATCTCGGAAAAAAAAGATGGTCCCCACAAGCAAACGACGAGATTACTCGTGGCGGGCCACTGGTCCCCAGTAGCGGAAGACAATATATCTCGCAACCGGTTTCTCAATTATTTAACGTCCCCAGCTTCACACGAGATAACTTGTAGTGACTGAGGCATATCCTAGCGGATCCTCAAAAACTTAATAAGTACATCTAGGAGCCACTATGATATCTCTATTGGGGATATACTTGTTCAACCATTATTCACTTCGAGTTCTAGGTGCTCTGAGCGATAGTCCTCTGCTTTTATCCGTCTGTTATTTGGCAATATTCACTGTTTCATTTCGTTAGTTTTGGTGTTGCTTTCGTCATGTCGCGAAATTTGCTTACTGAGCAGTAATAAAATTATTAAAATCTAATTCATTATTACCTCCATAAATCACATAATCTTTCAATACAATCGACAATCTAGCATTTTAATTTATTTAAATAATAATTAAGGTATTATAGAATCATAAAAATTAAAAATTCATCAGAAAACGTAATGAGGAGTTGAAGAATTTGAGGCAGTCAATGGCGGATGGTGGCCTAAACACCTAAGCTTGGGGAGGGTAAAAGCCGGCACACCCGCCAAGCTTCTCAGAGCAACTTCCCTCCAGAGTCCTTAGCTGCTAAAGGGTTAATGCAATTTCCTTAATAAACATTTGAACAAGGAATAAATGTTGTATTTAAATTTTTGCTTACCATAAGACAGCTTAGACAGACTAAGAAAAGATAAAATCAACAAAATGACCCATATGAAACATTTCCTCACCTTCATCGGGGATTAATAGCTCGCTTTCCTCTTTTACGTGAACCAGCCCACCTGCAAATAGTTAAAAAAATGTTCTGTAAAAATCTAAGTATTCATTGTTAAGTAGATTTTTAAAGAAACACATTCAAGCTGAATCAAAAGTTACTAAAAATTACTACAAAAGTTACTTAGCATCCAACATAGTTTATCTATAGTATCTCTGACAAAATGTTCTGTCCAATAATAAAACAGATTACATAACATAAAACAAGATGTCCTTAGAGAAATATTTTCCGAGTCGAATTCAACAAGCTGCAAACATTTCTGGTAGTTATTCAAGGAAACATCAGGGAGGTGTGTACTCATAAAATAATAACAATTCCAATAGGTTTCATATCATGCTGTGTCATTATCTGAATAAGGGATGCCATAAATTAATGCTGTGTATTACTCCTTTGCACAAGGATCATTGGAATCTTTTCCTGAAGGTGTTTGTGGGGCAATAGATAATGCATACTACCAACTTGGGATTTACCAATATGCCTAGATTAATATTACCATATGTGAGAAGAAAAGAAAAAGCTTTTAATCTAAACATTTGTTAAAGTAAAAATAAAAAACAAGGTTTTGCACATTAAATTGAACAAGAAATTTGATCATGACTCTTCATTAGTAAATTATGTAATGCTAAATATCTACAGATGCGTATATATAAAAAAGAAGAAAATTTATAAAATGGAATATAAAATCAATAAAAAAAATGAAAAACATTAAGAGAGATTAGACTCAATAAAAACGATTGATCTAAATTTTAATGAATAGCTGACAACCTGTCATTATGAGTTTGTTGAAAATCAATCTACATATAAAACTAAGAATTTCTGAATAAAATAAAATGAACTGAACATATCCAAATGGTTTGGGGAAATATGCCATAACTTAACAATTTAATAAATATGTGAAATTATAGAAATTTATAACTAAATCATTGAGCTCGGGAAACTACAGCCATCATAGTTTACAATCTGGTTATAAATGACCTCTGCAATAAATTATTAAAATAAAAATTGATACAAAAAGAAATATTCTATAGGGTACTTATCGACTGGTGGTCTTCTATCGTTAATCTCCCCATTGGGGGCTGTAGGTATGTTTCCTCATTACCTCTTCCAAATAAGGCATAGGTAAGACATCTTATATCTTGACTTTATGTATTCAACACCGTGTACTCCTTTAAATATTAACATAGCACTACTTTACACTCACTCATACGAACATATGTAAAAAAATCTAACAAGGGGAGGCTACGGAGGTGGGGTCACCGATTACAATGAAACTTTTTTTCGAGTTTCTATATCCAAAAATATTAGATACGTGTCCGAGGGTTCTTGCCAATGGGCCTTCTGAGCCGAGAAAAAAAATGTCAGAAGTACGAAAATAGCCAAAAATTGCATCAACAAAGTTGCCGCTGCTCAAAGCTCCTTCAACCAATTTCAATGAAATTTTCAGGGATGTCAGAGTATTGAAAAATATAAGACACGTGTATAGGGGATTTGCGAAATTAGCCTCTGGAAGCCCAGAATAAATCATTCAATTTTGCGCTCTCGGTAACGTTAAAAATCAATTCCATTACTTTGTAAATTGAATAAATTACGTTTTTCAGCTTTTTACGTCAAAAAATAAATATTTGTATTTAAATATTTAACAGGAAATATTTTTCATGAAAAAGCATTTTTTGCTTAGACTGAAGAAAAATTTTCAACCAAACAAAAAAAATTACTATTTGAAATATGTTCCAGTTTTTATGTAAAAAGCACAATTTCATAGTTACTTAAAAAAAATATTTAAGATAATTTTGCGAAAAATTTAATACGAAAGTTTGAATTTTGAATCTGAAAGTATTTCCATTGTTGTTTTCCCTTGCCAAAAGAATTATTTTATGATTGAAAACGTTTGTTAAAAATTAAGTATAATAAATCTTTGGAAGACGACAACTGTTTTTATTGAATTAAGGGATTGCAGTTATAAACACAGTATGAACTTCTAAATACAAAAAACAGCATATTGTCAACCATGTGATGTTTATTTTTTCGACAAGTAAAAAACTTCATTAAAAAAATACGAAATTGCCCTGAAATATTGAGAGATGGTCGTCAGGAAATTAGTTCAAGGGAAGATGCTCTGAAAAGTCATTCCTTAATTCTCCACCAATTATCATCTCTATTATTTGTTGACATGGTAAAATATGCTTGGTTTGCATCCAAGTTAATTCCAATGAGAGCAATATTTGAAAATGTTAATCAAATATGTTTTCCTGATGGAATGAAAAAGGAAGGAAACTGCAACTGCAAAGGTGTACCTTTTATTAAATGCTCTGATTGCCGAAAAAACTTATGTTTTAGCTGTTTTATTGATAAATATCACCCAAACGAGTGTGGGGTGTAAACGCATATTTTTAATTTCCTAGTTAGTATTTTAGGATAATTTGGTATTTTATAATGTTTATGTAGTCCAGGAAAAGTCTGAAACATTTTCCTGACAAAAATATGTTTTTGGACAAAAAAGATTTTAATTTCAATTTTTCAAAAATTTATCACATTACATTTAAATATAGGTACTACTATTTTACGAGTATAATTTTTTTGGTGACTATCTCTTCAATCAAAGCAAGGAAATTTTGTTATGAAAAATATTTCCTGTTAAATATTTATAATATTTAAATATAAATTTAGAAGATAAAAAAAAAGAAAAAAAAAACTTCGTCTCAAAATAATTTGTTTTTAAATATAAATATTTAGTTTTTGAAGTAAGAAGCTGAAAAAACGTAGTTTATTCAATTTACAAAGTAATGGAATTGATTTTTAACGTTACCGAGAGCGCGAATATAACACAAAATTGAATGATTTATTCTGGGCTTCCAGAGGCTAATTTCGCCAATCCCCTATACACGTGTCTAATATTTTTCAATACTCTGACATCCCTGAAAATTTCATTGAAATTGGTTGAAGGAGCTTTGAGCAGCGGCAACTTTGTTGATGCAATTTTTGGCTATTTTCGTACCTAAGAATTTTTTTTTCTCGGCTCAGAAGGCCCATTGGCAAGAACCCTCGGACACGTATCTAATATTTTTGGATATAGAAACTCGAAAAAAAGTTTCATTGTAATCGGTGACCCCACGTCCGTAGCCTCCCCTTGTAAGTGCATAGAGAAAAACTTAAGACAGAACTGACATCCGCTCTGGTCAAGTCTCAATCCCCGAATCACGGTATTCTCTCCCCTCGGTTTAGAGGAACCATAGTGGGGGATGATATTCATCCAAGATGAAACAAATATTAGATAAGTTTTTTGGAAAAACTAAATTAATAAGGTTGTAGAACGGAATTAGGTTATGTCGCCTGAAAACTTATCCGGGCTTCAAATTTAATATTAACTTTGTAATTAGTAAAAATAAGATAGCGTGGGGACTATATTTCTTTTAACGGTTGTTTCAGTAAAAAAGGACGCTTTCTCATGCTCCAGCGGATGTTTGTGATTTATCGGATTTATTTCGATCTAACTCTTCTACCGGATGCCGAGCATCCTTATTTGATTAAGGCTCTAGTTCCCTGATTATTTTTGTTCTTAATGAACTTATTAAGATTTCAATTTTACAGTTGGATAGTTCGTTAAAAATGCAAACTATTGATATCTCATAAGGTATATCTAACCCTATTCATTACGGAAATTTATCTAATCCATGATATAAGAAGCCTTACTAAATAGCTCTAGCTGTGGTCTAGGAGAATCACACAAATTATTTAGACTGAAACTATTGGGTAGTTTTAATAGTAAACTGGTACCCACTCTGATACATAGCAATCAATTAGGTATAATCATCACCATAATAGATATCCTGTCCCCCTTTTTCTTTGATATTTATTGTGGCAACTAAATCTTAATCAAATGATTTTTAAACAGTTTCATTAGAGGATAAAAGATTTAAAGCTGAGTATATAAGATCGTAACATTTACAATGAAAATCTTTATATATAATCAGTGTCCCAGACATTGTGTAAAAAAAAAAAAAAAATGGGTAATACTGCATGCTAAACGGGGTAGACATGAGTTTCTTATCTCAATCTGTTGAGGAGATAGAATTTTTTTTTGTTTTTATTATTATTTTTATTTATTTTGTCTGAAAAATGGCAGTTTTCTCTACTACTTAAGCTATACGCTAGCCCAGAAATTGTTGCAGCTTATTTATTTTGACTCTGAAACTATTTCTCTAAGGACATCTTGTTTTATGCTATGTAATCTGTTTTATTATTACAGGTCCCGAGCCTGTACGATGTGAGTACTGGTTAAAGATTCCTATACTAATTATACCTGGATAGGAAAATTTAGGACTCCCACTGTAGCATCGTACGATTAGCCTTAGTGGCGTAAAAGGACGTTAACTCTTTCATGGCTCCAAGCGAGATATCTTGTGAAAAAAACAAGGTCCCTACAAGCTAACGACGGGATAACTCGTCGCGGGCCGCCGGTCCCCAGTAGCTAATGACGAGATATTTCGCAATCGGTTTTTCACTTATTTAACGTTCTCAGCTTTAAAAAAGATAAGTTTTCGTTACTGAGGCACATCCTAGCGGATCCACGGAGACTTAATAAGTACATCTAGCGGCCACTAGGCTGCAGGGGTATCTATATTGCAGAAATATTTGTGTTGGCCCGGTAGCTGCCTGTCATCTGGGTCGGCCGTTCGGGGGGTTCGCCGCTCACCCCTTTTTACCTGCTAATTTTTCTTTTCTGTCCCTTATCCCTCCCTCGGCTACCGTCAATGGTCTGAAGGATATATTTTGCCATTATTCATTCTAGACGCTCTGAGTGATAGTCCTCAATGTTTTTTTGGTGATATTCACTATTTTATTTCGCTATTATTTCTCCAATTTTGGTTAAAATTTTATATAAAAAAGAATAAATTTGATATATAAAAAAAACAAACAAAAAAGAGAAACGACGGATGAAAACATTTCAAAGCAGGAATTTTCATTCCAGTTAGCTTCAGAACTCTGCGATGCATATAAAGAATCTCATCTTTTAAAACATTGAATATTTTACCACAAATGTGATAGAAAATGTTGGGCTTACGTAAAAACTTTTTTTTTTTTTTTAAGTTTAGTTAGGACTTAACACAGTTGGCAATGAGCATACTTCAAAAAAATGTTCTCATGTAGTTGATTAAAAGAGGTTGAAAACTTTAGTTCAAATTCAAAATTGTTTGGTAAATAATTTATAAGGGTTACAGTTTTCGTAAAATGGAAAAGGAACTTATAAAGAATATAATTGGAATAAGGCTTAGTACAATCACAACAGACAGCGAAAATGTACCGAATTAATCTTTTGCCATAATAAATATTAATTAGATTTAGAATATAACACATGGTTCTACCTGAAACAGGTAAAAAGGGTTATGAAAAGTTCTCAAACCATGTGCAAAAACCATATGTTCTTACGGTACTACTTATCAAAACAAAAAATTTAATTTTATAAATGAGATGATTAATAACTTTTATAATAATAATTTACATTTTTCTTTATTATTAGAATTCAAAATTTTTATTTATTATAATACTAATAGGTGCACTACGGTTTTGGTTAACCTGTCGTTTGCTAAAAGAAATAGATTCGATGTTTTCCCCATATGTGAAAAGATGACACATAATTGCCTATGGGAAAAACAACGGATTTTCCAAGTCCAAACTGGAAAAAATAGATTTGGCAACTGGATGCTTCCCACCCTAAATATCGAAAAAAATTGTGTCAATAAATCAATTTACCACACCATCTGTAGGAAATTTATAGAACTTACGAATAATCACACTCAATTGTAGTAAAATAAGCACTTAATTTGCATTAAAAGAAATATTGAGGCCAATAATCGAGATAAAACTACCATATCTTTTATGTTGGACAAAACTACTCACAATAAACCGAAATTTATCAAAATCGGTTGAGTGGTTTTTAAGTTTACCTCCGACAAACATTGGGACATGAGATTTTTATATATATAAAGATTGCTCGCTATGAAGAGAACACTTTCATCATGACTATCCTCGATATGGAAGGCCTAGAATAACTTATACTCAAGAGGATCAATATATTATTTTGGAAAGCAAGAGAAGTGGACTCACTGGTCACGAAATTCGAAATAAAGTCCGTGTTTCTTTCTACAATGAAAAGAAGACTCAGGGAAACAGATCTATCGGGGCATGTTGGTACGCTATAGCCACTTCTAAAAATAGCCAATAAGAAGGAAAGGTACTTTGGACAGACGAATCAAACTTTCAGGTGTTTGGAACTAACCATATGGCTATGGTTCGTCGCTCAATTCAGAAAAGTTTATTCCTCAGTGCATAATTCCAATAGAAAAGCATAGAGGAATACTTGATAAAGAGGCTATGAAGACAATCTGAAAGGCCACACAATTCCTTCTAGTCTTAGTTTGATTTGTTCTAATTTTATTATGCAGCAAGATAATAACCCAACTCCGCAGGAGGTATTTTCAAGACAAAGAAAATGACGGTATCTTAACAATGTTAAATAGCTGACTCTATCTCCTGATTGCAATCCGATCAGTGATGCTACTGTAACTTCACTAAAATAACAGGTACTGCACACGACTGAATTCAAGAGGGCTAAAGACAATAAACAATCAAATGAGAGGAGTTAGGCAAGGAGACAGCCTGGCATGTCTTCTTTTCAATGTTGCGATAAACAAGGCAATACACAGCTCAGATATTCAGGCTGGTAGAACGATCTTTCAAGTTACTAGCATATGCCGACGACGTAGACCTACTTGGTAAGTCAATGAATACAGTTAAAGAGGCTTTCATAAGGTTATAAGGAGCTGCGCGTCAACAAGAAGACGAAGTCTATGTGCACCAAGATGGGGCAAGTGAAGGGTTTCACAGTTTCCGGTTACACATTTGAAGCAATGGACAGATTTATATATATTAGAAGCCAAGTAGATTGCAACAACCATATGCAATCCAAAATAAAAAGACGAATTGTTGCGGCTAATAGGTGTTACTTCGGAGTACTTAAATATATGATGAGCAAGCTCATATCACGCAGCTCCGAAGTCAGGATATAAAAGACCCTCATATGACCGGTTTTAACTTATGGCTCAGAATGCTGGATACTCACGAAAAATGATGAGCTATGTATCTTTTAAGGTTTGAAAGAAAGATACTAAGAAAAATCTTTGGCCCCGTTTAAGATGGACAACTTTGGAAGCAGAGGAAAAACAGTGAGCCTCCTCGGTTTTATAGGGACATAGATGTCCATTCAGCAAATAATAATTAGCAGACTGTGATGGATAGGTAATGTTGCCAGAATGTCCCAAGAAGGTTAATAGACGAAAGGAAATACTACAAGCGCAGGGTAGGCAGGCTGAAAATAAGATGGAGCAATCCAAGGTCCCTTCTTGGTGTCAATAACTGGAGATTGGCAGCACAAGGCGGAGACAGATGGCGGACTACGTTGGAGGAGGCCAAGACTCAGTAATGGGTTGTAGCGGCATGCAGAAGAAGAGAGACAATAAACGAGATCGGCTCAGTTTACAAGACGAAATGGTTTAGTCCTTCTCCCTTCTTAGGGGCATCAGACACAAATGCAAGTTTCGGCTGGGCTAAAATTTCAGACGACACCAAAACTTTGGTTGGTCACTAATATATAGGTGTATAAATATGATATATAAAAACATTAATAAGAGACATAGAATTAAAATTGAAAACCTAAGAGAGGAACACAACAGCTAATGGAAGAAAATACGGTATATGCGTAGATAAATAAGAAAAAATATAGCCCTTCATAATAAAGCAATATCGCTCATTAAATTAATTATTTAAAAGTTATGTGACTCACCTTCATCTGGAAAGAGCGGCTCTTGTTTCACAGTTGTAAGACCACCTGCAGAAATGAAAATAACAATAAAACCACCTGATCGTCTGACTGACCCAGACCCAGAGAAAGTTTAAAATTTTTAAATATGAAATGAAAATTTAAGTAACTTTGGCATTGAAGTATGATGAAATAATTATTATTATTATTAATCGCAAATACAATCGGACACTCTGGTTTTGGTTATTTGCAATGAGCACCGATGAAATAAAATAACTCATATACTTTAAGTAAAGCAATATAATTATTTTAAGAAATTGATCACTTTCTCAGGGGATGAGTCATTTTTAAGAGTTTTATAGAGAATGCACGAAGAAACACTTAATTCACAGTCACACTAGTGGTGTATTTTTTCAACAAGCACTTTGCTTATTGCATAAATAACAATGCTATAACAAATTAACAAGAAACCATAAATAATATAATATTGAATTTTTGTGTCGTTTCCATTAAATTTGAGTAATATTTAAAATATATTGTCACATGCCCTGACGACCTGCATTTTTGGGTTGAAACGTTGGCTGCAATAAAATAGTTTAATACTATTTTGTAGTTTTTTTCACCACCACCCCACACTATTCTCATACATATATATTTATAATAATGAATAATTATATTGATGCTGCTAAAATTATATTCATAGTAGGTTTAAAAAAAGAATAAGTAAATAAAAAAAAAGAACCACTATAATACGAAATAAAAAAGTTTTATAAAAATTATAATTGTTGTTAAAAATAAAAGTTTTCAATGAATATACATTAAATTTTAATTATTACATTTTCAAACTGAATGGAAATTGTTTGTTTTTTTAACGTCACTTTATGCCACTAAGGCTAATCGGATGAAGCTTATTCTTAAATTTTGCATATTTAGGTATAGTTAGGACAGGCATCTTTAACGAGTACTTGACATCATACTGGGACCAATATGGACCTTATTTTTTAAAGAAGGAACCCTTTTTATGGCTTTTATCAAATTCAACAAGCTGCAACCATTTCTGGGATATTTAAGGAAACACTAGGGAGGAGCGGAGTCTACTTAAAAAATAAAACACACACCTCACACAAATATCAATTAGATATAATTCTCACCAAAATGAACATCCTCCTGTCTTTCTTCTTTTATTTTTATTGGAGCAACTAAAACATAATCAAATTATTATTGAAATTAAAGCTACAATTTGTATCTTATTTCATAGTTTAATCCAATGCTAAATTAATAAATGGTATTAAAAACTATAACAATATGAGAATAACAATTACTTAATGACGTATGCGAAACATTTCCTTACCTTCATCTGAGACTATCATCTCGCTTAGTTCCTTAGGGTGAACCACACCACCTGCAGATATACAAATAATTAATGTAACAACACATTTGAAAAAAATCTAAATTTTAAATTTAAAGAAACAAATACAAAAGTTTTCCTGAAAGAAAAAAGGAAAAAATTTTATATAATAATAATTTCCTCACCAAGATGAATTTTCGACCCTTCCGCTTTCTCAACAACAAATGTAGAAACATCAAATAAATCAAATTATTCATCAATTAAAATTTGCAAAAGAAAAAATGATCGATTATTTCATGTGAAATTTAATAATATTTGAATGCAATGAAAATATATGTTGAAATTTAATCATTTATTATTTTTAGATAATTAATTTATAATTTTTAAACAATTTGATTAGAAGATAAAAGATTCAACGATGGCTAGGTATCGAACCCAGGTCCCCTGCATCTTTACGGCGCTCTTACCACTGAGCCAACCGTGGGGCCTTCCCTTGTTCGAATCATTCTCTTCTGTGCTCCCACCCACTTATGATTGAAAAATATAGCAAGGGATATAAAAATAAATTCAGTGATAATACAATAAGGGATTAAATAATCAATGCTCTCAATATATTCTAGTGACTGTATGCCCGATGAAATAATCGAGATATAAAAAATGTAATGAAAGATAATAGCATATACTGGCTTAGCAATATTAAAATGGTGGTAAATAAAAACACTTACATGCAGACATGGTTTCATCATCCATTTCTTTAACAACAGATAAACCAAACTGACCTGTAACTAAAAAGCATAAAATAGAATGAAAGAAAATTCCGTTATTTTAAACATACATACAATAAATGAAAAAATGTCACCACCTAGGAACAACACTATGTTACTACTAAGAAGTTTTCCCCCAATATCGGGCACTGAATGAGTTTTTAGACACTTGAAAATAGTATTAATTCCAAAAATGAGGTTTTAAACTGAGAACTGAACTTTCAGTAATATCAGACTTTAACACAACATATTCAGCAACTTAAAAGAATTAATTATTAAGAAATTATGTTTATAAACTTAATATAAAGCAGTTATAATACAACAAGTACAAGTAAAAGGGCTAAACTTGAAATAAATGGTTGGACATATTTAAATAAAAAATACAACTAACCACACAATTAACAGTAGGGTTGATAATAACTCAGTAGAAAAACCAGATGATAAAGTTGTAAAAATGTATAGCACATCAGAAATGACAACAAGCACAGAGCAAGAGGTAAGACAACTGTTTATGAGTTCTAATATGGCGGCCGGCTTCAGAAAACAACATGGTTTTTCGATCACGCCCTACCCGATCCCGAGTTCAGTTCGGGTTTACCGAGAATTCCCGATCTTCAGTTCGGCTGTATCCCCTTTTTACTTAATAGTAGTGACCGACCGAAGTTTCGGTTTCGGCCGAAAAACCTGGTTTCGGCCACATTTTCGGTTTCGGCCAATAATCGGCCGAATCTTCGGCCAAGCCGAAACTAGCTTTTGTGTCTGATATCTCCGAGAAAAAAATAGGACTACACAATTTCAGCTTGTAAGCTCGATCTCTTGACAAGCTGGCTTTTAGCACCTTAGCTTACAATCATGGCTTTTAACACCATTGGATTTAATAGTGTGAAGTTAATTAGACTAGTATTTTCATTCCATAAAACGTAGAATTTTCTCCTACTTTTGGTATCATTAATTGATCGAAAACTTTAAGCTGGGTATGGAGGCAAAAATGTGATTGTCACAAACAAGGATGTGCCACGTAAATTACACCAAGTCTTAACATTTAATGAAAAGCATTCTTTTCAAACAGAATATTTTTTGTTGAATGTAAAGAATAGTATAGGCGGGCGCAATCGACTATAGGGTGCGCTAGTAGCATTTTCAAAATGTCGGAAAGAACGGGGATACACTTAGTTGATGTAATAGAGATAGTTGGTAATTATAAGAGACCATTAATTGAAGGGCAGGCTATTCTTGATGCAAACCACATAATAATATGTGGAATAATATCTAGAAGTAAAAAAACAGTTATTTTGGTACCACTACTGAAGTGCGGCTGATGGGGCAACCCTGCTTCGGGGCGTGGCTATCACTCCCTTTCGGAGGGGAAATTCTCGTCAGCTGATGCCCCCACCACCTTATCACTATTTCCCCTCCTTTTTAAAAACAGCGCGTCTTGCTTGAGTGTTCACGTCATTTTTACGTCACAAGCCATCTTACCAATTCTCCAATTGACCCATAGATTTTTCACTTGCTACTTTTAAGTCGATATACTTCTCCCACTTTTGAAGTAACGGCCTTTTAGGAGTCCATATTGTTCTCCAACTTTTGAAATCATTGCCCTCAGCTTTCATACCATTTTTAGAATTATCAGTAATTCCGAAATCGATAGAAAGTTTTTAATAAAATTAAGACTTATTTACTTCATATACCACGGGAATTTCTCTATTTCAAATTCAAAGAGTTACATTTCAACTTTCATAAATACAAGCTTCATTACATTATTGATGGAACACGCATTTAACAAATCAATGAATTCTTATTCAAAATAAAATATTAGCCTGTAATTTTATTCTTTCCAACTTTTATTATTATAAATTTAAAATATCATCATTTAATTATACTATACACTGTATAGTATACAGTAATAAAATAGATTATTAAGCTAAGTCCCCTTTTCTTCCCTATCTTCATCAGTGATTTGGAACACGTCTTGCATTGAATGTTGCCACCAATATACCTACTTTATGTTATTGGCAAACATAAATATTTTTTATTGCTCATGTCTGTGGATGACCTTGCAATTATAGTTCATTCAATAACTGATGCACAACAAAATCAATACCCTTGCGCAATATTGCCAAAATAATAAACTGGTTATTAATACATAAAAGACTAAACCCATGAGAATTCTGAAGGTAGGCCTACAATATGCAAGTTGCATAAATAAAGAGGTATAGTGCAAGATGCAAAAATAAAGAGGTATAGTGATAAACCATATAATAAAAAAAAGATAAGTTAATTTGAGCTGTTTTACTTATAATAAGAAATGTAACTCTGTAAATGAGCTTAAGATCGGTAAAATGATATTATGATGCTTAATTCTCAGCAGGAAAGTTAAAAATATATAAATTATATAATAAATCGAAAGTATGTATAAAGATATTTAATTTCAAACTTAAGGTATTAGTATCGAAAATTGCACGGCCGATCTTTATTGTCGATATAGAGAGGTGACGATTACGTGACGTCACAGTCGACTACTGAAGGGAAATGGCGGGAAAAATAACTGGGACAGAACAGCGAGCTGGAGCCTTATCTGCGAAGGGGGGAAGGTGGTGGGGGCGGCAGTTCGGCAAGGCCCCGAGCGATCGGTGCGCCTTAGGCCACGCCCCGAAGCAGGGTTGCCCCATCAGCCGCACTTCAGTAGTGGTACCTTTATTTTACAAGCCTTCTGCCTTCAAACTAGCAATTTTAAAGGACTGCCCCATCAAATAAAAGTGGAAATCAAATTTATTAATAATAATAAGCAATTTTCTTGTCATTGTAAGTGTAAAGCTGGTAGTTCTGGTAAATGCAAACACATCATTGTAACTTTACTCTACGTTTTTCGGTTAGTAATAACATTAATTACCTATTCATACAATCATTGTTATGACAGCTTAGATTCTTTGTCATATTATTTATTTATTTGTCAAAACTTTCGGGCTTCGTATTGAAAACTTGGAACAATTAAGCACAACGGATGTAAGACAAAAATGGGGAACATTAAAAAAGAAAAACAAATATGACACCATGGTCCCAATGTTATTTGCTTAAAACCAACATTTTGGAATAATAAAATGTTAAATACTAATATTTACCTGGATAAACATAGTCACTTTCTTTAAAATGAAGACTAAATATCCTCATATGTTTCGAAACAGGCTTCTCTATTCTTAATTTTACAATCCACTCTTTAAGAAGCTTTTTATTTTTTGGAAACAAATGGAATGACACATCTTTAGATTTTTTTGAAGAACACTGAGAGACCGAGCAATACCTATTAGACATTTTTCCAATAATTTTTTGCTCAATCGGGTTTTAATTATGGAAAAATAAATTAAAAACGGCAAAAAACCCTATGAATCCCAGGTAATCGCACGGCTTCTATCCCCGTTTCTCTAGTTCCTCAAAGAAGCAGCACCGTCGCTTGCGCTCGCCTATACATTCTTCACCTTGAGCGCTAAGAACATTTTACTGCTTTTAATTATCTCCTTATTTATAATAAATTCCTATTTGATTCCTAAAAAAATAAGATTAACCCTAAATCAGTATAAATATTCTAAATACTTGAACTTATGTCCACATACTCAAATCAAAAGATAAAATACTTATATACTTATTATATTATTAAAATACTTATATATGTTATCCTTATAGTATAAAAAATATAGTACTAAAAAAAAAATATTTTAGTCAGTAACCTTGTTCTAAATAGGGGCTCAAGTTGCATCAAATGGTCTACTACCACCAGTTTTCTTCTTTGTTCTAATGGGATGAGACTTAGATGGAAAAATTAATTAATTTTTCGACCTTGGCAGCCCCCTTCTCTCACCGGATCACCAATAACATCCCAAAAACTTCTTTCCATTTTGATCAGGAAAAAGCACAGTTTTCGACAAAAAACTATTCTATACATTTTCAAACTAGATTATATCCGCTAATATATGAGACAAAACTGACTCATTAGACTAAATAGCTTCTTAATTCCAGCTTTATATTTTCAATAGGCAGTCCTTTTGTATTCCATTGGCTTTGTTATGACAGAGATTTACTACATTATTTATTATTTGTTAATATGAATTTTATATTGGTAATATAAATTGTTATTACTAACAGCCTGTTATTTTAAGATTATTTCATCTTTTAGGGCTGTACTAGTTAAGGAGGTATGGTCTAACATCCCGTGGGGCGAGCCCTATTAGGAAGTAAGGACCGGGATTCGATCCTATAACCTAACCACTATTCTATACAAAGCCCACTTACTAATTGAACAATTGAGTTAAATTACTAACGTTTTATAAGCTTTCATTGATATTATTGCTGAACTAGACATATTACACACTTACATATATTATATAAAACGTGAATGAGTTTCGGTTTCGGTTTCGGTTTCGGCCCGAAACCAGGTCTATGGCCGAAATTCGGTTTCGGTTTCGGTTTCGTCTAAAATTTTGGTTTCGGTCGGACACTACTTATTAGCAACGGCTGATACTTGATAGTCTTGTTACTTTCACTTACCTATATATGAAATATATAGTAAGTGGAAGTATTGCGATCGTGAAAAAATTCGACTTCCGGTTTTCAACGGAAATACACGTTTTAGGGTCCCCTGAGTCGAAATGACCAAGTCCGGCGAAATGGTCTGTGTGTGTGTCTGTGTGTGTGTGTGTGTGTGTGTGTGTGAACAGACTAGCTCAAAAACTATAAACCGTGCGATCCTGAAATTGGGTATTTAGTGTAGGTATATGCCCGCGATGTGACAGCATAAATTTCATCAAAATTACTTAAAGGGAGGGGGTACTTTACTTAATAACTTTTTAGGTTTTTTTTGATTTTCTCAAAAACGGCTCTAACGATTTTGATTAAACTGAGTATTTCATCTATTTATATGCCCGAGATATGACTGTAAAAATTTCATCAAAATCGATTAACCGGAGGGGGGACTTTACTTAATACATTTTGTAACATTTTCACATGTTTTTTTTATTTACTCTAAATCGGCTTTAACGATTTTGATCAAACTGGGTATTTGATGTATTTATATGCCCGAGATATGACTGTAAAAATTTCATCAAAATTGATTAACCGGAGGGGGGACTTTACTTAATAAATTTTGTAACATTTTCACGTGTTTTTTTTATTTACTCTAAATCGGCTTTAACGATTTTGATCAAACTGGGTATTTGATGTATTTATATGCCCGAGATATGACTGTAAAAATTTCATCAAAATTGATTAACCGGAGGGGGGACTTTACTTAATAAATTTTGTAACATTTTCACGTGTTTGTTTGATTTTCTCAAAAACGGCTCTAACGATTTTGAATTAACTTAGTATTTGATCTATTTATATGCCCGAGATATGTCTGTAAAAATTTCATCAAAATTGATCAACCGCAGGGGGCACTTTACTTAATAAATTTTGTATCATTTTTACGTGTTTTTTTTATTTACTCTAAATCGGCTTTAACGATTTTGATCAAACTGGGTATTTGATGTATTTATATGCCCGAGATATGACTGTAAAAATTTCATCAAAATTGATTAACCGGAGGGGGGACTTTACTTAATAAATTTTGTAACATTTTCACGTGTTTGTTTGATTTTCTCAAAAACGGCTCTAACGATTTTGAATTAACTTAGTATTTGATCTATTTATATGCCCGAGATATGTCTGTAAAAATTTCATCAAAATTGATCAACCGCAGGGGGCACTTTACTTAATAAATTTTGTATCATTTTTACGTGTTTTTTTTATTTACTCTAAATCGGCTTTAACGATTTTGATCAAACTGGGTATTTGATGTATTTATATGCCCGAGATATGACTGTAAAAATTTCATCAAAATTGATTAACCGGAGGGGGGACTTTACTTAATAAATTTTGTAACATTTTCACGTGTTTTTTTTATTTACTCTAAATCGGCTTTAACGATTTTGATCAAACTGGGTATTTGATGTATTTATATGCCCGAGATATGACTGTAAAAATTTCATCAAAATTGATTAACCGGAGGGGGGACTTTACTTAATAAATTTTGTAACATTTTCACGTGTTTGTTTGATTTTCTCAAAAACGGCTCTAACGATTTTGAATTAACTTAGTATTTGATCTATTTATATGCCCGAGATATGTCTGTAAAAATTTCATCAAAATTGATCAACCGCAGGGGGCACTTTACTTAATAAATTTTGTATCATTTTTACGTGCTTTTTTTATTTACTGAAAAACGGCTTTCACGATTGTGACCAAACTGGGTATTTGATGTATGTATATGCCAAATATGTGATAGCCAACATTTCATCAAAATTGATCAACCGAAGGGGGGACTTTACTTAATAAATTTTGTATCATTTTCACGAGGTTTTTTATTTACTCAAAAACGGCTTTAACGATTAATAAAAATAAGATATGAATGTAGAAAAATGTGTGACTTTGGTAAATGATATTTAACAAAACACGTCAATTTCTTATCTAAGTAAGTTGGTAAGTGAAAGTTGTGTGTTGCGCGCACGCACCAGATTTTATCTGATACAAAAGATACTGATACTTTTGAAGCTGATACAAAAATCGGAAATCGCCTTTGCTTTTGCATAGCCTTTGAAAAGAGTCCCCAGGATCAAAACTAGGGGGGGCAAGCTATGGTCGTTCAGGTTGTAACATCTTACCGCGGAAAAGGTGAATGAAACCAAAATTATGTATAATTATAGCAGTGCTTTATCAATTAAGTTATTACAATTGTTTGCTTGAAAAAAATTATTCTATTATTGCTTTCAGCTTTAAAAGCCTAAAAAATTATTGCTTTTTTTACAGGGGGGGGGCAGCTGCCTATGTAGCCTTTCAGTATTTTCTCAATAAACTTTTAAAGGAAAGAGTTTTATTTCTAAATATTAAATAAACTAATTTGAAAATATATTTCTGTTTTCAAAGTTTCAATATACTTAAAATCGCCGTGTTAGTTTGGTAAATCAATTTAAGATTCTTTGTTTAAAATTGTAATTTTTATCTAATAGTCATTTAATTTGGGGGGAAAAAGTGCTTCATCTACTTCATCTAACGGAATTAGCTGGTTTAAAAGGGGGGGGCGCATCCACAGCCGTTCTCCTGGATCTGTCAATCAGCATGTTTATTTACCTTTAGGTTCCTTTCCCACAACTAAAATTATAGTTGTTCGGTATATTACTTGTTCTTTACCTTATATCCCTAATTTTATAAAAGTTAATTCTATCTTTGAATGACAAACATTTTTCCTCAGGCTGCTGCCCCATTGAAATTTCGAGAACCAAAAACTGCAAGTTAAAAAAAAATATTTTTCATTTACTATACTTTTTAAGCAATATATAAACAAATAACGTACCCGTCAGCCGTCAACTTTTATATATCAATAAGTTTTATTTAAAAAAATACCATCCATGATTGAAGCAAAATGGAGAAACGGTTATCCGATATTAAAGTAACAGGTTACAGTTGAACAGAACGGTTATTCCCTTCCTTTGTTTTTCCTCATTCAACAAGTGATAAGTGTTGAATCTCCATATTAGCCATTTTAATTATTAAATTCGCTTCAGTCTGTGTTAATATTCTCATATTCACCAGTTTTATTCAAAGAAAGAGATTGTTTATCTATTTAAAGAGGTTAGTGTTTTGTAATTGCTTACTTCTCCAAAGTTTAAGTATGGAAATATTAAAAGGAATGAATCATACATCTATCTTATTTTTGCCATTTTGAGCTCCATACGGGTACATAGCTTAAGAATCCACTGATGATTTACATTCACCTCAACCTTTTTATACCTTAAAAACATTATTTAATGTTTTTTTTTGTTTTGTTTCAAAAGGCAGTCTAAATTTTAAGCATGGAAATATTAAAATATCATAAGGAATGAATGATAAATCCATTTTATTTTGCCCATTTTGAGCTCTGTACGCATTATTTATTGCATCAAATCTACAGATAATTTATATTCGCCACAACCTTTTTATACTTCATTTAATGTTAGTTTTCTTTTCAATAGACAGTGTACATCGAATTGAAATTTTATATTTTAATGTTTTATGGATTTCATTTTTGAAATAAGCTTGAATTAGTAGTCGCTGAGGTTTAACCAGCCTTCATTTAAACCCAAGCATGTAAGCCTTAAGGCCGCTTTCTCCAAGTTAGTTTAAACCGAGTTTAAATTTAATCCAGATTATCTCTTGGTTTAAACCAGATGTGAGTATCTTCAAGTCGGTTTAACCTCTAAACTTGGTTTAAACTTAGATTAAGTTAATCCATCGTTTTTCCCAGTTTAAACTCTGAATTAGGTTTAAACTGCAAAATATAAACAAACATTTTGTGTGATAACATACTCGCTCTTGTTACTCAAGAATTATTGTTTTGCACTTGACTGAATACAAAAATGGAAAATATACATAATTGAAATTTTAAATGACATGGACGAAGAAGATTATGATGTGTTTTTGTTGCCATAGAGACACATCAATAGACGCAATCAGTTAATCTAAGAATATTTTCATAATATGTTAAATCAGTGAAGTAGAATTGAGATGAGAAAAAAATGTTTCTTAACGTGCATATTATTTTTATTGTAATTGGTTCATAATTAATATCAAGGTTATGTTCTAAATTATGTTTCACTTGAATATCTCAATGATGTAATTTTATTATTATTCAGCTATAATAATTATATATCGCTCAACTTACCATAGATCATTTATTATTTAAACAAAATAATAATAATAAAAAGGTTCAACATTATTTGAAAAAAATCT
Source organism: Aelia acuminata (assembly GCA_911387785.2). Lineage (NCBI taxonomy): Eukaryota > Metazoa > Arthropoda > Insecta > Hemiptera > Pentatomidae > Aelia > Aelia acuminata. Next base: position 3,515,359 of record OU426982.1, on the reverse strand, counting down.
GGTGCGTGCGCGCAACACACAACTTTCACTTACCAACTTACTTAGATTAGAAATTAATGCGTTTTGTTAATTGCTACTTCTCAAATGAACAGAACGGCTTTAATTATGAACAATGGTCTGTCATTAAAGTCGTACTCTGCATGCGTGGGCTCAACGAGTTTAATGAGTTGACTAAATATTTTTCTTTTTTTCTCCTCTTTATGTTTTCTTTATTTTTATCATATCTCATATTTAGCCATTTCTTATTTTTAGGCGTAACGAGAGAGGGTTAATTTCTCCATATTAACAAAAACAAAGGTACTTTTTAGCAAACAAACAAACAAAAAAGGCGCCCTCCCCAAAAAAAAGCCCTTCAGAACATTTTAATAATGATAAAGCTTACCTGATATTAAATAACACCTAATTTTCATTAAACATGACGAATTTGATAAAAATCGTTAAAGCCGTTTTTGAGATCATCGAAAAAAAGGTAAAATTGGAAAACAATTATGAAATAAAGTGCCCGCTCCGTTTGACCAATTTTGATTAAATGATGGCTATCACATCTTTGGCATGTACATACATCAAATACCAAGTTTGATCAAGATCGTTAAAGCCTTTTTTGAGTAAATAAAAAAAACACGTGAAAATGGAACAACATTTATTAAGTAAAGTCCCCCCTCCAGTTGATCAATTATGATGAAATTTTTACAGTCATATCTCGGGCATATAAATAGATCAAATACTTAGTTTAATCAAAATCGTTAGAGCCGTTTTTGAGAAAATCGAAAAAAACTTAAAAAGTTATTAAATAAAGTACCCCCTCCCTTTGAGCAATTTTGATGAAATTTTTGCTGTCACATCGCGGGCATATACCTACACTGAATACGGAATTTCAGATTCGCACGGTCTATAGTTTTTGAGCTAGTCTGTTCACACACACACACACACACACACACACACACACACACACACAGACCATTTTGCGGGACTTGGTTAATTGGACTCAGGGGACCCCAAAACGTGTATTTCCGTTGAAAACCGGAAGTCGAAATTTTTCACGATCGCAATACTTCCACTTACTATATATTTCATATATAGGTAAGTGAAAGTAAAAATCTGGTGCGTGCTCGCAACACACTACTTTCACTTACCAACTTACTTAGATTAGAAATTATTGTTTTGTTAATTGCCACTTTCAAAGTTACACATTTTTCCACATTCATTTCTTATTTTTGTTTTCATTTGCTCAAAAAAAACAAACTAATTTCTTTTATTATTAAATAAAAGTTTTTACTTGTGATAATTCGGCAAGCAAGCATAATACTCCAAGTCGTCTGATTTTATAATTCTCTATGTACTTGTTGAATATTTCATTTAGTTCCGATGAAACAAATAATTTTCATTAAATGAACAGAGCATCTTTAATTATAACGCATTGGTTTGTCATTAAAGGCGTACGGCGCATGCGTCAGCCTAAGGTGTTATATGTGTTGACGGAATTTTTTTCTTTTTTTCTCCTGTATATGTTTACTTGATTTTCTTCATATGTCATATTTAGCCATTTCTTATTTTTGGGCGCGATGAGAGACAGTTAATTTCTCAATATAAATTAAAACAAAGGTACTTTATAGGAAAACAAAAAAGGCCCCTTCCCCATTTAAGCCCCCTCAGAAAATTTTAATACTGATAAAACTTACCTGATATTATTGAACACCTAATTTTCATTAAACATGACGAATTTGATCAAAATCATTAAAGCCGTTTTTGAGATAATCGAAAAAAAGGTAAAAATTGGAAAAAAAGTTATGAAATAAAGTGCCCCCTCCGTTTAACCAATTTTGATGAAATGTTGGCTGTCACATCTTTGGCATATACAAACGTCAAATACCCAGTTTGATCAAAATCTTTAAAGCCGTTATTGAGTAAATAAAAAAAAAACACATAAAAATGATACAAAATTTATTAAGTAAAGTCCCCCTTCCGGTTGATTAATTTTGATGAAATTTTTACAGTCATATCTAGGGCATATTAATACGTCAAGTACTTAGTTTAATCAAAATCGTTAGAGCCGTTTTTGAGAAAATCGAAAAAAACCTAAAAAGTTATTAAATAAAGTACCCCCTCCCCTTCATCAATTTTGATGAAATTTTTGCTGTCACATCGCGGGCATATAAATACACTAAATACCAAATTTCAGGTTCGCACGGTTAATAGTTTTTGAGCTAGTCTGTTCACACACACACACACACACACACACACAGACACACACACACACACACAGACCATTTTGCGGGACTTGGTTATTTCGACTCAGGGGACCCCAAAACGTGTATTTCCGTTGAAAACCGGAAGTCGAAATTTTTCACGATCGCAATACTTCCACTTACTATATATTTCATATAGGTAAGTGAAAGTAAAAATTTATGAAATGTAATAGAGGTTATTATTATTCTTGGCATAATAATATCATTTTATAAAGAACATTATATTAACATACAAATTAAATCTCTGAAAACAGCACCGCTCGTTTCATTGAATTTATTTCTTCCATTCATCCTCCTTCTCTTTGACAGTGACGAAATCTGTTTTTTTTTTGGTTTCAAAAATGTCTCTCTTCTCTTCCACAAGAGCCAGAAGAACATTAATTTCACACTGAGAAAAGTTTTTACTTCTTTTTGCTCCATTTTTATAGAACACTTTCACCTTATTTACTTTTTTGGCAAAAACAAAATAATATGTATAAATTATCTTTACATAACCCTTACATTACCTTCTCTTTCCATAGAAGTTTCAACAAGGAAATGTAATCAAATATGTAACAACCTTTAAAAAAACATAATAACCTTCACATGATTAGGTTTAAACCAAGCTTAAACTAAACTAAGGCTGTAGAAAGTGAATCAGAGTTTAAACCTCGGATTAAAGATAATCGGGTTTAAGTTAATCTGAGTTTAAACTATATTGGAGAAAGCCTTAATGTAACAAGTATATGAATACAATTTAGAGATGTGTAATGGTTAACTGTATTTTTTAAGGTTAAAGTTATTGATTATCAGGGTTTTCAGTCAAATCCATTTAACTGAATTCTGATAATGAACGATCCTATCCTTACATGAGTAAAATATATAGTGACTACAAGCATGGATGTCACTGCCGGGGACACATAGGGGGAACGCCTCCCCCCCTAATATTTTGGAAGGGAGGAACTACATTACATTCTAAAAGTGACATAAAGTTGCATGTTTTATAAATACCTTTAAACTACATTGTTGGAGGAGGAATTATATGTCCCAACAGTTCTACTTCTGGGAGTGGCCTATTTCTGGAGGTTATGTTACCTTGATTTAAGCGGACCCTCATCACGCCCTTTTCTGTTAAAAAGGGCCTTTATTAGATCTCAGCTTTCGACTGTAGCTCACTTCTCAAAGATAAATAAACCTCCGATTGGGTTCTTTTCAGGGGAGATCAGGTCCAGTCTGAACAGCACCATGCCTAAAATTATTCAGGAGAAATGAAATAGTTCCATAAAATGTATAGCAAATAATAAGAGAGAAAAAGGCCGGCGTTTTGTTTGCAAACTTTTAACGATTCGTTCGGGAAAACAGAGATTTAAAGTTAAAGTTATAAAATTAAGGGGCAATTGTTAGTAATATAAGAACTAGCAATATTTGAGTAGATATGTTGAACTAAATACTATGGTATGCTAGTGATCTTTCAAGGATCAATAATATGGCTAGAAACTAATTCGGAGTAATTTAATAAATAATTTGAAGATAAAGGCTTGTACGATAACTAAGTATAAACTTGAAGGAAAATTATAGATCATCTGAGAACTAACAATGTGTGAGTAGATATTGTTGACTTATTTCTAGATTCGGTATTGATAATTATGAAAGCAATACAATTGTAGGAAACTAAGTCTACTTGGACGAAAGGAGGAAAATGAATAAACAGCACTAGTATTGCTAAGTTATTTCTGAGCGTGGCCACAATCTCAGCCGAATAGGACCAGTGTAGGGGTTTATTTATCTTTTTGACTTATTGAAGTGAGCAGGAATTGAAAGCTGGGATCTAATGCATTCTGGATATTTTATAATAAAAAGGGCACAGATAAAAAAAAAAAAAAAACCAACGAACTAATGTGGTCAATAAAATTATATAAAAAAACAAAAAAAAAAAAACAGTTATCAGATCAAATAATGATACTTGCATTAAAATTATTTATTTTTAATAATTACATTTCTCTCCGATAGTTAGATATAAAAAAAATACTTAAAGGGACGCGCGGCAGTAATCTACCGACACCTGGCACTTTTGGAGTTAAAATACTAAAAGAGAAAGGACACTTCTCAGACCATGTTGATTTTTGTCTCTGCGGTGAGTCATAAGATTCAATTACAGAATACATGCCCCGCCCGGCCACCTGTGACTTGCCTGGTAAAACCTGCAAAAGATTTTTAATATGTGACGGTAAGCTACCGCATGCACACCCGAATTAAGGTTAATTCTCACTTTTTAATATTATCTAAAAGATATTTTATATAATAATTAAAATATCAATAGCTACATTAAATTATGATTTTACTCAATATGGTATTTTTAGATTATAAATCTGTACCTCAGAACCAGAAAAACTCCAAATATTACGATTTTCAGGTTGCTTCATCATTGTTTGTGGAATTTGATTCTAAATTAATCCATGACAATTTAATTGTAAAAAGACCTTTGAATAATCGCCATTTTTATTTTTTAAGGTTTGTTCAGAAAAAAAAAAATTCAGTCCTGACTAAAAAAGGCGTCGATTCCAAAAGAATACCTATAGATTAAGCATATTCAATTTTTATAAGTTCAGTAATGTTTTACTTATACGAGGGTGAATCAAATATAAACGAGACTTTTTTTTTTTTATTTTTTTTTTTTTTATAATTTATTTTTATTTTAAACGCAAAAAAGAATATAGTTTATTTTTCTACATAATCTCCTGATTTGGAAACACATTTTTCTCAGCGGATAGGCAGCTTTCCAATTCCTTCCACGTAGAAAGATGCAGGTCGTGTCTGCAGCCAATTGCGCACATTGGCTTCAACCTCAGCATCACTGTCGAATCTTTGGCCTTCCAAAGCTTCCTTGAGGCTAAACATATTAAAGTCACAGAGTGACAGGTCTGGACTGTAACGAGGGTGTTCCAATGTTTCCCACCCCAGTTGCTCCAATTTTTCCCTAGTCAAGGCTGCTGTATGGGGGCGAGCATTGTCATGGAGAAGAACCACTTCCCTGATCGATAGGTCTCGTCTTTTGTGGCGATATGCAAGTCGGACCTCACTCAAAACGTCGCAGTAGTAGACCCATTGATTGTCCTGCGCTTGTGCAAAAAATCGAGATACAACAATCCATGCTGGTAAAAAAAAAACGGTAGCCAAAAACTTGCCAGCCGACAAACATGACTTGGCTTTCACTGGTCCAGGTTCTCCTTGTTTTCTCCACTCCATACTCGCTTGTTTAGACTGTGGGGTGTACTAATAAATAAACATGGTGCACCCATGTTTCATCACAGGTGATGATGTGAGTGAAAATTGGTCTCCTTGTTCCTGAAATCGTGCAAGGAACACACCTGAAGACGAAGCAATTTCTGGTAAGCTGTGAGAAGGCGAGGAACCCACCTGGCTCACAACTTACGGTACCCTAGCTCCTCTGTGAGTATGGAGAAAGTGCTCCCATAACTTATTCTGAGCTCACTTGCAATTTCAGAAATGGTACGACATCTGTCATGGACGCTTCAATAAGCCGTCGAACATTGCTGATGTTGTTCGCAGTAATGCTGGTGCGATCACGACCCTCCACAAACTGTTTATGCCATGCAAACACTCTGGCTCGCGACAGTGTCTCTTCCCTGAACTGGGCAGTCAATCTCCTCAAAATTTCGGCTGGTTTTACGCCTTCTGTGGCGAGAACCTTGATTACAACACGTTGCGCAATTGACGGAGGTACCTCTTGCTCCGACATCGTCACGGTGGACACTGAGAGGGTCGAGGAGGCGAGCCCATGTGCTTCCCCTACTCCTGACAAACCTACCCAACAACAAACAAAGCGGGAACGTTCTCCCTCCACTATTGTGCCTGAAGGGCGAAAAGTCTGGTTTATATTTGATTTACCCTCGTAACAATTTTCATTCTCTCCTTAAAAGTTAGCCTAATATGACTTAGTTAATCGGGGTCTGAGTTACAGGAATTCTGTGTTTATAAGGATTTATTAAATCCTTTAATTCTTTATTTTTTAGAAATGGCATCTAGGGCTATTCTGCAGCAGTCAATGGAGCAAATGGCTTCTTCCTGTCGCAACACCATTCTTAACAAAATCTGGGCCGGCGCTAGTTATGGTGCAAGAGCTTACATCTACCAGGGGTCTAGCGTCGCAGAAATGGAACTGAGCAGTCCACAGTTTCTCTTGCTGGCCCTCCTTCATTCACTGGTGGCGGAGGAGATCACGTCTTGCTTCTTGATAGCTGAACTGTGTCAGAATGTACGTCAGCTGAAGTCCGATTATCTGAGAGTGTGGCTGACAGGCGAATTCCAGTTTCCTCGCCAGGATATAGAGAAGGCAATGGTTCTGCTTTCTAAGCTCTTGGAGGCAGGGTTACTGAAGCTTCCTTCCCATGTGACCAGGATAATGTTCTCGCTGGCGACCAAGTACAGGATTGATGGTATCCAGCTGATATCACCATCGACGGTAAGACATTGTTACATTTTATGTAATATGGTCAGACATTCTATAATTACGTCAGGTTATGTTCGCTAAAATATCACTTATTAAGAGTATTGTTATAAAAGAATAATTATGGTAATACAAACAAATAAATACAGTGAAACTTCCCTTAGACGGACATCATTACATCATTAGGGAATAACAATATGTCCGCTTATCAGAAAAATGATTCAAATAAGAACTTGACCAAAATCTGTAAAAACAATGAATAAAAAAAAAAAAAAAAAAAAAAAAAAAGATGAACTTGAATCAAAACGTAAAGCAAGAGACCAGATGGTTTGTTTACTTTTTTTGTTCCACTTCTTCGTTGGATGAAAAAGATGAAGTACGGTTTTTCGGAGCCATGTTAATAAACTGTTCCAGTAAGCCTTTTTAACAAAAGCTAAACTTCATGAACTCACGCGATGTATGTCACATGTTGAATGATTAAAAATTGCTTCCAGCAGAACCTGTACGAGGCTGGTTTACAGGAAACCACACTTACTCCTACTTTTAAATAAGATTCTAAAAAATTACTTTTGGTCAGATACCTCAGCTCTAAACATTCCTTTTCCAAGAAACCACAGCGGTTTGTTTCGCCTACTGTTGCTTATGAGAGATTTTATGGAAACAAAAAAGAACTAAACCTGTGTTCGTCTCTGTTTATTAGAAGATCTAGTTAATAGAAATTGAATTCAATGTTAAAGGATTGAAGCCAGGAAATAAAAAACTGTCCCCTTTTAAGAAATATCCATTTATTAGAAGTGTCCATTATGGGAAGTTCCATTGTATGTGATAGTATTACAGACTGACATCTGAACAGAAGCTATATTAATATTTATTATTACGGTGCTTGAGTGACTGATAAATTATGAAACAATTTGTAAATTTTGTAGTGTTCATAAGGAGAAATTCTTAAAGTAATAGTATATGGTAAAACGGCCATTTGAATGAATGAATGAATGAATAAATGCTTTAATTTACATATATACAAACATACAAAAAAATAGTATTATTTTTTAAAAGCATATTTTGACAATGGCGTAAGCCGTCTGTCGAGTTGCCTAATTTTCTTTTTGTAATTATTTTATTATGACTACTCAATTAATGACAATTTTATATTTTATGATTTTGTACCTAGAAATTGAATTGTTCAATCAAGAATTTCCTATATTTTACTATTTTACATAAATATACAGAGAGTTTTATCCAATCTGTCCCGTTTAGTATGTTTAATACTTCGTCCCTTGTTAAATGTCCCTTTCCCCAATAGCTGTATCTAAACTCTCTCAAAACAGGACATACTCCTAGGAAGTGGTATGTATCCTCCGGCATGTTTAAGTTGCACATTGCACAGGTATATATCCTCTCCTTCTTCCATGGCTGGTAGTTAAGCTCTAATAGTTCCCCTCTTGCTCTCAATATTAGTGACCTCTGGTATAAACTTAATGCTTCGTTTTGGATATATTCCTTTGCTTGCTTATTGTCCAGTTTACTATATATTGAGTGGAACTCGCTGCTCATGGCTTTGGATAGCATTTGGCAATTAATCTTTTCTTTCACTTTATTTATCAAGTTTTCTGGCTTCAGTGTTTTGTACGTTTCTTTGTTGATGTTAATATGGAATTCATTTCCCATTTCTTTTACTTGTCTGTACCAAGTTATATTTTCATCTATGATTATCTTAGCCAAAAAATTTGTTAGTCTGTTTTCGGTATGAATCGTTAATACTTTGCGGATGTAATTTATATGTAATTTTAATGTATGCAAGTAGAGGGGTGCTTTCGCTATTTCTTGATATAGAATATAATCAGGCGTGTTCTGTGGGAGGTAAAATAGTCTTTTTAAAAAATATTTTTGGACTTTTTCCACTTCTGGCATATTCAAGTATCCCCAGACTTGGGCACCATAACAAACCACCGAGTATACCAAAGTATGAGATAAAATGTTTTTTATTTCATACTTTCTAGTGGCGGGAGATAATTTATAGGTAGCAATAAGATGATTTCTAAAAAAGATTTTGAAGTGATTTTTTATTTATTTTATGATTTTTTATACAGATTTTAAGTGCATTTTGAACTGGTTTCTGGTTTTCGAAGTCGTTTTATTTTATTTTTTATTCGGTACCCCTCTTCGGACACTACAAGTGAGTTTGGTTCATTAGTTGTTTGTTCTATCCATAATGGGAAGCACAAGATTTATTCCGTGGGTCCCTCACGAAATAAAAGTCAGCCCGCCCAGGTAGCGCTATACCACGTTTGTCTATCCCGGACCTTTATGTTATAATTGTATCAATTTTAATCAACTTTGTATTATAATAGTCACCTTTTCAATTTTATGAAACACACAGAAAATTGAAAATCGTTTGCGGTGCATGCTGTACACACCTTTCAACACCCACCTACTTTGGTTTTTTGTAAAAACCAATGTTCCATCAGGAAGACAAATAAAACTTTTTTTCCACAATGACAATCTTTTTTCTTTGCGGAATATTGTCTTCGCTACTTGCTAATTACATACATACATTTGTGTTCCGAGAGGAGGTGTTCAGTTTTGCTCCGCTGTAACATAAATCTGGCCACTTCAAGATGCCGTAGGTAAGTCACTGAACAATTGAGATTTTGGCTGTTTTTCAACAAGTTTTATTGGAAAATATAATACACAACATATACGTTTGTTATTGCGGTATCTAAGAATATGACTGCCTCGGAATGGAAACAATTCTTGATAAATGACTATCTTTAAGATTTTCGTCTCTAGACTCTCTTATCTAGTGACACCAGCTAGGGACGTTATCGTAACTTAAAGAAAAAAAATGAAACAATTCACCATCATAGATGGAATTGGAAATGGAAGAAAATAATATTGAATTTTTTTAGCAGGACGTATTTATTTCATGACTGGACATACCCATAATGTTTTTCTTAATTTTTGATCCACATTTAAGCTTAGTTAATAGCTTTTTGTTTTTTCAAAATCAATAATTTGGCACTTACAGCAATTTTCATCTAAACACCTCAATAGTTGCAGAAAAAAAATTAAAAACCGATTATAGTAATGTGGATAACATAACAAAAGTGTCACTCCAGAGTGAAGAATCAGCACAAGATTTTATGATTACATTGTATATTAATATCCGACAGTGATCGAGTGTATCCGGAAGCAGAGAGAGGTGCCTGAATCATTTGTTAAGGCCTCTAAATCAACTGAAAATGAGCTTTTCCAGGAAGTATTGAATTGCTTTTTAATGTGCATAGCGAGTGGAAGTCGGAAATCAAAATCTAATTTAAAACAATAATGGCTACGATTTTACAAATCTGCTTTAAAAACGGTTATTAATTAATAATGGTCATTATTAAAGATTATTAATTAATAATGATTAAGGGAATTCGACTTACCTTGATGACTGAAATATCAGGTCAAAATAATCACGAAAAAAGTTTTTGTACCCTAAAACAACAATTCACTGAAAATAATCCAACAGGATGAGAATGTATAACAATGTGAGAAGGATATGTGCCAATGCGACTTTAATCTTCAATTTTATAGAATAAAAGCGAGGTTGCTGTACAAACTATATCCAGAAACCACATATCCCATATTAGGCATCCATCCCGTAATGGGGCACTTTCCCCTAATAGTTTATGTAGGACCTCTATAGCTTTATTTATTTTACACTGTGTATGTGTACATGTAGTTATGTATGCGTAATCTAAACTGAACTTAATTTAGAATTACATATTGACCACATCAAATTAGAGTTAAAATCATAATGTTGACCATATTTCATATTTTTTCAGGAAAGATATGATTTGAAGAATCTTCTAGAAGCGGCAGTCCTAAATAATAGTCACAAAGACATTATTGCCTTAGCCAAAGAGGGCGGTGATGTAAACGGGTCGACTCAGTCTGGAGAAAGCCTCATCCATTTGGCTGCAAGGCTTGGCAACTGTTCCTCCATTGCTGCCCTCGGTTTCTTGAAGGCGAACCTGGAAGACATGAATTCTAATAACATCACACCATTAGAGGAGGCTATAAGAAATAATTGTGCATCTTCTGTCTCCGCTTTGTTGTCGGCAGGAGCTAAAGTCGACAAGCGTCTGTTCCGTGGAGACACCTACCTCCATATTGCTGCTGCTGGAGGCCACAACAGAGCACTTGAGGCCTTGCTTGATGGAGGAATGGATGTCAACACGAAGAATCATGTAAATCAAACACCACTATTTGTGGCTGTCAGAGCTGGTAATGTGCGTGGTGTGGAGATTTTACTGAAGAAAGGTGCTGATGCAGGAATAGTTCCAGTTGGTGGAAAGAGTCTTCTTGAGATGGCCATAGAGTCACAGAATGTTGCTATGTTGAAAGCCTTGATGAAATCAAACAAAGACATTGATTGGAAGGATGGTAACACAATATTTCATTTGGTTGCTCGCTTAGGTAACTCTGAAATGCTGAACATAATTAATAAAAATTTCACCAGAATGGGTTTAGATGTGAATGAGAAAACAAGAGAAGGTAAAACACCACTGTACCTCGCAGCAGCCAGGGGATCAGTCAATCTGGTGAGGGCTTTATGTCAAGCAGGTGCTGTTGTTGACACAAAGAACAATGAGGGAACCTCTGCCTTGATAATTGCTGTGAAAAATTCCAAAGAGGATATTGTGGCATATCTTTTGCATAATGGTGCCGATCCCAATGTAAAGGACAAAGAAGGTAGGACTGCACTCCACTACGCTGCTGAAGGAGGGTCTGCTGTTCTGGTGACCACTCTGCTGGAAGCTGGAGCAAAGGTGAATGAGAAGGACAATAAAGGAAACACACCAGCCTTTGCAGCAGCTGTAAACAATAAGCTGGCTGTCCTACAACTGCTTGTGGAGAACGGGGCGGACCTGGCTCTGAGTGACTGCGAAGGTAATAGTTTATTACATATTGCAGCACAAAAAGGACTCCTTGCAGTAGTGACTTCACTCCTTGATGCAGGGACAGAGGTGGATTTGGAAGGTGATAACGAGGGGACTGCATTACATCGTGCAGCAGAGGAAGGACACCTCGCAGTGGTGGCTGAGCTGCTGGACCGCGGGGCTGACCTGGAAGCTAGAACATGCCAGGGTTGCACACCGCTGATATTAGCATCTAGTTGGGGCCACTTGGATGTGGTGCAGCTGCTCGTGGACCGCGGGGCCGATATCAATGCAAAGGATAATGATGAAGACACTGCCTTATCCTGCGCTGTTTATACAGAATACACAGCATTAGCAGACTACCTCAGGTCCAAGGGTGGCAGAACTTAAGTCTGCATTCTTATTAAGTTTAGAGTTGGCCATTAGCCGCAGTGAGGTAAAGATCGTCTCCGTAAAAGTTTGTGTTAGTTTGAAGAATTGTTATTAGTTTGGGATGAAATTTGGTATATAGTTTTGTTTAGTGTCAAGTTTACTGTATGTTGATTTTCGAGCAATAATACTGACTAGAACAAGGCTAAACACAACAGACACAAGATTACCAAGAGTTTGCTACCAAATGTTATAAGCCGTGTCTTACAAGAAAGAGGACAAATTAAATGTTAACTGGGTCAGTATACTAATAAGTAATCTTGAACTAATAGGGCAAACAGCAGATCAAGACCTAGCGACAATAGTTAAAAATAAACATGAAATTCTAGAATCCCTCAAAAATCACTATCTAGGTATCAATATTAATAAATTTTACAATAGTTCCTACAGTCCTCTTTATAGAAATATTGTTGATTTTAAAAAATATCAAAATTATCTTCAATATAGGTGTACTATCCATAAAATACGTATAGCAGCTCAAATCAGAATGAGTAACTCGAATAAAATTATTGTTTATCATAAAGGAAAAAAAATTGTAATTGAAACAAATAAAAAATGTTTAATCTGTAATCGAGGTGAAATAGAGTCATTAGCGCACTTTTACTTTCATTGCCCAACATACCTAACCAATAGAGAAAAATATTTACCTGATTACATGGAAGGAAATAGTATTACCGCGCTGTTGACGATTGATGATTACCAGACCTTAACTAACCTGTATCACTACTCTATAAACTGCCTCAAATTACGACAATTTATAATAGACGAATAATTAATATTAGACAATATACATAGACAATATTTATTTTATATTTTCTTTTGTTATTCTTTCGTCTTCTATGATATAGATATTTATGAATTATTGATCGTTTCTGTACATAAATATATATAATATTGTTTATTATGTGTTTATTTACAATAGTTAAGAAGAAGTCAAGTAGTTAAGTAGCAAGTCACCGATGATCATTTTTTTTTTTTTTTTTTTTTTTATGTTACTATCAATGAAACCTTGATGAAGAGCCTTTTTATTTTATTTTTTTCATTTATATATTATGATATAGAAATAAACTTAGGTAATTTATGTATGATATCTGTAATATGGGTTTGCAAACTTTAAGAAACCGCACACAGACAGCAGTAGAAACAGCTTGCCGGCTGAGAATTGCACGGGAGGTGAACTCCAGGGCCCCAGCCACCGGTCCTCAGTTGACGGCAGCTCACCAAATTGCACGTCTTCAATTTTGCCGAGACCACGCTAACTGGACTGAGCCTGATTGGGCCTCCGTTATGTTCAGCAACGAGTCGAGCTTTAACCTGAATACTCAGGATGGCCGAGTAAGAGTATGGAGAAGAAGGGGGGAGAGTTACAGCCAGTGCAACATCGCTGAAACGGTGGATTTCGAACGTAGGTCTGTTATGGTGTGGGGAGGCATCACATCATAAGCGAGGACAGACCTCCACGTGTTCAGCAGATCGTCCCTCAATGCAACCTCGTATATCATGGAGATTCTAGAAGAATACATGATGCCTTTTACGCCTTACATTGGTAATAATTTTCGCTTAATGCAGGATAATGCCCGGCCACACAAAGCACATGTCGTGCAAGAGTATCTGGATGAGGTCGGCATTCGTACCCTGCCGTGGCCAGCTCGAAGCCCAGACCTGAACCCTATAGAACAACTATGGGACCAGTTAGGGAGGTGTGTCCGACGGCGGCCAAACCCTCCAGTTACCCTACAGAACCTCAGAACAGCGCTAGTGGAAGAGTGGGAGGCTATACCCCAGGAACGGGTAGCAATCCTCATTCAAAGTATGGCGAGGAGGATTGAAGCTGTCATCAGAGCCAGAGGAGGGAATACCCGGTACTGAGGAAGCTTTTTTTTTTGTTTTAATTAAAGTTAAAAATGCAAATTTTAGAAGTAAATTTTTATTTTTATTTGATATTTCTTCTTTTTTTTATAATAAATTTTATATCTTATTTATGTCATTTTTTCTTCATTTTCCTTGTGCCTCTTAGAAGCATATAGTATATACTTTGCAAAGATAAAAAGTGGGAAGTTTATTTTGGTCTAATAAAAAGATATTTGCAAAAATCTAGGTTATTTTGGCAGCGAGTGTATAAAATATATAGTATGAGAAAGTATTGCAACTACGAAATATTTCAATTATTTCTATGGAAAAATCTTGGGGTCCTCTGCATCCAAATAACCAAGTCCTGCGAAATGCTTTGTGTGAATAGACAAGCTCAGAAAAGATTTGTCCTACAAAACTGGAGTTAGTTAATTGAGGTAAGTATGTGCCCATGTGATGGCAAAGATTGAATCAAAATGAAATTAACTTAAAGGGCACTTAATCCCAATAACTTTTTTTCTCTTAGCTATTTCTCAAAAATGGTGGCTAATGTCATTCAAATTGTCAAGTTTGATCAGAATGGAGCTTTCTTTAATATGAGATAGGTTTTATTATCATAAAAATTTAACTGATAAGGAGAAAATCTCTCCTCTCAACTAAAGCAATTTTTTTTTCTAGCATCTGTCATTTTAACAAGAAATAGCTGTATAAAAGTATGAAAGGACATAATAATCAAAGGAGAAAAAAAAAAAAAAAAATTATTTCCCGAAACAAACATTTCAATAATATGAGTAGTCCTATATATCTATAATTTAAGAAATGATGTTAAGTTTATAAAGCTGTCAAAGGTCACTGAAACAAAATATTTAGTTAGCAAAACAATAAATTTTAACTTTCACATTATTTAATGGAAACTATTTATTTCCATGGCAATCAGTAGCAAATGTCCTAAAACTAAATCAAAACTGGAATTACAATTACTTTTACATTTTTTTAAAAATATATTTTACCTAAAATTTAACAATGTCGATAGATTTTTTCACCTCCTGAAAACTTATATGAATAAGTAAGGATTAAATATTTGTTATCCGTCATGTGAATAACGATTATTTTCTTTTTCAATCACAGTGAATCGCATTAATGCATTAGAGATTTTTGGGAATGAAATATAGGGGAGAGCGGAGTTGATTGGCATAGGGGGTAGGTTGGCCATTGGCTTATAGTTTCCCTCACACCTGTTGTGAAGGCCCCACCATTGTATCATGTCACCCGCTCGACCTCGGAAGTCTTGTCCTGAATTTTCAATCTGATGCTAACAGTGTAGAGAAGAGTGTGCTTCATTGATTGATTTTACATGTTGATAAATTTGGTTTAAAGGCATGGCAAAACATTTGACTCCGATTCTGTTCACATAGCCCCAAACTCTTTTGAAAAACCTAACCTTTCAACTAACCAGTTTCTTGTTTGATTGTTCTCCCCTGTCCTTGCAGCCATCTTTCATATGATCTCTCCTGTGGGGTTAGTTGGCTCTCTTCAACTGGGGTTTGTTGGCGCAGTAGCAATTCACAAAAGCAAGGTAAATATAAACAAAGGTGAAACTTCCAATTGCCTTTAGTTCAAGCAAGGAGGATGAGAGCAATTTTTCTTATGCAGAAAGTGACGACAGTCTAAACTTCTATCTTCTATTGTCATTCTATTTTCCCTTAAAAGCTATTAAAAACCTATTCAAAATTATTATACCAATATAGTGCAGCTTTTAATAACAATAATATGTGTCAGGCAGTACTTGAATGAGATGGCTAAACAATCCCACCTTCTAGGCCAACCTGCCCCACATAGGGGTTTAATTGGCATACTCTGGATTGACGTATTCTTCAATTTTCTATTATTTTAGAATTAAATATTATGTGGTGAAAAAAATACTTGAAGTACTCTAATACTTGGAGTTTACAGTGGTATTGTAAATATAATCATATTTTATTTTAGTTAGTCCAGCTTGTTAAAGAATCAAATTAAAAACAGTTGTTATAAAGGTTTGTACATAAAATAAAATATATAACTTTTTTAGTGTGCAAAATAAAGGGATACTTATTAAAACATGGCGCAGTCGGATTAAACGATCAGGCGTTTAGGGAATAGTAGCAGTTAAATAAAGGTAATTGATTTTAATAAGCCATCCCCTTTAAGTGTTGACCGTGTCTGTCGACCAGAGTTGGGCAAATTGTAATCATAATAATGATGCATGAATATGAATAATTGGTAATCATAAAACAAATGAAAAATGAATAACTATTATTCATAATCAGTACGGAGTATTTTTAATGATTATTGAGTGTTTAAGGTATTCATTTGAAATGAATAATGAATAACTGGTATTTAGTTATTTATTATTCATTTCAAATGAATACCATTAACACTCAATGATCATTAAAAATACTCCGTACTGATTATGAATAATGGTTATTCATTTTTCATTTGTTTTATGATTACCAATTATTCATATTCATGAATCATTATTATGATTACAATTTGCCCAACTCTGCTGTCGACGAATTTCAAGTTTTTTAAGGAGGAGCTGCTTATATATTTTAACAGAGACTACAATAAAAGTCGCGAAATTCAAGTTACTAGACTTAAAAATCTATCGGGTCATGAAGCTCTTAATATTTATAAGTCAATTACTACATTAGACCCATCTAAAGAAACCATACTATCAGTTCTTAAGGTGCTTGAGGATTATTTTATACCTAGACGAAAGAAACTATGGCGGTATTCAAATTCTTTTCAAGAAAGCAACATCCTGGGGAGCCTTTTGACAAGTTTTCTGCATATCTCAGACATCTAGCTTTGGATTGTGAATTTGGCAACCAAATAGATAAATTAATTAAAGCCCATATTGTATTAGGAACGTCTACTCAAGAAAGCCTAATAAGAGATGACCTTTCTCCGCAACAGATGGTTGATTACTGCCGAAGTTACCATTGCTGAAGATAATATGAGGATAATTACGGGTAAACATCAGTCAATCTCGATGGTAGATACCCGGAAATCACAGAAGCGAATTCCTAGTGCCGAAAGTGTACTTAATCATACATATTAAATTAATCATACCGAAGAAACGCTCACATGATTAAAAAATTCATTACCCCTTCTTTTAGAAAGAGGAAGATGTAAATATAATCATATTTTATTTTAGTTAGTCCAGCTTGTTAAAAAATCAAATTAAAAACAGTTGTTATAAAGGTTTGTACATAAAATAAAATATATAACTTTTTTATTGTGCAAAATAAACGGATACTTATTAAAACAGGTATCAGCCATATTGGGATTATATTAACAGGGACGATACAAAGATAAAAAAAGTGAAAACTGTTGCGAACCAACTCCGCTCTCCCCAACCATTATAATCATTCTCGAAGGGTGCTCCCCCCCCCCCCCCACTTCTCTGAAAAGTGAACAAATGTTTTAGAAAACTATTACTACCTAAAAAGTTCTCATATGTAGTAATATTCCGTATCTTTGATCGGATAAGGTATTGTATTCAACCATTTAATTGTGATTTAAACTATATGCAAAGGCGGATCCAGGGGAATCCGTGGTTAGTGAAAAATATAGAAATAAACTTATTTATGCTATCAGAAAATAACCATATCTTTTGAGAATACAAAAATTCTTTATTTAGTCGTATAACAAGGAATATTAGAAGCTATATAAAAGCCTGTACCACTACAACCCATGAATGGTGTTGGGTTCAGTACTGTTTAAGGAGGTGATTTAACCGTGATCACGCTTAACCACTATCCCCCCCCCTTAATTTTCAAATCCCCACTTTATAATAGGCTGGGTTAGCCCCAGGAGGTTGTCTGGACCCGAGACAACCTGACAGAATATTAAAGATGTCCTGAGCCAAGCCAGATTCGAACTCGGGGCCTTAAGCTCAGCAACTCATTGCCTTACCAATGAGCTACATTAGAAGCTATACACATTTAAAAAAAATCTGGTGCGTGCGCGCAACACACAACTTTCACTTACCAACTTACTTAAATTAGAAATTGATGTGTTTTGTTAATTGCCACTTCTCAAAGACACATTTCTCCACATTTATTTCTTATTTTGGTTTTTATTTGCTCTATAAAAAAGACTGATTATTCGGCAATACAAGCATAATACTCCAAGTCATCTGATTTTATAATTTTCTATGTAGTTGTTGAAAACTTCATTTACCATGAAACAAATAATTTCCATTAAATGAACAGAACGGCTTTAATTATAAAGGCGTACTCCGCATTGGTGTGCTTCACGTATTTTATAAGTTGACGGAATATTTTTCTTTTTTTCTCCTCTATATGTTTACTTGATTTTTTTCATATTTAGCAATTTCTTATTTTTAGGCGTAATGAGAGACAGTTAATTTTTCCATATAAACAAAAACAAGGGTACTTTACAGGAAAACAAAAAAGGCCCCTTCCCCATTTAAGCCCCCTCAGAACATTTTAATAACGATAAAGCTCACCTGGTATTAAAGAACACCTTATTTTCATTAAACATGGCGAAATAGATCGAAATCATTAAAGCCGTTTTTGAGATAATCGAAAGAAAGGTATAAATTGGAAAACAAATTATGAAATAAAGTGCCCCCGCAGGTTGATAAATTTTGATGAAATTTTTACAGTCATATCTTGGGCATATACATACATCAAATACCCAGTTTGATCAAAATCGTTAAAGTCGTTTTTGAGTAAATAAAAAAAACACGTGAAAATGATACAAAATTTATTAAGTTAAGTCTCCCCTCCGGTTGATGAAATTTTTAGTCATATCTCGGGCATATTAATACATCAAATAATCAGTTTAATAAAAATCGTTAGAGCCGTTTTTGAAAAAATCGTAAAAAGTTATTAAATAAAGTACCACCTCCGTTTGACCAATTTTGATGAAATTTCCGTTGTCACATCGCGGGAATATACATACACTGAATACCCGATTCCAGGTTCACAAGGTTTGTAGTTTTTGAGCTAGTCTGTTCACATACACACCGACCATTTCGCGGGACTTGGTTATTTGGACTCAGGGGACCCCAAAACGTGTATTTCCATTGAAAACCGGAAGTCGAAATTTTTCACGATCGCAATACTTTCCCTTACTATATATTTCATATATAGGTAAGTGAAATATATAGTAAGGGAAAGTTTCATATATACGTAAGTCATTTCATATATAGGTAAGTGTGGGCCGGGATAGCCGAGCGTGTAGGAGCGCGACCCGTTGTTGCACGCTCGAGCCGAACGGCGTGGAGGCCCCACGGTATAAATTTCGACCCTCCCACCATGGTTAGAATAGGTTGGTTACACCTGTAGAGTAACCTCCCGTATGCCACACATGGCCAGGTAGGGGTACCGAAAAAAAAAAATATATATATATATATATAGGTAAGTGAAAGTAAGAAAATCAAGCTATCAGATATAAAATATTCATAACACTTAAATAATCATTTAGGCCATATCAATAATTATTTTAAAATATTAAAAACATTTAGAAACAATTATAATGTTAAAGAGAAATAGACCACATGCCAAAAAATAAGGGAGAGAGGGATTGAAGGGATAAAATGGATATTAATGTAATTTTCAGACCGAAGAGACACAGGATAGTTGTAAGAACGAAATAAATTTACAACCATTATATTCTTTTTAAGTGTTATTACATGACATGTTTTATAACGTTTTTTTCTTCCGATATACACCATGACCTTGTTCTATAAATATAATATTTTTAGAAAAACTAAAATCTTGATTTTTAATTTTTAAGAAGTTCCCTTTTTGATTTTGTTTTAAAAAAGATATTCTACCATATGGTAAAGGTGAGCCACCATATGCTAAAGGTGAGCTGAATTACAAAGGGTTCACAAAATGAAAAATATGACACCTGTTTCAGCTTTCTAGCTTAAATTTGAATTTTAGGTTTAAAAATCGCACAGTTTTTGTATTTTTTTCCTATTACTTCAAAAAATATATGCCCGAAAAATCGGAAATTTCGTGTTTTCATTACAAATAACGACAAATAACCGTAAAATTATTAAAATCCAAATCCTAAAGGTTCAGACCCTCATTGATTAGATAAGGAATGACCTCCATGTAACAAATTAATGAATATATTCAATATACATAAGGGGTCAGCTGCGATGTATTTGGTTAGCATAGCAACCTACAATACTAAAGGTCGCGGTCCAGTCCCCCCCCCCCCCCACCAACCGATAATTGTGAACCTCCAGTGTTCTTTCGACCCGGCACACTTCGAACAATGAACAATAATAATTTTTTTATTTTTTTTCTTGCAGTTGCATTTAAAATGTTCCTAGAGACGTAAATGGTCGATTATTTATAATTATTTGTTTATGCAATTGCTAATAAAACTAAGAAATCTTTCAGGAAAAACAACAACAGTATTTGTGACCTCTTTCTGGCATTAGTCGAGTAGGGATTTTAGATCGAAGGTAAATACGATATGTAAACACTGGCTTTTTCCTAGTCTTTTCATTCAGCCTTCTGTGTAGAAGAGGTATTCAGTGCAATGACGTTGCAGGGGAAGCCCCCCCCCCCCCCCCCCGCTCAGAGGTGAGAAAACCAAACAACTATTACTATTTTTGTATCAGAAGTGCTATCTTTAGTCACTTTTTCAACTCCTTAAATGAAAAATGATTGAATTTAAACATTTAAAAGAATTTTAAAACGTAACTAAGCACTAATATTTTAAATTAAGTCCTTCATGATATATAAAAAAGTGGGCCCCCTCCCTAAGAATTTTCTTGATCCACTACTGATTCAGTGAAATTTGTTTTGAGCGAAAGTTGATATTATTTTCGAAAATATGGCTAAAACTTAGAAGAAAAATCTTTTTGTTCAATTTTACATTTTTTTGTTATTTGCAATCTAACTTTGAAAAAAAATTGTGTCCATACGATCTGCGGGTTTGAATTTGACAATATTTTATTTTCAATGAAATGGGACACTTAGCGCTACACACTGATTAAATTAGCCGTTTTAACTAGATTTGGCTTACGTTGGTTTTATTTTGACTGGAAAAAACCTTTACACTCAGTTATTTTTTATGTTATATACAAACAAAAAGAAGAAATATATTAGACAACCGAAATTTTGAAAATATTCAGAGCGAATGGGGAAAAAGTAACAAGAGCGTGTACGGTCCAAGGGCGGATTCAGCACGAAATTTGGGGGGGGTCATGATGGGGGGGTCATCACGTGGCTGACAGCACCGTTTTTGGATGAGATTATTACCTTGTATTGTAACTACCTAATTGCATTATTCACTTAAAAATACAAAAAAATTGAAAAGCCAAAATATTTGGGGAGTCGTGACCCCCCCCCCCCTGGAATGGTCGTTATTAAAACATAATGAACTAAGAGCCAAACCAATTTAATAAATTTATTATTTTTTTTTTTTTAATAACTTATTTGTTTTAGTCATCCTACTTAATACTTAAATAACATAAAAGACAAGGTAAAATATATTTTACTTCAAAAGTGCTACATATAAAAGTAAACATAACCCCATTTCACAAAATTAAACTTTAGCTTCAGCTTTCTCGAAATATGGAATTTGGTGCTTACACAGTTCACTTTGGCGTAACAGTGACCATAAGTGGACTTGTGTAATTATACAAAATATGCTCCTTTTGCCATATTCTTAAAGTTTTACTTCTACCTAATAATAGTCCTATGTATAGAGAAAAAAAACAACTGTTGGAAAAAACGGTTTGAAAAAAACAGGTTGGGGAAAACAGAAAACCTCCAGACTAATGTTTTTATCAGGTGTTGTTTTATTGTAAACGTAATTCAAATTTAAAAAAAATAATAATAATTTGAGAATAAAATCAGAAAATGTCGCTAATTGTTGAAGCAACAAAATTAAAAAAAAAATCACAACTTAAAATAATTTTGACAGGTCTTTATCGAGAAAAATGTTAAAATATTATGAATTCTTGAAATATTACGAAAAATAAACTTCTTTAATATTTAGAATTTTTTACTTTTTTTTTTCATTGTAATGAACTATATATAATAACTTCCTGTTATTGTAATGTATTCTCATCCATACACAGCAGTTTGGAGATATGTTTTAATTAGCACTTGAATAAACTGACATTAAAGGAAAAGAAAGTAAAAGTATCACTTTAAATTTTAAATGAAATAAATAGAAATTCGAAAATAGAATCCACAGAAAACCTAACGGAAAATCAAACAACGGAGCGCTAGTGGTGAAGAAAACAACTGTTCTTTTCAATTTCAGTCGTTCTGTAACGAGTTCCAAACATTTGAGTAGTTATAAATGAGAACGAGAAGAGAAGGAAGTTCTAAATTCCAACTGTTTGGGCTGGTTCAGGAAAACAGTTTTTTCCGTTTTTTATAAAAAACAGTTTCTTCAAACAGTTTGGCGTTTTTCTTCCCATCACTATCTATGTATGAATTTCATTGCCAACTGCCGATGATAAAGCTATATTAACACAACTCATAATTAAACAAAGCTTGTTTTTATAGTTTGATATCAGATGTTGTTAATGATATTTGTAGGAATACTAGGTAGTAGAATGAGTGAGAGAGAGAGAGAGAAATACTTCCTATAGTGGTGGGGTGTGACAGACATTTTCTGTCACTGCAGTGACCAGTGACTGCTCCATAAAAGTCACAGTGACAAATACCAGTGACTTTGTCACTGTTGAAGGAATGACGTCAACAGTGAATGGTAACCTCGCTCTAAGGTTATAATTGGAGAGTTTTGGCATCAATCAATAAGATTCTCAAATTCTGATTAACTTATAAGAAATTGTTAACTTAGTAATTTATTAATTTAATTAAACTGCACTGATAAAACAGTTTCCAAAATGCAAGGTCTAATGTAATACGAATAAAAACAAATCTAAATAATGGTTTATATCACATGAATTCATGTGCTTCCGGCTGGTGGCCCCGCGCTTCTGGGGGCTACGCAACAATTATTTGCTCTATCCGAAAATTTGTGATTTTAACCCCATAATGTTACGTTATCGTAAAACAATTGATACTACATAGATTACATTTTGTATAAATATTACAAGTATTTACTTTACATCGAATATTTTTTTTATTTTATATTGAAAAAGGCACAATTTTACTTTATGTATGATATTATTTATAATGGTCTTAAGTATGCGGAGGACCTGGGTTCGATTCCCGGCCGTGGTCGAATCTTTTATCTTCTAATAAAACAATTTAAAAATTTATGTATGATAGTTGTAAATGTATTTTTTTTAATGTAAAAAGTATAAGTTATATATGTGTTACCTCTTTGGAGTAACTCACAAGCCATAGGGTTTACAAAATAAAAGAAACGATATTTTTACAATTGTTTATTCAGCAAAATAATAAATAATAACAATAATAAAAATGACCAATCACTGGTAACTACTATTGTTGTTAATTAAAGTGGAAAATAACCAACTGATATAAGAAGAAATAAAACTGAACTTGGTGAAATAAAATGTTACCTTGCATGCAAAAGCCAACATAAAAAAATAAATCTTCTAAAATTAAAATGTTCTAATAAATTAATCTTCTACAGTCAAAACTAAATGAACAAAGTATTGTAAGTATTACTAAAAACATGCAAAATAAATGTTCTAGCTACTGTTAATTGTTATGGCCATAACTATCTACTCGTGCACTATTTTTCGGTGGAACATTTCAGGAAAAGGGCGAGAGAATGTATTTCAGGAGTTTCATTTGCCAGTACACGTCACCACTATATAACCTTCAGGAAAAATGTCTTGCCCCGTCTTGGTCCTATAATCGATGGTTGCGATAAGCTTCCAACGAGATAAGTGGGGCAGTTATTATATCTTTATCAAGTACCGCTACATATGTTTTAAATAATCTTTGCCCTTAAAAAAATATTTTATTCATTTGATGGTAGAAAAAAAAAAAAGATTCAGTTGTAATTAACTAAAAAGTAAACGGCCGAATTATAAACTTAGCAATAAAATAATTTGTTTTGTTTTTTTAATCGAAGATAAGAGAGTTGATTATGACTAAGTAAAAGTAAGTTGTGAATTTTAGGTAGAAAAGACTAAAGTTTTTTTATTAAAGTGGGTTTTTTTTTTTTTATGTGACCGGGAAGTTTCCCGATTTGCTGAGGACAGTGGCAGGAAGGGAGTTGTAGTGGGAAATCAGCGGCGTCAGTCACAGTGAAGTCAAGAGTGACCCAGGTCCCAGTGAAGTGAAGAGTGACCCAAGTCACAGGGACAAGTAGAGTCCCTGTGAATTCTTGAAGTGACAAATCTTCCAGAGACTGTGACCTTACAGTGACTGAAGTCCCAGTGACTTTTAAATTTTGGTCACTGTGACTACTGGTGACCGGTAAGTCACAGTGACAAAGTCAAAGGTAGGCCAGTCACTCCCCATCCCTAGCCACACAGCTTACAGCTTAAAACATTTCTGGTAGCCACAAAAATAGGTACTTACATATGTCTTTTTATATACAGAGAAATCAATCTATTTACAAATAATTACAGTTTTTGTTTTCCAGTGAATGTTTTTTCAGTTATGAAAATATCAAATTCATAATAATGAAAATAATAAATAATTATAACAGTTGTAATACATGAAATATATACATTAAGTAAAAAGACTGTGATAAAAAATAAAACTTTTAAATACTGATGGTTATGGACAATCCCAAGGTAGTCGAAAATTGTATTCTCGGCCTGTATCACTATATCATGAGCAGAATTTCAAAGCAGCTTAGTTGGTATGGACATGTAATGCAAATGGGAGCTGAAAGATGGCCAAGATGCATGCTGGAATTCACCCCGGAAGAAAGAAGGAAGAGAGGCCGACCAAAGAAGCAATGGATAGAGGGAGTTAACGCGGGAATGGCTGCGCGAGGTTTGAGGGAAGGACAGTGGGAGGATAAAAGGATTTGGAATAAAGTTCTTTTTGGGGACGACATATGAACAAAAGTTTGTAAATGAAGTCGTTATAAAAAAAAACAAGAAAAAAACACCATATCATTAATATTTACACTGAGGTCCTCCAGGAAGTTCTTTTTCTTAATCGTTCCATGAGACCCAAACTAGAGGCCTTTCACCGTGAACTCTCTCAGAATTTTTCTTTAATGAAAGGGATGAATTTTTCATATATTTCTTTATCCAATGCATTTACCTGATCGAGGTCATTGCTCCCATATCTTACTGTTTGTTCCAGGATCAGTGCTGTCTTTCCTGTCCTAGGGAAGGCTGCTGTATCAGCATACCTTACTGATCCGTCAGAGTCAATGCAATTGAAGCAGGTGAATTCCTTAGGAGCCTCATCAATTCCTGTTTGACCCTATGGTGCCAGCGAGTTGTTGGGGCATTTTCCTAGCGTATGGGCTTGCGTTTCAGATTGCTGCATTTGCGACAGAGGGACCCAACTTCTCTTGACTCAATGCAGTTTATATTCATTTCCAGGACGCTAGTAGGTAGAGTAGGTAGTTAATTTTTTCGTCTAGTTAAACTAATTAATTCTATCTTTTCTATATCAGCACATCATTTATATAAATATAATCCTACACATGTTATTATACTTAGTTTTATTTATTTATTAAATTAAGTTCATATTTTTGTTTTCTGTTGGCTTATAGATCCTCGGCTGATTGAACGAGACTTCCCCACCTCAGCCTCTGTTGGGCTACTGTTCACCATTTTGGAACAGAACTGTTCACCATGTGAATCTTATTTGATCCTATGCATCATTCAAATTTTTGAAGCCTTCCATGCAGTCTCCCACTAAATCTAATGGTTGAGGCATGTATTATTATGCGGAAGCTGACAGATTGTCCCTTCTTACCTTCTTAAGTCATGGGGTGTCAACTGGTCAGTTTCTTTCTGCAGTTTTATGTCGGTGATGATGACATTCAACGCCATTATTCATCAAATAAAGCAGCCAGAAACTAAATTGCATATTTTTCAAAGTCAACAGCTTAAGTGATCATAAAGCGAATCAGTAGAAACCAAGCTTGGTTTTAAGATGTCAATTTAAGGAAGTAGTTTCATTAACCTGCGTTAAATAGTTTATAGTTATCAGCAGATAAGTATTAGATTGTTAGAAAACAAAAATGAATATTTACATTAATTAAATTGCAAACAGTTGTACTTCCATTATGTTCACCCTCATATGAAACTAGTTTTTCATAACTGTCCATAATTGTGATTTATTTATTTATTTGACTCGTTAGGAAAAAAAAAAAATTAAAAATATTGATACTTTAATATCATTTAGGTAAATATGTTAGATTTTTACATTTCAGAGTTTTACCCTATCTTCGGAATCATTCTATGATACTGAAATGTCATCATTTTATGAGAAATAGTAAGAAAATGTTTAAATTTAAACATTGCATAATGGAATGGTGTCAAATATGTGGTAAGGCTCCAAAATATCTGCAGGGATATGCGAATTACAGTAATAGGAAGAATAAATGTTCACAACTTAGGAATACATAATTTCTCAACGAGTGTATTTGGAGAATCATGAGTTTTCTTTTAGTGATGAACAATTTGACAATTAACAGAATTTTGCTATTTAAAAAAAAAAAAAAATAGGAAATCATAAAGATACAAAAACAGGTAAAAATACCCTAAAAACAAAATAAAAAAATCAAGAAGTCAGTCTGTTCTAATATATTCGAAAAAAATTGTTTTTCAACTTTTGTTATTAGTCTCTGTTCTGTTTCTTTGGCCAAGTCTCATGTGTTGAAATAACAATCTGTGTCCATCTTGCCTATTTTTTTGCAGGCAAATATTAAGTGTTGATCATAGTGTAAGATACTATCTAACAAGAACTTGTGTATTATGTTGAAGGGCGATAAATATTCTTTAATGTTGTTTTAGGCTTCCATGGTCTGAATTTCTTCTTCAGGGTTAGACCATGTCACAGGTTTCATTGAAAACCACTGGTTTTGTGTTATTGTGTGTTGTTTCTGAAAGATCTCCCACAAGAAATTTCACGAACCAATTCTGACACTGCCTTTCTTTTAAGGCATCAGTACCATATACATTGTTTGTGACATATATAAATTTTTGTGCAGGTGAAGCATTTTATCCATTATGGAAATAAAATAGGAGAATATGAAGAAAATATAAAAAAAAAAAAAAAACAAGTCATATAAAAACACTTTATTAACTATTTAGAAAATTCTCTTTTGAAATCGAATCAAATTCAATTCATATAAAGTTAGGAAGAGCTCGCTTTTATCCATGGACTGCAGAAATAAAAACTCACTCGGTAGCACCACAGGACCTCAGGTAGTCCACTACATCACTGCGATTGTTCTTGATAGCTCTGTGCAAGGCAGTGCGTCCAACATCATCTCTGGCATTGATCGAGGAACCATGGAACACTAGCAGCTGTACTACCGCCAGCTTGCCAGAGATAGATGCTATTATGAGCGGTGTATTACCCCTGACAGTTGTAGCCGTGGGGTTCGCTCCGCGGTCTAGCAGCTCTGTCACCACTGCTGTATGTCCCTCCCAAGCTGCTAAATGTAACGCAGTCTTTTGATGCTTTCCTTTCAGATCCAAGATTGTGCCAGCATCAAGCAGCGCTCTTACCACAGCAGAGTGCCCTCCTTTTGCGGCGTAATGTAAGGGAGTGTTCTGGTCACTGTCTTGTGCATTTACTGATGCTCCAGCAGCAAGCAGTGCTCTCACCACTAAACTATGCCCTCTCTCCGCTGCCCAATGCAAGGGAGTATTAAGATCCCCATCTTGCATATCCACAGCAGCCCCAGCATCAAGCAGCGCTCTCACCACACCAGAGTGTCCTCCCTCCGCTGCACAATGTAAGGCAGTGTTCTTGTCTTGATCTTTGATATTCATCGATGCTCCAGCAGCAAGCAGCACTCTCACCACTAAGGCATGCCCTCTTTCTGCTGCATAATGTAAGGCAGTGTTAAGGCCCTCATCTCTTACATCAACTGCTGCCCTAGCAGTAAGCAGCGCTTCTACTACTGAAGTATGCCCTCCCTCAGCTGCTAAGTGTAAGGCAGTGCTCTGATAGTTGTTTCTCATATTCACGGCAGCCCCAGCGGCAAGCAGCACTGTCACCACTCCGGTGTGTCCTTGCTCCGCAGCGTGATGTAAAGCCGTCCACTTATCCTTTCCTTTAGTATTTACTGGAAAGTTAGCATCGATTAGTGCTTTAATGACATCTACATGTCCATTGCGGGCTTCACGATGGAACAATTCAGTGTAATTGTGGTGAGTCCTATTCAGTAGCAGCTGCAGGACTGTATAGTTACTATTGACAGCTGCAATAAGAACTGGAGTATTGCCTTTCTTATCCTGGTCATCCACTCTGCATCCAATGTCCAGCAGCATGGAAACCGTCTCAACGCAACCGCCTTCAACAGCATGATGCAGCACAGTCCGACCTTCATTATCCTTTGCCCTAGCATCAGCCCTGTTAAGCAACAGCACACTTACGATATCAGTTTGGCCATTTCTAGCAGAGATCATCAAAGGTGTGCAGCCTGAGAAATCGCGTGAATCCACATTTACACCCATTCTTAGGAGAATTCTCACAATCTCAAGATTAGAAGCAACATGCAATGGCGTGAGCCCTTTCTCGTTTTTAATATTTGCTGATATTGCTTTATCTTTCAATAACTTGAGAACTTCGATGTCCCCATAACGAACTAAGAAATGGATAATGGAATCACCGCCATCCGATCTGACACTCGAAGCAGTCCTGGAATCCGCTCCTTTCTCTAGTAGCATCACTATACCCTCGACATTACCCACTCTAACAGCCTGAACCAAAGGTGTCTGGCCAAGTTGGTTCCTTGGATTGATGTCCATCTCCGCTTCCAGCAAGGCCTCCAGTGCTTTGTTGTGGCCTCCAGCAGCAGCAATGTGTAAGTATGTTTCTTCTCCAGAAAAAGATTTAACTAATTTAGCACCAGCCTTCAGCAAAGCCTTTACCGAAGATGCTGAGTCACATCTGACTGCTTCCTCCAAGGGAGTGGCATTGCTGGAGTTGAGAACTTCTAGGTTTGCGTTCAGGGCACAAAGAGCTGTGATGGAGGCACTGCTGCCGGACCTCGCAGCCAAGTGCAGAAGGCTGTCCCCGGACTGAGTCAATCCGCCAACATCTGCTCCATCACTTTCCAAATCGAAAATGTCCCTGGTGCAGTTGCTTGTGACAGCTTTTTCAAGTTGAATTGCCAAATCACATCGACATTCCTGAAATAAACGTCAAGAACATTAATAAGATCTATACAATATTAAAACAATTACATTAAGAAGGTAAATACAAATGAGTGAACATTTTCACAATCAATATGTTTTCTTTCTAAAGTGTTGGGACTTGGGAATTCGCAAATAAATATACCTAAACTGGAGATGAACCAAGAAAGATCATTCACAAGTATAAGTCACGTTTCCTGCAATCTAATGATTATTGTAATATTGCGCTAGCGTATCCATTAATATATTTTAATTAGACTTGATTAAACTCAATATACATTGAGTGCGTCTGATTAAATCTGAGTTATTTTTTTATTTTTTAAGAATGTTGCTAAAGCCACGAGGAAACCACAACTAATTATTTATTGAATCTGCTTTGTTAACTGAATCAGACTTATTGGTATATTCAATAATGTAATGGTATAGAATTATTGTTATTCTATACGATAGGTTAAATGATTATCAGGATTTTCAGTTAAAACTATTTTATTTTGGAAAGCCAACGTTTCGATCCAACTTGTGGATCTTCATCAGGGCTAAAATAAAATAAATATATGAGTATCTATGCTAGCAGATGACAATAAATGAAGTTTATTGTCTTTAGTATTGCATAACTTCCTTATGTATATATTTTTTTTTTCTTCAATTTTTTATGCATTGTTACCTTATGTATTATCTCAATTTTGTGTTATTATTGAATCCAGACATAACAATTTGTATACGGTACGATATATTTTGTTAGTTCTTAATATTTTATTTTCACTTAGTTGTCATGAAGCCTTTCACTTCACAAAAGCGTTGGGCTTCCCCCGTCATAAACCTTTGACCTTTGACTAGTCGGCAAACTACCCCTTACCACTACCTCTCACCTTATTTTACCTTCAGTTTTTGTATCACTCTGGACTCAGAAGGTAAATATCAGATTTTGTTTTTATCTCGCTAACCAGTCACTTATTTAAATATTCATGTATAATGCCTACCATCTATTATTGTAAATTATTAATTATTTATTTATTGTCATCCTCTAGCATGGATACTCATATATTTGTTTTCTTTTAGCCCTGATGAAATCCACAAGTTGGATAGAAAAGTTGGTTTTCCAAAATTAAAAAAGTTGTAACTGAAAATCCTGATAATCATTTAACATATCGTAAACAATTTATGAATTAACAATTAAAAATATCTGGTTCAATAATTAGGCCATGCCATATTTAGGCATCTTTTTTTGAAAAGGCTTCTTCTTCTTTCCCATCCTCCTTAGTGCCGCTCAGCCTGGAGATGCCCCGATCCGAGACCACCAGACTTCTCGATCCCGAGCCAGCAGCTTCATTGAATTCATAGACCTGACCTTCTTTTCACCAATCCTAGATATGTGGTCCATCCATTGTAATCTGGGTCTTCCTCGTGGACGGCGTTCGGTAGAACTGAATTCAAAGAACTTCCTCGGGTCTATTCTAGACAGCTGGCTCCTTTCAACTTACGCCTCCCTTCAACTTACTGTTACTCTCGAAGCAGACACTCCCAGGTCTCCCCGTATCCTCTGATTTTTAACTCTATTTCTTCCTGTTTTGCCTGTCATTTTACCTTATTTCTGCAGCAGTAGCTCTACTCCAGTGTTTGTCCAGCAGGACTTAGCTCTCACTTCCATATATAAGGATTGGTCATTACTCCAAGGTAATATTCCTGCACTGTTTCCAAGGTTTCTCCCTTTCATTACACCAACACTTCTTAATCTTCATGACCGATATTCATCACCTTGCTCTTTTGAACATTCAAAATCATCCCCTTCTTCCTAGCTCAGCTTCCCACTCATCGAAATTAAGCGAGATAAATAATTATAAATGATGTTTTTTTATGCTCCTTTTTTATGTTTTTATCTATATTTTAGTTTTGGTTGGATTCTTTATTTTCAATATTTATTATTTCTCTACTGTTTTATTTTCTTTCCCTTATATTGTTTGTATCATTATACCAAATTTTTTATTATTAATTTTTCAGGATAAAAATTCTCTAATAGTATATCGTAAATTTGAGACTTAATTATATTTTTTCTGTTAACTCTTTTGTTTTATTAATTAATTTTTTTGCTATATATACCACAAAAAATTAGTTTTTTGCTACATTAATTTTTTTTGGCATTGGATGATTTGTACAATAATTTAACATCATATCACTGTTATTTTTCTTTTTTGTCCATTTTGTAGTAATATTGTTATTTCTTAAGATTATTCACACGTCTAAAAACCTTATTTCATTATTATCTGGTTTTTTCTATTGTAAATTCTAGTTTTTGATAATGTCTGTTTAATTTATTTAATATTGTAACACTTATGTGGGTAACAAATATTTATTAAACTGAAATATACAGTTATCACAATGCCAACGAATTATTACAACTTAAACAATTGAGCAGGTTACAAAAATGATAACTTTATCACACACAATCATATGACTTGAGCAACACAGTCAAGACACAGATTTCGACTAACTCGTTCAGTCTCCGCCCCTTATATATATCGTAAATAGTGGGGCCTGGAATATTCTAGAACAATGTCGGCAGTTCTCCGCCATCACGGAATGATCTAGACAAAAACAGTTCGTTCCAACCGCTTATTTTGTTCCAACAAGCGGTCCGAGAGGTTACGCCATATGTTTTTTTTATTTGCTATCGATTTAACGTTACACTGCCCCCTCCTTAGAGACATTCCTCCTGGATGTCTTCTTTTCCATGTGTGCCTGCTCCCTAGGTCGAACGAAAGGTCTCTTCCGTAATCCGCTGCACCTGTTCTTCTTTGTGGTTCCTTGTATATGGCGCCAAGCGATCATTATGGACGATAATGGGCTTTCCTTTGGGGTACTTGAACACCCTGTAGACCAGATCGTTGATGTTCTTCTTAATCACGTATGGTCCCCGCCTTCCTTGTGGGTTGTAGAGCCAAGCAAGTTCTCCTTCTTCGAATCCACCCTGGTTGGCCCTGCTCCTGCTTTGTCTCCTCATCCGATCTCTGGCGACGTG
This sequence comes from Aelia acuminata, assembly GCA_911387785.2. Taxonomy (NCBI): domain Eukaryota; kingdom Metazoa; phylum Arthropoda; class Insecta; order Hemiptera; family Pentatomidae; genus Aelia; species Aelia acuminata. Next base: position 3,483,165 of record OU426982.1, on the reverse strand, counting down.
TCTCTTATTGACAGCGATAGGGTGATTTCAATTCTCTTCTCGAGGCAATGACGGATCGACGCCTTCAATCACCCTGTCCTGCTGCTTGTATTTCGGCTCGCTCTTCGTACTCGCCTGCCGAACCAACGAGGTAATCGATGCTGAAGTCTCAACCTTAGTGCCTTTTCGAAGAATACTTGAGCGATTATCCCTCGAAGGAAGTTTTACACTCTGTTCTACGGTGGTTGCCTCACCGGCTGGTCCCGGACTCCGTAAGTGCAGCACCTTTCCACTGATCTTGACACTCCTCCGTTCCAGGTCCAGCTGAAAGCCATACGCATTCATAAGGTCCATCCCGAGGATTACATCTTCTTCAATGTCAGCCACTAGGATCGAGTATGAGAAACGGCTTGAGCCTAACTGTAACTTTACCTCGGTTTCCCTGAATACCTTGGCTTCTTCTCTGGTCGCAGTCCTTAGCTGCCATCTGGAGGGCGTCAGTCTTTTCTTGCCAGCCTCACTTGAAGAGACTATTATCTTTGTAGCTCCAGTGTCAATCAGCATCATGTGCCTCTTGCCGTTGAAGCTGCCATCCACATATGCGCTGTCACCTCGGTGTCCCAAGGAGGTTACCATTATTGGTGAAGCACCTTGGTGACTGCCCCGGGAAGCTTTTAACCTTCGGGTATTGGCGTGTCCTATTTTTCCTGTGTCAGGAGCCACCTTTCCTTTGCAGGATCTCCTAATGTGTCCGAGCTCCCCACAGCTCAAGCACCGTACGGGTCTCCTTTTACGGAATCGTAGGACTTTTAAAACCTCCAAAACAAGATTCACCAAGTCCGCAGTTATTGCCTGCTCCCCGCAGTTCCTACACCGGAAGGGTCTTCTCTGCGAGTCTAAAGCCTTTGCAACGCTTGAAAGAACACCTTCTAGGTCTCCGTGGTTCGCCTTGTCACGGTCGGTGGTACGCCTGGTCTGGACACATCCATAGCTACGAGAAGCCTCGGTAGCCGCCTCAAACTCCAATGCTGTGGTTAGTGCATCCACCAGCAATTTAGGGCGAGCAAGCCGCACCGCTCTCTGAAGCTCCAAGTCCTTTAAGCCGTCGATGAATGCTTGGACTGCTAAGCACTCCAATAAACTTTCTGGGACTGTTGGATAAGCCAGTCTCACCATCCTGGCAACGTCCGCTTCGAACTCTTGAATAGTCTCGGCTGCCTTCTGCTTCCTGCTCTTCAGCTGGGACTGATATACCTGTTCGAGGTGGGTGTGGCCAAACCGCATCTCTAGCCGGCTTACTAGCATGTTAAAATCGTACGCGTCGTCAGCGTTTATGGTCTGGAGGACATCTAGAGCTTCACCCCGGAGGGCTACCGTTAGAGCAACAGCCTTATCTCTCGTGGACCACCCATTGGCGCTAGCCGCAGCGTTGAACTGCTTGAGGTAGTTCGCCCAGGAAGACTTACCATCAAAAGTTGGTGGCTTCATCCTGACTCAGCTATCCATTATTGTGAGTTCACGTACTTCCTCGTCTTGTAATGGCTGTGACTGGCAGAGTTGCTCCCTGAAGACCGCCTGGGCCCCTTCTTCTAGCATCCTCTTTAATCTTCCAACCTCCTCTTCATAAGCTGCAGCCCTCGCTTCTTGTTGGGCAAACCTCTCGTTCACATCCTTCAGCTTGTCATTCATCTCCGTAGTCAAATTGCTCAGCTTGTCATCAATCTCAGCCGAGAAACTTGACTTTAGGCTATTTATCTTTTCGTTAAACTCAGTAGACTGGCTTGCCAATTTGTCGTTTATCTCAACCAAGTTGGAATTTATTTCACCAGACAGGTCGGTAAACCTATCGTTTACTTCACTAGACAGATTTGACAATTTATCATTTATCTCTGCCGACTGGCTTGTCAACTTTTCATTTAATTCGCCAGATAAATTGGATAATTTATCATTTATTTCAACTGATTGGCTGGCCAATTTGTCATTTAATTCGCCAGATAAATTTGATAATTTATCATTTATTTCGGCAGACAAATTAGAATTTAGGGTGGTGAATTTGTCATTTAACCCATTAACGTCACCAGACAAATTGGTGAATTTATTATCTATTTCAGCCGACAAGTTAGAATTAAGGCTGGTTAATTTTTCATTTATGTCCGCCGACATAGCCTTCAAAAAGCTATCCTCAAACTCTACAGTTTCAGGATCTACGCCTTGACTCAAGTAATACTCACGTAACCGAGCCAACAAGATCGTCTTCGTACCTGTAGTGTCTAAGTCAAGCTCTTCTAATTCTCTCCTCAGCTCCGTTACTTTAAGTTCTCCAATTCGTTTACCTGGCATTTTATTTTTTTTTTATTTTTTTTTTTTATTTTTTTTTTTTTTTCTGTGAACCCCACACCTGACACCAGTTGTAACACTTATGTGGGTAACAAATATTTATTTAACTGAAATATACAGTTATCACAATGCCAACGAATTATTACAACTTAAACAATTGAGCAGGTTACAAAAATGATAACTTTATCACACACAATCATATGACTTGAGCAACACAGTCAAGACACAGATTTCGACTAACTCGTTCAGTCTCCGCCCCTTATATATATCGTAAATAGTGGGGCCTGGAATATTCTAGAACAATGTCGGCAGTTCTCCGCCATCACGGAATGATCTAGACAAAAACAGTTCGTTCCAACCGCTTATTTTGTTCCAACAAGCGGTCCGGGAGGTTACGCCATATGTTTTTTTTATTTGCTATCGATTTAACGTTACAATATATCTTATTAATACAATTGTTCTCATAGGTAATGAGTAAAATATCATTTATGTATTTTTTAATTAATGTGGGTTAATTATTAATTTGTTCTAATGTCTTATCTAATAACTTATTTAAATAAATTCCACTCATTTTACCGAAAGTGACCCACCCACTGGTAATCTTCTGGAAATTAAGAATGAAAAATTTAAAAAGCTACTGGTTTACATGTGCGAATTCTGCCTCCCCCTTTAGGGCATGCCATATTTTGGCAAGTTTTTTTGAAAAGGCTTTAAGTAAATAAAATTTGAAACTGAATTAAAACTAAATATAGACCTAGTAAATGTGTAGTGCTTTATATTATAGATTAAATTGTATAATGTAAATATAAATTATTATTTATTAATCATATCAGTTTTATTTCATTGTGTATGTTAATTAGGGCAAAAGTAAATAAATTAGTGATTATGAATTATTATGTTAATCGGTCAGGAAAAACACTGTATAAGTTAATGGGATTCATTTCTATGAGACATATATGGATCTTGATATATTATAAGAACTATGATTTAAATTAGATGTAAATAATATGTCAAATTGGTGGGCCAACTTTGTATCGTAAAGGTTTAGTTATCGCCCTAATACTAAGAAACCCTCTCCAAAAACAGTCAGTACCCAGCTGATATCTGTATCAGTCGCTACTTGAGATCCTGCCTCACCATCTTTTGCTCCCGGCGAACCCACTTCTAAAATATCAGGCCTGTAACTTTAACTATATGTGTTCTATATTATATTTTGATTTGTAAACATGTATGTATATATATAATTTAAATAGAGATATAATGTTTCCACACTTAGCTCGACTCTGTTTTTTTGTTTTGTCCAAAAGTAATAATTAATGATCCACATTTTACAGGTAAGGCAATAATAAAAATCAAGATATGACAAATGCAAAAAGAAAAAAAAAGAATAATAATATGAAGCAGGCATATAGAAAAATCACTCACAAATCTCAATCCAATCTTATTAATATAAAGTAAAATATTAAACTTTGCATTAAAAAAAAAGAAAGTTGAAAATTTAGTGAAGGTGACATTACTTATGGCCAGGTGTACAATAGTCGTTTAAACGGGGTTTAACAGTTTACTTAAACAGCTGATTAAACACAGAATTTAATTTCAGTTTATGCCCGGTGTATTATATGGAATCGCTTTATCAAATTTAGTGATAAGGGCTAAACAGCCAGGAAACACAGGTTAACTTATAACCTAACATTGTTTCTGTTTACTAATTAATTGGACCTTAGTGCCTGTTGCTTAAAGTGCTAATATTATTCATTTTTTGTAACCTCTTAAGTTCTTTTTATTTTTTGTTAGTGTTGTTTGATTTATATTTTAAAAGAATACAAGTTAAGTGGACATTGCACTCTTTAACCACTGTTTAATGAATTGGGACTGATAACGTATTGTACAACAGATAAAAGTAGTTCTATGGTTAAACAGGGAATTGTACACCTGGTCATTAATGTGATAATACATTTAATAAACATCTCTCTATTATATAAAAAAACGTTTTAGTGACCCCATGATAATTTAATTTGCAAGATGGCTGCAGCCTTGTAGACAAGCAAGGTGCTAACTGAGCTATAGTTTGCTTTTGTCCGCAGTATGTTGAAGGGAACAGATTCCACTTAACACATAAATTTTATCCCATACTTAGCCTTTGTTGCTTATTAACTACATAAACACGGTATATGATTAATAAAATTATGACTATTAAGTAAAATATCACCGTAGTACTCAGGGAGGGCTATTTTAGGCTATACAGGTTTTGAGAACATTTTAAATTTTCTGTTAGTAATTTTTTGCAGTATATTAATTTTTGATAGAAGTTATCTAATTTACTGCGGTGGCCTTAGGATTTTTTAATTGGAGTAAAAAATCCTTGGCTATGCCGTCCCTTGGATAGGACGTAAAATGGAGGTCAGGAGCCTGTACGTTGTCAGGTACTCGTTAAAGATCCCTATCCTAATTATACCTAGATAGGCAAAATTTAGGACTGCCACTGTAGCATCGTCTGATTAGCCTTAGTGGCATAAAGTGACGTTAAACAACAAACAAACAATTCTAATTTATTGCAGCTGTTTCTGAAAGTTTTGAAAACATCATTATACTTAGTAGAGTATGTGTGCTTTAAATTAATGTTGAATAAGAAAGGATTAAAAATATTCGCTGATATTTTTTTAATTTTATACCTATTTTATGTTAATTCCTATCCTTTACAGAATAGGAATGAACATTGTCTATTCTATTGGAATTAATTTTTTCTATTGGGGATATTAAAAGATATAACCGTATAAAAAGACAGGAATAAAAAATTAAATAGACCATAACTCTATTAATGACTGACTTATTTCTGTGATTTCTTTAACATTTTGTAGCAAAGAAAAAAAGCCATTATCTTGCAAAACAAACAAACTATTCTTTATAATATTTTTTCCTTTGGATATATTAGTGTAAAAAGTAAATATATCTGTCATTTTGCTAAACAGCAATCTTCTGTAAAAGTTTCAGATTTATCAATCCACCAATTTTCTAGTTATGAGGTAACAAACATTATTAGAATATAGATAATCGTTAAGTTTCCACTACATGTTTGTTATTGTTTTTTTAATATCCTAGGATTTTATCAGGTGACTTATGACAGTAATCTACAAGTGTAAACTCAGAAGTCATATGCCCACACTCAAGATCGCAGAATCACCTTTGTGAAGGTTCTGCTGAAATGAAAGTGAGACAGCTGATCATATTTCTATTGGTGCGATCGATTTAAAACGATCTGGTCGACCCAACAAGCTCTCTTAAATTTACTGATATCTTTGAATAACTTTTAAGGTTCAGGCACCTTTTATTTATTTATTATACGGGATTAAATTGGGAGCACGATAAACCAAAGGTTGTCAAGGTGCACATGGCCATATTAAAAAAAAAAAAATCTGGTGCGTGCGCGCAACACACAACTTTCACTTACCAACTTACTTAGATTAGAAATTAATGCGTTGTTGTGGTCCCCTTCGTTAGACTAATTTTGATGAAATGTTAGCTATCACATCTTTGGCATATAAATACATCAAATACCCAGTTTGATCAAAATCGTTAAAGCCTTTTTTGAGTAAATAAAAAAAACACGTGAAAATGTTACAAAATTCATTAAGTAAAGTCCCCCCTCCGGTTAATCAATTTTGATGAAATTTTTACAGTCATATCTCGGGCATATAAATACATCAAATACCCAGTTTGATCAAAATCGTTAAAACAGTTTTTGAGTAAATAAAAAAAACACGTGAAAATGATACAAAATTTGTTAAGTAAAGTCCCCCCTCCGGTTAATCAATTTTGATGAAATTTTTACAGTCATATCTCAGGCATAGTAATATATCAAATACTCACTATATATATATATATCTATATATATATATATATATATATCAAATACAAAATCGTTAGAGCCGTTTTTAAGAAAATCGAAAAAAACGTAAATAGTTATTAAATAAAGTACCCCCTCCCTTTGAACAATTTTGATGAAATTTTTGCTGTCACATCGCGGGCATATACCTAAACTAAATACCAAATTTCAGGTTCGCACGGTTTATAGTTTTTGAGCTAGTCTGTTCACACACACACACACACACACACACACACACACACACACACACACACACACACACACACACAGACCATTTCGCGGGACTTGGTCATTTGGACTCAGGGGACCCCAAAACGTGTATTTCCGTTGAAAACCGGAAGTCGAAATTTTTCACGATCGCAATACTTCCACTTACTATATATTTCATATATAGGTAAGTGAAAGTAATAAAATATATAATCTTAACTTCGTTTCACCAACATTTCGTTCATCGTTCAAAACTTTAAGTAAATGGTTTTCAAAGAAACAATTCATACAAATATCAAATTTAAAAGAAAAGATTATCATTAAATGATATACCTCCAATAATGTGCTAAGTCGAACATCAGAGATCCTGTATTTTTTGGCAAGCGATGTCATTATTGTCATCACGTGAGTGGGCAATTTCAGGGTCCCTGCAGCCACTAGTTCAACGAGGAGGTCCATCGCATCCTGTATTTCAGTCCAAGGGAACGAGAAGTCTTCTAGAAGCCACACCCTTAAGTGTCTTGACCGTAGCTTTTCAACTTGTTGGCAAATTTCTGCCAGTAATATACAAGACATCACATCTTTGATCACCAACGAATGGAGAAGAGCCAGAAGAAGGCCTTGCGGCGTGCTCAGCTCCATGTCGGCGACAGTTGAAGGCTTGTAAATGTTCGCTTCAGCACCGTAAGCTGCGCCAGACCATATCTTGCAGAAGATGATGTTGCGGCACAGGGTGGGGACTCTCTCCATTGGCTGGCTTACAATCATCTCTTTCAACTGAAAACATGATATCAATGATATGAAAATACAATTAAGAAATATATTCAAATTTGAGGCATTAACTTAAATTTAAAAAATAGCAGCAAATGCCAACTACACTTTAACTAACTAATTGCTTCCCCAATTTAGCTATAACCACCTCTTCACATCTCATATTATTTCAATTCAACAATGAATTATCATTCACTCCGACGTACCTTTTCACAACTTTTATCCACATACGATTATGTTATGTTATGTTTTCCATCGTGTTATAATTAATTTTATATGCATTCATACTGTATTACATATTGTATCTATCTAATCTAAGATTTTCTGTCATTACAATAAAGTTCCACCCTGATTATATACTAGGCTCCCTTCTGCTGGGCACAACCTTTTCTTAGTGGCCAACATAAAAGGCTTGGAAGGGTCTCAAAAATATGTAGCCTGACTCAGGCTCCTAGATATCTCATTGTATCAACAATGTATTTTTTCTTTAGGCACTGATCTAAGATTATTCATCAACCATAGAATGGTTCAATCATAAGTTTTTATATAAAAAGCAACATGATTGTGTCATAACTTGAAGTACTATAGAAGTAACTTTAAGACACTATGAACAAAATCTTGTACAACTGCTATTATGGACCATTAACTCAACAAAACTAAAGGTGTCCGTGACGAACTAACAGTTCTGTGTTGGTTTCAAACCATTTAAGTAAACAAAAATAATTTGCAGTGCACCACGATAAGTTATGTATAATTTGAATATTGATTTTAGGTGACATTACAAAAAAAAAAAAAAATAATAAATAAATAAAAAATAGATTAACTTATGATTGAAACTGTGATTTTATTTTATTTTTTAAAATTTGTATTACTACAATTTTTGTGGAAATAACTGTAATTTTTATTTGAAAATTGGAATTTGAAAACCATACATTATTTATTTATTCATTTTTTAACAATTATATTAATGTGAGATTATATTAATAAAACTATTTATCATACATTCTATTTATTTATGTTTTGAAAGGAAATTGTAGTAACTTTAAGACATTATAGAACAAAATCTTGTTCAACTGCCATTAAGGATTATTGTATTAATTGCTATTACGGATTATTGTATTAATAAAAAATAGTAAATTATATTAATGAATTTATTTATTTATATAATAAGGTACATTGGTGTAAAGTTATTTATATTTCAATAACTTATATTAATATGTGTTTATACTAATAAAACTCTTAATTATACTATTGTTTATGATTTATCTTTTAGGAAATTAGGGCTGTATTAACATTCAAGTTCTATTTTTTAAACTAATTTTTATTTTCCATAAAATATATAGATTAAAAATGAGAATTTACTATTTTCGGTATAGATGAACCAAGCCTTAACACTAGTGTTTCTTCTCAAATCTTACCATTACATGACCAGTACTAATAAATGTTTATAATATACAAAAGAATTACTCACATTTCTGAAGTGTTCCATAATAGAGAATACTATTATCGTAAGTTAGGAAAAAAATAAAGATAATCACAAATAAATAATCTTTTACAAAGCAAAAAACAATAACAAATTTCTTATTTAATAATTAATTCGAATAAAAAGACTTAAAATTTGTAATAATTAAGCTAAGAAAACTCAACGCGCCAAAAATATAAACAAACTGTCATAAGTGACGCTTGGAGTGATGCACTTCAGGCAGGGTAGGGATGGAGAGTGACTAGAGTATCTGTGACTTTGTCACTGTTACTAAACTTTACAAGTCACAGGTACTTTAGTTACTGAAAGATCACTGTACTCAAAGAAGGTCACTGTTTCCTTGGAGCTGGAACATTTATCACTACCAGAATTCACCGTGACTTTACTTATCGGTGACCGACGCCAGTGATCACTCTGACTTTCGCTGCGCTCGCTCTTCAGAGATAAATAAATCCCCAAAAGGGTTTTTTCAGTAAAGATCGGGCCTTACTTTGAAGGGCGCCTTAATGAACGTTCACTGAAACAAAGCCACTGTTCAGAACTAATACCGTTTTTCCTACGTAAATTCACAACTTGGTTTTGGCACAATCAACACTCTTATCTTCAATTTAAACAAACGAAATTATCATTTTATTACTAAATTTATAACTCAATTTTTAACTTCTTAGTTAAATAAAACTTACTTACTACTTATTACCACCAAATGAATAAAATATATTTTCAAGGATAAAGATGATTCAAAACATTTGTTTGTATAAATATATAGTTATAGGTAGCAAAAGTACCTTCTAGGAACTATGAGTCACTTCTTTGCTGACTCCTTTATAAACCCTTAGAACAATAGGAAGCTGGATCGCTAGATGCTCAGTTAGATGTAATCTATTACCTAGTTATTATCATTTGATGTAGTGTTTGTCATTTCATAATAAATTCTTTTTAAAAAGTCTTGTGCGTATTGAAGTTATTTAACTGGCGCCCGAACGACAGGGACTTGGGCAGAATTTTGAAGATATTTAAAGTAACTTTGCGGAGCTTTGAATCGAGTGTAAAACCGATATCAAGCAGCATAACTACTTCTCTCCGTCTTGAGGAAGATTGCCACTGCGTATACAAGTATAGCAAGCATTCTCCACGACCACAGAGGTATCTATTCAATCTTCTGAGGATTATCAAATCTTGACACCCAAGTTTCGAAATAATTGTTGAGGCTTCACTACCACGAGGAAGAAGATTTATTCACTGAAGACAGCACTTCATGGTAATTATAAGTTTATTTTAATGCCAAATTTACAGGACAGACTCAATCAATTAAGACAATTAAATACGACCTTAAGTCCAGAAAATATTGATCAATTGTTATTAGAAACACGTTCAGAAATGGCAATGGAAATAAAAGATCACGATTATAAATTAATCCCTGAATATGATGGTGATCCATTATTATTAGTAGACTTTGTCAGAAATGCCAAATTTGTTTATGATTTATATTGTAAAGACGATAATCAACATAAGAGTATTAATCATTCTAAATTAGTATTAACACTTTTAACTAAACTTAAAGGTAAAGCAAAAATAGCTACTTATGATAAGTAGAGATGAGAGATGGTCAACTGTTCTTCAATTACGATAGGTTAAATAATTGTCAGGATTTTCAGTTTACAATGATATTTATTATGGTAAGCCAACGTTTCGATCCAGCTTGTGGATCTTCATCAGGGCTAAAAGAAAACAAATATATGAGTACCTATGCTAGAGGGTGACAATAAATGGATACATTACAGAACTGATAATATAAAAGATGGTATACATAAATATTAAAATAAGAGGCTGGTTAACAAGGTAAAATAGAATATGATATTTACCTACTGAGTCCAGGTGGATACTAAGACTAAAGGTAAAAATATGGTGAGAGGTAGTGGTAGGGGGTAGGTTTGCCGACTTCAAAGGTTTATGGCGGGGAAATCCAACGCTTTTGAAGAGAAGGCACATGACAACTGAGTGAACAAAATATTTAAAAACTAACAAAATATATGGTACTGTATACAAATAGTTGTGTCTGGACTGAATAATAACATAAAAATGAGATAATACATAATGTAACAATGCATACAAAATGGAAAATATAGAGAAAGAAGCATACAATACAAAAATAATAATAGTATAAGAGGTACAGAGATAATTGCAGGTACCTATGAAATCAAAACTAGGATTTGAGGATGCGGAAGATGTTAGAATAAGTGGATGAAATTATCTCTTTATCTGTTTTGTGATTTACCGGGTTATTAGTTTCTAGATGAATGAAAATGGATTCTGAGAGGAGACGTTTGTCGTGGTTAGGTACAGTTGCTAATATGGAGGGGTTCTCAAAGTCGAAGGAATGGTTGTGGACAATGGCATGTTCTGCTAATTTAGATGTAGACGAATTACGCGTGGAAATACTGTATTTATGTTGATAAATACGTTTTTTTAAATAATTTTTGGTTTCACCTATATAGCAACTGTTGCAATTAAGCGTGGAGCACTGGATACGATAAACTACATTACACTTGTCTAGGAGAGGTACAGGGTCTTTGAGTTTTGTATAAAGATTTTTTAATTTATTGTTATTTTTTAATACTAGGCGCATGTGTGGGAAACTCGATGAGAAGGATTTTTTAATTTTGTTGGAGAGAATGGGGATATATGGGATAGATCTGTATTGGAAAGTAGAAATCGGAGGTTGTGAAGAGTTGTTAGAAAGATTTTGAGTTTTAGCATTGTTATTGATAAGTGTTTTTATTAAATGCTCAGGAAAATCGTTAGATTGTAAGATATTCTTCAGGCGGATTTTGTTATGACAATGAAATTGTGGATCGGACAAGTTCAGGCTACGGTGGATGAGGTTTTTTGCGACGTTGATCTTTTGGTGATGTGGATGTTGGGAAAAATAGTTAAGGAGTCGGCCAGAATAAGTGGGTTTGGTGTACCAATTAGTGGATATAGAATGGTCCGGGTTTCTGGTAATGGAAATATCTAGGAATGGAAGGGTACAATTGGTTTCCAATTCTATAGTGAAACGGAGACGTGGATGGTAGGAGTTAAAGGCGGCGAGAATATCAGTGAAGATCAACGTCGCAAAAAACCTCATCCACCGTAGCCTGAACTTGTCCGATCCACAATTTCATTGTCATAACAAAATCCGCCTGAAGAATATCTTACAATCTAACGATTTTCCTGAGCATTTAATAAAAACACTTATCAATAACAATGCTAAAACTCAAAATCTTTCTAACAACTCTTCACAACCTCCGATTTCTACTTTCCAATACAGATCTATCCCATATATCCCCATTCTCTCCAACAAAATTAAAAAATCCTTCTCATCGAGTTTCCCACACATGCGCCTAGTATTAAAAAATAACAATAAATTAAAAAATCTTTATACAAAACTCAAAGACCCTGTACCTCTCCTAGACAAGTGTAATGTAGTTTATCGTATCCAGTGCTCCACGCTTAATTGCAACAGTTGCTATATAGGTGAAACCAAAAATTATTTAAAAAAACGTATTTATCAACATAAATACAGTATTTCCACGCGTAATTCGTCTACATCTAAATTAGCAGAACATGCCATTGCCCACAACCATTCCTTCGACTTTGAGAACCCCTCCATATTAGCAACTGTACCTAACCACGACAAACGTCTCCTCTCAGAATCCATTTTCATTCATCTAGAAACTAATAACCCGGTAAATCACAAAACAGATAAAGAGATAATTTCATCCACTTATTCTAACATCTTCCGCATCCTCAAATCCTAGTTTTGATTTCATAGGTACCTGCAATTATCTCTGTACCTCTTATACTATTATTATTTTTGTATTGTATGCTTCTTTCTATATATTTTCCATTTTGTATGCATTGTTACATTATGTATTATCTCATTTTTATGTTATTATTCAGTCCAGACACAACTATTTGTATACAGTACCATATATTTTGTTAGTTTTTAAATATTTTGTTCACTCAGTTGTCATGTGCCTTCTCTTCAAAAGCGTTGGATTTCCCCGCCATAAACCTTTGAAGTCGGCAAACCTACCCCCTACCACTACCTCTCACCATATTTTTACCTTTAGTCTTAGTATCCACCTGGACTCAGTAGGTAAATATCATATTCTATTTTACCTTGTTAACCAGCCTCTTATTTTAATATTTATGTATACCATCTTTTATATTATCAGTTCTGTAATGTATCCATTTATTGTCACCCTCTAGCATAGGTACTCATATATTTGTTTTCTTTTAGCCCTGATGAAGATCCACAAGCTGGATCGAAACGTTGGCTTACCATAATAAATATCATTGTAAACTGAAAATCCTGACAATTATTTAACCTATCGTACTTATGATAAGGAATTTTCAAGCGTTACAGAGATTTTATCATTCTTAAAACGAAAATATCAAGATACGCGCACAAGAGAGCAATTAATTTCGGAAATCCTTAATACTAGGTGCTATCATAATGAAAATCCACACGATTACCTAGATAGGCTAGGAAAGAAAAGGTGTGATTTATACGCTCGCGTATACGCCGATGCGGAAATAGATGATAAACAAGACGAAATGGCTCGGTATGACAGACAAATCTCGCATCACGCCGTTCATAACCTACACCCCTCCTTAACAGATTTCATTTACCACATTAAATTCGACACAATCGAGGACATTGATAATATTTTAAGAAACGACGCGGCACATATTGTCCACCGGTTATACGGTCAGGGTGGTAATCGGAAAGATAAACAACAACATCAATCAAATTATAAAGGCAAAAATTTTGATCCAAATTTTAAAAATAAACAATTTTACAGACCACCTTATGAACAAAAACAAAATTTTCAAAATCATCCTCCACAACAATATACGAATTATAACCATTTCCCTCAGCAACAACAACATTATAATCAGCAACAACAACATTATAATCAGCAACAACAACATTATAATCACCAACAATATCAAAATTATAATCGACAAAACTATCAAAATCCCATTCATAACCAACAGTGGGATCCACAATCTCAGCACAGATTTTTTAATAAACCTCCATCCGGAAATTGGAGAAATAATCAACAACAAAATGATTCCAACACGGTTTCGATGAGAACGGTCTCCAACCGCGTACATAATATAGAAGACGATAAAGACGAACAAATTAAATTGTTGACCGAAAGGATTAGACAATTAGAAACAGAAAGAGAGGATTTTTTAGAGGCAGGTCCGAGCAACGGGAAACCACCGGATCGGAATTAAAAGATCCAATAATCGATGAGTTGCACTGTTTAGACGATTCGCCTCAGCTAGTGGACAAACAAAATAATACATGGCTGATTGACACCGGGGCGACGAAAAATTATATTTGTCCGCAGGTTGTTCCAAAAAATGCTAAAGTAACTAAAGAATACTTTGTGATAAAAACCCCAACAGGACGCGCAGAAGGAACACAAAGTGTAATCCTCAACCTGCAAGACCTGATTGGAATCAATCAAGAAGTGAAATTCTTAGTTTTCCCCTTTAGCACGAGATTCAATATTTTACTCGGTTACCAAACTTTAAAGTATTTCAAAACGAAAATAGATTTAGATCTTATGGAAATGAAAATTATGGAAAAAAAATATAAATTGGAATGCGATCTTTTCTATATTGAAGATAAAAATGAAATAAAAAATATGATAAGACATGAACATATAAATCCGGAAGTTACGGAAAATTAATAAAAATAATAAGCGAAAACGGCGAAGTATTAAAAACCGAAAAAGAACAATTAAGACCGACAAACTTACTAAAACATAAAATAATAACAACAAACGAAAATCCAATCTATACCCGAAACTATAGATATCCTGAACAGTTCAAACAACAGATAAATGAAGAAGTCGACAAATTATTAAAAAACGGAATAATTAGACCCAGTAAATCACCATACAACTCTCCTTTATGGATCGTTCCGAAGAAGATGGATGCTTCAGGAATTAAAAAGGTCCGTATGGTTATTGATTATCGAAAACTAAATCAGGCCACGATTAAAGATAAATTTCCTTTACCGAATATTGAAGATCTGCTAAACCGGTTAAGAGGAGCCAAAATATTTTCAACTATAGACTTAGCTTCGGGATTTCATCAAATAGAGATGGATGAAGAATCCATTCCTAAAACAGCCTTCTCTACCGAAAACGGCCATTACGAATTCGTTCGAATGCCCTTCGGATTAAGTAACGCACCTCCAACGTTTCAAAGGGCTATGACAATGATGATCTCTAACATTCCCAACGCGATGGTCTATGTTGATGATATTATCATCTATTCGAAAAATGAACATGAACATCTAAAAGACTTAGAAAGGGTTTTCAAAGCACTAAAAGAGCATCAGTTGTCCATTCAATTAGACAAAACCGAATTCTTTAAAAATGAATTAAAATTTCTAGGATACATTGTATCAGAAGAAGGATTAAAAACAGACCCGAAAAAAATAGAAGCTATAGTTAATTTTCCGATACCTCATGACGAAAAGTCGACAAGACAGTTCTTAGGTATGACGGGTTGCTATAGGAAATTCATTAACGGGTACGCAAAAATAACAAAGCCAATTTCGGAATCGTTAAAAACAAAAATTTATAGAACAGAAGAAATAAAGAAGGCTTTTAAGACTTTAATAGATTTGATGGCAAATGCACCAATTTTGAAATATCCAGACTGGAATAAACCATTCATCCTAACTACAGATTCCAGTAATAGAGCTGTCGGTTGTGTATTAAGTCAAAAAGATGATAATGATATAAAACACCCAGTAGCATTCGCTTCTCGTGTACTACAAAGCGCGGAAAATAATTATAGCACCATCGAAAAGGAGTTATTAGCTGTAGTTTGGGCTACACAACATTTCAAACCCTATTTGTATGGAACTAAATTTTTGCTCCAAACCGACCATAAACCATTAACCTGGATATTTTCTATGAAAAATGGCAATACGCGTATCATGAAGTGGATCTGGAAATTACAAGAATTCGAATTTGAAATAAAACATGTTACTGGTAAAACTAACTATGTTGCTGACGCTCTTTCGAGAAATATAAACGAAGTATATCACAATGAACTCGAAAGTATGGAAATTGATGAATTACTACAAAATCAAGAAGAACCAGATGAAACTTCACCACAATATCAAGCGATCATGGAAGAACTGAATATTCCATCTCCCGCAGGAAATGAGGAAAATCAATCAGATTTAGAAACAATACACTCGCAGGAATCAAGTTCTGATCAGGTATGGCTATGCGAACCCGATAAATGTTTAAATGTCGAAAAATATCAAATTATCGTCTCCCGGGGAAGAGATAAATTGGAATTTATAAAACCCTTTAAAAAAAATAGATACATTATCCATTGCTCAGAGAAGGAAAAACTAAATGATTACTTGTCACAAATTTTGGTTCCAAACACTACATATGGAATCTATTGTTCATCAAAGACGGAATTAGTAAATAATGTATTAGATAGTTTCTTTATTGAAATACAACGTATTATAGAATCGGAATATCCCACAGTAAAATTAAAAAGATATTTTTTATTATGCAACGATATCGAAAACGCAAAAGACCAAGAAGAACTTATCGAAAATTACCATTTGGGAAAGACACAACATAGGGGCATTAATGAAACTTACGAAAAATTAAAAAAACAATATTATTTCCCAAACATGAAAAACAGGATATGCGAGTATATCAATCAATGTCCGACATGTAAAAAAACTAAATACGACCGAAAACCGATTAAAACCAAATTTGAAATAACCCCTACACCTGAAAAACCGTTTCAGGAATTAATGATAGACATTTTAAAATACGAAAGCAAACTAATTTTCACTGCTATTGACACCTTCTCCAAGCGTCTGTTTGCTCAAGTGATGCCAACTAATAATGCCATAAACGTGTGCGATTGCATAACAGAATATTTACTCCATTATCCCACTCCACTACAAATCACCTTAGATCAGGGAACGGAGATGAAAAATAAATTAGTTCAACAATTTTGTGAAAGAAATAACATTTTACTACACTATACGTCTAGTAATCATTCCAATTCTCTAGGCATTCTAAACAAAGCGCATGCTACGATGGCGGAGTTATTACGAATAATATCAAAAGAAAGAAAAAACTATTCTTTCGAACAAAGATTAAAACTCGCTATTATAGCCTTCAATAATACATTAAATACAACTTTGAAACTCACACCGAACGAAATAACATTCGGTAACATAAATAACCCACAGGAAAAAGACATCGATCTTACAGAAACATATGTGCAAAAATACCATAAAGACTTAAAACTTATACACGACACCATACACGATAAAATAGTAGCGGAAAAGGAAAAAAGAACGGAAAAACTAAATCGAAATAGAGAAGAACCACCGATACTGAAAGACACCGAGTATCTTAAAAACACGCAAGCAAAAATAAAAAATCGTGATAAATTCAGAAAAGTCAATGTAATAGTAAAAGGTAAAAGGACACTAAAGACACACATAGATAACATAAGAAGGCCACCTAAAATAAAGAAAAAACGCTTTGTTGCAGATGATGCATCTATTCAAGGCAATCATTCTGACGGTAGCACTTCATCTGATGGGAGTCCAGACAATTAAAGTAGTCGACTTGACCAATTCCCCTGGAATTTTAAATTATGCTGTCAATAATATTAGAGTTATTAATCAATACTACGAAACTTACCATTTTTATAATTTGAGTTTATTAGAAATTGAAATAATAAATATTGATAACCATTTAAGTAATTTTAAGTCGAATAAAATGTACCAACTACTAAGGGATTTAACAAATGATGTTTGGGAACAATATCACTTAATTCATCATAATAATGCTAAAAAGCGTAGAGCACGTGGATTATTCAACATCGTCGGGAATTTTTTAGGATTCGTCACGGGAACAATGGACTCAACTGACAGAGAACATTATGACAAAATAATAGCAAATATAGAGAAAAATAATTATAAAATTGAGCATAATATCGAAACTTCTATAAACTTCAACAAAGGACTTATTGAAGATTTTAAAAACGAAATGAAAACTATCAATATAAACATTATGATTAATACTCAAAACTTCAACTCTCTGGAACAGAATGAAAAAGCTTATGAATTGTATATTCACATTGCTCATTTACTGAATAAAATTAAAAGTCTAACTTTATCTTTAGAATTTTGTAAATTAGGTATAGTCCATACAAATATAATGATTGATGTGATTAAGGAGTTGCCAAAAACTGTAAAACTAATATCAAATAATATAGAAGTCCTTTGGACCAACAGTAAAATATTCTGTTCAACCCATAATAATATAATTCACACATTTATACGGTTACCTATTCACGATGACTCTTATAAAGGCTACTATATTTTATCTGTTCCAAAAATTATAAACCAATCTGTTTATGAAATAGATTTAAAATCAGATTTATACTTACAACAAGGATCCACTCTCTATAAAGGAAATTGTATTTTTATTGATAACTACTATTGTATGAACCTAAACGTATCAGAATCACAATGTATTTCATCTATTGTACATAATGGGGATTTAAAATATTGTAAACTAGTATTAAGTAATAAAAATAATGTAAGATATGTTGATTATATTAAACAATACATTTCTGTAAATATTAAAAAAGTAACTGATTGTCATAACAATACTGTATTTCTACCAAATGTAGGCTTAATTAATATTAGCAAAGATGATTGTTTTCCACAATTTGAAAAAATTTATACCCATAACTTTAACGCTGTTTTACAACCATTTTATGATACTGTATTATTAAATACCACAATTTTAGAAACTAATAATTATACTGTACCAAATTTAGATATGCTATCGTTTGTAGAGGACACTAACATTTATCATTATTCCTTTTTATTATTTATCATTGTAACATTTGTAATTATAAGTATCATCTTTTATAAAAGAAATTATAAACAGGCCAACAGTTCAAATGTACCTATAAGCACTGTAAATTTCCCTACAGTTCCTCCAATTGTTGATGATCATAAAATAATTTTAAGCAAATTGTATAAATCTAGCTTTGAAATGTAAAATAAATTGTTTTGACCGGAGTTCAAAACTTAAGAAAGGGAGGAGTTATAGGTAGCAAAAGTACCTTCTAGGAACTATGAGTCACTTCTTTGCTGACTCCTTTATAAACCCTTAGAACAATAGGAAGCTGGCTCGCTAGATGCTCAGTTAGATGTAATCTATTACCTAGTTATTATCATTTGATGTAGTGTTTGTCATTTCATAATAAATTCTTTTTAAAAAGTCTTGTGCGTATTGAAGTTATTTAACTATATATAGAATAGTATTTTAAATGTATTTATATATTAATTTATACTGGATAAAATAAATTTATACCTTAATTATTAAAATAATTAATTAATTAAAGTTAACTATATAAATTAATTTTATTTATATATTTAATTAACTATATTTAATATTTAACTATATTTATATTTATTTAAATGTATTTAATTACACTCGGTTCGGCGTTGTGTAAGCGTCTAAATTCTCCGGTTAGTTCATATCTCTTGGGTCCGAATATTTTACGCAGTACTTTATTTTCAAAAACCCTAAGCCGTTGCTCATTTCGTTTTTTTTTTTTTCTAAGTACATTAAAATTATTTTATATTAATTTAACCATCGTTGTGGGAAACGACCTATTTTTTAAATTATTTTAAATAATTTTTTTTGAAGAGAAAAGATTTGGCTCCGCCGGGAATCGAACCCGGGTCTTCCGCGTGACATGCACGGTATGCTAACCATTACACCACGGAGTCGCTTCCAAGCGGAGCCAAATCCTTCCTCTTCACTGACACCTCTCCCACCATGGTGGACACCTCATGCGACTCCGTGGTGTAATGGTTAGCATACCGCGCATGTCACGCGGAAGACCCGGGTTCAATTCCCGGCGGAGCCAAATCTTTTCTCTTCAAAAATAAATTATTTAAAATTATTGATTTGTTTGTTTCTTTAACGTCACTTTATGTCACTAAGGCTAATCGGACGATGCTGCAGTGAGAGTCATAAATTTTGCCTACCCAGGTACAGTAGCGGATCCAGAAATTTTCCGAGGGGGGGCGCACTTTTTATTTTTAAAAATTGTAGGATTCATGAAGGGCCTAATTTATTATCTTAGTGTATATTTACATTGTGAATTTCTATTCAATATTTATATACAACCTATTTTTCATTTAATGAGTTAAAAAAATCACTAAGGATAGCCCTTTTTACACTGAAATAGTAGTAGTAGACTGGTTTCCTCACCTCTAAGGGGGGGGGGCGCCCCCCGCGCCCCTCCCCTGGATCCGCCACTGCCCAGGTATAATTAGGATAGGGGTCTTTAACGAGTAAATGGCATCGTGCAGGATCGGGACCTCCATTTTTCGCCCTATCCGAGGGAAAGCATAGTCAAGGATTTTTTCTCCCTTTAAAAAATCCTAGGGCCACTGCGGACCTCGAAACCGCGATCTTTGGTATTGTGGGTTGCTATGCTAACCACATCACAGGTGACCCCAAATATTTTGACTTAATCATCCCGAAGGTTCGACGCCGACACGACAACTCGCTCCCTGCACACCTCCATCCACCGACCGCTATCCAGACCCAACTTCGCCAGATCTGCCTTAACGCAATCCTCCCACCTCCGTCTCGGCCTACCATTCGGACGTTTCCTATTCGGCAATGCGCTTATTAATCGTTTCGGTATTCGTTCTCTACTATATTTCGCAATTTTACTCGCCCATTTTATTCGTCTCGCTGCTATCACGTCAATTATACTTACCGGGTACAGTTTACTCAGTGCGGCGTAGTGTAAGCGTCTGAATTCTCCGGTTAGTTCATCTCTCTTGGGGCCGAATACTTAACGCACTACTTTATTTTCAAAAAATCTGGTGCGTGCGCGCAACACACAACTTTCACTTACCAACTTACTTAGATTAGAAATTGACGTGTTTTGCTAATTATCATTTCCTAAAGTCACACATTTTTCTACATTCATATCTTATTTTTGTTAATCGTTAAAGCCGTTTTTGAGTAAATAAAAAAAAACCGTGAAAATTATACAAAATTTATTAAGTAAAGTCCCCCCTCCCGTAGATCAATTTTGATGAAATTTTTACAGTCATATCTCGGGCATATAAATACATCAAATACTAAGTTTGATCAAAATCGTTAAAACTGTTTTTGAGTAAATAAAAAAAACACGTGAAAATGATACAAAATTTATTAAGTAAAGTCCCCCCTCCGGTTAATCAATTTTGATGAAATTTTTACAATCATATCTCGGGCATATAAATACATCAAATACCAAGTTTGATCAAAATCGTTAAAACCGTTTTTGAGTAAATAAAAAATTACACGTGAAAATAATACAAAATTTATTAAGTAAAGTCCCCCCTCCGGTTAATCAATTTTGATGAAATTTTTACAGTCATATTTGGGGCATATAAATAGATCAAATACTCAGTTTAATCAAAATCGTTAGAGCCGTTTTTGAGAAAATCGAAAAAACCGTAAAAAGTTATTAAATAAAGTACCCCCTCCCGTTGAGCAATTTTGATGAAATTTTTGCTGTCACATCGCGGGCATATACCTACACTAAATACCCAATTTCAGGTTCCCACGGTTTATAGTTTTTGAGCTAGTCTGTTCACATACACACACACACACACATACACACACACAGACCATTTCGCGGGACTTGGTTATTTCGACTCAGGGGGTCTCAAAACGTGTATTTCCGTTGAAAACAGGAAGTCGAAAATTTTCACGATCGCAATACTTCCACTTACTATATATTTCATATATAGGTAAGTGAAAGTAAAAACCGTAAGCCGCTGCTTATCCCTCAATGTCAGCGGCCTCGTTTCGCATCCTTAAAGGATCGTTGGAAGAATAATAGTTTCGTAAATCCTAATTTTTAAGTTTGGGGACAGAAGGCGCGAGCTAAGCAATTTCGCGACAGAAAAGTAGGAAGCATTACCGGCTTTTAATCTAGCCTTAATTTCTTCATTGATTTGCAACTGTTTTATTAATGTATTTTAATTAAATTAATTATTTATTAATTTAAAAAATTTATAAATAAATTAATATGAATGGATGTCAAAAGTCTCCAATTAGAAACTTATAATTAAAGATATATCCTCTTTGTCTGATTCTCCTCTCTTGAAGTTTCCATTCAGTATTGACGTCATTCCTTGAACAGTGACCCAGTCACTGGTATTTTTCACTGTGACTTTTAAGGAGCTGCCGCTGATCACTGCAGTGACAGAAAATATCTGTCACTCCCCATCAAAAGTAGCTGGAATTGGATCCGCAGCGAGAACCTGTCGCTGTCGCTGTGGAACTGTTCCAATCGCTGGGATTAACCGATACTGGGTGGATTGGGAAGTTTTGGGGAGCGGCTGAATTTGTTTTGTTTTTTATTGTTTAAATAAACGTCACCTTATGCCACTAATCGGACGATGATACAGTGGGAGTCAAGGGCATACCCAGGATCAAAACTAGGGGGAGCAAGCTATGGCCGTTCAGGTTGTAACACCTTACTGCGGAAAAGGTGAATGAAACCAAAATTACGTATAATTATAGCAGTGCTTTATCAACTAAGTTATTACAATTATGTGCTTGAAAAAAATTATTCTATTACTGCTTCCCGCCTTAAAAGCTTAAAAAATTATTGCATCCCCCTAGCCTTCCAGCGGGGGGGGGGGGGGGGGGGCTGCCCCTAGCTGGGTATGCCCATGGTGGGAGTCTTAAATTTTGCCTATCCAGGTATAGGCGGGCGCAATCGACTATACGGTGCGCTAGTAGTTTTACAAAATGTCGGAAAGAACGAGGATAGAAGATGTAGTTGATGTGATAGAGATAATTGGTGATTTTAAGAGACCATTAATTGAAGGGCAGGCTATCCTTGATGCAAACCACATTATTACATGTGGAATAATATCTAGAAGTAAAAAAACAGTAATTTTACAAGCTTTGTGCCTTCAAACAAGCGATCTTAAAGGACTGCCCCATGAAATTAAAGTGGAAATCAAATTTATTAATAATAATAAGCAATTTTCTTTCATTGTACATGTAAAGCTGGTAGTTCTGGTAAATGCAAACACATCATTGTAACTTTACTCTCCGTTTTTCGGTTAGTAATAACATTAATTACCTATTCATACACTCATTGTTATGACAGCTGTCATTTTCATGACAGCTTAGTTTCTTTGTCATATTATTTATTTATATGTCAAAACTTTCAGACATCGCATTGAAAAATTGGAACAATTAAGCATAACGGATGTAATTCAAAAATGGGGAAAATTAAAAAAGAAAAACAAATCTATGACACTATGGTCCCAATGTTATTTGCATAAAACTAGCATTTTGAAATAATAAAATGTCAAATACTAATATTTACCTGAATAAATATAGTCAATTTCTTTAAAATGAAGACCTACATATCGTCATATGTTTCGAAACAGGCTTATTTATTCTTAATTTTACAATCCACCCTTTAAGAAGCTTTTTATTTTTTGGAAATAAATGGAATTACACGTCTTTTGATTTTCTAATTGAACACTGTGGGACCGAGCAATACCTATTAGACATTTTTCAAATAATTTTTTGCTCAATCGGGTTTTAATTATGGAAAAATAAATTAAAAACGCCAAAAAACCCTATGAATCCCAGGTAATGGCCCGGCTTCTATCCCCGTTTCTCTAGTTCCTCAAAGAAGCAGCACCGTCGCTTGCGCTCGCCTATAATTAGGATTCGTGGTCGCAAGCGACGGTTCTGCTTTTTGACTGGAACCAGAGGAAGGGGATAGAAGCCGGGCCATTACCTGGGATTCATAGGGTTTTTTGGCGTTTTTAATTTATTTTTCCATAATTAAAACCTGATTGAGCAAAAAATTATTTGAAAAATGTCTAGTAGGTATTGCTTGGTCCCACAGTGTTCAATTAGAAAATCAAAAGACGTGTAATTCCATTTATTTCCAAAAAATAAAAAGTTTCTTAAAGGGTGGATTGTAAAATTAAGAATAGATAAGCCTGTTTCGAATCATATATATTTGTCCAAGTAAATATTAGTATTTGACATTTTATCAATTTGATGACTGGGATGATGAGTTTTCAATGTGATGCCTGAAAGTATTAACAAATAAATAAATAATAGGACAAAGAAACTAAGCTGTCATGAATATGACAGCTGTCATAACAATGTCACATTAACATTAATGTTATTACTAAATGATAAAAGTAGTGCAAAGTTGCAATGATGAGTTTGCATTTACCATAACTACCAGCTTTATACATACAATTACAAGAAAATTTCTTATTGTTATTTATAAATAAATTTCCATTTTATTTGTATTTTCTATTATTTTTCAATTCTATTTTTTCATAGAATTCCTTTATTTGGTTTGTTTATTAAACGTTTTCTTATCCTACTAAGGCTAATCGGACAATGCTTCTGTGGCAGTCCTAAATTTTGCCTATCAAGGTATAATTAGGATAATGATCTTTAGTGAATACCTGACATCTACAGGCTTAAGAACTCCATTTTATGTCCTATCCCAGGGAGGGCATGGCCAAGGATTTTTTACTCCCATTAAAAAATCCTAGGGCGGCCGCAGGACGCTAACCTGCGACCTTTAGTATTGTAGGTTGCCATGCTAACCATTACATCACAGGTGACCCCTCCTTTATTTGGTTTATTGATTTCTTTATTCAGTTTTTCTAAAAATAAATCAATTTTACAGAAAAATCAGCATTATTAAGTTGAAAATGTGTTTAGTGAATGCGATTAGTTGAATTTAGAAATACATGACTTTCACATGGGTAACTGAAGAAGAGAAAACAAATGAAAAAGAAATGCTTATATATTTTTACATGTAAAAAAAACAAACGATAACGAATAATTTCCCATAAAATCTGAAATAATACGAGGCAGAGTTAAAAACAAATTTATTTCTGTAAATATGGAATACATATTAAATAATTTATGAATAATCTAACACAAATCATAACGAATACAACAGAAAAAAATAGGGGAAAAAACAATGATTTAGTATTTATTTATAAAAAGGAGCACATAAAAATAATAAAAATAACCGATCGCTCTTTTATTAATAATTTTCTAAAAACCGTTTTGATATACAATCCATTCTTTATACAAAAATATATTTATTAATATTCCATTTATTTTTTGTTTAAATTAAAAATAATTTAACAATAAACAATTATCAACTCTAACATTAGAGTTTTAGGTTTTAATATCGTTTCAGATGGGTGGACGCCAATGCTACATCCTACTGTTGCACGGCTGCGTTGGCAGCGATACTGGGATTGTTAATGACTTCTCCCAGAGACTCGAGGAGTTCCTTCCTGTAGTCGTCAAAGTCACCGTCGACTTCATTGATCGTTTGATCTTCAATCACCCAGAGGTTACATTCCGTTTCCCTGATCAGCCGCTCATCGTGAGAAACTATAATCACACCTGAAAAAATGCCATAATAAAATGATGAATATTTTTCATCAACATACCATGATGGAATATTTCAATATTAAAAAAACAAAAATTATATTAGGTAGAGAAATAAGTTTCCTCCATTTTTAATTCAAATTTATTGTAAAATGCTATTTATTGTAAAAAAGATGGTCCCTGCAAGTGGACAACGAGATTACTCATGGCAGGCCATTCTCCAGTAGCGGAAGACGGTATATCTCGCAACCAGTTTTTCAATTTTTAAATGTCCCCAGCTTCACATGAGATAACTTATCGTGACTAAGCCATATCCTAGCAGATCCTCGAAGTACATCTACTTGCCCCTAGGCTGCAGGGGTGTCTATATTGCGGAAATATTTTTACAACCATTATTTATATTGAGTTCTAGATGCTCTGAGCGATAGTCCTCTGCTTTTATGACGATATTCACTGTATTATTTCGTTAGTAGTAGTATTTGGTGTAGCTTTCGTCACGTTGCGAAAGTTGTTCACTAAGCAGTAATAAAATTATTATTATTATAATCTTGTTCATTATTACCTTCATAAATCACGTAATCTTTTATTACAATCGATAATCTAGTATTTTAATTTATTGAAATAATGGTAAAGGTACTGTAGAATTTTAAAAAGTAAATAAAACATTAAGAAATAGTCGGAAAAGGTTATGAGGAGTTGAAGAAGTTGAGGAAGTCAGCAATAAGTGGAACTTCTGAACAGTGGCTCACATGCCGCTCAGTAAGGCCTGATCTCCACTAATAAGGACCCTAATAAAGGTCCTTTTTTAACTGAAAAAGATGCGATGGGAGTTCCCTTAAATCATGGTATCATAACCTCTCAAAACAGGCGACATCCATGAGCCACTCTCCAGAAGTAGTACAGAAATAACATAATACTATCTCTGTAAATAAAAATATTAAACAATATTGTAGTTTAAAATAAAAACATTAATTAAAACCTACCTCCTTTAAATTCTACGATTGCTTCAGCTAACGCATCAATGGATTCGATATCAAGGTTATTCGTAGGTTCATCCTGAAAAATATTACATGCAATAAATAGAATTATTCTATTAAGTATAAAGTAAAAGTTAAAAAATCTGGTGTGTGCGCGCAACACACAACTTTCACTTACCAACTTACTTAGATTAGAAATTAATGCGTTTTGTTATTTGCCACTTCTCAAATGAACAGAACGGCTTCAATTATGAACAATGGTCTGTAATTAAAGGTGTACTCCGCATGCGTGGGCTCAACGAGTTTATGATTATAATAAGAGAGGTAGGAAGGATTTTGCATGCTGAGTTTATATCTAGGCTTGGCCATTATTACTACAATATGTTATCAATAAGCCAAGAAATGAGTACAGTGGAAAAAATTATTGAAAAAAAAAAAGGTTATAGCCCCATGGGACCGCCAGTAGAAGTGAAAGAACTGAAATGAAATTGAAAAACATATGAGCTTACAAATTATTCCAAGGCTTCCAAAGCTAAAAAGACTCTAGCCTATTTTTTTAGCACTAAAAATATTTCAAAATATAGCATCCCCATAAAATCAGTACGGGTTTATTATTAAATTTATTAATTATGCACTGTTATGATAGGAAATAATTAGGAAAATTCATTAAATTCAAAAATTCAAGTTTCATTATCAGCTGATCGCTTCATTCAAAGGAAACAGTTGCATGTATAAATAATGTGACTTCAGTACAGAAGCTTTCGTTTAAAAAAAAATTACTAAGAAGGGGGCAAAAAAAAAAAACTGTGGGGCTGGTGGGATTGCTGAAGAGAAAGGATCAACACACCTGGGATTGGCTCCGCGGTTAGCTCAGAGCTAAGAGTGCTGTGATGCAGATAAGAAGACCTGGGATCGATTCCCAGCCGAGGTTCAAACTTTTCTGTTCCATTAAAAAATAAAAAGTTTTCCATATCCATCAATGCCTGACCATGTCCAGATAAAAAAAAAATTTGGTGCGTGCACGCAATACACAACTTTCACTTACCAATTTATTTAGATAAGAAATTGACGTGTTTTGTTAATTGCCACTTCACAAAGTCACAAATTTTTTCACATTCATTTCTTATTTTTGCTGTTTATGAGTAAATAAAAAACACACGTGAAAATGAGGCAACATTTATTCAGTAAAGTGCCCTCTCCAATTGATCAATTTTTATGAAATTTTTACTATAACATCGCGGGCACATACATATGCTAAATACCAAGTTTGATCAAAATCGTTAAAGCCGTTTTCGGGTAAATAAAAAAAAACACGTAAAAGTGGGACGCAATTCATTAAGTAAAGTACCCCCTCCGGTTGATCAATTTTGATGCAATTTTTACAGTCATATCTCGGGCATATAAATAGATCAAATAATCAGTTTAATCAAAATCGTTAGAGCCGTTTTTGAGAAAATCGAAAAAAAAACTTGAAAAGTTATTAAATAAAGTACCCCCTCCGGTTGATCAATTTTGATGAAATTTTTGCTGTCACGTCGCGGGCATATACATACACTAAATACCCAATTTCAGGTTCGCACGGTTAATAGTTTTGGAGCTAGTCTGTTCACACACACAGACACACACACACACACACACACACACACACACACACACACACACACACACACACACACACACACACACACACACACACACACACACACACACACACACACACACACACACACACACACACACACACACACACACACACACACACACACACACAGACCATTTCGCGGGACTTGGTTATTTCGACTCAGGGGACCCCAAAACGTGTATTTCCGTTAAAAACCGGAAATCGAAATTTTTCACGATCGCAATACTTCCACTTAATATATATTTCATATATAGGTAAGTGAAAGTAAAAAATTGAGTAGGAAGAAATCAAACACAAATAGTATCCAGGCCACAGGCCACTGTCTAGAATCTTAGGCCGTCAGGCTCGCAATATGCTAACAATTCCTTAAACCTACTTTACATGGTCAATATTATTTATGTTTCGCAATATACAGTAAAAAAAATAACAATACAATGGTTGTTGTTGTTTGTTTCCTTAAAGCCCCTTTATGCTACTAACGCTAATCGGACGATGCTACAGTGGGAGTCCTAAATTTTGCCTACACAGGTATAATTATGATAGGGATCCTTAATGAGTACCTGATATCGTACAGGCTCGGGACCTCCATTTTAAAGGATTCTCACTCCCATTAAAAAATCCTACAGCCACCTCAGGACCTTTAGTATTGTAGGTTTCTATGCTAACCACTACCTTAAATAGATACACTATTTAACTAAGAAGTTAACAATTGAGTTATATATAAATTTAGCCATAAAATGATAATTTTGTTTGTTTAAATTGAAGATAAGAGTGTCGATTGTTCCAAAACTAAGTTGTGAATTTACATAGGAAAAACGGTAATAGTTCTGAACAGTGGCTTTGTTTCAGTGAACGTTCACTAAGGCGCCCTTCAAAGTAAGGCCCGATCTCTACTAAAAATACCATTTTGGGGGTTTATTTATCTCTGAAGAGCGAGTGCAGCGAAAGTCTGAGTGATCACTGGCATAGCCAAGGATTTTCTACTCCTATTAAAAAATCCTAGGGCTACCTCAGGGTGCGAACCCGTGCCCTTTAGTATCACAATGGTTGTGAAAAGTATTGTTTTAATATTCCTCCTCCTTACACATCAATATTATCGAGACAACATCGATATTGCTTCAATAAATGCGAGTAAGATTTAAATGGTTAGTATTTGGTCACTGAATAATATCCAATGCAAATTAATCACAAGGGCCATCTAATTATTATTATTGTAATTTTTATTTGTTCCCCAATTTTCAATAACTTACCAAAATGAGAACGTCGGGAGCTGTCTGGCAGAGCTCAGCCAGGGCCACCCTAGCCTTCTGCCCACCGGACAGATCTTTCATTTTGATTATATGTGCGTGACTGGACAGGCCAAATGTTCCCAAGACTTTCCTCGCAGTCTCATAAGGAAGGTTGAAGAGCCTCATTAAGTATTCCGCTGGTGTTTCCTCCGCAGTTAGGTGCTCTCCTGAATGCTGGTCAAACCTGCCTATATGCTACAACAGAGAATTAATTCAAAAATCTTGCTTGAATTGTAAATAGTACGTTCTTTTGACGTGGGCCACCCTCAAGGAGATGGCGCCAGATCGAGATAGGTGGCGAAAGGTCATAAAGGCCCTAAGTTCCACTAAAGGATAACAGGAAAAAATAAATAATAAAATAAATAACGTTCTTGTGAGTATTGTTAGAAGTCTGTTTTTTTTTCTCTTATCAATACATCTAAGGCTGACTAGAGCGACGATACACAAGACAATAAGCGAGGCTGGTATATGAAACGTTTTACTATAAGTATTGGCAAAAAAGTCCTTTCGGTTTTTCAGGGGGAAATAAAACTCAGTGTTTGATTGACTATCGATAAAATTTATTTTAGTCAACAATATATATATTGACCATTATTTAATACGATTTTTTCTCAGCTTTCCACAAACTGCATAATGCATAATTTTTTTCACAAAAAGGAAATGAAGAAAGTCCTTAGGCGTCCTAAAGAATTGCGCTAATTATGTTGGTCGTAGTTTACAATGAGTGTGACAATGCACACTTGATTCTTACCTGTTAAAAAAATTGACGTAAAAACATGTTCTGATTCATTTCCTATTTCGTGTTTATCAGTAAAATTAGTATTGTATACAAAT
Organism: Aelia acuminata; assembly: GCA_911387785.2. Taxonomy (NCBI): domain Eukaryota; kingdom Metazoa; phylum Arthropoda; class Insecta; order Hemiptera; family Pentatomidae; genus Aelia; species Aelia acuminata. Next base: position 3,453,192 of record OU426982.1, on the reverse strand, counting down.
AGTTATTTTAATATGTTTCAACTTGTATAATTCTCATATTAAAACACCTATTTAATAAAAATACATTTTAAGAGTTAAATTAATCGTATTATCTTGAGCCCATCATAAAATTAATAGACCTTCGTGCACCTATTAACTGGGGTTTCCCCCAAATATGTCTAATGTATGACATCAATTATCATACATGTATGGTAGCCCAGTGATTTGGCGTATTGTATATGCATTTACATGTGGATTCATGGTCTCCGCTTTATTGGGTCAAAACCAAGTTTCCCTTTATGTCCCAACAAAACGGAGTCGGCTGTAATACATGTTTTGTTAAGCTGCTCGTAGTGAACAGCAACGTCTAATAGTTTTTAAATCACTATAAATACAATTACTGATGAAACTCACATTTAAGGGTTTATGATTTTTTTCTTTCTTCTTTCATATGCCAATCATGCGGCTATTCAGAATTGGAGCAGTTCAGTATAATTTTGAATTTTTTTTTTTTTTTTTTTTATAAGAACCGTCAGTTTCATTAAATATCTTATTAAATCAGTTAAACCTTTGACTGCGCAATGCCAGCATACTGGCAAAGGCCGGCCATGCCCTGAGTGCGCTGTGCCAGTATACTGGCACCGGCCGGCCGTGCCCTGAACGCGTTATGCCAGTATAATGGATCGTTAGTGTGGCGATCTAGTGGATGTTACTCGAACTTGTAAATCTAGCGCTGATCGCTAGATCGCGTGAGACTTCAGAAATAATTTCTGACTCATAAGTAGTGCTTTCCAGCTTTTAACGCCTGATAGCATGAGCCTTCAAAAATAGGACCGGGGACTAGGCCTGCCAATATACATTCTGGTTCGGCCAGTCCAAAATCCTGGATCAAAAAAGGTGATAGAAACAAATAGAAACGGATCAAAAAATATAGAAATAAAAAAATAATACCTTTTGTGGGAAAAATTTGTTATTTCATAATTAAATTGATATTTGATTAAAAACAGGATAAAATAATATTATAACAATATAATAACAGGAGATTAACAAGTAATTTTTTTCATTAAAACAAATAGGAACCTAAATGAAAAGCTAGAGAAATAATAGCGCGAGTGTCAGGGGGTGTTGGAAATTCCGCGCGCCAGCGTGTAGTAACCTTGAGACAGGCCGGCGCAGCCACCTACCCCCGATCTCATATCACCTCGCACAGTTAGAGGGTTAAGGCAAGGCATGTATCAAAGTGGGCTACGATCATTTAGCTAATAACGCAGAGTGGGCAGGTTTCTTTCATCATTATTATCATTGTGTATGATCTAACCAATAAGCTATCAGCCTATAATATTACTTTTTATCATTAATTTAATCATACAATATTTTAATATAATTCATTACTAAAGATAATCTAATGAGTAATCAGCTTAGGCTAATAATGTTACGAGGGTCATTCAATAAGTAAAGAGACAAATTTATAATTTTAGAACTATTTAATGAATGTGTACAATCTTTTCAGGGGTGTTAGTTGGCAACCTTGGGATATGCTGTGATCAGCTGTTTCATCATTTTATGTCAACATAACCTCAAAATTTTCAATTCACCATGGCAAGTCCACTAGAAGATTGCACCTTTGAAGAGAAGTGCTCAGTCATTAGATTTTTAGTTGCAGAAGGTGTAAAATCACTACGACCCTGAGACCAAAAGGCAGAGTATGGAGTGGAAACACACTAGCTCTCCAGTTCGCAAAAAATTCAAGGTTCAACCTTCCGCCGGTAAAGTGATGCTGACCATTTTTTGGGACTTACAGGGTCCAGTCTATTGCAATTTCCTTGAAGATCAGCGAACTATCATTATCCAATACTACAGTGAGTTGCTAGAACACAAAGTTAGACCAGCTATCAGGAGCAAACGCCGTGGACTCTTGTCAAAAGGAGTCATTCTTCAGCACGATAACGCCCACCCTCATACAGCCCAGTTGACCGGTGATAAGCTTCAAGAATTGAGTTGGGAGGTTTTACCTCATCCTGCCTACAGTCCCGAGCTCGCCCCATCTGATTTTTACCTTTTTTGGACCACTCAAAGACGCCCTACGTGGAAAAAGATTTGCTAACAATGAGGAAGTTAAAGAAACGGTGCAAAAGTGGCTTCGGGGTAAATCGAAAGAATTCTTCGCCAAGGGAATTAGGAAGCTGCAAGAAAGATGGGACAAGTTCATAACTGTGGGGGGGTGATTACGTTGAAAAATAGCCTTAATTTTGAAAGATTTAAATATACCGTCTTTGAGCTATAGCCATTTGTCTCTTTACTTATTGAATGACCCTCGTAAATAAAAAAACTTTGACTTACAAGCCTATGGTTCTTTTTAACCTCCCCTCTAAGAGGTGTGAGGTCACCGGTGAGCAGTTTGAGGAAAGTAGACTTTCCGACACCGTTCGGTCCAACGATGGCTACTCGGGAGCTCAAATCTATACCAAAGTCAACCTGGCGGAACAGCAGCTTCTGGTCAGGGTAGCCAAAATCAACGTCTGAAAAAAGAAAAAGTAACAATTATGATATGTACTGTAAAAAATTGTACCCGGTAATCAAATATATTGGGGCGAGAAAAAATTACAATTTCAAGGGTTAAAATGAAGTTAATTTTTTTCATACATTAAATTTCTCGATACTATTAAGTACTAACTATCAATTTTTTTAAACATTTAATTCTTGAAACTACTAACACATTCACGAAGGCGGGTACGACCGGTGGCCCGCACTGGACTGCCGCATCGGACACCTTAGTCAATCACGAAACTTTTCACAACGATGTATAACGAGGTAGGATTTTATTGTTGGATAGTCAATTCTGCATAATTCCCTTAAATAACTACCGCCCGATAGAGCGAAAATCATTAAGTTCAGCCACCAAAGGGCGAGGAGCATGAATTACAAGTCCCGGCGTGAATGTGTTAAGTACATAAATTATGTTGTAATGGAAATGTCAAAAATTTAAATATTTCATTCCCAGCTGGTACCGCCCTTAAGGTTTTGACTAGTCTTGAAGTCTGAAATAGTCCAAATCGGTTTTATTATTTTTACGTAAATTAGCCTTTTGTGATTGTTAAAAAGCTTTCAGTATTTTTATAGCAAGTGTTGAAGTAGGTGATAATGTCGAGCGCTTATTATCCAGTTATCCTTTTAGTCTTGTACAGTGAAACTTTTGTTAATAAACATCCCTCTAATCAGACAAGCTTTTTTAAAGCCCTCACCGAGGAGTTACATATTTAATGCTTTACAACTCCTCTAGAACGGTACCGCTCCACTCCAGACACAGACAAGGATACAAACACTTTTTCTCTCACATTTACACTGCTCTAAAATGCAAAAAGTTATAGATTTTAATACTTCCTTATGCATCCTGAGCTACATAATTTATATAGCTATATTACATAATTTTTATTTTTATATTTAATACAAAAAAATATATATATTTGTGTGATTTGCATTCTGCAAATTAGCAATAAGAAAATGGGTGATATTCCTACTGAATAAATTGCTAACTTAATTTAGTTAGCACATCTCTTGGCCACAACCTCAAAAGTCGCCGTGGTGGAATTTAAGTTAATAGGGGTAAGGGTTTATGTTAGATGTTAGTGTCTGTTATAAGGAGTTCTTGGTAAAAGTTAGTCTTTGGTGGAAGTTTTTGTAGTATATTTCATTAGTCATAAAATCTATTCAGATGGTTTACTGTCGCAATTGGGTTCCGCGTCCGTTCAGTAGAAGATCCGGTTGTTAGAAGTTGAATACAAAGTTAAGTAAATAGAACGAAGCCAGGGAAATTAAAACACTTCTAAGAGGTATCCGTTGAGGGAAGTTCCAGTGTATATATACATATATTTTTTACTAAATCCCTTAATTGGAACATTTTAAATCAAGAATCTTCCATTAGTAAAAGAAACTACTGACATAAAAATTATAAAAAATAAAATAAGGTGACTTACTGTGAAGCCCGAGAATGGGCGGTTGTAGCGGAGGAGGGTCCGGGAATGAAAACTTGACGATATAGTCTTTCGGTTTTTGGAGCAATTCTATCGGCCCGTTGTCCTCTTCCCTCTTCTGTAACTTAGTTTTGTTCTTTTCCTGTTTTCTGGTAAGCGCTTCCTTCTGTTTCTTTTCCTATTATATCAGAAAAAGAAAAAAAGGAAACATTAAAATCCTTCTAGCAATGAAGCAAGAAACGTATATATATAATTGGATAATCAATCATTAGTCAATTAATACATGAATCAATAGTTTATCTTTTTTTTTATTTTTTTTTTATTGTTCCTCGCCTTTTAGGCTATATAGAATTTCCCGGGCCAGGGGAGAGGGTGAGGGATTAATGCCGAGTATTATTAAATTTTCCCCTGGCTCCGGGTTTTGAACTTGCTATCTTCGAGTTCCTAATAATACGTTGCCATGGGCAACACATATTTCCTAATGCGTTTGCCCACTTGGCCATCCCACCGATTTCGAGGGAAAATCAGAAGTCAAAATTCGCCGTGATCACAATACTTTCTCTTACTATATATTTCATACATAGGTAACCAGAAGTAAAAAAATAAGCTCAACGTTCTTTGTTGATTTCGAGCAGGAACATCCATAGTGGTGCTAATATCTAAAATGCCCTTATTTTGAGTTGAGTCAGTGTAGAAAGGGAGGAAGACAACTAGAGTGCAATGTCATGAGGATTGTAACATAAATCACACTCTGAATGAGCTTAGTTGCAATGAATGAGCGCCAGTTCCAAAATAGGTAGCATCGGCAGCAAGCAGCTATGCAAAGGACAAGAGGCCCGATATTTGCCATGTGTAGAGTACAGGCGCCAGCGCGGGCAGAAAAGAGTTCATAATGACACACTTTAACTAAAATGTTTAAAATAAAAGTAATTTTTTTTATGAAATCAAAGTTGTTTTATATTCTTATTTTATTTAAACTAAACTTCTACAATACTCATTGCATTTCATCTAATTAAGTAAAGTGTCATATTAATAATTTTAACTTCATCTGATCCTTAAAAAAAATTGGTGCAACAGTTTTTTAATAACAATAATGTTACAAATTCAAAAGAGAACAATCAAGAACAATCTTAAGGCCAGGCATAAGTTGAGACGCCTGACGTGAGGTAACCCAGAAGAGCAGGGATTAAGATGACGTAGGGACACCGAAAGTTGGGACGTGGTTCTATTGAAAACTGCTGACCTGTAGGGCCGAGTTGGTAAATGTGCAGGATTTACTATTAGAGTTCCGATGATCTCAAAGATTAATTAATAACATTATTGCTAGAAAAACTTCTTTAAAGTTGCTATTTAAAGAAAGGGAAGACACACAGAGAATTCATCCTTCAAAAATTTTCTATTTTTAATTTTGACTTTTAAATAGTCAGGATGAGATTTATCGGTTAAAATTTCTCTGCTCCTAACTGCCTAAATTAATTTTTCTTCCATTTTTTACCTCACCTGCGTGGTGCAGGCCGTGACAAACTCACTTGTGCCACCTCACCCTGCAGCTCAACATTTGCACCTGCTTTCTATTCTACAGAACACAGATTCTCACCTCACGTCACGGAGCTGCTTCTCAACTTATGCCCTGCCTAAGAACTGGTAATGCACTAATGTGACATGTACAGAATTTTAATAAAAAATTAATGGATAAATTACTGGAAGGTATATTAAAAATATTTCTTCATTAAATATCATTCAATGTCATTCCATTCAAGATATATCTTTTATATAGCAATCTTTTATTTTATAAAAATAATGTAACAAATGACGAGATACTTTACCGCTTGCTTTTTAGACTGGCCGTGAGACTTCAACTCCTTCAGTCGTTTTTCCTGTTTCTCGTACTCCTTGATCATTTCCTTCCTCTTCTGAACGTACATTTTCTTGAACATGGAATAATTTCCTTTATAATAGTATAGTTTAAGAGTATCCAGGTGGATGATTTCATTGCAAACATTATCCAAGAAGCTCTGGTCGTGAGATACAATGAGAAGCGTCTTTTTCCATCCTTGTAAATAGCTGTAATAGTGTTTCAACATATTTTACAATAGATAACTTTCAACAAAAATAATCATATAAAATAATGATTATATGATAGAATATAATTATATTCCGAATAGATAGTACAAAACCGAATAGATAGCACAAATTTGGATGTCAAAAGAGCAATGCTCTGTTTTCCATGAAATTTTTTTTTTTTTGTTGAGACATATGCTCAGGTTGACCACAGCCCTTTAAATAAGCTGAAAGCTATTAAGAAGGACATGGGGGCATAGAGCAACTCCAGTCACACCGCAAGTGGTCCTTACACTACTCAGGTTAGAACCTACCTAGCTTATTCGACCTCTTTGGCATGAAAATCACGAAATATTTATTTTTAGGTTTATTTTTATTTTTATTTTTTCTAGTTTATAACTCTGAAATTATGCACAACACATAAAATCCTTCAAAACCATTTTTTGCTTTTATTTATTTCATTAAAAATTAATATCGCAAGTCCAAAAAATCTTGAATTTCATCTTTTTTTGTTTTTTGCATTGATACATGCAACAAATATCCCAAAAATTATAAAAATCAAAGACCTGTAGGACCAGACCCTCATTGATTTGATATGTAATGACTCCCTTCTAATAGATAAAATTAGAGGAAGAAGAGTAATTAGGAAGGTACGGCTGTTTATGAAAGGGCTACTTTTGCAAGAAGAAATTTTTGAGGCATGTATGATTTAACAAAATCATAATTCCAATTTTTGTTTGTTTAACATCCTTATATGCCACTAAGGCTAATCAGACGATGCTACGGTGGGAGTCCTAAATTTTGTCTAACCAGGTATAATCAGGAAAGGAATCTTTAACAAGCACCTGACATTATACAGGCTCAGGACCTCCATTACACGTCCTATCCAAGCCAAGGATTTTTTACTCCCTTTTAAAAATTCTATGGCCACCGCGGGACGCGAACTCGCTCTAATATTGTAGGTTGCTATGCTAACCACTACAGAGCAGGTGGCCCCATTTCAATCTTTTTCTTATTATTAGCAATTTATTGCTTAATTATTAATTCAATCTTTATAGTGGGTAAGCACCTTTTTTTTTAATTAACTTTAAATATAATATTTTTGAAGAGAAAAGATTGGGCTCTGCCGGGAGTCGAACCCGGGTGAAATGTGCGGTATGTTAACCACTACACCACAGAACTCGTTTCCAAGCGTAGCCAATCCTTCCTCTTCACTGATACCTCTCCCCTGATCTCACAATTTTTGCGAGTATTAACGGGAGGTGGACAATTTTTGTATCTCTTGACGAATGTCAATTTTAAATTATTTTATTTTAATTCAATCTTTATTGTGGGTAACCACCTTTTTTTTTTTTAATTGATTTTAAATATTTTATTTTTGAAGAGAAAAGATTGGGTGTAGTGGTTAACATACCGCGCACGCCACATGGGAGACCCGGGTTCAACTCCCGGCGGAGCCCAATCTTTTCTCTTCAAAAATAAAATATTTAAAAATATTGCTTAATTATGTTGATGCTTTTTTTTTTTTTTTTTTTTTTTTTTTTTGAGATATTTAAAATGTGGCAGTATGATGTAGGACACCTACCTAACTGATAGTTTTTAATTATTATTAGTTAAAGTATCTAAGATATCTTTTTTGTTAAAACTCTGATTAGATAATAGCTATCGGCTTACTTATCAAGCCAGATCACAGCATTTAGATCCAAGTGGTTGGTAGGTTCATCAAGGAGCAGAAGGGTAGGCTCGACGAACAAAGCCCTCGCAAGGGAAACCCTCATCCTCCATCCACCGGAGAAGTTTTTAGTCGCGCGATCCTGCATGGATTTCGAAAATCCAAGACCAGCTAATATCCTCCTGGCCCGAGGCTCCGCCGAGTCAGCTCCGATAGCTTTCAGTTCTTCGTAGACCTAGAAAGGTATTTAACATTAAACACTGATAACAAACTAGTCCAGGATACCAAAATTATAACCTATTTTACAGTTCTTATAAGGTTTTTTAGACTTCAGGTGCATAATGTTAAAACTATGCTATTTCAAAAATTATGTAGAAAAATTCCTCGACAGTAGGTTTACATAGCTTACCTCTTTAAGTCTTTCCTGTGATTCGACGTCAACCTTGTTTTCTAGCTCTTTAGCAAGATCCAGTAATTCGGTTCGTTTCTTATCTGCTTTTAGGACGGCTTCGACTGCAGGAGTGTCGTCAGATACGACTTCTTGTTCGCAATAGAGTATATCTATTCCAGGGGGAATATCGAATGCTCTGCTCGCAATGTGTCGCAGAAGTGTCGTTTTTCCATGTCTAAAAAGTAAAAAGATATGAAATTCTTAAAACCTATCTTTAATTTCAAATATGATTTGTAGCTCAGCCCAAGCTTAAAATTAAAACATATTTATTATTTATGATGATGATGTTAATATATTACATATTTTAGTCTTGTTTTCTTTAGTTGAAACTAAATTTATTAAGTTTCAGGGTCTTTAAACAGTTTTTTGACCAGAAAAGGTTATTTTTAATGATAAAATGTAATTCCATTCAAAATGAACATGTGTTACAAGTTATAAACTCTTAATATTTATACTAATAAGAAAGTGATTGGAGGAAGCCTCGAACTGCCTTAATGGCAGAAGAGATTGGATTAAGTAAGCCCACAATACTAAAGGTCACGGGTTTGCCTTCCCTGGTGGCCCTGGGATTTTTTAAAGGGATTAAAAAAATACTTGGCTATGCCTACCCCCGGAGGGAACGTAAAATGGAGGTCCCAAGCCTCTACAATGTCAGGTACTGGTTAAATACTAAGTACTGGTTAAACTATCTACACCTGGATAGGTAAAATTTAGGACTCCCACTGTGGCATTAGCCTTTGTGGCATAAAGTGATGTTAATTTAAAAAAAAAAAAAAAAAAAAAAAAAAAAAGAAGAAATAATTATAATTTAATATGTTTTGAAAACTTTAGCACTAACATTGACAATTACATTACATTAAAACTTTTAGTTGTCACTTCAAAAAAAAAAAAGACCTGGGTTGGGATATATAATTTTTTTTGTTTTAAGTGGCAACATTAACAGATAACTTTTGCACTAATAACGTCATCACTTAAAAAAAAATAGCTAGATTTTTTCTATTCTTTATAACATTTTTTTTTTTTATTGAATATATTACCATAAAAAGAAAATATGGCCGCTATTTGGCTAAACATCAACGTTTTGAAAAAGTTTAAGATTTATCCATGCGTTACTTTTCGAGTTTTGAGGTAACAAACATATGGACGGCCCTTGGATTTTTATATATAAAATAAAACAAAAAAACATACCCGTTTGGTCCAACTAAACCATAACGTCTTCCATGAGCTATGAGTAAATTTGCATTTACGAATAAATCTTTTCCTTTTGCAGAGATACTGAAATTTTCTACCTAAAAAAAAAAAAATAAGTATATATATTTACATATATGTGAGTGTATATGTGTTATAATAGGGTTCATAAGGTTGAGTCAATAATAAACAACTGTATTATGGCGACGTTTCGAGACTATATTGTTCTTGTAATCATGCAAACGTTGCTGATGGATATTGCTATATTAATCACATGGAAGTTATTTAATATCCATCAGGTTACGAGAACAATATAGTCTCGAAACGTCGCCATAATATAGTTGTTTATTATTAACTCAACTTCAAGAACCCTAATATAAAATTTATATCAATAGTCAAGGAAAAATAAATATATATATTAGAAATGAGAGATAGTCAACTGTTCTTCAATTACGATAGGTAAAGTGATAGTCAGGATTTTCAGTTTACAATGATTTTATTGTGGTAAGCCAACGTTTCGATCCAACTTGTGGATCTTCATCAGGGCTAAAAGAAAAACAAATATATGAGTATCTATGCAAGAGGGTGACAATAAATGGATATATACAGAACTGATAATAATATAAAAGATGGTATATACATGAATATTAAAATAAGTGGCTGGTTCGCCATTTTCTCAAACAAAATAAAAAAATCCTTCTCATCGAGTTTCCCAAACATACGCCTAGTATTAAAAAATAACAATAAATTAAAAAATCTATATACCAAACTCAAAGACCCAGTACCACTCCTAGACAAGTGTCATGTAGTTTATCGTATCCAGTGCTCCACGCTTAATTGCAACAGTTGCTATATCGGTGACACAAAAATTATTTAAATAAAAGAATTTATCAACATAAATGCAGTATTTCCGCGCATAATTGGTCTATTTCTAAATTAGCAGAACATGCCATTGACCATAACCATTCCTTCGACATTGAGAACCCCTCCATATTAGCAACTGTACCTAACCACGATAAACGACTCCTCTCAGAATCCATTTTCATCCATCTGGAAAAAAATAACCCTGTAAATCATAGAACAGATAAAGAGATAATTATCATCCACTTATTCTAACATCTTCCGCATCCTCAAATCCTAGTTTTGATTTCATAGGTACCTGCAATTATCTCTGTACCTCTTGTACTATTATTATCTTTTTGTATTGTATACTTCTCGCTGTATATTTTCCAAGTTTTTATGCATTGTTACATTATGTATTATCTCATTTTTATGTTATTATTGAGTCCAGACATAACTATCTGTATACAGTACCATCTATCTTGTTATTTTTAAAAAAAATTTTTGTTCAATCAGTTGTCATGTGCCTTTCACTTCAAAAGCGTTGGATTTCCCCGTCATAAACCTTTGAAGTCTGCAAACTAACCCCCTACCACTGCCTCTCACCTTATTTTTACCTTTGGTCTTAGTATCCACCTGGACTCAGTAGGTAAATATCAGATTCTATTTTATCTTGTTAACCAGCCACTTATTTTAATATTCATGTATCCACCATCTTTTATATGATTATCAGTTCTGTATATATCCATTTATTGTCACCCTCTAGCATAGATAATCATAATTTGTTTTTCTTTTAGCACTGATGAAAATCCACAAGTTGGATCGAAATGTTAGCTTACCACAATAAAATCATTGTAAACTGAAAATCCCGACTATATATATATATATATATATATACACAATATATAAAAATTATATTACACTTTAAAAACAATTCATCCACATACAAAACTTTTTATTTTTAAATTTAAAAATAAAAGGTTTTGTATGAGGTTGAATTGTTTTTAAAGTGTAATATAATTTTTATACATATATTGTGTTTTAAATAGAATGAAAAATGTTTTAGATATGTACTTGAAAATGGACAAACAAGTCCGAAACGTACATATATAAAGAAAAATAAAGAGGACAATTTGAATAGATAGATGTTGGATGTATAATTTTCCTGAAATAATAAAAAATATACATAATAGTAAAAATAGAACATCCAAAGAAATCAGAAAAAGAAAAAGAAGAAAGAAGAAGAATAGAAAGGAAAGATTTATAATATTTTAAGAATTTATAATATATTAGGAAAGAAATATAATATTTACTTAATAAATAAAAATATAAATATGCCTTTTAAATATTAAATTTAAACCTTGATATCAACAGCATTTTCTAGCGCTTGAAGTTGCCCAGCTGATTTCTGGGTCTGTGAGACGGTAAAGTTCTCACCTAGCTCGCTGTGCCCTTGTCCACCTTTCTTGGTCATAGCTTCCATCTGTTTCTGATAATCTTGCTAAAAAACAACAACGTGGGGTTCGAATATTAATACACCAAAAAAAATTAAGTCAAATGAATCATGCAAAATAATTATGTATACATTTTTATTTCAATAGGCAGCAAAAAAAAAGTTGATTTTAATAAATTTTCTAAATTGATCAACGTAAATACTTTACAATGAATTAAATCAACTCGTTTACAACTTGAAGGATAGTAAAATAATATGTGATGAATTTTCAAAGTAACGCATACTGGTTAGAGCTTGATTAAAATAAATTATTTATTTCTTGAATCAAATGGAAAAAGAACTAAATATTTGAAATCACTTTAGTACATTTGTACTCACCAAAATACTTCAGGCCATTATCATGCCATTGATTTTTTTTTTTAATAAAGTAATAACAAATAAAACCAAAATTTTAAGCAACATTTATTGTAAATATAATATATAAGTACAAAAATAAATTGGTAGTTTATAAAAAAAATACTTTAAACATAAATATAACAATCTTTTAAGAATAAATCCTTTTCCTGGATGACAATAATTGATTATAATATAATAATAGAGAAAATCCTTATAATCAAATCAGTCTTATAGTACCAAAATATCACAATAACGAGATAATTACAATAAACAAATAAGAGCATTTCAATTATCAGTGACATTCTTCTGAGTATAAAAAATTTGATTTTTATACAGTCTTATTTTTTTTTTTTTACAGCCTTCGTTTTTGACTAATTGAATTGTACTTAATGATTAAACATAGTTTTGGAAGTTTTCAAATAATAATTAAACTAAGGGTGGGGATACCTCTTTCTTTAGCTTCTTCTTTTCTTTGTGCGTAAGCTTCTTTACTGGTTCTATAATAAAAAAATAAAAATATAAATATGGTTGAGATTTATACAATTAAATGATTTCCTATTCAAAATCGTTGTTTAACTAACCTGTTACAATTGGTTTTTCTATTACTTCTTTCTCTTCATCTTCATTTTCTTCTTCAGGTTCGATATCTTCTGCAATATCCATTTCAACAGGACTTGGAGCTTTAGGAGTTTTTGTTTTCCTAGAAGTGGTTGCAGTCTTTTTAGCTTTTTTCTCTTTTTCTGGAGCTTTATTGTCTATTTTCAATTCATTCACTTTTTCTGTAATGGATTTCAGGCTTGAATCTTCCTTCTTACCCTGACTCCTCGTCATCCTTGGATTTGGCACAACATATGTTACATTCATGTCTGGAGCTTTAGATTCAGTTTCACCGTTTTCAGGAGGATCATCAGAAAATTCAACTTTTACCTCAGGCATAACCTTAGGAACATTAGTTTCAGCTAAATCTGCAGGTGGTTCCGGTGGCAAATCCTCTTCAAGATCCATCTCTTCATTGGCTTGATTTTCATCGTCGGAAAAATCAACTTTACCCTTACTTTTCTGCTTCTTTTTAATCTTCTTATCTGGTACGACCGGTTCAATATCACTATCTTCGACTACCTTTGGGACTTCGATATCATTAATTGCTTCTTCATCACTCAATTCCTGACCTTTATTTTTGCCCTTTTTGGGCTTCTTTGCTTGCTTTTTAACAGGCTTAATTTCTGGTTCAACTTCCTTATCGCTATCTTCAGCTACTTTTGGAATGACGCCATTGACAGCTTCATCATCACTCCAGTCCTGATTTTTCCCTTTGGCTTTTTTCTGTTTCTTTGCCTGCTTTTTAGGCTGTTTATTTTCTGGTTCGACTTCTTCTCTATCACTTTCCTCCGGCTTGGGGATATCTATATCATTACCAGCGTCATCATCGCTCCAATCTTGACCTTTCCCTTTTACCTTCTTCTGTTTTTTAGTCTGTTTCTTGACAGGCTTAGATTCCTGTTCCTCTTCTTTAGCATTGTTAACAACATCTATAGGCTCATCATCATCACTAAAGTCATCATTTTTGCTTTTACCTTTTTGTTTCTTTTTAGATGCTGCTTTAACTTTTACCTGGGCTTTTTGAGTTTCTTCTTCTACCTCATCCTCACTGACATCCCCTTTTTTACCTTTCTTTTTCTTTGCTGGTGCCTTTTTCGATTTGAGGTTGTTCATTTCATCATCTGACTCAACATCTTCAACTGCCTTACCTTTCGGTTTCTTTTTACTAGTTTTACTGGTCTCTTCAACCTCTAAATCGTCCTTCACAGCTTTGCCCTTCTTCGGAGGCATTATTTGAATTATAATAAAACGATTTACTAACAAACAATAAGTTTAACAATAGTTAGCTTTCTGACTAAGTTCAAATCACGTGTATTAATCCATACGTTTCCAGAAACGACTTGTTAAGATCTAACGTTGATAACATGATTTCAATGTTAAAAACATTTTGAAATAACTAATAATATGACACTACTATCACAAAAAAATTGAAAACCAACTTAAACTTAACATATGTTACCAAAAGACTTCCCTAAAAGACTAGAACTTTTACAAGACGATTTCCAAATAACAGAGAGGTAAGAGAGGTACCACGGTTGCAGGTTGGGTTACCTGCAGTTTAACCTGCCCTTTATCATCTTATTTAAGTTTGAATTAAAGACATTTTTCATTTTCACGTACTATAAAGTTATACTTTGTGCCAATTTTTATACTTCCTTATGTCGTTTTTATCCCATTTAAAAGGTTTTAAACCCTTTCAATTAGCCAGTGCTGGTTTAAAGTCTTGGACTGGAGGTATTAAATATGAAACTTGCACTTACTATCCTAGGTAAGATAGAAATTGCTTAATTCTTTTAACTTTTAAGATATTTTTAAGCATAATGGTCTGATTTTCAACTTTTTTTTAGATCATATATTTATATGATTTGTTATAATAGCATAAATTCTTGGTCACTGATTACTTAGTTAAAATTTGCTGAGTTTTAAACCTTGATATGGGCTAATCAAACATTCAATAAGATAACATTGAAAATAAACGGATTTTGTTTTAAGATTTTATTTGATTTATTTATAATAATGTGAGAAGTGATGTACCTTACTGAGGTGTTATGTCTATACTCTTAGTAATAATTGATGGAGGAGAAAAATAGATAAAATATCTAATACATTTTAATTATATTTAATTTATTTACAGGCCTGGAGAAGAACAAGACCCTCCATATGAACCCACTAAACTTTTGATGGTTCAACGAATAAAACCTTTCAAGGGCAATCCCAGAAACCACAAGATAATAATGGCCCATTTAGGATTAGATGGAAAAGTATATTAGTTTATTTTATTTTTCTAGATATATGCTTGCTTGTTCCGGCCACACTTCCCTGTGGCTTAGTCTTAAATAAACATATTTTAGCGAACATAATACTTACCGAAGAAAGGCATAATTTAATTTATTTCTCATTTCTCTGGCCATGACATAGGAAAAAAATAAATTTTATATAAAAGTAAAAAAAAAAGTTGCTCATTTTTTGATGTTTGAACAAAACGAATATTAATAGAGCATTCAGTATAAAATTCAATTACCTTTAATCTCAAAACAGATAAAAAAAAAACTTCTTAAATGAAATCAAAACAATTCCAAACTTTGATTACTATGCCTATCAATCAACTTGTCAGAGTAACACTTGTTTTTACCATCTACTATTTTTACCATCTATTTAAATATTATTGGTTTGGCATTGATGCCACTACTGTATGTTTAATGATAAAATCATACATTGAAAATAAATGAGTGATGACATTTATATTGTGATGCCTATAGTACCTAGGGTCAGAAGACCAATCTCGGATTTGAGTTCTCGGACAAAAAACCTCCTTGGGTAACCGTGGACCAAGAATATACAGTTACTTACTAAATACTGAATCCATAATCCTCCATGGGTTGCAATGGTAGATTTTTATTTTAAATACAGTCGACTCCGTTTGATTGGGTCATCGGATAATTGGGATCACTGCTTAATTGAGCCATTTTTAATAAAATGGAATCAAATATAGGTAAAACAACACCGCTTTATTGGGACAAAACATCGGTTAATTGGGCCGAAACGTTTTGAAACTTTAACTTTTTCAAGAAACAGAATGTAAAAAACTAGGAGCTCTGGTGTCAATCGAATAACCTAAGAATCTGAGCTTGTTTTTCTACCAGAAGCTTCTGGAAGAAAGCAGCAAATCGAAAAGTAACGTTGCCTTTTTTTTACAAAAAGGAAATAAGAAAAGTCCTTTAGACTCCCTAAAAAATTGCTCTAATTATGTAAGTTTTAAGTGTACAAGTAAAGGTGACAATGCTCTGTTGATTCTTTCCTGTTAAAAATATTGACATAAAAACATGTTCTGATTCATTTCTTATTTCGAAATTTTGTCTATATAATTATAATTTATATTATACAGAAATAGTTATTTTAATTTGATTTAATTTTAATACTATAAAAAACCTAGTTAATAAAAATACATTTTAACAGTCATATCAATCGTTTTATTTTGACTCCATCATTAAACTAATAGACGAGAATACATAAGTCTAAACCTGATAACTTGGTTCCCCCACAAATATATCCAATTTGTGGCATCAATTACCATAATTGAACTGTGGCCCAATGATTAGGCGCATTTAGGCATTTTTTCTTATCATTTACACGTGGATTCATGATCTCCGCTTTATTGGGTCCTCCACCTAATTGGTACAAAACAAATTTTCCCTTTATGGACCAATAAACCGGAGTCGACTGTATATAACAATGGTTTTATTTATAAAATAAACATAATATTATAAAATTATAAATAATTAAATTTTAGGTAAGATCGCTTGTGAATAAAATAAATAAATAAAAAATAAATAATAAAAAAAAAAATAAAATTATTATTTTATTTATCAAGCCCTTCACATGATTTCCTATTGATTACGGAGAACAATTTTCGCCGAAACTCTCAATGTTCTCTAGATTTAGGTTTACCTGGACAATATTTAGCTGAGGGAAACCGACAGGCGTAGCACTCGTTTTGTGTGAAACTGTAGTATAAAAGTTAACAGCATTGGAAGAATTGATTTGGAATCTTTGGAAAATATCATATTTATTTTTTTACATCAACTCTATTTTATTCTAGCACTAACAATTAGTTAGTGTAAGTGTAAGTGCCTTAGGAAATTTTAACAAAAATTATGTGACTTATACCCTCTAGGGTGAACTATGTTCAGTGCTTACACCCATGCCATCTTTCATACGTTCAATTAACTCTTTTTAACAACAAAACATAACTTATACCCATTTCTGAAGAATGGCTTTGGCACATTTAACAATTTGGCAAAAAAAACTTTTTTATTTTTGTGGCACTTAGACCCTTATGCATTTCCACACTTCAATTATGCTATATCAAATGGTTGAATCAGAAATTAACTTTCTTTGTTGAAATTTTTTTTTTTTTTATAGTTCTTTTTAGTAAATAAAATAATTGTGTTTTTGATCCTATTTAAAAGCACTATGTTAAATGTAAAGTTCATGGATAATTATTATGGTATCTTAAATAAAATAACATTTTTAAATTTTCCTCATATTTTCAGTGTGGAGAATTCGCTATTTTAAAAAATATCCCAGAAATTTGTGGCATGCTCTACAAAATTAAACATCTTATAAAAATAACACCAATCCGGACTCCCAATGGCATCCCTGAACCAGATGACCTAAGCGGCGGATACCTGAAACCTAATGGAGAGTTTGTTTATTCGAAGAAGCTGACTCCAGATCCAGAAAGATTGAGACTTACCGATGAATTTCAAACTCACCCAGCCAGGCTTGATGCGGAAACTTTGATTAAAGATACAAGAATGAAATGGGAAAATCCATGGAACTAGAGTGTTTTATTAATAATTTGTAAATAATTGTTTTTGTCTTTTTATAGTAAATATATTTATTAAGTTTTTATGATAAATCAACATTTAGATTATTTCTCATTCTCAGTGATCAAAATATTTTGTATATATTTTACTTGTAATAAAAAAAAAAGATTATGGTTATTTTGGACCATTGATAATCCTAATAGCTTATCCGGAATAATTTAAATAAAATTGTAAATAAGCCGGGAAAAAATCCCTTAAACATTAAGAAAAACTTAAATAAGCTGTTATTATATACTAGCTAGTGTGCCCGGCTTCGCTTCAGTAGTTGTGTGGCAGTTTCAATAACAGAAAAACTTTAAAATTAAAGGAAATATAGAACAAAATTAGCACTTTCTTGAAAATTTTAACATTGTATCAATATTAAGATTCGAGATCTGCAGTGTCCGCCCAAATAAGGAATCCTATATACTTTATAGGGTGTTGAAAATGGTGAATGAACAATTAATTTTGCTGCAATTTTGTTGAGTCATGCATCGTTTTTGATGGTTTCTGTGATTATGAATCCTATAAGCCCATTCCAAACTGTCAGCAGATAATAAGTTATTAGATTATTAGTTAAAAAAACTATATTTGGAGTACAACTTAAGCGCCGACTACTGTGATGGTCCCATTAGATCCAGAAGTTTAGAAAATACCGAAGATTCATAGAAGCTTTTTTTGTAAGACCTTTCTTCCAGTTCAACCTCCCTTAATATATACCCCCCCCCCACCCTAATTTGGCCGAACTCTGCACTTCTCCAATCTTACTACTGTTACTAAGTGAAAACCAAAATATGAGGGCACAATTTTTTCATCATATTTCTTTTTATCCTGAACTATGAGCGGTGATAAAATCTTATTGAAAACTTTTATATTTGGAGTCAATTCATCATTTTGTCAACTGGAATGCTCATCATACATAGTAATAAAACCATTTTTCATAACTACATACAATAAGAACACTTCAAACTTGTTATTTTCGGTTTATAATCAGTCTATTCAGCTCTTCTTTTTTGTTTTATGTCTGTTTTTATTCGCTCACTCATATTGCATTAAATTTACTTAAGTATATGTTAGATATTGATTAAATGTAATGTGTTAATCAATTAACCTTCTTATGAGAAAATTAATTTTGTAAAGTATCCAGTCGGTTTTCTCATTAATTGCAGATATGTAAAATCATTAATTTATTTTAAAAGAAAAGGTGAAACTAATTATTTTCGCTTGATTTTTTAGTAATTTAAAAAGAACAGCTGACAAAATATATAACCTTTAAATATATAACGGAATGAATGAACAATAAACATTGAGTGAAACACCTAGCGCTTCCTGGTGGTCTGCAGCTCGAACTAAATTTTTCATTCATAAACTCATATGTCTTTCTCAGGTAGGCTAATTACATGTTGCGAGAGCCTTAAAATTCCAGTCCTTTTCTCTTCAATTTCACACCCTTAAGAGAAAAATGGAAACCTTCTTCTCCGTTAGGGGACCTACAGTTACACGCTGACATAAATCTCTTAATCGTATGTGGAGTCGTTTCTGAGCCTTTTCGGCACGCACATTGTACACTTTGCTTTATAATATATATTGATTACTAGTTTTCATAAATATTTTTTTTAGGCTCTATATTTTCATTTTGACTGTCAACTAACCTTGACAATTAGCAAATATCTTCGCCTGTATGCTAATCAAACAAGGGCATCAAAGGCATTGGCAAGGATGGCACTTAGCTGTACCTCTTGTCCGGCTTGTTTCAGTTAATGTGGTTTTTTAACGAAGATCTCTCATCCAACGCTTTTTTTATCTCTTATTTATAGGTAGATCAGCTGTTGCCTTGCCCTATCAGTCGGTCAAAATCTTTGTGTAAGTTAGTATGGAAATGTTTGTTAAGAAAACAAGTGTTTCTATTGAATATTTATGTGGATCAAACAATTTTTATTGAACGGAAATAATTTGCAACGCCACACAAATAATTAAACAGGTTGCAAAAATAACCATATGACTTGAGCTTCTGAACAAGACTTTCCAATCCATCTCTCCTTATATTTATTCATAAGAAGAATAACCTGGAAGGTTCGAGACCAGCGTAGATGGTACTCGAACATCATTGTCACAGACATGTACTATGACAGTTCCAACTAGTCTCAAATTATTCTAAATCATATGCTTTATTTCACGTTACAGTATTTTATAAGTCAGTATGTTGAGTTTTGTTAGTCACGTTCAATGGTGCTTTAGCTATGAGTCTTTACATTTTTGAGTGAAAGCTAAGAAGACTTTTTGGAAGTACTTGCCAAATTTATTTTAGCAAGTACAATTGTGTATTTAATTTTTTCTCAGTCCTAGTTTTGAGGTTTTAGAAAAAGTGAATAAATTAAGTTGTTTGTTAAGTGTCTTTCATTTCATCTCAACAAAATTGCTTAGACTGATATAGTGTACAGTATCTGGTATATGTTTTGATTTGTCATGATTCAGTCAGCGTTTCCATGGTTATTTTAAATAATTCAATAAAGATGTAGTCTTATATACATATTTTTTTTTTTTTTTTTTTTTATTTACAAAGAAAAGGAAGATATGAATCAATGTGTTAAAAATAAATTTTTTCTTTAGGTGTGTGCTAAGAACTTCTGGAGTAATTATTATTCCACGAACTCAGAAATTCGAAACAATTAGTTTTCATAGAAATCCCTTCCACAACAACCTTACATTCTTATCATATTATTTCATGTAATTTCAAACATGTCCTAAATGTTCCTCTTATTTTATCATGTGCTTTAATAATGTCGGTAAAAAGAAAGTAGTGGATGATTTCGTTGGCAAAGAAGATCAAAGCCAATATTTGAGTTGAAAAGGGTGAATTACTTAACTCTAGCACTGACCGGGCTGTAAAATGATAGATGAAAATAAAACCAAACATAAAACTTTAGAGAAACATTTTACAGTGAAAACGTGGTTTATTATAAATTTATAAAATATTTGTACACAAGTAAGTGATATTTATAATAATCTTTATTTGCAAAATTTTACAAATGCCTTTTGGCATAATGTAATGTAATAAATGTAAATTGATCATTTAGTAACCTCCACTAAGGAATTATCTTGAATACATGATTGGAGAAACCTTCCAGTGAAGGCAATCCTAGCATATCAGTTCTACAATAACAGGTTCCTCCAAAGGCGTTTCAGTCTCCTTGTTGGGTTCTGTGGCAGTGTGTGTGTCAGTAATGTTTACACCAGAGGGTTGTGATGTACAGCAAGTGTTATGGAAAGTTCTGTAGTGTTTCTTAATTATGTCAGTGACGAATGGTATCTGTATATCTTTGTATAATGATTTCTTGGATATGTAGAAGGGGTAGTGAGTGATACATTGGAGGACCTTAGATTAGAGGATTTGGATGGTCTGTAGGTGTGATTTTTTTACATGAGCCCCATACTTGAGTGGTGCACGGCCATATTGTATAGTATAATTTTGTTATACTTTAATTTGTATTTGTAATTTGTTTTTATGATGCAACATTCGTCTTAATAGTAAGAGTCGGTGATTTAATCTCTTCTTTAATGCTGTGACATGGCATTTCCAGGTCAGTCGCCTGTCCATTGTTAGTCCCAGGTATTTTGTCTCTGTTTGGTTTTGTAATGGAATGTTATAAAGAGTCAGTCGATGAGCTTAACTGTAACAACTACCGGGGTATAGCACTGTTGAACGTCACCTACAAGATTCTTTCCACCATTATTTGCCGCCGTTTCACTGTCCATGTGGAGAGAGAGGTGAAACCAGAACGGTTTCAGGAAAGACAGCTTAACGATGGTTAATATATTCTCGCTGTGGATTGCTATGGAGAAGACACTCGAGTATGGAGTTGACCTGCATCACCTCTTTGTGGACTTTCGGCAAGCATATGACAGGGTGGATCATTTTGAGAAAGGTGTTCTCCGTCAACAATGGATTGAGGTAAGGCGACCTCGAGGCTGCGGTGCTGTTCAACTTTTCAATGGAAGGAGCTGTACGGGCAATTAGGGCTAATCCAGGCGGAACAATACATAACCGACTCACATACAAGACACCTTCATCTTGAATGGACACAATTTTCAGGTCTGTGAGGCATTCAAGTATTTGGGAACTCTTGTTACTGAGGGCAACGAAGTCAATCGGGAAATCAAAGCTAGGATCGCAGCCGGGAAACGATGTTACTTGGCTCTTCAAAATGTACTCAAGTTCAAGGGCCTCTCGAGAAGCGCCAAAATAATAGCTTATAAAACTATAACCCGCCCTATCGTAACTTATGGCAGTGAAGCTTGGATACTAACCTAAGAAATGGGAAAAACTATGTGTTTGGGAGAGGAAAATGTTAAGAAAAATTTATGGCCCAGTGTGCACAAATGGTTTTTGGAGTATATGGACTAATGCCGAGCTTCGGGGATTATATAATGAGCCAGATATAGTAACCTCCATCAAACAAGGAATGCTCCGATGGCTGGGAGACGTCGTTTGTATGGATGACGGGAGGCTTCTCAAGCGGCTGCTTGATGGAAATCCAGGAGGAGCAAGGCGGAGAGGAAGACCTAGACTGAGATGGCTGGATGATGCGGAGGAGGATCTCATAAGGCTGGGTGCGAGAGGATGGAGAAGGGTTGCTACCGATCGTGACAAATCTGTAGAGGCCCAGGTCCTTGGAGGACTGTGGCGCCATGGAGTAAGTAAGTATTAAAGAGTCAGTGGGGGGCAGTTTGATTGTCTTAGAGAGCATCTAACCTGATTTGATTTTTGGATGTTAATTTTTATTACGCCAATTTTGCAATAAATTTAAATAATTCTTTGGAGGCAGTTGCTGGGTCAGAGTTAGATGAGAGTATAACAGTGTTGTCTGCGTAAGTAGCGAGTTGAGTGTCTGGTGTCTGTGGGATGTCAGAAGTGTAAATAGTGTACAGAACTGGGCCCAAAATGCTTTCCCATGCCACTCCCACCCAGATTCGGCAAGTCGGTTAAGTAAAATAAATTAAACTTTTCTTTATTTCGTAAATATCCTACTGACCCTCCCGTAACCGGAGAATTCCGGTATTTGTATCAAACCAACCACATCATATCAGTTAATTTAATGTGCGTTAATTTATTATGTAAAGTAATGAATTTCGAGCTTAATCTTAGCTCGAAGGGTAAATGAAATTTAGTGATATTAATTGGAAAATCTGGTCCACTGCTGAATAATTAATAAAATTTATTGTATAAAATATTTTAAAAAGTTAATTTTAGTATACAAATATATTATTTTATAAATTCTTTAAGAATACTAGGAAGGTCGTATATATAAATAAATATATAAAATACTAGTTGATGTATTGATAAATATTATTATTATCATGGTAGCATTAATAGTCTTCCTTGTTTACCTCCATAGGCAAGTTTTCGGGTTCATTGCATTTAATGTTGACAAAATTGTTAATAATGCTGATAAAAGTTCAGGTAACTAATATTTTATTTTCAGAAAAAACATTAACAATTTCATTTGATATAAATATTTGATCAATAATACTTAATTTGATTTAAAATACTGTTCAAAATATTTTATAATATTCGTCATTTGCAACAATAACAATTTTTTAAACAATCGGATACTCTACACTAATCTATAGTTTTACATAGAATTGTATTACAGCATTGACTTATTAATTAAGGAAAAAAAATAACACTACATAACTACCTCCCATACAATTTTTTTTACAGTTCAAATAAGAATAAATACATATATATATATAATTTTTTTTTGGGAGGGGGAGGAACGATTGATAATGATCAACTATATTAATTAATGAATTACATACAATAAAGTATTTAATAAATATAAATATATATGCATATTCGAAGCCAAAGGAATTTACATTAGTTTTAAGAAATATAAATTGGAATAATATCTTACTTAAATACCTTCCTACAAAATCTTTCAAGATAAAGATAGTAACGACATATAGAAGAAAGCTCCAAGTTT
This sequence comes from Aelia acuminata, assembly GCA_911387785.2. Taxonomy (NCBI): domain Eukaryota; kingdom Metazoa; phylum Arthropoda; class Insecta; order Hemiptera; family Pentatomidae; genus Aelia; species Aelia acuminata. The sequence goes on along the minus strand of OU426982.1, from coordinate 3,429,729 downwards.
TTTTCAATACAATTAATTAAAAATCATTACTTATTCAGTTTTATTTTTAATTATTTATTTAAATTTACAACTGTATAATAATACAATTAGTACATATAATAAAAATATACTAATGACATTAGAAGCAGATGGAGAAACTTTCTATTGGTAGCACTCAAATACTGTTTCCAATTTAATGGATCTAGAGGCCATCTTCTTTTCTGGCATCTCGGAGGATTGCCAGGGATTGAGGTAAAAGCAAGGTTGGAAACAAGTAGGTTAGCATAAGAAAGGAGTTTTTTTGAAAGGTCTGGTATCTAGATTTGGCCTGAAAACTCCGCTGTTTAATGCACTAAAGAGACTGTTTTAAAAAACAAAAGTAAACACTTACTTATTAATAAAATAAAACAACAGTCTACCTATCAGATCATTAACATTTTACAGTGAATTGGAAGTTTTCAGCGTTTGTATAGTAAATCTTGTAGAAGTTGGAATTTGTGGGAGCTTTCTCTTATTCAGGTTAAATAAGTGTATCAACAAAACGGATTATTTTAAAATTTAAATGTTATAAGTAAAAATCAAACTTGTGAGACAATTTTTAGAAAAGCAGAACATACCAATGTCACTCTAAAATTTCAAAAGATGATTTCTTGGGTTAGTACATCAGTGAAATTTATTGCTTTTATTTTAAAAACAAACATTAAAAGTGTACCCTGAACCACTTACAACTCTTAAAACACTTTTTTACGAAAAAAAAACTGATTCAATTAAATATCTCATGTAATTTCCTTTGGCCAAGTACTATAAAAAGAAAAATATAATACAAATACTGTATAGAATAAAATCGCAAAATTTATATAAGATGTTACACAGTGACAATCCCTATGGAGTATAATTAATTCTTCTTTATACTAAATAAGGCCGAAATATAAAGCTCGGTTGATCAACATATTGAAATATTCAAGCATATAATTCAATAAGGGTTTTTTAAATACCTAGTGAAAATATTTTATTGTCAAAAAAATGCCTCTAAAATATATCAATGATATAAATAGTTTATCGAACATATATTTATAAAATTTTATTTATGAAAAAGTAAAATCACAGTTTAATTTTTATAATATATAAATGCATTAATTTCAATATCAACATTAAGTAATATACAAACAGCTTAATGGTTGATAATATAATCATTTAAGATAGTCTGTGATTTCGGTTTGAAATCCTAAAAATAAATGTACAATGTTTTTCTTCTACAAAAATCTTTTTTTAAGATTCCTGACAGACTACAGTCAAGGGTCATATCATCCTTGATTAATCATACAATCAACACATTATAAAAGCAAACTATTTAAATACTCAAATTCGATTATATCCATTAAATATCATATAATAGTAAACTTTATTAATAACATAAATCAAATCATTAATAACTATGTATTCATGCAATGCCATATGGATCAAGATCAAGTCATCGTTTACAAAAAATATCCAATAACAGGTTTGTTCCAATTATTCAATTAAAGTTTGTTCCAACAATTAGTCCTCAATTTCCAGACATTTAACAAATTTTATTTTAGTTAACAACTAACTTTAATATTTGTATATATACTCGTATATTGATAAGATAATATTCATTATCACCAAAAAATAATAAATGTATATTTTTTAAAAGAGCGTATGTCTGGGACATAATCTGTTCTTTTACTGATTTAAAATTAATGAGGTTTATCTTCTCACGCCTCATGTCCAAAAAAAATTAAATTATTTTTGCAGATTTTTTTTTTGTATAAAGAGAAACTGACTTATTTTAAGTATATCACTTGCAACCCAATATTTGAAAAAAAAAAAATTGTTTTTTCTCTAAAATTATTAAGTTTTATATTAGATACAAAGTAAGGCGCTAAACAAAAGTTATGCAAATGGAGAGTCAATTTCACCAACAATGGGACTGCACGTGTTATATTAAAATTATAGTTTCCATTTTTTTATAACAGTAAAATCTGTCTAAAACGGAATGCAGTGGGTCCAGCTATATTTTTACGGTTTGACAGGTTTCCGTTTTAATCAGGTAATGCCAATTTTTTTTTTAACCTTATACCATTACTTCCAAGGTTGTAAGTGTGTAGTAATTTAAGTCAACAGGAAACAATAACTCCAACTCCTGTCCCTTCTGGATAATACGTTGACACTAGGGGATGTGGTGGTCGAAATCGTTGGGGATTCCGACTTTCGGCTTATCCAATCATATGTTTCATTCCTACCTAGCCCTTGGAATTTTGTAATGGTGGAATTCAGTACGACACCTGACGGTAGTTGGACCTTAAACCCCCCTGTAAATTAGGCATTACTCTATTTTTTAGTTCGTTAGACCCGCTATTTTCCATTTTAAATGTTTTTATTTTAATTTTTCATACCGAGTTAGTTCAGTCTTCATACTGAGTTAAGTTTCCAGTTGGTACTTTTACTGAATGAAATCATTAATATAATATCAGTACATTAAACATCAAACCTAACTTAAAAATCAACTTTAGGTAGAAAAATAAAAAAATTTCAGAGCGATTTTCAATATAACCATCATCATTCAAAATGCTATATAAATAGGTTTATCAGATCGAGAGAATGCCTAGCGGGCAAGTGCCTTTAACAAATAAAATTTGACTAAAGCTTTAAGTCTTGCAAATAGAAGAAGATAACTAATCAAACAAGCATCAAGTGCGTCTTAAGAAGAATAATGATTTATCTTTGGCTAATTATTATTCGACCTTTCATTATTTTCAGAAAATGTATATATTAAACAAGACATATACAAAAGGAATTCGACAAGGCGTTTAAAAAACTTGCAAGAATCATGTACAAGCTGAAGGATATGTTTTGATTAAAAATTCATCGGCGTTTTATTAACAAAAAAAAAAAAATTATATTGCAATAAGTAAAACCATTTATATTTAATAAATCCATTATTTAGATTTCGTATAACATTAATACATCAGTTTCAATTTAACATTTAACAACTTTTCAATTAGATAAATAGAATATATATATAAAAATAAAACTAGAAATGGGAAAACATTTTCTTTTTCATTTCTAAATAATTTTATGCTAAATCTACACACAAAACATTGGTTTAAAAATAGCTATTACATCTACAGCTAAGATTTAGAAAATTTGATATTTTTAAATCCGTCCTGGTATTTCAATAGAATTTAAAGCATCTCATAAAACTGGCGTTAAATCCAGCCAATATACACAAAATATCTATAGCTATAAAAATTATTATTTAAATATTTAAAAATTACTATTTTTCTACGGGGTTTCTTAACATATGTTTAGAGAAAAAAAAAAAAATTGTCTTTTGGTATAAAAATGAAAAATAAAACAAATGTACTTAATTATAGAATTCTATTAAGTGTACAAATATGTTTCCTCCGATGTTGTGTGACGGCGCCACCGACAAGATTATGTTGACATTAGAATGGCATATGGCAAGTTTAGACATCTGGCAACAACATAAACTTGAAATATTTCTGACAGCGTTAGCAGCATTTTTTTTTTTTTTGTTCAAAAATCTCAAGTTTGGGCAGGAGTGTCATTTGTGGGAAGTGTTGATTTATTTCTATATTTGATTTATTTCTTTAAAAAGCTGCTTGCAAAAGCATATTTTGATGGTACTTTAAGAGAGAGAAGTTATCGTTAATGGCTTCAAAAGTTTAAAACCAGCGGAGATTGACGTGAAAAACGAACAACTAAGTGACTCAGATTCGGAACCAGTAATGGTAGAAGACTTGCCAAATACAAGAATTTTTTTTTGGCCCTCCCCTTCCTTGCCTTTTAGGCTATACAGGGTTTTCCCAGGTCAGAGGAGCGTGTAGAGGATTAATGCCGAGTATTATTAAATGTCCCCTGGCTCTATGGTTTGAACTCTCTATCTTCGGGTTATCAATCATACATTATCAGGAGCAATGCGTATTTGTTAAAACGTTAGCCCATTTAGCAACCCCACCCCTAATGTATGAACTTCCAGTTACTTTAGGAGTGAGTCAGAAAGCATTTCCGTGTGGCTTTAATCATTAAAAATGATTAAAAAATATTCTAATTCTAATTACCTTGTGATTATCACTAGTTCTGATAGATGGCACATTGTCTGTCTGAGCAGGGGGGCTGAGGCGGAAGACGGGTGTGGGAGTCTCCCTACCCTCATGAGGGAACATCAGGCTACAGTGCCCCACTCACTGTCTGGTGTTCCCCGCTTGCCCGATCCCCTGCAACGCCTACTGTCACCTCCTTGTGGTGCCCCCTGGGGAGTTGTTTACAACTCGCGAACGACAGAGGCGCTGGCACGGGACTAGTCCTCCTTAGGCCATGGTGGTAAGCACCCCCATCATGCCCTAAGTAGGAGCATCCGTAGGACAGGTTGGTGAGAAACCGCCTGTCCGGCCCGCTATCCATTCGGGATTTAAGGCGGTGATGCCAAATGGTACCACGGGGATGACGCTCTCCGGGCGTCATCGTTGGTTGGTGCCAGGACCCCTCGGGGTGCCTGGTGCGGACGTGGTTACTGAGACCACCAAGCGCCGACCTGTACAGGTCATGAGTGTTTGTTGGGGTTAGGCTGGTTAGCAGGTTCTGTCCCCTTCCTCTCTCTCCCGGCCTTTCATGGCATGGATGTGGTCGGTGTAGGTCACTGGCCAGGTACGATCACCTTCGAGCGCCATGAATGGGTTAACAGGATTCCCTCTGTCTGTCTGAGCAGAGCGCCACATAATATGAAGACTGAAAAAATAGGATTGATTCGTAGATAGTTTTTAAAGATGAGACATCAGTAGCTAGTGGTGAACGATATTTTAAATAAAATGTAATGTGCCATTTTTTTAGTATTAATTTTGTAAATTTTGATTAAAAACGGCGGAAACTTATTTATGCGCCTAATATAATACCTAAATCTTTTATAAAACTATTTTAAATAGAATTTAAATTTTATTTAAGAAATGAGCTCACTAATAATCAGGATTCATTATCAAAATTTTGTAATTATATAAATGACTACGATAACAATAAGGTCTTATTAATAATTTACAATTCTAAAAATAGAAATATGTTGTTATCATTGTAATGTTGGGTATTTTTTATAACATATGATACTTTTTTCATACAAAAAATCTTATGCTAATTCTTGAACTTACTAGCCATATTCCTTTTCTTATGAATATTATATTCTTTTTATATCATCATATGAATATTGTATTCTATATACAATCCCCATGATTAAATCCGTATTAGTTATTTATGAGCCACTCATGCTAAATGGCGACACTACCAATTGCTCCTAACACACCTCCTTCAACCCTCCCCCCTCCCCGTCTAATCCCAAATCCACAAGATCAGCCCTAACTGAATCCTTTCACCTTCGCCAATGCCTACCCTTTGTACATTTTCAATTTGGCACAGCGTTAATCTTTTCGGTATTTGTTCGCAACAATGACTCGCAATTGTAACTGTGGGCATTCTTCTTTTATAACACACAGAAAATCCCAAATTATTATGGTAAGGTCACAATGCCCTGGGTTAGTACGTAAGTACAGATCAGGGATTGATGAAAGTCTTAATATACGAGTAAGTCTTATAAGAGGGGGTCAATAAATAATTTGCATTTGGGATTTTGTATTTAGTAAACAGTTAATAGTGGAAGGCAGAGTGAGAGAGCTCTGGGTTACACGTCATAGAGACTTTTTGGCCTAAAGGACCTGGAAGAGGAAAACACAAAGAATTTTTTTCAACTCAGAATGTTATAAACCTTTCAAATGTAATCCCTGAGAGCTAAAAGAAAAATCGGTTTGAACTATTGTTGTTCAAGTCGATCATATTTAAATACAAACAAGCATAAAATGATTTGAAGTTAAAACAAAAACATAAGTAATTTATTTTTTGAAGAAAAAAGATTTGGCTCCGCCGGGAGTCGAACCCGTGTCTCCTGCGTTACATGCGAGGATGCTAACCACTACACCCTAGAGCTCGGCTCAAGGCAGAGCAAATCCTTCCTCTTCACTGATACCTACTCCCCCTATCTCACAAGTTTTGTGAGTAGTAGCGGGAGGTGGACAAATTTTGTCCAATTTATGATATTTATTGACATAAGTCAATTTTTTAAATTATTTTAATTAATCTAATCTTAGTTTGTGGCTGACCATCGGTTTCGACTCCCGGCGGAGCCAAATCTTTTCTCTTCAAAAAATAAATTATTTAAAAATAATTTAAAATGATGGTCAGCCACAAACTAAGATTAGATTAACAAAAACAATTTATGGCACAACAGATCCCACGCAATAAGAGGTTTCACAGTATAACAAATAAAAACTTATTAATGGAGAAATTCAAAGTTACTATTAATGAATAAATAACAAAAAATAAATAAATAAATATTCTAACTAATATTTGGTAGTTACATAGGAAAAAAGAAATATACAGCCCAAATAAATGGCTTGAGGACATATTTATTTTGGTATGATCGGTTAGATGGTGGCTTCAACATTCTGAATGATGTTGCATAATTCTATTTTTGACGGTATGAAATAAAAGCAAGGTACCATTCTAGCTTTGCAGACGCAGTAGGTACCTGAAACATAAAACAATATAATAATAAAAGTAATTTGAAGGCATAATAATTCATTTGCTGTGTATTATAATTTCAATTTGCAGGAGTATGAGTTAATTTCAAATAAGACTTGAAATTTGATATTATTGGATTCAAACCGACAATTTCAACAGTTTTATACAATAATAGATTATAAAAGTAGCGTCTATTTTCAAAATTTTAAAAGATTGGAACAATAAATGAAGGGTCTTGGGTTCAGTACTGTTTTTCGGTCAGCGGTCGTGCAAGGTGGTGATTCGACCGTGATCACGCTCATCAGGTTTTTTTCCCCCTTAATTTTTACTTTCACTTACCTATATATGAAATATATAGTAAGTGGAAGTATTGCGATCATGAAAAATTTCGACTTCCGGTTTTCAACGGAAATACACGTTTTGGGGCCCCCTGAGTCCAAATAACCAAGTCCCGCGAAATGGTCTGTGTGTGTGTGAGTGTGTGTGTGTGTGTGTGTGTGTGTGTGTGTGTGTGTGTGTGTGTGTGTGTGTGTGTGTGTGTGTGTGTGTGTGTGTGTGTGTGTGTGTGAACAGACTAGCTCAAAAATTATAAACCGTGCGAACCTGATATTGGGTATTTAGAGTATGTATATGCCCGCGATGTGACATCAAAAATTTCATCAAAATTGCTCAAAGGGAGGGGGTACTTTACTTAATAACTTTTTACGTTTTTTTCGATTTTCTCAAAAACGGCTCTAACGATTTTGATTAAACTGAGTATTTGATGTATTAATATGGCCGAGATATGACTGTAAAAATTTCATCAAAATTGATTAACCGGAGGGGGGACTTTACTTAATAAATTCCGTATCATTTTCACGTTTTTTTTTTAATTACTCAAAAACGGCTTTAACGATTTTGATCAAACTGGGTATTTGACGTATGTATATGTTAAAGATGTGATAGCCCGCATTTCATCAAAATTGCTCAAACGGAGGGGGCACTTTATTTCTTAACTATTTTTGCAATTTTTACCTTTTTACGATCTTCTCAGAAACGGCTTTAACGATTTTCATCAAATTCGTCATGTTTAATGAAAATTAGGTGTTCTTTATCATCAGGTAAGCTTTATCATTATTAAAATGTTCTGGGGGGGGGCTTAAATGGGGTAGGGGCCTTTTTTGGTTGTTGTTTTTGTTTCCTATGAAGTATCTTTGTTTTTGTTTATATAAAGAAATAAACTGTCCCTCGTTACGCCTAAAAATAAAAAATGGCCAAATATGAGATATAAAAACCAAGTAAACATATAGAGGAGAAAAAAAGAATAGTATTCAGTCAACTCATAAAACACGTTGAGCCCACGCATGACGCTTTTAATGACAGACCATTGTTCATAATTAATGCCCTTCTGTTCATTTAATGGAAATGATTTGTTTCATGGGAAATAAATGAAATATTCAACAAGTACATAGAGAATTATAAAATCAGTCGACTTGGAGTATTATGCTTGCATTGTCGAATTATCTCAAGTAAAAACTTTTATTTAATAATAAAAGAAATTAGTGTTTTTTATAGAGCAAATGAAAACAAAAATAAGAAATGAATGTGGAAAAATGTTTAACTGAGTGAGAAGTGGCATTAACACAACTCATTAATTTCTAATCTAAGTTGGTAAGTGAAAGTTGTGTGTTGCGCGCACGCACCAGATTTTTTAATTACGGGTGCCCACTTGATAGAGGCATGGTTTGCACCAGGAGGGTCTCCCAGCCAACGAAAGGATCTGTGACAGAATATTAAAGATATCCTGCACCAAGCCAGATTTGAGCTCAGGACCTAAAGCAATTCGATGTCTTACCAATGAGCTATGCTGGTCTCCAAATAGTTTGTCATTGATGTACTAACTTTTTTAAATTGTTTGTTTGTTTAACGTCACTTTATGCCACTAAGGCTAATCGAACGATGCTACATTGGGAGTCCTAAATTTTACCTATCCAGGTATAATTAGGATAGGGACTTTTAACGAGTACCTGATATTGTACAGGCTCGGGACCTCCATTTTATGTCCTATCTGAGGGACGGCATGGCTAAGGTTTTTTACTCCCATTAAAAAATCCTAGGGCCACCTGCGACCTTTAGTATTGTAGGCTGCCATGCTAACCACTATACCACAGGTGACACTAACTTTTTTAAATGTCACTCAGCCTTCTTTGTAGTTTCGTGTTTGGCAGAGTTTGTTAACTTTAGTAAATATTTATATTAGTCATTTTATAATCTATTTATAAATATAACTTAAAAAGTATGACTCAAATACTAGATAATTTATGTAGACATTTAAATTGAATTGGTTTTTTGTGGGGAGGGGGGATGGGTTTCTATAGAAACTCACAGATCACAAAAAATGAAGCAATATCAAAATAAAAGAGTTTGGTTTAATGTACCACTAAAATGAGAAAAAATATAGCTAAAAATAAAAATAAATGAACACTAAATTAAAAAATATTACAGCTCACCCATGACCCAATTAAAAGATCCAAGTTTGCTTTGGCATTTAGGGCAGTAGAGTTTTCCTTCGACTGAATTCAGTTTCATCCACGCAAGGGGCTCACAAAACAGGTATTCTTTGCAAACGGTGTTTTCATGTTGAGTAGAAAATGATTGAGGATTCGTCCACGTCACTTTTTTACCAGCAACATGGGGGATGATATTAGACTTGTTAGCGATGATTCTCCTAGAAATAAAAATAAAATAAAATAAAGCCCATGAAGGACTTTTTCAATTGAAAGGGTTTATAATAGCTCAAAAAGGGATACCTAACGCTCAACGGGTCTTTTTCAGCAACGGCTCAAATTTCTATTTTCAAAAATTATAGCAATTGTTTAATCAATGATTAATGTATGAATAATATTGGGGAACAAGGAATAATAAAAGGTTAGGAGAATAATATTCGGTGATATTAAACGACACGATTGCTGATAAACAAACAAACAAAACATTTAATTATTTCCATAAAAGAGTAGAAAAACATTGAATAATTCTAAAGGCTAAATTACTAGAAAGAAAATAAAAGAAAACATAAAGCTAAATTTAAAAAAAAATATATTTAACCGAACACATCTTACTTATACTATGCTTACTGAAAAAAAAAAGGCCTTTAGGTTAATTAGATAACAAAGAGAACGAAATGAACAGAATCGGTGGCCACCACAATATGAATTAGGCTTGCTAATTTTGCGAAGGACTGAATTAATAGTAAAATACAATCAGGTGAATTATATTTTTCATTTAATTGTCTTTATATACTAAATTTCTCTTAGTTGACGAACTACACAGAACATTCTCTGATTACACAACTGGCAAACTGTACACTCATCATAGACAAAGGCGAACTGGAAGTCTATCTAGTCATCGACTAACTGGAACACTGAGCTACACTCACAACTCTCAAGCTCACAACTGAGCTGGTAGGAAGAAATTAAAAGAGTACTCACAGTCTCGCAGATCGTCAAGCCAACTCTGAGGATCCATAACCCTTTTATATAAGCCCGCGGTAAGAGAGCAAGACCTGCGTCCGCTGCCAGCTTGTAGATCAGAAGATAAGCGAGACGATGTTAGTGGGGCCAGAGCTCTAGGTAGAATGCGAGAAGTGGGGATGAAAAGGCGGCCGGAGTCCTTCTCAGCTGTTTCCTTTAGCATGGCTGTATGACTTGATCTTAACCTGTCATATACACAATTGGAAAAGGCGGGAATTCCATCTAAGTTAGATTTTGAAAACTTATGAGTGTTGAGACCGAACAAGGGTAAAGTATTATCGAAGAGAACTTATCAATGCAGTTAATGAAATAAATAACAAAAGCACAACAGGCGCTTAATAAACATGATAATCACAAACACATTATTGAAAGGATAAAGAAATAAGTGATAACACAGGTAGGTTGCAAAAGGAAACCATTAGATCATATGTTCTATTGAACAAGTACCAAAAACTGGGTAGCTTTATAAATATTAGCAAATTAAAATTAATGTTCGATATAGTATTGTTGTAAAGTTAAACAAAAACAAATAAAACAAAGACCTTTGGAATGAACTAACAATTTACAGCTACTACGATGTTCAAGTACCATCTAGGTACGCTGGCCCAAAAGGTTTGAGGCCGGTCTTCCCACGACTAAATATAAGGAACGATGGACTGGAGAGTTTATTTTCTGTGTTATTAAGTGATAATTTTTGTAACCTGTTCAAATATTTGTGTGGCTTCGAAAATTGTTATTTTTGTTAAAAAATTGTAACCCCCCCCCCATAAATAAGTGTTATAGTATATATTACATCATTGTAAACTGATTCTGGAAGTAAAAAGTTACCATGATATTCATCTCTTTTCTCACAAAGTAAACATTCCTAATGAGTTTTGTTTGAAAATTGGAAGGATAATATAAATTATAGAATAGAACATCTAGAAGGCAGTAAGATATCCATATGATAATCTAGATCATTTGGGAAGGCTGTAGAATGGTCTGGAACCTTTTTAAGGTTACTTAACCCTTTAACCGGGCGGGACGTATATAGACGTCCTGAAATATTTGTTGTTTTTATTATTATTTATATAAGTATATATAATTATTTATTTATATGTATATATAAACATAGATACATGTATCTATGACTAATACCTCTGTTGTACGAAAATATAAGTCCCACCAGTTCCAGGGTACAAACACATATTTCAAGGACGCATTTATACGTCCCGCCCGGTTAAAGGGTTAATATATAAAAACAGTAAAAATGATTCTCAGTTCAGTTCAGTTAATAGATAACCCAATCAGTATTAGTGAATCGATGCAAATAGATGGAAATCGGATGGGGTCAAATCTGATGAATAAGCCGCATGCGGAAGAATTTCCCAACCAAACGCTTGGATCATTTCCTTCGTCTGTTACAATTCCTTTCTTGATATTTGGAAAATTTTTGGCGCAAAGCTTGATTCAAATTGATCATCTGCTGAACATAGCGTTCCGTATTAATATTTTCCCCAGGTTTAAGCAGCTCATAGTAGATAACACCCTTCTGATCTCACCAAACCCAGAGCATTGTCTTCTTCCGAAGCAATTTGGCCTTGCAGTCGATGCTGATGGTTCTTCTGGAGTTAACCAGAATTTTTTATGCTTAGGATTCTTGAAGTAAATTAAATTTTCATCACCAGTCACAATTGGATGAAGAAATGACTATTTTCTTTTACCTGGCGAGCAGCATTTGCCCTGAGGTTTTTTGAGGTTCCTGCTGCCTGTCATTCAGTTAGTGAGGTACCCATTTTCCGACCTTCTGGATCTTTCCCATGGCTTTTAAACGAATGGAGATGATTTTGCGTGTCACATGTAATTGATCCTCGTCCAACAAAGCTTCCAAATCAGTGTCTTCAAACTTTTTTTTTGTGGTTTTCCACGATCTTTGTTTCTGACATCGAAATCGCCACCTTTAAATTTTTAAACCAATCAAAACATTGAGGTTTCCCTAGGGCATGCTCCCCATGAACTTCATCAAGCAGCCTATGCGATTCTGCAGCAGTTTTCTTCTGATGGTAACAGAAAATCAATGCTGTCCGAGAATCATAATTTGTGGCACAAAATTCGACATGTTTAACACCACTAAACACTAGGTTGTAGAATGAAACCCTGTAGTATGAGACAAAAAAGATGTTGGTATCAATTGGAACTGTTTATCACGTGTAAACAAAAGCAGATATCACTGACGGATTAGTTAGAAGATTATATTGACTGCTACCTCTTATCATTGGCGAATTCCTGGTAAGTTAAAATATAAAATAATCTTATAAGAATCATAATGATGAGGTAGTATCTTGATATAGTGACCAGAGAAGGATTAATAAAAAGTAAATTAATATGAAGATGATATTGACAATATAATTAACTAGCTGTATATACCGGTTTCACCCGGAGAATTTCATTTTTAAAATCTATTAAGTGAGACTTTTATCGACTCAAACTGTGGATTTTGTAAAAACCAATGTAAAGCGATATCAAAACGATTATATAACAATAAAGAACATACCCACAGATCGGCTAAAGTTATGCAATTTTAATATGAACAGGTGTTTGTACCTGGTCTGAAAGAACCACTGAGCGAAATTTGGAGAATTGAGGACAAACGGTAAGAATTTCATCTTTATATACATAGATTATAGCTGTATATAAAGAAACGGTCGATTTCGTTAAAAAAAAAAATCTGGTGCGTGCGCGCAACACACAACTTTCACTTACTAACTTACTTAGATTAGAAATTGACGTGTTTTGCTAAATATCATTTCCCAAAGTCACACATTTTTCTACATTCATATCTTATTTTTGTTAATCGTTAAAGCCGTTTTTGAGTAAATAAAAAAAACCCGTGAAAATGATACAAAATTTATAAAGTAAAGTCCCCCCTCTCGTAGATCAATTTTGATGAAATTTTTACAGTCATATCTCGGGCATATAAATACATCAAATACCAAGTTTGATCAAAATCGTTAAAACCGTTTTTGAGTAAATAAAAAGAACACCTGAAATTGATACAAAATTTATAAAGTAAAGCCCCCCCCTCCGGTTGATCAATTGTGATGAAATGTTGGTTATCACATCTTTGGCATATAAATACATCAAATACCAAGTTTGATCAAAATCGTTAAAACCGTTTTTGATTAAATTAAAAAAACATCTGAAAATGATACAAAATTTATTAAGTAAAGTCCCCCCTCCGGTTGATCAATTTTGATGAAATTTTTACAGTCATGTTTCAGGCATATAAATAGATCAAATACTCAGTTTAATCAAAATCGTTAGAGCCGTTTTTGAGAAAATCGAAAAAAACTTAAAAAGTTATTAAATAAAGTACCCCCTCCCTTTGAGCAAATTTGATGAAATTTTTGCTGTCACATCGCGGGCTTATACATACTCTAAATACCCAATTTCAGGTTCACACGGTTTATAGTTTTTGAGCTAGTCTGTTCACACACACACACACACAGACCAATTCGCGGGACTTGGTTATTTTGACTCAGGGGACCCCAAAACGTGTATTTCCGTTGAAAACCGGAAGTCGAAAATTTTCACGATCGCAATACTTCCACTTACTATATATTTCATATATAGGTAAGTGAAAGTAAAAATTGTAAAGTGTGATCATTATGATTTTTATAACAATAAAGAATATCAGCTGAAGATTGGCTGAAGATATGCAATTTTAATATGAACAGGTGTTCGCACCTGGTCTGAAAGAACGACTGAGCGAAATTTGGAGAATAAAGAATATCAGCTGAAGTTATGCAATTTTAATATGGACAGGTGTTCGCACCTGGTCTGAAAGAACCACTGAGCGAAATTTGGAGAATAAAGAATATCAGCTGAAGATCGGCTGAAATTATGCAATTTTAATATGGACAGGTGTTCGCACCTGGCATCAAAGAACCACTGAGCGAAATTTGGAGAATTTAGGACAAACGGTATGGATTTCTATAAAGAACAAACAAACAAACAGAATTTCAACTTTATTTATATAGATGTTATGTATAATAGATTCATTCTTCCAGTAATATTGTAACGTTAAATCGTTAAATAAAAAAAAACATATGATTTCAAATCAAAGACCATTTGTTGGAGAAAAATAAGCGGTTGAAACAAACTGTTTGGGTCTAGATCTTTTGTGCCTAGTCCATGCTGGTGTAGAACTGTCCACATTGTTCTGGAACATTCCAGGCCTGACTATTCATGATTATATATAAGGAGCAGTGACTGAACGAGTTAGTTGAAGTCGGTGCCTTGACAGTGAAGTTCAAGTCATATGATTGAGTGTTATAACGATATCAATTTTATAACCTGCTCAAATATTTAAATTTTATAAATTTGTTGGCATTGATAACTGTATATTTCTGTTAAAATAAATATTTGTTACCCACATAAGTGTTACAATATCTATAATCTTCTATAATAGTATATAAGATATACTGTATATAGTATATATAGATAAGATATATAATAGTACTTATATTAAATATAAGTAAAAAAGAGTTTGTTTATTTATTAAAACTATTCCCTAAATTGTTGATAAAACAATGAAAAGAATTAAATTATGATAAAATGATTGTATACCTGCAATGGTAGCATTTATACACAAGAGGGTCAGGTTTAGCCGTCACCAGAGCTGGGTCTGGTTTTATGACATCATTGCAATCGGTTGGCAAGATCTTGACTATATAAAAGAAAAGAAAAAATTAATCCACAACATAGATACAAATAAAGAAAATATATGGAGAAAGAAGCAGTATAACCCCTCCCTCCCCCAAGTGAAACCACCTTCTCAAAAGCAATTTTTAAAAGTCACGATCTGCAAGTTAAGCTTAAAATGACTGAACTGTCATCGCACAAGAAAAACTATTCCATTTTATTAATTTTATACTTGATTCTTCAATCTAGTACTATTGCACATTTAGTAGTTTATTCTTAATACTAAAATACTCACATAATAGCCATACAAGAAGTTAAGTGGCCCAAAGACGGTAAACTCACTATTGATGGGTACGCGATAATCTACAATGAAATGACTAATCAAAACTTTAGCGGAGGAACCGCCTATATAGTAAGCTCCAAGGCTGTTCTTTTCCCTTTAAGTTTTCCCATCAAGTACTCCATGTTCTCACGAAGTCTCGGGAGGAGGCGCAGGTAACACAAGAATTATAAGGTTCGAGTGGAAGGTACTGAAGACAATTGGTCAATGTAGAACCGGAGTGGGATAATGAACTGGGACTCTGGAAAATACGAATGAGAAGATTATGGAGGAAAACCGACATTAATTAATTTAATTTTGAAATATGTTAAGGTAATGTTTGAGTAAAGTTCACAAATTTTCGGACCAAAACTAAAAATTTCTGATCAGTTATTAATGTAACACTCCTTTTCTTGAGACATTGATTTAAAATGAGGATCAGGGCGACCATTAATTAAGTCTCAACACTTTTTTTCAAAACTTCATTTCAGCAGACGTTTCGGCCATTCGGCCATCATCAGTGCTGAAATGTGAAAGATATTCGTTATTTTATAAGTCAAATTTTTTTTTAATAAACTCCACAATTAGTGGGTTGTCATTAAAATTTAGGTATTTACTACTCCAGTCTCTCATATACGTAGCACCAATCCATTTCTATGAAAACCCTTCTCACAATATTACATAACTTTCTGGAAGTTATATGCAAGTTCAAAATATTATAAGTAATAATATTAACAAATTTATCTAAAGGGCTCATAATGAATTATTCATGTCTCATTTCACCTTTCGTCATGAATTCGGAAGCTATCCTCATTCTGAACAGCCTCCAATCCAGTAGTTTCCTATCTATAACGTAGCCCATTCTCTCGTAAAGCTTTAGTTGGTTGACGAATCCATTGTTCGGACCGACTGTAGACCTTTTGGCTTTGACCCTGAAACAGAAAGGATATTTTCTTTATAATGTTATTAAATTCATTAAATTTACAGGAGTTCCAAATTTCAAATTTTTTTATTATTTTATGCTGGTACTACTACTACTAATTGGCGTTACGACCCACTTGTTGAGTCAAAGCCTGCTCTGGCAGAGATCGCTAGTTATCTCTATTCTGTGCTGCTGCCCTCTGGTTTCTGACACCAAGCAGAGCTCTAGCATCAGCAGCCACGCAGTCTCTGTCGTCCAACCCGTCTCGTGCCATATACTCGTTCCGATAGAATCTTGAAAGGTATTTCGTTCCGGTCCATTCTCGCAACATGGCCAGCACATCCGATCGGATGATTGTTTTATATATTCTTACTTTTGAGGCCTTGGATAATGCACAGCTTCTAAAATGTTTTTGTAGAGAGAAATATGTACGATTCGCTGATAGACTTCGTCTATGAATTTCTTCTTCTACACTATTCTCTTGATTGACCTGTGATCCTAAATATATGAAGGACTTCACTTTTTGGAATTTATACCGTTCTATTGAGACATCAATTCATCATCGCCACAGGTAGGTATTGTGCACATGTACTTAGTTTTTATGCTGGTACTCTATTACATTATTTTAAGACATAAATTTTATACATATTATTTACTTTAATGTATTTCATTATATGTACATAGAATTTGAAAATGAACGCGCGATAACTCCAATGCTCACTGGTGCATTGTTAGACGTTGCTATATTGCATAATCTTATTTATTTTTCATATTGTAAAAATATGAGTATACAATGTATTAATAGACCTGATCAGTATGATTGATAAACCAAAGAAAACCATGCAAAAAAAATAAAAAAATAACTGAGTCAGTAATAGACTACTGAAAAGCAGTTGTTTAACTCAGTTTGTTCATTTTACGGTTTTTTTCAATCAATGTTCAGCTGACTTTCCAGATTTATGTAAAGCTACCAGACTAGCTCAAACCAACTAAGTTCAAACCGAAGTGAATAGTGCCAGGAAGAATTTTAGTGAACAGAGAATAAATCTGTTGTGTAATAATGATTAACATAAAAATTAGGTGCGAATACTTATAGTATATGTTGCTTTATACAAATTTCTTACTTAGTCAATTTCTCTCGTAAAAATATTTTTATGACATATAAATTTTCAAGTTTTATATGGGATCAGCTACGAATTTAATATTCTTATATAGGTAATTAATTATATCATTCTTACACTCACCTATCAAGAGCCTGAGGATAGGAAATGCAATATTTTTTCATCAGAAAGGCAATAACGACTGTACAACTGCGAGAAACACCAAAGTAACTGAAAAAAACAAAACAAATTTAAATAATATAGTTTCTTTTCTACAATACAACTTTACCAGGAATAAGCAAAAACAGAAATCCCACTGCGACAGATAAACTACAGGTCAAACGTGTTCGTCCCCTCAAAAAGAAAAGTGGTAGTTTTTAAAGGTTACTAGCTGACCCGTACGAAGCATTCAAACTCTAACCTAATCTTCTTGTGATGAAAAAGTTAAAAATAAATTGATTATCCTTATTGACTTAAAATGAAAATAACTAAGTGTGTGCGGGGTCACCTGTGGTGTAGTGGTAAGCATGGCAACCTACAATAATAAAGGTCGCGGGTTCGCGTCCCGAGGTGGCTCTAGGATTTTTTAATAGGAGTAAAAAATCCTTGTCTATGCCGTCCTTCGGATAGGACGTAAAATGGAAGTCCCGAGCCTAAACAATGTCAGATACTTGTTAAATATCCATATCCTAATTATACCTGGATAGGCAAAATTTTCGACCCCCCACAGTAGCATTGCCCAATTATCCTTAGTAGCACAATCTGACATTGATGAAATTTAAAAACAGCTGTTGTTCACAGATCAAATAGAAGTAAAAGGTGATTAACAAAATTATGATACGGATAGGATTATTAATTGTTTACTGATTCATTCGATTTCGAAGTGTGAGAAAACAATTTAAATTTTCAGGTGTTAGAGTAGTATAATTAAGTACTTGCTAACCACATAATTAACAATTCTGGGTAGTACCTAGAATTAATGGGCCTCAGCTGAATTAACGATTCAGATAATATTGACTGGTTGGTAAAGACTAGCAGCATTTAAACACAGCTAGAAATAATCATTAAAAATACAAAAAATAAATTTGGAATATGAAAGGCAAAGAAAGTGATGCTAGATTTCATCTGATATGTAAGGGATTGAACCATGACTTGGGGACTACCACCATATAAAGGATAAATACAGTATTAAGATGATACAAACACTAATAAGAATCAGAACTGAACCCATTTATTTTAAATTATTCAATAAATAGTGCTGAACAGCAACTCAATTGTTCACTTTGTAATCACAATGCAGTAGAAGATACTTTTCACTGTTTTGCGGTATGCCCCCTATATTATTAGAAATTAAAATATTTATTTTTGGTTAAAAACAGATAGCGATCTCTCTTTAGTTACATACTTAAGGCACAAAAATGTAGATAACTGTTAATAACAGAATTTAATTACTAATTTTATTTTTAATTTAATTTTTTTTCAACTATACAAAACATTTTAATTTTTGTTCATTATTGTTTTATGCTAATTGTTTATGTAATTTAATTTAATTTCACCTAATTATTATATTAATTAACGGACAATGTCCATGCTTATGGTGTTTTCAATAAAAAATAGTATAATTAACTTTTTAGTGGTCTAACAAATTTCAATGAAATTAAAAACATGCCCTTTAAAAGAATGAACGGCATAGGTCAAATAGAAGGAAGTCGTTTCCTCATAGGTGTTAATGCAGTTAGGACAAAGGGGGGGGACGTTAATATTCACCTATGGTTTCTTAGTTGTTTTTTTTTTCTACTATTTATTAAGAGACACATTTTACAGCATTTTTATTGAAGTTTTTACAAAACAACCATCTTAGAATTGTTTTATCAGTCATGCCTTAAAGTGACATATCTTGAATGTACAGTAGTCTCTCGCTAATTCGAACTAATAGTGTACAGGGGGTGTTCGGATTACCGAAAAATTCCGATTACAGAGGGAAAGTAGGGAAAAAAAAAAATCATGTAAATTTTATTTTATTAGAACACAAAATATACATAGGTACATATTTTTCTTTGTTTCTAGTTTTCTTTGTGTCTCTAAACTATTTCGGAGTGCTTCATCTCGAAGATGACGAAGTAATAAAACTTGTTGCCATGGTACGTTGTTTTCGATGGCCCAATCAATGCAGTAGTTGAAATTTTTTACTGCATCTTCATGCTTCACAATGTGAACCACAGTTGACGGTCCCTCATCTTCAGTTTCCGATGGCTCCTGAACAGAGCTTACAATTTCATCATCTGTTTTTAGTGCTACCTCATTTTCTTCACTCCCCTGAATCCAATCATTCACTTCGTGTTCTTCGATTTCAACATCTGGATTGACAGTCTTTAAAAGTTTTGATAGAGATGAGAGATGGTCAACTGTTCTTCAATTACGATAGGTTAAATAATGGTCAGGATTTTCAGTTTACAATGATATTTATTATGGTAAGCCAATGTTTCGATCCAGCTTGTGGATCTTCATCAGGGCTAAAAGAAAACAAATATATGAGTACCTATGCTAGAGGGTGACAATAAATGGATACATTACAGAACTGATAATAATATAAAAGATGGTATACATAAATATTAAAATAAGAGACTGGTTAACAAAATAAAATAGAATCTGATATTTACCTACTGAGTCCAGGTGGATACTAAGACTAAAGGTAAAAATAAGGTGAGAGGTAGTGGTAGGGGGTAGGTTTGCCGACTTCAAAGGTTTATGGCGGGGAAATCCAACGCTTTTGAAGTGAAGGCACATGACAACTGAGTGAACAAAATATTTAAAAACTAACAAAATATATGGTAATGTATACAAATAGTTAAGTCTGGACTGAATAATAACATAAAAATGAGATAATACATAATGTAACAATGCATACAAATTTGGAAAAATATATAGAAAGAAGCATACAATACAAAAAATAATAATGGTATAAGAGGTACAGAGATAATTGCAGGTACCTATGAAATCAAAACTAGGATTTGAGGATGCGGAAGATGTTAGAATAAGTGGATGAAATTATCTCTTTATCTGTTTTGTGATTTACCGGGTTATTAGTTTCTAGATGGATGAAAATGGATTCTGAGAGGAGACGTTTGTAGTGGTTAGATACAGTTGCTAATATGGAGGGGTTCTCAAAGTCGAAGGAATGGTTGTGGGCAATGGCATGTTCTGCTAATTTAGATGTAGACGAATTAAATTAGCAGAACATGCCATTGCCCACAACCATTCCTTCGACTTTGAGAACCCCTCCATATTAGCAACTGTATCTAACCACGACAAACGTCTCCTCTCAGAATCCATTTTCATCCATCTAGAAACTAATAACCCGGTAAATCACAAAACAGATAAAGAGATAATTTCATCCACTTATTCTAACATCTTCCGCATCCTCAAATCCTAGTTTTGATTTCATAGGTACCTGCAATTATCTCTGTACCTCTTATACCATTATTATTTTTTGTATTGTATGCTTCTTTCTATATATTTTTCCAAATTTGTATGCATTGTTACATTATGTATTATCTCATTTTTATGTTATTATTCAGTCCAGACTTAACTATTTGTATACATTACCATATATTTTGTTAGTTTTTAAATATTTTGTTCACTCAGTTGTCATGTGCCTTCACTTCAAAAGCGTTGGATTTCCCCGCCATAAACCTTTGAAGTCGGCAAACCTACCCCCTACCACTACCTCTCACCTTATTTTTACCTTTAGTCTTAGTATCCACCTGGACTCAGTAGGTAAATATCAGATTCTATTTTATTTTGTTAACCAGTCTCTTATTTTAATATTTATGTATACCATCTTTTATATTATTATCAGTTCTGTAATGTATCCATTTATTGTCACCCTCTAGCATAGGTACTCATATATTTGTTTTCTTTTAGCCCTGATGAAGATCCACAAGCTGGATCGAAACGTTGGCTTACCATAATAAATATCATTGTAAACTGAAAATCCTGACCATTATTTAACCTATCGTAAAAGTTTTGATATTAAAACAAGGTTAGACCCAGTTGAAATATCCTCCGTGTCTCTTTTCCCCAACATTTTGTTCCAAGATGCTCTAATAAGGTTTGGTTGTACGGAAACCCAAGCTGCTGCTAAGTTGAACACTACGTCTTTAAGATTAATTTTTTTTAATATTGATGGTATATCACCTTCCTGAGACACAATATGCGAGTGGAGGTATTTCCTGTAATGCAGTTTAACATGCTGAATAACCTGTTGGTCCATTGGCTGCAATAAGGCAGTACAGTTTGGAGGTAAAAACATAGCTGCTATTTTTCCGTCTACACTCACTAATTCGTTTTCATTGGGATGACCAGGACAATTATCGATGAGCAGAAGATTTTTTTTTTCAAGACCAATTGTTTCAAGATGCCTATTAACAGATGGTACAAATTCATTGTGGAACCAGTCTTTGAAAATCTCAATATTCATCCACCCCTCTTCTTGATTTTTGTAAAGAAGAGGGAGTGTTACGTTTTTAAAAGCTTGAGGATTTTTAGACTTTCCAATAGCCAATAATCTAAGTTTGTATGTTCCTGTTGCATTTGCACATGGCATGAAGGTTAATCGTTCTTTAGAAATTTTTCGACCGGGAGCACATGATTCTTTATGGTGTACCATAGTTTTTTCAGGGAGTAAATTAATTAAAAAATAAATTTTGATAAAATGAGAGAAGGAAAAAACCCCTGGGCGGCTGTTCGGATTACTGGAGAATTCGGACTATCGAGGTTCGGATTAGCGAGAGACTACTGTAATTATGGGCATACTGTCCGATAAGCTACCGAGAAAAACAAATTCATAAACTGATTAAGATCATTCAGTTAGTTTCATATTAACATCATGATTAACAAGGATATTTTCCATTTGAAAAAGTGGCAATTACAATCATAAAATAAATTATTAATAATTTTTTTCATTAAAAATAAATGGACATCAAACGAAATACTGATAGCTTTTACATAAGCAAGCATTATTGATCCAAATCAAGTATTACATAACACATAATCAAAACTTACCAGTGAACTAAAACGACACCAGACTTTTGGCCTTCACATATGAACTTATAACTGTTGTCGAAATTGCTCAAAATATCTTCATGTGGCATATCAGTCACTAAAAAATTTTTTTAAAATATAATTTCAATACATATTCATGTGTATAGAAGTAATAAAAAAAGCAAAAAAAAAAAAAATTAAAAAAGCTCAGCAAATAGAACTATGAACAATGAAAATAAAATTACGAAGTACATACATTGAATGAACATTGAAGTCATTCCAGGTAAAGATATTATGTTTCGTGGAAGAGGGCAGGAATCTACAGTTAATATGTGATTGCATTTTATAGATTCTAAAAACTCCTTGTCCACAGCAGCGCTCAAATTTCCTAAAAATAACATCAAACCCACATTTAATAGTTATATACAAAGAAGAAATATCAACTTGTAAAATAATCCAGAAATAGTACAGTTATATTGCTAGTTCTCTAATAAAAAAAAATTAGCCAGAGGGGTATTTTTTTAAGATTTTCAGTTTTAAATTTCAAAATTTTCAAATGTACAGCCAAGTCCATTCCAGTAAATGAATAAAGTACTAACTATATCGAAATTCGTTCACTTACCAAGCCAAAGCCCGTTTTCAATGCAATCAGCGCTTGTCGGTCCTGGAGTAAAATCAAATCTATCTAATTCTTGTAAGCCTGCCATTTCAAAACTACTAATTAAAGTTAGATCACAGCATAAAACTTCTAAAAAAACTCCAGATTTAAGTTTTACTGTATTAAATGAGAGATGGAGAGAGAAATAGAAGCATACAAGTCATCTGAAAAATTAAGAAATATCAAGAGAAAATATTGCTATATCATACTACCACAAAAATAAGTGATTGAAATACCTTAAAACATTAAAAAGTCACTAGTTGTTGCATGATCTTGAGACCGAAACCAAAGAAAAAAAATATTTTTCTTTCAAAATAAAACATAAAAGAGAAAAAGATGTCAAGATAACAGAAGAGACAGTTTTGTATTGATTACTCTGCTTTTCCCTCCATTGTCATGTAACATCTTCAAAAGCTGCCAAATAAATCGACTCCAAAAGTTTGAATCGATTACCAGTGTTGCTATCAAATAAGGATCAAAGATAAAATTGATTTTTTAGTGATATTTTATCTAAATTATGGACGTGTGCATATTTTAAAATGCCTAGGAAAGAATCTAAATGTTTATTATTTTAAGTTAAAACAAAAAAAAGTTTGGGTCATAGTAATTATTTTCAAGTTGTTGATGGGGGGTGTAGCTGTAGGCTTAGATTTAATCTTTTGTAATAATAATTGCTTTCTATTTAGTAGAACTACAAGTATTACTACTTAAATAGCGTTTTTAAAGATTGTTTTTCCTCAGCTGGTTGTTTGGAAGAACTACCCATACTACTAGGAGTGTGTAAACCGACATTGGGTCCAGCCCATTTTAATCTTAAAAGACTCGCTGCTTATTAATGGGCATTTACATTCTACGAACCTCATCCTCGAACAGGTTCTCCCACGAACCATGCCGTATCGGCGTTCCACGTACAGCCATTTATACTTAACGTGACGTTAAGCGAACAAATATGGCTGACGCACCCAACGCTAGCTTATGATGAAGAAAAAATCTCCATTATTAATATATTCTATACTGAAAAATAAAAAAAAAGGAGACGAATTACAAAGGCTCACTAGTATCACAAACAACTTCTGTCACTTGGGAAAAAGCCAAATCAAAAGTGAAACTAGCGCTACCCCCGAACACAGCGAACAGATGAAGTACCTAAAACACCCGAACAGCCTTCGTGAAGTTGGTTCGGTGAAGTGAGGTGGTGGATAAGGTTGAAGGGTAAAGTTCGTAGAGTGTAAGGGCCACCGAGTAGAGGAGGGGCAGCAAACACCGGAAGAGAAGTAGTCAAGAGCTTCCGCAGATATTCTGATATTTTAAAATATCTAATATAAATGAATACGAACTTATTGTAGTTGTTGTTTATTTAACCTTTATGCTACTGAGGCTAATCGGACGATGTTACAGTGGGAGTCCTAAATTTCACCTATCAAGGTATAATTTTGATAGGGATCTTTAACGAGTAACTGAAATGTTACGAGCTCTGAACCTCCATTTTACGTCCTTTGCGAGGGGCGGCATAGCCAAGGATTTTTTACTCTCTTTAAAAAATCCTAGGGCCATTGTGGGTTGCCATGCTAACCACTACTCCACGGGTGACCCCAAATATCAATTTATAGGTTTTGTTTCTCCTATTTTCTTGGGGGAGGGGGGAGCAGCTGCCCACCCTTCTGGACGCCCATGAAAGTGGTTAGAAACCAGTGAAGAATAAAGATGTAATATTATACATCAATGCGTGCTATAAGCATATCAACATTTTGTGAAAATGTTGCCAAAAGGCAGAAAAGGGTGATAAATAAATAATTGCTTTAATAGAATCCTTATATAGTAATAGTCTTGGTCCTTAATTAGAAAATAGATCGTATAACGTGAATACATAACATACTTTTCTCGCATATAATCGCTCAATTCGCGAGCGCAATCGACTATAGGGTGCGCTAGTAGTTTTGCAAAATGTCGGAAGGAACGGGGATAGACATAGTTGATGTGATAGAGATAATTGGTAACTTTAAAAGACCATTAACTGAAGGGTAGGCTATCCTTTATGCAAACCACATAATTACATATCGAATAATATCTAGAAGTAAAAAAACAGTTATTTTATAAGCCCTGTGCCTTCAAACAAGCGATCTTAAAGGACTGCCCCATCAAATAAAAGTGGAAATTAAATTTATTAATAATAATAAGCAATTTTCTTGTAATTGTACGTGTAAAGCTGGTAGTTCTGGTAAATGCAAACACATAATTGTAACTTTACGTTTTTCGGTTAGTAATGATATTAATTACCTATTCATACAATCATTGTTATGACAGCTGTCATTTTCATGACAGCTTAGTTTCTTTGTCATATTATTTATTAATTTGTCAAATCTTTCAGGCATCGCATTAAAAACTTGGAACAATTAAGCACAAAGGATTTAAGACAAAAATGGGGAAAATTAAAAAAGAAAAACAAATCTATGACACTATGGTCCTAATGTTATTTGCATTAAAATAGCATTTTGGAATAATAAAATGTCAACTACTAATATTTACCTGGATAAATATAGCCACTTTCTTTAAAATGAAGATTACATATCGTCATAGGTTTCGAAACAAGCTTATCTATTCTTAATTTTACAATCCACTCTTTAATAAGCTTTTTATTTTTTGGAAATAAATGGAATGACACTTCTTTTGATTTTCTAATTGAGCACTGAGGGACCGAGCAATACCTATTAGACATTTTTCAAATAATATTTTGCTCAATTGGGTTTTAGTTAGGGGAAAATAAATAAAAATACCAAAAACCCTATGAATCCCAGGCCGGCTTCTATCCCCGTTCCTCTAGTTCCAGTAAAGAAGCAGCACCTTCGCTTGCGCTCGCGAATAGTGGTTTCACAAAAAGATCAACTACACAATATCAATCTTACTATTCAGTTTTCGACAGCTGCTAATCCCTCGTCCAAGCATGGTTTTCATCAGACAATAGTAAATATGTTAACCTGATTTCATAAAAGTTCTTTAATCAGCTGGATGCATTACTGAGCCAAAGATATAGGTTATAGGTAGAGGCGAAGGTGATATTATGGTCAAAACAACAGAAAAATAAAATATAATATTACTATTATATAACTAATAATAGGGGGTGCTTGGTCACCTGTGGTTAGCATAGCGGCTTATAATACTAAAGATCGCGGGTTCGCGTCTCGCGCTGGTCATAGGATGTTTTAAAGGGAGTAAAAAATGGCTAACGCATCTTTCAGCTATTCCTTAAAATGGAGGTCCCGATCAAGGGCGGATCCAGGGGGGGGGGGGGGGTGTCACAGGGATCATGACCCATCAAAAATATTTTGGTTTTTCAATTTTTTTTTTTATTTTAAAGCAAATAATGTGATTAGCTGGTTACTATGCCCTAAACATAACACTTTTAGTTATTTAGAAAGCTGTCCTTAATACAAGGTGATAATCGCATTAATAAAGATGCTGTCAGCTACATGATTATGAGACTGAGGGGACCATGATCCCCCAAATTTCATTCTCGATTTGCCCCTCGTCCCGAGCCTGTGCGATGTCACGAGTTAAAAACGCCTTTCCTAATTACACCTGGATAAGCGTTCACTACAACATAAGTTTGATTTTTGCAGTCGAAATTTTTATTTCGAAAAAAAGCCTTGATGGGCAGTCATTATCTCTCAATTGAATCACTATCCTCTTATTTAATAGTGTTAGCACTCTTCATAACATTTTAACTGAAGACAATTTAATGCGGGGGGTCACCTGTGTTAAAATGGCTATTAGAGCAGCCTACAATTCTGAAGGCCATGGGTTAGTCTTGGATTTCCTTTAGGGATCTTATTAAATATTTTAGCTTTTTGTTAGTTGCAAAAGCATACTTTAGATTGCAGTATCTATGCTTAAAGATGACAACAATTGTTTCTATACTTATGCTGTCTTCTTTTTAGCCTTGATGAAGATCCACATGTAGGGATCGAAACGTTGGCTTTCCTAAATAAAAAAAAAAAAGTTCAAACTAAAAATCCTTATTATTTATTAACCTATTTTTTATAGGATGATTGATCATCAGGAATTTCAGTCAAATTTTCTTTATTTGGAGAGCATACCCCAAGAAATGGACAAAGATTAGACTGTAGGTCAATGGTGTAAGCATATTGGATTATAGTAAAGGTGGGATATATTAAATAAAAATGTTTAGTATGTAAAAAAAAAAAAAAAAACGATGTTCAAAGATAAAATAGGAAAAAATATTTTATAAAAAAAAAATTAAAACGTCTTTGAAACCTAGGAACCAGTAAAAATAAACATACTGAAAAGTATGAAATAATTACCGCTGATTTTTATGAATTCACAGCAAAATTGAAAATGCAATAAAAAACTGAAAAATGCAGTAAGACGAAAAAATTTATTTTGATTTGTAAAATAGACACTAATCTAAATAAATAAAGATGAAACTCTGTTTGTTTGTTTGTTTATTTGTTCTTTATAGAAATCCATACCGTTTGTCCTAAATTCTCCAAATTTCGCTCAGTGGTTCTTTGATACTAGGTGCGAACACCTGTCCACATTAAAATTGCATAACTTCAGCTGATATTCTTTATTGTTATAAAAATCGTAATGATCTTGCTTTACAATGGTTCTTTACGAAATCGACCGTTTCATTAGAAAAATGAAATTCCTCGGGTGAAACCGGGATATGCAGCTATAATCTATGTAAATAAAGATGAAATTATGTTTGTTCTTAATAAAATCCATACCAGGTGCAAACACCTGTCCATATTAAAATTGCATAAACTCAGCCGATCTTCAGCTGATATTCTTTATTGTTATAAAAATCGTAATGATCTCGCTTTACATTGGTTTTTTGCATTAGAAAAATGAAATTCCCTGGGTGAAACCGGGAAATGAAGATGAAATTCTGTTTGTTCTTTATAAAAATCCCTACCATTTGTCCTAAATTCTCCAAATTTCGCTCAGTGGTTCTTTGATACTAGGTGCGAACACCTGTCCATATTAAAATTGCATAACTTAGGCCAATCTCTGGGTATATTCTTTATTGTTATAAAAATCGTTATGATCTCGCTTTACATTGGCTTTTTTTTATGAAATCGACCGTTTGAGTCGAAAAAAGTCTCATTTTATAGATTTAAAAAATCAAAACCGGTATATACAGCTAGTTGTTAATAAAAATTATTGAATTAAAATATAAAATACTATATTCAATACAACACAATCTTTTCGGAGGCGGCGCAAAATAGAAATGACATGTTACTGATACAATTTCATTAGCAGGCATTCAAAACAATAGATGAGAAGAGAAGAATCATTTAGAAGATTTTCATGATGTCTGGTGTTACCTTTCAATCCAAACTTGTGGATCTTCATCAGGGCTATAATGGAGACAAATATATGAGCATCATTGCAAGAAGGTGATAGTAATTACAGATAGTAACATTGAGCAATAACAAAATAATGAAAAAAAAAACCAACAGAAAACATATATTTAGATGACATGGGTACTTATGAAATCTAATAATTATTTAAAATCTATAATATTTGAATAAGTAGTTGGTTAACCACGAAGATCTAAATGTTTGAATCAAAATGTAGGCTCTCCAAATAAAGAACTGGACTGGAAATGCTGAAAATCAACCATCCTATCCTGAAGAAACAGTTGACCATTACGAACCTTTACTTTTTTTAATTTTTCTTTTTTAATAGTATGATAAAAATATTTAAACATAAGAAGGTACAAATTGTCTAAAGAGAAATATTATTCAAAGTTTTTTCCTTTCTATGAATATTATAAACATGAGTGATTGCAAATTGAAAACATAAATATTTAAAATTATGAAAATTTTTTTTTCATGTTAACAACAGCTAAAGAAACTTTTAAAATTAAAAAATAAAAATAATGTGTTTTGAATATTTGCTTAAACATATATATATCACTGTCGGTAGTCCTTAATATTGAATGAAATCATCAATCAGAAAAAAATACATTCATGTTTAAAAAGTAATTGAAAATTCTATTTTTTCAACCAGATTTTAAATTTAATCATGCCTTGCTGCCAGATAAATATGTAAACCTATTGATACATTTTTATATACTAAAAACTTTAGTCAAATTTAGCGATATGACCAGCCTGCTTCCATTTTAGTAGTTTTGCTTCTTTTACTAATTTTTTAATTTACATTAGTTTTTAAACTTTTCTGTATTTCTTATTTGGTCTTTTTTGTTTGATTCTTAGTGGAATTACATCATGTGACAGGAAATTTAACAATGCTTCATATGGGTTTTTTTTTTTTTTTGGCCGTAGTTTATGAGAAATTATTGTTTTAGGCTTCTATGGTTTCAATTGAAGACATTCATTCATTCCTCATGGTTTGGCCATGCAACATTACTAGCAATCACCAAGCTTTCGCTCATCATGTCATGGGCTTTTTCAGGGACCCACTTGAGGAAACCTCATTCTTGTACCATCCCTGAAGAAGCCCACTGCATGATGAGCATGAATGTCATTATCGGAAATTATTTGCAGTTGTATGCGGTGAAATATAGTAAAATGTTAAACATAAAATGTAATATTGTTCTAATATCATCTATATTCTTGCTTTTTCTTGACATGCAGATTACTTGCAATTTATATTTTGGTACCAAAAAGTAATTTTTTTATCTAGTATTTATATATTTTCTTTTTAATTAATAACAATAATAATACCTCAAAAACATATCAATATTAAACATGTTCTAGATATCAGCAAATATAGAGGTGGAAGCAGAAGCAACTATTTTCTCAAGTTACGAAAAAGTATTTTGGAGTCAAATTTGTTAAAACTTTATATATATGTGTGTGTGTGTGTAACACATTAATGATAACCTATCTGGCATGCTAGCACTAAAGTGGCAATTTTTCTTCTTCAATCCTCCCTTAGATGACTCTATTAGGAAACTAAAATCAGAATTCGGAAATTCTCTTAAGATCCTCCAAGTTTCCGCTTAGCTTTCTCTCCAATGATACCAGTTCATAGCCAATTTCCTAGCAGGCATTATCCATCTGCAAGACTGAGGGATTATGATCAGCTGTTTGCTCTGCTTCACTACTCTTGCAGAAGGGATTCATTTCTGTATTGAACTTTCTGAACTTATGTGATCTGAGTTGTTTGTTTCCGTTTCCGAGGCTTAGTATTGCTACTTGTTTCCTTCTGCCTAATTAAAAATAGTCACCTTATAAATAATTTCTCTGTATGGGGTGGATTCTTACCTTGGTTCCCTGATGACACTCTTATTAACCTTAGCTTTAACCTCGTCAATTTCGATTATGTGGTTAAACTGTGGTATCATGCCTGCTCTTTCACTACTGAGGATTGGACAGTGCCCAGGGATCTACTTGATGGTCCTTTCTACAAGCTATTGTAGAAACATCATTCCTTTAAAAACTGACATTTGAATAAACAAATAAAACATATCCCATAAACCAATTATTGGGCACCAACACCAGCCTAGAGAAACATATTTATTTCAAAATGGTGATTTTCATGTTTTAGGTATTGTAAAATTATGACTTTAAGGAGGTAATGCGGGAACTCAATTAATTTATTTTATCTGAATTTAATATTTTTTATTAAAATAAATATATACAGATTGATAGTTTTATTTAATTATAACACAGCCCTACAGAAAAACATTTTCGTTTGGTGCCTAGAATCTTATAGCTGATTTTAACTATGGTTGGGGCGCTGATTCCAATAATGCAATCAGATTTTTTTATCAGCTCTACTTTTTTAGCTTCAGCATACCTTAACAGTTTTCTTTTTTTTTTTTTTTTTTTTAATTTATACCTATGGAATACATAACATAATCCGAAATAGATGTGTACATGAATTATTTTAGCATGAATTATTTCTTTGAAGCATGAATTATTTCTTTTCTCCTTATTTTAGAATATTGAACTATTAGCTAGCTGTATATAATTGTTCATAAGAATTAAAAAATAATAACATCTAGTAATAACACATTTTAGAACGATTTTACCAACCGGCAAACTTCAACCAAAAAGAGCTAAACGACCTCGTCAGAGAATTTAATCATTCAAAAGAATTGTCTGAACTATTATACTTCCAGATTAAATGATAAGAACTTACTAGACCAAGAAACAAAAATCACTTTTTATATCTCAACAACTAGAGCTGTTGATTAATGTCAACAACTAGAGGAAAATTAATGTCAAATTTCGATTTAGCGCAGCAATTATACTCAGAATCAGCTATAAAACTCTCGGCACCAAGACCGCTGTGGACCTGTGTAATCAAATCATTGATAAATAAAATATTTAATTTTCTTTTACAATACAGTATCAAGTTATAAAACATAAATCATGTCTAGCTCTAAATATCATAAAATAACTCAATTATAGTTATTGCTTACTCAAATGGCCTCATGGAATTCACCGACACAATTAAATAACGAATAATTTACATTATAGAACACAGTTTTTCTCTAGACTAGAATAAAAACAAAAATAATTATTTTTACATTGCAGCAAACTTACTCCTAAAGGTTACAATAACTGTTTGGTCATAACTATTTACATTATTGCAAAAAAACAAAAACAAAAATAATAAAAATTATTATATATGTGGTGAATAATATTCATGCGGCCTGAAGCGGAAGTTGGCAACATTGGATGGCAAGCTGCAAGGTGGTGGTGGTGGTGCCAGTCTCGGTGTGGTGTATGTTGGCAAGCCTGGAAAAATATATTTTTTTTTTTAAATAATAGAATCACATAATAATTCCTATATATTAGAATTATTGCTAATAAAAACAACTGAACTATTGTTTACCAAATTTAACATCACCTTCATTGATGTACTTTGAAAGTTTAGCATTACAAATTTTAATTTTATTTTTAGGTATAAGTAGTAATTGTTTTATTCCTATGGCCATGTCTGGCAAACAGGGGATACACCTGTAACATAATCTATTTTAACCACAGTAAGGTATTGATTTATTTAGTATGTCCACCATGATATAAACCTCAAACTCAACCAAAACAGATTCGACCACCTCTGCTAGACTCGAATATACTATAGCGAGCAAGGCTTTAACATGCTTGGTTGTCACAGTGTGACCACCAAATTACTTTTTTATTTTTAACTAATTTAATTTATTTTTATACACAATAAATGTATGTAATATTGCATTATTTTTTTCTATATTCGTATTTAAATTTTTTCACCTTTCTTGGCTTTTTATAATATGTAGGAGAATAATCCCAGCTAACTCAATAGTATAGTTTATTTCCCCTTTCTATTGCTATTAATTGTACTTGTTTGTTTAATTAACGTCCATTTATGCTTCTAAGGCTAATCGGACGATTCTACAGTGGGAGTCCTAAATTTTGCCTATCCAGGTAAAACTAGGATAGGGATCGTTAATGAGTACCTGATATCATACAGGAATAGCCAAGTATTTTTTATACCCATAAAAAAACCCTATGGCCGCTGCGAGACACGAACCTGCAACCTTTAGTATTGTAGACTGCTATGCCGGCCACTACACCTCAGGTCTATACTGTCTATACTCTATACTTTACTTATAGTTACTCTTTACCATAATGTATAGGATAATTCCTATTTCAATTTTTTTTTTTATGTTTTGTACATAATGTTTTATAGTAAAACATATAAAAATGGTAACTACATTACTATTTTTATAAAACTATATATGTAAGAGCGAGGAGGGGTTTCGCAATTTAAACGCAAACCTCCCTAGGTGAGATTAGGCTCCCCCAAGAAATGGGCAAATATTAGACTGTAGGGGGTAAGCATATTGGATTCTAGAAAAGGTGGAATATATTTAATACAAATGTATAATATGTACAAATAAAAAAGATATTCAAAGACAGAATAGGTAAAAATATTACACCTTTGTAAAATTTGTTTATGTATATTAAACAAAAATAATGGAAAAACAATGGTGAAAATTGTAAATAAAATTGTAAAATAATTATTTAGAAAACAAATTTACATTAGTCAAAATTTTTAAGAATTAAATAAATCAAAATTATTAATTAAAAAGCTTCTTTGGCAAAAAAAGAAGAAATTAAATTTAACATTTTGTGGAAAAATAAAAGCTGTTAATTAAATAAATGTAAATTTCCAATATTAGGTCTCTTTCAAATTTTTATTGTGAGCCATACTCCATAACTAACTTATGCATATGGCACCCTGCAAATAATACTGGTATATCTATCTCCAAAAACAAAGCTTTTGAGAAATTGAGTTTAAAGATTTGTTGAGAATTGCCGGCCTATTGTGGATGCACTAATATTCTTTTGATTTCTCTCTTTTTTTCTTATGATTTTCAATTCTATATCTCAAATATATGCCCCAGCTACAGCCCATCGAGCTTTACTCGATATATAAATAATTTTAAAATGCATTTGTTTTTCTTTTTGTCTCGGAACTATACCAGTATTCATCTCAGTGTTTCATATCACAAAAAAACAAAAACAAAGACTAGCAACTTAAAACTAAAACAAATTAATACATGTGACAATACAATGAAATGGACCTAGAAATAAAAATTATTTACAAATAATTCATTATTAAAATTTAGGACAAGTTTTAACAATCTATATAAATAAAGATGAAATTCTGCTTGTTTGTTCTTTATAGAATTCCAAACCGTTTTTCCTAAATTCTCCAAATATATATATATATATATATATATATACATTAATAATTATTTTTAGAAGTACATAAAATTACATTAATAATTATTTTTAGAAGTACATAAAATACTAATAATACCTGGGGGTATGAAGGCACATGGCGGTGGAGGGTTGGGGTGCTGGTGCACCATCGGGTATTGTTGACAACTCTGCCAATTTGTGACTCCTGGGAATAAATAGATAAAATTATAATAGTAGGTTGAAATTTAGCAATTTTTTAATTTTCAATAATAATTAATATTTTTTTTTTTTAAATAATTTCATTTGAAGAGAAAAGATTTGATCACGGTTGAGAATCGAAACCAGATCCTCTGTATTTCCGATGCAGTGCTCTTACTACTGACCTAACCGTGAGGTCATTCCAAACTGTGTCGATCTTTTTTTCCTTCTGCGATCCCAACCACCAGGTCTCGCCATATTGCAGTGTAGTTACCGGGGGCGGGACAATAATGTGATAATGACTGATATATAAAAAATTATATGATAAATGATAAAATAATAAATGAATAAAAAAAAAAAACGTAATAGTACATGAAAATAAAATAGTATTCATGTACAGAAAAATCTGGTGCGTGCGCGCAACACACAACTTTCACTTACCAACTTACTTAGATAAGAAATTTTGTTAATGCCACTTCTCAAAGTTACACATTTTCCACATTCATTTCTTATTTTTGTTTTCATTTGCTCTATAAACCCCTCAGAACATTTTAATAAACGCTTACCTGATATTAAATAACACTCAATTTTCATTAAACATGACGAATATGAAGAAAATCGTTAAAGCCGTTTTTGAGATAATCTAAAAATTAGAAAAAAAGTTATGAAATAAAGTGTCCGCTTCGGTTGATCAATCTTGATGAAATTTTGGCAATCACATCTTTGGCATATACATACATCAAATACCCAGTTTGATCAAATTCGTGAAAACTGTTTTTGAGTAAATAAAAAAAACACGTGAAAATGATACAAAATTTATTAAGTAAAGTCCCCCCTCCGGTTGATCAATTTTGATGAAATGTTGGCTATCACATCTTTGGCATATACGTACATCAAATACCCAGTTTGATCAAAATCGTGAAAACTGTTTTTGAGTAAATAAAAAAAACACGTGAAAATGATACAAAATTTATTAAGTAAAGTCCCCCCTCCGGTTGATCAATTTTGATGAAATGTTGGCTATCACATCTTTGGCATATACATACATCAAATACCCAGTTTGATCAAAATCGATAAAGCCTTTTTTGAGTAAATAAAAAATACACGTGAAAATGATACAAAATTTATTAAGTAAAGTCCCCCCTCCGGTTGATCAATTTTGATGAAATTTTTACAGTCATATCTCGAGCATATAAATAGATCTAATACTCAGTTTAATCAAAATCGTTAGAGCCGTTTTTGAGAAAATCGAAAAAAATGTAAAAAGTTATTAAATAAAGTACCCCCTCCCTTTGAGCAATTTTGATGAAATTTTTGCTGTCACATCGCGGGCATATACATACACTAAATATCCAATCTCAGGTTCGCACGGTTTATAGTTTTTGAGCTAGTCTGTTCACACACACACACACACACACACACACACACACACACAGACACACACACACACACAGACCATTTCGCGGGACTTGGTTAATTGGACTCAGGGGACCCCAAAACGTGTATTTCCGTTGAAAACCGGAAGTCGAAAATTTTCACGATCGCAATACTTCCACTTACCATATATTTCATATATAGGTAAGTGAAAGTAAAAAACTGGCACACCTTGAATATACAAAGAAAAATCCAAGTGAAAGAAAAAATATCATGGGTTTCATGATCTAATCTTCTCCTGTATCTGGACAAATGACCATTCAGGTAAGTCGCATACATCTTTAATGTCATAGTGTAGCTTCTTCGAGCACTTTATCTAACATTCTTTCTTTTTGTTGTTTAATCTTTTTCCCTTAATCGAATGGTTTTAGAAGCTGCGAAAGTTGAGAATCGTTCACCAGGTGAATATAAACCCAACTATAAGGAGAAGGTTCCTTGAAGCGAACTTGCGCTACAGGGTTCCAGCAACAGATCCTCAGCTCACCGAACTGCTTACCCTCCATTTTTTTCCAGAGCAGTCAATCTTGAATGAGCCTCCCATAAGTTCAGCTGGGAATCTAGGATTAAACTGTTTACTAGACATAGGCTGAGTATTGAGAAGAAGTGGATAGAAGTGTAATCAGTGCACAAGGTGCATCTGTTTATGTGTTGAATACATACCTCCAAGTGTTCAACAAACCATCTCTGAATTCTGTATATCATGGAGATTCTAGAGTATTCATGTGTTGCCTTTAAGTCTTTTATTGGCGATAATTTTCAACTAATGACATTAACCCTTTAACAGTCTTGGGCCTCTCTGGAGGCCTACACTTAGAAATATTCAAACCGGGTGGGAAGACCGCGGCAATAGTTCCTACGGGTTCCGTTAGACTTCAGGAGTTTGATGAGATATCGGGAGTCTCTGGCCTCCCGGGGCCGAGAAATCCCGAAAAGTGTGGAATACGGGCCTCCGGAGAGGCTTGTGAGCGTCCCAGGTACCTGTAAGGGCGGTTGCCTTTCTAGAAGTGCTTGTGTATGTTTGTGTATCGTGTTCCTCAATCACTCTCTATAACATTATTTAGATGTGTGATCGTTTATTATACATCACTAATGTCATTTAAATTGATTTTTATTTAGATCTTTTGTCGCATACTTGTTATTGCCTTTAAGTTTTAAAATTTTAGACCCAAAAAGTTGATTTTTTTTTCAATGGTTTTTCATTGATATAAAATGAAACTAATTATACTTTATATCAACAACTCTATATTATTCCTAAAAGCGAATTATTTTGTTGCTCTTTCCCCTTTATTTGTCGCCGAGATACTAGATCCGGCACTAAATACCACCATTACTGGCCAGAGTTCTTACTATATCGAAATGCCACCGCCGCCTACGCTGATTCAGGATTCCGATGTCCCAATGGACACGTGGACATCTGAAGTATCTATACTTCGTTGGAAGAAAAAAGTTCATAAACCAAGGAAATTTAGAAAATATAAATTTGATCAACCTCCAGCTGGTCATTTGAGGTCCCCTGGAAATTATACACAACACCAATTTGCTTCCAACTATAACAGTGAAATGTGACCGTTAAGGTGTTAACACACAGCAAATGTGGTGAAAGAGTACCTGGATGAGGTCGGCGACCATATTCTACCATGGCCGACTCAAAGCCCAGATCCGAACCCAAGGGAACAAAGATCGGACCAGTTAGGAAGGCGTGTACGATGGCGGCTAAACCTTCCACAGTTACTTCATAAAATAAGCAGTATTTTAAGCACTTGCAAATCTAATTAATTTTTTCTTGATGTATGGGCATTGGATCCTGCCAAGTGGCAGAGAGACTGAGTTATTGGTCTGTTATCTCAACCAGGAAGTAGAGATGCGACATCGAAGGCAAAACATCGATGTTGATTAAAAATTGACCACAAAACATCGATGTTTTTTAATTTATACAGTCTTTCAACATTAACATATCAGTGCCCAAACGTATTTAAATCGATGTTTAAGTGTAAAGCATTTTATTTTTCATATTTAATGTATAAAAAAATCGATTTTTTCGACATAGCTGGTTTTTCATATTCATATATTAAAGATTCAACTGTCAAAACCCATACATATTCATACATTGATGTCGTTTTCATAGCATATACATACAGAGAATAGTATTTCTGGTGGATATTTTAATAGGTCTTGCGAGCAGCTACATTAGATAAGCGATTCAATTATGATACTATGGTTTTGCGTTTTCATATTTTATTAACTTATTTGAAGTTGAATATTTCACAGAAAAAAGAAAGGGTAGGAAGAACAGAGGTAATATATTCAATATAATGCCAAACATCGATGTTAAGATATTTACATATTTGTTTTTGTCTAAAACATCGATGTTAAAACAAGTATTTATTGTTAAAACAGATTTATTTTTTTCCAAAACATCGATGTTAAAAACAACTTTGTTATTGACAAAACATCAATGTTAAAATATACTTGTTTTTGTCTAAAACATCGATGATAAAACAAATTTGTTTTTGTCCACATCGATGTTAAAAAAGAAAGTATCGATGTTAAAACATATTTGTTGTTGTACGAAACATCGATGTTATAAACATCTTTGATATAGCTAAAACATTTATGTTAAAAATATCTTTGGGTATAGATAAAACATCGCTGTTAAGAGCATAAATATTGTTGTTTTTTGTCCAAAACATCGATGTTATAACGTATTTGTTTTTCTCAAAAACATCGATGTTATTGTCAAAACATCGAGGTTAAAATATACTTGTTTTTGTTCAAAACATCGATGTTAAAATATATTTGTTTTTGTCCAAAACATGGATGTTAAAATAGAAAAAAAGAAAAAAAACGTCAACTACTAAAAACATCGATGTTAACCCTAGAACAACACACTGGGGTCTCTAAGACCCCAGAGATATTAATATCGATTATTACTTAAAAATGAAGCTAAGGACAACTGTCTAACCTCTTTGTAAATAACCTCTTAGGGGCGGGAAAAGTATTGCCGCCTAATTCAAGTTCAGTCTGACTTCGTGCTTCAGTCATTTAGTAGATCTTGTGCGGTTGGGGTCTCTCATACCCCAGTGTGTCAGTTACTGTCAACATATTTCTGGAGTAGGGTCCCACATACTCCAGTGTGTCATTTTTTTTCTTAGGTAAGTCCTCTATATTTCTAGAGCCTCCTCTATATTTAATTACATTTTAAATAATAGTAGCTATCTATTTATTATTGTTACAACATACTACTGTAAACGTAATTGCTATAAATATTAATATAAAATTGTTAATGCATTTTTAATTTATACTAATATATTTTATAATTATAATGTACGTACTATATATATATATATATATATATATATATATATATATATATATATATATATATATATATATATATTTATATGTAATGATTATGAATGAAATGACAATAATTAAGATTCTGCATTCTCAAAAACATAAACTGACAAAATTTGAGAAGTCCAGCGAAATTTCTTTGAGAGTTATTGCTGATGTCCGACGGGAGTGTGGACTCGTCCCACTGTGCGCCGCTTGCAAACTCCTTCTCTTAGAAGGGCTCTACGAGTACAAATTGATGAGCTCTTAGGTGAAGAACCTGAGAAGCAGCAAGAGGAACAGCCAAACAAGAAAAGAAGATGCCACTACTGTCCCCGAGACAATGATAGAAAGATAAATATTGTGTGTAAGGACTGTAAAGCACCTATGTGCATGGAGCATGGTCTGTGCTACGAGTGCGCTGATTAAAGCCTCCTGACAAATACTTAGAAAAATATATTTTCTTGATAAAATTAATTTTAAAATGTCATTTGGGGGTTTATAATTAAAATAATTTTATATTCGTAAATAATTTTAAGAACATAATATTCTTATAAATTTTTAAACAGAGAGTTTTTTCGGGAAAGAATTATTATGTAAAATTTCAGCCAGTTGCTTCATATACCTTAAAACTTTAAATTTTCTTTATAATTGTATTTTTTTTATTAAATATATACTTTTTACAAAATTATGGTCTATTTCTTTAAATGATAAAAGTAATTTACCTATTTTTTATCAAATTTTCATTTTTGGGGTCCATGGGACCCCAGAGTGTAGGAATAAGATGATCAGATTGAGTGTGTTGTTCTAGGGTTAACATTGGTCCACAAACATCGATAGTCGGAAAACATCGGCGTCGGAACATCGATGTTAATAACATCTTTTATTGTTAAAACATTGATGTTAAAAACATCTTAGGTATAGTTAAAACTTCGCTGTTAAGAGCATTAATATTGTTTTTTTTTCCAAAACATCGATGTTATAACGTATTTGTTTTTATCAAAAACATCGATGTTAAAGTATACTTGTTTTTGTCCAAAACATCGATGTTAAAATATATTTGTTTTTGTCCGAAACATCGATGTTAAAAAAGAAAAAAAGAAAAAAAAAGGTCAACTACTAAGAACATCGATGTTTTACAAACATCGACATCGATGTCGCATCCCTACCAGGAAGTGTACTTCACTAGTATCAGCAACTCTTGAGAATGGACACTAGGGCATGAGGCAAATGTATATGATGTTTCTGATTTCTAGAAGATTCCTTTTCCATCATTCATGATACAACAAGATTGTTGATTGAGGTATTTCTGGTCACAATGATTATCGCTTAAAAATGGCGCTTAGTGTGTTTCTGCTCTCAGACATTCAAATATAAAATAATAATAATTAAAATAAAATGAACTCACCGGGCCTTGGGGCGAGAGGCTGCTCTGCTGGGGTACTGTCTGTACTTCTCATACTTCTTTCGTTCCGCCGGAATTTGGCTCTTCTATTTTGAAACCATACCTGAATAATAACAAATTCAAAGTATTATTAAAACGAACATATTTTTTTTTACTCTTATCCATGATGACTTTTTGGTATTACTTAGGATGAGGAGCTCCTAGATGGCGGCCGAAGTGAGTAAACAACAAGGTATTCCGATCACGCCCTACACGATTCCACGATTCAGTTCGGGTTAACCGAGAGTTCCCGATATCCGATGTCGGCTTTATCCACATTTTTGGAAGGGAATTCATTCGTTGTTTACTTTTATTAGGTTAGGTCTGATGCAGCTTCACAGTTTGTACCTATATCCAAATGGCATATTTATACAAAGAATTTCCAACACCTCGTCGAAACTTGTAAGCATTGATCGAAAAATGATTGATATATATGTGTAACTTTTAATTGGGTTAGGGCAGAATAACATTAACAAATATAAAAATTTAATAAAATTAACATTACACAGAGGCAATATCGTAACCAATGAAGGTCTACTGAAGTGCGATTATTGCTAGTTAAAACGTATTTAATTAAATTAATTCTATTAAGTGGATTATAATACAGTTAGCCGATAATTATAGTTAAATTGATTTTAATAGATACAATTTCTTAAAACTTTTACTCCCTTTCTTCAATCTAATAAATCATGTTCAGTTTGTTCTTTTTCATATGGAGACATATCATTTAAAATCATCATCAAATCATTTTTAAAAATATCCTTTTTGGTAATTTAAATACCGTAAAACGAGGTGACAGTGTGACTAATGGGGTGACTTTGTGACAAGCCTATTTTTCTACAGTTTTTGAATTTCCCTCCTTAAAAAGAATAAGGTTAGGCAATTCAGTGTACATGCCAGTTGGTCAGTAATGTGCTGCATTAACTGGCCACATATAACTTCTTTCATTCCATTTACCATGGTGTTTTATTTCATATATGTTTGATTGTTTTCATTTAGTTGAAACTTTGAAATAAAGTACCATCGTAAATTGAATGAAAGAAGTTATATAGGTCTATATGTGGCCAGTAGGTTGCAGCACATTACTGACCAACTGACAAGTACACTGAATTGTCTAACCTGATTCTTTTTAAGGAGGGAAATTCAAAAACTGTAGAAAAATAGGCTTGTCACAAAGTCACCCCATTAGTCACAATGTCTCCTCGTTTTACGGTACATTTTTATTTTAAATAACAACAAAATAATAATCTGGTGGTTAAGAATGCTCGGATTCTTATATTATTAACTAGCTAGGGTGCCCGGCTTCGCTCCGGTAATAACAGAAAAACTTTAAAATTAAAGGAAATATAGAACAAAATTAGCACCTTCTTGAAACTTCGGTTTTAACTTGGTATCAATATTAAGATTCGAGAACTGCAGAGTCCGCCCAAATAAGGAACCCTATATAATTTATAGGGGGTTGAAAATGGAAAATGAACAATTAATTTTAATGAAACTTTGTCGAGTTATGCATCGTGTTTTATGGTTTCTGTAATTCTGAATCGAATAAGCCCATTCCAAGCAGTCAGCAGATAATAACTTATTAGATTATAGTTGAAAAATCTAATACCTCAGTTAAAGATATTTCGAGTATATTATATTTCGAGTATAACTTAAGCGCCGAATACTGTGATGATCCTATTAGATCCAGAAGAATAGAAACTACCGAAGATTCTTAGAAACTTTTTTTTAAGACTTTTCCTCCATTTCAATCTCCCTTAAGATATCCCCCCGTAATTTGACTCTGCACAACTCGAATCTTATTACCATTACAA
Organism: Aelia acuminata; assembly: GCA_911387785.2. NCBI lineage: Eukaryota > Metazoa > Arthropoda > Insecta > Hemiptera > Pentatomidae > Aelia > Aelia acuminata. The sequence continues at coordinate 3,388,002 of OU426982.1, read as the reverse complement.
AGTGAAAAGCAAAATTGTGCCTTCAATTTTTTCACCATATTTCTTTTTGAAGAACCAAGAGGGATGATAAACTCTTATTGAAAAAATGCTGTATTTGGAGTTAGTCATTTTTCAACCGGAATGCCTATCATACATAGTAATCAAAACAACTTCTTTTTCATAACTACAATAGAACACTTTAAACTTTTTATTTTCGATTTATACTCAGTCAATTTATCTCTTTATTTTTATGTGTCTTTTTACTACTATTCAGAAATTTTCACTCATATTGCATTAAATTTAGTTAAGTATACATTATATACTGATTAAACGTAATCTGTTGATCAATTAGCCTTCTTATGAGAAAATTAATTTTTTTAGGAATCCAGTTGGTTTTCTAATTGATTGCAGAGATGTTGAATCATTATTTTACTTTGAAAGCAAAGGATAAACTAATTATTATCGCTTAGTTTTTTAGTAATTTAAAAAGAACAGCTGAAAAAATATATAACCTTTACAACCTCCCTGGATGAATGAACAATAAACTTAGAGTGAAACGCACCCTAGCGCTTTCTGGTAGCCTGAAGCTCGAACTAAATCTTTCATTCATAAACTCGTATCTCAATCTAAGAGAGGCTAATTAAATGGTGCGAGAGCCTTAAAATTCCAGTCCTTTTCTCTTCAATTTCACACCCTTAAGAGAAAAACGGAAACCTTCTTCTCCGTTAGGGGGCATACAGTTACACGGTGACATAAATCTCTTAATCGTCCGTGGAGTCGTTTCTGAGCCTTATCGGCACGCACATTGTAGACTTTGCTTTATAATATATATTGATTATTTGTACCTTGTGCAATTAACTCGATCCCATTTAATAATTTAAACAGGACAATAACATATTTTTAAAAAACAAACAAATAAATTTACAAAACAAACGATTAAATTTATTTGTTAAATATTGCTAAGTATGGCCTCTTTAGTTTAAAATTTAAAATTTTATGCAACCATCACAGGAAATTTTCATATATTGAAATCGTACTTCTGCTGATATATATTTTTGTACTTTAATTATATTAAAGAAACATTCATTTGTACATTATGTTGGTTGTTCCCATTATTGAGGCGGGGAGGTTGGCGATCTGGACTACATCTACTCGGGAACTCTCGGTTAACCCGAACTGAATCGTGGATATCGTGTAGGGCGTGATCGGAATACCTTGTTGTTTACTCACGCCGCCATCTTGGAGCTCCTCATCCGAAGTAATACCGACTTTTTTTTTTTATTATAATGTTAATGGTTTAAATAATTTTATCTACATAAATTACAATACAAACTTATCTAATAAACAATGTGAACTCCAATAAGTAACAGCATTACAAGACAGTAACTAGCAGTGACTCAACAGTAAGTGGCCTTAGCTTGCTAGAACGATCCAAACATTTGATAAGGTATTAACAACTGCAACCGTTCCAGGCAGTTTCAAAACTGTACAACGTAACAGAAATAAACATCGGTTTTGGTTGCTTCCGTTTCATACAACTGTATGAACCAACATTCATCCAGTAAATGTGAAAATAATCAATAAAAAAGGACATGTATTGATTGGTAGAGAAATTACCCCAATACTCTAGGGAAATTCCACGTCAAATCGACACAAAAATATATCATTTTGAACCTCACCATTTCAGATTTTCTTGAAATTTGGTAGATGTGTACTACTTGTTTCTACTAGAACAATTGTGATATATTTCCGAAATATGTCTACGAGTTTTTGAATTATTGGTCTCTAAAGCCCTCAAAAATAGGTCCAGAAACAGAAATAATCATGATTAAAAATAGCTGTAAATGTTTTCCAAATTTGATGAGATTGGTGTCATTTAACAGCGCATTCCATGTCGTTTCCATGGGCGGATCCAGTCGATCGTAAAGTGGGGGGGGGGCTGCAGCCCCACAGCCCTTCATTTGGATCTGCTAATCAGCTTTTTTACCTTTATGTTCCTTTCCCACAACTAAAGTTCAACTTGTTCTGCACATTATTTGTTCTTGCCCCCACAGTCTCCCCCCCCCCCCCTGGATCCGCCAATGGTCGTTTCATATAATATACAACAATTTATACGTATAGGCAGTATATAAATAGACATAATACTACCTATTTATTTAAAAAAATATAAAATTTTTAAAAGATGCCCTTTTCGAGAAAAGTGCGTTCGTTACTAGTCGTAAAATTTTGGTTTGGAACGTTTGTAGTTTTTGTAAGTGAGTCTTTTTTGCTGATCCATAACATAGAGACTTACAGCTACCGACTACAGACGAACAAATAAGCACTCTCTATTCTGGCTTCCACATCAAATTGCACGAACATAACAATAGTCTTATTAATGACATGGCCACAACTGACGTGCCTGTTATGAGGCGACTAAAAAGGAGTTGGATGAGAGACCTCCTCTCCTGAAGCAAGACCGGGATGGTGTGCTGCTGGGCACTATCTTCCCTCATGCCTTAAAAAATGCCAACATAGAGCAATTTTAATCACATTTGCTGATTGTCGCTTATTATTTGCGACAGGTGCAAATAAAAGAATGCAGTGAAAAAAAAAAAAAATAAACTAGATTTCAAAAAAAATTTCTTTAGCACCAACCTATAAATTTTTGTATTGTATATAATATGAAATGTGCTGTTAGATGACACCAATATCTTAGTCCAATTCAAATTTGGAAAATACTAACAGCTATTTTTATTCATAAAATGCTAGATTTATGGAATTTATCACTAGATTTTCAATTTTTTTACTAATGAAGAAACTTTCATCCCACTTTTATATTTTGTTGTGTGAATAGATTTAATACTACCTATTTTTCAAAAAAATATAAATTTTTAAAAAAATGCACTTTTTGAAAAAATTGAAATTAAAAATTTTACATTTAGTTTTAAGAAAATTGCTTTAGTACCAACCTATACATTGTTGTATATCATATGAAACGGCTTGGAATGCGCTGTTAAGCGACACCAATCTAATAGTCCTAGTCAAATTTGGAAAACATCTACAGCTATTTTTAATCATGATTTTTTCTGTTTCTGTACCTATTTTTGAGGGCTTTAGAGGCCAATAAATCAAAAACGGGTAGACATATCTCAGTAATATTTAAAATTTTATCGTATCATTGCAAGTTGATACTTTTTGTAAAAGTGTTAATTATTTCAGTTTTTATTATTTGTCCGACATTTTAAACTATTTTTTATGAAGTAACTACTTGTTAAAATAAATACTCACATGTTCCTCAAAATAGCGGCATAAAAATAAGAAAAAAAAAATTAATATCCTTTCTATGTGATAGACATATTTATCAATTATATTAGTGAAGGGTCTAAAAATTGTGACAAGGGCTCCTCTGAAAAAAGGGCTCCTCAATTAGACATCGACGAAGAGAATATTTAAGAATAAGTTCATCAAGTATATTTCGGTAAGTATTATTAATCTAGATGAACATACAATATAACATACAATTTTTTATTTAAAGGGCCTTACGGGTACCCTAAGCCCCCGCCCGACATCACGGAGTTCTTGATTTCAAGATCCGGTTATGAATTATTCGCGGGCGCAATCGACTATAGGGTGCGCTAGTAGTTTCGCAAAATGACGGAAGGAAATAGTTGATGTGATAGAGATAATTGGTAATTTTAAAAGATCATTAATTGAAGGGCAGCCTATCCTTGATGCAAACCACATAATTACATTTGGAATAATATCTAGAAGTAAAATAACAGTTATTTTACAAGCCTTGTGTCTTCAAACGAGCGATGTTAAAGTACTGCCCCATCTAATAAAAGTGGAAATCAAATTTATTAATAATAATAAGCAATTTTCTTGTAATTGTACGTGTAAAGCTGATAGTTCTGGTAAATGCAAACACATCATTGTAACTTTATGTTTTTCGGTTAGTAATTACATATTCTTACAAACATTGTTATGACAGCTTAGTTTCTTTGTCATATTATTTATTTATTTGTCAAAACTTTCAGGGAACGCTTTGAAAACTTGGAACAATTAAGCACAACGGATGTAAGACAAAAATGGGGAAAATTAAAACAGAAAAACAAATCCACTATGATCCCAATGTTATTTGCATAAAACTAGCATTTTGGAATAATAAAATGTCAAATACTAATATTTACCTAGATAAATACAGTCACTTTCTTTAAAATGAAGACTACATATCGTCATACGTTTCGAAAAAGGCTTATCTATTCTTAATTTTACAATCCACTCTTTAAGAAGCTTTTTATTTTTTGGAAATAAATGAATGACACGTCTTTTGATTTTCTAATTGAACACTGAGGGACCGAGCAATACCTATTAGACACTTTTCAAATAATATTTTCCTAAATCGGGTTTTAATTATGGAAAAATAAATTAAAAACGCCAAAAAACCCTATGAATCCCTGGCCCGGCTTCTATCCCCGTTCCTCTAGTTCCAGTAAAGAAGCAGCACCGTCGCTTGCGACCGCGAATACTGCGCACTTGAAAAATATTTACTGGGCTCTTTCTAACTTTATAACACGTTTTTACTTGAATTGAATTGATTTTTACGTGAAAAATTTCAACTTCAAATTTCGAGCGCGCATCGTATTAGATTTTTTAAAAAAATAATCCTTCGTTTAACGGTTATCATTGACAAAAAATGGCAATCCCAATAATGTAGAATGAACCTGTTTATAGATCTTGTGCATTTCCTTTATTTCTGCGACTTAACCGCCACTAAAATTTAGCAGAGGAAAGCTATGAAGCTCTCTTTTCTAATATAGCTGTCATCTGTTATTTATTAAAAATTTGTTTGGATTAATTTTAAAAAATCAATTGTGTAAACAATCTGCATGAATATATTTAAAATTTAAATTCCACTTTAGGGAATTAACATTTTAAATGTTAGGAACAAATATTGGCTTTCCAGCACCTTCCTGTATGCGATTTGTGAACTATTAAAATTGTTTCTCTCTTAGCTTACAACAATTGAACAATCACTCAACTAATCGCTTACCTTTATATAAAATATATAGAAAGGCAAAGTATTGCGATCGTGAAAAATTTCGACTTCTGGTCTTCGAACAACCAAGTCCCGCGAAATGGTCTGTGTGTGTGTGAACAGACTTGCTCAAAAACTATAAACCGTTCGAACCTTGAATTGGTTATTTGATGTATTTATATGCCCTCGATGTGACAGCAAAAATTTCATCAAATTTTATCAATCGGTGGGGGCCATTTATTTCATAAAATTTGTCTCATTTCGATTATCTCAAAAACGGCGCTAACGATTTTGATCAAACTCGTCGTACTCCTTAATATCAGGTAGTTTCTATCATCATAGAAATGTTCTGAGGGGGCTTAAATGTCGAAGGAAAAATATTGTTTTTCATACAAAGTACCTTTGATTATATTTATATGGAGAAATTAACTATCTCTCATTATTCCTAAAATTAAAACATGATTAAATGTGAAATATGAAAAAATAAAATAAAGGCCGGGATAGCCGAGCGTACTGGAGCGCGACCAGCTATAGCAAGCTCGACCGAACAGCGGTGGTTCGAATCCGCCCTGAGATGATTGACTTTTATTTCGTGGAGGCCCCACGGAATAAATCTCGACCTACCCACTATGGTTAGAATAGGTTGGTTACACCCCTCTAGTGTAACCCCCGTATCCCACACATGGCCAGGCAGGGGTACCGAATAAAAAAAAACTCATAAAACACGTTGAGCTCACGCATACGAAGTATGCCTTCTCTGGAAAAAACCATCTTTTATAACAAAGGCGTACTGCGCATGCGAAAAAATGTTCAACTTGATTTGTAACATACTTAAGGCGTTTGCTATCAAAACAAGCTCATTCCATTTTTAGAAATTTTACAGGAGAGACAAAAAACTTCTCACGTGAACAGTACTAAAGCTAAATTTTGTTTAAAATTTTTCTAATTAGGGAAAACCGCCTAGAATTTGATTAGTTTTTCATTTTCATTCAAGGTGCATTACCTTAGGCGTAATTACACTAATTATGTTGGAATTAGCTAACTTTGATGCAAAAAACGATTTTTCATGTTGTTTTATTTTTTTTCAGTTTTTGTTCAATTAAGTTGTGTGAAATTGTTTTTTTCCAGTTTACCCGTTAATAGTTGTGTCTTTACGAGTTTTAAATAAATGACATCCTCATAACTTTTTCGAATGATCTGAAATTTAACAGTTGAGACGTAAACTGTGGTACAATGTGAAAAAGTCATAAATAGAGCTCGGATTCCCGTGCAATTGCATCTTTTTATTGGTAAGTCAGAATAAAGCGAATTCAAGTTACTTATCCGAATCAAGCCTAATGGGATGTTTTAATGAAGTTTTATACTGCACGAAATTGCACGTTTTGGGGTTTATTTACTGCACGAAATTGCACGTTTTGGGGTTTACTGCACGAAATTGCACGTTTTAAAGTTTTATTGCAAGAAATTGCATCATTTTATAATTTGAAGAAAAAATATTATTACAAATTTTAATTTTCTTAAATACTCATCAAAAAAATAAATGGGAATTAGGAATAGGAATAAAAAATAACGGAAAGGAAACATAGGAAAAAAATAAAGGAAACTTGGGAGATGTAAACAAACACAAACCTTCAATTTCTAAGAACTCAGTAGTTCCTGGATGTTTACATTTTGTTTCTCAATTCTCATCGTTCTGTCACTATCAATCAAGCTTCTGTCGAGTATATTGTTACTTAAAATTCCAAAAATTGGAGGAGTGTCTTCGAAAATTGCGGGATGGATTGAAAAGTATCCTGACTCAAAAGGGATGGTATTGTAGTTTTGCAAATTTTGTGATAAAAATATTGGATGTGAGAGGATATCACAAATTGATGCCCACTGCAGCACAAGTACCTAATTTTTTTTAACCATAGAACGGTACCATGGGTAGTGCGTGTCATCATAGTGATTTAAAAATAAGCCTACGCACCGGATATTGCATCTAGTGATTCCATAATTTGAGTAGCATCTTTCCTTTATAAGATCTCCCTATTTCCAATATAATTATAAATCACATGCGACTGTTTTACTCTTTATTCCACATCTTGTTACTATTTAAAGTAATTATTTTATATTCTGATTTTTTGTTGTTTTTTTACCGGAAATATTTTCAAATATAGAATTGGAAGAAAAAGTGCAATCAATTATTAAATTAAAAACCATTTTGATGAATCCAACCATTCAATCTGATTTGGCATTTATTAGATCGAATTTAGCAGCTTTGCCGGTTGCTATTACATAACTAGAGGAGAAAAATCTTTCTCAATATGAACCAATAAAAATAGTTGAGGACGCTGGAAAATCATTGGATAGAATCAAGAGCGAAAAAGGAATTATCATTTACAAAACATTTCGAAATAATTTTTTAAAAATCCTGGATACAAACTAAAAAAAATTGTAATGATTGCTCGAACGGAAATTCACTGGTCGTTACTGTTGAATTGAAGGAGATCCCTAGTTGCTGAGTCGCTTTAAATATTTTTCTCTAACGATTGTAGAAGTTGAGATATCTGTTTCTAAATTGAAAGAAAGTTTAAGTTACAGGAGGCACTGTTTTACGGAAAAAATTTTAGAAATGTATTTAGTTATAAACTTTAATTTAAAAAATAATGCAGTGTAGTTACATTTCTAATGAACTCCATTAATTTTTCTTTACTAATAAAAAAATCATTATTTTACCAAAATCTATATTAAAACCAATATTTTAAAAATAAAAGTTTTTACAGCAATTTACTCTCCGCTACTTATTTGTTTCAAAAGTAGCTATATATTGTTCATATAAATGATTTAATGCATGATTTTCAAGCAATACATTTTTTTTTATATGTTTTTGCACGTTTTAAAGTTTTTATTGCACGGTTTTGCATGTTTTAAAGTTTTTATTGCACGATTTTGCACGTTTTTAAGTTTTTATTGCACGTTTTCAAATTTTAACTGCACGGAATTCCGAGCTTTAGTCATAAATTACAACGTCAAATGGAACAGAATGTTTTTTTTTTATTTTTCAAAGAATAATAATATTGTAAATAAAATGCAGAAAGCAAGGAGAGAAAGGAAAAAGAAGGTTCGTTATTTAAATGAAATAGTTGTCGTCGTAATAATACATCAGCTCAAATTCTTGGTTTTCTTCTGCTGGCCTTCCTTCCTGGAATGAGCTGGATTTGAGCTATATCCCTTCGTCGGGTTATGAAGGACCATCTAAACTTTCAAAACGATGCAAAAAAGTGGATTTCAGAAAAATATGGAATGAGCTGGTTTTGATAGCAAAAGCCTTATGAATTTAAGTAATTAGTTAAATGAAAGTTGTGTGTTGCTCGCATCGCACCAGTTTATTTTCTGTTGGTATACGAATTCACATTCAATTGTGGTCTTGCTATTGTATTATCAAGAGTATAGTCGCTGCCGAATGAATGAAACCGAAAAAACTTTGCCCCAGAAGTTTCCTTGCCATTCTGAAGAACACGCTATACAGACGATAGAAAGATGTACATTTAAACTGAAGTGCTAATGATCGGTTCGGTTACTGACCTGTACCCTGGCCTCCGACAGACCGACCCTCCTAGCCAGCTCCTCCCTCACGAAGGCGTCCGGGTAGTGCGTCCTCTCGAAGACCTTCTCCAGGGCCTCCAGCTGGCTGGAGCTGAACGTCGTCCGCACTCTTCGCGGCTTTCCGCCCTTCCGCCGCTCCTCCGCGTCGCACTCCTCTTCTGCAAACAAGGACACGTATATATATATATATATATATATATATATATATATATATATATATATATATTACGATAAATGTACACTCTTGGGAAATGTACACTTTTACCGTAAAATGTGTAAATTTCCCAAAAAGTTAGGTAGGTATATGTGAACTGAATATAATGTATATGTACATTTCCCGGCAAATGTGTACTCTTGCCTTCACGTTTTGGTAAATGTATACAGTAGCGGATCCAGGGGAGGGACGCGGGATATACACCCCGCGCCCCCCCCCAGAGAGTTGAGGACACCAATAAAGTATTACTATTTCTAGTGTCCGACTGAAACCAAAATTTTAGCCGAAACCGAAACCGAAACATAATTCCGGCCGTAAACCTGGTTTCGGGCCGAAACCGAAACTTATTTACGTGTCTATATATAATACATATAAGTGTGTAATATGTCTAGTTTAGCAATAACATCAATGAAAGCTTGTTATATAACAGTAATTTAACTCAATTATTCATTTAATAAGTAAGCTGGTATACAAGAGTGATAAAACAGGTGAATTAGCTAAGTTATAGGATCGAATCCCGGCCCCCTCCTTCCTAGTACGGCTGGTCCCCGTGGGATGTTAGACCGTACCCCCTTAACTAGTACAGCCCTAAAAGTTAAATTAATCTTGAAATAAAAAGCTGGTATTAATAAAAATTCATATTATTATGCATAAATAATAATTAATATAGTAAATATTTCCAAAATAAAGCCGATAGAATACAAAATGACGGCTTATTGAATACGTAGAGCCGTATGTCACAAGCTATTTAATCTACTGAGTCAGTTTTGCTCTCAAATGTCATTAGATTTAATCTAATTTGAAAATTTGTGGAATAGTTTTTGGTCGAAAACGTGCTTCTTCATGGCAAAAATTGAGACAAGTTTTTGGGATGTTATTGGTGAACCATTGGGGGAAAGAGGGCTGCCAAGGTTGAAAAATTGGTTTTACATCTGATTCCCATTCCTTACAAGATCAAAGACCAAAAACTACTACCACCATTTGATGCAACTTTTAAGACAAGGTTACTGACTAAAATATTTTTTTCAATTTTGAATTGAATCTGCGGACATATCGATAATTTAAGTTTAAGTATTTAGAATATATATTCTTATTTATGTTAATCTTTTTTTTTTTAGAAAATAAATTTCTTTATTAATGAGGAGATGATTAAAAGCACAAAAAGGTTCTTAACGCTTAAGGTAAAAAATAAATAAGCAATTAAAAAGGTTCTTAAAGCAATTAAAGGTTTTAATAAGGTATTAAAAAGGTTCTTAACTTAACGTAAAGAATTCTGTATGAAAAGCATGCTTTCATTACATGTCAAGACTTGATGTGATTAACGCGGACATTTCTGTTTGCCACTCTCAAATTTTTGTCCCCACACCCAAAGTTTTCGATCAAGTAAAGATAACAAAAGAATGAGAAAAATCTATGTTCTACCGAAATACAATACAAGTGTAATTAACTAATATAATAGATACTTCCTACTATTAAATTCAAGGGTGTTAAATGCCATGAAAGAGATCGAGCTAACAAGCTGAAATCGTGTAGTCCTACTTCCTTCTTGGAGATATCAGGCACAGGAGCTAGTTTCGGCCTGGCCGAAGATTTGGTTAATTTTTGGCCGAAACCGAAACTGCGACCGAAACCAGGTTTTTCGGCCGAAACTGGCCGAAACCGAAACTTCGGTCGGTCACTAACTATTTCTATATAAAATGAGCTATATTTAGTCATTTTTCAAGTCCACAAATTGAAAGTGAATTGTATTTAAACGTTTACAGTAATTTACAACGTCATTATGTACTAATATGCATTTTAAATCAGGGCCTTCATTACTCATGAAATGTAAAAAAAAAAAAGTGCGCCCCCACTGAGAAAATTTCTGGATCCGCCACTGAATGTATACTCTTACCTCTTACCATTTATGGTATAGAAGGCTGATGGTTCACTAAGGCGCCCTTCTAATCAAGGTCCGATCTCCACTGAAAAAGACCCTTTTGGGGGTTTATTTATCTCTGAAGAGCGAGCGCAGCGAGCGGGAGTCGAAAGCTAGAATCTATTAAAGCCAATGAAGGCACTTTTTAACTGAAAAAAAGGCGATGGGAGTTCGATAACATGACGGTCATATAACCTCTCAAAACAGGCCACGCCCATCAGCGAAACAGTGAACAGTTAAATTTTATAAAACTATCAAGGAACAAATAGAAATTTCATAATGAAAAAAGTTTTATTTATTTGAGCAGGAATTGCTATTGTGGCACTTGGAATTGCATAATATTCCAGCATTTTTACAACATTTTGTATTTTTGTTTGCTCACATTTACCAAAACCACATGGTCATTGTGAATTCTATGTACATGTCCTTATTTGAGATTGTAAATGTTTGTTGAATGCATATTACCCAAACGAGGAGGCAAATGTGCAAATTTTCCGGAAAATGTGTAATTTGCCGCAATATCTACTTTTACCGTAACACACACACACATATATATATATATATATGTATATATATATGTACTGTGTGGGTGAACAGACTAGCTCAAAAACTGTAATTCATTTATGCATGTGCCCGTGATGTGACAGCAAAGATTTCATCAAAATTGGTGAAATGGAGGGGGCACTTTATTCATAAATGTCTCAATTTTACAATTTTTTTTTTTCGATTTTCTCAAAAACTGCTTTAACTATTCTGATTATATATAATCACACACACAATGGCAGATTATATATAATAACACACACAGTGGGTCAAGCTAGGAAAAAAACCCATAAACCAATGTTCATTTCTGGAGTTCATTGTTATTGTTTTTTTACTTTCACTTACCAATACTTATATGAAATATATAGTAAGTGGAAGTATTGCGATCGTGAAAAATTTCGACTTCCGGTTTTCAACGGAAATACACGTTTTGGGGTCCCCTGAGTCCAAATAACCATGTCCCGCGAAATGGTGTGTGTGTGTGTTTGAGTTTGTGTTTGTGTGTGTGTGTGTGTGTGTGTGTGTGTGTGTGTGTGTGTGTGTGTGTGTGTGTGTGTGTGTGTGTGTGTGTGTGTGTGTGTGTGTGTGTGTGTGTGTGTGTGTGTGTGTGTGTGTGTGTGTGTGTGTGTGTGTGTGTGTGTGTGTGTGTGTGTGTGTGTGTGTGTGTGTGTGTGTGTCTGTGTCTGTGTGTGTGTCTGTGTGTGTGTCTGTGTGTGTCTGTGTGTGTCTGTTGTGTGTGTGTGTCTGTGTTGTGTGTGTGTGTGTGAACAGACTAGCTCAAAAACTATGAACCGTGCGAACCTGAAATTGGGTATTTAGAGTATGTATATGCCCGCGATGTGACAGCAAAACTTTATATGTGTATTAATATATCTAAACATAAGAAATGGCTAAATATTAGATATGATAAAAATAAAGAAAACATATAGTGGAGAAAAAAAGAAAAATATTCGGTCAACTCATATAACTCGTTGGGCCCACGCATGCGGAGTACCCCTTTAATGACAGACCAATGCTCATAATTAAAGCCGTTCTGGTAATTTTAGAAGTGACATTTAACAAAACGCATTTATTTCTAATCTAAGTAAGTTGGTAAGTAAAAGTTGTGTGTTGCGAGCACGCACCAGATTTTTTTATTCTTAAATAGTAAAAAAACAAAACAAAAAAAAAACCGATTAGTTTCTTTAATAGCAAAATAAGATTTAAGTTAAATTATACTTTTTGTTGTTGTAAGATTGCTATTTTTTTTATAAAAATATTTTGAGCTTGTTACGGCACATTTAATTGATTGATGTTTTACAGCGATTATGTGTATATAAAGAAAAACCATTTTATAACTGTAGCCGTCCAATAAAAAACATTATATAAGCGAAAACCTTTCATACAAAATAAATAATTTTAAGCATTATTATAGATTAGGGCTTTTCATGGCTTGAGATGGCAGCGATCGATCTAGGACCGGGATGTATAATGTTATCAATAATCGATTCTTTCGATGTTCTCGCAGCTTATTATAGCTCTCCATCAAGTATACAATAATAATCCCTTCATCCTTGCGAGGTTCCTCAGGTGGTACAGTATGCCACTGATACTGTCACGTGAACTCACGCCGTGCGTTCCACCGTACGAACGTTATTATGAAGGAGTCCATCTTGTTTCTAGTTTATCTTATTTTAACCTCGTTTGTTTTATTACCTTAGGATAGTAAAGGAGGAGGAGTTCCAGCGGCTAAGTATGGGGCTATTTCTGTCCATTCACTCTTTCACGAGGATCCTATAAATACGGGCACTTGGGGACTCTTTTAACCGAATTTATGGGACCCCTCACATCTTTTTATAACCCCCATCCACCCACTTAGCTAACATATCGAGTCTTCATTGACAGGATAAGGGAATATACAAATGGACAAAAGAAAAAAAAATCTAAAACATTTCGACGAAATATAGGTAATAATCGATCAATCGGAACTAATGCTATCAGGGGTCGTTCGGATAATAGGGATTCAATAAATTAAAGCAAAGTTTAACCTTAACGTAATATATTATTACTAGCTGACCAGGCGAATTTGGTGACGCTACAGAATGGATACATTTTGTGTTATCTTATTAGTTGAATTAAATTGTTTTTTATCAAGAAAAAATTAATTATGTTCAATAAATGTACAAAAAGCCCAATTAAAATGAGTTGTATGTGGTCACCTGTGGTGTAGTGGTTAGCATAGCAACCGTCAATACTTAAGGTCGAGGGTTCGCGTCTCGTGGTGGCCCTAGTATTTTTTAAAGGGAGTAACATAGCGATACTATTGTTAATACATCTGAAGGTTGGTCCACTGGCGACGCCTGTTTTGAGAGGTTATGTGACCGTGATACTAATGAACTCCCTGTAATCCTTAGCCACGCCGTCCCTCGGATAGCACTTAAATGGAGGTCCCGAGCCTGTACGATGCCAGGTACTCGTTAAAGATCCATATTATAATTATATCTGGACAGGCAAAATTTAAGACTCCAAGTGTAGCATCGTCCGATTAGCCTTAGAACCATAAAGAGACGTTAAACTAACAAACAAACAAACGTGTTTTATTTGCATTGAGATGAAATGAATTGACTTGGCAGAAATTTGTTCGGGTTTTTTTATAACAAAGTCCTCGAATTAGAAACGGATAGTATTTAAACATTTAACAGTAATTTACGTCACTATTTACTTTTACTTAATGTAAATTAGACCCTTCATTTCTCGTGAAATGTAAAAAGTTGAGTGCGCCCCCTCCCCCTCAGAAAACTTCTGTAATATAAAAGAGACGAATGGGAAAAATCGAAGATAATGAAAATAGGTCCAGCCGTTCTTGTTAACAATTTTATGAGTTGAAACCATTTTCTTTCCAGCGTGCGATATATATTTATTTTTACTCATAAAAGCTTTTTTGTTTGTTTTAATTTAGTAATAATTGCTCCCCCCTCCCAAAAAAAAAAAAAAAAAAATAACTCTTAAGGAGCACACTTATTTCTAGGTTCTAGTCTAAACTGATTATCTATTCCTAACTATTTGTCCCAGAAGGGATATATAATAGGAATACATTGGAACCCCTGCGTCTCCCTCGGTCACAGGGGATTCTCAGGATTCCAGGGGTCCGCTATCCATCACGATTTACAAGAAGATCGGAATGAGGGTACAGCTAATTCTGTGGAAGTTTAGGCACAGTGCCTGTCCAGTCGGGATTAATTTAGTTCTCACATTGTTTTACGGCCCCTTTACATGTATTAAGTGCACTTCTGTAATGTGCCTTATAAATCTTTCTGTTAATATATGGTCTTTTTTAATTTCATGTTTGTTCCAACAAGCAATCCTGGACAAAATGTAAAGCCACCCCCCCCCCCAACACTTTTATTATTACAAGTTTTATTGTTTAATTTTCGAAGGCAAATAAACGGGGGAGCCAACCAAACATAGAACCAAAATAGTTCGCCTAACTACTTACTACAACTAATTCGGTTTGATTGTAGTTACAACTAATGACAACATTTGTAGTTGGGGTCTTATGCAGAATCCCGACACCAGTGATTTGTACAAGTAACCACATCACGTGTATCACTTAATCATATTACTTTATTTAAATTACATTTGAGGTTAGGAAGCTAATGAATATTAGCATCAATAGCTCAGTATGGTTCATTATGGGGATTTTGAAGTTAATGAAGGATATTCCGGACAAGAAAAGTGCAATTCTTTTTCTGCAAGAAAAAGGATTGAAATATATTGTTCATTTTATGCCTCCAATGTAATTATTGTTAATATATTTTTTATTAGTCTTATAGTTAAAAATGCTTCATTTATAAAGTAATCTACGATAGAGGAGACAAAAATCTTCTGTATTATCACAACAAATTAGAAATAACCTACCTAACAATAAAGAGTAGGTTATTAAATGACATGTGATGATATTGCAAAAATCACTATTTAACCTGGTTAAATCACTGGTGCCGGGATTCTGCATAAGACCCTTAGTAGTTTTTAACTAGAAGTTTTCAACTAAATTCTCCTTATACAAGCAGTAAAAAGCTTTTTTAGTTTACGCAGTCCATTCAGACGTTTTAGGGTGCTTTTTTAGGGGCCTTCGATGGTTAGCTTAGCAGCCTACAATACTGAAGGTCGCGGGCCGTGGAATCCTGAGAATCCCCAGTGATCATGGGAGACGCAGGGGTTCCAATGTATTTCTATTATATATCCCTTCAGAGACAAATAGTTAGGAATATATAATCAGTTTAGACAAAAACCTAAAAATACGTTTGCTCCATGAAGAGTTGTTTCTGTAATTTTTTTTTAGGGTTGCAATTACTGCTAAATTACAAAAAAAAAGCTTCTATGAAGAAAAATAAGTATATATCGGTGGTAAAAAGATGATTATAACTCATAAAACAGTGAAAAAGTACGGCTAAACCTATTTTTATTATCTTTGATTTTTCTCATTCGTCTCTGTTATATTAGAGAAGTTTTCTGAGAGTGGGGCGCACTTTAGTTTAAGAAAAAACTCTTCTAATGTTTTAATTTTCTGTAATTTTAAAAAGGTCGTCTTGTTTTTTTAACGTCACTTTATGCCACTAAGGCTAATCGGACGATGCTACAGTGGGAGTCCTAAAGTTTGCCTATACAGGTATAATTAGGATAGTGATCTTTAACGAGAACCTGACATACGTAAGGCTGGGGACCTCCATTCAAAGTCCTATCTGAAGCCAAAGATTTTTTACTCCCATTAAAAAATACTAGGGCCACCGCGGGACGCGAACCTGCGACCTTCAGTATTGTAGGTTGCCATAATAAGGTCGTCCTTGTGCCATATTGTGTAATATACAAAGCCCCACAACTTTTTAAGTCAGATTTTGATCAGTATTCCAGTATTACATGTCCTTTGTGTTTGGTATAGGTACTTTTTTACTTTCACGTACCTATATATGAAATATATAGTAAGGGAAAGTAATGCGATCGTGAAAAATTTCGACTTCCGGTTTTCAACGGAAATAGACGTTTTGGGGTCCCCTGAGTCCAAATAACCAAGTCCCGCGAAATGGTCTGTATTTGTGTCCGTGTATGTGTGAACAGACTAGCTCAATAACTATAAACCATGCGAACCCGAAATTGGGTATTTAGTGTATGTATATGCCCGCGATGTGACAGCAAAAATTTCATCAAAATTGCTCAAAGGGAGGGGGTACTTTATTTAATAACTTTTTTTCGATTTTCTCAAAAAAGGCTCTAACGATTTTGATTAACCTGAGTATTTGATGTATTAATATTCCCGAGATATGACTGTAAAAATTTCATCAAAATCGTTCAACAGGAGGGGGGACTTTACTTAATAAATTTTGTATCATTTTCACGTGTTGTGTTTATTTACTCAAAAAAGGTTTTAACTATTTTGATCAAACAGGGTATTTAATGTATGTATATGCCAAAGGTTCGATAGCCAACATTTCATCAAAATTGATGAACCGGAGGGGGCACTTTACTTAATATATTTTGTATCATTAATAAATATCAATAAAAAAAAAATATTCAGTCAACTCATAAAACTCATCATTCGGAGTACGCCTTTAATGACAGACCATTCTTCATAACTAAAGCCGTTCTGTTCATTTGAGAAGTGGCAATTAACAAAACGCATTAATTTCTAATCTAAATAAGATGGTAAGTGAAAGTTGTGTGTTGCGAGCATGCACTAGATTTTTATTGTTTCTTTGGTTTACTAAATTTCAGCTGATTCATTAGATATTTTGATCAATTTTGAGACAAGGACGTAACTGTGCCAATATTAACCTAATTACGAAAACGGTCACTGCTGTTTAAATATTTATATTTACCACGGCATC
This sequence comes from Aelia acuminata, assembly GCA_911387785.2. Lineage (NCBI taxonomy): Eukaryota > Metazoa > Arthropoda > Insecta > Hemiptera > Pentatomidae > Aelia > Aelia acuminata. Next base: position 3,370,879 of record OU426982.1, on the reverse strand, counting down.
AAAGTCAATACTTCCGTATTTCTCCGCTAACGAATGAACAAATATCAACTTGTAATGTGTGCTTAATGTTGTAACGTGAAATAAAACAGGAAACATATGGTTTGAAATAGTTCCAAACTTAATGTTGAAGCGAACTAACAGTTCGAAAAAACTGTCATAGTGCATGTTTGTGACTACGATGTTCGAGTAACATCTACGCTGACCTCGAACCTTCTAGGCTGTTCTTCTTACGAATAGATATAAGGAGCGATAGACTGGAGAGTTACTCTTGTTCTGAAGCTTAGCTCATATGGTTACTTCTGTGTCAGTGTATTGTAACTAGTAGTTACTTCTTGTAACGATGTTAATATTATTTAAGCTAGTTTTGTTTAACTTTATGCCACTTAAGCTAATCGGACGATTACTATTTTAATTAGGATCCCTATCCTAATTATACCTGGATAGGCAAAATTTAGGACTCCCACTGTGGCATCGTCCGATTAGCCTTAGTGGCATAAAGTGTCCTTAAAACAAACAAGACGATCTTTTTTTAAAATTACAGAAAATTAAAACATTAGAAGAGTTTTTCTTATGCTATCCCTTATTAAGGCAAGTATAATATTAAAGGTTTTGATATAGCATGACAGATAAGAAAGTCTTCAGTCCAACGGGCATAGTCAAATATATTTTTAAAATGGTTGGGAAAAAATCGAGTGGAAATATTTATTGCTTAGTGACGAAATGCTATTTATGAATTAAAAAAAATCTGGTGCGTGCGCGCAACACACATCTTTCACTTACCAACTTACTTAGATTAAAAATTAATGCGTTTAGTTAATTGCCACTTCTCAAATGAACAGAACGGCTTTAATTATGAACAATGGTCTGTCATTAAAGGCATACTCCGCATGCGTGGGCTCAACTAGTTTTATGAGTTGACTGAATATTTTTCTTTTTTTCTCCTCTTTATGTTTTCTTTATTTTTATCATATCTCATATTTAGCCATTTCTTATTTTTAGGCGTAATGAGAGACAGTTAATTTCTCCATATAAACAAAACCAAAGATACTTTATAGGAAACAAAAAAGGCCCCTACCCCCCAAAAAAAGCCCCCTCAGAACATTTACCTGATATTAAAGAACACCTAATTTTTATTAAACATGACCAATTGATAAAAATCGTTAAAGCCGTTTTTGAGATCATCGATAAAAAGGTAAAAAATGGAAAAAAAATTATGAAATAAAGTACCCCCTCCGTTTAACCAATTTTGATGAAATGTTGGCTATCACATCTTTGGCATATACATACATTAATTACCCAGTTTGATCAAAATCGTTAAAGCCTCTTTTGAGTAAATAAAAAAAAACATGTGAAAATTATACAAAATTTATTAAGTAAAGTCCCCCATCCGCTTGATCAATTTTTACAGTCATATCTCTGGCATATTAATACATTAAATACTCAGTTTAATCAAGAAAATCGAAAAAAACTTCAAAAGTTATTAAATAAAGTACCCCCTCCCTTCGAACAATTTTGATGAAATTTTTGCTGTCACATCGCGGGCATATAGATATATTAAATACACAATTTCAGGTTCGCACGGTTTGTAGTTTTTGAGCTAGTCTGTTCACACACACACACACACACACAGACCATTTTGCGGGACTTGGTTATTTGGACTCAGGGGACCCTAAAAGGTGTATTTCCGTTGAAAACCGGAAGTCGAAATTTTTCACGATCGCAATACTTCCACTTACTATATATTTCATATATAGGTAAGTGAAAGTAAAAAAATAATGATAATTCGAAAAGTACTCACGACTTTCAAGTTTTGCAATAATTAGTAATAACTCAAAAACTGAGAGATGGTGGTAAAATTTTCCAACGTTCGATATGTTGTGGAATTTTCCATTCGATGTTTCATAGAAAAACAATAAAATATCCAAAATAATGAAAATATGGAAAGCGTAAACTAAAATTAGCTTTTCACTGTTTTTTTTTATTGAACATTACTTCATGCCACTAAGATAAATCGGACGATGCTACAGTGGGAGTCATAAATTTTGCCTATATATAATTAGGATAGGGATCTTTAACGAGTACCTGACATCGTACAGGCTCGGGTCCTCCATTTTACGTCCCAACAGAAGGACGGAATAGCAAAGTATTCTTTTTCACTTTAAAAAATCCTTGGGCCACCGTGGAATGCGAACCCGCGACCTTAGTATTTTAGGCTGCTATGCTAGTCGCTAAACCACAGGTGACCTCAATTTGAGCTTTTGTTTATTTGGCGTTGCGAATTATTATTTTTCATAAACAAAAATTACTGAAACCCACATAGTTATATGTGTACGGAATATCATTGAAACACACTTGCGGGCGTGAATCATGATAGAGAGTGAAGTTAGTAATTTCATTTTTCATACAATTCATTAGTTTCTACTTTTTATCACCTAATGATTTCTTTAAATGTTTAATATTTTTTTTTAAAATAAATCAAATCATGTGACACCTACAAACTCTATTAAGAAGGTTATTCCCTGTGCGTATAATGGATAAAGAGATGAATTTTATTGATTTAATTTTGTTTTGTAATAAAGAAGAAAATATTTTACATTTATTCAAGATAAAGGTTACCTAAATTTAAAAAGTGTGATAATGGACAGAATATGAAATTGAACTACAAAAAAAAAGAGGGGGGGGGGGGGGAATTATCTTTAATTGTCTTATTATTAATCAATATATATTATAAAGCAAAGTGTACAATGTGCGTGCCGAAAAGGCTCAGAAACGACTCCACATACGATTAAGAGATTTATGTCAGCGTGTAACTGTATGTCCCCTAACGGAGAAGAAGGTTTCCGTTTTTCTCTTAAGGGTGTGAAGTTGAAGAGAAAAGGACTGGATTTTTAAGCCTCTTGCAACATGTAATTAGCCTACCTGAGAATGACATACGAGTTTATGAATGAAAAATTTAGTTCGAGCTGCAGACCACCAGGAAGCGCTAGGGTGTGTTTCACTCAATGTTTATTGTTCATTCATTCCGTTATATTTGTAAAGGTTATATATTTTGTCAGCTGTTCTTTTTAAATTACTAAAAAATCAAGCGAAAATAATTAGTTTCACCTTTTCTTTTAAAATAAATTAATGATTTTACATATCTGCAATCAATTGGAAAACCGACTGGATACCTTACAAAATTAATTTTCTCATAAGAAGATGAATTGATAAACACATTACATTTAATCAATATCTAACATATACTTAAGTAAATTTAATGCAATATGAGTGAGCGAATAAAAACAGACATAAATTGACTCCAATAATAATTTTTTCAATAAGCTTTTATCACCGCTCATAGTTCAGGATAAAAAGAAATATGATGAAAAAATTGTGCCATCATGATATTTTGGTTTTCACTTAGTAACAGTAGTAAGATTGGAGAAGTGCAGAGTTCGGCCAAATTAGGGTGGGGGGGGGGTTATATTAAGGGAGGTTGAACTGGAAGAAAGGTCTTACAAAAAAAGCTTCTATGAATCTTCGGTATTTTCTAAACTCCTGGATCTAATGGGACCATCACAGTAGTCGGCGCTTAAGTTGTACTCCAAATATAGGTTTTTTAACTAATAATCTAATAACTTATTATCTGCTGACTGCTTGGAATGGGCTTATAGGATTCATAATCACAGAAACCATCAAACATGATGCATGACTCGACAAAGTTGCAGCAAAATGAATTGTTCATCCACCATTTTCAACACCCTATAAAGTATATAGGGTTCCTTATTTGGGCGGACACTGCAGATCTCGAATCTTAATATTGATATAATGTTAAAATTTTCAAGAAAGTACTAATTTTGTTCTATATTTCCTTTAATTTTAAAGTTTTTCTGCTGTTAAAACTGCCACACAACTACCGGAGCGAAGCCGGGCACCCTAGCTAGTTTAAAATAAATATTCCATTAACCTTTATTCTAGTTTACCAAATCATATGTTAATTAATGCGATTACTTTTAAAGTAATCATTTGGAGGTAAAAAGAAACTGTTTAAAGTAATCATTTGGAGGTAAAAAGAAACTGTTTAAAGTAATCATTTGGAGGTAAAAAGAAACTGTTTAAAGTAATCATTTGGTAATAAAAGTAACCGGCAGTTTTAATGCTCCTTTCAACAAAACTGTTTTATTGTGTTTGATTGTGAGTTTTAGTTCGATAAATGTAGTGTTTATCGACATTTCGAGCATTTTTTATCATTGAAACTCTAATAAAAATTATTTAAATTTAAAACTTTTAAAATTTGTTGCAAAATGAAAAAAAATTGAAGAGCATAACTAATAGGAACATAAGAACAACAAATTAAAATGACAATGTCGAAGTATTGCAGTCATCATATAAAGCCAGAGGTTATAAAAACGTGACATTAAAAATTCATTTTTTACATTCCCATTTGAATTTATTTTCTCCCTACTTTGGATAAACACGAGGGACGATTTCATGGAATTCCAAATGGAAAAAAGTTATAGAAGTAGGGTAACTGTACCAATAGTTAACAGTTTAAGAAAATAAATTAGATTATTGACACTATTTACCAATGTATTGATGTTAGGATTATCTTTGTTATGAATTTAGTTAGGCCAATCCCTCTAGAAAACTAGGAATACAATATCCTATGGTCTACATTTACGGTTTTTATAAAAAATGATTTCTAAGAAACTTCTAAAATGAACCAATAGTTGACACATCAAAATGAAAAGGTTTGGAAAGTTGACATTTATGGTTTTAAAGTTGACACATGCATTAATTTTTGATTTCCTATGATTTTTAATAGGTAATAAGGACTAAAATAAAAGTTAATCTTTTTTAATTTTTTATAACTACTAGCTAGGGTGCCCGGCTTCGCTCCGGGAGTTGTGTGGTAGTTTCAATAACAGAAAGACTTTACAATTAAAGGAAATATTGAACAAAATTAGCAGTTTCTTGAAACTTTTAACATATTATCAATATTAAGATTCGAGATCTGCAGAGTCCGCCCAAATAAGGAACCCTATATACTTTAAAGGGGGTTGAAAATGGCGAATAAACAATTAATTTTGCTGCAACTTTGTCGAGTCATGCATCGTTTTTGATGGTTTCTGTGATTCTGAATCCTATAAGCCCAATCCAAGCAGTCAGTAAAACCAAAATATGATGAGGTAACAATTTTTTTATCATATTTCTTTTTATCCTGAACTATGAGGGGTGATAAAATCTTATTGAAAAAATGCTGTAATTGGAGTTAGTCATTTTATCAACTCATTATACATAGTAATAAAACCATTTTTCATAATTACATACAATAAGAACACTTCAAACTTTTTATTTTCGATTTATACCCAGTCAATTCAGCTCTTCTTTTTTGCTTTATGTCTGTTTATTTCGCTCACTGTACTAATAAAAAATGTTCAGTCATATTGCATTAAATTTACTTAAGTAGATGTTATATATTGATAAAATATAATGTGTAAATCAATTAACCTTCTTATGAGAAAATTAATTTTGTAAGGTATCCAGTCGGTTTTCTAATTGATTGCAGATAAGTAAAATCATTATTTTATTTAGAAAGAAATGGTGAACTAATTTTAAAAGTAATTTAAAAAGAACAGCTGAAAAAATATTTAACCCTTACAAACTGAACGGAATGAATGAACAATAAACATTGAGTGAAACGCACCCTAGCGCTTCCTGGTAGCCTGGAGCTCGAACTACATTTTTCATTCATAACCTCGAATCTCAATCTCAGAGAGGCTAATTAAATGGTGCGAGAGGCTTAAAATTCCAGTCCTTTTCTCTTCAATTTTACACCCTTAAGAGAAAAACAGAAACCTTCTTCTCCGTTATGGGTTTTATAGCAACATGCTGACATAACATTCTTTTTTTTTTTTTTTTTTTTTTTTTTTTTTTGGCTTTAAGATTTTATCCAAATCCTATTCAGCAGTCATAACATTCTTAAACGTGAGTTGAGTCGTTTTTGAGCCTTATCGGCACGCACATTGTACCTTTGCTTTATAATATATATTGATTATATATATGTATATATTGATTATATATATATATAAAAACAAAATAAAGATTTTATAATAAATGAGATCATACAGTTAAGCAAGAATGATAAATAGATTTTAGAAACGGCCAGAAGTTTTTTTTTTTTTAATATTGGGTTTGCACAATATACACTCACCAATGATTAATTTCACTCTTCTAAGGTTCTTCTAGACAATTAAAGATGGCCACATTCATTGGTTGGATGAAATGTGTAGCATTTTGATAGACTGCGGCTAATAGCAAATATTACATGTTCTTTGCAGAATTGGAAAGTGGGGAGAGTCAGATGAGACGCGTGTGGATAGAGCACACTAGCTATAAATTCATAAAATAAGACACCTGTCATCCAGCCAGACTCAGATTCCCATAAACCACCCCCAGATGGAACACTATTAGCCAATTCTGGCAGTAATTGACCTCAATGTCAACTATTGAAATTATGGATTATTTTCTGTTCCAACAGTTGAAACCTACATTTAAGCCCTAAAATATTGTATAAATATATTAAAAAGGATATCAAATGATTCTCATGAACTTAATGAATACCATAAAAGTAATTAAAACATAATTGAACTCAAATAAAGCAACTAAAAAGCTTATTTAACTTGACTTTCACCCTAATGAAACAGAGAAGCAGAAACCAATTTTTCAGGCCACTAGAAAATTCGCCATTACAACCTCTCATAAATAAGTTTGAATTTTCATCAAATTAATGTCGATGGTACCATAACTAACTAGTATAACTTGGCAAACTACTGCCAAATTTTGAACCAAAAAAATCAACCCTGAATTTTATTATTTACACTTTTTGTGCAAAAGGTCAACTTATGGTACAGTTACATTAAATGCTATAAGTCTACTTAATATAAATGCTAAATAATATGTTAATTAAAGTAGTTACTTTTAAAGTAATCATTTGGAGATGAAAAATAACTGTTTTAAATAATCATCTGGTGAAAAAAAAAGTAACTGGAAACTTTAATGTGCAAATGACCCATATGCTTTAAGAGACCTTTGATTGACATCAATGTAGGATTAAAAAAAAAAAATAACATCTTTTTATGATGAAAAGATTTTTATAAATTTGAAAATCATTCTCAAATAATTCATATTAGGGGCCCGGTGTGGCTGTGCGGTAAAGTGCCGTACTCCCATGCCGGAGCTGCGGGTTCGAGTCCCGCCCTGGGTGGTGCTTTTCTTTCGTAGGAGAAGTATCACCCAGTGCCATGGGTGTTAGTATGGGCAGTATAGGGCTTCAATGGAAGCCTTAAAGTCCCGAAAAAAAAAAAAAAAAAAAAAAAAAAAAAAAAAAAAAAATTCATATTATTAATTCCTTCAATATTTTTTATAACCAGAGCCTGGTTTAAGAAGGAATTCAAAAAAAAGGTTTGCGAGTGTCATGGCGACTTGTTAACAACCTGTTTTATAATCGGCGATATAAGAAGGGGCACTAATTTATTCACTCCTTTATTTTTATTCAATTTATCTATCTCTATTCAGCTGTGGCCATGCTCACCAGGGCTGCCGAAAAGCCGTGAAAAAAGATTAATCCTTTAAAAGTTAAAAGCTACAAAGGAGATATAAGATATAAGAACCCTTTGACAAGAAGTAGACGGGGAGATAACATATAAGACCAGGAGCAGAGCGGAGTGCCCCGGTTACGATTTATAGCCCAATTAGCCAGTCACTTGGGCCATTAACGTTGCCTCTATATCTATCTTACCTCCCACACCCTCCCACTCTCTCTCTCTCTCTCTCTCTCTCTCTCCTTATATATATATATATATATATACAGGGGTTCTTGACGTTCAGTGAAAATATTAGTGGATAATGAATCGCCTATTGAAACTATATTGTAACCTTTTGGAATATGGATATTTACTATTTTATATCGGAATTCGAATGAATCTTTAACATTGTAATCATTGGTGGAAAGGTGGTTTAATATATGTATACTAATAGCCAAGATTTGATTTGTTTCATCTGATAATTATATAAAAAATCTGGTAAAATTATTTTTAATAAACTTAATAATGGTAGATTAATAGAATTAATAATATTATTTTATTTAATAAAATAAAATTAATGGTAAAAAATTATTAAATAAAAAAATAAAACTTTCACTTACCTACTTACTTAGATTAGAAATTAATGCGTTTTGTTACCACGTCTCAAAGTTACACATTTTTCCACATTCATTTCTTATTTTTGTTGTTATTTGCTCTATAAAAAATACTACTTTTATTATTAAATAAAAGATTATTTATTACTAGCTGCATATACCGGTTTTACCCGAATTTGATTTTTTAAATCTATAAAATGAGACTTTTTTCGACTTAAACGGTCGATTTCTTATAAGCCAATGTAAAGCGACACCATAAAGATTTTTATGACAATAAAGAATATTCCTAGAAATTTGCTCAAGTTATGCAATTTTAGTATGGACATGTGTTCGCACCTGGCATGAAAGAACCCTAGCGAAATTTGGAGAATTTAGGACAAACGGTATAGATTTCTATAAAGAACAAAAAAACAAACAAACAGAATTTCATCTTTATTTATATAGATCATTGCTGTATATCCCGGTTTCACCCGGAGAATTTCATTTTTCACACCGCGGGCATATAAATACACCAAATACTGAGTTTAATCAAAATCATTTGGTCCGTTTTGGATAAAATTGAAAAAAACGTAAAAAATGGTCTAAATTCTTTAAATAAGGTACCCCCTCCGTTTGACCAGTTTTGATGAAATGTTGGCTGTCACATCTTTGGCATATACATACATCAAATACCAAGTTTTATCAAAATCGTTAAAGCCGTTTATGAGTAAATAAAAAACCCACGTGAAAATGAGACAAAATTTATTAAGTAAAGTGCTCCCTCTAATTCATAAATTTTGAATGTCACACCGCAGGCATATTAATACACTAAATACAGAGTTTAATCAAAATCATTTGATCCGTTTTGGAGAAAATTGAAAAAAAAAAAACTTAAAAATTGGACAAAATTCTTTAAATAAGGTACCCCCTCCGTTTGACCAATATTGATGAAATTTCTGCTTTCACATCGCGGGCATATACATACACTAAATACCCAATTTCAGGTTCATACGGTTTATAGTTTTTGAGCTAGTCTGTTGACACACACAAAGACCATTTCGCGGGACTTGCTTATTTCGACTCAGGGGACCCAAAAACGTGTATTTCCGTTGAAAACCGGAAGTCAAAATTTTTCACGATCGCAATACTTTCCCTTACAATATATTTCATATATAGGTAAGCGAAAGTACTATATACTATTATTTGTTTGACAATGAAGTGATTGGAAAAGTTCTGTCTAAATTTTTTTTTGTTCAGTACCCTTATGTGTGGCATACGGGGTAGTAACCAACCTATTCTAACCATGTTAGGAAGGTCGAGATTTATACCGTGGGGCCTCCACGAAATAAAAGTCAACCCTCCCAGGGCGGTTTCGGACCGCCACCGGCTCGAGCGTGCTAAAGCGCTCAAACACGCTCGGCTATCCCGGCCCAAAGATTATTTCTAACCTGAGCAAAATTAAAAAACATAGATTTCTTGGGTCCCCCGTGGTGAAGGTTAGCATAGAAACCTACAATACTAATTTTATGTCCCTCTTGCTATATAAATGTATCCTGTCAGATCATAACACTAATTTACTTTCGTGAATAGGCTAAAGATGAATATATCTTCAACTTCTCTAATAATTCTCACCTAGAGAGTCCCTGTTAAAATTCTTTGTCTAAACTATAATTTTTTTTTTTGGTGAATTGTTTCCTTAAAGGTGCCTTTAAACTGTGCGAACTCACCTTCGATCAGATAATCCCTCAAACCTTGCCGTACTAGCGTACTACGAACACCTATTTACACTGAAACGTAAAGTCGACCGAACAATAATATCCGACCGCAGCTAAGCACCTAAATACAATAGTTTTTATTACAAAGACGGCTGACTTGGAACCAGCGACTGTTCTGACTTTTGCTCTGACTTATTATGGATAAAATAAACGTCAGAAAAATGCTAAAAGAAGTTCTAAAAGCTTATCTTAACACGTTAGGTGCGGCATCGGTCCCCGGGGTCCGATGTCTTACATTCCCCTCTTAACAGCCGATTATCACGTGAAAATGTCCGAAAGTCCGAACATTTCTACTACTCAATTTAGCCTCCCCCTGGATCCGCCTATGCCTTGGGCAACCATCATATCCAGAAATTCTATGAAAACCTTTTCTCGACGAAACGATTTCGGCCAATTCTGAATTAGAAACGGCTCGCAAATCCTGGCTCTTAGCCAGCGCGATTTTTCGACTCTAAATTAGCCGAGAGAGAGGCGAACCTTAGCAGCAATTGGTGCAGCATGGTAAAGCACCTGCCAGGGAGATCCCAGCGCCGTCTTCTCTCAACTATTTTCGGCCGCCATTGATATATGGCAGCAATTAGTCTCTCGATCCTTCGCTAATTGAGCGGACGCTAGATATAACATTGCAGCTAATTCAACAGCTGATATTTATTAATTATCAGGCTGCGAACGTTTTAAATTTGGCCTTCTAAATTCGATGGATGTTTTTTCCTTGAACAAGTAGTTTTCTATCCAAAAAGTTCGCACACTAATAATTTTTTTTAAATTCTGCCGAATCGGCCACAGCACTTAACAAAAAGGATTAAAAACACTTCTACGAACACAATATACCCGTTTCATGAAAAAATTCAAACGGTTTAAACAAGAATAAATAGATTTAACCAGATCCGAACGACAAATTATCACGTTCACGCCGGGACTGTTTAATGCTGTTCGCTCTATCGGGCGGGAGCTGTTCCAGGGCATTATGCAGTATTGGCAATCCAACAATAATAAAATAAACAATAAAAAATGCTATCCTACTAGTTATGCTTATAATATTGTAACGTTAAACCGATAAGTAAATAAACAAAACATATGGTGTAACCTTCCGGACCGCTTGTTGGAACAAAATAAGCGGTTGGAACGAACTGTTTTTGTCTAGACCTTTCCGTGATGGCGGAGAACTGCCGACATTGTTCTAGAATATTCCAGGCCCCACTATTTACGATATATATAAGGGGCAGAGACTGAACGAGTTAGTTGAAGTTTGTGTCTTGACTGTGTAGCTCAAGTCATATGATTGTGTGTGATAAAGTTATCATTTTTGTAACCTGCTCAAGTGTTTTAAGTTGTAATAATTCGTTGGCATTGTGATAACTGAATATTTCTGTTAATAAATATTCTTTAACACACATAAGTGTTACAATATGATATTAATTATAACTGTTGTTAAAAAATAAGTGCTTAGGTATACGTTTATAAGTATATGTTTATAAAAATTAATGAATTTACGTTAAATTTTCATTATTTAAATTTTCAGCTTTATACAAATCATTTCTACTTTCTTAACACTTTGGCTGCCACGTCACCTGAAATCGAATAACTGTTCTATTGTCAGAGAATTAAATATTAAAATTTTGTAGAAACGAGAGTGTGACTCTCAGGTATTTTTTTTCGGCAGTCAAAGTGTTAAAGATCTAATTATTTGGCAGAGGCGGCATTCTAGCGTGAACCACCGGTGGTAAACGTGTGAACGTGGTATATAGACTATAGACTATATATATATATATATATATATATATATATATAGACTATATATATATAGACGTGTTATATAGATAACTTGGCGTGAACGTATTATATAGACTGTTTATTTTGATATTTGGAAGTGAAAGGTATTAATATTCTGGGAAGAGGGGGACAACTGAGTTACAGAGAATTAGCGCCTTTCAACATTTGATCATAACAGCATCTTTTAAGAAAGATAAAATATCCAATATAAAGGGAAGCATTTAATAACTTGAAACAAATTTCTCCTAGGATATATGAATGAATATTTATATTTTAATTAAGTAAACATTTAATTCTGATTTATTTTTAATATATTTATACTTGATTGAAAAAAAAAGTAAATAAAAATATTTTTTTTTATCTTAATTTACCGATTTATTATATTCCTCTAGATAAAATACTACTATTTAATAATTAATGAACTCTCATAATTTTCAACTGATTTTTATTTATTTCTTAACCTAAACAATATATCCTTCTAAAGAATCAGGCAGTCAAACGAATCAGATAAAAACCAAAGGTATTTAAAATAGGACTTTACGCCAAATTTAAAATAGTTTGATAAAGAATTTAGAAGGATTAAAGTTTTTATTTCTTACATCTCATATTTGACTATAGTAAGTATTAATGATCCATTCATTTAGCATCTACTGGATTATCTCAGCAGAGGCGAGATTAAATATAAATAACACACATGTAAAAGGAAATAATAAAAAATATAATTGGAATATGGTTTAGTACAATCACCATAGACAGCAAAAAAGTACCAAATTAATCTTTTGCCATAATAAAGATCAATTAAATTCAGAATATAACACATGATGATATGAGATACTGGATGCTTACCCCCCCTAAATATCGAAGGAAAAGGAAGTGTTGTGTCATTAAACCAACTTAAAACGCCATCCGTTGGAAATTTATAGAACTTTCAAATAATCACACTCAATTGTAGTGTAATATGCATTTAATTAAGAAGATAATATAAATAATTAAGAAATATTAAGGCCAATAATCGAGATAAAGACTATCCTATCCATGGACGTACCCAGCACGGGGCAGGGGGGGGGGCAGCTGCCCCCTCCTGGAAGGCTGGAAGCAACAATTTTTTAGGCTTTTAAGACTGGAAGCAATAATAGAATACATTTTTTCAAGCAAATAATTGTAATAACTTAGTTACTAAAGCACTGCTATAATTATATATAATTTTGGTTTCATTTACCTTTTCCGCGGTAAGGTGTTACAACCTGAACGACCATAGCTTGCTCCCCCCTAGTTTTTTGCTTGCCCCCCCCTAGTTTTGATCCTGGGTACGCCCTTGATCCTATCTTTTAAGTTCGATAAAACTGCACACAATGAGTTAACTTTATAAAAATCAAAATCAGAAACTACACATCTGTGTAGTTAAAAATTTGAAATGACCTTTTTGTTATTGAACGATTAATGTAGATTTCAACGGTGCTATCAGCTTTTCGGAGAAATTTTCAGATTTAAAGATATCACGGTTTTCCGATGCCAGGTCGTGATATCTTTCAAAATCGATAAAAAGCGATATTATTCCGAAATGGTTGAGAATCGGACCATGGTCAACATGTACTTTTTTATTCATTTTATGGTACAGAATCTACTGGTGAAGTTTGTCGCACGAGTAGCCTGTCATCCTGTGTATATATATATATATATATATATATATATATATATATATATATATATATATATATATACAGGATGACAATTGGTCTGTGTGTGTGAACAAACTAGCTCAATAACGATAAATCCTACGAACCTGAAATAAACTTTTGAGGAAATCAGGATTTTTTTTTGGCCCCTAGAAAATAAAAATGTACCTAATAATAAATCGACAAGTATTGAGGGCTATAGAGTTAAAACAAACAGATGCGGGAAAAACTACTCTCTGTGAAGTTGCTAAATGGCCTCTAGAGCGTTACTCTAAGTAAGTTGGTAAGTGAAAGTTATGTGTTGCGCGCACCACACCAGATTTTTTTTATCAAGCGTTGGCAGAAAATAGCCACGCTATCGACTTCTGGGCCCCGTCTCTTTTTATCTGACAGCTCTTGCTTCTGTTTTGCCATTCCATATTTTTAAATAAAATATTTTTTTATTTTGCTACACTACAATAAAAAAACTAGAATTCTATACAACTTTATTTCTCTTAACCTATCACATTCATAATTGAATTTATATCAACTCATCAACTCTTGATTCTTTTCTTTTTTTATGTTTATGTTTGCATATTTTACGTCACTTTATGCCACGCTAATCGTACGATGCTACAGTGGGAGTCATAATATTGGCCTATCCAAGTATAATTAGGATAGGGATCTTTAAGGAGTACCTGACATCGCACAGGCTCTGGACCAGGCTCCGGCACCGTCCGAGGGACGGCATAGCCAAGAGTTGTTTACTCCCTAGGGCCACCGCTGGACGCGAACCCGCTACCTTTAGTATTGTTGGTTGCTATGTTCACCACTACACCACAGGTCACCTCTCAACTCTTTTCATTCATCGAAGGTACCGATCTTAAATGAATGGCAAAGCTTGTACGATTGGGAGTCGCAAAGTTAGGGGAAGGATCATTATTTAATAGAACCAAAACTTACTTCAAAACCGTTTTTCGCCACTCTTGGTATTTATCTGGGAAAGATTGAGAACCAATTTTGTGATCAGAGGAGGAATTATATCGGGAGGCCAGCTTACGGTTTCCTGATTAAGAAAATTATTAGAAAAAAAAATACGACAATAATAGAATATAAATTACTAGCTGTATATACCGGTTTCACCCGGAGAATTTCATTTTTTAAATCTATAAAGTGAGACTTTTATCGACTCAAACGGTCAATTTCGTAAAAAACAATGTAAAGTTAACCAATTTCAGTTATGCAATTTTAATTTAATGCGAAATTTGGAGAATTTAGGACAAACGGTATAGATTTCTATAAAGAACAAATAAACAAACAAACAAACCGAATTTCATATTTATTTATATAAATTTCTAACCTATGCAAAATTAAAAAACATAGATTTCTAAGGGTCTCCCTGGTGTAAAGGGATATAAATAGAGAAAAAAATAATATCAGAGAGATGAGCATAGTTTTTGCTTAAAATATATTCAATTTTTTCCCTGTTGAGCTTTACTTTGTATATTATTGTACCAAACATATTTTATAAATATGAAGAATGGCTGTAAAATTATTGGATAAAAATGGGTTTTGATTTCATCCAAATTGACAATGTAATTTATGAAAAGAAAGTATTTAAATTGATATAAATTATTTTATAGGCAATAGTTGGTCCTGATTTTTTCCATACTGGTAGAGGGTGAAGGGTGCTAAATTAATGTGCTTAATAGAATTAGATCGAACCAATGCGATCGATTGGCGATATATCGATTTTAAGATTTAAATCCCTATATTTGAACTTTCATTATATATTCGGCCTCGAATTAGACTAAATCATAAAACATACTTCTCGTTGAATTATATGACAATACTTTATTCCGTTAAAATTACTAAAAATAGGGTATTTTTAATTTGAATTTTTGGATTTTTTCTTAGTTATACAACAACTAGCATTCCCCGTCGCGGCTTCGCCCGCGAACCTTTAAAATCAATTCTTTGATCATTATCTTGGTGTTGATCTAATATGATATGTTAACTGATGTTAAGGAGATTTAGTAGAATCTGAGGATCCGGTTGGTGGAATGTTGGAGGGGGAAGCTGCCGGCTCGGTAGAAGAGAGGGAGACGCGCAATGGAGAGAGTTCACTAAAACCGCCGAAACTAAAAATGACTTACTCGTCGTGAACGCTTCATTTTTCGGCTATAAAACATGGTTTTCGACGACCAATAGGGGCTTCCGAGTTAAACCCGTCGTATTAAATTCTTTAAAATGAGTCCAAATTAGATATATTTTCTCGAAGTGCAAAAATAGGTGTCCATTAGAGTTGAATGACAATTTTGCCATTTAAATCCCTTAGGGTTTACATTTTTGAAATTCCTTTCTTAGTGGTTACCTACATCGCTTTTAAAATCTAAATTCCGAACTTCAAGTTTCTATCATAAGTAGCTTTTGCTGTGCGTTGGTTCTGTCAGTCAGGACAAAGCCTCTTATATATATGGAGAAGAGATTTGAAATAAACACGCACCATCCCCAATCATGGGAATCACAGTGTGCATAATTTGATTACCACTAATATTTAAATAATCAGTAGCCATATTTTATGTGAATGTCTATTTTAATAATATTGTAACATTAAATCGATATTCAAATAAAAAACATATGGTTTAAAATCTCTAAAATAGATTTCCGTTAGAGTTAAACGACAATTTCGCCGTTTAAGCCCCTTAGGGGTTACATTTTTGAAATTCCTTTCTTAGTGGTTACCTACATCGCGTTTAAAATCTAAATTCCGAACTTCAAGTTTCTATCATTAGTAGTTTTTGCTCTGCGTTGATTCTGTCAGTCAGGACAAAGCCTCTTATATATATAGAGATTATTTAAAAATCTTTCAAAAGGAGCAAATGCCTGAAAAAGACATGTATATAAGCAGAAAGTTCAATAGATAATAATACTGACCCATTTCATTCTCCATATATAACCCTATACCTAATAAACTAATTTATTTAAATTTAAGTCAAGAAAGGATTCATTTAAAATTTAATTTTAAATACTTTGAGCAATGATATTTTTATTTTTTCTATTCCCACTGATAAAGGTAATCCCATGTTCTTTAATGAAAGAATAATTATTCGATTATCGAAATTAATTAAGGAGTTATAGATTTTTGGCCCTGTGCGACGTCCGATATCGTCTGTGGCTGATACTAGCAGTCGGACCCCGGGGACCGATACTGTCCAATTCAGGATAACCCTAAAATACCCCGCCGTAACTAACGTGCTAACCAACTCAAAAGCGACACTAGCGCTATCCCCGAAGACACAGACGAACAGATAAAATACTTGTTTGAGTTCGCTTGTTATTTAGACTAGCTGGACCCGCGCGAAGCATTTCGCACTTTTTTTTTTTTTTTTTTTTTGGTTCCTCCCCTTCCTCGCCTTGTAGGCTATACGGGGTTTCCCGGGCCAGGGGAGAGGGTGGGGGATTGATGCCGAGATTAATTAAATTTTCCCCTGGCTCCGGGTTTTGAACTTGCTATCTTCATGTTTCCAAACAGTCGTTGCCATGGGCAACGCGTATTTTCTAACGCGTTTGCCCACTCGGCCATCCCGCCACCCGAAGCATTTCGCACTTAGATTTGTATCAGATTTTACTTTCAGGTTTAACATAACGATAAGCATAACTAACTTTTTTTGTTGCCTCTTCACCATCCCCCCCCCCCCCCAACCATTCAGGCCTTAAGGAGAAATTATTTTTCTACAGCAGCTTTTAATAGTTAAGGAAGGACTCCATTTTCTGACCTTCTTCTCTTCAAAACTATTTCCTGTAATCTTCCTGGTAAATATGAAATCACTATGAATATTGCATAGTCCCTAAAAATTAATCTTTCTACATTCTGAATTTACCTATCCTTCCCCATGGCTCAAATTATTTAAATAATTGAAGTATTAACGAAAAAAGTTATATTTCAATAAAGCAAATAAATTAGTTTCTTTGTGTGAAAGAAGGCACAGACTCTCTCTTATTAGTGGAAAAATATAAAACCTAATAAGTCATAAATAAAAAATATAGCATCTATACCATTAAAGTGCCCAATTTATTAACCTTATTAAGTTTTTTTTTAAAAACCAGTTCATCAGGTGTTTTTCACGGTTATCTTTCTGACAATGAAGGGGGAGGTATTTTTTAAAGTGGCAACAACGACATGAAATAATTTTCTATCCATGGAAAGGCAACAAAACAATAAGAAGCCTCGTAAAGCTGAGGGGCGCAATCCATGGCTTTTCTTAAAATCCATAAGTTTCAGAGAATTAAAACGTCTGGCACGTATATGTGAAACGTGTATGGGCATGTATCATAAAGCCCGCGAAGAAACCATTGAAATGCATTTTTCTCATTTCGATCCTTTAATTTACTAAAATTCCTGCTATAAAAACGATTTTATTAACTTTGATAGGAAGAAAAAAAAATGATTTGTGGTTCGTACAGTGACAGCTGACAGAATAATATAATTGCATTGGCTGTAGAACAATTGCGTTTCACTTGATCGTTGAGGCAGATTATGAATTCAAAGGTTTCCGACTTGTAAATAAATATAAACGGTAATAACGGATTTTTAAAAGATTATTGATCAAATACAAATATTACTTCTTATCGATTAATTAATTTGGTCATTAAGGTTGGAGTGTTTGCTTCTTTTTATTTATTTACCTTCAAAAAAAAAAAAAAAAGATCTTTTAATTAAAAGGAATGATTCGGCTACTACCTGAGACTAAGGTAAATGAAAATAAAAACATCGATACAGAATATTGTTATCAAACAGTTACTATTTTTGAACCTTATGATTACTGTTACTGTAATAGTTATATTTGCACGCTGTGATATGTAACTGTTATTGTATTTTTGCACGGTTAGTTTTTGGAACGAAGTTTGGAACAGAACGTTACTTCGCTCCAAACCGCGATAGCTCAGTTAAAAATATTATATTTCGAGTACAACTTAAGTGCAGACTACTGTGATGATCCTATTAGATACAAAAACCTGTACCACTACAACCCATAAAGGGTCTTGGGTGCAGTACTATGTAAGGAAGAGTACTGTTTCTTGGTCAGCGGTCGTGCAAGGAGGTGATTTGACCGTGATCACGCTCAACCGCCAGGTTCTTTCCCCTTAATTTTTCAATTAAGGGTACTCACATTATAGAGGCTGGGTTTGCCCCAGGAGGGTCTCTCGGCCCACGAGACGAACTGTGGCGAATAATAAAGATATCATGAGCCATGTCAGATTCGAACTCGGGACCTTAAGCACAGCAGTCCACTGCCTTACCAGTGGGCTACCCCGCTCACTCCTATTAGATACAGAAGGATAGAAACTACCGAAGATTCATAGAAACTTTTTTTTTTAAGTTTTAGAAAGGACCATTTCAACCTCCCTTAAGATATCCCCCCGTAATTTGAGCGGACTCTGCAGATCTCGAATCTTACTACAATTACAAAGTGATAACCATTGGCGGATCCAAGGGGGGGGGCTGTGGGGGCTGCAGCCCCTCCCTTTGGAAAATTTTTCGTCATTTAAAGATAGAATTTAACTTTCCTTAATGTAATGAAGCAAGTTAAAGAACAAATAATGTGCAGAACAAGTAGGATTTTAGTTGTGGGAAAGGAACATAAAGGTAAAAAAGCTGATTGGCAGATCCAAATAAACGGCTGTGGGGCTGCAGCCCCCCCCCCCTTTAGACTGCAGCCCCCCCTTTACGATCGTCTGGATCCGCCCATGGTGATAACCAACTTCTTTTTCATAATTACGTACAATAAGAACACTTCAAACTTTTTATTTTCGATTTATATTCAGTCAATTTACCTCTTTCTTTTTACTTTCACTTACCTATATATGAAATATATAGTAAGTGGAAGTATTGCGATCGTGAAAATTTTCGACTTCCGGTTTTCAACGGAAATACACGTTTTGGGGTCCCCTGAGTCCAAATGACCAAGTCCCGCGAAATGGTCTGTGTGTGTGTGTGTCTGTGTGTGTGTCTGTGTGTGTGTGTGTGTGTGAACAGACTAGCTCAAAAACTATAAACCGTGCGGACCTGAAATTGGGTATTTAGAGTATGTATATGCCCGCGATGTGACAGCAAAAATTTCATCGAATTTGCTCAAAGGGAGGGGGTACTTTATTTAATAACTTTTTAAGTTTTTTTTCGATTTTCTCAAAAACGGCTCTAACGATTTTGATTAAACTTAGTATTTGATCTATTTTTATGCCCCAGATATGACTGTAAAAATTTCATCAATATTGATCAACCGGAGGGGGGACTTTACTTATTAAATTTTGTACCATTTTCACGTGTTTTTTTTATTTACTCAAAAACGGTTTTAACGATTTTGATCAAACTTGGTATTTGATGTATTTATATGCCAGAGATATGACTGTAAAAATTTCATCAAAATTGATGAACCGGAGGGGGGACTTTACTTAATAAATTTTGTATCATTTTCACGTGTTTTTTTTATTTACTCAAAAACGGTTTTAACGATTTTGATCAAACTTGGTATTTAATGTATTTATATGCCCGAGATATTACTGTAAAAATTTCATCAAAATTGATCTACGGGAGGGGGGACTTTACTTAATAAATTTTGTATCATTTTCACGGGGTTTTTTTATTTACTCAAAAACGGTTTTAACGATTTTGATCAAACTTGGCATTTGATGTATATATATGCCAAAGATGTGATAGTCAACATTCATCAAAATTGGTCAAACGGAGAGGGCACTTTATTTCATAATTTTTTTTCAATTTTTACCTTATTGATAGATGATCTCAAAAACGGCTTTAACGATTTTTATCAAATTCGTTATGTTTAGTGAAAATTAGTTGTTATTTATTACCAGGTAAGCTTTATCATTATTAAAATGTTCTGAGAGGGCTTAAATGGGGAAGGGGCCTTTTTTGTTTTCCTATAAAGTACCTTTGTTTTAGTTTATATTGAGAAATTAACTGTCTGTCATCACACCTAAAAATAGGAAATGGCTAAATATGATATATGAAGAAAATCAAGTAAACATATACAGGAGAAAAAAAGAAAAATAATCCGTCAACTCATAAAACACCTTGAGCTCACGCATCCGCCGTACGCCTTTAATGACAAACCAATGCTTTATTATTACCTATAGATGTTCTGTTCATTTGAGAAGTGGGAATTAACAAAACGCATTAAGTTCTAATCTAAGTAAGTTGGTAAGTGAAAGTTGTGTGTTGCGCGCACGCACCAGATTTTTTTATGACTGTTTTTCTTGTCTCACGGTACTATTAAGATATCTTCACTCATATTGCATTTAATTTAAATAATATATACTTAAGATATTATTGATTAAATGTAATGTGTTGATCAATTAGCCTTTTTATGAGAAAATTAATTTTTTAAGGAATCCAGTTGGTTTTCTAATATATATTGCAGAAATGTAGAATTCTTATTTTATTTTGTAAGCTAAGGATTAACTAATTGTTATCGCTCAATTTTTTACTAATTTAAAAAGAACAGCTGAAAAAACATATAACCTTTACAAACTGAACAGGATGAATGATCAATAATCATCGATTGAAACTCACCCTAGCGCTTCCTGGTAGCCTGAAGCTCTAACTAAATTTTTTATTCATAAACTCGTATATCAATCTAAACATGCACAATTAAATCGTTCGAGAGGCTTAAAATTCCAGTCCTTTTCTCTTCAATTTTACGCCCTTAGGAGGAAAATCGAAACCTTCTTCTCCGTTAGGGTTTATATGGCTACACGACAACATAACTTACTTAATCGTACGTGGAGTCGTTTTTGAGCCTTATCGGCATGCACATTGTACACTTTGCTTTATAATATATATTGATTATATTTAATGTATATTATAATTGAAAATATTATTAGTTCCAACTAGGGATTATTTTACATCACTGGTGGATGGTGGATTTTATTATTGGGTTGTCCGAAAAGTTCGTAGAGATTTTTAAAATAAAATTTACCTTTTATCTTTTCTACTAAAATTGATCCACAAAGCTAATGTTTATTTATGTGCCTTTAATCCTCATGGAATTAACTATGTTTACACACCGAATTCGTCTTTATTAAGGCTCAGTAGTGTAGTTTATTGCAAACCAACATGAGTGACGATTCAGTTCATTTTCGGTATATTGTGCTGTTCTTTTTTAAAAAAGGGAAAAGCGCAGCCCAAACTGCAAGAAAGATTCGTGCCGTGTATGGCAGCGACTCCATTGCTGATAGCACGGTTCAGAAGTGGTTTTCGCGGTTTAGATCGGGAGATTTCAATTTGGAAGACCAACCCCGGGCTGGCCGGAGTACAACTCTTGGCATCGAGGATACTATGACGGTCATCGCAAACCATCCACGAATTCCTGTCCGTGTGATAGCTGCGGAGTTAAGAGCCTGCAAATCGACCGTTTTTGATCATATAAAGAAGGCCGGGTACGTCTGTCGTTACGACGTTTGAGTTCCCCATGAGCTCAGTGAAAGGTCCATGTGTCTTTAAGGATTCGGCAAAAGTTATTAAGCTTCAGATGGGATGTTTTACCACACCCGCCGTACTCTCCTGCCATTGCTCCTTCGGATTTCCATCTTTTCCGTTCCCTCGAAAATTTTCTACAAGGGAAATCCTACTCTTCAGAAGATGACGTCAAAACGGACCTTTTATTGTTCTTCAGGAGTAAGGACAGTGATTTTTGGAAAAAAAGGGATAATGGACCTTCCTAGCCGTTGGGAAAGGGCAATCGCTAACGGTGGTAACTATTTTGTAGATTAAATAAATAAATTTTAAGCTGTTAATCAATTTTAATTTTTGTCCAAATTTCTCTACGAACTTTCCGGACAACCCAATATTTATTAACTTTCAAATAAAATATCAAATATTGAGCAGACAAGCGATAATTAGACAGTGACAGACAATCCTTTGAGTTGGCTCGGCCGTCACTCACTCTGAAGTATTTGTTCGTCGGATCCATTACCTAGATTTCGAACGAACTCTTTACTCTCACTAATTCGCCATAAGATAAGGAACATGACATGGTGAGGTGACCTCATTTCGTGGCTAAGTAAACGTTATAAATGTTTGGCATCCTATCATCATCGCTGTTCCGATACCAACAATTAAAAATCTGGTGCGTGCGCGCAACACACAACATTCACTTACCAACTTACTTAGATTAGAAATTGACGTGTTTTGCTAAATATCATTTCCCAAAGTCACACATTTTTCTACATTCATATCTTAATTTTGTTAATCGTTAAAGCCGTTTTTTAGTAAATAAAAAAACCCCGTAAAAATGATATAAAATTTATTAAGTAAAGTCCCCCCTCCCGTAGATAAATTTTGATGAAATTTTTACAGTCATATCTCGGGCATATAAATACATCAAATACCAAGTTTGATCAAAATCGTTAAAACCGTTTTTGAGTAAATAAAAAAAACATGTGAAAATGATACAAAATTTATTAAGTAAAGTCCCCCCTCCGGTTGATCAATTTTGATGAAATTTTTACAGTCATATTTCAGGCATATAAATAGATCAAATACTCAGTTTAATCAAAATCGTTAAAGCCGTTTTTGAGAAAATCGAAAAAAACTTAAAAAGTTATTAAATAAAGTACCCCCTCCCTTTGAGCAAATTTGATGAAATTTTTGCTGTCACATCGCGGGCTTATACATACTCTAAATACCAAATTTCAGGTTCGTACGGTTTATAGTTTTTGAGCTAGTCTGTTCACACACACACACACACACACAGACACACACACACACACACACACATACACACACAATTTCGCGGGACTTGGTCATTTGGACTCAGGGGACCCCAAAACGTGTATTTCCGTTGAAAACCGGAAGTCGAAAAGTTTCACGATCACAATACTTCCACTTACTATATATTTCATATATAGGTAAGTGAAAGTAAAAAGCGTTTCCCAAATTTTTCAACTTCTTTTTTTTTCTCAAAGCCCGATTATACAGTGAACTGTGTACAAAGTGATAACATTATATTAAACGTTTAGATATTTTAGAGCCGAACGGCGGCGGTTCGAATCCGCCATGGGAGGGTTGACTTTTATTTTTTTAAGGCCCCCCGACCTACCCACCATGGTTAGAATAGGTTGGTTACACCTCTTGAGGAACTCCCCGTATGCCACACATGGCCAGGTATGGGTAACAAAAGAGAAGATATTTTAGAGCCTTATCCTATATTATTGAAAGAATTTTAACTACTTTTACTTTCACTTACCTATATATGAAATATATAGTAAGTGGAAGTATTGCGATCGTGAAAAAATTCGACTTCCGGTTTTCAACGGAAATACATGTTTTGGGGTCCCCTGAGTCGAAATGACCAAGTCCCGCGAAATGGTCTGTGTGTGTGTGTGTAACATTTTTTCTTTAATAATAAAAAAAACTAGAGTGCTTTAGTGTAGGTATATGCCCGCGATGTGACAGCATAAATTTCATCAAAATTACTTAAAGGGAGGGGGTACTTTATTTAATAACTTTTTAGGTTTTTTTCGATTTTCTCAAAAACGGCTCTAACGATTTTGATTAAACTGAGTATTTCATCTATTTATATGCCCGAGATATGACTGTAAAAATTTCATCAAAATTGATTAGAAGGAGGGGGGACTTTACTTAATAAATTTTGTAACATTTTCACGTGTTTTTTTCATTTACTCTAAATCGGCTTTAACGATTTTGATCAAACTGGGTATTTGATGTATTTATATGCCCGAGATAAGACTGTAAAAATGTCATCAAAATTGATTAACCGGAGGGGAACTTTACTTAATAAATTTTGTAACATTTTCACGTGTTTTTTTGATTTTCTCAAAAACGGCTATGACGATTTTGATTAAACTTAGTATTTGATCTATTTATATGCCCGAGATATGTCTGCAAAAATTTCATCAAAATTGATCAACCGCAGGGGGCACTTTACTTAATAAATTTAGTATCATTTTTACGTGTTTTTTTTATTTACTCAAAAACGGCTTTCACGATTGTGACCAAACTGGGTATTTGATGTATGTATATGCCAAATATGTGATAGCCAACATTTCATCAAAATTGATCAACCGAAGGGGGGACTTTACTTAATAAATTATATATCATTTTCACGGGGTTTTTTATTTACTCAAAAACGGCTTTAACGATTAATAAAAATAAGATATGAATGTAGAAAAATGTGTCACTTTGGGAAATGATATTTAACAAAACACGTCAATCTAAGTAAGTTGGTAAGTGAAAGTTGTGTGTTGCGCGCACGCACCAGATTTTTTACTTTCACTTACATATATATAAAATATATATTAAGGGAAAGTATTGCGATCGTGGAAAATTTCGACTTCCGGTTTTCAACGGAAATACACGTACTGAGTTCAAATAACCAAGTACCGCGAAATGGTGTGTATGAACAGACTAGCTCAAAAATTATAACCCGTGCGAACCTGAATTTGGGTATTTAGTCTATGTATATGCCCGAGATATCACTGCAAAAATTTCATCAAAATTGTTCAACTGAAGGGGGCACTTTACTTAATAAATTTAATTTCATTTTTACGTGTTTTTTTTCTCAAAAACGGCTTTAACGATTTTGATCAAACTGGGTTTTTGATGTGTGTATATGCCAACATTTCATCAAAATTGGTCAAACAGAGGGGGCACTTTTTTTTTTTTCCAACTTTTACGTTTTTTTCGATTATCTTAAAAACGGCTTGAATGATTTTGATCATATTTGTCATGTTCAATGAAAATTAGATTTTCTTCAATATCAGGTAAGCTTTATCATTATCAAATTGTTCGGAGGGAAGGGGCCTTTTTTGTTTTGCTATAAATTACCTTTGTTTTTATTTATATGGAGAAATAAACTGTCTCTTGTTACGCCTAAAAATAAGAATAGGCTAAATATGAGATATGAATAAAATCAAGTAAACATGTAGAGGAGAAAAAAAGAAAAATATTTCGTCAACTCATAAAACACGTTGAGCCCACGCATGCGGAGTACGCCTTTAATGACATACCATTGTTCATAATTAAAGCCTTAAAGAATTATGAAATCAGGCGACTTGGAGTATTATGCTTGCATTGCCGATTTATCGCAAGTAAACACTTTTATTTGATAATAAAAAAAAAAAATAAAAAAAAAAATAGTGTACTTTAGAGAGCAAACACAAACAAAGATAAGTAAATGAATGTGCAAAAATGCTTGGCTTTGAGAAATGGAATTTAAAAAAGCACTTCGATTCCCAATCTATGTAAGTTGGTAAGAAAAATTTGTTTGTTGCGCGCACCAGATTTTTATAAATATGTCATACAGATGACGTTTTGGGGGCGTTGCCGCACAAAACATCTTACAGATCTCATTCCATTTAAAACATTTTTCCACATTCATTTCTTATTTGCTCTCTAAAGCACACTAGTTTTTTTTATTATTAAAGAAAAAATGTTACACACACACAAACAGACCATTTCGCGGGACTTGGTTATTTGGACTCAGGGGACCCCAAAACGTGTATTTCCGTTGAAAACCGAAAGTCGAAATTTTTAACGATCGCAATACTTTCCCTTTCTATATATTTTATATATAACTAAGTAAAAACACGTTTACAACTCTCTCCCATGAACGGGACGTCTTTAATTATAAACAATGGTCTGTTATTAAAGGTGTACTGCGCCGTACGTGGGTTCTACTTGTTTTAAGAGTTGTCGGATTTAACATTTTTCTTCTGTATTTGTTTCTCGATTTCATATTTATTCATAGGATGAAAGTTACAGAACAACATTCTTAACCTTATAAATTCCTTGTAGTATTGAACTTTAAAAGATACAGTAAAAAACTGTAGCCAAACGAACAATCAAAACATTTAATTGAAAAGAGATTTAGACTCTTTGCCGAAACAAAGAATCAACAGAACTAGCAAATCAAACAGTTCTAGCACATGTTCGTGACGCTTGTCGGGAACATTCTAGATTGTTCTTATTTAGTTATCTAGATTGTTCAGACTAAATACAAGGAGAGATGGGCTGTAGTGTAAGTCATGTTCTGAAGCTAGAATCATACGGTTAGTTTTATGTTAATAAATCGTTGTAAGTTGATGCTTTTCGTAACCTTCTTGATTATTTGATTTTATATTTTTTGCGTGGCATTAAAATTATTATTGCCTTCGAATAAAATCATTTAAACTCACCTAAATGTTAAAATATTTTCAAATTAGTTTAGTTAGTTTAAAAAATTTAGTTTATTTAATATATATTGTTTGTGTAATAAATAGTTTTATATACATAAATGTATATTTAATATGTATATATCTATTATATACATAATAGTTTCACACCCTTTCTTCGATAACATACTCACAAAGAAGATAATTCATGTTTTATTCTCTTTAACAACAGATCGTTTGTTTTGTTGAAAATTATGATTATCATTATTTTTATTATTATTATTATCAAAATCATCTTTTGAATGAGACTGTTAGATCACACCTTTGATTGACGTCAGAAGTTATCACTTCAAGATTAAAGGCAATAATAACCAACTTGAAGTGTTTTATCTTCACTGTAGCGTTGCTAACCTGAGTGCGTGCTCTTTTGTTATATAAAACTGAAAATTATCCAATTTTGTGTATGAATTCTGAAATAGAGAAGACACGTTGTACTGTATCAAAGAATACTTTGTACAGAACTCAACTCTAATAGATTAACTTATCCATTTTCTATCACATAAAGTCATGGGCGGATCCAGCCGACCGTAAAGGGGGGGCTGCAGTCCTAAAGGGGGGGGGGGCTGCATCCCCACAGCCCTTCATTTCGATCTGCAAATCAGCTTTTATACATTTATGTTCCTTTCCCACAACTAAAATTCTACTTGTTCTGCACATTATTTGTTCTTAAACTTGCTTCCTTAGATTAAGGAAAGTCAAATCCCATCTTTAAATGACTAAAAATTTTTCAAAGGGAGGGGCTGCAGCCCCCACAGCCCCCCCCCCCTGCATCCGCCAATGCATAAAGTAGAACCTCTTACACTAAGCAATGAGTTACGATTACGCAGGAATTTCACATTTTTTTTACTCTTTCTTCTTCCATTCCGGTTTTATGACACAAGTACACTAGTAACGTTGGGTAGTAAATTCCATCGCCAACGTAACCGGAACGGAAGTATCTAGAGACGCGGAAAATCGGTTCTTATCTTTATATTTTGTTGGTTTTTGCGTAACCTTTAGCGAAACATACTGCATAACTTTGAACATTAATAGTTTATAGATAGCCTATACGAGGTCCGATACTCCTTAGAAGATCCGTAAATTAAATTTAGGCATCGTCCGATTAGCCTTAGTGGCATAAAGTGACTTTAAAAAAAACAAGCAAAAGTCTACAGATTGTTTTAAAATAAATAAATTCACATAATACATTGATGTTACAAGATATGGAATTGATGACTCTATGGAAATTTGACAGCAGATATTTTTCCTAAAATTTTTAACATCTGCTTATTGTATTTAATCATATTGAAAATGGAAAATGTACATATATACCTTTTCTTCACCTCCATTTTAGTTAAAAATACAGTGCCAGCTTAAAAAAAAATTTTTTTTAGATTTGCCTCTCGATATTTCTCCGATCTCAAAAAAAAAAAAAAGTCATTGTAATCCTAAAACGTTTTATTTTATATATATATATATATATATATATATATATATATATATATATATATATATATATATATCATTGAAGATAGTATTTTTGAATAGGAAATTATCATATAAGTCATCAGATGATTACTGTTATCAGATTTATAATCTTATCTCGATCAATGTCGTCAGGATGATTCTAATGAAAAATTGTCGCAAAGGAAAAAGAAACCGTGAGCTGTACGGGTTTAAGATATTTATCTAAACCTGGGCCGCTAATGTTGTTATTCAATCAAGAAGCGTTCGGAGTTTAAAGAAAATAAAGAAAAATCAAATCGTATTCTTCGTATAAAGTACTTGTGAAAATTCTCAGATATTAATTAAATAATTGAAATTTATTTACAAACGCTTTCCGATTATAACCAGTTAATAGCCATTAATTGATGTTAATAAATCAAATCAATTTTTTAGAGTACGCTGTCTGTCAAATATATACTGAAAGATAGAGAGTGCAGATCTAAAAAATAATTAAATAATTGAAAAACAAACATGAAAAGATAACAAAAAAATTGAAAGAGTAAACATGAAAGGCGGGTTAATTGAGTGTGCATTGCACTCGAGAACACCATTAGCGTTGTCCTGGCTTATATAAATGGCAGTTTGGAGAGCTTGGAAATTAACTTCAAAACTTACCTAAAATACGGCCTGTAGAAGGTTCTTTTTCTTAGGGTTATAATCGATAATACTGAAAATCGATATTTTTCTACTTATTGTTTGTTTAATGTCTCTTTATGCTACTAAGGCTAATCGGACGATGCTACAATGGGAGTCCTAAATTTTGCCTTTCCAGGTATAATTAGTATAGGGATCTTTAATGAGTACCTGACATCGTACAGGCTCAGGACCTGCGTTTTAGGTCCTATCCGAGGGACGGCATAGCCAAGGATTTTGCTATTTAATTCTTGAGACTATAGATTTCGGAACAGACTAGCTCAAAAACTATAACCCGTACGAAATTAAAATTGGATATTTGGTATATGTATATGCCCGCGATGTGACAGCAAAAAATTCATCAAAATTGCCCAAACGGAGGTGGTACTTTATTTAATAACTTTTCACGTATTTTTTTTTTCGATTTTCTCAAAAACGGCTCTAACGATTTGGAGTAAACTGAGTATTTGGTGTATTGATAAGCCCGAGATATGACTGCAAAAATTTCATCAAAATTGATCAACCGCATGGGGCACTTTACTTAATAATTTTTGTCTCATTTTCACGTGTTTTTTTTTATTTTTTCAAAAACGGCTTTAACGATTTTGATCAAACTGGACATTTAATGTATGTATATGCCCGCGATGTGACAGCAAAAATTTCATCAAAATTGTTCAAAGAGAGGGGGTACTTTATTTGATAACTTTTTAAGTTTTTTTCGATTTTCTCAAAAACGGCTCTAACGATTTTGATTAAACTGAGTATTTGATCTATTTATATGCCCGAGATACGACTGTAAAAATTTCATCAATATTGATTAAGCGGAGGGTGGACTTTACTTAATAATTTTCGTCTCATTTTCACGTGTTTTTTTCTTTTTCTCTAAAACAGCTGTAAATATTTTGATCAAACTGGGTATTTGATGTATAAAATGCCCGCAATGTGACAGCCAAAATTTTATTTCCTGCTTGTTTGTTTGTTTGTTTAACGTCCTTAAATGCTTCTAACGCTAATCGGAGGATGCTACAATGGGAGACCTAAATTTTGCCTATCCAGTTATAATTATGATAGGGATCTTTAACGAGTATCTGACATCGTCCAGGCTCGGCACCTCTATTTAACGTCCTATCCGAGGGACCATTTGCCATGCTAACCACTACACCACAGGTGACCCCTTTTTATTTCCTGCATTATCACTGATGAAAACAAAAACTTTTATTTAACAATAAAAAAATTTTTATTGTACTTTAGATAGTGAGCATATACATGATTGTCAAATTAATTAAAGCACTTAATGTAAATGATATACATAATAATCTTTAACAATTATATTTTAGTTTACAAACTTAACTTCCATAATAGATTTTCCAAATAAATATAAGGTGGTTTTAGAGCAACTGTAATCTTTATCGATTTCCAGAAAGGCATAAGTGACAAACTTTACTTCGAGACGTAAATACACCTCCTATCGATTCATCTTCACGATATATTTACAAAAAGCAGCTCGCAGTAAAAAAAACAAGCTAGAAGAAAAAAAAATCTGGTGCGTGCGCGCAACACACAACTTTCACTTACCAACTTACTTCGATTAGAAATTGACGTGTTTTGCTAAATATCATTTCCCAAAGTCACACATTTTTCTACATTCATGTCTTATTTTTGTTAATCGTTAAAGCCGTTTTTGAGTAAATAAAAAAACCCGTGAAAATGGTACAAAATTTATTAAGTAAAGTCCCCACTTCGGTTGATCAATTTTGATGAAATGTTGGCTATCACATCTTTGGCATATACGTACATCAAATACCCAGTTTGATCAAAATCTTAAAAGCCGTTTTTGAGTAAATAAAAAAACACGTGAAAATGATACAAAATTTATTAAGTAAAGTCCCCCCTCTAGTTGATCAATTTTGATGAAATTTTTCCAGTCATATCTCGGGCATATTAATACATCAAATACTAAGTTTAATCAAAATCGTTAGAGCCGTTTTTGAGAAAAACGTAAAAAGTTATTCAACAAAGTGCCCGTTCCGTTTGACCAATTTCGATGAAATTTTTGCTGTCACATCGCGGGCATATACATACACTAAATACCCAATTTCAGGTTTGCACGGTTTATAGTTTTTGATCTAGTCTGTTCACACACACACAAACGTACGCACGCACGCACGCACACACACAAATACACACACACACACACACTATTTCGCGGGACTTGTTTATTTGGACTCAGGGGATCCCAAAACTTGTATATTTCATATATAGGTAAGTGAAAGTAAAAATGAAATTACAACTATATACAGTAAACCCTCATTATTACGAACTCGGATGTAACGAACACCTCGATATAGCGAACCAAAATACTATCCCCCCAAAATTACCATTATATTTCTGCTGAACCCCTCGTTATAGCGAAATCCCTCGGTTAGTGCGAACTACGAACTAAATTTGATGCCTGAGAATTATTATATTATGTTATAACGAACTGCTAGAATTTTTATTATTACTTTTTTTTTTTTTTTTTTACTGTATTTAGTAGAATGAGTGCGGAAACACGAAGTAGCTCCAGTTTCTAGAATTGTGGTGTTTTTTTACTCTTAACTAATCCGATTTCCTTTTGATCTCTCTCTCTCTGATTCCGTTGACTTTTTTCTCAAAACTAGCTCAGTTCTGTTTCGACCTCTGTATTATTCGAATCAGTGTTCTGCAGTTGTTTATAGTGTTTTTTAAAATACACAATGAATTCGTTGGTAAACGTGTGTACCAAACGTAAATCCTTATCAATCGAGAAAAAATTAAAAATTCTCTAGGATATTGAATCAGGAATTCTAAGTGAGAAAACCATCGCAGAAAAATATGGAATTCCAAAATGAACATTGTCAACCATTATAAAAAACAAAGATAAAATAGATTCAACCACAGCCCAAGGATTAACTTCAGCATCAAATAAACGACTGCGCTCTGCGGCTCATGAATATTTGGAAAAAAATTGATAAATTGCTTTAAACAAATGAGATCTCAAATACCAATCTCAGACCCTCTTATTAAAGGTGAGGCTAAAGAACTCTCAAGTGAACTTGGCAGGTCAATTAATGAATCTCGTTGTTTAATTAATATGTAGTTTATCTAAAAATAAATTACATACATGCGTTTTGATTTAACTAGTTTTAATGAATGAATTTCCTTCGAAATATGATCAAATTAGTGCGGCCATTGGCTTAAAAATATATTTAAAAAAGAATCCTCGGTTATAACGAATCTCGTTATAGCGAACTATGAAAATCAAACCCCCTACCAGTTCGCTATATCGAGGGTTTACTATAATAATAAATATCCAAGGGACGTACATTTGATAACTTAGAACTCGAAATTTAGCTGATGTTTATAGAATGAGGATATAGAGAGCTGATGTGTTATAGAGACTGTAGCTGTTTAGCTAAAACAAAGCCATTTTCTTTTTTATCAAATATTTTTCTACTTTTCTATCCGTTAACATCAACAATCGAAGAAGTGGACTATTGTAAGGAATATAGAGCGTTCCTTCCTGTTCAGTAAAAGAGCGTTATTATCATTGTATATAAAATTTAATAAATGTCAAGCAGGGGTCACCTCTGGTATAGTGGTTAACATGGCAACCTACAATACTTGAGGTCGCGGGTTCGCGTCCTGTGGTGGCTCTTGACTATGCCGTCCCTCGAATAGGACATAAAATGGAGGTCCCGAGCCTTAACGATTTCAGATACTCGTTAAAGATCCCTATCCTTGTATAAACCTGGATAAGCAAAATTTAGAACTCCCACCGTAGCATCGTCCGATTAGCCTTAGTAGCATAAAGGGATGTACAAACAAACAATACATGTCAGCGAAGATTTATAATACTTTCCTATATCACAGTTTTCTTTTACTAGTAATTGTTTTTTTTGGTAAATTTCACCGGAATATTTATTTATTTCCTTAAAAGTTAGCGCTATAGTAAGCCACAGCAAAAAGCTTGGCCGGTTTTAGCTTTTACAATAATATATAATAATAATAAAATTTATAAATTCAATAAAGATGTATTTATAACATTAGAGAGATTTAAATTAAATAGAAGAAATCTCAATGTTAAGCAGGTACCAAAAATACTAGGATATATGTATGGTTTGAAAATAATATAAATATTTATCAAAATTAGGTCTCCAAAAGTGTAAAGAAAAAAAAACTTACATTAGGTTTTGATAATGTTTTCACTTGTGAGCACAGCTGATAAAGAAAGTAAATAAACTAAAAATTGCTTATAGAAGGACTAAATTGTTTATGATATGTTAAGAAAAGTTTAGTTAATTTTCATTGATGTGGTTTATCAGTATATTTGTATATTTATTTTATTTAAAATTGATTACTGGATATTTAAAGAAAGTTTTGTGATTGAAAATTCTTAAATAAAAGTATTTGCTTAATTTTAAATTATACGGTTTGTATGTATATATGTATATTATGTATATATGTATATTCATCTTATTTAATTGATGATTACTAGATATATGAAATGATTGTGGTGAAAATTCTTACTCCCAATAACAGAGCTTTGATAAATATTATTATTCGGTATCATAAAACTCATGAATCATTAAAATGCGGTAGTAATATATAGTAACGCTAAACTAAATTATATGATTTTGTCTGTTAGGATGTATCCATTTCATATCTGTCATCCTGTGAATAAGTGGAATTAAGCCTTATTTCCTTACTTTGCAGGGCAGAAACATTTGGGGTTTGAACATTTATAAAAAATAAAAAAATCAGTTTTTGCTATCAAGCGTAGAATAGTTATTTATTATACAAGTGACGAAAGCAGATCATTTTACAACTCGAGTGAAGGTCTGGCCACACATGTCCGCACCGTAGCAATAATACAGGTTATGTTCAGAATATTTTTAATTTAACTTACATATTACCTTTAGTTTATGCCTAAAGTTCAGGCCACACATGTCAGACAAAGGCCACTTTAGGCATAACTAAAGGTAATATGTAAGTTCAATTAAAAATATTCTGAACATAACCTATATTAATGCTAGGGTGCGGATCCGGTGCGGACATGTGTGGCCAGACCTTGAAACGTTTACCCACACGAGCGAAGCGAGTGTGTAATTTCACGAGAGTTGTAAATTCTACTTTTTTCACGAGTGTAATCGTGTAATACATTATCAGATCTAACCAGAATATGAACAAAATTAGGATGTTGTGAAGATTATGGTATGTTGTTGGTAGGTTATAAGCATGGTTACTTCAATGAAGTAGTGCAGTTATAAACAAGTGCAGGTTATAAACAAGGAAGGTAATTATTATTATATTTAAATTTTAAAATATATTGATTATTTCCACCAATAATTCATTCATATTTCAATTTATTTTGTTAAAATAAATTCTTACAATGTTAAGAAACATTTAAAAGCATTTAATTTCCAAATTCAAATTATTTTTTAATTTATACTTATTACTAATTAAGAAGGCAATTCACTTTCTTCACTCTATTGCAAAATGTTTCACTTTCTTCACTCATTTCAGTTTAGTAATGTTACCATTATTCAACGATTACAGGAAAAAATGTTTAAAATACCAAAATAGCGATTACTGGTTAGGGCCATTAAACCAACTGAATATGTTGGACAAATTATGGTTGACCGGATTTTGAATATTTTTGAGAATAGTCCGGGGTGGTGGTCAATAGACTACAAAATATTTTATTGAATACATACTATTTACATGGGCATGGCCTCCCCTGGAAGGCTGGAAGCAATAATTTTTTAGGCTTTTAAGACTGGAAGCAATAATAGAATACTTTTATTTAAAGCAAATAATTGTAATAACTTAGTTGATAAAGCACTACCAATTATACATAATTTTGGTTTCATTCACCTTTTCCGCGGTAAGGTGTTACAACCTGAACGATCATAGCTTGCCCCCCCTAGTTTTTTGCTTGCCACCCCTATTTTTGACCCTGGGTACGCCCTTGACTATTTACCTTATTGATAATACTATTTTGTAGTTTATTGACCCGGACTATTGTCATAAATATAGAACTCTCATTAATATACAACATACTCATAAATAGATCTTAACAATAATGAAGTATTAGAGTTTACTAATTGTTTCTTCCATGGGCGTCACCAGCACCAAATTATTGGAGGGACAGCTTAATATTTTCCTAGATAAGGCAGGTTGAAATTCAAGGTGCTAAAAGTTGAAATAATAAGTCTTAAAAACAACTTTTAGGACATTTAATTCATCCTTCAACGATGTATTTTAAAGGTATTTATAGTCTCTTAAAACCTGTCAATTTATGCCTCAGTTATAAAATAGGGAGTTGTTAAGGCTTAATGTTAAAGGATGTGGGCCAAAATTTCTTGATTGAATTTTATCCAAGTTTTTCTTCTGATCCTGAACCCAATTATTTCATTGCTTTCCAACAACTTCTATAAGCTTCACCGAATTGATGGAAAGTAGGATAAAGCTGCTTGGTTTAAAAAAGAAATGGAAACCAATTCCGGGGATACAACTTTGTTACAGAATCCATAAAACAAAACAGTTCGAGCTGAAATAAAAAATATATAATTCATCAAATATACAATACGCCTGACCATGCTATTAAAAATAGAGTGTGCTGTAATTAACTAACATTTTATATTTATATGTATTTTATTAAATTTGGTTGATTAAATTCGTAAAATAGCATTTTTATTTAATTTTTTACATTGGGTTCCCTCCTTTCAAAATATTGAGGGGATGCGTCCCCCCTGCCACCCCCCCACCAGCGCAGAGTTGGGCAAATTGTAATCAGAATAATGATTTGTGAATATGAATAATTGGTAATCATAAAACAAATGAAAAATGAATAACCATTATTCATAATCAGTGCAGAGTATTTTTAATGATTATTGAGTGTTTATGGTATTCATTTCAAATGAATACCATAAACACTCAATAATCATTAAAAATACCCCACTATTCTCATAAATATACAAATGAATATATCTTAACAATAATCAGATATTACTCTATAGAGTTTACTCTATTAACTCTATATACTCTATCTATCGAGTTATTGTTTCTTCCACCAACCAGACACATTTAAGGCAAATAAAAATAACTACATTCATTTCAAATGAACGCCTGATTTACACACTTAAAGACGATGGAAAGAAACGTTTTTTTTTTCTCACTAAAATCACATAGGGTAAACCATACAGTTATTGACACCCCAACTTTAACTTAATAGAAGAAATAGGTAAACAACTCCTAATTTTATTTCAAGATATACATGAATCTAATGTTTGAAGGGTCCTCTAAGTCATCTATGAAGTAAGACTTTAACAAACTAACCATTGGGGAGTATTTAACAATCAAATCCACAGGGTGTCAATAACTAGTTTTTGCACTTTTAACAATAATTATTGCCATACGGTAAAACTATTGAACTTTTGAGCCCCCAAAAAAAACCTCTTGAGACATTATAAGGATAGATAAAGAGGAGCTATAGGAAGTTTCAATTCGATCCCTTCATAAAAAGTATTTTTTTTATTTTCATCACAGAAATGGTGAAAATAAAGGGTGTAATAACTGTACGGTTTACCTTCCTGAATTGCATTTAAATTATAGCGGAACTTTCCCGTTCACTTCATCGGCAAATAAATAATAGTACATGTTGTGTTGTATGTACATTGTAAATGGGATATTGTTTTCTAAAATTTTAATAAAACCATTTATCCCCTTTTTCACCACCTAACCTCTGACTTAAGCACTTGTTCACTCTTATGACAGATATTTTCTTTCGTTATTATTTAAACACAGAAAAAAGAAGCAGTTTTCATATAAAACGGTTTGCTAAGTTATTAGCAATAGCGGCTATTCTGAACACATTCAAATCTACTTTTTATTAAACATTAAATTCACTCTCTTAAAAAACATGTTCATTAAGATATGAAGTTGTTGAAAGCAGTGTGCGCTTTATAGGTAGTCGACCCTTATATCAGTATAAATTTCAACTCCGACAGGCCGGTTTCGAACTTCTCAGCTATCATGCCTTCGACTTACCATCGGTCTCGTGGTGATCTAGTTGGAGCAGGGACGTGACGGAGAACCTCCTGGAGTTCTCGGTCCCGGCGAGGTACGGCTCGTAGTCCAGCCCGTGCATGACTGAGCAGGCGGGGCGCGGGGGCGGGGCTAAGGGGGCGTGGCCTAGCCATCCCCACCCCCGCACTAGCCACGCCTACTCCTAATCATATCCATACTATACAGCTCGGCTACTTGAGGGCTAATCAAATCTGACACTAATAGGGTGCCCTTTGATTTATTTGTTAGATAAAGCTATCGCTATGTTACTTCTGGGCGTGGCCTATCTCGGGAGGTTATGTTATCGTAATTTAAAGGTGGCTTTACACTGTGTCGAACCACTTCCACGTGCTGCATGTCTCGGTCACTGTTAGGTTAATCTAAATAAAATTGGAACTTGAGAGTGTTCTTTGTCAGTCTGCTTGTTCGGTATTACAGCTCTGCGGCCCTGCGGTAGCCCATGCTTCTTTACCTTCTTTTAGCTTTTTTCTAATGTTTTTTATATCAATAATAAGTTAGATCAAAAGCGAGAACAGCCGCTGGTTCCACACTTGTCGTCTTTGCTTTGTTAAAATTGTTGTATGTAGCTGTGTCAGACATCATTGTTCGCTTAACTTCTCGTTTTAGTGTAAATACTTGTTCGTAGCACCCCTGCATGTCAAGGCTCGGGGATCATCTTTTCGTCATGTGGTTCGACGCGGTGAGAAGCCACCGTCTGCAAACTCCCATCTCCTTTTCAATTCAAGTTTCATAGCTTTTTTGTTTTGCTTTTTTATAGCTATATTTTAGCCGCTCGCGACGCTTGCTCTGCAGAAGTAAATAAATCCCCAAAAGGATCCTTTTCAGTTGAGATCGGGGCTTCTATAAACGGCTTCATATTGGTCACGCCTAAAAGTAGCAAAGATATAGTAGTATCATATATTATATTTATCTTTTTGGTACTTGTGAATCTAGTAGCGGCTGCTATCGGCCACAATGCTTTTAACCTGACACTAAACACATTGATAACGTCATATGCCAAAACCTTGAAGTAACATATAATGCGATACTAGTACGTAATCTAGGGAAAACCATACAGTTATTGGCAGTCAGTACAGTTATTGGCACCCCAACTTTAACTTGAAGAAATAGGTAAACAAGTCCTAATTATATTTTAAGATATACATGAGTCTAATGTTTAAAGGGTCCTCTAAGTCATCTATGAAGTAGGACTTTAACAAACTAACCATAGGGATGATTTCACAATTAAATCCACAGGGTGTCAATAACTAGATTTGGCACTTTTAAAAATAAGTATTGCCATATTGTATAACTATTGAACTTTTGACCCAAAAAAACTTCTTGAGTCTTTATAAGGATAGATAAAGAGGAATTATACGAAGTTTCAATTAGATCCCTTCATAAGAAGTATTTTTTAGAATGTCATCACTGAAATTTAGTCTTTTGTGTGCCAATAACTGTACGGTTTACCCTAATTAGGTTAAGTCTGTATGTTTTGAAACACCCCATATTTATTTGATAATATTTATTAGGATAAATAAAAAGTTAATAAAAATTTTTAACTATCTGAAGGCCCAAAGCACAAAGTAATTTTTTTTGCCGTCCAGTTTTTGTGCCGTTTCCGTTGCTGTTACAAGTGCTCGAATGGCATCACAGTTTGAAGTTCCTAGAATTGTCTTGGTTATGTTTTCGCATGCCTTTGAAGCCAAATTCTTAACAAAGCACTCAAAGCAGTTGAAGTTTTGAATATGAACTAAATGTTTCGAATACACTGCATCGGGCTAATGTTGCTTATCGGGATAATTTTGCGGAATCAATGGTATATTTTCATACATTTTTTTTTATATATAGGTATGCAAACATTTTTAAGAAATAAGTGATAAGATGAGCCCCCAGTAATGCGTTGTAGTGGTTAGCATAGCTAGTTTCTAAACACAACGAAGAGGGTTCCTAGCCCGGCATATGGAAAATTTGGTGAAAATTCCTTATCTAATCTACCCTTCGGATAAGAGGTGAAATGGAGGTCCCGAGCCTGTGCCATCGCACCTGACATCTCAGGTACTCGTTAAACGTCCCTATTCATTAGCGCATCCAGAAATTTTCTGAAGGGGGTGGCCCACTTTTTTTTACATTTTATGAGTAACGAAGGATACAATTTAAAATATGTTTTAGTACATAGTGACGTTGTTAATAACTATTAAATGTTGAATTACAATCCATTTTTAATTCAAATTTACAAGCGTCCTTCTAGGGGGGTGCACGCCCCCCCCGGTCCCTATCCTAATTATACCTGAATAGGCAAAACTTAGGACTCCTACTGTAGCATAAGTCTGATCAGCCTTAGTCGGATAAAGGCACGGAATACAAAACAACGTGATTTGCCACGTAACAGCTTAAAACGCCCTTAACTTTAGAACATTTTGTTCTTTCCGGTTTGCCCTTGCCTGCCAGGATGTTTGATGACGTAATACAATTAAATTTAATGACGTGCTAACAATGTTTTCATTGAATGATAACAACTAAAACAAAATCAATTCGTTATTTTTATCGATATTACTTCAATTAACCTGATTCATGAATTAGGTACATTCTTAAATATGTACAATTGTAAATAAAAAGTCATTAATGCGGTGATTTGTATTTCTTTTCCTGAATGAATTTCATTAAGTCAATTCTCCGAAGGATAGCACAGTCATGCATTGTTTGTCAAATAGCTTCTTTGTGAAATTAGGAACAAAGAACTTGTGTTTTTTTATTTGGCACTTAACCTGAATTGAATATTTTTCAAACAAAAGCATAGCACAAAAATTGAAAGGAATAATGTAAATAAGCAAAAAAAAAAAAAATAAAAAAAAAATACTTTTTTCTAGACTTTCGAAGCCATTTAAAGAATACATAATTATGTTTATCTATTATAATAGATGAACAGTCAATTACTGCCGTCCCAGTATATCTGTACTGTACTGTACCATGCCAGGTATTTTTATTTGTTACAAATTCCTATCATTATTATTATGAGCATAGCAGCCTACTATACTCAAGGTATATTAACATACGCCTCGCATCCCGCCTTGGTCCCAGGAATTTTTTAAAGGGAGTAAAACATTCTGGGCTATGCCGTCCCTCGGACGTAAAATCGAGTTCCGAGCCTGTACGATGTTAGGAGCTCAATAAGATCTCTTTCCTAATTATACCTGGATAGGCAAAATTTAGGGCTCTCTGTGTAGCATCCTTCGATTAGCCATAGATGCATAAAGTAACATTAAACAAACAAAGAGTTTGTAATATACAAAATACAAAGAGGATTCGCGGGCGCAATCGACTATATGGTGCGCTAGTAGTTTTGCAAAATGTCGAAGGGAACGGGGATAGACACAGTTGATGTGATAGAGATAATTGGCAATTTTAATAGACCATTAATTGAAGGCAGGCTAGCCTTGATGCAAACCTCATAATTACATGTGGAATAATATCTAGAAGTAAAAAAACAGTTATTTTACAAGCATTGTGCCTTCAAACAAGCGATCTTAAAGGACTGCCCCATCAAATAAAAGTGAAAATCAAATTTATTAATAATAATAAGAAATTTTCGTGTAAAGCTGGTAGTTCTGGTAACTGCAATCACATCATGTAACTTTACGTTTTTCGGTTAGTAATAACATTAATTACCTATTCATACAATCATTGTTATGACTGCTGTCATTTTCATGACAGCTTAGTTTCTTTGTTTATTATTTTATTATTTATTTATTTGTCAAAAATTTCAGGCATCGCATTGAAAACTTGGAAGAATTAAGCACAACGGATGTAATACAAAAATGGGGAAAATTAAAAAAGAAAAACAAATCTATGAAACTATGGTTTCAATGTTATTTGCATAAAACTAGCATTTTGGGATAATAAAATGTCAAATTCTAATATTTACCTGGATAAATATAATCACTTTGTTTAAAATGAAGACTACATATCGTCATATGTTTCGAAACAGGCTTATCTATTTTTAATTTTACAATCCACTCTTTAAGAAGCTTTTAATTTTTTGTTAATAAATGGAATGACACGTCTTTTGATTTTCTAATTGAACACTGAGGGACCGAGCAATACCTATTAGACATTTTTCAAATAATTTGTTGCTCAATCGGGTTTTAATTATGGAAAAATAAATTGAAAACGCCAAAAAACCCTATGAATCCCAGGTAATGGCCCGGCTTCTATCCCCGTTTCTCTAGCCCGCCTATAAAAAATCAACCTTAGACAATCAATTCATCAGGTAAGAAGTGTATCATAGTAACATAAAAATAAACAGAAGAAACCCCAATAAATATCCTAATACAATTTATGTGTGAACCAACAAATTGTTTGGCTTACACTTTTGCCTTGAATGAATATCAAAGGTAGAAAATCTCAACAGTCCTTTCATATTCCCGACATCTTGGAATACTCCCATCGGAACTCCTGTTCTTCAGAAGCTGGTCCAGAATCCGTTCCGCTCCAGAACTATAAGGAATGGGTTCTATTAACTACGTCCCTACCGTGTCACCATTGATATATTGTTAGTGAGTTTAAAACTAGTCCTACGGTTCATCTCTTGTCGATTGTCCGTTGCGAATAGATTTTTGTTTTTTAACTATCTCAAAAAAAAAAAAAAAAAATCAATTTTACTTCTGAATAGTTTGATTTTACTCATATAGAATAAGGGTCATTCTCACCAAAGTGGGCACTTTTTACGGCGTTTTTATGTTAAATTTTATGGTTACGAATAAACTTTTTTTTTCGGTGTAATACTATTCCTTAGCCTATAAGAAGCAAGGAGTCGACGTGGAAGAACACCAATCCTTTTTTTTTTTTTCTCATTATTAAGGACTGATGATGCTTTGAAAAAGTTGAGCACCAAAAGAATGCTTCAATCCACGTCGCTATCTTCATTTCCCTGCAGCATTTTATTTAGAGTAAGACAGGGGAATGAATTTTTTCCCCCGGTTTATTTGATAACCGTTGAAAGGAAAAAAATAATATAATAATGCTATTTGAAAAACGAAATCTGTGCTACAAAATCTTTTATCTCTCAAAAATTAGAAAAGAAAAAACTTGCCTGACCAAAACTATAGAGGACAGGGGAATGAAAACTATTAAACGTAACCTCTCAAGTTTGAGAACTTATTTGCTTCTGGAGAGCTTGGATTTGTACTGAGCTTAAGTTAACAGTTGGGGTTGCTTAGGGAAAGACCCCTTCCTGCTGACTATATATTTTTTACTAATACCCCGCCTGAATAGTGTGGTGACAATTTAATTTTAAAAATTGACAGGGGAATGAAAGAAAACCTGTGGGACATCATAAAAATTAACTTTTTTCAATTCTAATCCTTTATCATCAAGGATTCGACTGCTTTTATGAAATTTTACAGTATTTTGAACAAATTGAACAGAAAAAAAAGTAAAAATTGACCTAGTATACGGACAAAGAACTCTTACTTTGAGCAGAATCATACCCTGGGACATGACAGGGGAATGAATTTCGACCTTTTTCTGGTGTTTTTAAGGTACGTGTATTATACAATTAAAATTAAGTCGCATGGGGTCTACCTTTACAACTCCCCTGGATTTACAAAAATGATGTCTTAGAGTCCTAAGTTTATTTAAATCGCTATAAACGGCCTGGGACACAAAAGTGCCCACTTACGTGAGAATGCCCCATAAACGAGATAACATTTATTTTTTCTAACTATTAAAATTTAATGAGATTAAGAAATATTTATAACAATAGAAAGGAGTAACGGAAAGAAGAAATTAAATGTTAAAAGGCATCCGGATAAGATATTCAGGGTCTGTTTGCCAAGACCACATCCAGTTACTTTCACGACGCGACATCCACTTACTTTTAGTAAACAGTTACTTCTTTTGAACACTTATTTTGGCACTAGTACTGAAGTGCGGCTTCAAATTAAGGCCCGATCTCCACTGAAAAGCACCCTTTTGGGGGTTTATTTATCTCTGAAGAGCGAGCGCAGCAAGCGGGAGTCGAAAGCTAGAATCTATTAAAGCCAATCAAGGCAATTTTTAACTGAAATAAAGGGGACGGAAGTTCGATAACATGACGGTCACATAACCTCTCAAAACAGGCCACGCCCATCAGCCGCTCTTCAGTACCTTTACACTTATTTTGATAACAATATTTATAACCTGTATAAGTTGTTTCCTTTTCAGTCCGATGTGGGTTCTCCATGTCAGTCTCTTATCTAGGTGGAGCCCCAAATATCTTACAGCTTGGGATTCAGGGATCGGTCCATCATTGAAGTATACTTGTGGGCATGAGCCATGGTTGAGGGTGAAGGTAATAAATTCACTTTTCATCCCATTCATTTTTACCTTCCACCTGGTAGCCCAACTAAATATATCTTCTAAGTGGTTTTGAAGGATGGAAGATGCTATATCGGGGTTTCTGTGTGATGTTAGTAGTGCGGTATCGTCAGCGAATGTAGCCAGTAAGGTGTGTTCGTTTTCGGTTAAGTCAGCTGTGAAAATATTGAAGAGTAGTGGTCCAAGTACACTACCTTGTGGAACCCCAGCTTTAACATCTTTTATACTAGATGTTTCGTTGTCTATTTTAACAGTAAAGTGTCTGTCTGTCAGGTAAGAGAGTAGTATTAAATAGTAAGTCGGAGGAAGCAAAATTTTGAGCTTGGAAAACAATCCTTCATGCCAAACCTTATCAAAAGCCTGACTGATATCAAGAAAAACACCAGGACAGTAATTTTTTGATTCTAATGCATTCGAAATGTAATCCACCAATCGGTGACATTGTTGTATAGTAGAATGATTTTTCCTAAAACCGAATTGATGATTTGGAAGAGCTTTCAAAATTTCAAGAGAATTAAGACGATATAGAAGAATTTTTTCAAACAATTTGGAAAAAGAAGGAAGAAGACTAATAGGACGATAGGAATTTAGGCAATTGGAAGGTTTATTAGGTTTTAATATCATAACAACTTCAGAATATTTCCACGCTACCGGGAAGTATGTTATTTTTAAAATAGAGTTGTAGATATTAGTCAGAAAAAGGATTGCTTTCCAAGGTAAATTTTTCGGCAAAAAATTTGTAATAAGGTCATAACCAGGGGCTTTTTTATTTGCTAAATTTTAAATAAAATTTTGAACTTCCTGATGATGGATTGCAGTAGGCGGTAATGTCATCGGCAATGGTATGTTAAGTTGGTATGTTACAAGTTCTTCTGTGAATTGGTCGTTAATGTCTGTGTGAGGTTGGAATGTTTCTTCTAGATGGCATGCAAATCTTTCAGTCTTCGTACGTTTTATTTCTTCGTGCAATAGTCTAGTTAGCTTATTGAATCTGTGTTTGTCTGTTGGATAACGCGTCCTTTGCAAAATTTTACGTGCTTTTCGTTTTTGTTGGATGAGATGTCGTATGTATGGTGAATTATGGTTATACAAGAAATAACACTCATAAGGACGACTCACTCACAGCTAACAACTGAATTTTTTAACCAACAACATTAACACTTCATTTGTTTGCTAAGACGTATTTACCACTGATTATAAAATAAAATTCTTTTCGATATAACATAAATAACAAAAATAATTATGCTTAGAAATAATTAATTATTATATATAAAACTGTAATCAGTGGTAAATTCATTAAACTGGCCTTTTACTTAAATAAAAAGTTGGCCGTTCACTCACGACCCGTTATACAGGTTATTGACAGCTAGAGGCGATTACAATGGACGAAGTAGATCTTTATAGTTTTATTAAGGATGAACAAAAATATCAACAG
This sequence comes from Aelia acuminata, assembly GCA_911387785.2. NCBI lineage: Eukaryota > Metazoa > Arthropoda > Insecta > Hemiptera > Pentatomidae > Aelia > Aelia acuminata. The sequence continues at coordinate 3,326,266 of OU426982.1, read as the reverse complement.
ATAGCACAAGAACCATACAGTACAAGCTAAGCAACAGAACCAGATAGTAAATCAAAAACGTAAGTCCATATTTGAAGTCCAAGTGAATGACAATTTCACCAAACACCTCAAACCCACTTTTGATACTTGTTATGAACAATACTTTTCATCATACTGCTTATACTAGAGTACATTTAAACAATTTTTTACATTTCATTAATAACTTACAGGTATAATATTAGCTTTAAAAAAATCTGTTTATTAACCTTTAACAAAAATACTTGTTTATGAAAATTAATATTTGTAGTACAATTATTATAATTCATAGGCATTGTCTAATGGAGTACCGAAAACTGTTTATATACGAAAATATTTTTTGGCACATCTCTAAATATGTCGTAAACTGTCCAAAAATCTTGGACCTTGTCTCGTTTATTGATAAATCAGAACCTCCAGAACCATTCTCGGTGTTTACATCGTATTTTGCACTTCAAGGATTCTAGCTAGAAAGAAACACAATATAATAGTACAGGTGCTGAGGGCCAAAAAGGAGCCTGATTTGAAGAAAGTTTTTGATCTTATAGGCTGAAAGTACTCATTTCATAGACAACAAATGTGAACGTCTGCCACCTCAGATCGGTTGCCATCAAATATTATAGGCGAACAAAATCGACATTTTCGAACTTTTTTCAATTTTTCGCTAATAACTCGAAAAAGATTTATCGCAGAAGAAATTGAGTCCTTTCTTAAATAAGAGGCATTAAATTTCGCGTCGACTGAGGTCTTCACAGTTGAAATCGGGTAAGTCTTTTCGCAAAACCGATTGACAATTTAGCCACTTTAGCGGAAAAATGAATTACGCTCATGTTCCAAAGCCTGCAATTTAAAGAGGGTTACTCCCATTGGCGGATCCAGGGGCTGTGGGGGCTGCAGCCCCTCCCTTTGGAAAAATTTTCGTCATTTAAAGATAGAATTTGACTTTATTTAATGTAAGAAAGCAAGATAAAGAACAAATAATGTGCAGAACAAGTAGAATTTTAGTTGTGGGAAAAGAATATAAAGGTAAAAAAGCTGATTAGCAGATTCAAATGAAGGGCTGTGGGGATGTAGCCCCCCCCCTTTAGGACTGCAGCCCCCCCCCTTTACGATCGCCTGGATCCGCCCATGGTTACTCCAAATAAAAAATGTTACCAATAATAGTTGTAGAATATCGAATTCTGTGTAAAACGATCTCATTAATTTTAAAATTAGCCCACTCCTGTGGAGACAAAGTAATTAAAACGTGAACGTATTTAGCGCCAAATGGTCCCTGAAATTTTTTGGGATTTCTTTTTTTTCAGTTTCTCGCATATAATGCGGCAAATTCAGATCACAAAGTATTGCTTCCTTCTTACTAAACTAAAGAGGCTAAACTATTGCAAATAGAATGATAAATTTGTTTAAATCGGTTTAGTGGATTGGCCGGGTTCGGTACGTCAAAAATCTGCAATGTTTACTATTTTGGTGGAAACCGTGTTCCAACGCCTCTAACTCAAAAACTCCTAGTTTAAATGAAAATGCTTTAGATAAAAGTTGCTGTGCATCAAATTTAGCAGGAAATAAGCTCCGTACACACAACATTAGCTAAATCCTGGGAGAAATACAAATCAAAACGTGAAATTATTCGTAGTGCTTACTTCCTGCTAAGACTTTGGTTTTTAGCCGGACTATTACTATATTATTGTACAAGTTACCCCTTTTAAACATATGGTAATTAATATGTATTAGCAGTAGGTGAGGTTAGCGCACCGAAAAGATTTTTCAAGTCTAAGACCGAACAATAGGTACCACTTTACGGATTCAAAGCACGCATTGAAAACAGATTTTTTCGATGCAGTATGATTACTTTTTTTTTCAAAATTTATTATTAATTCCCTCAAAATGGAAAAAATGTCACTTAGACCCCTTGTTGACAAAATGACTCAAACTCAAATTTCAACATTTTTCAGAAGAGCACTTTTAATAAAATGTTTCTTTTAAAAAATTCATACCTTTTTTTTTTACTTTCACTTACCTATATATGAAATATATAGTAAGTGAAAGTATTGCGATCGTGAAAATTTTCGACTTCCGGTTTTCAACGGAAATACACGTTTTGGGGTCCCCTGAGTCAATATAACCAAGTCCCGCGAAATGGTCTGTGTGTGTTTGTGTGTGAACAGACTAGCTCAAAAACTATAAACCGTGCGAACCTGAAATTGGGTATTTAGAGTATGTATAAGCCCGCGATGTAACAGCAAAAAGTTCATCAAATTTGCTCAAAGGGAGGGGGTACTTTATTTAATAACTTTTTAAGTTTTTTTCGATTTTCTCAAAAACGGCTCAAACGATTTTGATTAAACTGAGTATTTGATCTATTTATATGCCTGAAATATGACTGTAAAAATTTCATCAAAATTAATCAACCAGAGGGGGGACTTTACTTAAGAAGTTTTGTATCATTTTCACGTGTTTTTTTTATTTACTCAAAAACGGTTTTAACGATTTTGATCAAACTTGGTATTTGATGTATTTATATGCCCGAGATATGACTGAAAAAATTTCATCAAAATTGATCTACGGGAGGGGGGACTTTACTTAATAAATTTTGTATCATTTTCACGGGGTTTTTTTTTTTACTCAAAAACGGCTTTAACGATTAACAAAAATAAGATATGAATGTAGAAAAATGTGTGACTTTGGGAAATGATAATTAGCAAAACACGTCAATTTCTAATCTAAGTAAGTTGGTAAGTGAAAGTTGTGTGTTGCGCGCACGCACCAGATTTTTTTTTTCTCATTATTAAGGACTGATGATGCTTTGAAAAAGTTGAGCACCAAAAGAATGCTTCAATCCACGTCGCTATCTTCATTTCCCTGCAGCATTTTATTTAGAGTAAGATAGGGGAATGAACGACAGGGGAATGAATTTTTAAGGTTTATTTGATAACCGTTGAAAGGAAAAAAATAATATAATAATGCTATTTGAAAAACGAAATCTGTGCTACAAAATCTTTTATCTCTCAAAAATTAGAAAAGAAAAAACTTGCCTGACCAAAACTATAGAGGACAGGGGAATGAACACTATTAAACGTAACCTCTCAAGTTTGAGAACTTATTTGCTTCTGGAGAGCTTGGATTTGTACTGAGCTTAAGTTAACAGTTGGGGTTGCTAAGGGAAAGACCCCTTCCTGCTGACTATATATTTTTTACTAATACCCCGCCTGAATAGTGTGGTGACAATTTAATTTTAAAAATTGACAGGGGAATGAAAGAAAACCTGTGGGACATCATAAAAATTAACTTTTTTCAATTTTAATCCTTCATCATCAAGGATTCGACTGCTTTTATGAAATTTTAGAGTATTTTGAACAAATTGAACAGAAAAAAAAGTAAAAATTGACCTAGTATACGGACATAGAACTCTTACTTTGAGCAGAATCATACCCTGGGACATGACAGGGGAATGAATTTCGACCTTTTTCTGGTGTTTTTAAGGTAAGTGTATTATACAATTAAAATTAAGTCGCATGGGGTCTACCTTTACAACTCGCCTGGATTTACAAAAATGATGTCTTGGAGTCCTATGTTTTTCAGAATCGCTATAAACGGCCTGGGACACAAAAGTTCCCACTTACGTGAAAATGACCCATAAACGAGATAACATTTATTTTTTCTAACTATTAAAATTTAATGAGATTAAGAAATATTTATAACAATAGAAAGGAGTAACGGAAAGAAGAAATTAAATGTGAAAAGGCATTCGGATAAGATATTCAGGGTCTGTTTGCGAAAACCACGTCCAGTTACTTTCATGGCGCGACATCCAGTTACTTTTAGTAAACAGTTACTTCTTTCAAACACTTATTTAAAAGGCACTAGTACTGAAGTGCGGCTTCAAATTAAGGCCCGATCTCCACTGAAAAGGACCCTTTTGGGGGTTTATTTATCTCTGAAGAGCGAGCGCAGCAAGCGGGAGTCGAAAGCTAGAATCTATTAAAGCCAATCAAGGCAATTTTTAACTGAAATAAAGGGGACGGAAGTTCGATAACATGACGGTCACATAACCTCTCAAAACAGGCCACGCCCATCAGCCGCTCTTCAGTACCTTTACACTTATTTTGATAACAATATTTATAACCTGTATAAGTTGTTTCCTTTTCAGTCCGATGTGGGTTCTCCATGTCAGTCTCTTATCTAGGTGGAGCCCCAAATATCTTACAGCTTGGGATTCAGGGATCGGTCCATCATTGAAGTATACTTGTGGGCATGAGCCATGGTTGAGGGTGAAGGTAATAAATTCACTTTTCATCCCATTCATTTTTACCTTCCACCTGGTAGCCCAACTATATATATCGTCTAAATGGTTTTGAAGGATGGAAGATGCTATATCGGGGTTTCTGTGTGATGTTAGTAGTGCGGTATCGTCAGCGAATGTAGCCAGTAGGGTGTGTTCGTTTTCGGTTAAGTCAGCTGTGAAAATATTGAAGAGTAGTGGTCCAAGTACACTACCTTGTGGAACTCCAGCTTTAACATCTTTTATACTAGATGTTTCGTTGTCTATTTTAACAGTAAAGTGTCTGTCTGTCAGGTAAGAGAGTAGTATTAAATAGTAAGTCGGAGGAAGCAAAATTTTGAGCTTGGAAAACAATCCTTCATGCCAAACCTTATCAAAAGCCTGACTGATATCAAGAAAAACACCAGGACAGTAATTTTTTTATTCTAATGCATTTGAAATGTAATCCACCAATCGGTGACATTGTTGTATAGTAGAATGATTTTTCCTAAAACCGAATTGATGATTTGGAATAGCTTTCAAAATTTCAAGAGAATTAAGACGATATAGAAGAATTTTTTCAAACAATTTGGAAAAAGAAGGAAGAAGACTAATAGGACGATAGGAATTTAGGCAATTGGAAGGTTTATTAGGTTTTAATATCATAACAACTTCAGAATATTTCCACGCTACCGGGAAGTATGTTATTTTTAAAATAGAGTTGTAGATATTAGTCAGAAAAAGGATTGCTTTCCAAGGTAAATTTTTCGGCAAAAAATTTGTAATAAGGTCATAACCAGGGGCTTTTTTATTTGCTAAATTTTAAATAAAATTTTGAACTTCCTGATGATGGATTGCAGTAGGCGGTAATGTCATCGGCAATGGTATGTTAAGTTGGTATGTTACAAGTTCTTCTGTGAATTGGTCGTTAATGTCTGTGTGAGGTTGGAATGTTTCTTCTAGATGGCATGCAAAAATTTCAGCTTTTTGGCTGTCTGATTTCACCCAAGAGCCATCAGACTGTCGAATAGATACCGAAAGGTTGTGGTGTCCTAGTATGCGTTTTGTCATGTTCCAGATGGGTTTGTCGGCGGTCGCTAAACTGTTCAGGAATTTATCAAATCTTTCAGTCTTCGTACGTTTTATTTCTTCGTGCAATAGTCTAGTTAGCTTATTGAATCTGTGTTTGTCTGTTGGATAACGCGTCCTTTGCCAAATTTTACGTGCTTTTCGTTTTTGTTGGATGAGATGTCGTATGTATGGTGAATTATGGTTATACATGAAATAACACTCATAAGGACGACTCACTCACAGCTAACAACTGAATTTTTTAACCAACAACATTAACACTTCATTTGCTTGCTAAGACGTATTTACCACTGATTATAAAATAAAATTCTTTTCGATATAACATAAATAACAAAAATAATTATGCTTAGAAATAATAATAAGATTAGATAATAAAAATATATATAAAACTGTAATCAGTGGTAAATTAATTAAACTGGCCTTTTACTTAAATAAAAAGTTGGCCGTTCACTCACGACCCGTTATACAGGTTATTGACAGCTAGAGGCGATTACAATGGACGAAATAGATCTTTAGAGTTTTATTAAGGATGAAAAAAATATAAACAAATAGCACAAGGACCATACAGCACAAGCTAGGCAACAGAACTAGATAGTAAATCAAAAACGTAAGTCCATATTTGAAGTCCAAGTGAATGACAATTTCACCAAACACCTCAAACCCACTTTTGATACTTGTTATGAACAATACTTTTCATCATACTGCTTATACTAAAGTACATTTAAACACTTTTTTACATTTCATTAATAACTTACAGGTATAATATTAGCTTAAAAAAAAATCTGTTAATTAACCTATAACAAAAATTCTTGTGTATGAAGATTAATATTTGTAGTACAATTATTATAATTCATAGGCATTGTCTAATGGAGTACCGAAAACTGTTTATATACCGAAATATTTTTTGGCACATCTCTAAATATGTCTTAAACTGTCCAAAAATCTTGGACCTTGTCTCGTTTATTGATAAATCAGAACCTCCAGAACCATTCTCGGTGTTTACATCGTATTTTGCACTTCAAGCATTCTAGCTAGAAAGAAACATTACAGTACAGGTGCTGAGGGCCAAAAAGGAGCCTGATTTGAAGAAAGTTTTTGATCATATAGGCTGAAAGTACTCATTTCATAGACAACAAATGTGAACGTCTGCCACCTCAGATCAGTTGCCATCAAATTTTATAGGCGAACAAAATCGACATTTTCGAACTTTTTTCAATTTTTCGCTAATAACTCGAAAAAGATTTATCGCAGAAGAAATTGAGTCCTTTCTTAAATAAGAGGCATTAAATTTCGCGTCGACTGAGGTCTCCACAGTTGAAACCGATTTCAACCCGAGTAAGTCTTTTCGCAAAACCGATTGACAATTTAGCCACTTTAGCGGAAAAATGAATTACGCTCATGTTCCAAAGCCTGCAATTTAAAGAGGGTTACTCCCATTGGCGGATCCAGGGGCTGTGGGGGCTGCAGCCCCTCCCTTTGGAAAATTTTTCGTCATTTAAAGATAGAATTTGACTTTATTTAATGTAAGAAAGCAAGATAAAGAACAACTAATGTGCAGAACAAGTAGAATTTTAGTTGTGGGAAAAGAATATAAAGGTAAAAAAGCTGATTAGCAGATTCAAATGAAGGGCTGTGGGGATGTAGCCCCCCCCTTTAGGACTGCAGCCCCCCCCGTTACGATCGGCTGGATCCGCCCATGGTTACTCCAAATAAAAAATGTTACCAATAATAGTTGTAGAATATCGAATTCTGTGTAAAACGATCTCATTAATTTTAAAATTAGCCCACTCCTGTGGAGACAAAGTAATTAAAACGTGAACGTATTTAGCGCCATATGGTCCCTGAAATTTTGGGATTTTTTTTTTTTTCAGTTACTCGCATATAATGCGGCAAATACAGATCACAAAGTATTGTTTCCTTCTTACTATAAGAGGCCAAACTATTGCAAGTAGAATGATATATTTGAAGTTTAAATCGGGTTAGTGGTTTAGCCGGGTTCGGTACATCAAAAATCTGTAATGTTTACGATTTTGTTGGAAACCGTGTTCTACTCTCTCTAACCGCCTCTAACTCAAAAACTCCTAGTTTAAATGAAAAATGCTTTAGATAAACGTTGCTGAGCATCAAATTTAGCAGGAAATAAGCTCCGTACACACAACATGAGCTAAATCCTGGGGGGAATACAAATCAAAACGTGAAATTATTCGTAGTGCTTACTTCCTGCTTAGACTATGGTTTTTGGCCGGACTTTTAATACAAGTTACCCCTTTTAAACATATGGTAATTAATATGTATTACCAGTAGGTGAGGTTAGCGCACCGAAAATATTTTTCAGGCCTAAGACCGAACAATAGGTACCACTTTACGGATTCAAAGCACGTATTGAAAACAGATCTTTTCGATGCAGTATGATTAATTTTTTTTTCAAAATTTATTATTAATTTCCTCAAAATGGAAAAAATGTCACTTAGACCCCTTGTTGACAAAATGACTCAAACTCAAATTTCAACATTTTTCAGAAGAGCAGTTTTAATAAAATATTTCTTTTAAAAAATTCATACTTTTTTTTTTTACTTTCACTTACCTATATATGAAATATATAGTAAGTGAAAGAATTGCGATCGTGAAAATTTTCGACTTCCGGTTTTCAACAGAAATACACGTTTTGGGGTCCCCTGAGTCAATATAACCAAGTCCCGCGAAATGGTCTGTGTGTGTTTGTGTGTGAACAGACTAGCTCAAAAACTATAAACCGTGCGAACCTGAAATTGGGTATTTAGAGTATGTATAAGCCCGCGATGTAACAGCAAAAAGTTCATCAAATTTGCTCAAAGGGAGGGGGTACTTTATTTAATAACTTTTTAAGTTTTTTTCGATTTTCTCAAAAACGGCTCAAACGATTTTGATTAAACTGAGTATTTGATCTATTTATATGCCTGAAATATGACTGTAAAAATTTCATCAAAATTGATCAACCAGAGGGGGGACTTTACTTAATAAGTTTTGTATCATTTTCACGTGTTTTTTTTATTTACTCAAAAACGGTTTTAACGATTTTCATCAAACTTGGTATTTGATGTATTTATATGCCCGAGATATGACTGTAAAAATTTCATCAAAATTGATCTATGGGAGGGGGGACTTTACTTAATAAATTTTGTATCATTTTCACGGGTTCTTTTTTTTTACTCAAAAACGGCTTTAACGATTAACAAAAATAAGATATGAATGTAGAAAAATGTGTGACTTTGGGAAATGATAATTAGCAAAACACGTCAATTTCTAATCTAAGTAAGTTGGTAAGTGAAAGTTGTGTGTTGCGCGCACGCACCAGATTTTTTTATTTGCATAGCAGAACATAACAGTTCACTAAAATATGTAAAAAAAAATGTATAAATAAAGTGCCTTCCTGCCAAATTTTGAAATTGGAGGTAGTGATTCTGTCAACTGAGAGGCATTATGAAAGTTGTATGTCAAAGAACAGATGATTTTCATGAAAACAAAAATTATTTTATTAATGATTCCTGATTTCTTATTTTGTTTCTTTATTGCCTTATTAAACGTTAAAATTGGTATTATTTGAGTTTATAAAAGTTTTATTGTATAGTCTACATTATTTCATGCCCTTGACTGTGGCAGAATGTATTATTTCTTTTAAATAAAAAAACAAAAAAACATTATTTCTATTCGCTGGTGTCACAGTGGATTATTTGGCCCAGCCAAGCCTTACTTGCCAATAATTTTGGCTACTACGATTTTTATTTATTTTTTCTACTGGTGACGTACGTCCTCATTCAGGACACTTTAACTACTCTGTTTGAATAAAAATTATATACAAAATTTTAAAATAAAACTATTTGCAGTACTAAAAAATATTGAACGGGCATTGAGTCTAAAGAGATGTAAAATGGACAATCTCCATCAACTGGTAGCGTGGCCGAGCGGTCTAAGGCGCTGGTTTAAGGCACCAGTCTCTTCGGAGGCGTGGGTTCGAATCCCACCGCTGCCAATATTTTTTTTTTTATTTATTATCCAATATTAAATTACCTATATTAATAATAACTACAATAAACAAATAAACTACCGCATAAATTATGTGATGAAAATAAAATAATAATATCTACAATATTATTAACAATATATCTGTCATACTTTTTAAGTTTGAACAGTTTTTGTATAAGATAAGGTTTTTATTATTAAGCTTTTGACTTTTGTCGAAAATATTAATTGCACAACCCTACAGAAAAAAAATGTTTTTTTGGTGTCTAGAATCTTATAGCTGATTTTAACTATGTTCCAATGATGCAATCAGCACTACTTTTTTTGCTTCAGCATATCTTGACAGTAGTTTTAATTTAATTTAAATACCTATGATATAGATAACACAATTCGAAACAGATCAGTAAATGAATTAATTTATCACGCTTTTTTATTTATTTTAGAATATTAAACTATTATCTAGATGTATGTAATTGTTTGTAAGAATTAAAAAATGATAACATCTTGTAATAACTTGTAACAACGCGTTTTAGTGTGATTTTACCCTCCGGCAAATCATTTTAATTACTTTTTGTTATGGTATACTTTTGAAATGCTCAACTAGATCATGGGATACCCACATGATGGCAGGTTACTGCTGGAACCTAAAACGAGACTGTTTAAAGAAACATTGAAGAAAGTCACGCAAAAGAAGTTTCCGAAGTGTGGAATAGAGTCTCTTTACTTTTTACTCCAATGTAATTGGTTTAGTTACAAAGTGATTATGTTGATAATGAATGGGTTTATATGGTTTTAATTGACTTAAAATGTTTTATGTAAAGAATTTTAATATCTTTGTTTTTTTCCACCTGTTTTAAGAGTTAAGTCACGCCATTTAGATATCTCAACAACTAGAGCTGATTGAGGAAAACTAATGGCGAATTTGAATTCAGCGCACCAATCGTACTCAGTCAGCTATAAAAATTTCGGCACCAAGACCGCTGTAGACCTGTACTATCTTTGTATTTTTCTTTAAACACATTTTTTAGTTTATATTGATACTAGCGAAAAAATTGTACTAAAATGAATTCAAGAGCGTGAATTAAAAATTCCACATTTTTTTTTTAATTTCATAATTATTTGAAAGTGGTCAGAAAGAACAATTATAAAGTAAATTTTGTTTAATGTATTAATGCCAATACCATTAATTAAAGATTAAGATAAAATTTAAAACTATTAAAAGTGATCAGAAAGTATTAAAATTATCTAGATCGAATTTGAAAACATTAAGTGGATTTATTATTATTTCAATATAAAATCCTTGGCCGTTCCGTTCTATTTGGCGATGTAAAATGAAGGTCCCGAGCCTGTACGATGTCAGGTCAGGTACTTGATGAAGATCCCAATCCTAATTATTCCTGTATAAATAAAATTCAGGATTCCCACTGTAGCTTGTTTGATTAGCCTTAGTAGAATAAAGTGCGTTAAATAAACAAAACCACCAAGGGCGTACCCAGGATCAAAACTAGGGGGGGGGAAGCTAAAAACTAGGGGGGGAGGCAAGCTATGGTCGTACAGGTTGTAACATCTTGCCGCGGAAAAGGTGAATGCAACCAAAATTATGTATAGTTATAGCAGTGCTTTATTAACTAAGTTATTACACTTATTTGCTTGAAAAAAATGTATTCTATCATTGCTTCCAGTATTAAAAGCCTAAAAAATTGTTGCTTCCAGCCTTCCAGGGAGGGCAGCTGCCCCCACCCTTCCCCCCGCAGGGTACGCCCTTAAAAAACCACATAAAACTATAAGGTGGCTTCGAACGAATCCCACCGTCATAGGCTTCACCGCCGGGGGGTGACAGGGGGACGTGTCCCCCCCAATATTTGGGGAGGGGACAACTACGTACTTGCAATCTGTGACGTATACTGGCAAGTTTCATAAAGTTTTATAAATACCTATAAAATACATAGTTGGAGGATGAATTAAATGTCCCAACGGTTGTTTTAGGCATAGTTATTTCAACTTTTTGCCTCTAAAATTTTTACCCATCTATGAGAATATTTTCAGCGTCACCCAGACGCCCAGGCCCATCGCTGCCATTTTTTAAATATATATATATATATATATATATATACTTATATTTTTACTTATATTTTTACTTTCACTTACCTATATATGAAATATATAGTAAGTGGAAGTATTGCGATCGTGAAAAATTTGACTTCCGGTTTTCAACGGAAATACACGTTTTGGGGTCCCCTGAGTCGAAATGACCAAGTCCCGCAAAATGGTCTGTGTGTGTGTGTGTGTGTGTGTCTGTGTGTCTGTGTGTCTGTGTGTGTGTGAACAGACTAGCTCAAAAACTATAAACCGTGCGATCCTGAAATTGGGTATTTAGTGTAGGTATATGCCCGCAATGTGACAGCATAAATTTCATCAAAATTACTTAAAGGGAGGGGGTACTTTACTTAATAAATTTTGTAACATTTTCACGTGTTTTTTTTATTTACTCTAACTCGGCTTTAACGATTTTGATCAAACTGGGTATTTGATGTATGTATATGCCAAATATGTGATAGCCAACATTTCATCAAAATTGATCAACCGAAGGGGGGAATTTACTTAATAAAGTTTGTATCATTTTCAGGGTTTTTTTTATTTACTAAAAAACGGCTTTAACGATAAACAAAAATAAGACATGAATGTAGAAAAATGTGTGACTTTGGGAAATGATATTTAGCAAAACACGTCAATTTCTAATCGAAGTAAGTTGGTAAGTGAAAGTTGTGTGTTGCGCGCACGCACCAGATTTTTAATATTTAATATAATATAACTTTATATAATACTCTATATAAATAAAGATGAAATTCTGTTTGTTTGTTTGTTTATTTGTTCTTTCTAGAAATCCATTTGTCCTAAATTCTCCAAATTTCTCTCAGTGGTTCTTTGATACCAGGTGCGAACACCCGTCCATATTAAAATTGCATAGCTTCAGCCAATCTCTGGGTATATTCTTTATTGTTATAAAATTCGTCATGATCTCCCTTTACAATGGTTTTTTTTACGAAATCGACCGTTTGAGTCGAAAAAAACGGACTTAAAATTCATTTTATAGATTTTGAAGAGGCCAACAAGGCCCGGTAAGACCGTCCCTTGGCAGACGTCGAGTTCTGGGATTTTTAAACCATATTTTTTTTTTTTTTTGACATTACAATACGTTTATTCACATGTATGGTAAATTCATTTTTTAAAAATGCCTCCTAAGAAGCGAGCTTCAATAGGAGTAGTCACCTCAAAAGCTAATAAACAACGTCGAATACGAGCAGCTGAAACTCTTGACGAAAATCAAAATAGGATTGAACAACAGAGGCTTAGACAGGCAGAATCGCGGGAAACTGAGTCTGCCCAGGAATACGAGGCCCGCCTTGCGCCACAGAGACTTAGGCAAGCCGATTTGCGAGAAGCTGAAACTGCAGGGCAATATTTCTGTTTGTTTGTTTGTTCTTTATAGAAATCCATACCGTTTATCCTAAATTCTCCAAATTTCGCTCAGTGGTTCTTTCATACCAGGTGCGAACACCTGTCCATATTAAAATTGGATAATTTCAGCCGAACTTCAGTTGATATTCTTTATCCTAATAAAAATCGTAATGATCTCGCTTTACAATGGTTTTTAACGAAATCAACAGTTTCATTAGAAAAATTAAATTTCCCGGGTGAAACCGGGACATACAGCTAGTATACTAATATAATAATATATAATATAATATTATAGTATAATATTATATATATAATATTAGAATAATATTATGATATAAATAATATAAAATATAATAATATACTATAATTTTAATATAATAATATACTATCTATATAAATAAAGATGAAATTCTGTTTGTTTGTTTATTTGTTCCTTATAGAAATCCATTCCGTTTGTCCTAAATTCTCCAAATTTCGCTCAGTGGTTCTTTGATACCAGGTGCGAACACAAGTCCATATTAAAATTGCATAGCTTCAGCCGATCTTCAGTTGGTATTCTTTATTGTTATAAAGATCATAATGATCTCACTTTACAATGTTTTTTTTTTTTTTTACGAAATCGACCGTTTCTTTTCGAAAAATGAAATTCCCCGTGTGAAACCGGGATATACAGCTATAATCTATGTATATAAAGGTGACATTCTGTTTGTCATAATTGTATGTTAAGATGACATATTAAAATTGCATAACTTCAGCCGATCTCTGGGTATATTCTTTATTGTTATATTATCTTCTTGTTATATTATATATATTATACTATATCTTGTTATATTATATTAGCGTTTTGATCTCACTTTATATTGGTTTTTACAAAATCGACCGTTTGAGTTGATAAAAGCCTCAGTTTATAGATTTAAAAAATGATGTCCTCCGGGTGAAACCGGTATATACAGCTAGTATACTAATATTTTTAAATATAAATATATAAATAATAATAATAAATTCTTTATTTATTTGTTCTGGGACGTGTCCCTTAAGACGTGTCCCTTAACATATGTACACACTTATTTACAGGTTGGTTAAATAGTATTTATATTTTCTAAAAAAAAAAACAGAACAAAAGAAAAAATTATATAAAAAATAAAATGAAATAAGAGCTTAAAACGGTTTAAAAGGTATATTATAATTAGAAATGTCAATTTACTTTTTAAAGAGGCTGGATGGCTATGAAGTGATGGTATAGGCGGAATTACAGATGAAAGGGGGAATAGAACTCCTAAGGGATGAGGACCTAATAATGAAAGATCTATGTATATATATATATATATATATATATATATACGTTTGTATGTATATATATATATACCTAGATGATACATAGATCTTTCATTATTAGTTGGTTTGCAATAGACTACACTATTACTATATATATATATATATATATATATATATACATATGCGAACGAAGTCAAAGTGGAACACACACAGACAAAAATTATTAGGGTGGTCCAGCTGGTGTTTGAGTTAATTGTGAGGGCGCTAGTTGGACCGGAACTCAGCGAGATTTGGGCTGTCGTCGTAGTGGCGCTGCCCTGATTTAGGAGCCACTGGTTCATTGCCACTAAATCAACAAGGCATGCCTCTTCCGCTTTCCCCTCCACCCCCCCCCCCCTACCAATCCATTACTGCATCTTCTACCTACCTCGGAGCTCTAGGGGAATGCTAATAATCTTAAAGATTTGTCACCAATCCTTCTTAGATTGAATTTCAGGGGCGTCACCAGCACCAAATTATTGGGGGGGGGGCTCAATGATCTCCTAGATAGGGTAGGTAAAAGTTCGAGAGGCTAAAAGTTGAAATAATATCGCCTTAAAACAAGTGTTGGGACATTTGATTCATCCTCCAGCGATGCATTTTAAAGGTATTTATAGTCTCTCAAAACTTGTCAATTTATGCCTCAGCTGGAATATATTGGGTTGTCCAAAAAGTTCGTAGAGATTTTTAAAATAAAATTTACCTTTTATTTTTTCTACTAAAAATGAATCACAAAGCTAATGTTTATTTATATGCCTTTAATCCTCGTGGAATTAACTATGTTTACACACTGAATTCATCTTTATTAAGGCTCATTAGTGTAGTCGATTGCAAACCAAAAGGAGTGACAATTCATTTCATTTTCGGTTTATTATGCTGGCTGTTCTTTTTTAAAAAAGAGAAAAACGCAGCCCAATCTGTAAGTAAGATACATGCCGTGGTTTTCGCGGTTTAGGTTTCAATTTGGAAGACCAACCCCGAGCTGGCCGGAGTTCAACTCTTGACATCGAGGATATTATGACGGTCATCGCAAACAATCCACGAATTACTGTCCGCGAGATAGCTGCGGAGTTAAGAGCCTGCAAATGGTCCGTTTTTGATCATCTAAAGAAGGCCGGGTACGTCTGTCGTTACGACGTTTGGGTTTCCCATGAGCTCAGTGAAAGGTCCATGTGTCTTTAAGGACTCGGCAAAAGTTATTAAGCTTCAGATGGGAGGTTTTACCTCACCCGCCGTACTCTCCTAACATTGCTCCTTCGGATTTACATCTTTTCCGTTCCCTCGAAAATTTTCTACAAGGGAAAATCCCACTCTCCAGAAGATGACGTCAAAACGGACCTTTTATTGTTCTTCAGGAGTAATGACAGTAATTTTTGGAAAAAAAGGATAATGGACCTTCTAAGCCGTTGGGAAAGGTAATCGCTAACTGTGGTAACTATTTTGTAGATTAAATAAATAAATTTTAAGCTGTTCATCAATTTTAATTTTTGTCCAAATTTCTCTACGAACTTTCCGGACAACCCAATAGGTAGTTGCTAAGGCTTTGGGCCTATTCACACTATCGGTTTCGCGCCCGCTCCACTCTCGCTCCGCTCCCGGTCCGCTCTCGCTCTACCCCATTCACACTAGCGCTCCGCTCCCGCTCCACTCCCGGTCCGCTCTCCTAATGTCTTACCATATTCACACTATATAATTTTGCACCGTTCACTTTTGAAAGGTTTAAGCTATTAAAGCCATTAATAATCGAAGTTGTCTGTATTCGGATTTTAATTAACGATTAACTTTCAGTTATTTAAGTATTCGTTTATTCTTCAATTTTAAGGCCAAAAAAAAAAAACAATTTTTCGTTTGTAGAAATAGCTGGTAAGTGTACTTTTCTTGATGAAGAAGATAATATTATCAAAAAATAATAAGAAGAATATATTGCAACACAATGATAATTATTAATAATAATTATAAATTAATTTAATTAATGGTGAAGAAATAATTTAATTTTTTTTCGAAATGTATTCGAATACGCTTGAAAATTTCAAGTTGAAATCGGCAAATGCTACAAATTTACCGATTGTGTTCTCTTCTTTTCCTGATTAATATTTTAATTATTTTTTGCTTTAATATATTTTTTTGTTAATGATCTGACATTTTTTATAATATACTGCATTTTTATTCGTTTCAAATTAAACGTTATTTTATAATAGCAATGAGTATGTAGTCAATAAATAAATCGGTGACCATTTTTAAGAGTACATTAATTCATAGCAAAATATATCTCAAACATAACATGAATTTTTTACGTCGAAAAACCGCGCGTATTGTTGGTGATTTTTTTTTTTTATCATTTCAAGCGTATTCGAATACATTCGGAAAAAAAAAAAAAAAACTTGTACCACTACAACCCATAAAGGGTCTTGGGTTCAGTACTATGTAAGGAAGAGTACTGTTTCTTGGTCAGCGGTCGTGCAAGGAGGTGATTTGACCGTGATCACGCTCAACCGCCAGGTTCTTTCCCCTTAATTTTTCAATTAAGGGTACCCACTTTATAGAGGCTGGGTTTGCACCAGGAGGGTCTCTCGGCCCACAAGGGAAATTGTGGCGAATAATAAAGATATCATAAGCCATGTCAGATTCGAACTCGGGACCTCAAGCACATCAGTCCACTGCCTTACCAGTGGGCTACCCCGCTCCCAGTACATTCGGAAAAAAAATTTAAATTACAATATTTCTTCACCATTAATTAAATTAATTTATAATTATATATGTGTATATATATATATATATATATATATATATATATATATATATATATATTTTTTTAAAGTTGAACTTTTTTGGCCGTAAAATTGATGAATAAATAAATATTTTAATAACTGAAAGTTAATTATTAATTAAAATCCAAATGCAGACGGTTTCGATTATTAATGGCTTCAATCGTGAACGGTGTAAAATTATATAACGTGAATATGAAAAGACTTTAGGAGCAGGGTCGTGCTGGCTACCATAGGGCCCCCCGGGAAATAAACCAAAGGGGCCCCGCGCTCTAGTCAGTTTAAGACCCCCCCCCCTCATCTTGACCTCCCTTATGATTTTTGGTAAAAAAATAGATAACATGTAGAAAATCAATTTAATTAACACATAAACAAATTGAACCTTTTTTAATCATTTATTTACAGGCTTGCTCATTTACAATATCTTTACAAAATAACCTTCTTCTATACAGACATATAACAAATAACATCAATGCTGCTTAGAACTTACAACTAAAGGAACATTTTTTTTTTAAATAAACCATATGTAAAAAATGTAACAGTATATAAAATTTGGAAAAAATATAATTAGGAAATCTTCACAAAATAACCTTCTTCTATACAGATATATACTAATAAAATAACACCAATACTGATTATAGTTTCAACTTTTTTTTATATAAATTATATGTAAAAAATGTAACGGTACATAAAATTAGAAAATCTTTACAAAATATCCTTCTTCTATACAGAAATAGAAGAATAAAATAACATCAATACTGTTTACAACTAAAGGAACACTTTTTTAAAATAAATTATAAGTAAAAAATGTAACGGTACATAAAATCAGGAAAACACAAAATTACGAAATCTTTACAAAATAACCTTCTTCTATACAGAAATAGAAGAATAAAATAACATCAATACTGTTTACAACTAAAGGAACACTTTTTTTAAATAAATTATAAGTAAAAAATGTAACGGTACATAAAATCAGGAAAACACAAAATTAGGAAATCTTTACAAAATAACCTTCTTCTATACAGAAATAGAAGAATAAAATAACATCAATACTGTTTACAGCTAAAGGAACACTTTTTTTAAATAAATTAAACGTAAAAAATGTAACAGTACATAAAATCAGGAAAACACAAAACTAGGAAATCTTTACAAAATAACCTTCTTCTATATAGACAATATAATAATTAAAAAACATCAATACTGTTTATAACTTACAACTAAAGGAACATTTATTTTTAAATAAATTATATGTAAAAAATATAACGGAACATGAAATTTAGAAATTAAATAACAACAAAATAAAAAACTTATTCTGCTTCCGAACAAAACGTCATTCCTCAATAATTGACTAGTACTCTTAATTATTATTCATAATAAAATCTTTAAAAAATATAAAAGTAACAAAAAATATTCCTTAAAAATGAAAGCATTTCTTGGAATGTTAACAAATTATTTTGATTGAGCTTGAAGCTAAAGGCAATAAACACGAAGTACAAATTGAATAAAAGCAAGTAGAAACAAGTTAATTTAAAGTAATAGTGGAAAAACATAATGTAATAAAAAGTTCAATAATTCAAAAAAGTAACAAGTTGGATAATTCAGAAGAAGATTTCCCAATCTCGTCAATCAAGTCTCCATAATTTAATTTCAATAATAAGTCTTTTTCACATGACATTATCATCAGATCAGAAAGCAGCTCTTGGCCCATGGTCGATCTTAGTTTAGATTTAATAATTTTCAATTTGGAAAATGCTCTTTCGCAAGTCACTTGAGTGCATGACAAAGTCAGGATTACTTTAAGGGTGACGAAAAGTATGCTGTACAAAGATGTGTTCATATTGTACATTTTTAAAAATTTATATATACAAGTTAAACAACCTCTGCACTCTTCTTCAGCTTCTTCCTCCTGAACATTCACTTCTTCCTCGTCAAGGTCGAAATGGGTATGGGGCCTTTTGGGAGATATCCCTAGTGCCTTAATTGTGGCAAAATAGTTTTGCCAATTTTGAGCGAAATGAATCAATTCATTTTTTAATTCAAAATTTGAAACATTTGCCACGTTACTGATTGATTTTAGCACATCATTTTTCTCTCCAAAATTCTTATTTACAACTTGAGCATAATTTTTAGGGTCAAAATAAGAAAGATCCTCATAAAGAGATAAATTTTTTGAAAACCTTGTGTCCAATGATGTTAAAATTGTATCAACTATTACTAAAAAGTTCTCTACTTTAAATTTCTCATAGCCAGCACTTATATATGATTCATCTGTATCTCTACTTTCGTCGAAAAATTGTTTCCTCTTACGTGGCCGGCCTATTTTAAAATCATTTTCAATATCAATATTAGTTTCAGTCGAAACTTTGTCGATAAAGCTTTTAGCTTTTTTGACAAAATCTGGAAACTGATCTCTTATGTTAGAGATTTTATTTTTGGCATCGACAACGATTTTGCAGGCTAGGTAGAGATCTACACCCTTTGTCTGCAAAAAATTTGAAGCTGGCGTTAGAATGGTAAAAATGTTAGAAAAAATTATGCCAATTAGAATGGTTTCAAACTCCATCCACGACAATCTCAATGAATCTGCCTCACTTGCCGCTGACTTATTTGAACACAGAGTCGATTCACTAATGATATGTAAAGTTTGAATTAAATCCGAATACAAAGCGTCATTGTGATTATCTACGTTTCCAAGAATGTGCTGTACAGCTTTTGAGGCACTCCACCATCTGGTTTCACCAATTTTTTGTAACCTTTTCATTTTATTTTGCCCACTAGATTCCACGGTTTTTTTCCACAAAGCTGTTCGCTTGTAGGAATCAGATATAAAAACAGCTGTTCTTTGACATAAACCAAAAAAATTTTTTGCGTTTACTGTAACGCAAGTACAGTCGGTTACAACTTTGTTTAAAACATGTGCAAAACACCAAATGTGGTGGCTAGATTTTGACTCCAATTTGATGAGGGCTTGCAGGCCTTGGTAAGCACCTGACATGTTGCTGGCCCCATCAAATGAAGTGCCAACAATCATGGTAGGAGGCAAATTATATTGTTTTAATTCCTCTAAAACGGTGTTTTTTAATGAGGAGCCAGTGGTAGATTCCACGTCTACTAATGAAAACAAGCGTTCCTGGATGGAATCATTTTCAATGTACCTAATTACGATCGCGAGTTGTTCTTTCACACTTATATCCTGGGTTGAATCGACCTGAAGACTGAAAAATCTCTCTTTCCGAATACAATCAGAAACACTTTTTCGAATATTATTACATATAACATTTAAAATTTTAGTAATCATATTATTGCTTAGAAAACTTGTAAAACTACCTCTTCCCTTACCACCTGTAGCTTTGTTTTTTAGAGATTTTGTGTTTACTAATTTTAAATGATTTTCAAGTAAAGGATCATACTTTGATATTAGTTTTAAAAGCTCTAAAAATGTGCCCCGTTTCCCCTCGAACTCATCATCGAATAGCATATAAGCAGCCTCGGCCTTTCCTCTTATTGGAAGATTTTGTTTAGCAATAAAAACCAATGCATCTAAAACTCTTTCAAGTATTTTCCTGTTGGTTAAAATAAAATTATTTCTAGAAAGTGATTGATCTTTTGTAAGTTTGGTGCCTATGTCTGCACTACGTGAAGCTGCCAAGAAGGAATCATATGCATTTTTGTGTGAAATAGATTGTTCGTGATCTTCTACTCGCAAGTATATGTGTTTGAAGTCTGTAAATCCTGAAGTACTGAAAGAGCTTTTAAAATTACTGAAAGCCATACAATAAGAACAAAATATACTATTCTTTTCTACTGAGTAAGACAACCATGTTCTTTTGATTACACTACCGTTTGGTAAACGTCGAAAATAAGTTTTGAACTCAACAAATGGTAAAACATGTTCAGATGATGAAGGCTGTATGGGATGTTGATTACAAAAATTCAATTTCTTTTGCAAATTTGAGTCAGGAGATGGAGGAGTAAATAAAATGTTATAGGAAATGTTATCACGTGTCTCATTCCCATGTTTCGATTGAACGGTGGTACAGACTGAGGAAGAAATGGGTGCATTTGGAAGAGTGATTGTGTATGGCTGTGAAGGTGATTGCACATTTGAATCCGGTGGACAATCGTTCTCTTGTTCACGATGAATTAAACTTGAACATGCGATTTCGACTGATTGTGCAGGTTCATAATTAATTAAATTTTGAGAAGGGTTTGGATCTTCATCTATGGAGGTTGATGGGGCAGACTCATAAGTTGGGATAAGGACATTTGGATATGTCTGAAATTCAAGGGGTAACAGAAGGGAATCATTCGGTCCTGCATCTAAGGAGGGTGATGAGACAAGTTCATGTGTAGGGAAGATCGGATGTGTCTGAGATTCAAGCTTTAACGGAAGGGAATCACTTTTTTGTTCTTCCTGACTTGGAAAGTTAAATTCTTTGTGCACATCTATTGATAAAGGTGTTTTAAAATCAAGTCTAGATTGCCCTGGAGCAAGAGCTGCTTCTGTCAATTCTTTTTTGTTTTTGGCCAATCTCTTTTGGTGTCCACTAGTGTACACCCTTTTTGATTTACCTTTTTTGTGTTTGTCCATTATTTATGTAAATAAATTATAATTTTAAAACTTAATAACTATGACTTAGCTCATGACTAGTGAGACATTGACATTGATCACAGGTTACATCACATAAATTATAAATATGGTATTATGCATACCATCGCTTCTCGTAGTCTTTTACTAAACTGTCCACAGACCACATCCTGATCTTGGAATAATGGAGTGCTCCTTTAAAGTTTAAATCCATGTCACACGACTAACTCATCCTCGACCCTTTAAAAAAACAAATAATCAAATAATAATAAAAAAAAAAGAAAAAAAAAAGTTTGTTTTCTCAAGAAGTTGGAGCATACTTAAAATTACCAAAACTTACTTGAAGAAACAATTCTTAAGTGAAATATGATGATATTCTTCCTTGGGGTCTCTTAGAATCGTGATTTGGACACTTGGACATTGTTGTTGAATAATGGCGTGCTCCTTTAGAGTTTAAATCCATGAAACTCGACGCTTTAATAACAAAACAAAAAAAATAAATAAATAATAATAATAAAAAAAAAAATAAAAAAAAAAATAGTTTATTCTCTTATGAAGCTAGAGCATACTTCAAATGGCATAAATGGGATATGTGGCCAAGGGGGTTCTGGAGTGGTGGGAGGTCGAATTGGTGAGTCTCCCACCATGCTTCTTGTTATCCGAGGCAAGGCAGGTTACTTTATCAATTCAACCTCCTCAAATAAAAACCGTTGAGAGGAAAAGCCGAGAAAGTACGATTGCTGAGAAAGTACGAGTTACGTCATATACGAGTGCACTTGTATTGTAGTTTTCACGTTATGAGCTCACCGCGGTCCGAGTAACCTGGAAAATAGGACATGGTCCTAGTCCGCTCGGATTGGTTGCGGACGTCCGAGTGCACTCGAATGAGGTGTTTACACAATACAATTAACGTGCGAGTAGACGTCAGAGTGCACTCGGTCTGAGTGAACTCATACTGTGAAAGCCCGGCTTGTTACAAGAATCCGTTTTTATAAACGAACCTAAAATCAACAGAATCTTAATTATTAAATAAAAACTCTTAGATTTATACAGACGGATATTCAAAAAAGGTCATAACCCATCAAAATGCGCGGATCTCGTTTTTTGAAGATTCCATTTCTGTTGCCTAATGAAAAAAACATCCCGTAGGTCACCTAACTAGAAATTGGCGAATCTCGTTTAAAATCGAATTTTATCTCTGTTGACTAGTGGGGGGAAAAAAACCAAAAGGTTACATAGCTCGAAGTGGGTGAATCTATCCAAAAAAGAAATCAAGAAATTGATCCAGAAACGAAAATCTTACATTCAAAAATCCTTCAGTAAAAAAAATTATTTTCTCGATGCGAGCATAACGACAATTGTTAAGATAGGTGTATTGGGTCTCCCCTATACTAAACAGCTCTTCCCCTAATTTCCAATCCGTGGCCATATATCCAAAACTACCCGGGAAATAAAAATAAAAAATCGTTTATTCTCTTAAAATTAAATCTTTATGAGGCTGGAGCATAATTCAAATTACCAAAACTTGTAAAAACTTACCCGAAGAAACAACGTCTTCTTAGGTGAAATTGTAGGATGATGTTCTTCCTCTTGGCCTTTGGTGTTTGAAGCGTGGTTTGGATATTAATATTAGGATCTTGTTGAGAATGGAGTGCTCCTTATCCTTTAGAGTTTAAATCCATGCCACTCGATTTAACTCCATCTCAACGCTTTAAATAAAAAATAAAAAATAATAATAATAATAATCGTTCATTCTCGTGAGAAGCCGGATGATTCATACTTAAAATTACCAAAACTTGTAAAAACTTACCTGAAAAAACAAAATGTTTAGGTGAAATATGATGATATTCTTCCTCAGGGCCTTTTAATCGTGATTTGGATCTTGTTAAATAATAGAGTGAGTGTACTCGACTCGTAACGACGCTTTAAATAAAAAAAGTACTAGTAAAATAAATGAAGGGTCTAAAGTTTTCAAGTTTTTCTCTAAAATGGAAAATGGAAGAAAGAGTAAATTAGAAATTGTAGTCTACAACACTCAAGCATAATAATTATTAATTTAACAACTTACTTTTGGCGCTGAAGGATGGTGCTAACTACTAAACAAGTTGAACATTGAATTCAATTTCCAATAGCGACAGAAAGATTTCGATATTTCGAATTTCCAGTGAATTGAGAATGATCGAGAATGTTCTAGAACTTTCGGTTAACGGTTATGATAGCTTGATTAACCCAACGAGGTTCGCGCGGCAAAAGCAATCTTCCTAATCATCATAGACAAGAACAAGATAGTAACTCCAAAACCCAAACGTTAGAATGACGTCACATCACAAGTAGTATTAATCCAAGTATTAATCAATCAAAAAACGCTTAGTTTTGATAATTTAAGGCTTAAAAAGTCAAAAGCTGCGAGATTTCAATTTTTCCCTCCGAAGGTCGTTTGTTTTTTTCTTCTTCCTTACCCCTTTTGGGGGCCCCCACATTGACCTTGAGGCCCAGGGCCCCCCGGGAAATGTCCCGGTGCTCCCATAGGCCAGCACGACCCTGTTTAGGAGAGTGGAGCGGGAGTGGAGCGAGAGTGGAGCGGGAGTGGAGCGAGAATGGAGCGGGAGCGGAGCGAGGTCGGACCTGTGCCTATATTGTGATTAACCTCTCTCTATTCCTCTTTAGAATATTTCGCCAGTGAGACCGGACCGGGAGCGGAGCTGGAGCGGAGCGCTAGTGTGAATGGGGTAGAGCGAGAGCGGACCGGGAGTGGAGCGAGACCGGAGCGGTACCGATAGTGGAATTCCCTGTCTATTTCTCTTTAGAATATTGGAGCGGACCGGGAGTGGAGCGGGAGCGGAGCGATAGTGTGAATCCGCCCTTTATGTTCCCCTCCTGCTAATATATTTGTCGCCCATTTCCCATCCAGGCAGTGACGCCCGTAATTATTTTAATGGATGCATTAAGGCCGATTTGCACGTTTAACTTTGACTTTGAAGTTTTGATGAATACATTGACATTGAAGTACGTTGATTGTCAAGGAACCTACAACGACTGCTGTCGTGATGTTTATAACTTTACAAGACACACATTAAATTTGTTCCAACGTACAGTTCAATCATGTTCACGAACATTTCGCAAGCACAGTAGGCCTTGACTAACAGTGTTCCAAACCACTTTTCGAACTGCAAAACCAACCAATCCAACTTAAAATAAAACGAGTGGGAAATGATCATAAGTTTTCATCGAACTATCGCGTAATGATAATTAGTCCAACAAGATCGCTTGTTGGAATAAACCTACTGACCTTATAAAAATAATGTTTGCTAATTTTTAGTATTTATGGAAATTTATATAAAAACACAAAACCTTTATTAATTTTTATTTGTTTGAAAGCGTGAATAAAAAGCTTTGATAAACAAAGTTTGCAGCAGAAAGGAATGAAAAAGAATATTGTTAAAATTTTTGGAAAAATTTATAAAATAGAATATTACCTATCTCATTAAAGTTTTTTTAGAAAACAATGTTTAAAATTAAACACCTGTCTATATTAAAATTGCATAACTTTAACCAGTCTCTGGGTATATTCTTTATTGATATAAAAATCGTTTTGATCTCGCTTTACATTTGTTCACGTTTATTAGAAAAATGAAATTCCCTGGGTGAAACCGGGATATACAGCTAGTCTTTATGTATATAAAAATCTGGTGTTCCGATGTTTGTCGGAGGTAAACTCAGAAACTATACAACCGATTTTGATGATATTTGACTCATTGTGAGTACTTTTGTTCAACTTAGAAGATAGGATAGTTTATGTCTGGATTATAAACCTCAATATTTCTGTTATTGTACATTAATTGTTTATTAACCTAAGATTGAATGTGATTATTTGTAAGTTCTATACATTTCCAACAGATGGCCGTGTAAGTAGATTTATTAAGACAGTATTCGATATTTAGGGTGGGAAGCATCCAGTTGCCAAATCTATTTTTTCCGTCATGGACTTGGAAAATCCATGTTTTTCCCAAGGGCAATAATATGTCACCTTTTCACGAATGGGGAAAGCATCGAATCTATTTGTTTTAGCAAAAGACATTTTGATAACCTGTGTCAGATAGAACCTACCGTTTTAATCTCATGTGTTATAATTTGAATTTAATGAATATAAATAATGGCAAAAGATTTATTTGGTACATTTTGCCTAACTGTGTGATTGTACTAAAACCTATTCCTATTAAATTCTATTAGTTCCTTTTACAACTGTGTTATTTATATTTAATCTCGCTTCTGCTGAGATAATCCAGTAAGTGCTAAATGAATGGATCATTAATACTTACTATAGTCAAATATGAAATGTAAAAAGGGTTGATTTTTTAAATTAGCTGAAACTTTTTTATCTTTATCAATGAATTTTGATTTGACTGTAATAAAAATAATAGGATATAATTAAATCAACGCATTACCGTAGCAATAATACAGGTTATGTTCAGAATATTTTTAATTTAACTTACATATTACCTTTAGTTATGCCTAAAGTGGCTTGTGTCTGACTTGTGTGGCCTGAACTTTAGGCATAACTAAAGGTAATATGTAAGTTAAATTAAAAATATTCTGAACATAACCTGTATTATTGCTACGGTGCGGATCCGGTGCGGACATGTGTGGCCAGACCTTTATAGTTACTGAGCCACAGCAACGCGTGGCCCGGATTGCTCGTCCTAAATAAAACAGAAATCTTGATCAACAAAATTTTTTTTAAAAAATAATAAAATTCTAAAATGTTTTACAAACAAGATAAAAAATAAAGAAAAATTTACTCCTGATAAATAAAATTCCTTGATGTAAATGTTTTAAGCAAGATTCAATGTTTACAATTTGGTCTTTTTAGAAAGATAAACTAAACAAATAAAATCTGTCACTTAACATTCAGTGGGGGTTCACCAGACAATTTAATAATTAATTGTTAAGTTTTACTTTTGTGTCATATTTTTGTACCTCTGAGCGAAAGATTTATTATAATATTTTCTTAAAATTTAAGCAAAACAGGCAGTTAGATCGAAAAGGTTTGAAATGGGCTACATTTAATTACAAGCTCGGATCTAGCTTATTTATGGATATATTTTAAATAAGCACAAGGAAGGATCCGAGGGGGGGGATTACAGCGGTCAAGACGCCCCCTCCCCCAAATATTTTGGCTATTAAATGAATAATGCAATTAGGTAATTACTATGCCATAAACATAATACTTTTCGTTGATTAGATCGCAATCTACCTTAATGCAAGATAATAATCTTATTTAAACCGGCAGGAAGACAGGGACCAATATGGGACAGTGGGGTCACGACCCCCCAAATTTCGTGCTAAATCCGCCCCTGAATAAACTTCATATGTTCTTGTAATATATACAATATTAGCTGATGAAATGTCAGGCTAAATAGTGTGCTAGTGTTACTAATTGGTCCCCCAATGGGAGGAAACAGGCTCGGTAATTGACTTCCTCTCTTCAGGCATCTGCCATTATCTCCTGTCTTCTTCACCTCAGTTTCCGAGGACAGGAACAGGTAAAATAGGATAGATAATAATTTTAAAGAAAAGATAATAACATATTAAATTATGAAATGATAAAAAATAACTGAAGATTAATTTTATTCAAAATAAAACGGAAGACGGGAAAAAAATTATTAAATAAAGAGCACCCTCCGTTTGACCAATTTTGTTGAAACTTTAGCTGCCACATCGTGTGCATATAAATATATCAAATACCCAGTTTGATCCAAATCGTTACAGCCGTTTTTTGAGAAAAAAAAAAAAACAAATATAAAAATGAGTCGAAATTTATTAAATGAAGTGCTCCCTTCATTTGAGTATTTCTCTGGATCTTTTGGCGATCACATCGCGAGCATATGCATCCGCTAAATATCCAATTTCTGTTTCAAATAACATAAAGTTATTTGAGCTAGTCTGTTCACACACACATAAACACACAGACCATTCCACGGGACTTGGTTATTTGGGCCAAGGGGACCCCAGAACGTGTATTTCGGTTAAAAACCGGAAGTCGAAGTTTTTCAAGATCACAAAAAATCATTTTATATTAATTTTTGGGATAGGAAATTTCCCAACATTTTTAATATTACAATTCCAAAAAAAAATCTTGTTCATACAAATTCTTATTTATCGATTAGACATCAATTTACTGACGTAATAGGATTTGTTTCATTTTTTTTTTTTTTTTTTTTTTTTTTTTTTTTTTTTTTTTTTTTTTTGTGAAATTGTTTTATTTTAAGCATGGAAATTTAGATTATGAATGTATAAATGAATAAATGGTTTTATTGTTTATGCAATTGCCGTTTACAATGGAGAGATTATTATCTTTTAATAATTTATAAAAAATAAGCTTTACAATAATAATTACTATTAATATTTTTTACCAAGTAAATTAATTCCACAATAGTTTCTACTGGTCAATTCATTAAAAACAAAATTGTTTCTAATTATTTAAAAAACAAAACAAATAAGTTTCTATTAAAATCACTGACAATATATAGTAAATTTTACAATATTTCCAAACACAATGTTTGCTACTCAATAAGACATCGATGTTAAAGAAATCATTGTTTATTAAACTAGCATTTTTTCTTTTACTATACAGTAATATTTAAAAAAAATATACATATAGCAATTTCCATAGTATATCAATTTATATTTATTAATTCCTAAATGTTTGGGAATGTTTTAATATTTTGCAGATAATGACTCAATATTTTTAATCTATAACTTGTTTGTAAGTGTTGAATTTTTAAGAAATTTATATTATGTATCGTATGTTAACAATTAATAATTTATCATAATAAGTATTATACATTGATAGACTTTATTTGTATAGATTGCTTGCCTGTAAGCAAATAATGATTAAATATATTTAAATAAATAAAAAAATCTTTGTTTTTGTCAAAACACTGTTAACATCAATGTTAACAAATCTTAAGCTGCACAACATCGATTTAAAAAAAACATTGTTTTAAAAACAACAATCAAATCTTTGAATTAGTCAAAAGACCACCCTTAAAGAAATCTTGTTTTTGATTACACATCGATGTTAAAAGAATCTTTCATTTTTATTTTATTTTTTTTTAAGCATCATGTTATAAAATGTTAGTTTTTGTCAAGAGATCGATTTCAACAAAACATCGATTTCAAAAACTGTAATGTTTTGATAACAATCTGAAGACCGCTGACCCGGTCGTGCCGGGTTAAGGAAACAATTCACCAAAAAATTATAGCAATATAATTATAATTTCCATAGAGCTGATGCACTCTCTAAGTACGAATGAGTAGATGATAAGTTGAAGATATATTCTAATAGAGATAAATCATCTTAAGCCTATTCATAAAAGTAAATTAGTGTTATGATGTGACGGGATATATTTATCTAACTAGAGGGACAGGAAAGCGACATTTATTTTTAATATAATATCTCAAACAGAGCATTTAGTTTTAAATGAGGAACGAAAACTAATTTTCTGGTCGATTTCTTCGAAAAGCAGCGTTGTACTGAGCCCATGGGTTGTCATCAAGGGGGGGGTTCGCAGGGGACACGACCCCCCAAATATTTTAGCTAATTAAATGTTTAAAGAAATAAAGCAAGTACATACTTACTAAACCGCAATATTAATACTTTTGTTTGTTTAACTTCACTTTACATTCAAGCCAGAAGGAGATGCCGCTGGGTAATGCTCCCCCTCATGCCTCTCATGCCATTCTTATAATTTATTGTCAGCTAATTCACTGGTTGTTACTATTGTATTAATTAACAGGTGTGAATAAAGATTAAAAGTTAAAAAAAAAAAAACATCACTTTATGCTACTAAGGCTAATCGGACGATGCTACAGTGGGAGTCCTAAATTTTGCCTATCCAGGTATAATTAGGATCGGCATCTAAAACGATTACCAGACAACAGCTAAAAATTTACTCAGGTGGGGCTCTATGGGTAAAAGAAAATCTTGTCTTTCAATGTGCCCTACCCTACCCTACCTTTGTTTTTGTTTATATGGATAAATTAATTGTCTCTCGTTATGCCTAAAAATAAGAAATGGCAAAATTCGAAAAAAAAAAAATCCAGTAATCATAAGAGAAATATTTCCGATAACTCGTAAAACACGTTGAGCCCACGTTCGCAAGGGACACGACCCCCCAAATATTTTAGCTATTTATACTTTTAAAAAAATTGTGCAGTTACATACTTACTGAACCGCAATATTAATACTTTTGTTTGCTTAGTTTGTTTAATGTCACTTTATTTTACTAAGACCTGTTAATTTTCAATTGGTTAATTCAGAGTCATGCTCGCATGTTTCTTTGTTTAACGTCTATTTATGCCACTAAGGATAATCGGACGATGCTACAGTGGGAGTCCTAAATTTGCCTATCCAGGTATAATTAGGATAGGGATCTTTAACGAGTACTGCTATGCTAACCACTACACCACAGGTGACCCCTTTTATTTGTGTAGATGTTAGTTAGTCATTCCTGATGATAGAAAATAATCTCGTAAATAAATTCGATGAAAACTAAAGTGCTGCCTGGCCTAAGGCAACAGGTGTGAGACCAGGGGGGGGGGTCGTTACCCCCCCTTTTCCCCCTAAAATTATTGCTAATACTCTCCTGGTTATGGCATTGTTACTTTCACTTACCTATATATGAAATATATAGTAAGTGGAAGTATTGCGATCGTGAAAAATTTCGACTTCCGGTTTTCAACGGAAATACACGTTTTGGGACCCCCTGAGTCGAAATAACCAAGTCCCGCGAAATGGTCTGAGTGTGTGTGTGTGAACAGACTAGCTCAAAAACTATAAACCGTGGGAACCTGAAATTGGGTATTTAGCGTAGGTATATGCCCGCGATGTGACAGCAAAAATTTTATCAAAATTGCTCAAAGGGAGGGGGTACTTTATTTAATAAATTTTTACGTTTTTTCGATTTTCTCAAAAACGGCTCTAATGATTTTGATTAAACTGAGTATTTGATCTATTTATATGCCCGAAATATGACTGTAAAAATTTCATCAAAATTGATTAACCGGAGGGGGGACTTTACTTAATAAATTTTGTATCATTTTCACGTGTTTTTTTATTTACTCAAAAACGGTTTTAACGATTTTGATCAAACTGGGTATATGATATATGTATATGCCCGAGATACGACTGTAAAAATTTCATCAAAATTGATCAACCGGAGGGGGGTCTTTACTTAAAGAATTTTATCTAATGTTTACGTTTTTTTTTTATTTTCTCAAAAACGGCTTTGATGATTTTGATGAAACTGGGTATTTGATGTATGTATATGCCCGCGATGCGACAGCCGAAATTTCATCAATATTGGTGAAACGGAGGGGGTACTTCATTTAATAAACTTTTTCTTATGTTCACGTGTTTTTTTTAGTTACTCAACAGCGGCTGTAATGATTTTTATCAGACTGGATATTTGGTGTATGTATATGCTCACAATGTGACAGACATTTTATCAAAATTGGTCAAATGCAGGGGGCTCTTTATTTCATAACTTTTTTTTCCAATTTTTACATTTTTTTGGAATATCTCAAAAACGGCTTTAATGATTTTGATTAAATTAATCATTTTTAATCAAAATCAAGTCATCTTTTTTATATTATTTATAAATATGTCAATTAAAAAAACACGTCGATTTCTAATGTAAGTAAGTTGGTAAGTGAAAGTTGTGTGCATCGCACCAGATTTTTTTTTAATGTTTTACTTTTTCTTTTTCTATAAACACATTATTATTCCCAGCTATAGACGACTTAGCAGCGAGGAGACCGATATCGAAAAGAGAGAAGTCCCAGGGGATCACTAAATATACCGAGAAGACAAACTACCCGAGGGAATGGGGAAGGAACTGTTTAGGTTTATTTTAGATATCGGGCAGGACTAGCAGCGCGCCCTGGCTGTCTGTACCGCAGGCCTCCCGGGGTGTCCGACTGTAGGAGTTCTTGTCATCTGTTGGCGGCGGTAACCGAAGAGTAACCGATAGTGAAGGGGGGGGGGGCGTAAAAGTAAAAAAAGGAGAAGTATCACAGCTCGCTCTGTAGGCATTATGGGCCAGAAATGGAATCTAGTGAGGAATATTATCTTTTGGACCGAATGAATTCTATCAATGAACAACAGTGCCAAACACTGAGTTGATTGGTATTTATATGACATACCAGGATCACTCATGCTTTAGGTCTCGTTTAGAACAGACCCGCCAGTGATTTTATAATGATATTTAGTAACTGTTACTATGTAATTTGATACCATCGATACAGAAATAAAAACACATGTTTAAATACTATTTAATTTAGTATTTTTTGTGTATTTGTGGTTATAAAAGTATTAAACTATGAATATTTTGATGTTTACGATTTATGCAAAGAAGAGCCACGAGCCAGGATTTTCTTTGTCGAAACAGGAATTCTACCCAAGGAAAGATATTGTAAAAAATCTGGTGCGTGCGCGCAACACACAACTTTCACTTACCAACTTACTTAGATAAGAAATTGACGTGTTCTGTTAAATATAATTTCCCAAAGTCACACATTTTTCTACATCCATATCTTATTTTTGTTAATCGCTAAAGCCGTTTTTGAGTAAATAAAAAAACCCCGAGAAAATGATACAATTTATTAAGTAAAGTCCCCCCTCCCGTAGATCAATTTTGATGAAATTTTTACAGTCGTATCTCGGGCATATAAATACATTAAATACCAAGTTTGATCAAAATCGTTAAAACCGTTTTTGAGTAAATAAAAAAAACATGTGAAAATGATACAAAATTTATTAAGTAAAGTCCCCCCTCCGGTTGATCAATTTTGATGAAATTTTTACAGTCATATTTCAGGCATATAAATAGATCAAATACTCAGTTTAATCAAAATCGTTGGAGCCGTTTTTGAGAAAATCGAAAAAAACTTATAAAGTTATTAAATAAAGTACCCCCTCCCTTTGAGCAAATTTGATGAAATTTTTGCTGTCACATCGCGGGCTTATACATACTCTAAATACCCAATTTCAGGTTCGCACGGTTTATAGTTTTTGAGCTAGTCTGTTCACACACACACACACACACACACACACACACAGACACACACACACACACACACACAGACCATTTCGCGGGACTTGGTTATTTTGACTCAGGGGACCCCAAAACGTGTATTTCCGTTGAAAACCGGAAGTCGAAAATTTTCACGATCGCAATACTTCCACTTACTATATATTTCATATATAGGTAAGTGAAAGTAAAAATCTGGTGCGATGCGCCTAACAAACAACTTTCACATAGCAACTTACTTAGTTTAGAAATTGACGTGTTTTCATAAAAGAGGCACCATTCCTCAAATGTACACCTTCATTTACTTGCTTGTTTTAACGTCACTTAATGCCATTAAGGCTAATCGGACGATACTACCCTGGTAGTCCTAAATTTTTCCTATCCAGGTGTAGTTAAGATAGGGATCTTTAACGAATACCTGACGTACAGGATCGAGACCTCCATTTTACGTCCTATCCGACGGACAGCATCGACCAGGATTTTTACTCTCATTAAAAAATCCTTGGGCCACCGCGGGACGCGAACCCGCGACCTTCAGTATTGTAGGCCTCTATGCTAACCACTACACTACAGGTGACCCCCCTTCATTTACTTATTTTTGTTTATATTTGCCCTCTGAAGTACGGTTTTTACTTGTGGTAATTCTGCAATGCAAGCTCTATTCCGTCTGATTTTATAATCCTCTATTTAATCGTTGAAAACGCGCTTTATTTTCCTTGTAAACAAATAAAGTCCATTTAATATTTATGTTTCAAAACACGTTGATAACTCTTTCGCATGAACAAAACGCCTTTAATTATAAACAATGGTCTGTCTGTGTTAAAGTTGTACTGCGCATGCGTGGGCTCAACGTGTTTTACGAGTTATCGGAAATATTTCTCTTATGATTACTGGTTTTTTTTTCATATTTTGCCATTTCTTATTTTTAGGTATAACGAGAGGCAGTTAATTTCTCCATATAAACAAAAACAAAGGTAGGGGAGGTTGGGGCACAATGAAAAAAAAAGATTTTCTTTTACCCATTACCCAGAACCCCACCTGAGAGAATTTTAAGCTGTTGTCTGGTAATCGTTATAGATGCCTATCCTAATTATACCTGGATGGGCAAAATTTAGGACTTCCACTGTAGCATAGTCCGATTAGCCTTAGTAGAATAAAGTGAAGTTTGTTTGAACTGCTAAACAAACAAAAGTGTTGCGGTTTAGTAAGTATGTACTTGATTTATTTCTTTAAAAATTTAATTAGCTAAAATATTTGGGGGGTCGTGTCCCCTGCGAACCCCCCCCCCCCTTGATGACAACCCATGGGTTCAGTACAACGCTGCTTTTCGAAGAAATCGACCAGAAAATTAGTTTTCGTTCCTCATTTAAAATTAAATGCTCTGTTTGAGATATTATATTAAAAATAAATGTCGCTTTCCTGTCCCTCTAGTTAGATATATATATATCCTGTCAGATCATAACACTAATTTACTTTTATGAAATGGCTAAAGAAGAGTTATCTCTTAGCCTTAGGTAGCTTAAAGTGACGTTTATTAAACAAACAATTATTTTAACTTTATTATAAAAATTATAACAAAACAAAAACAACCACTGTCGCGTATTTACGTCTTACTTAATGAATTAAGACACGGGAGAGGTTCCAGTAACACAAAACATCGATGTTAACAAAACGTGGACTCCAAAATATCGATGTGGCATCCTTCCCGACAGGCCGACACAGATGACTACTGTTGCGAGCTAGCGATGTTTAGTTAGGTGCTGCGTGCGATACCGGATCTGGGCAAGGCAGCGGAGATCTCGGCGCCGCCTCCTTATCGGTCTCTGTTATCAGGAGGGCTTTGATGTGCCCGCAGCCCACAGGGGTCGCCACTGTCCCCGCGATCACAGCCCTGATAGCTCCGGCTCCGCCACTTGTTAGGGATTATAGGAAACAAAAAACAATTAGCCTACAGAAACTGAATTAGAAACATATTGAATGATATACAATTATAGTAAATATTAATTATAGTGGGTGTCCAGATAAAACTTTAAATATGTATAAAAAAAAAAAAAAAAATCGTTTTAGTAAACAAAATTTAATAGGAGTAAATTTATAGGACTCTTCGAGTTCTATAAAATTCAAATTCTATTTTTTTATAAAAAAATGCTCGTCTAGGTGAGATATGTTCCTTTACACGTTGGGATTACCCGATTGTTCCTTAAACTGTGATTTCGGGCCCACGTTTCGGGAAAAGAAATAATGTGTAAAATAAATTTATGCCTCCAATTCTTACAAAATTTCTGTTACAGTAGCATTTATGTACGTGACCTTAATAAATTTTCTATTCTGTGAGGAAGGAACATTTTATAAAAAAATATTAGTGTGCTGACTGTTCGATATCTGTGTTTTTCTTATTTGGTTTTTTCTTATCGACAATCACCAAATGTGATGAAATGATGAAACAAACCCAATTTTAATTGAGTTAAAGTTAATTTAAATATAATTTTTAAAAATAATTAAAACTAGCTGGACCGCAACGCAATACAAATTTTAACAAATTTTTACTTTCACTTACCTATATATGAAATATATAGTAAGTGGAAGTATTGCGATCGTGAAAATTTTCGACTTCCGGTTTTCAACGGAAATACACGTTTTGGGGTCCCCTGAGTCAAAATAACCAAGTCCCGCGAAATGGTCTGTGTGTGTGTGTGTCTGTGTGTGTGTGTGTGTGTGTGTGTGTGTGAACAGACTAGCTCAAAAACTATAAACCGTGCGATCCTGAAATTGGGTATTTAGTGTAGGTATATGCCCGCGATGTGACAGCATAAATTTCATCAAAATTACTTAAAGGGAGGGGGTACTTTACTTAATAACTTTTTAGGTTTTTTTCGATTTTCTCAAAAACGGCTCTAACGATTTTGATTAAACTGAGTATTTCATCTATTTATATGCCCGAAATATGACTGTAAAAATTTCATCAAAATTGATTAACCGGAGGGGGGGACTTTACTTAATAAATTTTGTAACATTTTCACGTGTTTTTTTTATTTACTCTAAATCGGCTTTAACGATTTTGATCAAACTTGGTATTTGATGTACGTATATGCCCGAGATATGACTGTTAAAATTTCATTAAAATTGATTAACCGGAGGGGGGACTTTACTTAATAAATTTTGTATCATTTTCACGGGTTTTTTTATTTACTCTAAAACGGCTTTAACGATTAACAAAAATAAGATATGGATGTAGAAAAATGTGTGACTTTGAAAAATTATATTTAACAGAACACGTCAATTTCTTATCTAAGTAAGTTGGTAAGTGAAAGTTGTGTATTGCGCGCACGCACCAGATTTTTTTTACCAGTGATTGAGAATATGATAAAATTATAAATGCTTTTTTAGGATGTTAAAAAGAATTTTTCATCTTTTACAGCGTCCGTCGGTTTATCCGGAAAGTCGGTAAAACGGGAGTCGGATAAGCAGGAGTATATTGTAATTGATAAATGTGAGAGTGCAATTTTCTAACTCCACAATTAATTCTAACCCGGATGAAACCACATTTATAGAACCTAACCACGACAGAACCTGAAATTTGCCGTAACGTATAACAGTAAGTAGTTAACCACGTGCGGCGAAGGGGCCTAACCCAGGCATTATCTCAAAAATGGTAAGTTACAGGGCTTTAAAACACAAACTTAATTTAATGCTCGTATCGCAATTTATAAAACCCAATTTGATCCGTTTCGATCCATTGAATCAGTACGTTTTGGCCGATATTTTATTTTGGACCAAAAAAACGAACACTGAGAATGCAATACGCAAAAGCTCCGTGAAATTCTGAATCCAACGATACCACATTCATGGCATTTGACCATGAAAGGATCTTATAATTCATGAAAAACCGATTTTTGGGCTTTGTGAAATAATATATGTCGGATTATCTTTAATTAAGTTATCAATATTTTTATATTGTAGAATAAAATGAAATAATTTTCGGTTACAACACCAATGTATTTTTCCTACCTGAATCGAATGTTTGTGATGAATAGAACTTTTTGGTTACGGTTTTGGTTAATATGGCTTATAAATGTTTCCGTTATATCGATTTTACGAGAAATAGATTTGAATGTATTGGGAAAAGGACACCTTGACATTAATATGAAAGCTCTGGAGGGGGTGTCGTGGTTTAAAGCCAATGAAATCGTCCTCTACCATAATCAACAAGATGATAATAAATACTGGCGAGAATAACAATTTTTATGTTGTCCTGTTCTCTTCCAAAATGTTTTATATAGCTCTTGGGAATTCTTTCGAGGACGCAATACAACAAAAGACTAAAATTAATCTGAATTAATGAACTAAGAATTAAAAGAGATTAAAATGTAAGCCTTTGAGTATTAGTGGAAGCGATTTCGGCAAGTCAACACCAGCTGGCAGCCATACTTCAACCAAAGAGGTATAATTGTGAGTTCCTGAAGTGGGAGCGAGCGGCGTAGATCAGGAGCGTCTCGTTCAGTCCTCAACAAATCATCTCTCAATGTCTATTCATATCTCCCTCCCTACCTCTTTGCTACTTTTGGCAAATTGCCTATTAGATAGCCCCCGTCTTATTCACGAATCTTTATCGTTTGTGTCTCCTTGGAATATCTGAGGAGGAGAGGCTCTGCCCCCTGGGTCACAATTAAAGGTCTGGCCACACAGATCCGCACCGCAGCACTAATATAGGTTATGTTCAGAATATTTTTAATTTAACTTACATATTACCTTTAGTTATGCCTAAAGTTCAGGCCACAGATGTCAGACACAGGTCACTTTAGGCATAACTATTGGTAATATGTAAGTTAAATTAAAAATATTCTGAACATTATTGCTATACCTATATTATTGCTGCGGTGCGGATCCGGTGCGGACATGTGTGGCCAGACCCTAATTCAGTAGGTGCAGCCATGCTAAAAATCTCATAATAAATGCGAATTGTGGTATTACTTCGGATAAGCAACTCCAAGATGGCGACCAGCGTCAGTAAACAACAAGGTATCCCGATCACGCCCTACCCGATATCCACGAATCAATTCGGGTTTACCGAGGGTTCTCGAGCAGATGTAGTTTGTTTGTTTTTTAAAAATATATAATTGTCCTGTTTAAATGGTTTCAAGTTTAATGCACATAAAGTTAACTGTAAAAGGTACAAATAAATTAATAATGTAAGAAGCCGAGCATTCCTAACCACCAAATCATAATTTTTTTGTTATTTCAAGAAAAATGTATTTAAATAACCAAGAAGGATATTTTTTAAAATGATTTGATGATGATTTTATGTGATATCACTTTATAAGAAATAGTAAAATATTGTACATGATTTATTAGATTGAAGAAAGGGAATAAAAGCTTTAAGAAATTGTATCTATTAAAATAAATGTAACTATAATTATCGGCTAATCTTATTATAATCCGCTGATGAATAATTAAATAGAATCAATTTAATTAAATAAGTTTCAAATAGCAAAAATCACACTTCTGTAGACCTTCATTGGTTAGGATATTGGCTCAGAGCGAGGTTAATATAATTAAATGTTTATATTTTATTGTAATTAAATCTTTAGATTTTATATATGTTATTTAATTATATTGTAATTATTTAATTATATATTGTTATATTATATGTTATTTAAAGAAAAATTTATTTAAATGAATTTGAATTCGAATTTCGAATGAATGAATTCTCTTCCAAAAATGTGGATAAAGCCGATATCGGATCTCGGGAACTCTCGGTAAACCCCAACAGAATTGTGGATATCGAATAGGGCGTGATCGGAATACCTTGTTGTTTACTCACGCCGGCCACCATCTTGGAGTTGTTTGCTTCCTGGAAATCCTGCTTCACTGGAAGAGGAAGGATTTGCTCTGCCTTGAGCCGAGCTCTGTGGTGTAGCGGTTAGCATCCTCGCATGTAACGCAGGAGACCCGGGTTCGACTCCCGGCGGAGCCAAATCTTTTCTCTTCAAAAAATAAATTATTTAAAAATAATTTAAAAATGGTGGTCCGCCACAAATTAAGATTAGATTAATTAAAATAATTTAAAAAATTGACTTAAGTCAATAAAATACCATAAATTGGACAAAATTTGTCCACCTCCCGCTACTACTAGCAAAACTTGTGAGATAGGGGTGAGTAGGTATCAGTGAAGAGGAAGGATTTGCTCTGCCTTGAGCCGAGCTCTGTGGTGTAGCGGTTAGCATCCTCGCATGTAACGCAGGAGACCCGGGTTCGACTCCCGGCGGAGCCAAATCTTTTCTCTTCAAAAAATAAATTATTTAAAAATAATCTTATTTTAGTTTACAAATTTAGATTAACGGGAACAAAAAAAACTGGCAGTTGGGTAAAAGGAACACGAAGGTAAAACAGTTGATTGGTAGGTCCAAGGGGGGCGGACTGTGGGGCTGCACCCCCACCCCTTTTACAACCGGCTAGATCCTACGAATCTACACCCCATTATAATAAATACAGTGTAACGATTACTTTATTATTAAGTTATTTAGGAAAATCACTTCATAACTGGTTCAACGTTCT
The DNA here is from genome assembly GCA_911387785.2 of Aelia acuminata. Taxonomy (NCBI): domain Eukaryota; kingdom Metazoa; phylum Arthropoda; class Insecta; order Hemiptera; family Pentatomidae; genus Aelia; species Aelia acuminata. The sequence goes on along the minus strand of OU426982.1, from coordinate 3,287,131 downwards.
CCTCGGAATTCTTTTAGACTAATTGAAAATTATTTTAAGATGACAAAAATAATATATTTCTCGCGATGCTTTTCTAAGAAATCGACCAGAAAATTAGTTTTCGTTCCTCATTTAAAACTAAATGCTCTGTTTGAGATATTATATTAAAAATAAATGTCGCTTTCATGTCCCTCAAGTTAGATAAATATATCCTGTCAGATCATAACACTAATTTACTTTTATGAATAGGTTAAAGATGAATATATCTTCAACTTCTCTACTCATTCTTACCAAGAGTGCCGGAGCGATTTAAATGCTCTGTGTAAACTATAACTTTTTTTTTTTGTGAATTGTTTCCTTGAAAGTGCTTTTACACTGTACGAACCTTACCTTCGAACAGATAATCCCCGAACCATGCCGTACTAACACACTACGAACAGCTATTTACACTAAAAAGTGAAGTCGGGCGAACAACGATGCCTCACCGCACCTATGCACCTTAATACAACAATTTTCATTACAAAGACGGCAGACTTGGAACTAGTGGCTGTTCTGGCTTTTGCTTTAACCATTGGCGGATTCAGGGGGGGGGGGGGCTGTGAGGGCTGCAGCCCCTCCCTTTGGAAAATTGTTCGTCATTTAAAGATAGAATTTGGCTTTCCTTAATGTAAGAAAGCAAGTTAAATAACAAACGGGTGGCGGGATGATTGAGAACCGAAAGATAGCAAGTTCAAAACCCGGAGCCAGGGGGGGACATTTAATAATACTCGGCTTCAATCCCCCACCCACTCCCCTGGCCCGGGAAAACCCGTATAGCCTAATAGGCGAGGACGGGGAGGACCAATAAAAAAAAAAAAAAAGAAAAATAAAGTTCAATAACAAATAATGTGCAGAACAAATAGAATTTTAGTTGTGGGAAAGGAAGATAAAGGTAAAAAAGCTGATTAGCAGATCCAAATGAAGGACTGTGGAGCTGCAGCCCCCCTTTACGATCGGCTGGATCCGCCCATGGCTCTAACTATTATGGATGAAAGCAACGTCAGAAAAATGTTAAAAGAAGGTCTAGAAGCCCAGTGGCGGTCCCAGGGGGGGGGATATTGGGGATCAATCCCCCCCCCCCGAAATTTCGACGAAAAAAAAATTAGTGGGATGAATTAAAAAAAAGTAATTACGCATCAACTTTTACGAGTTTTCTAGGGAAGTGTAGTTTAAATTTGATTAGAATTTTTTATACAGGATTTTTTATATGAACTTAATGTATAAGCATAAGCAAATAAAGTATGCTATTTTTTTTCCTATTGACCAATCCCTCCCCGAATTTTTTTTCTGGAACCGCGGCTGTAGAAGCTTATCTTAACTAACTCAAAATACAGTCAGTGGCTTGATAGAGACAGTGTGGTCAATGAAGGTGTGTTTTCCTATTGGCTATGGCTTTCGCGGCCATATTGTTTTCAACTCTACTGTTTACCTAATGCTATTCCGTCTATATTGTGTCTACTTTTGGACGATTGCAACCTTCTTTTTTTATTGTTTTTAACATTATCTTGTGTTTTTCATAGTTTATAGTTTTAACTATAAGTTTATAAAATAATTTAGTCGTTAGTTGCAGTACCGACGTTTTTAGTTTAGTGTAAATTGTTCCTGAGGCTTAACTCTCCCTTGATTTTTTTTTTCTGAATACCTATTTTATTTGTAATTTATTTATGGCCTTTGTAATATACTTGACTAAACCTTGTTATAAATAAATGAAATTTTTTTCTGAATACTTACATATTTTATGTGGTCTATAAAACCAATATTTGATACTTTTTTTACTTTCACTTACCTATATATGAAATATATAGTAAGTGGAAGTATTGCGATCGTGAAAATTTTCGACTTCCGGTTTTCAACGGAAATACACGTTTTGGGGTCCCCTGAGTCCAAATGACCAAGTCCCGCGAAATGGTCTGTGTGTGTGTGTGTGTGTGTGTCTGTGTGTGTGTGTGTGTGTGTGAACAGACTAGCTCAAAAACTATAAGCCGTGCGAACCTGAAATTGGGTATTTAGAGTATGTATATGCCCGCGATGTGACAGCAAAAAATTCATTAAATTTGCTCAAAGGGAGGGGGTACTTTATTTAATAACTTTTTAAGTGTTTTTCGATTTTCTCAAAAACGGCTCTAACGATTTTGACTAAACTTAGTATTTGATCTATTTATATGCCCCAGATATGACTGTAAAAATTTCATCAAAATTGATCAACCGGAGGGGGGACTTTACTTAATAAATTTTGTATCATTTTCACGTGTTTTTTTTATTTACTCAAAAACGGTTTTAACGATTTTGATCAAACTTGGTATTTGATGTATTTATATGCCAGAGATATGACTGTAAAAATTTCATCAAAATTTATCAACCGGAGGGGGGACTTTACTTAATAAATTTTGTATCATTTTCACGTGTTTTTTTATTTACTCAAAAACGGTTTTAACGATTTTGATCAAACTTGGCATTTGATGTATATATATGCCAAAGATGTGATAGTCAACATTCATCAAAATTGGTCAAACGGAGGGGGCACTTTATTTCATAATTTTTTTTCAATTTTTACTTTCACTTACCTATATATGAAATATATAGTAAGTGGAAGTATTGCGATCGTGAAAAAATTCGACTTCCGGTTTTCAACGGAAATACACGTTTTGGGGTCCCCTGAGTCGAAATGACCAAGTCCCGCGAAATGGTCTGTGTGTGTGTGTGTCTCTGTGTGTGTGTGTGTGTGAACAGACTAGCTCAAGAACTATAAACCGTGCGATCCTGAAATTGGGTATTTAGTGTAGGTATATGCTCGCGATGTGACAGCATAAATTTCATCAAAATTACTTAAAGGGAGGGGGTACTTTACTTAATAACTTTTTAGGTTTTTTTCGATTTTCTCAAAAACGGCTCTAACGATTTTGATTAAACTGAGTATTTCATCTATTTATAAGCCCAAGATATGACTGTAAAAATTTCATCAAAATTGATTAACCGGAGGGGGGACTTTACTTAATAAATTTTGTAACGTTTTCACGTGTTTTTTTATTTACTCTAAATCGGCTTTAAAGATTTTGATCAAACTGGGTATTTGATGTATTTATATGCCAGAGATATGACTGTAAAAATTTCATCAAAATTGATTACCCGGAGGGGGGACTTTACTTAATAAATTTTGTAAAATTTTCACGTGTTTTTTTGATTTTCTCAAAAACGGCTCTAACGATTTTGATTAAACTTAGTATTTGATCTATTTATATGCCCGAGATATGTCTGTAAAAATTTCATCAAAATTGTTTAACCGCAGGGGGCACTTTACTTAATAAATTTTGTATCATTTTTACGTGCTTTTTTTATTTACTCAAAAACGGCTTTCACGATTGTGACCAAACTGGGTATTTGATGTATGTATATGCCAAATATGTGATAGCTAACATTTCATCAAAATTGATCAACCGAAGGGGGGATTTTACTTAATAAATTTTGTATCATTTTCACGGGTTTTTTTATTTTCTCAAAAACGGCTTTAACGATTAATAAAAATAAGATATTAATGTAGAAAAATGTGTGACTTGGGGAAATGATATTTAACAAAACACGTCAATTTCTTATCTAAGTAAGTTGGTAAGTGAAAGTTGTGTGTTGCGCGCACGCACCAGATTTTTTAATATTTATTACATACGTTACTACCATTGATCTTCAATGATATCAAAACAATGCTAAATAATTATATTTTGTGTACTGGAAATAGAATTTAAAAACACATAATTAAGACTTATTTATGTGTTAACAATAACAGCTAGAGATCATTAAGGCTTTATGCACAAAATATGGTTTTTAATTTTTTTTTTTTTTTACGTATTGTAAAATGTAAAATAAAAATTCTTACATATTTCTCTTGTTTTTGGATTAATGAAACATAAGGTATGATAATTTAATAAAATTACTAATTGGGAAGCTTCTGAATGAAAATTGGTGTTAAAATAAACTATCATTTATTGGGCCATATCATCATGGAAAAATATATAAGTATTATGAATAAAACAAGGTATTGAATATTATCTGTTCAACAGCACACAAAACTTTGTAGACACTCGATATCTATTTACACCCAACTTCAGCCGATCTTCAGCTGATATTCTTTATTGTTATAAAAATCGTTTTGATCTCGCTTTACAATGGTTTTTTACGAAATCGACCGTTTCATTAGAAAAATGAAATTCCCCGGGTGAAACCGGGATATGCAGCTACAGTCTGGGTAAATAAAGATGAAATTCTGTTTGTTCTGCATAGAAATCCATACGTTTGTCCTAAATTCTCCAAATTTCGCTCAGTGGTTCTTTGATACCAGGTGCGAACACCTGTCTATCTTAAAATTGCATAACTTCAGCCAATCTCTGGGTATATTCTTTATTGTTATAAAAATCGTTTTGATCTCGCTTTACATTGGTATTTACGAAATCGACCGTTTGAGTCGATAAAAGTCTCACTTTATAGATTTAAAAAATGAAATTCTGGGTGAAACTGGTATATACAGCCAGTAAATAATATTTCTTAAACCCTGTATTCGCTTTTTTCAATCTGATAAATCGTGTTATAATTTGTTCTTTTCCGAAAGGTGACATCTCTTCATTTCTAAAGCTATTATTGATTTTTCTTCCTCCTTTATTGTGATTTATATGCATAGAATAGAAGTTAAGCCACTAAAGGTTTCAAACTATTTTAGTGTATTTTCAGCATAAAATATTAATAAAAAATTCAATATAAAATTATATTATCTGTGATACGGCATAAAGTCGCATTTTTACATATACGTGACACACAGCTACATTTTTAAATTTTGAGCAAGATGTTTTGGGGGGCCTGAAAAGTTTTCCCGACACGGACATCCGGAATCGAAGTTGCACCAGTGCAAGATAAGGTTCTAGACCTTCTTTTCGTTTTTTTCTGACGTTGCTTATATTAATAATAAGTAAGAGCAAAAACCAGAACAGCCGCTAGTTCCAAGTTAGCCGTATTTTTAATGAAAATTATTAAATTATTACGTTTCAGAGTAAAAAGCTGCTCGTGGTACGGCAGGGTTCGGAAGATTACCTGTTCGATGGTGAAGTTCACACAGTGTAACGGCACCTTAAAAAGCTTTAGATATTTACCAACAATTCCTTTCCACATTTGCCATTCCACCCTTCGCCATTACCAAAATACCCTCCTCAAGAGACCTGCCATTCCTTGTACCCTCCGATCCTGAACAAACATATTTCGGGTCCTTAGAGGAATATTAGCCATATTGGAGTTGTTACCGAGATGTTTGCTCAGGTTGTCAGTAACTGCCTTTGTGATATCAGGGCGGCATCACTTTTCACTAATAAGTTTAATTATACGCGCGCGCGCACACAAACACAAACACATATATTGACTAAGTTAAAATTAAGAATAAGCATGTTTCGAAACATATGACGATACGTAGTCTTCATTTGAAAGAAAGTGACTATATTTATCCAGGTAAACATCAGTATTTGATATTTTATTATTCTAAAATGCTAGTTTTATGCAAATAACATTGGGACCATAGTGTCATAGATTTGTTTTTCTTTTTTAATTTTCCCCATTTTTCTATTACATCCGTTGTGCTTAATTGTTCCAAGTTTTCAATGCGATGCCTGAAAGTTTTGACAAATATATAAATAATTGTATTACAATTAAACTATGCTGCCATGAAAATGACAGCTGTCATAACAATGATTGTATGAATAAGTAATTAATGTTATTACTAACCGAAAAACGTAGAGTAAAGTTACTATGATGTGTTTGCATTTACCAGAACTACCAGCTTTACACGAAAATTTCTTATTATTATTAATAAATTTGATTTTCACTTTTATTTGATGGGGCGGTCCTTTAAGATCGCTTGTTTGAAGGCACAAGGCTTGTAAAATAACTGTTTTTTTACTTCTAGATATTATTCCACACATGGGCGGATCCAGCCGATCGTAAAGGGGGGCTGCAGTCCTAAAGGGGGGGGGCTGCAGCCCCACAGCCCTTTATTTGTATCTGCTAATCAGCTTTTTTACCTTAATGTTCCTTTCCTAAAACTCTACTTGTTCTGCACATTATTTGTTCTTTATTTGCTTCCTTACATTAAGGAAAGTCAAATTCTATCTTTAAATTACGAAATTTTCTCCAAAGGAAGGGGCTGCAGCCTCCACAGCCCCCCCCCCTCCCCCCCCTGGATCCGCCAATGATTCCACATGTAATTATGTGGTTTGCATCAAGGATAGCCTGTCCTTCAGTTAATGTTCTTTTAAAATTACCAATTATCTCTATCACATCAACTATGTCTATCCCCGTTCCTTCCGACATTTTGTAAAACTACTAGCGCACCCTATAGTCGATTGCGCCCGCGAATAAGTCACATCATTTCTGTAAAAATTTACTAAGACACTTATACCCTTATGCATTTCCATCCTTTAATTTTCTTTGTACTCAAATCAACCAAATTTATATTTTCTTCTTTTCTCCAAAGAATAAATATAACAATAATTTGAATATCATTTATTTAATTTTAAAATCCTTTAGCAGTATTAAATTTTACTCTTTTCGATATTATCCCTTTTTTTGCGTTTATTTTATTTTCTATTCAATTAATAATATTTTGGCAAAGATTACTGTTTGTATTCATATCTAACCTGTACATCATTATCTCTAATTATGGTAGTGTAAATCAAACCTGTCGACTTGGGCTCAGAAAAAAAAGAAAAAAATACTGACGACTCCTGGACAGATGGGACAAGCTACTCAACAGTTGTCGGCGGCAGTTCAGTTGTCAGTTTTATAAGATCTCAAGAGTAAATATAACTTCATATAATTCATACAGGGATGGATTTAGCACGAAATTTGGGGGGGGGGTTATTACCCCCCTGTCTCATAATCACGTGGCTGACAGCACCGTATTTTAATGAGATTATTACCTTGTATTTACAAGGACTGCGATCAACAACCTAAAGTGTTATGTTTAGGGCATAGTAACCATAGTAACTACCTAATTGCATTAAGGTCTGGCCATACATGTCCGCACCGGATCCGCACCGTAGCAATAATACAGGTTATGTTCAGAATATTTTTAATTTAACTTACATATTACCTTTAGTTATGCCTAAAGTTCAAGCCACACATGTCAGACACAGGCCACTTTTGGCATAACTAAAGGTAATATGTAAGTTAAATTAAAAATATTCTGAACATAACCTGTATTATTGCTACGGTACGGATCCGGTGCGGACATGTGTGGCCAGACCCTTATTCGTTTAAAAATACAAAAAAATTGAAAAGCCTAAAATTTTGAGGGGGGGTCATGATCCCTGGATTCGCCCATGAATCGATAATTTTCAAAAATACAAGAAAAAGTAAATCGATAAATCTGAAATATCGATTTTTTTTTTCAAAATAACATTCCTATATACCATTGGTCGTAACAAAACTTTTCAACTAAGTGCAAACCGATTTAATAAATCTTTTTTTTTTTTAATTACCAGTTGTTATTTTACTTTCACTTACCTATTTATGAAATATATAGTAAGCGAAAGTATTGCGATCGTGAAAAATTTCGACTTCCGGTTTTCAACGGAAATACACGTTTTGGGGTCCCCTGAGTCCAAATAACCAAGTCCTGCGAAATGGACTGTGTGTGTGTAAACAGACTTGCTCAAAAACCATAAACCGTACGAACCTGAAATTGGGTATTTAGTGTATTAATATGCCCGAGATATGACTGTAAAAATTTCATCAAAATTGATCTACTGGAGGGAGGACTTTACTTAATAAATTTTATATCATTTTCTCGTGTTTTTTTTATTTACTCAAAAACGGCTTTAAAAATTTTGATCAAACTGGGTATTTAATGTTTGTATATGCCCGAGATATGACTGTAAAAATTTCATCAAAATTGATCAACTGGAGGGAGGACTTTACTTAATAAATTTTATATCATTTTCTCGTGTTTTTTTTATTTACTCAAAAACGGCTTTAAAAATTTTGATCAAACTGGGTATTTAATGTTTGTATATGCCCGAGATATGACTGTAAAAATTTCATCAAAATTGATCAACTGGAGGGAGGACTTTACTTAATAAATTTTATATCATTTTCTCGTGTTTTTTTTATTTACTCAAAAACGGTTTTAACGATTTTGATCAAACTGGGTATTTGATGTATGTATATACCAAATATGCGATAGCCAACATTACATCAAAATTGATCAACCGGAGAGGGGACTTTACTACAAATTACAAAACTACTGACACAGTAGTTGGGAAGTTGTTGAAGCTACAACTACTTTTATAATTTGTAGTTGATGGACCACAACTACAACTACTGTAGTTTCAAAAAAGTAGTTGCATTTTTACAACTACAACTAGTAGTTGCAACTGTAATTATGGGCCTGAAACTACAACTACTTTTATTGTTAACGAGTAATTATCGATATCTAGTATTATCGATAAGGAGTTTATCAAATGCAATTCAGCTAATATATAAAACATGGGATTGATCGAGAACCTAAGGTTAAAAAAAATAATTGACTCCCGGAAGTCATGGAAAAATTTTGTATTACGTATATATATTGTACTATTTTCAAAACAGATTATCAACCATAATGCAGCCCATTTATCTATGGAGTATTTATCTAAACACAAAATAAAAATAGCAAAAACATGCGATTTTATTAGACGTTGCTTAGCAAATGTAGTTGCCGCTCTAAACTACATTTACAACCACTTGTATTTGCCATTCCCAACTATTTTTTCCCAACTACTGTAGTTGTAGTTTTAAATTAAAACTACTTAACTGGTAGTTGAAAAATAGTAGTTGCGCGCTTCCAACTACAAACTATATGTAGTTGACTGTGTAGTTAATTACAAATGTAGTTAACTACTGCCCAACTCTGTAGTTCACATTAGCATTAGACCGACCAATTACTCTCTTAAAAGAATTCAAATGTAAACATAGATGGATATAGTATCGATTGTTTTAATAATTGAAATATCGATCAAATATATCTATTGTAACACTTATGTGGGTTAAAAAAAATTTATTAAACGAAAATAATAATTTACAGTGTTCGCGTCCCGCGGTGGCTCTAGGATTTTCAAAGGGAGTAAAATCTCCTTGGCTATGCCTTCCCTTGGATAGGACGTAAAATAGAGGTCCCGAGCCTGTACGATGTCAGGTACTCGTTAAAGATGCCTATCCTAATTATACTCGGATAGACAAAATTTAGGACTCCCACTGGCATAAAGTTAAAAAAAAAAACTAATAATTTACAGTGTCATACAATCAAAAAAACTTAAATAAATAACAAGGTTACAAAAATTATCAACATAGTAACACAAAATTAACCATATGATTTGATCTTCCCAGCTAGACCAACTCTTCAGTCCGCCCCTCCTTACATTTAGTCTGAGTCAGAACATTCTAGAACATCCAGACAAGCTTAGAAGGTGTTCGAACAGTCTCTCAGTCAGAATGCTCGTTAAATGTGATATGAAGATGACTAAAAAAAAATATGGAATGAATTACCAGACATTTGGGATTAAAAGAATCCAAAAAATGTTTACAAGACAGCATTGATGTCCTTCTCTTTGAATACATTTTGTTTTAATAATGCCTCAATAACAAAAGAAATATGTGCATACTTCTTACATGGTAAATCGCTTTTTTTAAAAAAAATTTCTCTATATTTTTCTGTAGTCTTTCATATTGTCGTTCAAGCGTTATGTTTTCTTTAATATCATTTTTTTTAACTATCTGATAAATAATGCAATACACAGACACAGATTGCCCATAACAATGCGCTAGAAATATATTTTAAAAAAATCTTTAATTTCCCGTAACTCGAAAACTATCCACTTTTCAATCAATTTAAATTCAATGCCATGGACAGGATTCGAACCCGGTCTCTGCATCGTTGTTGCTGTGCTCTATCCAACTGAGCCACAAAGCCACATCAGGGGATTTCCTCTGATGGCCACTCTACCTACCTCTTGTAACACCACTACCATTTAGAGGGCCCCATATCGCGCTTTTGGGTGCCCCAAAAATTCATCCAACCCGGGCACCGAGTGGTCTTGGTACGCTACTGATTGAAAACTAACAGATAGTTTAATAATCTCTATTATGCTGTTGATTAAATTTGGCTATGATGAATTACTAATTTTTTTTTTTTAAAAAGTAAATAATGCAAATGCATTTATTGATTCTCAATAATTCATTCCAATGTAATTTCTGGTATGATTTAATTAGGAAATCCAGAACATCCTTTAAATTAATTTTCACTCTTTACCAACGCTTCTAAATAATTGCTTGTTTAATTAACATCACTTTATGCCACTAAGGTTAATCAAAGGATGCTACAGTGGGAGACCTAAATTTTACCTACTAGTTATAATTAGGTGTGGGACCTTTAACGAGTATCTGACATCTTATAGACAGCTTTCACATTATGTTCTATCCGCAGGAAGACAGAGCCAAGGATTTTTCACTTCCTTTAAAACATCCTAGGGCCACCATGGGATGCGAACCCAAGACCTTTAGTATTATAGGCTGCTATGCTAGCCACTACACCACAGGTGAACCTGAATTGATTGTTGTCCATCTTTAATTTCCTTTGATACAGCAGATCTCTACTTCAAGAAACTACAAAGATTTTTTTTCCTAATCGTTTTCTGCTACTACAGTGACTTTGTAAGAGGCTGTTTATTTGTTGATTAGTACAAATAAACAGCAATAGCCATAATACATGTATTTAATGATAATAAATTTTATTTTGTACATGACCCTTAGGCCTCAAAAGAGGTACAGAGTACACTATAATACATCTAGGTTCACTAATAGTTAATAGAAATATTGTGCTTAATAGCAAAGAAAAATAAGAAATTTCCTGTTAAAAAAAATAAATTTAAATAAAAATATACCAATAAAAATAAATAAGTAATTCTCTCTAAGTTCCTTCTAGCATCCGTTCTCTTTTCTCAATGTTTTGATGCATAAAGCTGTTAACAATGCTCAACTTCTCATAATTCGATGATATTCCTGAGGTGGAACTTGCTTCAGGATTTTCCATGACCAGATTACATTTAATTCTCAACTGTTGATGTGTTGGTATCTCCATTGTACATGACCTAGGTTTTCAAGATCTCCTGAATAGGTAGACACGACACATCAATGAGCAGTTAACATCATCCATTTTATTCCCCAATGTTATTCGGAGTCTGTTTTCCTTGTATAAACGAAGCTGAGAAAGTTGTGTTATGCTAGCCACTACTGTTGTCCATCTTTAATTTGCTTTGACACTTGCAAATTAAACATGGAGACTTGACAAAGTTGAAAATAAATTATCTACACCTTAAATTATTTAAAAATAGTTCTATTTAAATATTTTTTTTGTTTTATTAAAAACCTGTACCACTACAATCTATATATTCTTGGATTCAAATTAATTTATATGAAAACATCATTGTATAATTCAATATTAATTTATTTAACAGATTAAAAATAAACTGAATATGATACAAAAGGTGATGGATGCTTTTTTAAAATGCTTATTTTTGATATCTTATGGCAGCCCAGTAATTATATTATTTTGTAATATTATTATATTATCATGTGATTCTTTATAGCACATCCAACAATGAAGGGTATGTGTCAATGATAGAATTACTGATGCATAGAATGCAGGCGATTCGGCTAAACATATTTTGTATAGATGTTTTTTTAGTCCTGTCTGGCGGTCAAAAGAAATTTTGATCAATGTAAATGACTCTCTTAACAATAATATATTATGTTATTCTTTGTAGTAAACACTGTGTGTCCCGAGGAGGCCCTAGTATTTTTTTAATGGGAGTAAAAAATCCTTGGCTATGCCATCCCTCGGATAGGACGTAAAATTGAGGTCCCGAGCCTGTACGATGTCAGGTACTCGTTACAGATCCCTATCCTAAGGACTCCTACTACGATTAGTCTTAGAGGCATAAAGTGACATTAAACAAAAAAACAAAAAACTAACAGTAAACATTGTTTATAATGTTGAAAATAAATAAGCTACATGTAGTATTATTTAAAAGTAGTTCTATTCAAATTTTTTTAATTAAATACCTGCACCACTAATCTATAGATGTTCTTGGTTTAAAATTAAATTATATAAGTACATTATTGTGTTAATCAAATTTAAATTAATTAATAATAATATCTACAATTCAATTTAAATTTATTTAACGTATGAAGTGAAAATTATACAAAAGGAGTGATGGGTGCTTGTTTATAATTATTATTATTTAGAGTTTGTTTCAAATTTGAGTAGTTAGAAACCGAGGAATAAATATGTTTTAAATCATAATTTATTAAGCTTTAAATATCACTTCATGAGTGAAAGTGTGATAAACATGTAAATTGCACAATTTTTTAAATTAATTATGCATGTTTTACAGACTCGGTCGGCATGATTTATAAAATAATATTTATAAAATTAAGGTAATCTAAATATATAAAGACGGTTCATAATTAATTCAATTTCCCCTTTGCTTGTGCTAGGCGTCACTACCAATATTTTTGATAGGAAAGGCAGCCTGTTCAGAATATTAAAATAACTCCAGCTCTTTTGATAAAGTTCCTTCATAACAGGAGACAGTTTGGAATGGTTCCAACATATATCACAGGGGGATCTGTGCCATGAATCGCCGACAAATCGCGGCCGTTATTTTAAATTATATTAAAATATTTAATAGAATTATATATTTCAAAAACAAAATAAAAATTGTGTAAACACAAAATGAAATTACTCTTTCCATTATGATTTGAGCAGGAAGCGCACTCTATCCGCCATCTTTGGTACCATTTACGTTCATACATCTCCTCATAGAATGCGCTCGCATCAATTTCCATATTCTTCGCTAAAATGGAACTATGTGCCTGTGTGTGAACTGTTCAAATTGATATTATTAATATCACTTAATTTATTTATCTAAGCGGCGTTCCCACGAGGCGTTAATCACGACAGTTAACCACGCTAGTCAACTTTCGTTCGTGACACTCACAAAGTGTGAATTTATAAAACGTTCACACGGTTGGGGGGTTCGTGCCGTTCACGCCTTGCTTTTCGACTAGTCACCATCGAAACATCGATCATGAATGATCTAGTTGTTGAAAGTTGTGCTGTTCTAAGTTCGTTTTTTGCTACTATCTTAGCAAAAAAGATGGAGTGCTTACAGGACACAATTACAAGAAAACGAAAAAAAAGACGTTTTGGGTTAGAGAATGGATACAGCGAAGAAATATGTTAGGAGCGTCAAACTTGGTTAGTATGGAACTAAAAAGCAATTTTTCAGAAGATTTTAGAAACCTACTGCGAATGACTGAATTTCAGTTTGAATACCTCTTATTGCGTGTTACAAATAAAATTTCAAAATCTAACACTAACATGAGACAAGCAATTAGCGCAAAAACAAAATTAGAGGTGACGTTACGGTATTTAGCTACAGGTGATTCCTTCAAAAGTTTAGAATTTTTGTTCCGTGTTCCAAAAAACACAATAAGTAAATTTATTCCAGAAACCTGTGAAGCAATATATAATGAACTAGCAGAATTCATACAAGTAAGTACCTTCAAATTTCAAAATTGATTTCTTAATTATTAAAAAAACTAAAATAATATTGGTGTATAGATTAGGTGTATAGATTACAAATAAAATAATAATAACAACAATAAAATTATTAGTAATAGTGAACTTTTATTTGTTTAATTATAATAATTATTATAATTACAAAATTTGTTTAATTATAAATCTGTAAATAATGTCACGTAGTCGTCATCATTACTACTACTCATCATTAATGCAGTCATCATTACTACTAGCCGAAAAAGTACTTAAATTTGATTGTCTTCCACTTGATGTTGCAGCTGTTGAATTATCAGTAATAACATATTCTGGTGGGCACATAGCATTTGTAATTTCATTCATGAATGATTGTTGTAATCGTATTGCTTTTGGTGGTCCTATACTTCTTAACATTGATGCGATATATTTCCCAAAATGATCATAACTATCATCTTTATTTGTAGCGACTTGTGATGCGCGATTTGAAATTTCATGTAATTTGTCAATTGCGCTTATCATAAATCCTATTTCATGATCATGAATAGATTTTTTATTTTTTGATGTTGATGGTTGTGGTTCAATCTTTCTTTTTATTATCTTCGCAGGTGTATCAATTTTCGATGCAATCTGTGTCACGTCTTCAGAGTTTTGGCTAGTACTGTATTCAAGGTTAGGTTCTGATTGTAGACTATTTTCTATTGAGGCCTCTTCAGAATTTTCTATAGGAAATATCTGTAATATAAATAATAATGTGTTAATATTATTAGTTTATTCATATTTTAATAATTTAATGTTTCAGGTCTCTGCAACATCAGATGAGTGGAAAAACATTGAATATGGTTTTAGAACGCGATGGAATTTTCCTGGTAGTGTAGGGGCTCTAGATGGTAAACATGCTGTCATACGAGCTCCTCCCGGAAGTGCACAGTGAGACGAATCGCCAATCTAGGGGGAAATAATTCTGGAAGCGACTTATATTATGTTAATGTTTGTAGAAAATAGCATTTAAGCATGAGTTAATAAATAAAAGTCAAAATAGTGGTTTTTGGCAATGGACATAAAAAGAAAAAGAAAAAAAAAAAAAAACCAATATTAAATTATTTAGATTAATTGTAAATAATAGAGTAATTCTATTTATATTTCTTTATTCAATTTTCAATTATTCAAAAAGAAAAAAAACATATTAACTATAAAATAACGTCAAATACATTTTTAAAAAATTATATATTAAATTCTAATATTAAAATGTAAAAAAAAAAATTGTTTTTCATTCCGAATCATCTGAATCTGATGGATCTGAATCCATCCATCTGAATGCATACATCCTGCGACTTCAATACAAATATTCTATCCACTTCTCGCAACAAGCAATTCATTTTAGACCTGGTATGTTCCCTGAACCTATTTATTGTTCGTTTCGAGTCGAGTAATCATGCCCAATCTTTCCTTGCTGATATCGATCATATTTTCGAGGACTTTTGTCAACAACTAGTAGTACTCATAAAGTCTGTGAGCGACGACTTAATACGTATTTCCAATGATATTTCGAATCCTACTTTATTTCTAAAGTATATATCTTGGAAAAACCTAGATTACCTGACAGCAGATGAAATAAATCTATCCCTTGATCTACTATCCCGTTGTATAGGACCCATCTAATATAGGGCCAATCTCGTTGCCATCCTAAATTAAATTGAACCCCTTAAAACTTGTACCTTTAGATGCTCCCTGGTCCTTGGAATTAACCCAGATATTCGGGAAATATTGAATACAAGGATGCTTCCAGACGTACCGGAATAATCCTCCGGTATTCATTTTAGACCTGTCCTGAACCTATTTATTGTTCGTTTCGAGTCGAGTAATAGTACCCAATCTTTCCTTACTGATATCGATCCCCCACCACTACACCAAATAATAAAGACTTTTTGAATATTTACCTATGCGAGATGTAATTAGCTAGGAAAGAAAGAGAAAAATCTGAAATATACATTTCATCTACACCACCGTGCTGTTCCCACATATTAAAAATATCGGATCTAAATAATGACAAGTTTACCCCAGGAAAAAAAAAACACTGTACCACACATTAGCAGGAATAAGAAATGCGTAATGAAAAATTTGTTATTATATAATGTTGATTGTATTCTGTGAAATGTCTGTCTATTTAACTAAGACGTTATAGATTTTTAGTTATCGCATTTTTACTAACAATAATTAAATAAGTAGTAGTTTAAATTAAGTAGCTTACTAAGTTGACTACTGGAAATAAAGAAGGGTACATCACACTTAAAAAGCCAAATACAGATAAACTCAATCTGTTCAACTGATTCTTCCATACCGTGGTATAAATTTTTTTCCAAAACCATATGAAATTCGCTGATCTATGATGCCGCTTTATCAATATAAGATGTTCAAATTATCTGACTTATTGTGACGAATTTGGCGTGCTTATTCTTTTGTTATTCCGTTGGTATTTGTTTTAAGGGATTAATGGTTTGTAAATACCTAAGGAATACTGTTGTTTTCATGCTTTATTTCTTTCTTATTCCTAGAAAGGAAAAAATCTTGCTATTTGCTTTTAATTGTTGTACTTATGGTCAACGAATCTCGTTTTTTCATAGCTTCGGAGATTGCCGTAGTGTATTCCAATGAAATTGGTTTACTATATATCTATAAATTTCATTAGCACCTCCGTATTGCCTCAAAATATTAAAAATATAGGCTCTCAACAATGAGAGATTTATACCTTTAAAAAAAGTGCACACCTTTATTAGCAGGTATTAGCAGTTCATAATGAATACTTTATTTCTATATAGTGTGGACTATATTCTGTATAAATATCTCGGTGTAGATCGGTGTAGATTTTTAGTAACCCCTTTCTTTATAAGAAAAAAAATATAGCTTATCGACTATTGAAAAGAAAGGAGGATACTCTGTATTATATCCACATTTAAAGAACCAAGAACTTATATAAACTTAATTTCTGAATCGTCTTCTATTGCCTAGCATAATTTTTTTTCAAAAAAACACGATCCATTCTATGATTCTATTGATTTTACAATATAATTTGGAAATAAGCTGACTAAGCATTATGAGGGAACTACCGTATTCAAACCCCCATTATTCTGTTAATACTTGCTTAAAGTGATTAATAATTTGTAAATGCCTTAGCTAGACTATTGTTTTCAAGATACCGAAAAGATTTTTTCATTTCGTTGATGTTAACTATTTCCCCCTAGATTGGCGATTCGTCCCACTGTGAAGTGGTTCAGATTATTTTAATTATAAAAACAGCTAAAAAAGTATATAATGAAACCCTACAGTCGACGCAATTTAACCCCTGCAGAAAGGATTTACAATTATCGATTGTCAAGAGCAAAACGTGTAGTGGAAAATGCCTTTGGAATACTCGCGAGTAAATTTAGATTGTTTGAAAAACCAATTTCATTAAAATTAGAAACGTTAGACAAAGTTGTATGTGATGGGAGATCTAATTGATTATGAGGATGAGGACCACCGAGTGTTCCCTGGATCATGGCGTCAAAATGATAGTGGATTACAGAATCTACCAGCAACTAACCACAGACATTCTAATATGGAGGCACAACAAAGACGGAATAAATATCGTGATTATTTTAATAACGAAGGAGCTGTTCCCTGGCAAAACCAAATAACTGATGTGTCAAATGAACTGTAATAAACTAATAATAAATCTATACATATTGTACATTTATTTTTGTTTTCAACCGTGTGGATAATAAATATATTTACTTTAAAGATTTTTTTTTATGATTTTTTATACGAGTACAATACATTACTCATAGAAGATAAGATAAAATAAGATAAGATAAGATAAGATAAGATAAGATAAGATAAGATATTATAAACAGTTAGTAAAAACAACGCATTATTCGTACTAATTTAAATTTAAATTAATACTCGTATGTCGTTTTTAAACTATTTAAAATTATTTTTCATAAATAAACGATATATATTTTTATAAAATAAAGGTAATTACCAGATTCGATTGTGTGGGTCGCTGTTGAACAAACGGACGAATGAAACTGTTCATCAGATCAAACCAAAATACTTTTGGCTTGTATATGTCATCTGTACCTTTTCCAGACCTTGCACTGTCTGATATTTTTTTTAACTCCTGACAGAAAGAGCTTCTTAAATTTTTGAATTTTGCTACAACTTCTTTTGGTCCAAATCCAGGAATATTTAATTCATGACTTATTCTCTTAGCTGCGGCGGCTCGTAAATCTCTATCACGGTATTCCTCCAAACTTGGATCATATAACACCTTTTCCATCGAATATAACTCCAAAAAACGCGTAGTTTCACTGTCGTTAAACTTAATAATGCCACGTTGCTGTGACGACATCTTGGCTTCACGAACGGTATATCACGACTGAAAATCAAACAGTTTTGATCTATCCACGCTTGAGTCGTGCGCCGTTCCTCACGAAAGCAAGTTTAACGACTATGCGTTCACACAGAAGTGTATTTCACGAAAGCGTGGTTCACTGTCGTGATTAACGCCTCGTGGGAACGCCACACTATTGATTAATATTAATGTGAGTATGAATTGTTTAATAATCTATTTAAAAAAAAAATAGTGAGCAATGTGGAAAATAAAATAGTTATTTATTATACAAGTGACGAAAGTAGATCATTTCACAACTCGAGTGAAAAGTTTACCCACACGAGCGAAGCGAGTGTGGTAATTTCACGAGAGTTGTAAATTCTACTTTTTTCACGAGTGTAATATTAATTTTTTTCTGTAATCGTGTAATATATGATCAGATCTAACCATAATATGAACAAAATTAGGATGTTGTGAAGATTATGGTATGTTGTTGGTAGGTTATAAGCATGGTTGTGAAGTTATAAACAAGTGCAGGTTATAAGCAAGGAAGGTAATTATTATTATATTTAAATTTTAAAATATATTGATTATTTCCACCAATAATTCATTCACATTTAAATTTATTTTGTTAAAATAAATTCTTACAATGTTAAGAAACATTCAAAAGCATTTAATTTCCAACTTCAAATTATTTTTTAATTTATACTTATTACTAATTAAGAAGGCAATTCACTTTTTTCACTTGTGAAGAAAGTAATCACTTTCTTCACTCTATTGCAAAATGTTTCACTCATTTCAGTTTAGTAATGTTACCATTATTCAACGATTACAGAAAAAATATTTTTTTTCGTGTTTGATAGGCTATTTGAGAGAGAATATTTATATTATTTAAAGATGTCAAAATAAATGATGTTTTTGTACACGATATCAGATTATTTATCCTCCCAATCAATATGTTGATTTACATGACTTCTATGTGGTACAATAATAATTAATATATATATTTATTATTATTGTAAACATACAAAATTGTATGTGGACAAAAACATGTGTTCAAATTAGATGTTGCTTAATAAATGTAGTTGCAGGTCTAAATTACAATTACACCGACTAGTTGTAGTTGTAAAAATTAAACTACTTTTTTCCAACTACTGTAGTTGTAGTTGGAAACTAGTATAGAAATAGTAGTTGGGCGCTGGCAACTACAAACTACAAGTAGTTGTCTGGGTAGTTAATTACAAATGTAGCTAACTACTACCCAACTCTGCGCACAATGACTGTTATACAGGTTGACAACAATTGCTTTGTACTTGAGGTTACCATTTACTGTAAACAATTGGTATTCAAAATGAGAAATACTCTTTATTGTTAATAGATGCCATTGTAAAATGAAAAGAAGTAATTTAATTGTTGTAGATATTATATTTCTAACAAGTAGTTCTGAATATATTATTTTAAAACAACATTGCAGTTCTAAAAAAAGTTTTATAATTATTTTAATGTTTATATCAAATCAAAAGGTGCCAATATCTCTCATAAATGGCTCTATTATGACATTTAAAAAATAATAATTTATTTTTAAATATTTAATATCTCTTAATTTAATATTATTAAAAAATAAATAATAAATCCATTAAAGCCTGATAAAAATTAATCACTGTCACTTTCATCTGATATCCTGTTATTTTCAGAACTTGATGAGCTGCTACCAACAAGGTTAACAATGATCTTATCCATTTCTTCATCAATAATAAAATCATTTTCTCAATAGTCTACGCCAACCTTACAGAGAAAATGAACATACAGAGTTCATAACTTTATAGTTTAAATTATAGTTTTTTTTATTTTTCACTAAATATTCGTGAACACGAAATATTATTTCCCTGGCTTGCCTTTTTATAACTTTCTTTGTAACACTATTTTTTGGAGTACTCCGACTAGTAGAAGGATTTTCCATTTTAGAACAATACAAAAATAAAAAGCGGTAAAGTATAAACAAAGCAGACAAAACAAGTTTGGTTATAATCACGGTTATAATGGCATTTCATTGGCTGGGATCTGACGTCAGTTTTCGTGCATGCGCACTAGAGGTACAATACAACTGTTGTCAAGCTATACTTAACCTCACTCTCACTGACAACACGAAAAGCCGTTTTGTATTCCCCGACCTCAACTGACTTAAGATGATTCGATGGTGCTTCGTTATCCATTTTAAGCGAGCGTGGCGAGTGGAATTAAAAAGCTCTAATAGAGGCGAATGAGTCCCCGAAACAACTCGGCGCGATAACAGGGCAGTGACAAGACTGGAAGTATCAACTTATAATTTCTAATCGATTGTGTAAATATTCAGGAATGAGTTATTCAACTCAGAGGTGACAAAGAGAAATGTAATCTCGGAGGTCCCAGAGGACAGGTCCGATATATCTAAATACCGTAACAGCTGACTGGCAATAAATACTCTGAAGGAGTTTCAAGTCAAAACATCTCGGATCGGTCGCCGTGTCGGAGATCTACGAGTGCGAAGATACTTGGCGGCAAGGTGAAACCGAAAGCATTCTATTTTAGTACGTACGTAGGTATAAAAGTTTCCCCATGTATAATATACGAATATATAGCACGTGTGCAGGAAGATGGTTAAAATTTAAAATATATCTTTATTTATAATTTTGTATAATAATAGTAAGCAGTGTTGGGCAGTAGTTAACTACATTTGTAATTAACTACAAAGACAACTACATGTAGTTTGTAGTTGGAAGCGCGCAACTACTATTTTTCAACTACCAGTTAAGTAGATAGAGATAGATAGATAAATACTGTATTTTGTAAATTTACAATTACAGGAGGTCTGGCTCTAAATATACAAAAAATAATTTTTTATATTGTACATACAAAAAAAAAAAAAAAATACCTAATTATTTCATCATCACAACAAATGATCATCAGGTTCATTAATAAAATAAAAACAATTCCATAAGATTAACAATAAAATAAGAAGTTACCTTTTACACTATATAAAAATATATACATATCAAATATTTTACTTAAAGGGTATTAAACTCCTTACCTACAGTATTACGAACGAAAAGATAAATGCTGTTTAAATGCTTAATATCCTTAACATCTAATAATGAAATAATAGGATCTCCATATGCTTCTATTTGTATATAATTGTTTAAAATAGACAGTCTATGTTTTTCAAATGTTTTACATTCTAATAAATAATGATAGATATTATCGCTTAAATCTAAATTACAATATTTGCATGGTAGTTGAGAATCAAATCTTATTGTTTTCCCAACAATGTTAATGCGTGTAACCTTTTTACTTGCCAAACGCAATTGTGCAAGACTTTTTAATTTATTTATGTGGGCATAGAGACAGAGATACGGAGCAGAAGACCCAAAAGGACAAATATTTCTATAATATAAATTAAATGTGGACTTGGTCGCTCTATTAACTATCTACTTATATCTAGGCTACCAGTTAAGTAGTTTTAATTTAAAACTACAACTACAGTAGTTGGGAATGGCAAATACAACAAGTAGTTGTAAATGTAGTTTAGAGCGGCAACTACATTTGCTAAGCAACGTCTAATTAAATCACATGTTTTTGCTATTTTTATTTTGTGTTTAGATAAATACTCCATAGATAAATGGGCTCCATTATAGTTGATAATGTGTTTTAAAAATAGTACAATACATATACGTAATACGAAATTTTTCCATGATTTCCGGCAGTCAATTATTTTTTTTAACCTTAGGTTCTCAATCAATCCCATGTTTTATATATTAGCTGAATTGCATTTGATATACTCCTTATCGATAATACTATATATCGATAATTACTCGTTATCAATAAAAGTAGTTGTAGTTCCAGGCCCATAATTACAGTTGCAACTACTAGTTGTAGTTGTAAAAATGCAACAACTTTTTTGAAACTACAGTAGTTGTAGTTGTGGTCCATCAACTACAAATTATAAAAGTAGTTCTAGTTTCAACAACTTCCCAACTACTGTGTCAGTAGTTTTGTAATTTGTAGTTCAACTTCTTTCTGCCCAACTCTGATGGTAAGTTACTCGTATATCAATATAACTTATACTCAAGACATAATTTTGACTAACTACTACATCCGGGGGTCACCTGTGGTGGTGTAGTGGCTAGCATAGCAGTCTCGGGTTCGCGTCTCGCTGTAGCTCTAGGATTAAAGGGAGTATAAAATCCAGGGGTCACTTGTAGTGGAGTGGTTAGTATGTATAACTACAATACTGAAGGTCGAGTGTTCGCGTCTCGCGGTGGTCCTAGGATTCTTTAATGGGAGTAAAAAACCCTTGGCTATGCCATCCTACGGATAGGACGTAAAATAGAGGTCCCGAGCCTGTGCGATGTCAGGTACTCGCTAAAGATCCCTATCCTAATTATACCTGGATAGGCAAACTATATGACTCCCACTTTAGCATCGTCCGATCAGCCTTAATAGCATAAATGGACGTTAAACAAATCTATATAAATAAAGATGAAATTCTGTTTGTTTGTTTTTTTATTTGTTCTTTATAGAAATCCATACCGTTTGTCCTAAATTCTCCAAATTTCGCTCAGTGTTTCTTACATACCATGTGCGAACACCTGTCCATATTAAAATTGCATAACTTCAGCCGATCTTCAGCTGATATTCTTTATTGTTATAAAAATCATAATGATCTCACTTTACAATGCTTTTTTATACGAAATCGACTGTTTCTTTAGAAAAATGAAATTCCCCGTGTGAAACCGGGATATACAGCTATAATCTATGTATATAAAGATGAAATTCTGTTTGTTCTTTATAGAAATCCATACCGGTTGTCCTTAATTCTCCAAATTTCGCTCAGCGGTTCTTTCAGTCCAGGTGCGAACACCTGTCCATATTAAAATTGCATAACTTCAGCCTGCAGTCTGGGTACCTATATTCTTTATTGTTATAAAAATCGTAATGATCTCGCTTTATTATGGTTTTTTACGAAATCGACCGTTTCATTAGAAAAATGAAATTCCCCGGGTGAAAACCGGGTTATACAGCTAGTAAATAATAATAATCAAAATGTCTTTATCTTCAAGGTAAACAATACTGATCTTAATATTATCAACACTACACTTAACTGATAATTCGGAAAGTAAAGAATAAGATCTATTCATGTAAAGAATTATTTACATTTTACTGAGCATATCCCTTCTGTAAACATTAACCATTTATATCAGTCGTTCAGCGATTGCCTTCAACCATCACTCATAAAGAAAAAACATCGATATTTTGCAGGAAGCGAACAAAGTATCGACCAAAGACTATGGGAAGGGGGGGGGGGGAGATATAACAAATAGCTCGCTGTCACATGATGAATCGTTCGCTCATCGAGCCGTTCAATTTCTTCATTTGAAGCCCCACGTTATTCTAATAGTCCCCCATTCTTTTATCACTGTGCCTCTGCTCCATATTAGAAAATCGATTAGTTTCAATAAATAATATTTCAGGTGGATTATTGATAAAATATATTATTAAGTAAGGATTATTGGCTTTGAGGTAACCAAATTTCACAGGTCGTTTGATATTTTTTTACTTTCACTTACCTATATATGAAATATATAGTAAGTGGAAGTATTGCGATCGTGAAAAATTTCGACTTCCGGTTTTCAACGGAAATACACGTTTTGGGGTCCCCTGAGTCGAAATAACCAAGTCCCGCGAAATGGTCTGTGTGTGTGTCTGTGTGTGTGTGTGTGTGTGTGTGTGTGTGTGTGTGTGTGTGTGTGTGTGTGTGTGTGTGTGTGTGTGTGTGTGTGTGTGTGTGTGTGCGTGTGTGTATGTGAACAGACTAGCTCAAAAACTATTAACCGCGCGAACCTGAAATTGGGTATTTAGTGTATGTATATGCCCGCGATGTGACAGGAAAAATTTCATCAAAATTGGTCAAAAAGTGGGGGTACTTTATTTAATAACTTTTTAGTTTTTTTTCGATTTTCTCAAAAACGGCTCTAACGATTTTGATTAAACTAAGTATTTGATGTATTACTATGCCCTAGATATGACTGTAAAAATTTCATCAAACTTGATCAACCGGAAGGGGGACTTTACTTAATAAATTTTGTATCATTTTTATGTGTTTTTTTTATTTACTCAAAAACGGCTTTAAAGATTTTGATCAAACTGGGTATTTGACGTATGTATATGCCAAAGATGTGACAGCCAACATTTCATCAAAATTGGTTTAACGGAGGGGGCACTTTATTTCTTAACCTTTTTTCCAATTTTTACCTTTTTTTCGATTATCTCAAAAACGGCTTTAATGATTTTGATCAAATTCGTCATGTTTAATGAAAATTAGGTGTTCAATAATATCAGGTAAGTTTTATCAGTATTAAAATTTTCTGAGGGGGCTTAAATAGGGAAGGGGCCTTTTTTGTTTTCCTATAAAGTACCTTTGTTTTAGTTTATATTGAGAAATTAACTTATGTTTGTTTCTAAATACAACACATAGTCAGAGCAGTTATAGGGAAATGAAAACAACCTTTTTAAGAAAAACTTTTGAAATTTTTCTATTTCCTTCGGGAAATCAAAACCCCATGTTTCAGCCAAATAGTTTACAATACTCTAGATACTGCATTATAAACACTGTGTTTGGAATTAAGCGGAATATTATTGTTATTTAGTCATTTTTTTCAAGTACTTATGACACTGAACTTCACTACTCTCATTTTTTCGGTCAAATGCTCTTGTATTGATAATTGTGGTGTGATCTTAAACCCTAAATATTTATAAGATTTTACTATTTCAATTTTCAAATTTTTGTATTTCCAACTTTTTTTTATTTATAATTTACCCCCCTTCCGGAATACCATTACATTAGATTTTTCCAAATTAATATTTAATCCCCATCTATCACAATAATTTTCCACTTTATTAATCATTTGTTGCATCTTGTCTCTCATCGCGCCCAAAAATAAGAAATGGCTAAATATGACATATGAAGAAAATCAAGTAAACATATACAAGAGAAAAAAAGAAAAAAATTCCGTCAACTCATAAAACACCTTAGGCTGACGCATGCGCCGTACGCTTTTAATGACAAACCAATGCGTTATGATTAAAGATGCTCTGTTCATTTATTGAAAATTATTTGTTTCATCGGAACTAAATGAAATATTCAACAAGTACATAGAGAATTATAAAATCTTGGAGTATTATGCTTGCATTGCCGAATTATCACAAGTAAAAACTTTTATTTAATAATAAAAGAAATTAGTTTTTTTTTTTGAGCAAATGAAAACAAAAATAAGAAATGAATGTGGAAAAATGTGTAACTTTGAAAGTGGCAATTAACAAAACACAATAATTTCTAATCTAAGTAAGTTGGTAAGTGAAAGTTGTGTGTTGCGAGCACGCACCAGATTTTTATAATTCATATTTTGTCGCTTTGATGATTCTGAAATTTCTATTACATTTAGCTATATACAAATCATATAATATAATCAAGAAAGTCTATTCATGACGTACAATAGGTTACTAAACAATTTACACACTTATTAACCTAGTTGAAGTAAAGGCCTGTTCACTGTTTCGTAAGCCTAGGTGTAAGCCATTCATTAGTAAACGAACCTGATATTGAAACTGCAGTTCGCGCAGGAACATGTAAACAAGCCCTTACAGTTCAGGGAACGTGTTTTCTTTATTGACGAGAGTAAATTTAACATTAATGGATCAGATGGAAGGGGGAAAGTTTTGAGAAAACCTGACAAAGAGCACCTGAAAAAAACATAGTTGGTACTGTGAAACATGGTGGAGAGAGTATTTTGGTTTGGGGGTGTATGTGTGCTGCTGGAGTTGGTAATTTGAAATTTATCGACGGTACGATGGACCAGCACGTTTATATAAATATTTTTAGGAGTAATTTTCCTCATAAATTATAAGTTAAGTAAATTTTATTAAACTTGATAATTGTTAATTAAAATAGATTAAATTATGTAAAAAATGTGTGAGTTTCATTGCCTATATCTGGCTCATAACCTATCTTTAGGTAAAATAAAAAAAAAAAAGCTGGAGGGTGTTCAGAGACTTTTGTTAGTAAGTGTATATATACATACATATATAAAATATAGAGACGTTTCAAATCTATATTTTTCTCATGCCAATGTTGCTGATGATATTATACTCATCAGCAATACCCAATTTCAGGTTCGCATGGTTTATAGTTTTTGAGCTAGTCTGTTCACACACACACACACAGACCATTTCGCGGGACTTGGTTATTTGGACTCAGGGGACCCCAAAACGTGTATTTCCGTTGAAAACCGGAATTCGAAATTTTTCACTATCGCAATACTTTCCCTTACTATATATTTTATATATAGGTAAGTGAAAATAAAATAAAACGAATATAGCGATGTTCTATATCTGTCTCTCTCCTCAAATTATGGCATTCTGATTTTCTGCAAAACCTATACACTATGACTTACAAAATCACATTTGCCGATTATACATGACCTAGTAACATTAATGTATGTTTGCATCAATACGGTGGTTAGAAAATTAAATATGTTAGATAGTGTCCGACCGAAACCAAAATTTTTGCCAAAACCGAAACCGAAACCGAATTTCGGCCGAACCCGAAACTTACGTTAAATAATACGTGTAAGTGTGTAATATGTCTATTTTAGGAATAATATCAATGAAAGCTTATAAAATAACAGTAATTTAACTCAATTATCCATGTAATATGTCGATATGGTATAGAGGAGTGGTAACTAGGTGTACTAGTTAGGTTATAGGATCGAATCCCGGTCCCTACTTCCTAGTACGGCGGTTCCAAGTGGGTTGCCAGACCATACCGCTTAACTAGTACAGCCCTAAAAGTTGATACCATCTTGAAACAACAGGCTAATAATAATAAAAATTCACATTATCATATCTAAATAGTAAATAATGTAGTAAATCTTTGACATAAAAAAAGCCGATGGAATACAAAATGACGGTCTATTGAATACGTAAAGCTGTATCTCAAGCTATTTTGCCTACTTAGTCAGTTTTGGTCCGAAATGTTAGCGGATATCTAGTTTAATCTAGTTTAAAAATGTATAGAGTTTTTTTTTTAAATCTAGTTTAAAAATGTATAGAGTTTTTTTTCTCGAAAACACGCTTCTTCATTGTTAACACGAAAAAAAGGCCATGAAAGAGATCGAGCTTACAAGCTGAAATCGTGTAGTCCTACTTCCTTCTTGGAGATATCAGGTACAGGAGCTAGTTTCCGCCTGGCCGAAGATTCGGCCGATTTTTGGCCGAAACCGAAACTGCGGCCGAAACTTGCCGAAACCAGGTTTTTCGGCCGAAACTTGCCGAAACCGAAACCGAAAATTCGGTCGGTCACTAATGTTAGAGAAACAAGTGATATTTAAAAGGAAATCAACAGGTTGTAAAAATTAATAAAAAAATTCTATAATTTAATATTTCATTATTTAAGGGTGATTTAATAGCCATTAAAGGGATTTAAATACAATTGATGATATTTAAATTTTGATATCTTGTTGTGCAATTGTTCCATATATATATCGTTCCCTATAGTTATTTACACTTAATTCAAAAACTGGTACATCACAGTGAAGAAGGAGAAGGCCTGCCTGATAAACTGCAAAAAGAAAAGAAAAAAAAAAGAATTATATGATAATAATATTAGCTATTTAAACTCAATATTAAAAAAAAAAAAATCCTTTTATTTAAGATTATTTTAATAGGTTAAATGATTTTCAGGTTTAATGAATGCCAGGATTTCCAGTTAAAACTTTTTTCTTTTTAAAAGCCAACGTTTCGATCCAACTTAAGGATCTTCATCAGGGCTTCTGAGTCCAGAGTAATACAAAGACTGAGTCCACAAGTTGGATCGAAACGTTGGCTTTTAAAAATAAAAAAGTTTTAACTGAAAATCCTGACAATCATTCAACCTATCAAAAAGAATTACAGTTGAATATCTCTCACCTCTAAAATTATTATTATAATATTTTTTAGCAGTTTACAAGTACCTACTGATGGATGAAATTATATCATAGTTTTATCAATTAAATTTACTGTATTAAGAACAATTAAACAAGATCACGGTGGTTGAGCGTGATCACGGTCAAATAACCTCCATGAATGACTGCTGACCAAGAAACAGTGCTTCCTTGCTCAGTACTCAGCCCAAGACCCTTCAGGGTTGTAGTGGTAGGTACATTTTTTTTTTTTTTTGTTAAGAACTATCAAAAATAGATAATTTTTGAAATAATGCAGTTTTCTTTTTCTAATACTTAACTGAAATAAGACGACATAAGAATTAAACATAACTGAAAAAAAAAAATCATATTTTAATTTAACTTCAATTCATTCAGTCATGGAACTGAATTCGATTAATACAAGAAAATTATACCAAAAAGAACAGACAAAAATTAGAACCTTCAAGCAATAATTTTTATATTCTTTAAGGCAGGAGCGGGTTCAGCACAAAATTTGGGGGGGGGGAGGGCATAACCCCCCGTCTTGTAATAACGTACCTTTTTTGGTACTTTTCTGTTATAGTCACGCCCAGAGAAAATGTTTTTAATTTAGTTAGTACATTGCTTTAAATAAATAAAGCACATGTTTTCTGAATAAAACACTTTACATGAAATTTAATTAAAATATTTATTTTCATTTTAGTATAAACATTGAAAAAAATTATATTATATTATGTATAATATTATATAAAATTAAATTATATAATATTATGATGTTGAAAAAATCTGACCGCAGTTTCCTCATCCAAAATATTCCTAAAAATATTTTTTAAATTATACTGATACTCAACCATATTTGACGTGATTAATTATCTAGTCAAAACAAATGATTCGGCACGGAATTGTTTTCTCCTGACAGATTTTTTCTCATTTTTTTTTGGAATTGTTTTCTCATGCCAGTAAGCGAACAGTTGTGAAATTAAGGGTCTGGCCACACATGTCCGCACCGGATCCGCACCGCAGCATTAATATAGGTTATGTTCAGAATATTTTTAATTTAACTTACATATTACCTTTAGTTATGCCTAAAGGTCAGGCCACACATGTGAGACACAGGCCACTTTAGGCATAACTAAAGGTAATATGTAAGTTAAATTAAAAATATTCTGAAGATAACCTCTATTAATGCTGCGTTGCGGATCCGGTGCGGACATGTGTGGCCAGACCCTAACTCTTAGTTACCCCCCTAGCAACACTGGCGGTAACCCTGCTTCTCCTTAAAGCAATGTACTAACTAAATTAAAAACTTTTTCTCTGGGCGTGACTATAACAGATAAGTACCCCTTTTTTAATAATATTATTACCTTGTATTTAGAAGGATTAGGATAATCAACCTAAAGTGTTAGTTATGTTACATGTATGCATAGTAACTACCTAATTGCATTATTTTCTTAAAAATACAAATAAATTAACTAATTAATAACTAAATTTGGGGGGTCATGACTCCTGTGACCCCCCCCCCCCCTGGATCCGCCAATGCTTTAAGATGATATAGAATATAAAAAGTTTGAAAGAATTTTAAACTCGAAATTTTATTTTTATTTTACTTTAGGTATTGAGGAAAATAGCAGACGCACCATACTATGTGACAAATTATTTACTACACAAGGACCTGAATATCCCAACAGTTATCGATGCAGCCACACAATACTACAAAAACTTCCACCAAAGACTAACATTTAACATGAACCCCTTAGCACAGACACTAACATCAAACATAAACCCTTACATTCCACCCCGAAGACTTTTGAGGCGGTGGCCGAGAGATATGCTAACTTAGTATATAGTATGTTAGCAATTCATCCAATAGGAATTCAACAAATTTGCTTATTGCTAATTTGCAGATTGCAAATCATACAAAATGACATAATAATAATATATGTACATAAAAAAAAAAAATTTTACTCTAGGAGTAATATACTCATATATATATATATATATATTTTTTTTTTTTTCAAGTGTCAACTAATTTTTAAAACTCGAAAGAAATTGAAGGTAGAAAATTTATTACTGATTTAAAAAAGTTTACATTATACTGCTTATGAAAGTATTTCTTTCTAGACTGTTAGCTAGCCTAGAAAGTGATCCATTACACTACTAATAGTGTAAAGGAAACAAATGTTTACTAGTACAGTAAAGAAAACACATGTTAATTAAACTCTTAAAAAGCTTACTAACCTTTTTATCACTTTTAAATATAAGTGCTGTGGATATTCTTAAAACAATATTCAATCAATGAAATGGAGGTACCGAAGAACTTCCTTCAAAATCACGACACAGATACGAATTTGAATATAATAAACTATAGGAATAAAGAAATGTTGATCTATTTAGAGACGATCCATTATATAATATGAATAATAAAAAGTATTCCAACTCCAAACGTGACATCCAATTACCATCTGAAGGATTCAATATTAGTAATAATACTAATTGTACATTTAATATAAATATAAATATGTAGATTTTTTACGATTCATCAATACCGCCTAACATATGATTTTTAGTCATTATTTGTTAACCTTACACGTTTTATTAAATGTTACTTAAAATATAATTCTCATGACATATTTTATTTTATTTTTCAGTATAATGTAAGATAATTTACATCACTTGTACAGAAAGTGTCCCTACAGTACTCGGTCTAATTACCTATCTCGGCTGCGCCTCGCTCGTCAAACCCGACCTCGTACTGTAAAAAAGCCACTTTCTGTACTAGTGATGTAAATTACATAAACTACTACCTAACAGCCTCGTACCTTATTTAATTTAACATTCGAAAAATCACAAAAAGAAAACGTGGTTACTCGAAAATATCAGACGATGTACTTTTACAGGCTATTAAAGGATATTTGATATGGATTTGATAATTTTTTTAATTTTATTATTATTATCATTATTACTATTATTGAGAACTTACGGTCTCATAAGTCTGTAGTGATAACTCAAATACATAAGCGCCTCTTAGAGTGATTGGTTTCGCTGTGTAAGTGGCCATTACGAACAACGAACTCTTCAGCTTTGGTTCGGCGTTGTACCACTGGTTGTTGTACAGTGAAAAATGTATCTGTTCACACTAGGCAAAAATATAATATTAGTCTAATAAAAAATATATCAGTAAAAAGAAATGGCGCAGTAAAATATGGCGGCCGACGTCACTTAACAAGATATTTTGATCATGCCCTACCCGATCCTCAGAGTTCAGTTCAGGTACCGAGAGTTCCCGATCTTCTCTTCGGCTTCATCCACGTTTTAGAAAGGAAATTCATTCACTTTTTACATTAGTAGTTGAGGTGTCATCCAATCACCACCATTTGTAATCATTATTTATATAACGAATTTTCAAAAGCTCGTCGAAATTTTATCTGCCTTAAAGTTCATTAATCAACAACTTCAAAGTATTGATCGAAAAATTATTGGTAGATATAGATCTTGAAGATTGGACTAGGTTTGAACAATATAACTTTAATCATCGCTGGATTGAAATAATGTTATTCGATAATTATAGTTACATCGATTTTAATTAATAATATTTCTTATACCTTGTATTCCATTTCTTCATTCTGATAAATCGTGTTATAATTTTTTCGTGTCTCTATGGTGACATCTCTATATTTCCAAAGCTATTATTTATTTTTCTTCCTGTCTTATTGTGTTTTAATGCATAAAGTAGAAGTTAAGCCTCTAAGGGTTTCTATTTTAGTGTATTTTCAGCATAAAATATTAATGAAAAAATCAATATCAAATTATATTATCTGTGATATAGCAAAAAGTCGCATTTTTACATATATATATATATATATATATATATATATATATATATATATATATATATATATATATATGGCACACAGCTACATTTTTTAATATTGAGCAAGATGTTTTGGGCACTAGTGCATAGTATTTATGAAGTTATCTCGTCTATATATGCTCGGGGACTCTGAGCAAACTCAGGGAATCGGGTAGGGCGTGATCGAAAGATCTTGTTGTTTACTGAGGCCAGCAGCAATTTTGGAGCGCCTAACCCGATGTAATACAATACAATAACGATACTGTAATATTTATTATTAATATAATAACAAACTAACTCTCATTTTGATGAGTTCCCCGGACCAGCAGGAAGTGAGCACTTGAAGGAAAACGACCACGAGGGCCCCTGAGAATGCCACGGTGTCATTGATCAAGTCTTTGCTCTGAAAAATTTATATGTTTGAAAATCATATCAAATGAACAATGGAAGTAGGTAACCAGTTGGATAAAATATTGTTCTTGTTACATTAGAGAAGATGTAGAGGCAGACTAAGAGAACCGCCATCGAATTCACTCCTTGGTAGATGAACACTTCGTTCAGGAATTGAGACAAGGATTTAGTCAATCTGAAAAAAAACAAAACAAGAACAATTAATTACCAAACTAAGGTGAGGGGTTAGGATGATAAATTATCAGGATTTTCAATGAAATTTTCTTTGTTCGGAGAACCTACGCTTCGACCCGTAAAATTTCCTTTGCAAAATTTGCGAGATCGTGGGAGAGGTTCAGTGAAGAGGAAGGATATGGCACCGTTTGGAAGCGACTCCGTGGTGTAATGGTTAGCATGGCGTGCATGTCACGCGGAAGACCCGGGTTCGATTCCCGGCGGAGCCAAATCTTTTCTCTTCAAAAATAAATTATTTAAAATGATTATACTATAGTATACTGTTTCAGGTAGAATCTACTTATACAATATCTCAATCATCATGTGTTATATTCTGAATTTATTTTATATGTATTATGGCAAAAGATTAACTTGGTACATTTTTGCTAACTATCTATTGTGATCGTACCATCCCTCCCCCCCCCCCCCCTCCCAATCATCCCTACCCGAATTATATTCTTTGTCAGTTCTTTTTACAATTTGTGTTATTTATATTTAATCTCGCCTCTGCTGCATTAATCCAGTAAGTGTTAAATGAATGGATCATTAATACGTACTATAGTCAAATATGAGATGTGAATAAGTAGCTTGTTAAATAAAATCTGATATTTACCTTGTTGAGCCCAGAGTATTACAGATACTGAGGGGAAAATTATAAGGCGAGAGGTGGTAAGGGTTAGTTTGCCGACTTCAATAGGTTTATTTTAGAGAAACCCAAAGTTTTAAAGGGTTTTAGAGGCTACATGATGATTGAGAGACTTCTTATTCAAGTATTCATATATATTTTGACTATCTGTCAAATATAATTAGAAGTTTTCATAAGAACCCTTGTCAGGTAAACATACCATCAGCTGAATTTTGTAACTACATACTTATTGTTACTATCCGTAAATAATCTCATTTTCTAGCAATGATACACGTTGCTCATATATTTGTCTTCACTTCAGCCTTGACGAAGATTCACATGTTAGGCTCGAAACGTAGGCTCTCCAAATAAAAAAATTTTAACTGAAAATCCTGATTATCAATCATCCTATTGTTAAAGATAACAATTGACCATTACGCACCATATATTGTAAAAATAACTATTGTTCTCTTTTATTTATATGTTATAAGAGCCCGGATGAGATTTCTTGGTCTAGCATCAACCCTATGAATATTTACCTCAAAAGATGAAAATGTTCCTTCAACGAGGCCTTCAGGATGTCTTGGTGATCCTGCATCGGGAGCACCTTCCGCTTCTTCAGAACCGCCTCCCTCTGCTCTTCGTCGGCGCCGATGAGCTGCAAGGTGTTGTTGAGGATGGCCAGCTTGTGGCAGAGCTGGTTGGACAGGTGGAGGACCACGGTGTCCACCGAAGCAGTGACCAGCCAGCAGATCGCTATGGCGCCATAGAAGGTGAAGAAGTGGAGGGTACGTCGTCCTTGGGTGTTGATCTCGTAGGCCTCCCAAGCTGGGTAGGGCACGGCTAATCCAAGCATGATTGAAGAGTTAATGGAACAAGAAGGATATTTTGGTCTCTTTTTTTTTTTTACGACTAACACCATGACTAACATTACCACCATAAAAAAATGCGGTAAATTGCACCTTACGTGAATGGAGCTATTAATACTTTTTGGGAACTATTAATACTATACTGGGTGTCCCAGACCTAAGTTTTCTCTACTTTGGTTTAGCGTAGAAACAAAAACGATTATATTTTCTTAATCAGCATTAATTTTTCTAAAAGATGAGATCTAGTTATTTTAAATCCCCTTTCAGTGGGACTTTTAACGCGCTAAAGACAAAACGTTTATTAAAACTTAAATTTTAAATAGTTTTTGAAAATTCCTAACTCCCCACTGGAGCACCCTAGAAGCTGTCAAATTTCCTAGAAAGTGCGGAATTTAGTTATCTTTTTAGTGGTCTAACCCATAATACAATTGCACTTCATCTTTTGAGTCTAATAGAAGTTTTTCTGATGAAAAACACGCTAGAGAATGTCCCTGCTGGGGCAATGAGGAAGCGCGCTAGTGCCTGCATCCAAAGTAATGGATGCCGAACTTCCCATGAGTTAGTTTTACATTTTTAAGACTAGAAAGAACAATGTATGAATTCTAAATAATATAAAAAGGGTAATAATAATCTAAAATTAAAAAAAAAAACTCTTTAGTTTAAATTTAAAAAATACTTTCTTTTAAATAAATTAAACTTTTATCTTCTCTTCTACTAAAATTTGAAAAATCCTAAATAAAAAATAATATTATTATTGTAGAACCTCTATACTTTCTCTTCTCTACTAAAATTTGAAAAATCCTTCATAAAAAATGTTGAACATAAGCCTGCATCCAAAGTAATGGAGGACATTTTGAACACGCGCTGGAATTATCCTTTTTAATATGGTTCTACAATAATATTATTTTTTATCTTCAACATTTTTTATGGAGGATTTTTCAAGTTTTAGTAGAAGAGAAGAAAGAAGTTTAATTTATTTTAAAGAAAGTTTTTTTTTTAATTTAAACTAAGAAGTTTTTTTTTTTTTATTTTAGATTATTATTAGCCTTTTAATATTATTTAGAATTCATAAATTGTCCTTTCTAGTCTTAAAAAAGTAAAACTAACTCTAACTCATGGGAAGTTCGGCATACATTACTTTGGATGCAGGCACTAGCGCGCTTCCTCATTGCCCCAGCAGTGACATTCTCTAGCGTGTTTTTCATCAGAAAAACTTCTATTAGACTCAAAAGGTGAAGTGCAATTGGATCATAGGTTAAACCACTAAAAAGCTAACTAAATTTCGCAGTTTTTAGGAAATTTGACAGCTTCTACGGTGCTCCAGTGGGGAGTTGGGAATTTTCAAAAACTATTTTAAATTTAAGTTTTATAAATGTTATGTCTTTAGTGCGTTAAAAGTCCCACTGAAAGTATAAGTTAAAATAACTTGCTACATCTCATCTTTTAGAAAAATTAATGCTGATTAAGAAAATATCATCGTTTTTGTTTCTACACAAAATCAAAGTAGAGAAAACTGTCCTTTTCAGAAAAAAAAGTAAGATTTTAAAAATAAAAACAAAAAACTTCTATCTCCTCAACAGATGGAGATAGGAAACTCGTTTCTGCGCCATTCTACCCCGTTTAACATGCAGCATTATCCAATTTTTTTTTTTACATTAGGTCTGGGACACCCAGTATAGTATTAATAGTTCCCAAATAGTATTAATAGCTCCATTCACGTAAGGTGCAATTTACCGCATTCTTTTATGGTGGTAATGTTCGTGTTAACGGAGGTAGAGGGCTACTTTTGAGTTACAGTCAGTAGCAGTGGCACTGACTGCCCCAATGGTAGACTATTTGTGATCAAAGACTATTTTCCCAAGTCCCTGTTGGTAGGTACATAATCAAATTGAGAATGCAGTTGAAAAGTTACATGAGATTATCAAACAACAGTTTCTTTTTTTTTTTTTTAGTTGTAATCATCTTGCTTCCAACGTATTCTTTTCAAGATTAAATTAAAATGTTTATCGTAAACTGTAATAGCTTAGTAATGCAGGTCAGGTTTACATTTTAGTTACGGTTAATAACAGTTTACTACCCTAATCTCTTATTAGGTAAAAATGCAAGGTTAAGATTATTAATTACGAACCTTATGGTTGAATGTGAAGATTACGAACCTTAACGTTACGAAACCTATGGTATCAAAACATCACTAAGTGAGTTCTGACATACATTTTGATACCATAGGTTTCGTATCTTCACATTCTCAGAACTCACTTAGATCAGGGTTCTCAAGGGCGTTCTTGAGGATAGAGGAGGCGTTGAAGAAGAGTGCCATGCCTTCGTAGCTGTACATGAGGTACCTCGTAAAGGTACCCGCACCGCCTTCCACCTTGTACCTGCAGGCAACAGGAAACAGGGAAATTTATAATTGGATCAAATAAAAAAATCGCCAAGTAAATGTATGCAATAAGAGAAAAAATGATATGATGAAAAGGAATTTAGAGAAAATACCCAATAGTAGCATTCAACAAACATTTCTTACTTAAAAGGTCACGAGGCCATCTTTTTTTCAGACGCCTAGAAAGATTTTCAGGAGGAGAAAATGAAACGAGGTTGGAAAGAAGTAGGTTCGGTAGATCGCTCCAAATCAGGACCATAACATAAAAGTCATTGTGGATGATTGTATTTGTAAAAAAATAATGAGCGTTAACGATTTTAGATTGCAAGGAACGGAATCGATATAACTTTGAAGGTTTTGTACAGCCCAATTGCTCGCTTATGCTGCTTATTCCAAATAGTTCCTATTTACTGACATAAAAATGAGGCTTCAATGATGGATTTGGAGTTGGTCTAGTAAGTCTTGTAGTGGTCGGAAGCGTCGATCAGTTTCTTTTTGTTTTAGTCTTGGGTGAGGGTTCCAAGTTAGACGGTTATCCAAGTCGTAGCGGATCTGTTCGACAAGGATAACTTCTTACGACGATGTGTAATGGTGATTTGATCATATTTTTCAAGATTGCCATCAACTCTCCTGGTTTGATATAATTAATCAGGGTAAGTAATCTGCAACTGCAGAGTTTGCAAAGCATTAGATGGGTCATCATTAAGTGCAATAATAGCACACGTGTCATAGGTTTATATATTGTGTAAAAGATAGGACTTAAGAAGATACCTTGAGGAACAACTTTTAAGCAAAAATGCAACAAGTAACGTTGAGCAGTATATGAAAATTGTTCGAACAGAGAAAATAACAACGGGTAAACCTATTCAATAATAAAATTTATAAATTAGATGTCCACGAGTCCATCTTTTATTCAGAGCAATTAAGAACTGACTGCCACACATGACGAAACGCAACTAGTTCCGGACATCAGGCATGTCTAAATGAGCGGGTCACATAGATCTAGGCTGGTCGAGGGTTGTGGGGTTAAATTATTATACGGCTAGGAAGAAAGAGGAAGGTCGGAAGGCACACCTGCCAGATGGATGGATTGGGTAGATTCTGATTGCAGAGTTCTTGGATTGAGCAACTGGAGAACAGCTGCTCAGGACCTATGGGATAACTGCTTGAGGAGGACAACACTCAGCGATAGATTGTCGAGCCCTGTTTAACTTTATCACCTCCCTTATTGTCCCATTGCTACAAGACACTTAGATAAAAACAATAATGCAAAACAAAAATACACATGCTCCTCCGAACGATTTTGGAAAGAGGTCGGGAGCATAATATTAAAACGCACGAACCTGTTCATCGACTTCAAAGCCGCCTATGACAGCATAAACAGAGAGGAGCTGTATATTGCGTTGAGAGAGCTGGGAATTCCTAAGAAACTGATAAACCTAGTCAGGATCACTATGCTGAACACCCGTTGCTCTGTCCAAGTTAATGGTGAGAGGTCGGAGGAGTTCCTATTGACAAAAGATGTCAGGCAGGGAGATGCACTGGCCTGCCTTCTCTTTAACCTTTCCCTAGAAAAAGCAATTAGAGAATCGGGAACACAAACTATAGGAACAATATTTAATCGGACGGTGCAGTTACTTGCCAACGCTGATGATATAGACATAGTAGGTCGGTCACCTCGTGCGGTAGAAGACGCGTTCCTAGCACTATTGGAACCTGCCAGGAGGCTTGGGCTCAACATCTCGAAGACAAAATACATGGTGGTAGAAGAGACTCCAAATACTTGTGAAAATGTAACCTTTGGCCAATTGGAGTTTGAAAAAGTATCACAGTTCAAGTACAATCTGTAGACAATAATAACGTCGAGATTCGTCAAAGAATTTCCTCCGCTAACAAACTATAATTTGGACTCCTCCGACACCTGAAGAGTCGTGCCCTTAAGAGAAAAACAAAAATCCAACTGTACAAGACACTGATTATACCAGTTTTACTGTACGGGTCGGAATCATGGAGCATTACAAAGGAATCTGAGCAAGAGCTGCTCATACTTGAAAGGAGGATACTGCGAAGGATATTTGGAGGAGTCTGGGACAATGGAAGAATGCGGCGACGAACCAATCTCGAAATCTACGCACTGTACAAAGATCCCAATGTGGTGAGGGTTTGGAAGCTTGGTCGACTCCGGTGGGCGGGACACGTGGCTAGGATGAGCAGTGATGAGCTCCCAAAGAAGCTTTTAACAGAACCGTTGTACTGCACAAGACGCCAAGGAAGACCCAAAATGAGGTGGGCTGACTGTGTCTCGGAAGATGCCCGTGAGCTACTAAATGTCAGAAATTGGATGGGGGCCGCACTTGACCGTGAGAATTGGCGTAGGTTGGTGGAGGAGGCCAGGACTCATAACTGAGTTGTAGAGCCACGTTAAGTAAGTAAGTAATACACATGCTTACAAACCCGTCGAGCTGGTCCATGAGCTCCTTGACCTGCTTCCTCCGGCGGTGCAGCATCATGTGCTTGCAGAGGGTGCTCGGTCCGCTCACCATGCCGCAGCACATCACCAAAGTCGGGATCAGCGGGAACTCGGATCTGCGGGTGAGGACCCCGAGGGCGAACCCCAGGCTGTGCATGTACAGCAGGAGGAACGTGGTCACCCAGCGCTGCACCTCCACGGCCCATCTCCCTAGCCGTCTGCAACATGGCAAATCCAACATTATAACCTTTAGCATACGGGCGAATGCACAGGCTCCCTGTCTGTCTTACTAAGTTTACGAGAACCTAATGAACAGAAAATCACTCTAAATATTATTTATAATTATCTGAGCATATTGGAAGATATCCATAAGTAAGGAAACTGGATTCCTCAGGATACCAGCGAATTCAGGAAAGCAAATATGAACGGGCCAACACTCTCTCACTACGAGGCTAATGATGTCTTCTCATATAGATTAAATGATAATCAGGGTTTTCAGTTTGAAAACAATTTTATTTTCGAAAGCCAACGTTTCGATCTAACTTGTGGATCTTCATCAGGGCTAGAAGAAAACAAATATATGAGTATCTATGCTAGAGGATGACAATAAACTAATATTTTACAGAACTGATAATAATATATAAGATGGTAAGCATAATATATGAATATTAAAATAAGTGGCTGCTTAGCAAGATAAAATATAATCTGATATTTATCATCTGAGTCAAGTTAGATACAAAGACTGAAGGTAAAATAAGATAAAGGATAAAGGTAGGGGGTAGTTTGCCGACTTCAAAGGTTCTATGACTGGGAAACCCAATTATCGATGTACCTCTTGTATTATTATTATATTTAGTATTGTATAACTTCCTGCTGTATATTTTTCATATTTTTTATGCACTGTTACCTTATGTATTATCTCAATTTTGTGTTATAATTGAGCCCAGACATAACAATTTGTATACAGTACCATCTATTTTGTTAGTTTTTAATATTTTATTTTCACTTAGCTGTCATGCAACCTTTCACTTCAAAGCGTTGGGTTTCCCCGTCATAAACCTTTGAAGTCTGTAAACTATCCCCTACCACTACCTCTTACCTTATTTTACCTTCAGTCTTTATATCTACCTTGATTCAGAAGATAAATATCAGATTCTATTTTATCATGCTAACCAGCTACTTATTTAAATATTCATGTATAATGCTTACCATCTTTTATATTATTATCGGTTCTGTAAAATATTCATTTATTGTCAGCCTCTAGCATAGATGCTCATATATTTGTTTTCTTTTAGCCCTGATGAAGATCTAACTGAAAATCCTGATTATCATTTAACCTATCGTAAAGAATAACAGTTTGTAACATTTATAAATTTATTTTTAAATAATTTATTTATTTATTTTACTTTATTTTTTTTTTTCGACTCCCGGCGGAGCCAAATCTTTTCTCTTCAAAAAATAAATTATTTAAAAATAATTTAAAATTGGTGGTCAGCCACAATTGAAGATTGAATAAATTTATTTAAAAATAAATTATTTATAGTATATTAAACATGTATATTAAGCTTAACCGAAGGAAATTTATTTTAATATTTTTATCGACCTAAAGAGAGTATGAATGTTAAAGTTAATTATAAAAAAGTTATTCCCAGTTATAGTTATTATGTCAATAATTCATTGCAATAATAAAATAAAATAATTCATAATAATGTCACTAGTCTGGACATTATTTTTTTTTATGATTTCGCAAGATTCGTCGCTACTACATCAACCTTCGAAATGTGATAAACTGTTTTGTTTTTCAAATTCTGTTCTTTGCGAAGGCATAGGATATTTGTAAATAGGTCGGCTAATTTTGTTTAAATATTAAACTTGGTTTTTCTTTCTTGAAAAGTACCAATTTTCACCGGTTTGACGAAGAAGTGGCGCTACAGTTGATTAATTACATTCCCAAAACTCTAAATTATCTAAAGCCTTAATTTTTTTCAAGACTAATTCTATCGTAGTAGGTACCCCGAAATTTTGATGGAATATTGTGCCGAAAACAATGACCGTTAGATAGTCTTCAAAGGTTCTCGTCGTACAAATCATTTAACATTTCCTTCAGCATCATAATTCATCTTATCTAATAGGCCAAACCTTTTGTGTTCAGTCTCATTAGCGGTGAAATCATCTTACACTAGGGTTTTGAAATCATTTTATTAGAAGATAAAAGATTACACCACGGCCGGGAATCGAACCCAGGTCCTCCGCACCTACGTTGCGGCGCTCTTACCACTGAGCT
The DNA here is from genome assembly GCA_911387785.2 of Aelia acuminata. Lineage (NCBI taxonomy): Eukaryota > Metazoa > Arthropoda > Insecta > Hemiptera > Pentatomidae > Aelia > Aelia acuminata. Next base: position 3,246,026 of record OU426982.1, on the reverse strand, counting down.
AACCGTGGGGCCGTCCCAGACGTGATCGAATCTTTTACTTCTGCGATCCCTCCCACCAGGTCTCGCCACAGTGTAGCTCAGTACCGGGGGGCTGAACAATAGTCCACACGAACGGGATCTGATTGACATACGTCAAAGATATTCATTTAATGATGTATTTATTTATGGTTTTTGGTTTAATAATTTTTAAGTTATTTTATTAGAAGATAAAAGATTCGACCACGGCCGGGAATCGAACCCAGGTCTAGGGTTTTGAACATTCGAACTTTAAATTTACATGAAGTCTAATCAATCTTTATCAAGCGCCAAAGCGACAAATATGCTGTATCACCTGACAGTTTTCATTTTTACTTTCACTTACCTAAATTCTTTTTTTCTTCGGTACCCCTTTCTGGCCACACATGGCCGGGGGGGGGGGGGGTACTCTAGAGGTGTAACCAACCTATTCTAACCATAGTGGGTAGGTCGAGATTTAATTACGTGGGGCCTTTACGATATAAAAGTCAACCATCCCATACACAAACTGGCTTGCGCAAGCCAACCACACTATGCTATTGGTTTGTGCGTGTAAACGGAAATATTTCATTCAAACCATTTAACACAAACTAGCTATTGGTTTGAGCGTGTAAACGCAAATTTACAAGTCGATACTTTTCGTAACCTTGTTGATTATTTCAGTTTTTATCGTTTGTCTGACATTGTGAGTATTATTTAAACCCACATCAGTGATACAAGAGGATATACATATAATATTTCAACAATTTTTAAATTTTATTGTTTCAAATTGTTGTTTTAAAATTGACTTACCCCAGTTCTCCATCAAAATACACCCCAGCACACCTGAACATGTACCTATGCCTCTTAAAGACATCCATATTTCCCTTGGTAAGGAAAGGTATTGAGCAGAATATTGGACTAGAAATAATTATTACAGGGCAATCAATTGAAATTAGAACAATTATGCAATAGCTATACAATTGCTGGGAAATATTAAATACAGCAATTGACCCGAAGAGGATAAATTTCAGATAAATTATTGATGAATTTCAGTGATAACATCATAAGCTGATTCCACTTTGTCACTAAATGACAAAATTTCTTCCCTTTTAATTGAACTAAATTGTTCTTATTATCTAAATTGCATTGCTACAGTTTATCCCTTCAAGATGAGTTAATAGTTGATGGAATTTAATAACTCTTCTAGGTCATTGATGAATAATTAAATTTATTTAAAAAATCACGCATTTTTACTTTTACATATCTATATGTGAAATATATAGGTTTATTATATATATTGCGATCGTGAAAAATGTCGACTTCAAGTTTTCAAAGGAATTACACGTTTTAGGGTCCCCTGAGTCCAAATAACCAAGTCCCGCGAAAGAACAAACTAGCTCTAAAACTATAAACCATACGAATCTGAAATTGTGTATTTGGTATATGTATATGCCCGCGATATGAAATCAAAAATTTCATCAAAATTGATTAACTGGATGGGGCACTTTATTTCATAACTTTTTTTTCCCCATTTTTTCGAATTTCTAAAAAATAGCTTTAACGATTTTGACTAAACTCGTCATGTTTAATTGAAAAATGATTTATATATCTAAGATATACACGGAAGGAACAAAATTTTAGTCGAAAATTAAGTAGTTCTTTATAGTGACAACTACCTAAACCCAGCCCAGCCTTTCTGTGGATTATCGTAATATTAACTATATATTCCGCTGAAATTTAACAATTTACATCATTACGTATAATAGCCTTATTTCAATTAATGTGGACTAGCAAAGTTTTATAATTTTTATTGAATTTTTTTTAATATAACATATAAAGTTAGGTAAAGTCCTCTACTGAATAGGCGTGCATTTCATTGGGAGTCATTTTTTTTCCATTGGGGATACAGTACCAGTCAAAAGTTTAGACTTACCCTTAGTTTGTAAAATTAGAAGATTAACAACATATTTTTTATTTAACTACATAAAAACTATAATTTTATTATTAATCCTTATATATATAAAAATCTCGTGTCCCGATGTTTGTCTCTCTATTTCTCAGAAACTACTCAACCGATTTTAATGAAATTCGGCTCAATGTATATAGTTTTGGCCAACTTACCGGACCGGATAGTTTTTAACTTGATTAGTAATAAAAATAATTCTTATATAGCGAATTATTGCAAATACAGTAGGTCGTGTTTCGATTTATTAACATGGCGTCATATGTCGATTTCATAATGTTTTTGTTTATAAGCATGCTATTGTAATACAGGTTATCATAATTATAATTTTGTATTGCGTTATGTGAGTGCAGTTATTTGTTCCTATATTATTATTTTCCACAGACAAATGGTAATACAAATCTTTGTATTTATTGTTAATTTTCATTAAAGAATAAATAAATCAAGAAAAGGTTACAATAAATTCTCAAAAGTGAAGGTACTTTTTCCTTTTCCTTTTTTATTTGTATTTAAATTAAATTACAAGCTAACCGCTGAAACACTTTGCTGTGGCCCACCCTGATATCAACTTTTAGTAAAGTAAATACATTTTAATCATTTAAATTAGGCTATTATTTGAAATAATACTCTATAAATGTTGTAACAGCAACTACTGTCATAGGTGTAACCTAATAGAGACCTTACTTGGGGAGTCAGTGTTGCCAAAAATTAGTGAAAATTAGTGAGACAATAGTGGCTACACTGCGGGTAACAGTCATAAAAACTCCCTGGGTGTGTTTTGATTAGGTGTTGTGGGTTACTTTGTGATTTGCATGATTAAAGAACTGCATAATTAAGACTTTAATATTATATTTTCAGTTGATTTATTTAACAGAAGTTTCTTTATTTTCATTATTCGTTTTGTTATTATTATTTAAGTACAGTGTTTTTTTTATTTTACCAAACCTTTTTATCATTTTTATCCCGAGATCTAAAATGTAAAATTTAAAAAATGTCAGTGAAGATTTGTAATTCCTCCTTTATCAACAATAATTTAAAGTTGGGAAAATTTAATCCCAATCGAATAGAGGATGTTACTTCCTGTTCAGCAGAGTTGTAATTATCTTTATATGTAAAATTTAAGAAATGTTAGCGAAGATTTTAATCCTTTCTTTAATTTAAAGTAGGCTATTATTGGGAATGATATTTCGTTGTTAATTTCACCAGAATACAATTTTTTACTTATCTTTAAATGATTGTTGATTAAGAAAGGATTACAAATTGCGGCATTTTTTAAATTTTACATTTAATGATTATTACACCTCTACTGAACAGGAATAATTGTTATTTGGGTAACTTCAAGTTTCAGATTTATCCGCCATAAATATGAGAGTACTACTGCAAAATAATCCATCGGCAGATATATTTTTTAAACAATTGCTCTATATTGGAAACGGTGAAATAGAGCTGCATCGAAATTCAAAATTTATCAAATTACCAGAAAATTTCTGAACTGTTGTAGAGACGAAAAATGAACTGTCTACGTAATATAAAGTGTCTTTCCTGATATTTTGAACAATAATTGGCTGGGTAGTCGTGCTATTTTGGCAGCAAAAAATGTTGATTTCGATGAAATAAACTTCCAAAATCAATTGAGAATGTTCTAGATGTAAACGAAACCGTAAATTTCCCATCTGAATTTTTTAATTCCCTGGATATACACCCAAACAATCTCCAGTTGAAGATTGGCTCACCGATCATTCTTCTTCGTAACTTAAATCCACCTCAATTGTGCAACGGTACACGTTTGGTCATTAAAAGGGTCAAAGGAAATGTTATTGAAGGAAAAATGTTGCCTGGAATGTTTACAGGAGATATCGTCCTGTTGCCACTTATTCCTCTGGAACCGACAGAATTTTCAATAAAATTTAAAAGGCTTCAATATCCTATTCGTTTGGCTTTTGCCATGACCATAAACAAATCCCAAGGGTGAACAATGTCCACTTGGACTTTGAAAATCCGTGTTTTTCCCTTGGGCAATGGCATAACTCACTTGGGAAATGGTTATCGCCTGCTCACGTGTGTGGAAACCATCAAATCTTTGGTTAGTGTTAAAAAAAAAAAAAAAACAGGTTAACCCAAAACATTTGAACAAATTAGTACTTGAATAAATAAAAATTCTTAATTGTATTATGTAAAAACTTCTTTAAGAAGAGATTTCTTATCACTCAAATATATTGCTAAACTAAAAGCTTCAACACACCACCCTCCTACCGAACACTTATTAGCCGAAGGGTTGGGAAATCGAGGTCTCAAAGAAATTGAGAAAAACGCCTATCAAAAGGACATATATGACGCGTTAACCAAGATTGGCATGACCCTGAGCAAAATTAAACCCGTTGTTAAACTAACAATACCAAGTTGAAGTAGTGTTAGGCCAATAATCAATAGATCAATGGCTGAGGTTACCAAACCTTACTTCAGTCATCCTTTTTTAAATTAGTGGAAAAATATAGTCATTTCGAGTGAGTTTATACCGATCCATAAAAAAAGGCCGATAGTGTTGGCCGCTCTGTGAGTCGTAAACACAATCAGCTCCTTTTTAATCAAACTACATTGAAATATGAGATGTAAAAAATAAAAACTTTAACTTTCCTATATTCTTTACCAAATACTTTTAAATGGTGTAATGAATGCTCTATTCTCGATCACGTTGGATTTTGATTAGCTGAAAGGTTTTCATCTTTATCAATGAATATTGGTATCACTGTATTTTTTTAAAAATATTAGGATATAACTACTGAGCCACAGCAACGCGTGGCCGGGTCTGCTAGTTAATTTATAATTTGTTTGTTTCTTAAACGTCCCTTTAAGGCTAATCGGACAATGCTACAGTGGGAGTCTTAAATTTTGCCTTTCCAGGTATAATTATAATTAGGTATATGGATAGGGATCTTTAACGAGTACGTGACATCGTACAGTCTCGGGACCTCCATTTTACGTCCTATCCGAAGGTCGGCAAAGCCAAGGATTTTTTACTCCCATTAAAAAACCCTAGGGCCAACCCGCGTCCTTTAGTACTGTAGGTTACTTTGCTAAAGACTACACTACAGGTTACCCCTACTTAATAAAATTAAAAGACAGAACAATTAATAAGGGTTATTAAAAGTATAAAATTCACAAACAGTTAAAATTTTAATGAAGTATGATCAAGTTCACGCATTGTTAAACGAGCACGAAAATGACCATTTTCAAAAATTCGTAGCTACTATTGTACTCAAATATGCAGGTTGAAATTTCTTGCAGTTGATTCATGTTGCATGTAAGCATAACATGAGATTTGTATCAACTAGCCCACCAGAGATATTGGAGCCTAAAGTTAACAAATAATTAAAAAATGTGAAGTTTAAAAATTCATAAAAAGGCATGGTAAAGAATATAGGGGTTAAGAGTACTTTAAATGAAAGCTACTTAGTTAGGTTTATTTTCATGCCAAAAATCAGCTTTGATGCACATACCCTTATACCCAAAAGTTACCCTCAAAAAAGGTATTTTGAGAATTTAAAGCAGTTTTTTTAATAGCACTTTTCAAGTATTGTACTTCAAAATATTCAAATAATAAAGAGAACACGAAATATAGAACAGACTTTAAGGAAAACAATTCTGTTTGAATTATTAGCCTATGACTTACCAGTCTTGAGAAAATGAGTTTTCTGTGAGAGCTTAAAAACTCAAAAATCGGCCTGAAAGGTGAAACGAAAATGGCTGCCCTTTTGAAACGGTTGATCCGAATTTTTTTAAAATATTGATTTGAACTACTGATTCCATACGTAATTGGTAGTATACTATGTAATCTTAAATACACTATATGTTTTTTTTTATATAAAATGACCAATTTACTTAGGTAATGGAATATAACTGTAATATAGAATTAGATGGACCTAGCCACCAAAAATTGTCAGGTGTAAGGATTACTAGTTGTTGGCAGAAGAAATTTGCCCTGAAGAGGGACGAATAGTCCGAAACGTCGGCAAATTAATGTATATGTTATAAATTTTTAATAAAAGAAATTTGAAAGAAGTATTTCACCATTCTTCATTTACAGTAATTGGTAGTAAATTGGTACTATTGGTACTATAATGGTCGAGCAACCACTTTGGACCACTTGATATGGAATGACCCGGTACTGTATAACGGTAGAAAAACAAGTGATCAAAAATAAAATGGCTGTAATTCTGTTTATAATTGAATCGGTCGTTTGAGAAACCCATGTCCAAAAAAATTGAGTTATTTTTGAACTCGTTGCATGCGGAGACATCTACATCTATCAAGAGATACCCGACAAGCCCACCTGATCTATTTGCTTTTATAGACCAAATGCAAATAATCGTGTTCAGGAGAATCTCGAATAAATCCAGGACATTGAAAAATATCTTCCTTTAACCAAAGCAGTAAGTGCGTTTTGGCGTAAAAATTTTGCTTGGCCTGTCACTGCCAAAGAACCTATCGAAGATTTGAGCGAAGAACCATAAATTTGAATCTTGATCATTTCAACCTTACATATTTATACTTTCAGTTATTTTTCATTTATAACATATGTAAGCCTCTGAGTGTTTCGTATGCTAATTTCCAAAATATATGTTTTTTAACAATCGTTAGTCTTCCATAGTCTGGAGAACCTCACTAGTCCAAAGGAACATTTATTTTTTAAATCCATCGAATGGACGTAGATTTACAAAATCATGACAAATGTATCTATTCTAATTACGAATATATGCCGGAGAAAATAATATAAGTTAAGAGAATCTCTTAATGCAAAAGTAGAAACGTTTGTTTTCTTTCACTTACCTATAAATGAAATATATAGAAAGGGAAAGTATTGCGATCGCGAAAAATCTCTACTTCCGGTTTTCAATTGAAATACACGTTTTGGGGTCCTCTGAGTCCAAATAACCAAGTCCTGGGAAAAGGTTCTGTTTGTGTATGCTAACAGACGAGCTCAAAAACTATTAACCGTGCAAACATAAAATTGCGTATTCCATGTATTTAAAAAAATTTCATTAAAATTGGTTATACGGAGGTGGTAATTTATTTCATAACTTTTTAGGTTTTTTCGATTTTCTCAAAAACGGCTTTAACGATTTTGATAAAACTGGGTATTTGATGTTGGTATATGCCCACGATATGACAACAAAAATTTCATTTGATCAAACGGAGGGGGCACTTTATTTCATAACTTTCTTTTCCATTTTTACGATTTTTTCAATTTTCTATAATAGCTTTAACGATTTTAATTAAACTCGTCATGTTTGATGATAATGAAGTATTCTTTAATATCAGGTAAGCTTTATCATTATTAAAATTTTCTGAGGTGTTTTCCTATAAAGTACCTATGTTTTTGTTTATATGGAGAAATTATCTGTCTCTCGTTTTGCCTAAAAATAAGAAATGGTTTATTATAAAATGTGAAAAAAAAAATAAATATATACAGGAGAAAATTTTGGGGGTCCCCTGAGTCCAAATTCCCAAGTCTTGCGAAAAGGTTCTGTTTGTGTATGCTAACAGACTAGCTTAAAAACTATAAACCGTAAGAACCTGAAATTGGGTATTTGATGTATTTAAAAAACATTTCAACAAAATTGGTTATACGAAGGGGGTACTTTATTTCATAACTTTTTAGGTTTTTTCGATTTTCTCAAAAAATGTTCTAACGATTTTGATAAAACTGGGTATTTGATATAGGTATATGCCCACGATATGACATCAAAAATTTCATTTGATCAAACAGAAGGCACTTTACTTCATAATTTTTTTTCCAATTTTTACGTTTTTTTTTTGTATATACTCAAAAATGGCTTTAATGATTTTGTTCAAATTCGTCATGTTTAATGAAAATTAAGTCTTCTTTATTATTTGGTAAGCTTTATCATTATTAAATGATCTGAGGGGGCTTAAATGTGGAAGGCGCCATTTTTGTTTTCCTATAAAGTACCTTTGTTTTTGTTTATATGGAGAAATTAACTGCCTCTCGTTACGCCTAAAAATAAGAATTGGCTAGATATGAAATATGAAAAAAAATCAAGTAAAAATATATACAGATGAAAAAAAGAAAAATATTCCGTCAACTTATAAAACACGTTGAGTACGCCTTTAATGACCGACGATAGTTCAAAATTAAAGACGTTATGTTAATTTACTCGAAATTATTTGTTTCATCAATAAAACTATATGAAATTTTCAATACCTCCATAGGAATTATAAAATCAGACGACTTGGAGGATTATGCTCGTATTGCCAAATTATCACAAGTAAAAACTTTTATTTAATAATAAAAAAAGAAATTAGTTTACTTTAGAGAGAAAATACAAACAAAAAGAAGAAATGAATGAGGAAAAATGTGTGACTTTGAGAAATGACATTTAACAAAACACGGCAATTTCTAATGTAAGTAAGTTGGTAAGTGAAAGTTGTGTGTTGCACGCATCGCCCCAGATTTTTTTATTATAGATCTTAATTAAAATTCCAACATATAGCCAGCTGAAACTCTTCCAAAATCTGAAAATCACCCCTGGATACCTAACAAGGAGTTTCATTCACATATTTTTTTTTCCTTTTTGAATTTTGAGGTTTATATAATGAGCTTAGAAGGATTTGACGGATTACAAGACCCGTTCCATGCTTTCTATCCAGACAGCCTTCCTCATTCCAGACAATGCTCCTTATCCTCCACCCTGTACCACCAAAAGTTTTTTTTTTTTTGTTTCCCTTCGTGAGAACTGTATCCCACCGCGCTGGGTTTCCAAACAGCTAATCAAGTTGGAGGGGCCGCCACAAAGGACGCTGTCAGAATGCTCTCTCTCAAGATGTCCAAGTTGACAAGACTTAGACAGGTATCTCGGAGTATAACGAGCTTGCGCACCTGGTATATGGGTGAGCTCTGATTCGATTTGTGTGTGGCGCGTGGTCCACGCAACAGCTGCGCCTCCTTGGCCGGTGTCTTCTGTAAGATCAGCTGTTTCTTAGGGGGATCCTCAGGAACAAGAGGAACACAATGTAGCCTCTACCTGGATCTTCGGGCACAATGCTAGGTCGGCTGATCTACTTTGGATGCAGGTGATAGCCAGCTAATCAGTTCACGATTAAGGGAACGTGCGGTACACTGAAATACTTTTTTACCTTTACTTACCTTGCTACAATATTTAAAATACTAAACACAATAAAGTTTCTATCTACTTATACATTATATTATATGAAATATAATACTAATAATAATAACTCTTTATCTAATTGTCCCAGAAACTAGTCCATTAGGAACAAATTATACAGATACATGTAATAGGCTTCAGTGCCTTAGAGAATTATAACAAAATGAAGCAATTAAAAATGAATGAAATGATGGAAATTAAAATGAAACAAAAAAGCTTAGAAATGATAAATAATAAATTAATCTTATGATGAAAAAAATGAAAAATAAATTGATATAATCCTTATTGAGTTGAAATGAAAATGACTATCTGTGTGGAGCTTATAATATATACAAATTTACACTTATTTAAAAATGAAATGAATGGAACTTATATTTAAAAAATAAATATATTAATTTAATCATTATTTTGGGTAACCACCTTGTTTTTAAATTATTTTAAATAATTTGTCTTTGAAGAGAAAAGATTTGGCTCCGCCGGGAATCGAACTTCAAGAGATTAGGATCTTTTCCACTTGAACACACACACCGTTATGAAATAAAGTGCTTCCTCCGTTTGATCAATTTAGATAAAAATTTTGCTGTCACAACATGGGCATATAAATACACCAAATACCCAATTTTATGTTTGTACGTTTTATTGTTTTGAGCTAGTTTGTTAACATACACACACCTTTTCGCGGGACTTGGGAATTTGGACTCAGTGGACCCCAAACATGTTCTTCTGTATATGTATAATTTTACTTTACTTTACTATTTTTACTTTATTTATTATTTTAGGTATAACGAGAGACAGCTAATTTCTCCATATAAACAAAAAATCTGGTGCGTGCGCGCAACACACAACTTTCACTTACCAACTTACTTAGATTAGAAATTGACGTGTTTTGCTAAATATCATTTCCCAAAGTCACACATTTTTCTACATTCATATCTTATTTTTGTTAATCGTTAAAGCCGTTTTTGAGTAAATAAAAAACCCCGTGAAAATGATACAAAATTTATTAAGTAAAGTCCCCCCTCCGGTTGATCAATTTTGATGAAATGTTGTCTATCACATCTTCGGCATATACATACATCAAATACCCAGTTTGATCAAAATCATGAAAACCGTTTTTGAGAAAATGAAAAAAACACGTGAAATTGATACAAAATTTACTAAGTAAAGTCCCCCCTCCGGTTAATCAATTTTGATGAAATTTTTACAGTCATATCTCGGGCATACAAATAGATCAAATACTCAGTTTAATCAAAATCGTTAGAGCCGTTTTTGATAAAATCGAAAAAAACTTAAAAAGTTATTAAGTAAAGTACCCCCTCCCTTTGAGCAATTTTTATGAAATTTTTGCTGTCACATCGCGGGCATATACATACACTAAATACCCAATTTCAGATTCGCACGGTTTATAGTTTTTGAGCTAGTCTGTTCACACACACACACACACACACACACACACACACACACCCACACACACACACACACAGACCATTTCGCGGGACTTGGTCATTTCGACTCAGGGGACCCCAAAACGTGTATTTCCGTTGAAAACCGGAAGTCGAAATTTTTTACGATCGCAATACTTCCACTTACCATATATTTCATATTTAGGTAAGTGAAAGTAAAAAATCTGGCGCGTGCGCGCAACACACAACTTTCACTTACCAACTTACTTAGATTAGAAATTAATGCGTTTTCTTAACTGCCACTTCTCAAATGAACAGAACATCTTTAATTATAACGCATTGGTTTGTCGGCGCATGCCTGAGCTCAAGGTGTTTCATGAGTTGACTGAATATTTTTCTTTTTTTCTCCTGTATATGTTTACTTGATTTTCTTCATATATCATCTATAGCCATTTCTTATTTTTAAGCGTGATGAGAGACAGTTAATTTCTCAATATAAACTAAAACAAAGGTACTTTATAGAAAAACAAAAAAAGCCCCTTCCCCATTTAAGCCCCCTCACAACATTTTAATAATGATAAAACTTACCTGATATTAAATAACAACTAATTTTCATTAAACGTAACGAATTTGATAAAAATCATTAAAGCCGTTTTTGAGATAATCGATCAAAAAGGTAAAAATCTGGTGCGTGCGCGCAACACACAACTTTCACTTACGAACTTACTTAGATTAGAAATTAATGCGTTGTTGTGGTCCCCTTCGTTAAACCAATTTTAATGAAATGTTGGCTATCACATCTTTGGCATATACATACATCAAATACCCAGTTTGATCAAAATAGTTAAAGCCGTTTTTGAATAAAAAAAAAAACACGTGAAAATGATACAAAATTTATTAAGTAAAGTCCCCCCTCCGGTTGGTCAATTTTGGTGAAATGTTGGCTATCACACCTTTGGCTTATGCATACATCAAATACCAAGTTTGATCAAAATCGTTAAAGCCTTTATTGAGTAAATAAAAAAAACACGTCAAAATGTTACAAAATTTATTAAGTAAGGTCCCCCCTCCGGTTAATCAATTTTGATGAAATTTTTACAGTCATATCTCGGGCATATAAATAGATGAAATACTCAGTTTAATCAAAATCGTTAGAGCCATTTTTGAGAAAATCGAAAAAAACCTAAAAAGTTATTAAGTAAAGTACCCCCTCCCTTTAAGTAATTTTGATGAAATTTATGCTGTCACATCGCGGGCATATACTTACACTAAATACCCAATTTCAGGTTCGCACGGTTTATAGTTTTTGAGCTAGTCTGTTCACACACAGACACACAGACACACAGACACACAGACACACACACACACACAGACCATTTCGCGGGACTTGGTCATTTCGACTCAGGGGACCCCAAAACGTGTATTTCCGTTGAAAACCGGAAGTCGAAATTTTTCACGATCGCAATACTTCCACTTACTATATATTTCATATATAGGTAAGTGAAAGTAAAAATTGGAAAAAAATTATGAAATAAAGTGCCCCCTCCGTTTGACCAATTTTGATGAAATGTTGGCTATCACATCTTTGTCATATAGATACATCAAATACCAAGTTTGATCAAAATCGTTAAAACCGTTTTTGAGTAAATAAAAAAAAACAAGTGAAAATGATACAAAATTTATTAAGTAAACTCCCCCGTACGGTTGATCAATTTTGATGAATTTTTTACAGTCATATCTCGGGCATATAAATAGATCAAATACTCAGTTTAATCAAAATCGTTAGAGCCGTTTTTGAGAAAATCAAAAAAACCTAAAAAGTAATTAAATAAAGTACCCCCTCCCTTAGAGCAAATTTGATGAAATTTTCGCTGTCACATCGCGGGCATATACCTACACTAAATACCAAATTTCAGGTTCGCACGGTTTATAGTTTTTGAGCTAGTCTGTTCACACACACACACACACACACACACACACTGACCATATGTTCACGATCGCAATACTTCCACTTACTATATACTTCATATATAGGTAAGTGAAAGTAATAAAGGTAGTTTATAGGAAAACTTAAAAGGCCTAATTTTAGCCTCCTCAGAACAATTTTATGATGATAAAACTTACCTGATATTAAAAAATACTTGATTCTAATTAAACATGGCGAGTTTAATCAAAATCGTTTGAACCGCTTTTGAGAAAATCGAAAAAACAAAACAAAAAAAGAACAAATGTAAATATGAGACAAAATTTATTAAATAAAGTGCCCCTCCGTTTATGAAAATTGATGAAATTTTGGCTGTTACGTGCGGGCTTATACATACATCAAATACCCAATTTCAGGTTCGGACGGTTTATAGTTTTTGAGCTTGTCTGTTTAATCACACTTTTTCGCGGATTTGGTTATTTAGACTCAGGGGACCCCAAAACGTGTATTTCCTTGTTTGAAGTCGAAATTTTTCAAAATCGCAATACTTTCCCTTACTATATATTTTATAAATAGGTAATTACAGTAATACAATATTTTGGTTCTAGGCAAAAATAACACTTAAGGAATTTCATATTATGTAATATTACATATAATATAAACGTTGGACGTTTCGTCTCGGTTTTCATGTCTTCATCAGGGTTAAATAATCGGTCTTAAACGAGATATATATTTTTACATACGAGTATGTTATTTATAAGTATGTCCATAAGACAGTGGAACTATTTTCCATAATTATAATTAAATTATTCATTATTACATATGATAAGTCTAGTCTTAATGTATCTAACTAGAAGGATATTATGATTATTGATTAGACTTTAAGTGGGCTCATTTCGAATCGATTTGAAACTCGATTGGTGTTTCTCACAGTTCGTTATTACGTCTTTCGTGGCTTGACAGAGTCATCATCATCATGGTCAATCGATTCTGTTTGAGTGCTCTCTTCAGTGCTGCTTCAGGTGAATCGTTAGTGAATGTCACGGAATCGGTATCTATATAAATAAACGACTATCCAGAAGGAATGTACATTATACCTTGCAAAATGTTAAGTGTAATTTTTTTAATTTGTATATAACTAGGCGCGCGCTAAGGAATTAAATTTTGCATTGGCAAAATTTTCAGGTTCCAGAAACTGAAATTTTGGGGACTTTCCAATTTTTCGTTTCTTTGTTTAACGTCCCTTCATGCCACTAAGAATTATCGGACGATGCTACAGTGGGAGTACTAAATTTTACCTTATACTCCTTATGAAAGTATTTCTTTCTGGACAGTTAGCTAGCCTAGAAAGTGATACATTACACTACTAGTAGTGTAAAGGTTTTCTTTACTGTACTAATACAGTAAACACATGTTAATAAAACTCTTAAAAAGCTTACTAACCTTTTTATCACTTTAATTTAAATATATCTAAAGTTAGTACGGTATTATATTCCCAAAACTATTTTGATGATCAACGAAATGAAGGTACCGAAGAAATTCCTTGAAAATCACGACACACATACGAATTTGAATATAATAAACTACAGGAATAAAGAAAAGTTGATGATCTATTTAGAGACGATCCATTATATAATATGATTTATAAAAAGTATACTAACTCCAAACGTGACATTTAATTACCATTTGAAGGATTCAATATTAGTAATAATACTAATTGTACATCTATATAAATAAAGTCGAAATTCTGTTTGTTTGTTTGTTTATTTGTTCTTTGTAGAAATCCATTCCGTTTGTCCTAAATTTTCCAAATTTCGCTCAGTGGTTCTTTCAGACCAGGTGCGAACACCTGTCCATATTAAAATTGCGTAACTTTAGCCGATCTTCAGCTGATATTCTTTATTGTTATAAAAATCATAATGATCTCATGTTACAATGTTTTTTTTACGAAATCGACCGTTTCTTTAGAAAAATGAAATTCCCCGTGTGGAACCGGGATATACAGTTATAATCTATGTATATAAAGATCAAATTCTGTTTGTTATTTATAGAAATCCATTCCGTTTGTCCTAAATTCTCCAAATTTCGCTCAGTGGTTCTTTCATACCAGGTGCGAACACCTGTCCATATTAAAATTGCGTAACTTCAGCCGATCTTCAGCTGATATTCTTTATTGTTATAAAAATCATAATGATCTCACATTACAATGTTTTTTTTTTTACGAAATCGACCGTTTCTTTAGAAAAATGAAATTCCCCGAGATAAACCGGGATATACAGCTATAATCTATGTATATAAAGATCAAATTCTGTTTGTTATTTATAGAAATCCATTCCGTTTGTCCTAAATTCTCCAAATTTCGCTCAGTGGTTCTTTCATACCAGGTGCGAACACCTGTCCATATTAAAATTGCGTAACTTCAGCCGATCTTCAGCTGATATTCTTTATTGTTATAAAAATCATAATGATCTCACATTACAATGTTTTTTTTTTTTTTACGAAATCGACCGTTTCTTTAGAAAAATGAAATTCCCCGAGATAAACCGGGATATACAGCTATAATCTATGTATATAAATATCAAATTCTGTTTGTTATTTATAGAAATCCATTCCGTTTGTCCTAAATTCTCCAAATTTCGCTCAGTGGTTCTTTCATACCAGGTGCGAACACCTGTCCATACTAAAATTGCATAACTTCAGCCGATCTTCAGCTGATATTCTTTATTCTCCAAATTACGCTCAGTGGTTCTTTCAGACCAGGTGCGAACAATATTAAAATTGCATAACTTCAGCCGATCTTCAGCTGATATTCTTTATTGTTATAAAAATCATAATGATCTCACGTTACAATGTTTTTTTTACGAAATCGACCGTTTCTTTAGAAAAATGAAATTCCCCGTGTGGAACCGGGATATACAGCTATAATCTATGCATATAAAGGTGAAATTCTGTTTGTTCTTTATAGAAACCGTTTGTCCTAAATTCTCCAAATTTCGCTCAGTGGTTCTTTCAGACCAGGTGCGAACACCTTGTCCATATTAAAATTGCATAACTTCAGCCGATCTCTGGGTATATTCTTTATTGTTATAATAATCGTTTTGATCTCGCTTTACATTGGTTTTTACAAAATCGACCGTTTGAGTCGATAAAAGTCTCAGTTTATAGATTTTATAGATTTAAAAATTGAAATTTTCCGGGTGAAACCGGGATATACTGCTAGTTTAATATAAATATAAATATGTAGATTTTTTACGATTCATCAATAGCTCCTACCATATGATTTTCATTCATTATTTGTTAACCTTACAAGTTTTATTAAATGTTACCCAAAATATACTTCTTATGATACATTTTATTTTATTTTTCAATATAATGTAAAATAATTTACATCACTTGTACAGAAAGTGTCCTTACAGTACTCGGTCTAATTACCTCAGTCAAACCAGACCTGGAACTGTAATAAGCCACTTTCTGTACTAGTGGTGTAAATAACTATTGCCTATCCAGGTATATAATTAGGATAGAGATCTTTAAGCGAGTACCTGACTTCGTACATGTATGATAATCTTGCTTCCTATCCGAGGGACTCATAGCCAAGGATTTTCTACTCCCTTTAAAAATTCCTAGGGCCACCACGGGTAGCGAACCTACGACTTTCAGTATTGTAGGTAGCTAGGCTAACCACTACAGCACAGGTGGCCCCGGGAATGATGTTAACGAATGCAAAGCGCTACTTTTGAGAACTAGTACCAGCTGCACTAATTGCCAAATGGTAGACTATTTGTGATCATCGAAGCGTTGGTTTTTCAAAATAAAGATTGTTTTACTGAAGTTCCTGACTGTTAATCATCCTACCGTAAAGAAAAACAGTTGGCTATCACACACCTCTGAATATATATATATATATATATATATATAAATTTATATGTTTAAAAACCTTTGAAAGCCGCAAAGAAATGGGCTTGGCCCAGTACTATGGGACATTTATTGGCAGATAAATCGGTGGAGGTGATGTACGACTCCCATTGTTGAGGCCCTGTGCAACATGTGCCCCCCTTCGGTGACTTATTGTCTACTTAGGGAAGGCTCTTTGTACAGCTGTAGGGCTATAGTTTGGGGGAACTCTTTCTATATCAAAGTTTCTTCCATGAACTAGAAAAACAAAATTTTTGTTTAATAACACCTTTTTGAACATCAAGGGGTTTCTTTTTTTTTTTTTTTTTTTTTTCATAAAAGGTGAATAAAGAAGGAAAACCGGGGTGAATAGCTTATAGGGAATGCGTGAATTATACAGGTATTTTCGTCGGTGGGATTTATACAGAAATTTTTAACTATTTTCTTAACACATTGCACGTCGGCAAGAAGATGGTTGAAACACCAAACACTGTTTTGTTTTTTTATAATCATATTTGAAGTTTTAACTGCATTATAAATTTTACTAAGTACCTACAAACAGTGACTAGGGAAAATAGTCTTTGATCACAAATAGTCTACCACAAATCAAAAGTAGCTCTCTGCCTCCGTTTAACAAGATCATACCCTCCATAAAAAAATAGATTAAATTGGACCTTACGCGAGCGTAACTAATAATACTATTGTGACAATATTCTGGCATTGTAGGTTCTGTCATTCTGATTCCAACGGTATCAGCATAACTCAAAATTGATACTTTTTGAGTTGTAAACATATTATCAGGGTTTTAAATCGATAATTATCAAAATATAAATACAAATCAAAACTTTTGTCTGGAATTTTTAAAAATCATTTGATTTTTATTGAGAGTGATTTTTATTTTTAATCAAAAGTGAAAAAAATCATAACCTGTTCATTATTTTTGAATTAATTTTTTTCGTTTAACAATAATAATAATTTTCGACTAATTTTAAATAATACGTTTTTTACACTAAATATTACTTTAAAATGAAAAGGAATTTTGAGACTCAGTCTCAGCCAAGTTTTAAACTTTTCATGTGTTTTATTTTTATTATGTTCCAACTCCAATTATTTTGAAATGTATTTTATGCTCTCTTTATATCATTTTAAAAAATATTAAAAGGTGTACATTGATAATGTATTCATACTTATTAATAAATTAATTTGCTTTTAAAAGGTGATTTATACTTTATGATGACTCGGAGATAAATAATTTTTTTTAATCAAATTAATAAATATCAAAGATCGATTTAGATTTTTATTTATATATCAAGAATGATTTTTAAATTAAAAATCAGAAATAAAAATTATTAAATGATATTATGGAAAAAATAATTATCGATTTTAAACCCTGCATATTCTTGCCATCGTTCGATATTTACATATCTAACTTTTAATAATTAGCTTCTAGGATTGATCCACTTTTGGAATGTTCTTAAGGTTTGGAATACGAAATACGATCGTAACCATGTTGTGACATTATATATTAGCCGCTTACCGTTAAAAAGTGCTCGGTATCGATAGCGAAAACATCTATGTAAACATTAATTAAAAAAAAAATCAAATCGATGTGTTGATACATCACTATAAATTGCATATCGTTGTGTTCCTTGTGAATCACAAGGAACATTTATCACAAGTTGTGATAAATGTTTAAGAAAAAGCCAATGTTCCCAGAAAAAAAAATGGCCGCACTAACCGAAAATCTCAAAATCAAAATGGCTCGGTTATAAATTATAAAAATAATATCCTAAACCCGCTGTAATTATATCATGTATGAGAACTGAACGATGTGGCATAGGACTGGATGCGGCCCAGTCACTGGGGCCTTTTCGCCGTTAAGGTCCGTTTTCTATGAACCTAGTTGATATATTTTGAAATTTGACCACTGATTTTTAAAGAAGAATAATTTCTCCAGATGTTTTGTCTAAGTGCCTTTTTCGTTAATGATGACCGTTCAATCACAAATTAACTTGGAATTTTAACTTTAATAAAATAAAAGTGACTATAAAGGTATTTTATGTTGTTTAGACTAATTATTTTAGTACATTTTTTCATTTATTCTGAATCTAGAACTATCTAGCTTTAATAAAAGACCAGTTATGGCGAAATTAAGCATAATGGTGAATGGCTGTAATCAAAAAAAGAAATGTAATCAAATTCGTCATTCCGTCCGCCATGATTAAACAACATTTTGGGTTAGTGAGGCCATTTTTTTTTTCTGGGAACATTGGCTTTTTCTTAATCTTTTATCACAAGGAACACAACGATATGCAATTTATAAAGATGTGGTGGGGGGGGGGGGGGGGACTGGCCCACGTACTAACAGTGAAACAATTATTTTTTTTTATAGAGCAAAACAAATGAAAATGAAAAAAAAACTGGTGCGTGCGTGCAACACACAACTTTCACTTACCAACTTACTTAGAGCTTATAGCTTCTTCATGAATGGATATTTAGATCTCATATACTAAGTTCCCTCGAGTGTAGCAGATTGTAGTATTTCTTTTTCAATGAAATGTTTGGGTCTTTTTTAGATTAGGCCCGCCAGTTACTTTAAGTAGTAACTGTTACTATTTGCTAAATAAAAAAATCTGGTGCGTGCGCGTAACCCACAACTTTCACTTACCAACTTACTTAGATTAGAAATTAATGCGTTTTGTTAATTGCAACTTCTCAAATAAACAGAACGGCTTTAATTATGAAGAATGGCCTGTCATTAAATGCGTACTCCGCATGCGTGGGCTCAACGAGTTTTATGAGTTGAATGAATATTTTTCTTTTTTTTCCTCTTTATGTTTTCTTTATTTTATCATATCTCATATTTAGTCATTTCTTATTTTTAGGCGTAACAGGAGACAGTTAATTTCTCCATATAAACAAAAACAAAGGTACTATATAGGAAACAAAAAAACAAACAAAAAAGGCCCCTACACCATATAAGCCCCTTCAGAACATTTTAATAATGCTAAAGCTTACCTGACATTAAAGAACACCTGATTTTCATTAAACGTGACGAATTTGATAAAAATCGTTAAAGCCGTTTTTGAGATCATCGAATAAAAGGTAAAAATTAGAAAACAATTATGAAATAAAGTGCCCCCTCCGTTTGAACAATTTTGATGAAATGTTGGCTACCACATCAAATACCCAGTGTGAAATTAATATGAGATTGCCACTAAACAAAATTTGTACAGAATGTTTTGTAATCATTGTCGGTATCTTCACACATATGCAAGACCCTTCATGGTGAACTAAGCTCCAATCCAATTTAATATTTTTTTTAATTTTTCTTTGTTTGTTTGTTTAACGTCCATTTTATGCTACTAAGGCTAATAGGACGGTGCTACAGTGGTACAGAGTCATAAATTTTGCCTATCCAGGTATAATTAGGATAGGGATCTTTAACGATAGATCCTATCTCTATACTGTTTAACGAGTACCTGACATCGTATTTTTTAATTTTTTTTAATCATAATTCTTCATATTTGAATAATAAGAGTATAAAAAAAAAGTAAAATAAGTTGTATGTCAAAAGAGAGAGAAGTAAACACAACCCTGTTTCACAAAATTCAAATTTGTTTGTGCAAAAAAAAAGTTTATTTCGGCACCTTCTACTTTTCCGACATTGGATCTATTCTTTTCATCATCTTTAAATTCTTTAATAGTATAGCTCAGTAAATTTCAAGTAAATACAAACTCCCCTGCTTACTGCAAGGTTGTCACAGTATACACACGTACTCTTGCCTCATGGAGCAGATCCTGGACGGAGAAGACGCCCCCCCCCCCCCTCTGACCCGGACAGGGGACCGTGAGAAAGACCTCGGCGATGGATTTATTGCCTCGGAGTACAATACGCCATTAGTCACACCTTGCTCCCGTTTACCCGAATCTTCACTTTCTGCACCAAATCTGGGCGAAGATTTATCTACGAGGAAATGCTTTATGGCTTTATGGATATCCAGCTCTGGAATGATCCAGGTGCTATAAATCTCTTTAAAATGGCCGCTGGATTCGATAGGGTTCATTCAGCCTCGAGTGCCAGGTGCTGGAGGGCAACGGATGTGACAGAACTAAAAATGATTTTTTAAAATATTTTTATTAGAAGAGACAAAATCTGGTGCGTGCGCGCAACACACAACTTTCACTTACCAACTTACTTAGATAAGAAATTGACGTGTTTTGTTAAATATCATTTCCAAAAGTCACACATTTTTCTACATTCATATCTTATTTTCGTTAATCGATAAGCCGTTTTTGAGTAAATAAAAAAAACACGTGAAAATGTTACAAAATTTATAAAGTAAAGTCCCCCCTCCGGTTAATCAATTTTGATGAAATTTTTACAGTCATATCTGAGGCATATTAATACATCAAATACTCAGTTTAATCAAAATCGTTAGAGCCGTTTTTGAGAAAATCGAAAAAAACCTAAAAAGTTATTAAGTAAAGTACCCCCTCCCTTTAAGTAATTTTGATTAAATTTACGCTGTCACATCGCGGACATATACCTACACTAAATACCCAATTTCATGATCGCACGGTTTATAGTTTTTGAGCTAGTCTGTTCACACACACACACACAGACACACACAGACCATTTCGCGGGACTTGGTCATTTCGACTCAGGGGACCCCAAAACGTGTATTTCCGTTGAAAACCGGAAGTCGAATTTTTTCACGATCGCAATACTTCCACTTACTATATATTTCATATATAGGTAAGTGAAAGTAAAAAGATTGACCTATCCCGGGTACCGAACCAAGATCTTCTACACCACTGTCGATAAATGATTTCGGTTTTATTAAAATAAAAGTATTTAGGGAACGTGTAAACAAAAAATAAAAATAAAATAAATACCTGGTGCGATGCGCGCAACACTCAACTTTCATTTACCAACTTACTTTAATTAGGTATTGACGTATTTCGATAATATGTAAAAGCTATTCCTCAACTTCACACACACTTCAAGTGTATGCTTATATTTGTATAGCTTCATATGTTATAGAGAATTTTTGTATTGCAAAACTTAAAAGTTCTCAGTACTTTTCGATTCATTAATGCTTATTACTTTTTTAAGGGATTCAATTCATCAGTGATAATACGGGATATGAAATTATGGCTGTCAAACACCAGAAAAGGAGAAAAAGTTTACTAAATAAAGTTCCGGTTGACCTATTTTGATCAAATTTCGGCTGTCGCATCGCGGGCATATACATACATCAAATACCCATTTTGATCAAAATATTTACAGCCGTTTTTGAGAAAATAAAATAAAACGTGAAAATGAGACCAACTTTATTAAGTAAAGTGCCCCCTCTGTTAGACCAAGTTTGATGAAATTTTGGCTGTCACATCGCGAGCACATAAAACCATAATACAAAGTTTGATAAAAATAGTTACACCGTCATATCGCGGGTATATACATACACCAAATACCCAGTAACAGGTTCGTAAGGTTTATAGTTTTTGAGCTAGTCTGCTCTCTCTCTCTCACACACACACACACACACACACACACACACACACACACACACACACTCACACACACACACAAACACACACAAACACACACACACACTCACAGACCATTTCACGGCTCGGTTATTTGGACTCAGGGGACCCCAAAATGTGTATTTCCGTTGAAAACCGGAATTTGAAATTTTTCACGATCGCAATACTTCCCCTTACTATATCTATCTATATAAATAAAGTTAAAATTCTGTTTGTTTGTTTGTTCTTTATAGAAATCCATACCGTTTGTCCTAAATTCTCCAAATTTCGCTCAGTGGTTCTTTGATACCAGGTGCGAACACCTGTCCATATTAAAATTGCATAACTTCAGCCAATCTCAAGGTATATTCTTTATTGTTAAAAAATTCGTCATGATCTCGCTTTACAATGTTTTTTTTTTTACGAAATCGACCGTTTGAGTCGAAAAAACGGCCTAAAATATCATTTTATAGATTTTGAAGAGGCCAACAAGGCCCGGTAAGACCGACCCTTGGTAGGCGTCGAGTTCTGGGATGTTTTTTTTTAAATTACAATACGTTTATTTACATGAAAGGTGAATTTATTTTTTATAAATGCCTCCTAAGAAGCGAGCTTCAATAGGAGTAGTGAGCTCATAAGCTAAAAAACGTCAAAAACGAGCAGCTGAATCTCTCGACGAACATCAAAATAGGATTGAACAACAGAGGCTTAGACAGGCAGAATCGCGGGAAACTGAGTCTGCCCAGGAATACGAGGCCCGCTTTGCGCCACAAAGGATTAGGCAAGCCGATTTGCGAGAAGCTGAAACTGCAGGGCAATATTTCTGTTTGTTTGTTTGTTTTTTATAGAAATCCATACCGTTTATCCTAAATTCTCCAAATTTCGCCAGTAGTTCTTTCATACCAGGTGCGAACACCTGTCCATATTAAAATTGCATAACTTCAGCCGATTTTCAGCTGATAGTCTTTATTGTTATAGAAATCGTAATGAACTCACTTTACAATGGTTTTTTACGATATCAACCGTTTCATTAGAAAAATGAAATTCCCCGATCGAACCGGGTTATATAGCTTAAAGATGAATTTCTGTTAGTTTGTTTTTTCTTAATAAACCACCATACCGTTTGTCCTAAATTCCCCAAATTTCGCTCAGTGGATCTTTCTTACTAGGTGCGAACACCTGTCCATATTAAAATTTCATAACTTCAGCCAGTCTCTGGGTGTATTCTTTATTGTTATAAATAGCGTTATGATCTCACTTTAAATTTGTTCACGTTTATTAGAAAAAATGAAATTCCCCGGGTGAAACCGGGATATACAGATAGTAATCTATAAAAATAAAGATGAAATTCTGGTTGTTTTTTTATTTGTTCTTTATAGAAATCCTTACCGTTTGTCCTAAATTCTCCAAATTTCGCTCAGTGATTTTTTCATACCAGGTGCGAACACCTGTCCATATTAAAATTGCATAACTTTAGCCGATCTTCAGCTGATATTCTTTATTTTTATAAAAATCGTAATGATCTCGCTTTACAATGGTTTATTACGAAATCGACCGGTTCATTAGAAAAATGAAATTTCCAGGGTGAAACCGGGCCATACAGCTATAACATAGAATTGTTCACGTTTATTAGAAAAATGAAATTCCCCGGGTGAAACCGGGATATACAGCTAGTATTTCATATATAGGTAAGTGAAAGTAATAACTTATAAACACTTGGTTAACATTGGAGTCTAATGCTTTCACTGATAAAATTTTGGAACCGAGTTTAGGACAAAACTTCGGGGTCACCTGTGGTATAGTGGTAGTGGTATAGTTTTTTCTGTAGGTCTGTGTTGGATATCGCCCTGAGGTGCTCATTGGAACAAACCTCTGTTTTACGCCGTAAATTAATTCCGTGTCACAATAACCAAACTTCAAAAAGTCAGCTTTGTTATTGGAGTATCGAGTCAAGTTGCTTTATCGGGACTAAATTTATTGGAGGGAAGGGTTGGGGGCCCGTGTGGGAATCGGAGGGGGGCCGCTCTTTCACTTTTCAACTTTCATTTTACGTTTCCTCATCGTAACATTATCCGTGAAATCACGCTGTCGAAGATATTGCTTACTTTTATTTATTTGTTAGCTGTTGTATTCCACGGTTTTCCATGACCTTTAACTTGTTGCAACATTTCAAAAAATCTGCGAAAAAAATCGAGGATATATTTTTTTTTAATAATAATTTATTTATTGGCTTATAAGACAGCTTGCTTAGCCATGGAGTCTGGCCCAATCAATGTTAGTTAGAGTTAGAATAAAACAGAAATAACAGGTTAGAATAAAATTAAATCAAAACAAATAAACCAATGAGCACTGTATAAGAGGAAGATATGAGATACTCTAATATAAAAGAAAAATACTGACTAACATTTTTTTTTTTTTTCGGTTGGCGCATTAGGCCTAATGAGACCTTTGGCCGCGCAGTGTGGTCTTCGTATAAACATTTGTGTTGCTTGCGGGAGTACAGACAGCCTGGAGGGGGTAGCCCAAACCTCACGTTGCTGCAAGCCATGGTCACCATGGTGCAGCGGTAGACTGCTCATAGCTCCTTAACCAACCCCATTGGGGCAATTTGGCAGTGTCCTTCCCACCCATGGCGTCAGCTATCTCGGGTTCAAGGACAGTGAAAAATCGGCTAGGTGCAAGGATTATGGTACCCCAGAGTCAGCAGGCCACGAGGACTTATATTTCTTTCCCTGAAGCATACCGTCATGAACCGAACCTCCGGGCGGTTACTGATATCCTGGAAAACCACACCACGATTCTCGATGGGATACACGGGGAAGGTACATCACTCCTACGCCCGGTCGGTGTGAGTCACCTCCATTAGGCTGACGGGCCTCACATACCCGTGTGGGGGTAGGCTTGGACTGCGTGGCGTTCATTGGTTCGTTGGTCACCCGAAAGGAGCGGTCACCAATCCAAGTACTAAACACGCACGACGTTGCTTAACTTTGATTAACTACTGCAAGCGCCTTTGTCCACTCGGCCATCCCGGCCCCACTGACTAACATAAGCAGGATTAAACTAAATTTAACTATAAATCAACTAACAAAATAAACTTACTAAAAAAAAAAACTAAATTTTTTATAAAGACCACCATTTATATAAAATAAAATATTATCCAAATTTTCCTATGCCACTATTATCCACTTTTTGCCATTTAAAAGGGTACCAAAATATGCACCAAAAGGTTGGAGATCGATCCGAAAATTCCTGTTTGTAGTTGATGAGGTCCATTGCTTAACACCTTGACACTTGGACTGCAATTCAGGCTGCTCGCCCCTTGGCGGCTGAGCTTAATGATTCTCGCTCTATCGAACGGGAGCGATTCCAGGGGATTATGGAGTAATCGCAAGCCAACAATAGTAAAATATATAATAAAAAATAATATCCTACTCGTTATGTTTATGATACGACTAGCTCTATATACCGGTTTCACCCGGAGAATTTCATTTTTAAATCTTTAAAGTGAAACTTTTATCGACTCAAACGGTCGATTTTGTAAAAACCAATGTATAGAGAGATCAAAACGATTATCTCTACATATATATAAGAGGCTTTGTCCTGACTGACAGAATCAACGCAGAGCAAAAACTACTAATGATAGAAACTTGAAGTTCGGGATTTAGATTTTAAACGGGATGTAGGTAACCACTAAGAAAGGAATTTCAAAAATGTAACCCTTAAGGGGCTTAAATGGCGAAATTGTCGTTTAAGGGTCTGGCCACACATGTCCGCACCGGATCCGCACCGTAGCAATAATATAGGTTATGTTCAGAATATTTTTAATTCAACTTACATATTACCTTTAGTTATGCCTAAAGTTCAAGCCACACATGTCAGACACAGGCCACTTTAGGCATAACTAAAGGTAATATGTAAGGTAAATTAAAAATATTCTGAACATAACCTGTATTATTGCTACGGTGCGGTTTCGGCGCGGACATGTGTTATGTCAGACCCTTAAACGACAATTTCGCCATTTAAGCCCCTTAGGGGTTACATTTTTGAAATTCCTTTCAATTTCCCGTTTTTTACATTTTACAATTCCTGTTAAGATTGCTTCGGTATAAGTGTTCCTTTGGCTTACCCAAAACCAGGTTTCTTGAGTGTTAATAGATAGTTTTCGTTAGTATTCAAAAAAACATGGAAGAACTCAATATTTTTCAGAATTTCTTTTTTATTTTTTTAGTCTGAGGGTAGGCTTTCATACCACCGAGTATCCAAAAGAAAATTCAAATTGCATAGAAGTTATGGGTATTTTAAAAATTCAACATTAAACTCGATTTTCTCTTTTTAGAAATAAGGTATCAATATACCAATTTCACTGAAAGTTTACATTCAACGGCTAGTATATTACGTATGAGCAACATGAGTTTGGTTTGCTTATTAGGCTACAAAAGCTATTTATATCTACAAAAGCAATTTACCTTTTTTTCAATAAAGACAGTTTTTCTCGGTTTCAAAGGGGTGCTCCCCGGAGTTATCACTGGGGTAATTTCTAGTCTTACTTGTACTACGACCACATAAAGAGGTCAGTTAAATTCATTTGCGCCTTTTTTAGAAAAGTATGTTTTGTATATGTTTACAGAAAAATTGGCAATGTTTGGCCCTGCAATCTGCCCTAAATGGCACAGGTACATTTACAAGCTCCTTCTAATCTATAACATAAAACGACTACACCTATACATTTATTGAAAAAAAGTAGTATATAAATTACTTTTGTACCCTAATAAGCAAACCAAATTCATGTTGCTCATACGTAATATACTAGCCGTTGATTGTAAACTTTCAGTGAAATCGGTATATTGATATCTTATTTCTAAAACGAGAAAATCGAGTTTAATGTTGAATGTTTAGTCGCTTTTAAATTGTGGAAATGGCAGATTTATGTCCGCCAAAAACCAATTGGTTAAGATAGCAATGAGAAAGGTTTGTGACGTACGGTGTACGATATCCCTTGCTGGACTGCCTACCTTACCATTGAGCAATCACATTTAGCTCCTTTGTAGAGGACTGTCACAGACTGGAAAAGAAGTTGGCAGCAGGAGACTTGGAGCGGTTACAGGAGGCTCATGTGCCTTAGGCAGGACGCCTCTCTCGATTAGCTCAGGTTTGTCGGAGTGTCAAGGCCTATTTGTGTCGGACGTTTCGGCCGCACAGCT
The DNA here is from genome assembly GCA_911387785.2 of Aelia acuminata. Lineage (NCBI taxonomy): Eukaryota > Metazoa > Arthropoda > Insecta > Hemiptera > Pentatomidae > Aelia > Aelia acuminata. The sequence continues at coordinate 3,218,925 of OU426982.1, read as the reverse complement.
GCTCTTCGTTAACAACCTTCTTTGTCTGTCTCCTTAGCTGTATCTGCTACTGTCAGGGGAGGTTTTTGCAAAAAAAAAAAAATAAAAAAATAAAAAAAAAATAACCGAAGTAGTGAGAAGTGAAAGAAAAATGAGATATTTTTAATTTACACACTACAAAAATGTCACCCATTGTGTCAGATTCAGATACCAGTCCTTTCCTGATAAACTTCCAAAACGTCCCAATGTAGTTGGTTCCAACATAGCTTCCTTCTTTACTCCTGAAAATCTTCAAGAAGATAACCTTCTATCTTATAAATAATACTTTTTCGGTTTTTTTCCTTTGACAAAGACATACCTCATCTTAAGAAATATATAAAAAAATCTGGTGCGTGCTCGCAACACACAACTTTCACTTACCAACTTACTTAGATTAGAAATTAATGCGTTTTGTTAATTGCCACTTCTCAAAAGAACAGAACGGCTTTAATTATGAACAATGGTCTGTCATTAAAGGCGTACTCCGCATGCGTGGGCTCAACGAGTTTTATGAGTTGACTGAATATTTTTCTTAATTTTCTCCTCTATATGTTTTCTTTATTTTTATCATATCTCATATGTAGCCATTTCTTATTTTTAGGCGTAACGAGAGGCAGTCAATTTTTCCATGTAAACAAAAACTAAGGTACTTAATAGGAAACAAAAAAAACAAACAAACAAAAAAGGCCCCTACCCCATTTAACCCCCCTCAGAACATTTTAATAATGATAAAGCTTACCTGATATTAAAGAACACCTAATTTTCATTAAACATGACGAATTTGATAAAAATCGTTGAAGCCGTTTTTGAGATCATCGATAAAAAGGTAAAAATTGAAAAAATTATGAATTAAGTGCCCCCTCCGTTTGACCAATTTTGATGAAATGTTGGCAATCACATATTTGGCATATAAATACATCAAATACCCAGTTTGATCAAAATTGTTAATTGTTATTTTTGAGTAAATAAAAAAAAATCTGGTGCATGCGCGCAACACACAACTTTCACTTACCAACTTACTTAGATTAGAAATTAATGTGTTTTGTTAATTGCCACTACCTAAAGTTACACATTTTTCCTCATTCATTTCTTATTTTTGTTTTCATTTGCTCAAAAAAAAAAAAAAATACATTTTTTTATTTTATTATTGCTTAAAAGTATTTACTTGTGATAATTCGGCAATGCCAGCATACTACTCCAAGTCGTCTGATTTTATAATTCTCTATTTAATTGTTGAATACTTCACTTAGTTACTATGAAACAAATAATTTCCATTAAATTAACAGAACGGCTTTGATTAAAAACAATGGTCTGTCGTTAAAGGCGTACTCAGCATGCGTGGGCTCAACGTGTTTTATGAGTTGTTGAATTGATTTTTATCATATCTCATATTTAGCCATTTCTTATTTTTAGGCGAAACGAGAGACAGATAATTTCTCGTTATAAACACATACAAAGGTACTTTATAGGAAAACAAAAAAAGCCCTTTCCCCATTTAAGCCCCCTCAGAACATTTTAATAGAATAAAGCTTACCTGGTATTAAAGAACAACAAATTTTCATTAAACACGACGAATTAGATGAAAATCGTTGCCGCCGTTTTTGAGATAATCGAAAAAAAAGTAAAAATTGGAAAAAAAGTTATGAAATAAAGTGCACCCTCGGGTTGATCAATTTTGATGAAATGTTGGCTGTCACATCTTTGGCATATACATACATAACAATATCCCCCTTTTTTCAAAATCGTGAAAGCCGTTTTTGAGTAAATAAAAAACACACGTGAAAATGATACAAAATTTATTAAGTAAAGTCCCCCCTCAATTTTGATGGAATTTTTTACAGTCATATCTCGGGCATATTAATACATCAAATACTCAGTTTAATTAAAATCGTTAGAGCCGTTTTTGAGAAAATCGAAAAAAACTTAAAAATTTTTAACTTTTTAAATAACTATATATTTCATATACAGGTAAGTGAAAGTAAAAATCACAAGTAAAATCAGAAACTACTCAACCGATCTTGAAAAAATTTGTCTCATTGTGAGTAGTTTTGTTCAATTTAAAATATAGGATAGTTTTTATCTCGATTATTGGCCTCAATATTTTTTTTTTGAAAATTGAATGCTTATTATATTACAATTGAGTGTAATTATTTTGAGTTCTACAAATTTTCCAACAGATGGCGGTGTAAGTCGATTTATTTACAGTGGCTTGATAGAGACAGTGTGGTCAATGAAGGTGTGCTTTCCTATTGGCTAGCGCTTTCGCGGCCATATTGTTTTCAACTCCACTGTTTACATAATGCTATTCAGTCTATACCTGTCAGTATCTTTTGTTTATGTTTTAAACATTATCTTGTGTTTTTCGTAGTTTATAGTTTTAACTAAAAGTTTATAAAATAGTTTAGTCGTTAGTTATAGTACCTACGTATTTAGTTTAGAGTAAATTGGAAAGTAAGTTGTTCCTGAGGCTTAACTATCCCTTATTTTTTTTCTCTGGGTACCAATTTTATTTTTAATTTATTCATTGTATTCCATAATTTATGTTTATGACCTTTGTAATTTATATGACTAAACCTTGTTGTAAATAAATGAATTTTTATTCGGAATACCTATTTTATTTATTTTATATGGTCTATAACTGATATTTGATTCCTTTTTTTTAATATTTATTATTTAAGTTATTACCATTATTCTTCAATGATATCAAAACAATGCTGAATAATTATATTTATGTACTGGAAATAGAATTTAAAAACACATAATTAAGAATTATTTATTTTTTTAGCAATATCAGCAAGAGATCATAAAGGATTTATGCATAAAATATAGTTTTTAAATGTTTTTTCTAAACATAAAAATTCTTATGTGTTTCTCTTTTATCTGATTTCTCAAATTTTTATTTATTATTTTTGTAAAGAGAAAAAATATATATCATAATTTGTTTTTGGATTAATAAAATATAAGGTCCGATAATTTAATAAAATTACTAATTGGGGATCTTCTGAATGAAAATTGGTGCTAAAATAAACTATCATTTATTGGGCCTTATCATCATGGAAAAATATATAAATATTATAAATAAAACAAGGTCTTGAATATTATCTGTTTACTCAACAGCACACAAAAATTTGTTGACTAGCTTAACTATTTACACCCCATTAGTGGATTAATTTACACAAAAAATAATGTCTTTTTTGTATATCCAATTTGTAATAAATAGGAATCAATTGAATAGAACCAAGTAAAGAAGGACGATTTCAAGTCAAAAATGGTAGTTAAAATGTGGAAATTCTTTGTTAGGCTGATATAAACCTTTATTCATTTGAAAACAAGATGGCGGACACAGGAGGTTGACAACACTGTCTCTATCAAGCCACTGTAATTTATTGTCACAATACTTCATTGTCTTTCGATATTTAGGGAGGGTAAGCATAAATCCTGCTTGGATTACGAAAATCCGTGTTTTTCCAATAGTAAATTACGTGTAGCCTTTGTATGTGTTCTTGATTAATTTGGAACAATTTTGCTTACTGTCTATTGTGATTGTACTAAACCCTATTCCAATCATATTTTTGTTTCTGTTTTTACATGTGTCATTAATTAACACACTATGGTCGAATATAAGATGTAAAAAATAAAATCTTTAACCCATCTAAATTCTTTACCAAACAAATTTAAATTTGGCGTAAAGTTCTATTTTAAATTCCCGGTGCTTTTATATTAGCTGAAACGTTTTTATCTTTATCAGTTAATTTTGATTTGACTCCATTAAAAAGAATATGACATAATTAATTCAACGCATTATAGCTACTGACTTTCATCACTTTCATCACACATGACAAGTTTAATCAACATCGTCTTAAAGAAACTCGTAAAAATCTGTTTGTGAGCTGTTATTTTATTGAATAGGTGGCCAGTGGCGGATCCAGAAATTTTCTGACGGGGGGCACTTTTTTTTTTTTTACATTTCATGAGTAATGAAGGCCCTAATTTAAAATACATATTACGTTGTACATACATACATACATAATGACGTTGTAAATTAATGTAAATATTTAAATACAATTAATTTTCAATTAATGGACTTGAAAAATGACTAAATAAGGGCCTATTCACACTATCGGTTTCGCGCCCGCTCCGCTCCCGCTCCACTCCCGGTCCGCTCTCCTAATGTCTTACCATATTCACTATATAATTTTACACCGTTCACTTTTGAAAGGTTTAAGCTATTAAAGCCATTAATAATCGAAGTTGACGGTATTCGGATTTTAATTAATCATTAACTTTCAGTTATTTAAGTATTCATTTAAAAAAAAATCAATTTTTCGTTTGTAGAAATAGTTGGTAAGTGTAGTTTTCTTGATGAAGAAGATAATATTATCAAAAAATATAATAAGAAGAATATATTGCAACAAAATGATAATTATTAATAATAATTATAAATTAATTTAATTAATGGTGAAGAAATAATTTAAATTTTTTTCGGAATGTATTCGAATACGCTTGAAAATTTCAAGTTGAAATCGGTAAATGCTACAAATTTACCGATTGTGTTCTCTTCTTTTCCTGATTAATATTTTAATTATGTTTTGCTTTAATATATTTTTTGATAATGATCTGACATTTTTCATAATATATTGCATTTTTATTCGTTTCAAATTAAACGTTATTTTATAATAGCAATGAGTATGTAGTCAATAAATAAATCGGTGACCGTTTTTTACGAGTACATTAATTCATAGCAAAATATATCTCAAATATAACATGAATTTTTCACGTCGAAAAACCGCGCGTATTGTTGGCGAATTTTTTTTTTTTTTTATCATTTCAAGCGTATTCGAATACATTCGGAAAAAAAATTTAAATTATTTCTTCACCATTAATTAAATTAATTTATAATTTTATATACACATATATATATATATATATATATTTTTTTTTAAGTTGAACTTTTTTGGCCGTTAAATTGATGAATAAATAAATACTTTAATAACTGAAAGTTAATTATTAATTAAAATTCAAATACAGACGGCTTCGATTATTAATGGCTTCAATCGTGAACGGTGTAAAATTATATCATGTGAATATGAAAAGACTTTAGGAGAGTGGAGCGGGAGTGGAGCGAGAGTGGAGCGGGAGCGGAGCGAGGCCGGACCTGTGCCAATATTGTGATTAACCTCACTCTATTCCTCTTCAGAATATTTTGCCAGTGAGACCGGACCTGGAGCGGAGCGCTAGTGTGAATGGGGTAGAGCGAGACCGGAGCGGTACCGATAGTGGAATTCTCTGTCTATTTCTCTTTAGAATATTTGAGCGGACCGGGAGTGGAGCGGGAGCGGAGCGATAGTGTGAATCCGCCCTAAAGCTCATTTTAAATAGAAATAGTAATACTTTATCAGTTTCTTCACCTCTCAGGGGGGGGGATTCATTCACACTCCCCTGGATCCACTACTGTAAGTGGCTAAGACAAAATTCCTTACATTTCAGGGCGCGAATTTTAAAGTTTGCCGATTTTGGCAAATTTGCAAGATTTACTATAAAAAGTGTTCATTATCAAGCGTTGAAATTCCGTCAAAACTACCAAAATTGTGGCAACCGACCACGACCACTAAACTAAGTGAATAGATCTTATAAGTATCGAGGTATTACAGTTGAATAATTGTTCACCAATTGCACTACAATCTAGCCTAATTGTCTATTACATGACACATGCTGTAGAGAAAGAGTTTTAATGGGCCAATATCACCATTATATATACTATGAATGAATCTTTCCTGAATAATACATTAATAGTTTTTAATATCATCATCATATATATTATTTTTCAAGGCATTTTTTTTTTTTTTTTTTTGTCGGTACTCCATAACTTTCTTAATACTTTTTGTGAATAAGGCATCATTTTAAAACCTTCCTTGCGAGAAAATGGTCGCAGAGGCTTCTAAATGGTGTCAACCTTTTCAGTTTTTCAAGGAGAACATTTTCGGTCATATATATTTTTTCGATTAACCCACTCCTTTCCAAGTTGTAAGCGAAAAACTGCAACTTTCAGCGATACTAGACGCAGTGCTCTTTCGAAGGTGTCATTCTTTTCAGTTCACGAGACCAAATTTTTTTATTGCATACACTACTTCGATTTTCACCGTCGTTGGCAAGTTACAAGCAAAGACATGCGATTTCAGTCAATAGAACCAGCGCACTCGCTTTCCGCTAAACCGAAATGTTTATTTAAGTATTCCGTCTTGTAACCTGATAAAAAAAGAAAGCTATTTTGGAGTTTAAAAAAAATAAATAATCTACAATTTAAACACATATATTCTTTACTTCAACCCTCACCTATGTCCATGACGCACTAAATACGCACTATACTAAATATGCGGGGAATGCTTTGCACGGGTCAGTAAATATTTTCATAAAACTATAATCCCATAACCTTTTTGTCCCAATTTGTCTAATAGCTTTCAATCATTATAATTAAATTCGTTTATTAGAAGTGGTCTATGATTTAAAGATTCCTTTATATACAAAAATAATGCCCTCCAACATTTTCCATTCAAAATTTCTATTACCTCGTTTTCTGTTACTTTTTCCTAAATATTTTTTTCTTAATGAGTTTAAAATCGAATACCTACCAAGAACCATGAAACATGGTTTCATCCTCTTTACTATTGCATACGGAGCACGTCAACCATGGTTTACAGTTTAAGTTAAAAAGCCCCCCTCTAGCCTTGAACACCGTCTGAATTAGTTCGATGGAGTTATCATCGTTAACATAATTAACGTTCGAATGAAGTTTCTTATTCATTAGATGATGATCCCCCCCCCCCGCACCCATCGTAGATATTTGTACGAGTATATTTCATATATTGGTAAGTGATATTAAAAAAAAAAAATCTGGTGCGTGCTGGCAACACACAACTTTCACTTACCAACTTACTTAGATTACAAATTGACGTGTTTTGCTAAATATCATTTCCCAAAGTCACACATTTTTCTACATTCATATCTTATTTTTGTTAATCGCTAAAGCCGTTTTTGAGTTAATAAAAAAACCCCGTGAAAATGATACAAAATTTATTAAGTAAAGTCCCCCCTCCGGTTGATCAATTGTGATGAAATGTTGGTTATCACATCTTTGGCATATAAATACATCAAATACCAAGTTTGATCAAAATCATTAAAACCGTTTTTGAGTAAATAAAAAAAACATGTGAAAATGATACAAAATTTATTAAGTAAAGTCCCCCCTCCGGTTGATCATTTTGATGAAAGTTTTACAGTCATATTTCAGGCATATAAATAGATCAAATACTCAGTTTAATCAAAATCGTTATAGCCGTTTTTGAGAAAATCGAAAAAAACTTAAAAAGTTATTAAATAAAGTACCCCCTCCCTTTGAGCAAATTTGATGAAATTTTTGCTGTCACATCGCGGGCTTATACATACTCTAAATACCCAATTTCAGGGTCGCACGGTTTATAGTTTTTGAGCTAGTCTGTTCACACATACACACACAGACCATTTCGCGGGACTTGGTTATTTTGACTCAGGGTACCCCAAAACGTGTATTTCCGTTGAAAACCGGAAGTCGAAAATTTTCACGATCGCAATACTTCCACTTACTATATATTTCATATATAGGTTAATGAAAGTAAAAAACCCTTTATGAGTGTTCTAACGTTTTTTTTTCTTTTTTAAAAATACATTAACAAATTAAAAAAAAATCTAAAAAAAAACTATGAACGTTTGCTATAAGCCCGGGGTAATATAGCATAATATAGCAATACAGACATATTCCCCCTAGGAAGCGCCGACAGCTAGAGAATGGAGTCTCATAACCAGTGAAGCGTAATCTCGGGAGGCACCCCGTGCGATGAAGATGGGCATTGAGAGAGGACAACAATATTAATGGCTTCGAGACCTACCCGTAATAGTGCAAAATCATCCGTTCGCAATATCTTAATGATCCGCAAGTTTTCATCGCCGTATAATTCCCCAAACTTTGAAATATGACCGTGTTAAGTGTGTCCAGAAAATCCATTAGCCTCTCCACATGGCTTAGGCAATAACTAAACGTAAATATAGCTTGAGGAGAAACAAATCTTTATGCTTACTTTAACTTTAATCTGGCAGTTGAGCGTGAACACAGTCAAATCACCTCCTTGCACGACCGCTGAACAAGTACTTCCTTACTATACTTATTATAGTTATTACTAGAGCTCGGATTCCCGTGTAATTGCATCTTTTTTTTTGGACAGTCAGAATAGAGCGAACTCAAGTAACTTATCCGAATCAAGCATAATGGGATGTTTTAATAAAGTTTTATGCTGCACGAAATTGCACGTTTTGGGGTTTACTGCACGAAATTGCACGTTTTGGGGTTATTGCTCGAAATTGCATCATTTGATATTTTGAAGAAAAAATATATTACAAAGTGTAATTCTCTTCAATACACATCAAAATAATAGTGGATAAATATATGTAAATATCATAGAAAAAAATAAAGGGACTTGGGAGATGTAAACCAACACAAACCTCCGATTTCTCAGAAATGAGGGTTCAGTGGTTCCTGGATGTTTACATTTTGTTTCTCAATTCCCATAGTTTTTTACTTTCACTTACCTATATATGAAATATATAGTAAGTGGAAGTATTGCGATCGTGAAAATTTTCGACTTCCGGTTTTCAACGGAAATAAACGTTTTGGGACCCCCTGAGTCGAAATAACCAAGTCCCGCGAAATGGTCTGTGTGTGTGTGTGTGTGTGTGTGTGTGTGTGTGTGTGTGTGTGTGTGTGTGCGTGTGTGTGTGTGTGTGTGTGTATGTGAACAGACTAGCTCAAAAACTATAAACCGTGGGAACCTGAAATTGGGTATTTAGTGTAGGTATATGCCCGCGATGTGACAGCAAAAATTTCATCGAAATTGCTCAACCGGAGGGGGGACTTTATTTAGTAACTTTTTACGTTTTTTTTTCGATTTTCTCAAAAACGGCTCTAACGATTTTGATTAAACTGAGTATTTGATCTATTTATATGCCCGAAATATGACTGTAAAAATTTCATTAAAATTGATTAACCGGAGGGGGGACTTTACTTAATAAATGTTGTATCATTTTCACGTGTTTTTTTTATTTACTCAAAAACGGTTTTAACGATTTTGATCAAACTTGGTATTTGATGTATTTATATGCCCGAGATGTGACTGTAACAATTTCATCAAAATTGATTTACGGGAGGGGGGACTTTACTTAATAAATTTTGTACCATTTTCACATGTTTTTTTTATTTACTCAAAAACGGTTTTAACGATTTTGATCAAACTTGGTATTTGATGTATTTATATGCCCGAGATATGACTGTAAAAATTTCATCAAAATTGATCTGCGGGAGGGGGGACTTTACTTAATAAATTTTGTATTATTTTCACGGGTTTTTTTATTTACTCAAAAACGGCTTTAACGATTAACAAAAATAAGATATGAATGTAGAAAAATGTGTGACTTTGGGAAATGATAATTAGCAAAACACGTCAATTTCTAATCTAAGTAAGTTGGTAAGTGAAAGTTGTGTGTTGCGCGCACGCACCAGATTTTTCAGTATCAATTGTTACTAAAAATGATTAAAATGGGCGCAAGTGTGTCTTCGAAAACTGCGGGATGGATTGAAAAATATCCTGAACTCAATAGGGATGGTTGTGGCCTTCATTAGCTTCACTAGGCCTCAACTTTTAATTCTGCTCGCTACTCTCGCTTAAAAGGCATAACAAACTCCCAAAGGGCCCCTTTAATGGATTGTAATGGTGACTGCCTATATCCAGACAGGGAAGGAATTTTTACTCTCTTTAAAAAATCCTAGGGCCACCGCGGCACGCGTGGGCGTTTCTCATTTAATTTGACCATTAAATTTTTTAGAAATTGAATTTTGGGATAAAAAAGAATTCAACTTATGAATAAAATTTGATCTGAATATCATCAATAAGATGTTCAAGAAAACAAAGATGAACTAAGTTTGTCAGTTCGTTCAGTATTAGTATTTTTTATTACTTTTTCAACTCAAAAATGGGTTTAGTGAGGAGCGTTGCTGCATTTTTATTTACTTAATTTTTGTTTTTGTTTTTATTTTCGCTCACTCTCGTCACTCCATATCACGGCGTTAAAACTCGTTTGTAAGGCATCGAATATTGTTTTCCTTTTGTTGTACAATAATTACTAGGCTGGCATCTATTCCTACTCCTTAAGGTCTGGCCACACATGTCCGCACCGGATCCGCACCATAGCAATAATAGAGGTTATGTTCAGAATATTTTTAATTTAACTTACATATTACCTTTAGTTATGCCTAAAGTTCAAGCCACACATGTCCGACACAGGCCACTTTAGGCATAACTAAAGGTAATATGTAAGTTAAATTAAAAATATTCTGAACATAAACTGTATTATTGCTACGGTGCGGATCCGGTGCGGACATGTGTGGCCAGACCCTTTACTTGCCAAGCTTAGTAGCCTATACTTTCTCGCTAGTTGACCTGTGAATAAAGGTCTGGCCACACATGTCCGCACCGCAGCACTAATATAGGTTATGTTAAGAATATTTTTAATTTAACTTACATATTACCTTTAGTTATGCCTAAAGTTCAAGCCACACATGTCAGACACAGGCCACTTTAGGCATAACTAAAGGTAATATGTAAGTTAAATTAAAAATATTCTGAACATAAACTGTATTATTGCTACGGTGCGGATCCGGTGCGGACATGTGTGGCCAGACCCTTTACTTGCCAAGCTTAGTAGCCTATACTTTCTCGCTAGTTGACCTGTGAATAAAGGTTTGGCCACACATGTCCGCACCGCAGCACTAATATAGGTTATGTTTATAATATAGTTAATAATATAGTGTTATGTATATAGTGTTATGTTAGTAATAATATAGTTAATAATGTTTATAATTATGTTAATAATATAGGTTATGTTCAGAATATTTTTAATTTAACTTACATATTACCTTTAGTTATGCCTAAAGTTCAAGCCACACATGTCAGACACAGGCCACTTTAGGCATAACTAAAGGTAATATGTAAGTTAAATTAAAAATATTCTGAACATAACCTATATTATTGCTACGGTGCGGATCCGGTGCGGACATGTGTGGCCAGACCCTAAGTCGTTCTGTCAAGGCTTAGGTTTTTCGTCGAATATTAGCAGCTCATTGATCATCTCGTGAAATATATATGATTTTGCTGCACAGGTTTTACTCAGTTCAGTTTCAACGATTCACCCATAATTAATTCATTCACTGCTTTACATGTAGGTCAAATTCAAAGAATGAGCAGTATTTTCACAAACTGAGTAGACTGAACATGTTACGCAACACTCGTGACATTTTTACAGAAAATCTCGTCGAATAAATGTCTCTAACCAACATATTTTGCCTGAATAATTCACATTTTTAAATGAACGCTGATACATACAATTAACGTAACACTCGTGACCTACATGATTTTTCATAGGTTATCAAATATCTGCCTATTAGATACTTTCTTCTCCAATTTTGCACATCGAATGATAGCCGGTATTATTATAAACAAAGGTTATCATGGCCATTCCCAGAACAGTGTTTCCCAGAACAGCCGACAACACTCGCCATGAATTTTTCTAGTAACCTTGGGGACAGATGCATTTTCCTGATTTACATTCGAAGTATTACAGATAACTAACAATAACATTCATACCTTGAAACACAAACATATTAAAATGTAATACTCATTGTTCAAATTTAATCAATTATCAGGGGTTCATTTCAGGATGTGGTGAACTAAGCATAACCAGCTGGGGGAGTGTAACACTCGTGACTTTTCAAACTTCGCATTGAGATATTTTGTTTTTTATGATGCCTAGGTTCATTTAAATGTTACCATCGTTTTGTTATAACAGAAAACTATTAAATAAATATCCGACAATATTTTTTGGATATGAAAAAATATCTATCTATCTATATATATATATTTTTTTTTTTTTAATTAATCCAACTTAAATTGTGGCTGACCACCAATTTTAAATTATTTTTAAATAATTTATTTATTTTTTTTTTTTTTAGGCGGAGCCAAATCTTTTCTCTTCAAAAAAAAAATATATATATATATATATACATCAAATGGTCAATTCATACGAGAATCACACGCGTACCTACCACTTTTAGTATTTTAGGTTGCTATGCTATCCACTACACCACCGGTGACCTTCACAGTTTTCTTGTTTCTATTCTCTTAAAGCGAGTTTATACGGTCTGTAATTAAGACCAACTTACCGACGCAGCCTTTTCAAACTGTTCAGGTCCCCCCTAAAACTCCTCCCCTGAAATATGGAAAGCCCATTCACACGAGTTCCTCGAGTTGGGGACTGTGAAGGCATTGAGAGGGTCCTCTAAGGAGAGTGTATATGAAACATTGCTGCTCGCCGACTCCCGCTGAGTTTCGGGACAATGGCGCTGTCAGTGCTTCCGATTTATAGAGCCCCACCTGGCGGCCGCTCCGGGAATCATCACTCCTCACTTTAAGGACACTTTTTGTCTTTTGTTGCTCCTTGGGGAAGAAATTTATTGTCAGCTAACCTCTCTGCGACCGCAGTCCCCCGATGTTTATTGGAGTCGTAAATTCGATTCGATTTGCTGAGAAAAAAAAATATGCCAAAACTAAAAAGCCTTATTAGTACTGAATTCATCAAGATATAATATATTTTACAAACAATTGTTCATTACATAGAACACCCTCAAAATTATTTGACTTTTAATATCACCAAAGCTTTTATTAGGAACATGGCTCAATTGAGGTTGAATAACAAATATATTATTATCGGCTCCGACGGTAATCGAACCGGGTCTTCTGCGTGACATGCGCGATATGCTAACCATTACACCACGGAGTCGCTTCCAAACGGTGCCAAATCCTTCCTCTTCACTGACACCTCTCCCAAGATCTCGCAAGTTTTGCGAGAATTTCCGGAAGGTGGACAATCTTTTGTCGTTCGTCAATTTTTAAATTATTTTATCTTAATTTAACCATTATTGTGGGTAACCACCTATTTTTTAAATTATTTTAAATAATTTTTTTTTTTAAACCGTTTGGAAGCGACTCCGTGGTGTAATGGTTAGCATACCGCGCATGTCACGCGGAAAACCCGGGTTCGGTTCCCGGCGGAGCCAAATCTTTTCTCTTCAAAAATAAATTATTATAATAATTTAAAAAATAGATTGTTACCCACAATAATGGTTAAATTAATATAAAATAACAAATATATATGATATCAATTACAATTGGTAATATTAAATATGCATTAAACGCTGAGGAAGATGTTTATCACTTTGTTGTGATATGCCCAATGTATTTACCTGTCAGAACATCAACACTCATTGGAATGGACATTGGTTCATTCTACAAAACCTTAAGTTCTCCCTCTTTAGCTCAATTAGTAGGTAGACTACTATTAAATGCAGGCAGGTTATTATTTTTAATTATTTAGCTTGAAGTGACATGTAATTAACATTGTTAATATAATCAAGGAAACTTCAACTATTTTGAATAAATAAGTAAAGTTATTTGTCATTAGATTGGGATTTAAGTATTATCTTGTTCTATATGCTGTATGGCTAACTCTATTTGTATAGGGAATAGCCGGGCGCAATCGACTATAGGGTGGGCTAGTAGTTTTGCAAAATGTCGGAAAGAACTCAATTTAGACATAGTTGATGTGATAGAGATAATTGGTAATTTTAAAAGACCCTTAATTGAAGGGCAGGCTATCCTTCATGCAAACCACATAATTACATGTGGAATAATATCTAGAAGTAAAAATACAGTTATTTTACAATTCTTGTGCCTTCAAACTAGCAATCTTAAAGGACTGCCCCATCAAATAAAAGTGGAAATCAAATTTATTAATTATAATAAACAATTTTCTTGTCATTGTACGTGTAAAGCTGGTAGTTCTGGTAAATGCAAACACATCATTGTAACTTTACTCTACGTTTTTCGGTTAGTAATAACATTAATTACCTATTCATACAATCATTGTTATGACAGCTTAGATTCTTTGTCATATTATTTATTTATTTGTCAAAACTTTCAGGCTTCGCATTGAAAACTTGGAACAATTAAGCACAACGGATGTAAGACAAAAATGGGGAAAATTAAAAAAGAAAAACAAATATGACACTATGGTTTCAATGTTATTTGCATAAAACTAACATTTTGGAATAATAAAATGTCAAATACTAATATTTACCTGGATAAATATAGTCACTTTCTTTAACATAAAGACTACATATCGTCATATGTTTAGAAACAGGCGTATCTATTCTTAATTTTACAATCCACTCTTTAAGAAGCTTTTTATTTTTTGGAAATAAATGGAATGATACGTCTTTTGATTTTATAATTGAACACTGAAGGACCGAGCAATACCTATTAGACATTTTTCAAATAATATTTTGCTCAATCGGGTTGTAATTATGGAAAAATAAATTAAAAACGCCAAAAAACCCTATGAATCATCTTAGAGTTTAAAATCATCAATTTACATTTGTTTTTCGATAATTTGTATATGAGTGTTTAAGACATTGTTTTTTTATTTTCGAAATAACAATAATTCAACTGAAATTCTGTGGATTAAATCTGAAAACGTACAATATCTTGCAGGATAAAATATCCCATTAGGCTTGATTCGCATAAGTAGCTTGAGTTCGCGTTGCTCTATACAGGGGCGGATTTGGCGATCTAAACAACTTAAAGTGTTATGATTAGAGCATAGTAACTACCTAATTGTATTATTCGTTTAAAACTAAAACAAACTTGAAAAGCCAAAATATTTGGATCCGCCCGTGGTTCTGAATCAATAATAAAAATGAACGATAATCCAAGCATTGATCATAAGATGGCGTCCATATCGTTCGATCCTGAGTCATAATAATCGATATTAGACACAGAGATATCCGAGAAGGAGGAACAAGGAGTAACAAGTTAGGCATTTTATTTTGGAGGCCCACTTAAGCCCCCCTTCTCCACACACACACAACACAAAAATTTGACAGCTGACAACCGTAGCCATTGGCGATGACATGCCGAGGAGCAAATTATAGCTCGTATAGCAACAGCTGAGATAAAATATTCATAGAGCGGTGGCCGCTACAGCTGCGATATTAATATTAACGAGCCCCTCCCCCCCCCCCCACAGTTGTCCAACTGTACCTACCTAACAATACTCAGTATCAGTATACCTCAGTATTCAAGTCTTACGTTTATATCTATATAAATAAAGATGAAATTTTGTTTATTTGTTCTTTATAGAAATCCACACAGTTTGTCCTAAATTCTCCAAATTTCACTCAGTGGTTCTTTCAGACCAGGTGCGAACACCTTTCCATACTTAAATTGCATAACTTCAGCCGATCTTCAGCTGATATTCTTTATTGTTATAAAAATCGTAATGATCTCGCTTTACAATGTTTTTTTACGAAATCGACCGTTTCTTTAGAAAAATGATATTCCCCGTGTGAAACCGGGATATACAGCTATAACCTATGTATATAAAGATGAAATTCCGATTGTTCTTTAAAGAAATCCATACCGTTTGTCCTCAATTCTCCAAATTTCGCTCAGGGGTTCTTTCATACCAGGTGCGAACACCTGTCCATATTAAAATTGCATAACTTCAGCCTGCAGTCAGGGTTTATTCTTTATTGTTATAAAAATCGTAAAGATCCCGCTTTATTATGGCTTTTTACGAAATCGACCGTTTCATTTGAATTTTTCATTTGAAAAATGAAATTCCCCAGGTGAAACCGGGATATGCAGCTATAATCTATGTAAATAAAGATGAAATTCCGTTTGTTCTTTATAGAAATCCATACCAGGTGCGAACATCTGTCCATATTAAAATTGTATAACCTCAGCCGATCTTCAACTGATATTCTTTATTGTTATAAAAATCGTAATGATCTCGCTTTTTGGTTTTTTACATTAGAAAAATGAAATTCCCCGGGTGAAACCGGGATATAAAGATGATATTGTGCGAACACCTGTCCATATTAAAATTGCGTAACTTAAATTGGTCAACTTTACATTGGTTTTTACGAAATCGACCGTTAGAGTCGAAAAAAATCTCACTTTATAGATTTAAAAAATGAAATTCTCTGGGTGAAACCGGTATATACAGCTAGTTATATATGCTTTTAAAAAAATACCATCTTCCCCCAGACCCTCACAAGGAAATTTCCAGATCCGCTACTTGACTGGGCAGAGGTTGTTGACGTTGGTGATATGTAAATGAGCGGTGGTACTAGATAGAGTGATGGTGGCCTCGTGGCACACAACACAACTCATCACTTCAAGCTAATTATTTCAAGAAGGTTCCATAATTAGCGCGAACAGTACGGGCCCCCTTCACAGTACGATGGGCAAACCTCTTTGCATACAGTTAAGGAGCATTAGTAACCATCTGCTCAATTGAAGTATAGCTCGAGGCTATGTAAAAGATAATATCATTTCTTTAGTAATGTTACAAAGTATAGCATATAATTATGTTTATTTTCGAGAGAGTTGAAAGCTTTAAATACTCTTTATAATAAATAATGAGAGAGAGAAACACTTTATTCATAAAAGAGATGCTGTCCAACTTGAGCTGCTAATACCGAGTCTACTATACTCGTATGTCTATCCATTGGCGGATCCAGGGGTGGGGCTGCAGTCCCTCTCTTTGGAAATTTTTTCGTAATTTAAAGATCGAATTAGACTTTCCTTAATGTAAGGAAGCAAGTTAAAGAACAACCCTCTCCCTTGGTCCGGGAAACCCCGTATAGCCTAAAAGGGGGAGGAAGGGGAGGACAAAGAAAAAAAAAAAAAATTAAAGAACAAATAATGTGCAGAACAAGTAGAATTTTATTTGTGGAAAAGGAACACGAAGGTGAAAAAGCTGATAAGCTGATCCGAATAAAGGGCCGTGGGGCTGCAGCCCCCCTTTAGGACTGCAGCCCTCCCCTTTACGATCGGCTGGATCCACCCATGTGGCTATCTCAGACTATTTGTATGTATGAATAATATAAATACAAATAGTAGTCTATACATGTATACAAGGGCGTCCCCAGGATCAAAACTATGGGGGGGGGCAAGCTAAAAACTAGGGGGGGGGGGGCAAGCTATGGTCGTTCGGGTTGTAACATCTTACCGCGGAAAAGGTGAATGAAACCAAAATTACATATAATTATAGGAGTGCTTTATCAACTAAGTTATTAAAATTATTTGCTTAAAAAAAATGTATTCTATTATTGCCTCCAGTCTTAAAAGCCTAAAAAATTATTGCTTCCAGCCTTCCAGGGGGGCAACCGCCCCCCTGCCACCACTGGGTACGCCCATGCATGTATATACAAATTGTGTATAGTATATATATGAATAATAAGAACAATATGGTTCTAGAGATACAGAGAAGGATCACTGCTGCAAATAAATGTGTTTTTTGAACTTGGCCGGTACTTTAGATGTAGGTACCTCACAAAGAAGACCAAGCTGAATATATTCTTTAGAAGGCGTATTTACGGCTAGCAGAAAATTAAAAATTAATTTTCAAATGTTCGTCTCTTATGCCTTTCCGGAAACCGAGAATGATTACTGTTCCTCTAAAACCAGTTCATATTGCATTCAGAAACCTATTATGAAACTGATGTTAGTAATCTTAAATATATTTAGTCAAATATTATCTCGTGCCACACTAGATCTTAACTTCTTTCAATGATTTGTTCTCTAAAGCACAATAATTTTATTTATTGTTCAATTAAAGTTTTTATCTTTTATAATACGGTAAATACTGTATGCCTATCTTAGACATTTTTTATATATGAATAGCAAGCCATTGCTCCTTCAGTCTCCGCCGTACAGTATCTGTGTTGATATGGGTATTCCGCACCATTTCAAGTTTGTCCCGGACTTCGGAAGCAGTCAAATGACGATTTCTCAATACTGAGAGGGTGGGAATTTCAGTTTTGGACTTGCCTGCACGATCTCCCGATATGAATCTAATAGAACATTTGTGGGATAATTGAGGGAGACGTGTTAGAAATCGTCATCCACCCCCTAGTAATGTAAATGAGCTCAAAATTGTTCTTTGAGAAGAATGGGATGCTGTGCCAGAGGAACTAATCCAAAATTTGATTTCTTCTAAGCCTATCAGGATGAGAGCACTCACCCGTGCAATAGGGGACAATACGAGATATTAGGAGGCCGTACCTTTAATAAAAGTTTAAAAAATGAACTCTTATGAGTTTCTGAAAAAGTGAAAACATTTATTTTTGTAAATTGTACATAATTATTAATACATTTTTTTTTTTAATTTTTGGTAGATTTTGTTGAAGTGGCCTATAAAGAAAGTAACCATAACTACAAATTAAAAATCATATAGAATGTACTGGAATTATGAGGGATAATGTGAGTGTCCGGTTTTTTTTTGCTGTTGAGTTTATGTATATATATATATATATATATATATATATATATGTATATAAATGATCTGTACATATATTGTATATAGTATATAGTATATATATGAATAATACGAACGATATGGCTCTAGAGGTACAGAGAAGGATCACTGCTGCCGAAGCAGACCAAGCTGAATACATACAAGACCCTGAAACGGTCAGTATTGTCATACGGATCAGAGGCTTTGACTATGGCAAAAAGTGATGAGAGGAAGTTCAGTGTTTTCGAACGAGGAGTTCTCAGGAGGATCTACGGCCCAGTAAAGGTGGGTGAAATCTGGTGGAGAAGGAAAAATAGGGAACTGAGTACTTTATTTGCCGACCTCGACATCGTTTATTAAACTTGGCAGACTAAGATGGGCAGGACATGTGGCCAGAATGGATGCCCCTCAAATACCGAAAACGGTTATGACTGAGGAGCTACACTCGACAAGGCGAGTAGGAAGACCGAGGATTAGATGGCTGGACAGCTATGTAGTGATGCCAGAACTTTACATGGAGTTAGGGACTGGAGAGCTGCAGCAGAAGACCAACTGGCGGGGGCTGTTAGAGGAGGCAAATATGTTTGTATGGATTTATGTGGGTCATCTAAATATAAATAAAACAATGAAATAGTATGTACATTCTATTTCCTACAACTTAAAATTTTTTCTTGTATTGGGTTGTCAAACAAGTTGTTCAGGGAACCCATTTTTACTTTCACTTACCTATATATGAAATATATAGTAAGTGGAAGTATTGCGATCGTGAAAAATTTCGACTTCCGGTTTTCAACGGAAATACACGTTTTGGGACCCCCTGAGTCGAAATGACCAAGTCCCGCGAAATGGTCTGTGTGTGTGTGTGTCTGTGTGTCTGTGTGTGTGTGTTGAAAAAATGGTCTGTGTGTGTGTGTGTCTGTGTGTCTGTGTGTGTGTGTGTGTGAACAGACTAGCTCAAAAACTATAAACCGTGGGAACCTGAAATTGGGTATTTAGTGTAGGTATATGCCCGCGATGTGACAGCGAAAATTTCATCAAAATCGCTCAAAGGGAGGGGGTACTTTATTTAATAACTTTTTACGTTTTTTTCGATTTTCTCAAAAACGGCTCTAACGATTTTGATTAAACTGAGTATTTGATCTATTTATATGCCCGAGATAAAACTGTAAAAATTTCATCAAAATTGATTAACCGGAGGGGGGACTTTACTTAATAAATTTTGTATCATTTTCACGTGGTATTTTTATTTACTCAAAAACGGCTTTAAGGATTTTGATCAAACTTGGTATATGATGTATGTATATGCCCGAGATACGACTGTAAACATTTCATCAAAATTGATCAACCGGAGGGGGGACTTTACTTAATAAATTTTGTATCATTTTCACGTGTACATATTTTTTATTTACTCAAAAACGGCTTTAACGATTTTGAAGAAACTTGGTATATGATGTATGTATATGCTTGAGATACGACTGTAAAAATTTCATCAAAATTGATCAACCGGAGGGGGGACTTTACTTAATAAATTTTGTATCATTTTCACGTGTACATATTTTTTATTTACTCAAAAACGGCTTTAAAGATTTTGAAGAAACTGGGTATTTGATGTATGTATATACCAAATATGTAAAAGCCAAGATTTCATCAAAATTGGTTTAACTGAGGGGGCACTTTATTTCATGACTTTTTTTCCAATTTTTACCTTTCTTTCGATTATCTCAAAAACTGCTTTAACGATTTTTATCAAATTCGTCATGTTTAATGAAAATTAGGTTTTCTATAATATCAGGTAAGCTTTATAATTATTAAATTGTTCTGAGGGGGCTTTTTTTTTGGGGGGGGGGGGGCCTTTTTTGTTTGTATGTTTCTTTCTTATAAAGTACCTTTGTTTTTGTTTACATGGAGAAATTAACTGTCTCTCGTTACGCCTAAAAATAAGAAATGGCTAAATATGAGATATGATAAAAATAAAGAAAACATAAAGTTGAGAAAAAAAGAAAAATATTCAGTCAACTCATAAAACTCGTTGAGACCACGCTTGCGGAGTACGCCTTTAATGACAGACCATTGTTCATAATTAAAGCCGTTCTGTTCATTTGAGAAGTGGCAATTAACGCATTAATTTCTAATCTAAGTAAGTTGGTAAGTGAAAGTTGTGTGTTGCGAGCACGCACCAGATTTTTTTATTTTATATAATTCTTTAGTTTAATTTTTAGTTCAGAATTTTTAAATTAATTCTAATTTCAATAATTAATAAGTTGTAAATTCAGTAACTAATATACTGTCGTTAATTTATTAATCAAATTTAACATTGAATATCATTCCAATCGATATTAAGTATTTAATTAGCATTAGTTTAGTGTAATGTGCGTGGGCGTTTTTGATTGGTCGAAGACGCTCTGAGAAAAACAAAAGACGCTTCACCAAGTCAGTCAGCTGTTGATTCTCGCCAGCCGTGTACGCATTACTCCTCACGCTTTAAACATTCTTTAAAAACATTTATTACATTCTCGTTCACCCAGGGTGTTCAATTGTGTATTATGCACATTTGCAGACATTATTTTAGAAGATTGAGCGAAGAGGAAGATTAAGTTCCCATGGATGGATGGACATTTAAAGTAAAATAACTCCAATATTATTTTTTATATAATGTCTGAACTTTAAATTTTGTTTAACCTTCAACTTTAAATAACATTCTCTAAACATTGAACTTTACCTTTTAACATTATATCAAATTGCTAAATTCAGTTATTATATATATCTTTGTATTATAGTTATTAATCATTTGTTTATTACTCTACTCTATAGTTCATCAATGGCCATTCGATTAAAACATAATTTTTGTCTATAATATTTTATAAGTTGTCTTTCATTTTCATTCAATCATTTTAGTTTCATTCTTGTTTAATAAATTATTTGTATTTAATAAATTATAGTTTAAGCTTTAAATATCAGAGAATTTTCTTTATTTCCTTTCATTCATATTATTTTGTTCTCCTTTTGTATTATGCTATTATTTTCTAAATTTCAAATGTAAACTTTATGTTAAATATCTTTCATGTTATTCTTTTATTATTTAAACCTTTTTAATACGTTAACCAACAAAACTAGGAGCATTGAGCACCGGCCATACTTTCTTCATCAGGGAAGCGAAAGGTTTTTATTATTAAAACCTAACTTGCCTAAACATAAGTCTTTTCGGTTCTTCTGTTTATTATTATGTCACTACATCATATGATACACTTCTTACCTGATGAATTGATTGTCTAAGGTGTATTGTTTACCCTCTTTGTAATATGTCGACTATAACTTGTCGATGACATATTACAAACTGTTTGTTTAACGTTACTTTATGTCACTATGGCTAATCGGACTTTGCTGCAGTGGAAGTCCTAAATTTTGCCTATCTAGGTATATTTAGGATAGGGATCTTTAACGAGTACCTGACATCTTACAGGCTCGGGAACTCCATTTTACTTCCTATCAGAGGTACGGCATAGACTAGGATTTTTTTACTCCCATTAAAAAATCCTAGGGCCACCGCGGGTCGTGAACTTGCGACCTTCAGTATCGTAGGGTGACCCCTATACTAACTCTTTGTTAATCTAATTAACTGAAGGTAACTCTTATAGAAACTAGCTTAGTATTGTGTTTGCCATGCCTCTCAGTAATACAGGTACCTTACGAGATGTAATACGGCTTTGGGAGGTACATTAACTCAGACGAGAGGGAAAACCCAGGAGAGTCTACGAGTATGTTTTTTTTTCATATATGGTGAGTGGATTCAGCCTTTCTGCCGGTAGCCCGTGTAAAAGTTATGCTTCGATTAACATGCGGCTACTTTAGGAAAAAAAAAAAAAAACAATTACTCGCTACCTGTAAACTGACACTGCTGACACAATAATAAATAACTATTATAAAAACCTTTTTCATATCTTCACCGCTCAAATCAAAAATCAATACGATATAATTTATCATTTTAAAATTTATTTATTTCTCATCAAAGGCCATCGAGTAACATCCCGTACTATCTAAAATTAAAAATTTTTATTTAACAATATGAAAAAGTTATTGTGCTTTAGAGAACAAATACCTGATGCTCAAATCATTGAAAGAAGTTAAGATTTGAAAAAAGTATGCTACATGATAATCTTTGATTAATTATATTTAAGTTCACAAACATCAGTTCCATAATAGATTTCTGAATGCAATATGAACTGGTTTTAGAGTAACAGTAATCGTTCTCGGTTTCCTGAAAGGCATAAGAGACGAACATTTGAAAATTAAGTTTTAATTTTCTACTAGCCGTAATGGTAGATCTATATTCAGCTTGGTCTGCTTTTTGAGGTATCTAGTTCTAAAGTGTTGACCAAGTCCAAAAAACACATTTATTGGCAGCAGTGATCCTTCTCTGTATCTCTAGAGCCATATCGTTCTTATATATATGTACAGACTATTTGTATATATATATATATAAAAATCTCGTGTCCCGATGTTTGTCTTTCTATTTCTCAGAAACTACACAACCGATTTTAATGAAATTTGGCTCAATGTATATAGTTTTTGCCAACTTAATAGATAGGATAGTTTTTAATTTGATTAGTGATCAAAATAATTCTTATATAGCGAATTATTGCAAATACAGTAGGTCGTATTTAGATTTATTAACATGGCGTCATATATCGATTTCATAACGTTTTTGTTTATAAGCATGCTATTGTATTACAGGTTATCATTATTATAATTTTGTATTGTATGTGAATGCAGTTATTTGTTCCTATATTATTATTTATTAGTAATACAAATCTTTGTATTGATTGTTAATTTTCATTAAAGAATAAATAAATCAAGAAAAGGTTACAATAAATTCTCAAAAGTGTAGGTACTTTTTCTTCCTTTTCCTTTTTTATTTGTATTTAAATTAAATTACTAGCTAAGCGCTGAAACGCTTTGCTGTGGCCCACCCTGATATCAACTTTTAGTAAAGTAAATACATTTTAATAATTTAAATTAGGCTATTATTTGAAATAATACTCTATAAATGTTGTAACAGCACCTACTGTCATAGGTGTAACCTAATAGAAACCTGACTTGGGGAGTCAGTGTTGCCAAAAATTAGTGAGTTGGCTACACTGCGGGTAACCAGTCATAAAAACTCCCTGAGTGTGTTTTGATTAGGTGTTGTGTGATACTGGGCATCGCCTGCTCACGTGTGTGGAAACCATTTGGTTTGTGTTAAAAAAAAAAAAACAGGTTAACCCAAAACATTTTGAACTAATTAGTACTTGAATAAATAAAAATTCTTAATTGTATTATGTAAACACCTCTTTAAGGAGAGATTTCTTATCACTCAAATATATTGCTAAATTAAAAGCTTCAACATACCACCCTCCTACCGAACACTTCTTTGCCGAAGGGTCGGGAAATCGAGGTCTCAAAGAAATTGAGCAAAACGCCTATCAAAAGGACATTTATGACGCGTTAACCAAGATTGGCATGACCCTGAGCAAAATTAAACCCATTGTTAAACTAACAATACCAAGTTGAAGTAGTGTTAGGCCAATAATCAATAGATCAATGGCTGAGGTTACCAAAACTTACTTCAGTCATCCTTTTTAAAATTAGTGGAAAAATACAGCCATTTCGAGTTAGTTTATACCGATCCATCAAAAAAGGGCGAGAGTGTTGGCAGCTCTCTGAGTCGTAAACACAATCAGCTCCTTTTTAATCAAACTACATTGAAATATGGTGTAATACTTTAAAATGGTGTAATGCTCTATTCTCAATCACGTTGGATTTTGATTAGCTGAAAGGTTTTCATCTTTATCAATGAATATTGGTATCACTGTATTTGTTTAAAAATATTAGGATATAACTACTGAGCCACAGCAACGCGTGGCCGGGTCTATATATTATTCATACATACAAATAGTCTTATCGGAATACCTTATTGTTTACTCACGGCATCTTGGAGTTGCTTATCCGAAGTAATACAAAGGTTACTTTTCTTCAATTTTTCTTTTTTTACTGAAACAAATCATTAAAAAAAAAAAAAAGTTAAGTAAAGTTAAAATGGCAGAAACAATTAGAGCAGAGGCAGACTGGATGGCCCAGAGCCTTCTAGATTAACTTGAACTAAAAACTAATTCAGTTGGCTGCGGACGATAAAGAAACAGTTTGTTGGCACACACACACACACACAGCTGATCCTCACAACTTTCTTCTGTCTGTTTCTAAACTTCTTGTGAGTTGGGGTTAAAATAAGATAATTGTTTAAAACTAATGTTGAACTAGTTAGGCCAGTTCGAATAATTCGCATACCAAGGTATTGATCGATGACTTCATAGCCCTAATTTTATAAATAAGTAAACACATCATAGTAAAAAGGAGATAAATTGTTTTTTTGCTATGTAAACTAAAATATAAACAGGATTCAAAACTCTGTAACTTGGTACCTAATTGTACGATTTTCATAATTTTCTTTTCATATTGCAGGGACTATGGAGACCTTTCGTTTTCACATAATGTAAAATAGTTTCATGGTAGTCGGTAGATCGCTAGATTAAATAAAAGTATACAACAGGACGATCTCACTACTTAATTTTTTACTTTCACTTTGAAGAAACTGGGTATTTGATGTATGTATATACCAAATATGTAAAAGCCAACATTTCATCAAAATTGGTCCAACTGAGGGGGCACTTTGTTTCATGACTTTTTTTTTCCAATTTTTACCTTTTTTTCGATTATCTCAAAAACGCCTTTAACGATTTTTATCAAATTCGTCATGTTAATTGAAATTAGGTTTTCTATAATGTCAGATAAGCTTTATCATTATTAAAATGTTCTGAGGGAGCTTTTATTTTGGGGGGGGGGGGGGCTTTTTTGTTTGTTAGTTTCTTTCTTATAAACTACCTTTGTTTTGGTTTACATGGAGAAATTAAATGTCTCTCGTTACGCCTAAAAATAAGAAATGGCTAAATATGAGATATGACAAAAATAAAGAAAACATAAAGAGGAGAAAAAAAGAAAAATATTCAGTCAACTCATAAAACTCGTTGAGCCCACGCATGCGCAGTACGCCTTTAATGACAGACCATTGTTCATAATTAAAGCCGTTCTGTTCATTAGAGAAGTGGCAATTAACAAAACGCATTAATTTCTAATCTAAGTAAGTTGGTAAGTGAAAGTTGTGTGTTGCGAGCACGCACCAGATTTTTATATTTCACAATATGGAGCTTTCGGCGTCCAGCGCCATATTCATCGAATACAAAACAAAAAAAAAAAAAATGAATACAGATTACATGAAAATTTATAAAGCTAACATTGATTGTTTGTTTGTTTAACGTCACTGTATGTTACTAAGGCTATTCGGACGATGCTACAGTGGGAGTCCCAAATTTTGCCTATCCAGCTATAATTAGGATAGGGTATACTTTAAAGAGTACCTGACATCTTACATAGCCAAGAATTTTTTACTCCCATTAAAAAATCCTAGGGCCACCTCGGGACGCGAACCCGCGACCTTTAGTATAATAGGTATCTATGCTAACCACTACACCACAGGTGACCCCAGCTAACATTCATATAGTACAGTTGTCATTCCTATATATTTATTTGACAATCACATGCTTACCTGCTTATTCTCCTCAAGTAGGATCGTTAGTAAATGTAAAACTCTGCTGTCACTTGGCCCGTTTTCGTAAAATAGTTTTTGAGTTATCCGAAACTAGTTTTCCCAGCAGGAGGGGAAGGAAATATTTAAAACGATACCTCAATCGTCGAATATAATGAAGTATCAAGACAGCCCTGGAGAACAGACAAAAACACACCTTTTAGAAACCTCCACTAAGATGACTTCCAGAATATACCTATATAGAAAACACCAACTTTTTATTTATTTTTTTTTTTTTTTTTTTTATTTTTTTTTTTTTTTTTTCTTTTTACTCTCACTTACCTATATATGAAAGAAATATTAATGGAAAGTATTGCGATAGTCGAAAATTTCGACTTCCGGTTTTCAACGGAAATATACGACTCTCTCAAATGTACACCCATCCACTTGTACATGGGAAGGAAGCATTCGTTGTGGGTTCATAACCATTCATTTAGATTTGGAATGGTTGACTTGAAGCCCCATTTTCGGAGCTGCAGCACGTATATTTTTGAAGGCCTCTGTCATGGCATTAAAATTTTTTCAATTGATATCAATATAATCGGCGTAAGCCAGTATTTAGGCTGAGAATTTGAATATTGTTCTTCCCACGAGGATCGCTGACTTTCTATTATCGCCCTCCACAGAAAATTAAAAAAAAAAAAAAAAAAAAAAAAAGCATGCAAGGCTGACCGTATATTTTGGTATGTCTGAAAAATACCAAGGTGCTAAAAATTTAAAATTTAGTTTGGATTTATTATCGGCCGTTGGTATGAACCCTTTCTATCGATTCTTATTTTCAATGTATCATCGAAAAACATGATTGTTTAGTCTAAAACTATATTATTACTTTTATCCACTTTACATTTTATATTACAACTTTATCCACGATACACCACTGTATCAATTACTGAGCCCACTTTCCATTAATAAAGAAAACAATGTTCACTGCTAAAAGAAGTTTAGTGTTCCCTCTTCGGTAGCACTTAAGGATGGCAAGTCAAAGTTGTGTGGTGCGCGCATGGCACCAGTTTTTTTTTAATTTACGGGAAGGCATTTTTCTCAAAAACTAACTTGATAGAGAAGACTTGACACATTTTGCCTACTTCTAAACAATTGCCAATTACGAATGACCCTCAAAAAAACAGAATTTGCTTAATTATGTAAAAGCGACCTAAGTCTTCCTGATCCCCAGATGGCACTTGTTTTTTTTACTTTCACTTACCTATAGTAAGTGGAAGTATTGCGATCGTGAAAAATGTCGACTTCCGGTTTTCAACGGAAATACACGTTTTGGGGTCCCCTGAGTCGAAATGACCAAGTCCCGCGAAATGGTCTGTGTGTGAACAGACTAGCTCAAAAACTATAAACCGTGCGATCATGAAATTGGGTATTTAATGTAGGTATATGCCCGCGATGTGACAGCATAAATTTCATCAAATTTGCTCAAAGGGAGGGGGTACTTTATTTAATAACTTTTTAGTTTTTTTTTCGATTTTCTCAAAAACGGCTCTAACGATTTTGATTAAACTGAGTATTTGATGTATTAATATGCCCGAGATATGACTGTAAAAAATTCATTAAAATTGATCAACCGGAGGGGGGACTTTACTTAATATTTTTTGTAACATTTTCACGTGTTTTTTTTATTTACTCAAAAACGGCTTTAACGATTTACAAAAATAAGATATGAATGTAGAAAAATGTGTGACTTTGGGAAATGATATTTAACAAAACACGTCAATTTCTTATCTAAGTAAGTTGGTAAGTGAAAGTTGTGTGTTGCGCGCACGCACCAGATTTTTTTTTTTAAACTCAGTCAAGTTACAAACTTCCTCCCTTACTTCAAGTATAGAAGATGGTTCGAAACCCCCCAGAGAGGTTGTAGACCCCTCTTACGAAGATAACTGACCGGAAGTACAAATCGACTGTGAAAGTTACATCGGCAAGAGCTCGGTACTGCCCAACGCAGTGCCCTCCCCGTGACATCTGTGGCGTCACGCTCGGAAAGTATATGCAGATTCGATTCCCGCACCAGGTGCCGCGCGGCACATGTGTACGCCAGTACGTTACTGGTGGCTTGCTTCTGGCAAGCCGGTGGATCTTATCAGCAACCTCGTGGGCCATACCTGCCCCTAAACCACCTTCAAGCAAGTTACTTTGTGTAGTAGACAATGGTGCAACTACTAGGGATGTAAAACTATCGATATTTCGATAGTATCGGACATAAATACATAAATCGATAGTACATGG
Source organism: Aelia acuminata (assembly GCA_911387785.2). NCBI lineage: Eukaryota > Metazoa > Arthropoda > Insecta > Hemiptera > Pentatomidae > Aelia > Aelia acuminata. The sequence goes on along the minus strand of OU426982.1, from coordinate 3,190,499 downwards.
TCATGAACGGGAGAGGGAGGTGTGAATAGTCGAATTTCTCATTTGGAACGATATAATATAAAATAGGTATAATTCTCATTTTCAATTGAATTTTTTTCTGTTGTTTTTTATTGTTTCGGTCACTAACGGAGTGATTTTCTAGTCAAGGGGACTGGCAGGCAATCAGTTATTTTATTTGTATATTACTCGGAGTACTTAATTGGAGTACTTTTTTTTTTTTTTTTTTTTTTTTTTATATAATGTTTTTATTTAATATTTATACATGAGTACAAAGTATAACAAACATTATTAGGGCTTGGTTTCTTGACCGTTAGCCCGGTTTTGGTTACTGAATTAAATACATAATATTAGTATAAAACAAAAAATAAAATTACATATATAAACCCATATATATATATATATATATATATATATATATATACATATATACAATTAATACAAATATATACACATACAAATCCCCAGTGCCCCTATATCATAATAATACTTATCACTAATGGCTTAAAATTGTTATTGTTGTTTGTTTTTTTTTTCCTATTGTTACTCAATTTAAATAAGGAAACAAATGTAACCAGAAGCAAAGACATAGAATGGCTAACATGTTGGTTCCATAACATGTAAGATATATAATGACTAGTGGGTACAATACTAATACTTGCAAATAATACCTGTGGTTATAATATCTGAAAATAATGGCATAATTATTTAAATTAGAGACTAATTAAACCAAAAATTAAACTTTTAAGATGGTGGAAGGTCCCAACGTTACTGGGATGTATATGAATATATACATGGAGATATACACGAAATATACGTATATGAAATGTGCGTAAGAGTCGAACTTCATAAAACAAATAAATCACCATAGCGATACATATTACAAGTAAAAGACTATAATTAGTCTTTTTTTAGTTTATTATTATTATTATTATTTATTTAACAGTGTAGGTGCACATATACCCCTCTCTTCCCTCTTCATCCCACATACTCCCTTGCCTTTTTTTTTTTTCATTTTTTTTTTTTTTTTTTTTTTTTTTAATTAAAAATGTTCAATTTTTAGTCATCAGTTTTTTTCCCCTTTTTACTTTCACTTACCTATATATGAAATATATAGTAAGTGGAAGTATTGCGATCGTGAAAAATTTCGACTTCCGGTTTTCAACGGAAATACACGTTTTGGGGTCCCCTGAGTCCAATTAACCAAGTCCCGCGAAATGGTCTGTGTGTGTGTGTGTGTGTCTGTGTGTGTGTGTGTGTGTGTCTGTGTGTGTGAACAGACTAGCTCAAAAACTATAAACCGTGCGAACCTGAGATTGGGTATTTAGTGTATGTATATGCCAGCGATGTGACAGCAAAAATTTCATCAAAATTGCTCAAAGGGAGGGGGTACTTTGTTTAATAACTTGTTAAGTTTTTTTCGATTTTCTCAAAAACGGCTCTAACGATTTTGATTAAACTAAGTATTTGATCTATTTATATGCCCGAGATATGACTGTAAAAATTTCATCAAAATTGATTAACCGGAGGGGGGACTTTACTTAATAAATTTTGTATCATTTTCAAGTGTTTTTTTTTTATTTACTCAAAAACGGCTTTCACGATTTTGATCAAACTGGGTATTTGATGTATGTATATGCCAAAGATGTGACAGCCAACATTTCATCAAAATTGATCAACCGGAGGGGGGACTTTACTTAATAAATTTTGTATCAATTTCACGTGTTTTTTTAATTTACTTAAAAACAGCTTTCACGTTTTGATCAAACTAGGTATTTATGTATGTATATGCCAAAGATGTGATAGCCAACATTTCATCAAGATTGATCAACCGAAGGGGACACTTTATTTCATAACTTTTTTTCTAATTTTTAGATTTATCTCAAAAACGGCTTTAACGATTTTCTTCATATTCGTCATGTTTAATGAAAATTGATTGTTATTTAATATCAGGTAAGCGTTATCATTATTAAAATGTTCTGAGGGGTTTATAGAGCAAATGAAAACAAAAATAAGAAATGAATGTGGAAAATGTGTAACTTTGAGAAGTGGCATTAACAAAACGCATTAATTTCTTATCTAAGTAAGTTGGTAAGTGAAAGTTGTGTGTTGCGCGCACGCACCAGATTTTTTTTCTTTTTTTTCTTTTTCTTTGGTTTATTCATTTACAAATAAAGGAGTATAAATTGGAGTACTTACATTACCTTAAGTACTTACAAAGATACTTGAAACATCGTTCTTTCAACAAGTGCGGTACTTGAAAAAACATCGGTAGTCTGGATAGTTTAAAACTACATCACTAGCAAATATGATTCCGAATGCCAGTGGCTGGGAAAATTTTCATTCCAGGCCACCCTAAACTTCTTGCCTAATATTTAAAAATGTAGCTATATACCAAAGGCGTGCCCAGGATCAAAACTAGGGGGGCAAGCTATGGTCGTTCAGGTTGGTAACATCTTACCACGGAAAAGGTGAATGAAACCTACATTATGTATAATTATAGCATTGCTTTATCAACTAAGTTATTACAATTATTTGCTTGAAAAAATTATTCTATTACTGCTTCCCGCCTTAAAAGCTTTTATTGCATATAGCATTCCAGGGGGGAGGGCAGCTGCAGTAGGTATTTGTAAATCTGTGTGAATGGTTTTGTTGCTAAAGTACCAAGGCAAACGTGTAATTAGTCTTGAATGAAGTGCTTGTATTTTCTGTATGTGAACCTTTTTAACTGTACCGAAAACTTGGGATGCATATGCCCATAATGGTTTTAAAAGGTATGTATAAGTGTTTAGTCTTTGTCTGATCTTCATTTTCGATCGTTTGTATCGGTAAGCATCAATGTGTCTGTGTGGAGAATTGGGTACAGCAATTTTAGTCACAAGCGTTTCTGTTTTACATGTGGGCCCCATGTCATTCTTCCGTCCGAAGTAAGTCCTAAATATTGAACTGTATTAGTCTGTTGAATTGGTTCACTGTTTATACAAACTGGAAGGCTGGTGTTGAGTTTAAGATTTTTCGTAGTTGAGTTTTATTTTCCATTGTTTAAAATATTCATCTAGCTTTCCTAGGTAATAATGTTGGAGTGTCTGTGAAGCTCGAGTGATATCAATGTGTCTAGTGAGAATGGCTGTGTCATCTGCATATGTTGCTATTTGCTAAATTATGACGTAGAGATATACTTTGTGGTGCAACTAGAAACGTAGACTTCATTTAGTAAAATAAAATTAAGTTGTAAACATTTTTTACTTTCACTTACCTATATATGAAGTATTGCGATCGTGAAAATTTTCGACTTCCGGTTTTCAACGGAAATACACGTTTTGGGGTCCCCTGAGTCAAAATAACCAAGTCCCACGAAATGGTCTGTGTGTGTGTCTGTGTGTCTGTGTGTCTGTGTGTGTGTGTGAACAGACTAGCTCAAAAACTATAAATCGTGCGATCCTGAAATTGGGTATTTAGTGTATGTATATGCCCGCGATGTGACAGCAAAAATTTCATAAAAATTGCTCAAAGGGAGGGGGTACTTTATTTAATAACTTTTTAAGATTTTTTCGATTTTCTCAAAAACGGCTCTAACGATTTTGATTAAACTGAGTATTTGATCTATTTATATGCCCGAGATATGACTGTAAAAATTTCATCAAAATTGATCAACCAGAGGGGGGACTTTACTTAATAAATTTTGTATCATTTTCACGTGTTTTTTTATTTAATCAACAACGGTTTTAACGATTTTGATCAAACTTGGTATTTGATGTATTTATATGCCAAAGATGTGATAACCAACATTTCATCACAATTGATCAACCGGAAGGGGGACTTTACTTAATAAATTTTGTATCATTTTCACGTGTTTTTTTTATTTATTCAAAAACGGTTTTAACGATTTTGATCAAACTTGGTATTTGATGTATTCATATGCCCGAGATATGATTGTAAAAATTTCATCAAAATTTATCTACGGGAGGGGGGACTTTACTTAATAAATTTTGTATCATTTTCACGGTTTTTTTTTTATTTACTCAAAAACGGCTTTAACGATTAACAAAAATAAGATATGAATGTAGAAAAATGTGTGACTTTGGGAAATGATATTTAGCAAAACACGTCAATTTCTAATCTAGGTAAGTTGGTAAGTGAAAGTTGTGTGTTGCGCGCACGCACCAGATTTTTTAAAATTAGAAATATAGAATAAAGTAGTTATAAGAAAAAAAAATATGTCAATAAGGCAAGACACGTGCCATTTGCCACCTTGCCACGTAATAGTTGCGCTATTAGAAGTCGATTAAACCGAAATATCGATATATTTTTTTCTGTTCCCTTAATCCTGTTCCATTCTTCCTATCCCAGATATTTCATTTATTAAAAAAATCAATAAACCGTATTTTTTTTTTTTTTTATAGATCTATTCTTCTCTCTCCAATAATTTTCTATTAGTCCGGGAGCTGAGGGCCAAAAAGGTGCCTGATTTGAAGACAAATTTTGATCATATAAGCTGAAAGTACTCATTTCACAGACTACAGATATGAACGTCTGCCACCTCTCATTGGTTGCCATCAAATTTTATAGGCAAACAAAATCGACATTTTCGAACTTTTTTCAATTTTTCGCTAATAACTCGAAAACAATTTATTGCAGAAGAACTTGTGTTCTTTATAAAATTTCGCGTCGACTGATGTCCTCACAGTTAGAATCAATTAAGTCTTTTCGCCAAAAACGATTGTCAATTCAGCCTCTTTAGGGAAAAGTGTGTATCGGGCCGAATGGCGGTGGCTCATTGAGGAGGCCAAGACTAGACATGCGCGCCACAGAAAAATCTTCGGCGGCGGGCCGCTGATGATTTTTTACCGGCGGCGGCGGCGCATACCGGCGCGCCGATGCTCGCGAGATTTTTGTATCATGGGCGTACGCAGGCGAAGGCAGCTGCCCCCCTCTACAAATTTTGAGAAACAAAAACTACCAATAAATAAATTCCTATTCATTTTTAATAATAATGTTTTATTGAATAATAATAATTACAAATTATACACAAAAGAGACAAACATTGTACGGCATGGAAATCCGTCTGCCTATTCGTCTTGCCTATTCCTATTCATTTACTATATTTATAAAGCATTATATAAACACTTATTATAACATTTAAATATCAGTAAGTTTTATTTTGATAATTAATTGAGCCTTACAAGGTCAGAATCCCTCGACCTTTTCGAAAATTTTATCAGCCTGCCCCCCCCCCCTAGAGGAAATCCTGTGGACGCACCTGGGAGTACTCGTTTATTATTTTATTTGTTGAATTTAATTTTTAATGTTAAGGCCGTACATTAAAGAAGTTTCACTTGTAAAAAACATACTTTACAGTCTTGTGACATAAATAACTAGTTTTTGAAATGAAATGAAAACAGATTAGCTGAATAAGGTCAAAGGTCATTGTTTACTTATAATAAGTTCTTATCTCTCTAATTCCACCTTTCAATTCAGGTCAGTTCCTTTCAGACTGTTGTGAGTTACAGGTCGCTTTAAAAATGTCTAATTTTGAGCACCGTGTAGTGATAAAATATTTTGTAAAAAATGGGATGGGGCCGAGGGAAATTTTTGAAGACATTTGCAACATTGAGGAACTCTGCCTCATCGTATGCCACTGTCAAAAAGTGGGCCACACTCTTCAAAGCTGGCCGAGGAAACCTCGAAGATGATGACCGATCTGGGCGACGTTAATCTCGGAAGGAGTTTTGCTGGCATTTTCTGCAGCATGGCATGACAATAACAGGGCAATACTATGCAGACCTTCTCGTGAAACTGCGAGAGGCCATCAAAGAGAAACGCGGAGGAAAGATCACCAAAGGTGTGCTGCTGCTGCAGGACAAAACTCCCGTCCACAAATCAAGAGTTACCACTGAGACGGCCAAGCTGCTCCCGCACCCACCCTACTCGCCAGACCTGGCCCCCTCAGACTTCTACCTCTTCCCTAATATGAAAAAACATTTGTGTGGGAGAGTGTTTTCGTCAGACGAAGAGGTGATCTCAGCTCTCAAAGTCGTTTTGGAAGGTTTCTAAAAAAAAATTTTGCCAGGGCTACAGATTTTAGAGAAGCGATGGAAAAAGTGTGTTTCTGTTGTAGGGGACTATATTGAAAAATAAAAATATGTAAGTTGAAAATATATTTGTATATGTATGTATATCAGGCTTAGAACTTTCTTTACCCCCCTCGTACTTCTAAAGATCCATCGTGTTCCTTCAGTGATCAGTTGAATTGGAAGTTGAATAGGATCACGAAGAGGAGCGATTTGAAACTGGAAGTTAATGGAGCGTGTCGGATAACGGAGGGGATCGAGTTCCAGAGGTATGTTGCTTGCATTATGAAGGATTTCTATGTATAAGTTCGATGGGGTGGAGGATATATATCGGACGTACGGGATCTGGTTTGGCGGGATTGTTTGGAGGATTTAAATTGTAGGCTCTGTAGGATATAGGAGGGTCATTGAGTTCTGATGGCCTGGTATAGGAAGAAAACCAGTAGATACCGACAGCGGTAGGACTAGTAGAGCCACTTTATCTCGGCATAGTACTGGGTTTTATGCGTATCTCTTGGGATCCTAAAGACAAAACGTATTGCATAATTCATTAGGCGTTTAATTTTAGCTTCGAGTGCCCCAGACAGTCCGCTGTACACCATACAGCCGTAGTCAAAGTGGGGAAAGATGAGAGAGGACGGTTGAACTGTTTCCGGGTAGATAGTGCGACGGGAAATTTGTGAGATATGTGGTTTCCAAGAGAGGGATTGATCGAAGGTAACGCCAAGGTTTTTGACAGAATTGTCGAATGAGATAGATGAGTTGTTTAGGACTAGATTTGGAGCGACAGGAGTTGATTTGAGGAGAAAGGGAGATCCAACCAATGTGGCTTTCGTCTGCTTCGCGTTCAGAGTGAATTCGTTGAGGTTTGCCCAAGCACATATTATGTCGATATCTTCCTGTATTTTTAGGATATCGTCGTAGGAATCAGCGGGGCAAAGGAGAGATAAAGCTGGGCACCATCGGCATATAGATGGTATTGACAGCGATGGGTGGAAGATGGAAGTTCATTGATAGAAAAAAGCGTGGGGGACAAAGAGGAACTCTGAGGTACACCTTTAGATGGGAGGTGTTGGAGACAAAGTGAGAATTGAGTGCATCGGCTGAAAATGGAATTGATTGGTTTTGAGTGGGTTTACCTAAGGACAGTTTGCGGAGAATCACCCATTTTGCTTTGGAGTCGGGGGTACTGGATAAGGATTGCTAAAAGATTTGGCGCGGTATATTAAGGATTGAGTCCTATTTCGGAGGAGCTTGATGGTAGTATAATCTTCAGAAAGTCAGGTGCCCTAAAATCTTCTTCTAGCTGCGTCTCTTCTAGGATGGTATGAATTTAAGTGGTAAGGGTTTCCGCCCTGGAGTCAATGGCGTTTGAGGTGTAAATGGGGTCCCATTGGATCATCTCAAGATCAGGTGCTAGGATTGCAGGTGATAGGAAATCAAGGTTTCGAAAGAATTCAGTTGTGGAGGAAAACAGCAGGATGGGAAGGTTATAGGATAATTGTATGAGGTCGTGGGAAGACTGTAAAGGAACCGGATGTGTTAAGGCGAGGAGTTTTTTAGGGAATCGGGATCATAAACGACAAGCCAAGTGATGGAGTGCTGGGTGTTAAGAGTCGGGTCGTAAGGGACTATAAATAATTAAGGGAATAGAGGATATTTGAAAGATAGGCTTGGTTAGAAGAAGGTATCTGGAGATTGGTGTTGAGGTCTCCGGAGAGAAAAATTTTGGAATATCAAGAGATCATGTTGTAAAGGATGGCCTCGAATGTTTCATCAAAGGTAACTTTCGGAGGCCGGTAGATGAAACCAAAGAGTACGGATGTGGGGAGGTGGATACTTAAGCAAACAGATATTCAATATGCGGGGAAAGGGAAGTGGGGAAAAGAAGGAGAATTTTTTATTTAAGGCTATCGTAGACAAAGATACCTACTCCACCACTAGTCCTATACACTCTATCATGACGGAGCAGTGTAGTGTAGAGTGTAGAGGGTGTAGTTAGGGAGGCTAACTTGGGTAGGATGGTGTGTTTCAACCAAGTTTCGGAGATAGCAATTATACGGTAAAAGTTAAGTGAAGAAAAAATCTTGAAATGCATCAATATGGGTTAGAAGGGACTGGGCGTTAACATGAAAGGTTAGAAGAACATTGGTCATATGTCTTTAGTCATATGGGGTAGGAGATGGAGATATGACGGAGGGAGGGGTTAAATGGTGGAGTATTATAGGATTCATCTGAAACATACTGGATCACTGAGATGGAATACAACAGCACTGATGAAATAGATATATATAGCACTAGATAGATAGATAGATATAGCACTGATGATTGTTTAAGTAAAAAGCATAATAAGTGGTAGTAGTCGTTAAAAAATTAATAATAAATAAAATCAATGTTTTATTATTTTTTGAGGGGGAAATTGAGTGTAAATAAAAGAAATTATGGAATTCCTTATCAGTCATTTAAACAATAACAGATGGGGGTAATGATCCGATTAGGGTAATTATACCGCAGAAAAATAGAAACAACATGTTGTAACCAATCTTGCTGTTGCGATGCGGCGGTTGAGGTATGACGTGTCATGTCCTAACAACATTTCATATCCGCTGATCACTTTTCTCGTAGCTTTCTTAAGGTCTGCAAATAGGCCTTAAAGAAAAACTCTGTTGCCAATAATATCAACGCCAAGCACAAAACCACCCTGCTCTGCTAGTGTTGCACATGCGGCGCGCCAACTTCATCGGCGGCGGCTCAGCGCAGTTAAAATCATCCGGCGGCGGCGGCGCGGCGCGGCGGCGTGTACGTCTAGCCAAGACCCACCAAGGGTAGTAGCGCCACGTAGAAGAAGAATAAGCGGAAAAGTGAATTACGTTCATGTTCCAAAGCCTGCAATTTAAAGAGGGTTACTCCAAATAAGAAATACCTATATTGGTTGTAGAATATCGTATTCTGTGTAAAACGATCTCATTAATTTTAAAATTAGCCCACTCCTGTGGAGACAAAGTAATTAAAACGGGAACGTCTTTAGCGCCTCTCGCAGTTTCTCGCATATAATTCGTCAAATACAGATCACAAAGTATTGCTGCATTCTTACTATAAGAGTTTACACTATTGCAAATAGAATGATACATTTGAAGTTTAAATAGGATTAGTTGTTAAGCCGGGTCCGGTACATCAAAAGTCTGTAATTTTTACGATTTTGGTGGTAACCGTGTTCCAACGCCTCTAACTCAAAAATATACAGTTTAAATGAAATATATTTTAGATAAAAGGTGCAGACCGTCAAATTTAGCATGAAACAAGCTCCTTACACTCAATATTAGCTAGGAAACACAAATAAAAACGTGAAAGAATTCGTAGTACTTACTTCCTGCTAAGACTTCTGTTTAACCATTTTGAACTAATTAAACATCTTCCAAAATAAAAGACAATTTTTTCCAAGTACCTGCCTGTCTAAGTATTCATTTTTATGAATATTTTATCAAATCCCCTGATACTTCAAAAACCGAAGTCTTAGACGAATTTTCGGTCCCCTTTGCGCACAAGGAGAATAGAGGATAAGGAAAAATCAGGAGCTCGATGAGCTACTGGAGCATAAAGATACCGTGGGCTTTGTGAATGCAAGAAGAATTATCATTAAATCTCTAAAGAATTATAAAATAGTTTTTATTTTTATTATATACTAGTTGTATGTACCGGTTTCACCCGGGGAATTTCATTTTTCTAATGAAACGGTCGATTTCGTAAAAAAAAACCATTGTAAAGCTAGATCATTACGATTTTTATTAGGATAAAGAATATCAGCTGAAGATCGGCTGAAGTTATACGATCTTAATATGGACAGGTATTCGCACCTTGTCTGAAAGAACCACTGAGAGAAATTTGGAGAATTTAGGATAAACGGTATGGATTTCTCTAAAAAACAAACAGAAATATTGCCCTGCAGTTTCAACTTCTCGCAAATCGGCTTACCTAAGCCTCTGTGGCGCAAGAAGGGCCTCGTATTTCTGGGCAGACTCAGTTTCCCGCGACAGGCGATTCTGCCTGTCTAAGCTTCGGTTGTTCAATCCTATTTTGATGTTCGTCGAGAGTTTCAGCTGCTCGTATTTGACGTTGTTTTTCAGCTTTTGAGCTCACTACTCCTACTGAAGCTCGCTTCTTTAGAGGCATTTTTAAAGAATAAATTCACCATACGTGTAAATAAACGTATTGTAATGTTAAAAAAAATACAACATAAGGTTTGAAAATCCCAGAACTCGACGCCTGCCAAGTGACGGTATTACCGGGCCTTGTTGGCCTCTTTAAATCTATAAAATGATTTTGTAGGCCGTTTTTTCGTCTCAAATGGTCGATTTCGTAAAAAAAAAAAACATTGTGAAGCGAGATCATGACGAATTTTATAACAATAAAGAATATACCCAGAGATTGGCTAAAGTTGTGCAATTTTAATAGGGACAGGTGTTCGCACCTGGTATCAAAGAACCACTGAGCGAAATTTGGAGAATTTAGGACAAACAGTATGGATTCCTATAAAAAACAAACAAACAGAATTTCATGTTTATTTATATACATTAGACCCACGCTATTAATCTTTACTTTCCAAGCCTGGTTAAAACGTGCAGGGGATATGCATGTACTCCAGAATAGTACATGTATCCCTTTGTCAGATATCTCCTGATTGCTGACCGTTTGGATCCGGTGACGGGTTGGGGGCTGCCCCTCGGTTGACAGATGCCCTGTTGCTGCGACACTAAGTGCCACGTGGCATGTGCCACTCGCTAATTATCGCCGCCGCAACATGCAATTTGCGGTGCCATAGCGCACAACGGCCGCTGGACAACTGCTTCCCAATAATGTCATATTAATGTAATTGTATGTCCTCAGAACTATTGTCGTATGATTAGTGACAATTATTCGACGAGTGGGGTTAGTTTAGCATAAAGCTAATAGTACTCCACCGGAAGCTTAAACAGTGGCGGAGCGATGGGTGACCACCCGGTACAACTTCCTCTTGCTGCCACACAACGGGAAAGAGTCTAAACCGTGATTTTTCTAGCAACAATTTTTCCGAATCTAACCTTCAAAGAGTAGATTCAGTTGTTTTCGAATTAACATTATGTCATACTACGGCAAGAAGGAGGTTACACTAAAAAAATTGTTTTTTTGGATAACACTGGTCAACAGAGGGGAAGTATTGCGATCGTGAAAAAGTTCGACTTCCGGTTTTCCCCTGAGTCCAAATAACCAAGTCCCGAAATGGTCTGTGAGTGTGTGTGTGAACAGACTAGCTCAAAAACTATAAACAGTGCGAACTTGAAATTGGGTATTTCATCAAATTTTATCAAAATTTATCAACCGGAGGGAGGACTTTTGGAATTTTGAATCATATTCACGTATTATTTTTATTGACTCAAAACGGCTCTAACGACTTCGATCAAACTGAGTATTTGATGTGTCAATATTCCCTAGATATTACTGTAAAAATTTCATCAAAATTGATCAACCTGAGGGGGGACTTTGTTTAATAAAATTTGTATCATTTTCACGTGTTTTTTTTTATTTACTCAAAAACTGCTTTAACGATTTTGATTAAACTCGGTATTTGGTGTATTTATATTCCCGCGATGTGACAGTCAAAATTCATAAATTGGAGGGGGCACTTTACTTAATAAATTTTGTATCATTTTCACGTGTTTTTTTTTTTTTTTACTCAAAAACGGCTTTAAAGATTTTTATCAAACTGGGTATTTGATGTATGTATATGCCAAATATGTGATAGCCAAGATTTCATCAAAATTGATCAACCGTAGGGGGGACTTTACTTAATAAATTTTGTATCATTTTCACGTGTTTTTTTTTTTTTTTTTTTTCTATTTACTCAAGAACCGCTTCAACGAATTTGATTAAACTCGGTATTTAGTGTATGTATATGCTCGCGAAAAAAATTGTTTTTTTAGATAACACTGGTCAACACAGGGGAAGTGTTGCGATCGTGAAAAATTTCGACTTCCGGTTTTCAACGGAAATACACATCCCCTGAGTCGAAATAACCAAGTCCCGCGAAATGGTCTATGAGTGTGTGTGTGTGTGTGTGTGTGTGTGTGTGTGTGTGTGTGTGTGTGTGTGAACAGACTAGCTCAAAAACTATAAACAGTGCGAACTTGAAATTGGGTATTTGGTGTATGTATATGTTCGCGATGTGACAGTCAAAATTTCATCAAAATTTATCAACCGGAGGGAGGACTTTACTTCATAAATTTTGTATCATATTCACGTATTATTTTTATTGACTCAAAACGGCTCTAACGACTTTGATTAAACTGAGTATTTGATGTGTCAATATTCCCTAGATATTACTGTAAAAATTTCATCAAAATTGATCAACATGAGGGGGGACTTTGTTTAATAAAATTTGTATCATTTTCACGTGTTTTTTTTATTTACTCAAAAACTGCTTTAACGATTTTGATTAAACTCGGTATTTGGTGTATTTATATTCCCGCGATGTGACAGTCAAAATTCATAAATTGGAGGGGGCACTTTACTTAATAAATTTTGTATCATTTTCACGTGTTTTTTTTTTTTACTCAAAAGCGGCTTTAAAGATTTTTATCAAACTGGGTATTTGATGTATGTATATGCCAAATATGTGATAGCCAACATTTCATCAAAATTGATCAACCGTAGGGGGGACTTTACTTAATAAATTTTGTATCATTTTCACGTATATTTTTTTTTTTTTTTTTTTTTTTATTTACTCAAGGACCGCTTTAACGAATTTGATTAAACTCGGTATTTGGTGTATGTATATGCTCGCGACAAAAAATTGTTTTTTTGGATAACCCTGGTCAACACAGGGGAAGTGTTGCGATCGTGAAAAATTTCGACTTCCGGTTTTCAACGGAAATACACATCCCCTGAGTCGAAATAACCAAGTCCCGCGAAATGGTCTATGAGTGTGTGTGTGTGTGTGTGTGTGTGTGTGTGTGTGTGTGTGTGTGTGTGTGTGTGTGTGTGTGTGTGTGTGTGTGAACAGACTAGCTCAAAAACTATAAACAGTGCGAACTTGAAATTGGGTATTTGGTGTATGTATATGTTCGCGATGTGACAGTCAAAATTTCATCAAAATTTATCAACCGGAGGGAGGACTTTACTTCATAAATTTTGTATCATATTCACGTATTATTTTTATTGACTCAAAACGGCTCTAACGACTTTGATTAAACTGAGTATTTGATGTGTCAATATTCCTTAGATATTACTGTAAAAATTTCATCAAAATTGATCAACATGAGGGGGGACTTTGTTTAATAAAATTTGTATCATTTTCACGTGTTTTTTTTATTTACTCAAAAACTGCTTTAACGATTTTGATTAAACTCGGTATTTGGTGTATTTATATTCCGGCGATGTGACAGTCAAAATTTCATCAAAATTCATAAATTGGAGGGGGCACTTTACTTAAAATGTTGTCCCATTTTCACGTGTTTTTTTTTGTTTTTTTTTTTATTTACTCAAGAACCGCTTTAAAGAAATTGATTAAACTCGGTATTTGGTGTATGTATATGCTCGCGACGTGAGAGTCAAAATTTCATCAAAATTGATCAACCGGAGGGAGGACTTTACTTCAAAAATTTTGTATCATATTCACGTATTTTTTTTATTTACTCTAAACCGGCATTAATGATTTTGATCAAACTGGGTATTTGATGTATGTATATGCCAAAGATGTGATAACCAACATTTTTTTTAAATAGGTAAATGTGGCTGTCTCATAGGTATTTGGCAATGGTGATTCCGAATATGACTATCTAAGTTTTCCTTGGGGTTCAGATGAATATATTCTAATCATTTGCTCCAAATAAGGCTCACCACCAATGCACGATAATATTTGATGCAATAGAGTTAACAAATAAGTCGCCTGAACTCTTAAAGCATGTTTAGCCAACAATTTTCAACAGGCTCAGTTAGACACGGGTCCTGACATGAGTCCCCTTTGGACTCCTCTCATCAATCTGCATCTCTGAGCCTGCCTAGTTAGCTGTCTCTATGAATTTAGTCCAAACAGAACGTCTTAGGTCTTTGAAAAGAGAGGTTCCAGCCACAATATACAGCAGGAAATCATCAAAGTCTACATTTTGTAAGAAGAAGGTAAGGTAAGAAAGCTGATTAAAAAAATTGCTTGTCTTATCACTATATTATTTCTTTATTTTGAAATTACACAAAATCCTTGCCCATGAGACAAAAATGCTTCTTAAATTTACACTCAGATTACCTAATTCTAAAACAAACAGCCATTGTAATTCATTTAACAAACTAGAAAAGCTAAACTTTGTTGTCCAGTGTAATCACATGTGAAGTTTCAACTGAGTTCTCAATTTTACTTTGTACCTACAAAAAGCGAATACGAAAATAGTCTTCGATCCCAAATAGCCTACCATTGGGGCATATACAGTAGCACTGGTACTAATTGTAACTCAAAAGTAACCCTCTACCTGCGTTAACACGATCATAAAAGAATGTGGTAAGTTGCGCCTTACGTGAACGGAATTATTAATACTATTGTGATTATATTCCGATATTATAGCTTTTGTCATTCTGATTCCAACAGTATGCATAACTCAAAACTGATATATTTCAACGCACTCGTATTAAAATTTAAAATGAATTTGCAGGCTGTTCTCCTTATGACTACATTTAAGGAGCAATGGACCGGAGAGTTAGTCTTGTTCTGAAGCGCAAGTCATATGATTATTTGTGTTATGCCCAATTATTTGTGTTTTGATTATTTGTGTGGCATTGAAAATCGTTATTTTTCTTTGAATAAAAATTGTGTAACCCATATAAGTGTTACATTATGTACTTAAATTGTAATATAATTAAATTGTAATTATAATATATATTATAAAGCAAAGTGTACAATGTGCGTGCCGAAAAGGCTCAGAAACGAGTCCACATACGATTAAGAGATTTATGTCAGCGTGTAACTGTATGTCCCCTAACGAAGAAGAAGGTTTCAGTTTTTCTCTTAAAGGTGTGAAATTGAAAAGAAAAGGACAGGAATTTTAAGCCTCTCGCAACATGTAATAGGCTACCTGAGAATGACATCCGAGTTTATGAATGAAAAATTTAGTTCGAGCTGCAGACCAACAGGAAGCGCTACGGTGTTTCACTCAATGTTTATTGTTCATTCATTCCGTTATATTTGTAAAGGTTATATATTTTGTCAGCTGTTCTTTTTAAATTATTTAAAAATCAAGCGAAAATAATTAGTTTCACCTTTTCTTTTAAAAGAAATTAATGATTTTACATATCTGCAATCAATTGGAAAACCGACTGGATACCTTACAAAATTAATTTTCTCATAAGAAGATTAATTGATAAACACATTACATTTAATCAATATCTAACATATACTTAAGTAAATTTAATGCAATATGAGTGAGCGAATAAAAACAGACATAAAATAAAAAAGAAGAGCTGAATAGACTGATTATAAACCGAAAATAACAAGTTTGAAGTGTTCTTATTGTATGTTGTTATGAAAAATGGTTTTATTACTATGCATGATGAGCATTCCAGTTGACAAAATGATGAATTGACTCCAATAATACAATTTTTTCAATAAGAGTTTATCACCGCTCATAGTTCAGGATAAAAAGAAATATGATGAAAAAATTGTGCCCTCATGATATTTTGGTTTTCACTTAGTAACAGTAGCAAGATTGGAGAAGTGCAGAGTTCGGCCAAATTAGGGTGGGGGGGGGGGGTATATTAAGGGAGGTTGAACTGGAAGAAAGGTCTTACAAAAAAAGCTTCTATGAATCTTCGGTATTTTCTAAACTCCTGGATGTAATGGGACCATCACAGTAGTCGGCGCTTGAGTTGTACTCCAAATATAGTTTTTTTAACTAATAATCTAAGAACTTATTATCTGCTGACTGCTTGGAATGGGCTTATAGGATTCATAATCACAGAAACCATCAAAAACGATGCATGACTCGACAAAGTTGCACCATTTTCAACACCCTATAAAGTATATAGGGTTCCTCATTTGGGCGGACACCGCAGACCTCGAATCTTAATATTGATATAATGTTAAAATTTTCAAGGAAGTGTTAATTTTGTTCAATATTTCCTTTAATTTTAAAGTTTTTCTGTTATTAAAACTGCCACACTACTACCGGAGCGAAGCCGGGCACCCTAGCTAGTTAACTATAAAGAAGTTTCAAAGAGTAAGACGCCACAGTTGACACTACTCCTTAAGGTGTAGCTAATTACCCGGATAGCAGGGCGAAAGACTACTCACGTTAAGAAGCTGCTGGTCTCTCTTCCTGTTCGCTATGGCACCTTTGCCTAACGGACGAAGGTAAAGAGCGACCTCTATACTCTTTGCATTAAAGCATTTGGGTATTTTTTAGATTAGGCCCGCCCGTTACTTTTAGCAGTAACTGTTACTATTTGCTGTTCCTAGGTACTTAGATAATCTAATAGAACATATGTTATAATAATAAACATTAATCATTAAAGTGAGATTATTTGAAAAAATATGCATGTTCACAAATCTATATAAATAAAGTTGAAATTCAGTTTGTTTGTTTGTTTATTTGTTCTTTATAGAAATCCATACCGTTTGTCCTAAATTCTCCAAATTTCGCTCAGCGGTTCTTTGTTACCAGGTGCGAACACCTGTCCATATTAAAATTGCATAACTTCAGCCAATCTCTTGGTATATTCTTTATTGTTAAAAAATTCGTCATGATCTCGCTTTACAATGGTATTTTACGAAATCAACCGTTTCATTAGAAAAATGAAATTCCCCCATCAAACCGGGTTATACAGCTTAAAGATGAATTTCTGTTAGTTTGTTTTTTCTTAATAAAAATCCATACCGTTTGTCCTAAATTCCCCAAATTTCGCTCAGTGGATCTTTCTTACTAGGTGCGAACACCTGTCCATATTAAAATTTCATAACTTCAGCCAGTCTCTGGGTATATTCTTTATTGTTATAAAAATCGTTATGATCTCACTTTAAATTTGTTCACGTTTATTAGAAAAATGAAATTCCCCGGGTGAAACCGGGATATACAGCTAGTATGCTAAATATTTTTGAACTCTACGAAAAAACCAAAGATGAAGCTAGTGCGCGTCTATTTCACATAAATAGTGGGATATTCCCAGAAGTAGTAAAATGTAAAAATGGACACGAAATGAAGTTCTATGATAAAAGGGAAAAATGGAGATGCAACAAGACGGAATGCTGGCAAGAGGCAGGAAAATATGCTGGAACCTGGCTCTGCCAAAGTAGGTTGCCATTAAATATAACCATTAACAATCATTCCAAGAATTTTGTATATCCCCTCACAGGAGCATTCACCCAAACAATAGAATCCTTGTAGGCGAAGGCGAAAAGAAGGAATAATAAAAAAGAATGTGGACCACGCAGAACAATGATAGACTCTTATTTGTGTGAGTTCCTGTGGAGGCAGCGCTACCAAGGAGAGGATTTGTTCGCTAGAATAATTTTAGACATAAAGAAATACTGGCCTGCAGAAAGTTAAAAGAATAAGAAGAAGAAGTATTACCAATTATTTGTTCTAAATATTATTAAAAATGCATATTTCAATCAATTTAATAAAACATGTTTCCAATATAATACCTTTTTTTTATTTAGCAAATTGTAACAGTTACTACTCAAAGTAACTGGCGGGTCTAATCTAAAAAAGACCCAAACATTTCATTGAAAAAGAAATACTACAATCTGCCACACTCGAGGGAACTTAGTATAAGCGATCTAAAGATCCATTCATGAAGAAGCTATCAATGTATAAATGTCACTTACCAACTTACTTTGATTAGAAATAGACGTGTTTTTAGATGTTAAATGCCATTTCCCAAAGTCACACATTTTTCCACATTAATGTACTTATTTTTGTTTGAATTCGCTCTCTAAAGTATACTAATTTTTTTTATTGTTGAATAAAAGTTTTTACTTGTGATAATTCGGCAATGCAAGCACAATACTCCAATATACATATATATACCACACCTGGGCAAAAAGTATTTTAATTTTTATTTTAAAATACTTTATTTTAAATAGCAAGTATTTAAAATAAATTCGAATAAAAAGCATTTTAACCTCAAATCATTTAAAATACTTTTCGATAAAATTATTTTAAATGCAAAATAAAAAAGTATTTTGTATTTTAAATAAAAAAAATTAAAATGAAAATACAAAATACTTTCAAAACCTATTAGCTAGTGCATTGGAATTGATTAATAAATATTTTTTTTTTTTAAATATTGTAATTGATTAATAAATCGGCAGTTTTTATTTAATTTCTTTTCGGTTTAATGTCTTTGCTTGGTTTAATGTATTTGATTCTCAGATCATCTTCGCTTTCATTTTGTTGCAATTATTAAATTAAATTTCTTTTTCTACAGATCCAATGTTCCCTATTTCCTTTAATTTTAAAGTTTTTCTGGTATTAAAGCTACCACACAACTACCGGAGCGAAGCCGGGCACCCCAGCTAGTTACCATTAAATATGGATGTTTCAAAACACCTTGACAACTTTTTTCTATGAAAAAGTCTTTAATTATAAACAGTGATCTTTCATTGTGTCATGTGTGTTCATTGCGTGATCATTCATTATAGGCGTACTGCGCATGCATGGGCTCAACATGTTTTATAAGTTGTCGGAATATTTTTCTTTTTTTCCTCTATATGTTTATTCCATTTTTCCATGTTTAGCCATTTCTTTTTAAGTATGGCTAACATGGGACAATTAAGTTCTTAATTATTTTTGTTTGTCTCCATAAGTTATAGAGAATTGTAATTTGTGTTGGAAAACCTGAAAGTTCTCAGTACTTTTCGATTCAATATTGTTTATTTCTTGTTTAAGGGACCTCGGATGAAATCCGAATTTCATCAACAGTCGAGTTTTTGTTTTTTGTTGCTTCTTCTTTTTTTTATCGTAAAGGTGAATCGATAGGGCAGTGGCCCTAGGTTTTTTTAAATGGAGGAAAAAATCCATGGCTAGGACATCCCTCGGATAGGACGTAGAATGGAGGTCTTGCGTCTGTACGACTGTACTCGTCATTGGCGGATCCAGGGGGGGGGGGGGGCTGTGGGGGCTGCAGCCCCTCCCTTTGGAAAAATTGTCGTCATTTAAAGATAGAATTTGACTTTCTTTAATGTAAGGAAGCAACGGGGCCGGGATAGCCGAGCGTGTAGGAGCGCGACCCGTTGTTGCACGCTCGAGCCGAACGGCGGCGGTTCGAATCCGCCCTGGGAGGGTTGACTTTTATTTCGTGGAGGCCCCACGGAATAAATCTCGACCCTCCCACCATGGTTAGAATAGGTTGGTTACACCTGTAGAGTAACCCCCCGTATGCCACACATGGCCAGGTAGGGGTAACGAACAAAAAAAAAAAAAAAAAAAAAAAAAGTTAAAGAATAAATAATGTGCAGAAAAAGTAGAATTTTAGTTGTGGGAAAGGAACATAAAGGTAAAAAAGCTGATTAGTAGATCCAAATGAAGGGCTGTGGGGCTGCAGCCCCCCCTTTAGGACTGCAGCCCCCTCCCCTCTTTACGATCGGCTGGATCC
This sequence comes from Aelia acuminata, assembly GCA_911387785.2. Classification (NCBI taxonomy): domain Eukaryota; kingdom Metazoa; phylum Arthropoda; class Insecta; order Hemiptera; family Pentatomidae; genus Aelia; species Aelia acuminata. The sequence goes on along the minus strand of OU426982.1, from coordinate 3,170,820 downwards.
GCCCATGGTACTCGTTAAAGATCCCTATCCTAATTATACCTGGAAAAGCAAAATTAGGACTTCCACTGTAGCAGAGTTGGGCAAAAAGAAGTTGAACTACAAATTACAAACTACTGACACAGTAGTTGGGAAGTTGTTGAAACTATAACTACTTTTGTAATTTGTAGTTGATGGACCACAACTACAACTACTGTAGTTTCAAAAAAGTAGTTGCATTTTTAGAACTACAACTAGTAGTTGCAACTGTAATTATGGGCCTGAAACTACAACTACTTTTATTGATAATGAGTAATTATCGATATATATTATTATCGATAAGGAGTATATCAAATGCAATTCAGCTAATATATAAAACATGGGATTGATCTAGAACCTAAGGTTAAAAAAAATAATTGACTACCGGAAATCATGGAAAAAATTTGTACTCGTATTACGTATATGTACCTATTGTTCTATTTTTAAAACAGATTATCAACCATAATCGAGCCCATTTATCTATGGAGTATTTATCTAAACATAGAATAAATAAATAAAAATAGCAAAAACATGTGATTTAATTAGACGTTGCTTAGCAAATGTAGTTGCCGCTCTAAAACTACATTTACAACTATTTATTGTATTTTCCATTCCCAACTACTTTTTTCCAACTACTGTAGTTGTAGTTTTAAATTACAACTACTTGACTGGTAGTTGAAAAATAGTAGTTGCGCGCTTCCAACTACGAACTATATGTAGTTGTCTGTGTAGTTTATTACAAATGTAGTTAACTGCTGCCCAACTCTGCACTGTAGCTTAGTCAGATTAGCCTTAGTGGCATTGAGTTGCGTTAAACAAACAAACAAATATTTTAGCATAGACTAATTTTAAATTCCCTCCTCCATGAATTACTTAACCCGATTTCTATATTCAGGGTATGTGTCGAGGGTGGCTACCCTTCGGATCGAAAAATAAATACGTATTGTACTTTATGTACCCCTGGAAGTGAGATTTCGCCTGGTTTCTGGTGGGAACCTCCTGCCTTCGTCACGGTGGATGACCGCTTTGTTCTCTTCGCTGCCAACCTGTTTGTTCTTGTCCTCTCCTCTAATACAGTGCGACCCCATCGCCGTCAAAGGATAGCCTGATTGGGTCGCGGGCATGGGAAATCGTGGCTTTTTTTCGGACAGGAACACACAGTAGGTACACAACTGTCAATCTTCCCCCAATAGGTAGCTCGAATATTAAGGTGGCTTCACACTTGGCAAGGGTTGGTACTAGTAATCTGGCACAAGTGATACTGATTCTTTTCAATCTGATACGAAATTTAATGTTCGTTGATTACGGGTACCAAGCGCATAGGAAAAGGGGAATAGCCTTTCATTATATTCTCAAGAAACTTACACTCCGGGACAAATAAAAGTGTACACCCTGTTAGAATATGCCCCTTATTGCTGTCTTATTATTTACAACTGGTACTTTTTGTTTTAAAAGGAATAAATAATTTGTGATATATGGATAAGTTACAATAAATTCTTTATTTTAAACTAGCTGTATATACCGGTTTCACCCGAGGAATTTCGATTTTTAAATCTAAAAAATGTATAAACTGAGACTTTTATCGACTCAAACGGTCAATTTTGTAAAAACCAATGTAAAGCGAGATCAAAACGATTAGTATAACAATAAAAATATACCCAGAGATCGGCTGAAGTTATGAAATTTTAATGTGGACAGGTGTTCGCACCTGATATCAAAGAACCACTGAGCGAAATTTGGAGAATTTAGGAAAAACGGTATGGATTTCTAGAAAGAACAAACAGAATTTTACCTTTATATGCATAGATTATAGCTGTATATCCCGGTTCCACTCGGGGAATTTCATTTTTATAAAGAAACGGTCGATTTCGTAAAAAAAAAACATTGTAAAGTGAGATCATTATGATTTTTATAACAATATAGAATATCAGCTGAAGATCGGCTGAAGTTATACAATTTTAATATGAACAGGTGTTCGCACCTGGTCTGAAAGAACCACTGAGCGAAATTTGGAGAATAAAGAATATCAGCTGAAGATCGGCTGAAGTTATGCAATTTTAATATGGACAGGTGTTCGCACCTGGTATGAAAGAACCACTGAGCGAAATTTGGAGAATTTAGGACAAACGGAATGGATTTCTATAAATAACAAATAGAATTTGATCTTTATATACATAGATTATAGCTGTACCAGGTCTGCAAGTTTAAAATGTCGTTTTAATTCCAATAGAATGCGCTCTTAGCCTATTGAAGGATTTGCTTATCTCTAAACACTGTTTTGTTTGTTAGTCATTTGTTTAAAAAAGTCAGTTGTTTTTAAGTCGTTTACGTGGACGTATCATGCCTTTCTTTGGTGTTAAAAATGTCTAATTTTAAGCCAAATAAAGAGCATTTGCGGCATGTCATGATTTTCTTATTCAATCAAAAGAAAAAGGCATCTGAATGTCATCGAATTCTTGTTGAGACTTATGGCGATCTTGCTCCAACCGTCAAGACATGTGAACGTTGGTTTCAAAGTTTCAAACGTGGTGATTTTGATGTTACTGATAAAAAACGAGAAAATCGACCAAAAAAGTTTGAGGACGTCGAATTGCAATCTTTATTAGACGAAGACAATACCCAAACCCAACAAATGATGGCAGAACATTGAATGTCACTAGGCAAGCCATTTCCGACCGCCTGAGAGCTATGGGAAAAATTCAAAAGGTTGGAAAATGGGTTCCACATGAATTGGACGAACGACAGATGGAAAAACGAAAAACTGTGTGCGAAATGCTGCTTTTACGCCACGAAAGAAAGGGTTTTTTGCATCGAGTTGTAACTGGCGATGAAAAATGGATTTATTTTCAGAATCCCAAACGAATAAAATCATGGGTAACGCCAGGACAACCATCCACATCGAGTGCAAGACCGGATCGTTTTGGGAAGAAGACAATGCTGTGTGTGTGGTGTGATCAGAAGGGAGTAGTCTACTACGAGCTTCTCAAACCCGGCGAAACAGTCAATACCGACCGCTACCGACAACAAATGATCAATTTGAGTCACGCATTGATCGAAAAACGCCCAGAATGGGCTCACAGGCACGCCAAAGTCATTCTTCAGCATGATAACGCTCCTGCACATTCAGCCAGATTGACTAAGGAAACGATTTCTTCGCTTGGTTGGGAACTCCTACCCCACCAGCCGTATTCACCTGACCTTTTGGAATGGTATCCATAAATTGCCCGAGAGATGGACAAAATGTGTAGAAAGCGAGGGCCAGTACTTTGAATAAAATATATTATACTTTTTTTTTAAATTACTGTGTATATATTTTAAGAAATAAACGACATTTTAAACTTGCAGACCTGGTATATCCCGGTTTATCACGGGGAATTTCATTTTTCTAAAAAAACGGCCGATTTCGTAAAAAAACATTGTAAAGTGAGATCATTATGATTTTTATAACAATAAAGAATATCAGCTGAAGACCGGCTGAAGTTATGCAATTTTAATCTGAACAGGTGTTCTCATCGGGTCTCAAAGAAACGCTTAGCGAAATTTGGAGAATAAAGAATATCAGCTGAAGATCGGCTGAAGTTACGCAATTTTAATATGAACAGGTGTTCGCACCTGGTATCAAAGAGCCACTGAGCGAAATTTGGAGAATTTAGGACAAACGGTATGGATTTCTATAAAGAACAAATAAACAAACAAACAAACAGAATTTCAACTTTATTTATATAGATTTTTTTTTTTTTTTCACTTCATTCGTATATCCGCGCCTGCCAGCATTAGATAGACAATCAGCAGATTCGATGGCCGTATACAGTTGCAGATGATGACATGTGAGGCATGGGGAAGGGTGGCACCCAACAGTACCTCTTGTCTGGCTTCATTCAGTTATTCATGTCCGTTAAAGAAGGAGATCTCTCATCCAACGCCTTTTTAATCTCCTCCTCACATTCACGGGCATTTCATCTGTGGCCATATCTCTTATCAGTAGGTTTATATGTCCGTGTAGGTTAGTGTGGAAACGTTTATAAAGAATTTTGATGTGCTGGTCGACTGTAGATTTAGACATACAATTAAACCCATTTAATAAAATTGGACAAATAAAAATGTACACTTCAATTTTTATAAAAAATGTGTGAGAAATACCTACTCTTTAATGAAAACTTTGTAGTATATAACATCACCTTTTTCTTCTAGCACTTTCAACAAGCGTTTATTCATAGAAAGACACAGATTTTTTTAAAAGTTCTTATTATTCTTATTCTTATTTTTCACAAAAATAATTTAATGCCTGATTTTCAAGTAATATATTTTTATTGCATGTTTTGAAGTGTTTAATGCACGTTTTGCAGTTTTAATTGCACGTTTCCTAATTTTTACTGCACGGAATTCCGAGCTCTAGTCAATAATAACCTTGCTTGTGCCCTATATCTTTAGGAGTTTCTCAGATATTGCTAAGAACATGAGGCTGAAGAATCTCACGGTAACGTGGCAATTCAGATCTGATAATTGAAGCCAGATATTTGATGTATTATTATATTCAAAGACATTCACTAAAGTCACTTCCGTCTTGGAAATACACTGCGTCCTTCATGACATACTTTATGGATATCGAGGAGTACTGAATCCCATATGACACCTGCCTTGCGTATTTAAGTTTAGAACACATTCAACAATAGATTACTTACCAATAAACCTTAGTTACAACAACTCAATCATTAAGAAGTTTATGAATACATATAAATAAAAAAATATCTATTATTGTTTCGGCCGTGATAAATCAAGCAGCCATGTTTTCTATCAAATCTCCCATCAATTGTTTTCAAGACCTTTGTCGCCTCCCAGGACGATACATTCAATTAAATAACAAGACCAAGCTGACTGAAATCTCCTGAAGCCTGCAATGTGAAGAGCATGCCTGCTTTGCGGTGTAGCATCTTTTCTTAGTGCGGCACTAGTTCTGTAGAGCCTCGTTAATCCATTGGCGGATGCAGGGGGAGGGGGGGAGGGCTGTAGCCCCTCCCTTTGGAAAACATTTCATCATTTAAAGATAGAATTTGACTTTCCTTAATGTAAGGAAGCAAGTACAAATAATGAGCAGAACAATTAGAATTTTAATTGTTGGAAAGGAACATAAAGGTAAAAAAGCTGATTAGCAGATCCGAAAAAAAAGGGGCTGCAGCCCCCCCCCCCTATACAATCGTCTGGATCCGCCCATGCGTCAGTCCCAACTAATTGTTTTAATTGAGTGGCCACTTTATGCCACTAAGGCTAATCGGACGATGCTACAGTGGGATTCCTGAATTTCGCCTATCCAGGTATATAATTAGGATAAAGATCTTTAACCGAGTACCTGACTTTGTACAGGTATGATCATTTTACGTTCTATCCGAGGTAAGGCTTAGCCAAGGAAGTTTTGCTCCCTTTAAAATATCCTAGGACCACCACGGGATGCGAACTCGCGACCTTTAGTATTGTTGCTGCTATGCTAGCTACTACACCACAGGTGACCCATAACTAATCGCGACCACGCTTGTTTGGTTCGTCTATTTGTTTGGAAGTCTAGTTTCTTTTTAGAAAATAGGAGAATTATTAAATAATACTCTCTGTATTTAACATCTATAAATTTTTGCTGCCATTTTAATGAAAGAACAGGAACAATAGGTCCGATAAGTTTGAACTATCTATTGGTACTACCAGTTATTTCTGGGAAACACAGATCATACACAGAAGCACTACTGTACCAGGAACAGTAGGGTTCAATCCCACAAATCCATTCGTATCTGTCAGCAAGATGCTAATAATCAGTGAATGAGATGGCTGAAATAATGACATGTGAGGCATGAGGAGGGAAAGCACCCAGCAAAACCCCTTCCTGGCTTCATTCAATTACCATTGTTCTGCAAGAGATCTCTCTTCCGGTTTTTAGTAACCTAGCCTACAGTAACCTGTTTTGTCTTAAAATGTTTCTTCGAAATGATTACTTAGCTAAGAACTTGATCTATTAGAATAAGATTAAGGCCAACACCTAAAGGTCTGCGAAACAAGCCTTAACCCGGCGCTGGTCGCGCCCCTCCGTGGGACACCGTTGGTCGCGCGTGAGCAAATTGCTCACATCTCAGTTTTTGGCATCATTCTTCGCAATATTTTTGTTTCTTTTAATTTAGAATATCTTTATCAATAAATTATTAATCTGTTTAAGGTGTTTTCATCAGTTTAATGCATTTATTATAATTTATTTATAGGAGTGGAATGAATAGAAGAGAATAAACAAGAATAAAAGTCTTTATTACCACTATTTTTAGTTTAAAAAAAGAAGTAGTTATTGTAAGAAAATTGCAGTAGCATACATTACTCAAAATTACAAAAAGAAAAAATAAGAAATTTTTAGTTGAAAAGAAAAGAAAATTATAAAAAAATCGCATAAAGTTGGTACGTTGATACTCGAATTCCGGCACTAGTTTTGGCAAGTCGACGCACTTTTCGAGAGGAAGACTGGAGATTTGACCTCCAGTATTATCACTTTGCTCAACTTCAAGAAGCCAGGAATAACGATTTAAAAACGAAATACCGCATTTTACTCAAAAATATAAAAACTAATGTAACCTTTTACTAAAAAACCTAAGAGAAGAGACGAAAATACTTACAGTCATATTTTGCTTCCGGATTATCCTCCAAAAGCCGTAATATCTTCGCAGGACGTCTTGTTCTACTCATTTTCCGAACTAAACTACCAAACGGAACTACAATATTTCATCAAAGAAAGACAAACGTCTACTGGCAAGATTTGGGCTAATTACTGCGGAGATGGACAAGTCCGTGCAGGTCTCGGAGCGGCCCGCACGGGGTCTCAGTTCTGTGTCACGGATAGTCGCGCTGTGAGCAATATGCTCACGCTCCCGTTTTTTCGAACAAAACGTTTTATAGGGGCTTAGCGCGGCAATTGTTTTTTTCAAAAACAACTTCCTAAAGTGAGTTATTGTATAAATGACAAATAGAAAAAATGTCAGAATTAAATAAAAAGAAATAAGCGAAATACACAAGATTTTCGGCAAGTGTGAGCAAAATGCTCACAATGCGACCAACGGCGGGTTAATAATGTTTAAAATTTTAATTTATATATTTTTGTAATAAACATTATTCTATTCTATGACAGCCATGTCCCTTAGCCCTTTCAAAACATAACAAAATTTTATTTTATATTAATTTTAATAATAATTTATAATAATTAATAATTAATAATTTTAATTTATATATTTTTGTAATAAACATTATTCTATTCTATGACAGCCATGTCCCTTAGCCCTTTCAAATAATAAAAATCTTTTTCCCTTATGTGCTTGACAAATGTTATGTAAAGCTTTTTTACAACATACATACTTACCACATACTTGCCAGCAATAAAACATTGACTGCAACTTAGAGTGATGATACAGCAACCATCACTAAAAATCAGCTTAATACACAGGCTTCACTAGCTTTACAACATCACTTTCACAAATAAATTAGTTGATTCCTTATATCATTACTAGCTGTGGGGCCCGGCTTCGCTCAGGGAGTTGTGGAATAGGTTGAATGAAACAATAACTTTAAAATGTAATAGTACAGAAAAATAGACCAAAATTAATCATGGTTAAAACAAAATTTGTACCATCCTGAAACTTCAGTTTAGTATTAGTGGTAAGTTTCGAAACCTCAGAGTCCGCCCATATATGGTTTGGGTATAAGAGATGCTATTAATGCGGTTCTCTCAATGCGTTTTCTTCCCTTTTCTAGATTAAGAAAAATTATTTTGGCAGCAAATATGTCCTGCTATGTACCATTTTGTATTGTTTCTATGTTCTGATTCCATTGAGACCATTCTCATGTCGATACCGCATCCTTATCAAGTTGAGTAACTTCTCCTTTTTCAAATTCGGTTGAAAATTTACGAACAGAACAGAACTATTAAACAGAAATATTATATGAACACTTTATTTTCGATATACAATCCATTAGGTTATATCTTTTATTCATATTATCTATAGATTATCTATTTTATTTAGTGTTAGTTTTTATTCGCTCACTCACTAATAAGCAATTTTTTTTTTTTTGTAAATGTATTCTTACATTGTATATTGATTCAAGGCAGTGTTTCGACCAATTCTTTCCTCTTCTGTAAAACTTAATTCGCTTAGAAATCCAGTTGGTTATGTTTATTTTTAATTTCAATTCATTGTAGAGATGTAATGACCTTATTTAAAAATAAAAAGGAAACAATAATTATTTATACATAATCTCGTGTAATTTAAAGAAAACAGCTGAAGCTAAAACCATAACAAACCGAACTAATGAACGATAACCTAATGAATTGAATTTAGCCAGCGCTCCTGGCTTCCAAATGTCGAACTAATTTTTTTCATTCATTAACTCGCCTGGGCTTATTGGAGGGGCTAATTACATGTAGCGAGAGGCTTAAAATTACAGCCCTTATCCCTTCAACATTACACACTTAAAATGAAAACTGAAACCTTCTTCATCGTTAGGGTCAATAGGGCAATACTACGACATAGCATACTTAATAGTACATATGTGTAGTCGTTTTTGAGCCTTTTCGGCACGCACATTGTACACTTTGCTTTATAATATATATTGATAATTCAAAGAATAATTATTAACTCTTCAGTTCCTAATACACCCTCCAGGGTGCATTTCTTCTGTATTAATTTAAATTGGCCAATTCCTATATTTTATAACTTTAAAAACACTATAGAATATGTCACAGCCTGTACAAGCCAATAGACTCTTCTAGAGATGGATAATAACTTTCCAAAATTAGTTACCTTCAAGTGCCATCAGAGGGGCCTGTTGATCTTCAGTCTCTGTGTCAAATGACTGGACTAAAAATCAGTTTTGAACAGATAAAAAACTAGTTTTAAACAGATAAAAAAATCAAGGAAACATAAAAAAATTTGCCTCAAACATCAACCAAATTAACGAGACCTTAATACTTATGCCGTTTATCATTGTAGCTAACTCTTGAGAATATCACTTTCGTTATCATTTTTAAGGTTCTGTTGCATATGATTTCCCTTTTGAATTTTAGCATAAATATCAACGACCTGGAAATAATTCTAGAATTTATTTATGCAGCAGAGTGCAGTGGCAGGAGGGCGGAGGGCGTGTGCCCCCCCCCCCTGGTAGTTTAGGACACCAATCAATTATTACTATTTCTGTATAAAAAGGGTCATCTATAATAATTTTTTAAACTCCTTGAATGGGGGCCGGGATAGTTGAGCGTGTTTGAGCGTGAACCGCGCCCTAGGATGGTTGACTTTTATTTCGAGGCCTCACGGAATAAATCTCGACTTGCCCACCATGTTTAGAATAGGTTGGTTACACCTCTAGAATAACCCCCCGTATGCCACACATGGCCAGGTAGGGGTACCGACAAAAAAAAAAAAAAAAAGAACTCCTTAAATGAAAAATGGATTATATTTAAACATTTAATAGAAATTTACTGCTTAGATGTGCACTAATATTTTAAATTAGGTCCTTTATGCGCAAAAATTTAAAAAAAAAATTTTTAAATGTCCCCTCAGAAAATGTCTGGATCCACTACTGGCAGAGTGATACATACAATAAACAGGTGGTTCAAAGCATGAGACCTGACCGATTTTTTGAGATCTAGAACCATCTTCAATGATGTGAAAACCACAATTTATGTCCAAAATTACAAATTTGCCGAAGAAGGAAAATATTAATCCATACTTTGCCAAAAATCACATTTCAAGAAATGTGGAGTAAGCCTACACCTTAACTGTTGGCATGTATTTATAGCAGTTCTCCTGGGAAGTTTTATGTTTGTTTTTTTACGATTTTTGTTGTAATTATTATTATATTAAAGTTTTTTTAGCGGTTTAAACTTTTTATTGTAATTGAATAAAAAAAATTGAAACATAAAGTGTTCTGTATTGTTGCTGGGACTTAGGTAAAGTGTTACTCGCTTACCAAATGCACACCCCACAGGGTGCAGTGCTAAAACATATGTAATATTAACTATAATTATCAAACAACTATTTTAATAATAAATTTTGATGTTTAGCATGGGACAACAAAGTTTAAAGACAACAAACAAACAAACAAAACAAAGTTAAGGCCATAAACTTATGTTTGGAACCAAAGTCGCTTCGCTTTTTTATCACTAGGAGCAATTACAATTAATGTCATCTTTACACAGCTAAGTTTTTCGGTCAATCTAGAGATGGTTTTTAACCAGTGATAATTAAAGTGTTGAAATGCGTAAGGATATAAATGCCTTAGGAAATTTTTACAGAAATGGTGTGACTTATACCCTCTAGGTTGAACTACATTCAGTGCTTACACCTATGCCATCTTTCATACATTCAATGAACTCTTTTCTAACAACGAAACATTAGTTATACCCATTTCTGAAGAATGGCTTTGGCACATATAACAATTTGACAAAAAAACTATGTTTTATTTTTTTTGGCACTTAGACCCTTATGCATTTCCACGCTTCAATTATTCTTATTAACCAGTTAATAATAAGTGCACGACATCATTTTCATCTGAAGATTGTTCAAAAACTTAACCACGTAGGCAGGTATATTTCGTCTATCGTAATAGCGCCTGGCGGTCAATTAGCAAAGTAACGAGTTTTTTTTTTTTTTTTTTCTAAATCTTCTAAACAGATACTAAATACTAAAGTTAGTTACTTCAACCCATATGGATATAACCCCCACAGATATTTGACATAGATAAAAATTCAAATAACTTCAAACATTTCAATCAAATTGTTATGACTTGTTACAAAATAACACTGGCAAAAGACTAAAAAAACTTTACGTACAAAAGTAATTAAATTAATTTATAATTATGGGTATAGTTGCTGTTAACAGTATTGGAGCAATCACCAGGACAATCTCACAAATAACATTTATTGCTTCACCTACAACGTTTCGTCTATGTCGTCATTTTCAAGTCTCAATCTGAATAATGATTTAATTAATCCAGCTTTTTTAAACAATGCCTTCATCAACCTAAATAAAACAAACAAATTTTTAAGTCTTTCATCTTCATGTATGACGACACCAGTTAATGGTTTATACATAAAAAAAAAAAAGTTTTATTTTGGTTGATGAAGGCATTGTTTAAAAAAGCTGGATTAATTAAATCATTATTCAGATTGAGACTTGAAAATGGCGACATAGCCGAAACGTTGTAGATGAAGCAATAAATGTTATTTGTGAGATTGTCCTGGTGATTGCTCCAATACTGTTAACAGCAACTATAACCATAATAAAAATATCCCAGGAGGTGAAGAAACCAATTATATATTGGATATGATTAAAAAGAATTCGTTTATAACAATTACTTTTTATAATCTTTTTGTATTTATTATAAACAAAAAAATAAAATAACTCCATTACAGAAGATTGGTAAGATATAAAATAGAATGAGTTCAGTTCAATGATAATTTCTCTAAAATTATACTGAGCCCAATGTGGGAGGACTGTTGCAGGTTATGAAATCACATAAGGTACAGGTACTTAAGGTAGTTTGCAATTGCTGTGTGTTTATTATCAACAGCCACCTTCAGCGGAGTTTTACCCTTAGCTGTCCTAGCTTCCAGGTCACCACCGCGGTCCACCAGCTTAGTCACCACTGCGAGGTGTCCTCTCTGTGCTGCCAGATGTAATGCAGTCCACTTAAATTTATCTTTCATATTCACTTTCGCCCCGGCATCAAGCAGAGCAGTCACCACTGCAAGGTTTCCTCCCCTAGCTGCATGATGTAATGGAGTCTGTTCCGAATGATCTTTCACATTCACAACTGCCCCTGCATCAAGCAGCACTTTTAGAACCTCTACGTGTCCTCTGAGTGCCGCAACATGTAGCAAATTGTTACCATCACAGTCGCTCACAGCCAGGTCAGCCCCGTATTCCACAAGCAGTTGTAGAACAGCAGGCTTATTCTTTACAACTGCAAAGAAGGTTGGTCTGTGTCCATTGTTGTCCGCCTCATCCACTGCGACTCCAGCGTCCAGCAGAGTAGTCACCGACCCAGCGCAGCCCCCCTCAGCGGCATAGTGGAGCGCAGTCCTACCTTCATTGTCCTCCATCAGAGCATCAGCCCTGTTTATTAATAATAAAGTTACAATATAAGAATTACAATTCCTCGCAGCCATCATCAATGGTGTTCTGCCTTTTTCGTCTGGTATGTCAACTACCACACCTATCCTCAGAAGCATTTTTGCGACCTGAATATTGGAAGCAACGTGTAATGGTGTGAGGCCGTTATTATTTTTGATGCTTACTGGTACTTTTTTATCTTTCAGTAGTTTAAGCATTTCGACATTTCCTGAACGAGCTACAGAATGCACAATAGTGTCACCGTCTTCCAACCTTAAACTCGGTATAGAACTGAAATCCGCGCCTTTCTTCAGTAACAACTCAACACCCTGGACATTACTCGCTATAATAGCTCGAGCTAAAGGCGTTTCGCCACGTTGGTTCTTTAGATTTACGTTCATTCCTGATTGCAGCAAAGCCTTCAGCGCTTCATTGTAACCTCCTGCCGCGGCTACATGAAGATAGCTGTCCCCTCCTGATAAACACGTATCCAATTTAGCACCAGCTTTTGACAGAGCCTTTATTGAAGGAGCACGATCGCATCTCACTGCTACCTCCATGGGAGTGGCATTATTAGCGTCCAGAATTTCCACGTTTGCGTTCAGGATACAAAGTGCTGCAATTGAGGCACTGCTGCCGGACCTCGCAGCCAAGTGCAGAAGGTAGTCTCCGGATTCGGTGGACCCACATAAGTCTGCTCCTTCACTCTCCAAATCAAAAATATCTCGTGCATTATCGTTGGAAACAGCATTTTCAAGTCGCATCATCAAATCGCCGCGGCCTTCCTGAAACAATTGCTAGTGTAATTCTTTCTTTATTTTGAATAAACATCAGAATCAATGGATTAACAAGAATTTTGCTGATGAAATTGGTTAAGCTAAGAAATAAATTAGCTTGCAATTTTCACAACCTTCAAAGATTTAATAAATGGATTTAAAAAATATATTATCAGTTATTTATGTTTTATATCAAATGATAATTTTGACAAAAAAATAAACAAGAATTACTTTGGATAAAATAGGAATTAAAGTGGCTAAACTTCGAAACACACTGAAGTTTATCCTCTCCTAATCTTGGAAACATTTTAACTTACCTATAAAGTTATTTATTATCAAAATAGGATGACCTCTTTAAGCTTTCAAATCTAAATAATTTTACTAGCCGAGTTGGGAACACACAACAAGAATCTTTCAAATTCTCTTGCCCTGCCAATGAGAGTTCAACTAATTCAAACATTGTAGTCTTAGGTAAGACATCGGAAACTTTATGAAATGCTCCCCAATGATTCTGTATCCGGGAGATTCACAGTAGACACTAGGAACTGAGGAAACTTCAAACGGAAATCGCCTGTTCCACGGGTATACACAGGTACACACAGTGGTGCCATAAGTTTGCACCTTCCTTCATTCTATGGTGTCTCACTTATTCATTTTCATGCCGAATCATTAGTTTATGCAGGCACTAGGTAGCCAAAAATTTAAATGGCAAAATTAATTTGGCTACGAAATAAATTAGCTTGGTACTTTCATGACATTCAAAGATTGAATAAATAGATTTTATTTTTTAAAAATACGATCAATTATATAGTAATACTTTTACACCAAATGATAATTTTGATAATATGGGCCAAGAACAGAAATTTAGTAAAAGGAATACTAATAAAGTAGTTAGTCTTATCAGTTTTAATAATAATCTAAGGTTAAGTGAACCCAAAGGTTCAAATCCGACTACACAGACTGCTGATTACACATCTCCATCCTCCAACGACCATCCAAATTCAACTTTAACAGAATATTCTTGATGCAATCCATCCATCTTCCTCTTTGGAGGTTTACCTGTCATCACAATGGATGATAAACTTCTAGTGATCCACATGCAACTAACCCTCGTTGATTTTTTATATTCCCATTTTATACTTATTCTGTGTGCCATTGAAAACTGTTCTCTATCCTAATAATGCAGCACACTACAATTCAGGTTAATATTTGAAAATTAAAATATGTTTTTATATAATTTAATAATAAATATAGTAAATGAAAACAAATTTATTTAACTCATAGTTTTTGTTTCTCATATTTTCCAGGGGGAGGGGGGAGCTTATGGCTTCCAAGTGTTTCAAAATTAATTTATGAAATAATCCAATATTAAAGTAAATTTGGAGATTTTTGAAAGATTCCAAATCCAATATATAATCAATACTATACTTGATATAATAAAATAACCAAAAAAAAAAAAAAAAAGCTAAGTAAAGAAAAATGGAATGAATAGCCGATTCTTTCCCAAAAGTATACAATTTAGTCACCTTAGCCTGGTCAAAGAGAATGTACCAAGGATGCCTTCTATAAAAGGTCAAAAATGGGACACACAAAGCAAACATGGGTTACTTTGGGTCACTCAGACTGTACAAACCGACTTATAAGGCTTCTGAAAACGTACCAAAATAGGACATCTTTTAAAGTTTCAAAAATATCCAAAGACCTCAACATTACAAATACAAAGAAAGCAGTGACAATGAAAAGAGAATAAAGTATCTTGAAATCATAAAATTGATCCATCATATCGTAACACTTCTATGGGTTAACAATTTTTATTCAAAGAAAAATTATTATATTTTCAATGCCACATGAATTATAAATACATAAGTATTAGAACAGGTTACAAAAATTATCACTTTGCAACACACAAATAATCATACGGCTTGAGCTCCACAACCGAGACTCAGGCTAACTGTCCAGCCACTCGCTCCTTATATATAGTCATTAGGAAAATGGTCTAGAAGCTCATGGAACAGTGTGGATGGTACTCGAACTTCGTAGTCACAAACACGTGCTATGAAAGTTTGTTCCAACTGTTAATTCGGTCCAAAAAAAACGTCTAGAAATTTTAAACCATATATTTTTGTTTAACGTTACAATATTTAATAAAGAAGTCCAGCTTAACGCTCAAAGCTTTTGTAGCAATTTTAAATAAAATCACATTAACATAGTAAAACCCTAATAAACCTTCACAGTAAGAACCGATCTCAACTGAAAAGGATTGTTTGGGGTTTTAGTCATGTCTGAAAGAAGCTTAGCGAGCATTAGCTAATAAAGCTAATCAAGGCCCTTTATAAGTGAAAAAGATGCGATGGGAGTTTGCTTATATTACAGGAACATAACCTCACTGCTCAGAAGCAGTACCAAAAATATTACTCTAAAGACTCTTTTACCAATTTTATTTTTTCAGTTTATCTAAATTTGAAAATAATAAACCATTTAGATTGTGAATAATATTAATGCAGCAATTTTTTCTTTTAACTTTACCTGAGATACTATCAGCAATTTATTTAATCAATTTATTTTTAAAAATAGTTCAGAGAAAAAGAAATTATTGTCTGAATCATTTCTTAAGTAAAAATAAAATGTTATATAATTAATACCTCTGACAAAGTGCTAAGTCGCACACCAGCGATCCTGTACTTCTTGGCCAATGATGTCATAATTGTCACCACATGCGTAGGCAACTTCATGACACCGCCAGAGACGAGCGCTTCCAGGAGATTCATGGCGTCCTCTATGTCGGTGCGAGGGAAGTGGAAGTCCTCCAGCAGCCAGACCCTCAGGTGCCTGGACCGCAGCCTCTGGATCCGAAAGGAGATGGCCGCCAGGAACACAGAGGACATGACGTCCCCTGACACCAGAGAGTACAGCAGCCCTAGCAGCAGGCTCTGTGGCATGCTCAGCTCCAAGTCCTCCACCGCCGAAGACCTGTAGATGCTCGCTTCGGCTCCATATGCTGCGCCAGATAGGATCTTGCTGAAGATGATGTTGCGGCAGAGGTGACGCACTCTATTTAAAGATGTCATCTCCACAACTGTCAACATGAAGTTATTTAAATCATCGGTATAAAAATTAAAAATAAGAATTAAAGTCAAACCTACTTTATCCTACAGTTAAAGTATTAAAGTATTACATTTAATATTAAATATTCAACTAAATACTCAGCTTTCCTTAGGGACCTCTTAAAGAAGAAACAACTTGTTTTTTTAAATATTACGTTAGACAAATGATTGTGCATCAGTTTATCAACATTTTTATATCTCGATAGGTTGAAGGATAATCAGGATTTTCAGTTTAAAACTTTTTTATTATGAAAAGCCGATGTTTCGGTCCAACTTGTGGATCATCATCAGGGCTAAAAGAAAACATATTTTGTTTAATGTTTGTTTAATTTACCTCACTTTACGCCACTAAGGATTAGCCTAAACGGGAGCCCTAAATTTAGCTTATCCAGCCAGGTATCATTAGGATAGGGATGTGATACAAGTACAAGTACATGACAGCACAGGCTCGGGAGCTCCTTTTTAAGTCCTACTTGGCGGAATGCAAACCCGCGACCTGCTATGCTAGCCACTGCACCAGATATCCAAAGCCACTGCAAAAGAGATATCCGCAAAACGGGATCGACCGTTGACAGTAATTTCATTAATTCGATTTGAAAGTATGTTAAGAAAATGGTTGAGTGAAATCCAACCATTTTGCCTTATTAGAAAAAATATATACAACACATTATATCCATGATTAAGTGGGTTGAAATGCTTTAAAATATCGATTTTTTTCTTCCAAAGTAAATCAACCATCAGAATTTTTATCGATACCTATCCCCACTTAAGGTGCCTTTACACCTATGATCTTTACCTTCGAACATCACGCTCGAACAACCTTCGTGAAGCCTTCACGTCGACTGTTCGGCTGTTCTAGGAACTTCATCTGTTCGCCTAGGTTCGGAGGTAGCGCTGGTGTCACTTTTGATTTGGGTTTTTCTAAGTGACAGGAGTTGTTTCTGATACTAGTGTAATTTGTGATACGTTATAATTCGTTACCTATTTTTTTATTTTACAGAGAATGTAAAATATATTGATAGTGGAGATTTTTTCTTTATCATAAGTAGAGACCGGATTCTCGTGCAATTGCACTTTTTTTTTCGGTTGCTTGAAATCGACCGGGGACAAGTTATTTACACGAATTAAGGCATCCGGATTAACATGTGTAAGTTTTATTTTGCACGAAATTGCACATTTGGAGAGTTACTGCACAAATTTGCACATTTTAGGTTTTCAGTGCACGAAAGTGCACTTTTTGATATTTCATTAAAAATATTGAATTTTTTAAAATTTTTATTATAGAGAATAGTTATGATTTATTTTATAATCACCAACAATAATACCGATGTATGTATGTATTTGTAATTTATTTATATACCTAATTTTCTAAGAAAAAAAAAAATGATTCATGATTTCAAAATATTTCTTCGAACTCGTTAAGGAAATGGTATTATGTCGTACAATGTCCCTTTGTATAAACTTTCTAAGAAGTTCTAACTTGATTTGACTCAACCTTCCCACCTACTCCTTTATTTTCCTTTCGTTCTAAAGTTGAGTTTAGTTCGGTAAACAAGTGAAATAGTGAAAATGCCTAAAGTGACAGCCAGCCAATCTTCCAAAATCAAAATTTGGATAAAACCATACCCAGAATTGAAATCAGACGGTGAAACAATTTTTCGTTCTTCTTGCAATAAATCAATTGGTTCGGATCGAAAATCTCAAGTGGATGCTCATTGCAACTCAAGTAAGTACATTCTATATTTTCATAAGTAGCACACGATAGCATTAGACTATTCCCAATATCTTTTTATTTTTATAGGTGGGCACTCACAGTTAACTGCAGCACAAAAATCCAAGCGAGCCCCAATACAACAATTACTCACACAAAGCTGCTCGTCGTTAGACAATAAACAAACGTTTTATAACGATTTATGTTAGGCCATGGTCGCTTCCAATATTCCATTCAATAAACTGCAAGCCCTTTAAGTGTTTTTTGCAAAAATAACAAAACAAAACATTCCTGACGAGAGCACCCAAAGAAAAAATTATCTCAAAAACTGTTTTAAACATTCTGTTGAAGAAATACGAAAAAAAAATATATTTACATCATGGTAGATGAAACAACAGACCCACGGGGACTTTATATTTGCAGTTTAATTCTTGGAATCCTACACCCGGAGATTGAACCCAAACCATATCTAATTTCATGCAAGCAGCTTCCAAAAACGAACTACGAGACTGTCTCTCGATTTGTGAACGACAGTTTAGCAAATGTTTTCTGTCAAACATCCTACCAAGATAAAATCCTTTTATTTGTTAGCGATGCCGCTCCGTATATGGTAAAAGCTGGAGAAGCATTAAAAGTTTTTTATTCAAATATGGTACATGTAACTTGTGTAGCGCATGGTTTAAACCGTGTAGCTGAAAAAGTGAGGGAAATTTTCCCAAATGTCAACAAACTTGTTAATAATCGGAAAAAAATATTTTTAAAAGCTCCTCACCGCGTGACAGCTTATAGAAATAGTATGGACTGCCCCCTTCCCCCAGAACCTGTGATAACTAGATGGGAAACATGGATCGAAGCAGCCCTATTTTATTTAGATCATTTTAATAATTTTAAAGAGTTTGTTTCTACTCTTGAAGATGACGCTGTATCTGTGCAAAAAGTTAAATCTGTTTTAAATTTTACATCTGTTGCATCAGATCTAGCATTTATAAGATCCCATTTATCGGTTCTACCTTCGCAAATAAAAAAGCTTTAAGAGCAAAACTTAACGTTGAGGTCACAGATTAATATTATAGAGAAAGATGGAGATGAATTAGAAAAAATCGAAAACGAAAAGGGAAAAATATTTTTTGATAAATTTAAATTAGATATAGAAAAAAACACGGGTTACAAAATTTTACAAATTTACAACAAAGCTCTCAACGGAGAAGACGCAGATGTGGAGCTGGATCCAGTAATATTGAATAACTACAAAAGATGTCCTATCACAAGTGTTAATGTGGAGCGCATGTTTTCACAGTTGAAATACATATCTGATGACCGACGATATAACTTCACGGAACTGGAAATGTACATTATTGTAAATTTTAGAAATTTCTATTTGATAAATTAATACCTATAATTAGTAGAAAATTACGAAAATTTATGTTTTACTATATGTATATATTATTAGTTTTGTTTAATTATGATTCCTAGAAAACCATTTTTTTTGTAGTTTTTGTAAGCACAAATGTACATTACAATAATTATATAAATATGTTAAATTAATATTTGATTTTTTTAATTATACACCATCTCTTCACACAGCAGAAGGTTGAATTGCTCGTTCGTCAGTGTTTTTTATTTTTACTGCTCGTTTGTCAGTGTTTTTTATTTTTATTGCACGTTTGGCTAATTTTTATTGCACGTTTTTAAAATTTTTACTGCACGAAATCCGGCCTTTAATCATAAGCTAGCTTGGGGTGCGTCAGCCATATTGGTTCGCTTAACGTCACGTTAAGTATAAATGGCTATTCGCTTCACGTCGGTACGGCAAGGTTCGAAGGAGGACTTGTTTGAAGGTGAGGTTCGTAGAGCGTAAAGGCACCTTTAGAGTCACAACAGTAATTCATGTTACAATCCTTGATTAACGTCACTAACTAATGAAAAGTTGTTAAGAAAATGGTTGAGTGAAATTCCCGCATCGACGCACAGTGGGACGAATCGCCAATCTAGGGGGAAATAGTTTACATCAACGAAATGAAAAAATCTTGTCGGTCTCTTGAAAACAATAGTCTAGCTAAGGCATTTACAAATTATTAATCACTTTAAGCAAGTATTAACAGAATAATGGGGGTTTGAATACGGTAATTCCCTCATAATGCTTGGTCAGCTTATTTCCAAATTATATTGTAAAATCAATAGAATCATAGAATGGATCGTGTTTTTTTGAAAAAAATTTATGCTAGGCAATAGAAGACGATTCAGAAATTAAGTTTATATAAGTTCTTGGTTCTTTAAATGTGGATATAGTACAGAGTACCCTCCTTCCTTTTCAATAGTCGATAAGCTATATTTTTTTCTTATAAAAAAAGGGGTTACTAAAAATCTACACCGATCTACACCGAGATATTTATACAGAATATAGTCTACACTATATAGAAATAAAGTATTCATTATGAACTGCTAATACCTGCTAATAAAGGTGTGCGCTTTTTTTAAAGGTATAAATCTCTCATTGTTGAGAGCATACATTTTGAGGCAATACGAAGGTGCTAATAAAATTTATAGATATATATTAAACCAGTTTAATTGGAATACATTACGGAAATCTCCGAAGCTATAAAAAAACGAGATTCGTTGACCATAAGTACAAAAATTAAAAGCAAATAGCAAGATTTTTCCCTTTTTAGGAATAAGAAAGAAATAAAGCATGAAAACAACAATATACCAGGTATCAAACCATTAATCCCTTAAAACGAATACCAACGGAATAACAAAAGAATAAACACGCCACATTCGTCACAGTAAGTCAGATAATTTGGACATCTTATTGATAAAGCGGCAACATAGATCAGCGAATTTCATATTGTTTTAGAAAAAAACAAAAAAAAAAACACGGTATGGAAGACGATTCGGCAAGTAAGTTTATCTGTATTTGGCTTTTTAAGTGTGATGTACCCTTCTTTATTTCCAGTAGTCCACTTAGTAAGCTACTTACTTTAAACTACTACTTATTTAATTATTGTTAGTAAAATGCGATAACTAAAAATCTATAACGACTTAAATAAATAGACAGATATTTTCATAGAATACTATAAACATTATATAATAACAAATTTTTCATTACGCATTTTTTATTCCTGCTAATGTGTGGTACGGTGTTTTTTTTCCAGGTGTAAATGTGTCATTATTGAGATCCGATATTTTTAATATATTGGAAAAGCACGGAGGTGTAGATGAAATCTATACACATATAATAAACCAGTTTTCATTAGAAGTATTACAGAAAGCTCCAAAGCCATAGCTAAACGTAATTTGTCAGCTGTCATAGCTAGAATAAAAAGGAAATGGAAAAATTCTTATCGTAACCGGGATTATTTTTTCTGTAGGAACAAAGAATTTTTTTCTTTTTAAATAACTGAAAATCGAATAAAAAAAATATAAATAGAATTGCTCCATTATTTACAATTTATCTAAATATTTTTATATATATATATATATATATATTTTTTTTTTTTTTTTTTTTATTATGAAACCATAGCCAAAAACCACTATTTTGGCTTTTATTTATTAATTCATACTTAAATGCAATTTTCTACAAACATTAACATAAAATAAGTCGCTTCCAGAATTATTTCCCCCTAGATTGGCGATTCGTCCCACTGTGCGACGGTTCAAAATTAAAATTTCCCGGTTTGATTCCCGCAAGCATCTTCCCGTGTAATTGCCACAGGTTTGAAACCCTGGTATTCCAATCTTCAGGAGGTTACAAAACAGGATCGACGGTATGCATTAATTTTTATTAATTTACCATTCCTACTCTATGTGATCATTGGTAATCGGGGATTTCAGAGTTCAAGAGTTTTTCGATGTAACCCTTCAAATCTCACCTAACCCACAAAGTTCGGGTTAATATCTGGTGCTGTGGGCACAGCACATAACTTTCACTTAGCAGCCTACTTAGTGCAAGAATCGAAGTGCCTTGATAAAAGTGTAAAGGCCATTTAGCGACTTCACAGAAAATAGCTCTGCCCACATCTTTCTGTTATTGTCCATATAAGTTTAGAGTATTAAAATCATTGCAAAACTTGTCTCCAAAAATTGTCGATTAAAAATAACACCTCGCACAATCATCATTAGCTTCGCTGAAGACACCGCTATTCTTTTATCACATAAAAATCCTACTATCGCATTCTTCGCCTTGAAGTAGAAAAGGGGTTCGAAAAATGGAGAATAAAAATTAATTCCACCAAATCAAGTCACGTCAGTTTTTCTTAACCAAAATCTACTTGCCCACCTGTGACAATTAACAACAACCCAATACCTCCAACGGATTCCGTACGGACCTCGAAATTTGCCAAATGCCAAATTTAAAAAACTAGAACTCACGAGACCGTACAAGCAGCTTTCACATCTCCTGGACTACATATCATCACTCACCTTAAGAAACAAGCAACAACAATTTACACTAATATTTTAAGACCTATTTGATCATACGGAGCAGAACTTTGGGGTCCCGCAAAACAGGTCCACTTTAAGATAATAAAAATTTCACAAACGGAAATTCTTAGAAATATCACTAATGCACTTTGGTTTATTTCCAAACATATACTGCACAATGACATGAACATACCGAAAGTAAAATCTTAAATAAAAGACAAATACCAAACATTTCATTCTCTTTCCTTCTCTTTCCTCCTCCCTGGTATCTGGTCAGCCACGTCGGCTGAAACGTCAGTGGCCAAGAGACCTTTTACAATAATAAACTCAAAAATTGTAAAAAATATCAAAAAACCCAAAACCATAAACAAAATTTTACCTATCCAGGTATAATTAGGATAGGGATCTTTAAACGAGTACATGACATCGCACTGGCTGGGGACCTCCATTTTACGTCCTATCCGAGGGACGGCAAAGCTAAGAATTTTTTACTCCCTTTAAAAAATCCGAGGGCAACTCGCTTGCGGGGCAAGAACCTACGACTTTCAGTATTTTAGGTTGCTAAGCTATCCACAACACCACAGGTGACCACTTTTCAGCTCGTGATCCTACCAATTTCATTGCTTTCCATAAACTATAAGCTTCATCCAGTTGATAGAAAGCAGGATATCAAGCTGCTTGGTTAAAAAAAGAAATAGAGAACAATCACGGCGATCCAACTTTGTTAAAGAATTCAAAAAAACAAAACAGTCCAAGCTAAAATAAAAATAATATAATTCATCAAATATACAGTAACGGTCAAAAGTAAAAGGTACTCACTTGTATTTAATTCACAATCTTCAAGTTTAAAAAATCTGGTGCGTGCGCGCAACACACAACTTTAACCTGCACACCTCTATCCACCGACCGCATTCCAGACCCGACTTCGATAGATCCGCCTCAACGCAATCCTCCCACCTCCGTCACGGCCTACCCCTCGGACGGTTCCAAGTCAGCACTGTGCTTACTAATCTTTCAGTAACAAAAGAAGAAAACCTATATTTATGCTGCAGATCCCATTCATTATCTTTGAATTGTATTTTTTTTTTTAAGTTAAATTCATTTGTTTTTTATTTGCTATATTAAAAAATCTGGTGCGCGCAACACACAACTTTCACTTACCAACTTACTTAGATTAGAAATTAATGTGTTTTGTTAATTGCCACTTCTCAAAGTGTTTTGCTAAATATCTAGATATAAAGAAATGTGTATTGATCATTAGGAAAACAATAAAGGGAACTAACATCATGTAAACAAACACACAAGTCCCATTTCGAACAATCCAACAAGGGGATTAGTTGTTCCGTTATAAAACTAACGTCTTTCGACGAAATTAAGAAGTAGATTAATAATATCCTCAACTAAAAAGGCACAAGCAATTCAGCACGAATTTTGGGGTGGTCATGACCCCAGCCCCCCCAAATTACATATGAAAGCGAATGCCTACAAATAAGTACCTTATCATCATTAATTTTTAAATTCTACATATAGTCAGTATTTTCCTTAGATTCTCATTCGTTGTTCTTGTTAAAACATCTATGTTAAAAAAAAATTGTTTAATTTTATAAATAAACAATACTTCCACTTACTATATATTACATATATAGGTAAGTGAAAGTAAAAAATCTGGTGCGTGCGCGCAACACACAACTTTCACTTACCAACTTACTTAGAATAGAAACTGACGTGTTTTGCTAAACATCATTTCCCAAAGTCACATAAGATTTTCTCCATTCATATCTTATTTTTGTTAATCGTTAAAGCCGTTTTTGAGTAAATAAAAAAAAAACCCGTGAAAATGATACAAAATTTATTAAGTAAAATCCCCCCTCCCGTAGATCAATTTTGATGAAATTTTTACAGTCATATCTCGGGCATATAAATACATCAAATACCAAGTTTGATCAAAATCGTTAAAACCGTTTTTGAGTAAATAAAAAAAAAACACGTGAAAATGATACAAAATTTATTAAGTAAAGTCCCCCCTCCGGTTGATCAATTGTGATGAAATGTTGGTTATCACATCTTTGGCATATAAATATATCAAATACCAAGTTTGATCAAAATCGTTAAAACCGTTTTTGAGTAAATAAAAAAAACATGTGAAAATGATACAAAATTTATTAAGTAAAGTCCTCCCTCCGGTTGATCAATTTTGATGAAATTTTTACAGTCATATTTCAGGCTTATAAATAGATCAAATACTCAGTTTAATCAAAATCGTTCGAATCAAAATCGAGTCGTTTTTGAGAAAATCGAAAAAAAACTTAAAAAGTTATTAAATAAAGTACCCCCTCCCTTTGAGCAAATTTGATGAAATTTTTGCTGTCACATCGCGGGCTTATACATACTCTAAATACCCAATTTCAGGTTCGCAAGGTTTTTGAGCTAGTCTGTTCACACACACACACACACACACACACACACACACACACACACACACACACAGACACACACACACACACACACACACACACACACACACACACACACACACACACACACACACACACACACACACACACACACACACACACACACACACACACACACAAACACACACATACACACACACATACACACACACACACACACACACACACACACACACACACACACACACACACACACACACACACACACACACACACAGAGACCATTTCGTGGGATTTGGTTATTTTGACTCAGGGGACCCCAAAACGTGTATTTCCGTTGAAAACCGGAAGTCGAAAATTTTCACGATCGCAATACTTCCACTTACTATATATTTCATATATAGGTAAGTGAAAGTAAAAAATAATTGTAACTCAAGAGATAACATTTCAAAAATTATATGATTGTTTTGAAATGCAATCTATATAAATAAAGATGAAATTCTGTTAGTTTGTTTTTTTTGTTTGTTCTTTATAGAAATACATACCGTTTGTCCTAAATTCTCCGAATTTCGCTTAGTGGTTCTTTCATACCAGGTGCGAACACCTGTCCATATTAGAATTGCATAACAGCCAATCTCTGGGTATATTGTTTATTGTTATAAAAATCGTTATGATCTCGCATTACATTAGATTTTTACGAAATCAACCGTTGGAGTAAAAATAAAATCTCATTTCTGTCCTAACGAACTTTTCTGGACCCACGGCTTTTCTCATTGTTTTCAAAATTCCGTGGGTGAAACCGGGGTATTAAAGCTAGTTATAAATAAAATTATTGTTGTTACGTAGTCCAATGAATAAAATGTTGTTACTTATTTATGTTAAAAAATCTAAGGGTGAGTCTAAACTTTTGACCGGTACTGTACAATACGCCGGACGATGCTTTTTTTTGAAAAAGCGAGAACACGCCAATTTGTAAAAATAAAGTATCAGATGGAGAAATTGTGTAAAATCAATCAATAGCAATACTGTAATTACCTAATATTTTTATTTATATTCTTGTTAAATTGTTTACATTGGGGGGATGGTCCCCTCCTGCAAAAATATTGGGGGGGGGCACATTTCTTCCCTGCCCCCCCCCCGGCAGTGACACCCGTTCTTCAAATAAATGTCTATTAAAATTTTATTAATGCTGGACATTTTCTCATGTTACCCAAAAGCCAGGAGGACAAAGCTTAGAAAGGGCAAGTTCTCCATAAGTCAGATTTATATTGCACGAAATTGCAACGAAAAGTTTTTAAGTTTTGTCGCTCTATTTGTTAGTTTGAAAAAAATTATATATATATATATATATATATATATATATATATATATATATATATATATATATATATAACTTTATCACTCATCATAAGTATTATCGGAAAAGAAATGTTTATTGATCATTAGGAAAACAATAAAGGGAACTAACATCATGTAAACAAACACACAAGTCCCATTTCGAATAATCCAACAAGGGGATTAGTTGTTCCGATATAAAACTAACGTCTTTCGACGAAATTAAGAAGTAGATTAATAATATCCTCAACTAAAAAGGCAGAAGCAATTCAGCACGAATTTTGGGGGGGTCGTGACCCCAGCCCCCCCAAATTACATATGAAAGCGAATGCCTACAAATAAGTACCTTATTATCTTCATTAATTTTTAAATTCTACAAATAGTCAGTATTTTCCTTAGATTCTCTTTCGTTGTTCTTGTTAAAACATCTATGTTAAAAAAAAAATTGTTTAATTTTATAAATAAAAAAATTCATAAACACTTAAACTTTCTGTATTATTAGAGCACAACTACATGTGTTCA
Organism: Aelia acuminata; assembly: GCA_911387785.2. Taxonomy (NCBI): domain Eukaryota; kingdom Metazoa; phylum Arthropoda; class Insecta; order Hemiptera; family Pentatomidae; genus Aelia; species Aelia acuminata. Next base: position 3,144,396 of record OU426982.1, on the reverse strand, counting down.
AACAACCAAATACCATCACTGGCACTTGTTTTGTTTTTTTATAGGAACCAATAGTACCTATGTACAAAATGAAACAAAATTAAAAATATCACCTTCAAACCCGCCACTTTTTAACTAGTAACTGACAACCCTAGAAAGATTCCGGTACGCCAAGATTTCAAGCACTCTGATTCGTTGTTGGTCAATTAATCCCTTTCAAGCTTGCATTTACTGAGTATAAACACCGTATTTTGAGATTAAAAGTATAAGCGTTCTAATTTTCTTTGGGGGGGGGGGGGGGGGGAACAAATGTCACCTACTTAAAATATCAATGTTAACATCGACACACAACCATCGATGTTCACAAAACATCGGCTGCATAACATCGATGCGTGTTTTGGTCAAAACATCGATGTTTCATCTCTAATATGCAATTGTATTCAGCCTGTTTTAGATGTTTTCGAACGTTTGAAGGAGGGAATTGTGGTTGGGGTTATCGGCAGCATTGTTTGTACGGGATTTAAAAAGATCATTTGGTATTAATACAAAAGTTTGAAATGTGCAGCGATTATACAGAACGGCAGATTTAACATTTTAAGAACAGTAGCACAAACACACAGGAGAAATAGAATTAAAAATAACCAGCAGATAAAGGACGTATTAAGACACCACGCAGTTAAAACCAACCATGCTATTCCTGCAGTTGATGTCATGATCAGTTTATGTTAAAAATTTAAAGTTTACATCAGTATGTAAAATTCAATTTGGATTATTTATTATCTTTAGAATAATCTTGAATTCAAGTTAAGATGTATAGGAAATATGGTAAAGAAAAAAAAGTTTAGAAACAGTTGTCAAGGTTATAATTGTTTGTTTATTTTATTGGTTTAGGTTATTATCGTATTGTTCCCTCTACTAAATTATATTAATTAGCTCAGAATAATACCTATAACTAACTATTCAAGACAAATATGAATTTATAAAATATAAAAATTAGAATTATACAGCAATTATATTTACTCCACTCGTTTAATACACCGAAACAAAATTCATTTGAATCTTTACTAATATGTTTGATTATTAGAAAATACGTTTTAAAAATCAAAACAAAATATTACTTACACGATTCAGATGTCGAATCAGAAGAAATAATTATACACTGTAGAGTTGATCTTCTCGACATGAAATGACAGCCAGGTAGGGATGGGGAGTGACTGGCGTCCCTGTGACTTTGTCACTGTGACTTACCGGTCACCAGTAGTCACTGTGACCAAAATTTACAAGTCACTGTGACTTCAGTCACTGTAAGGTCACAGTCTCTGGAAGATTTGTCACTCCAAGAATTCACAGGGACTCTACTTGTCAGTGACTTGGGTCACTCTTCATTTCACTGTGACTTGGGTCCCTCTACACTTCACTGTGACTTGGGTCACTCTTCACTTCACTGTGACCGACGCCGCTGATCTCCCACTACACCTCCCTTCCCTCCACTGTTCTCAGCAATTTGGGACTTCTTCCCGGTCACATAAAAAACAAACACTTTAATAAAAAAAAACTTTAGTCTTTCCTACCTAAAATACACAACTTACTTTTACTTAGGCATAATCAACTCTCTTATCTTCAATTAAAAAAACAAAAACATTTTATTGCTAAGTTTATAATTCGACCGCTTACTTTTTAGTTAATTATAACTGAATCTTTTTTTATTTTTACCATCAAATGAATAAAATATTTTTATAAGGGCAAAGATTATTCAAAACAAATATAACTTACATTTTTTACATGAAAAAAATATACATTTACAACTATCATACACAAAGTATAAGTTTGCCTTTTTCAATATAAAATAAAAAAAAATATTCAATGTAATATAATGTAATGCAATGTATTACAATATCAATGTAATACAAATACTTGTAATATTTATACAAAATGTAATCTATGTAGTATCAATTGTTTTACGATAACGGAACATTATGGGGTTAAAATCACAAATTTTCAGATAGAGCAAATAAATGTTGCATAGCCCCTAGAAGCGCGGGGCCACCAGCGGGAAGCACATGAATTCATGACATAAACCATTATTTAGCATTGCTTTTCTTCGTATTACATTAGACTTTGCATTTTGGAAACTGTTTTATCAGTGTAGTTTAATTAAATTAATAAATTTCTAAGTTAACATTTTCTAATATTTGAGAATTTTATTGATTGATGACAAAACTCCAATTATAACCTTACAGCGAGGTTATCATTCACTGTTGACGTCATTGCTTCAACAGTGACAAAGTCACTGGTATTTGTCACTGTGACTTTTAAGGAGCAGTCACTGGTCACTGCAGTGACAGAAAATATCGGTCACACCCCACCACTACAGCCAGGACAGAAGTCTATCACACCCCCACCACAATAAAACTGTGAAATTTCGATAACATGTTAAAGGGTAACTGTTACAAGTTATAACGTGTTCTGATGATTTGCAATTTCAATAACTGATATAACAGTAACTAAAAAATAACTTTTTAATTTGTTTGCACGTGACTTTGTAAACATTTAAAACTTTGTAGGCTCGATGAATAATTGTAAACATTAAGGATCCAAGGGTAGATTCAGGGGGGTGTCATACCCCCCTCCAAAATATTTAGGGTTTTTAATTTTTTTTTTTCTTTTTTTTTTTTACTTCTATTTATGCTACTAAGGCTAATCGGACGATGCTACAGAAGGAGTCCTAAATTTTGTCTAGCCAGGTATAATTAGGATAGATATCTTTATTGAGGACCTGACATCGCACAGGCTCCGGACCTCCATTTTACTTCCTATCCGAGGGACGGCATAGCCAAAGAGCTTTTACTCCCTTTAAACAATCCTAGGGCTACCACGGGACGCGAACCTTTAGTATTGTAGGTTGCTATGCTAACTAAGGTGAATAGTGAGCAGGTGGGCTCACTTTGTAAGGGACAATATGGCTGCCTGAGACCTAAGACGTAGTTGGACGCATCTGTGAATTGATAACCTCGGATAGCCAGTGGAAAGGCATCACTCCAACGTTTACATTGAAATTTTGACTTTTTATTTTATGGAGCAATTGAGGATATTTTTAGTGACTGGTTAGTAATTTTATCTTAGTTCTTAATCAAAACTTAAAGTAAACATTGATTCTTTACATTAAGTTTGTAATTTCATGATAGGTGTGTGTGTGAATCCAGATACTTCAAGTTGATGAACACTTTTTCAGAGTAGCCTATGTATTTTATAGTGGCTGGTAAGTAATTTCATCTTAGCTATTTGGTGTAACATAAAAGTCCATTAAAATAATGAATAGATTTCCTTCTAGAAACTTAAGTTGCAGATTTTCCAGTAGCCCAGTTGATATTGAGTGGCTGGCTTGGTACTAATTTTAAATAAGGTACCATAATTTCTTTAACCTAATTAATTAAGTTGTTAGTTAATAATTTGATGAAAAAATTCAAATAATTTTGCAGTAGGTGGTTGTTGATATAAAAATAGGATGGCAAATATGTGCAGTGGCAATATGCAAAAACAAAAAAAATCACCACATCTCTTATTTCATAGCTAAGCTTATGTCTTGAAATCTTATTTTTAATACCTAGTTTAAAAAAAATTTAATGTATATTCCATAGATTTCCTCGAGACAAAACCCTGAGGAAAATATGGGTGATGAAATGATTGAGACCTGATGAGTTCAACATTCAAAATGCCAGAATTTGTATGTTCCAGTAATTTTATATTTTGTATATTTTATGTAAATAAATTGATTAATACACGTTGTGTTTTTTTTTTGTTTTTTTTTTAAATTTTTACGTTATCATTAATAATCAAGACATTTTATTGATTTTTCTTAACCTAAAATGAACTTGTTTCCATTGTTTTACCATCAATTATAAAAGAAAACTATTTCTATGACTTCTAGGTTTTTATTTACTTGTTTCTTTTAATTAATAAAGGTTTCCTTGTTTAAATTATTAATTCATAAGCGAAAATTTAATGTGTGGTCACATCAGGTAGAAATAATAACTTAGAAAATATAATTAATTGGTATGTACATGCAAGATTATTTGAGTATTATAAAAAGAAAAAACTATACCAACCCTAATTTTGTATGTAATAAAAACCTAATGTTCGGGTTTGTGGAGATAAAATCTCAGTGGTGAAATCAGATTTAAAAATAATGGAAGATATTAATCTTTTTTAACCGACTTCGAAAGAAAGAGAAGGTTATTCAATTCGATACGAATGTCTTTTTTTTGTGCTTTTTTTTTCTATTATGTTCACCGATTACTCAGAGATGGGTGAACCAATTGGAACGAAACCTTTTGCATCTTGTAGAGTATTTTCCCAAGGTGGTCCCATTTAAACCTTTTTGGGGTTCCTAATTTATTTAAGAAGTTATCGGGAAAAAACATGAAAATAATTATTAATTATCGCTAAAATTGTTTACTTATTGGAAAAACATATGGCATGTATAACATAAGGTATGCTCCAACAATCTATTAAAACTAATTGATAACTAACAAATCCCAATATTGTATTATTGCTGGATAAATCAAATGGGAAAACCAACCAATCGAATTCAGAATGAAAAGAGTGGGGGGAGAACATGAGCAGTCTGTTAGTTATCGATGTGTTTTACGTGCTTGTTGGAACAAACCTTATACATAACCTTAACTAATTTTTCAACATTAGATTTAAATGAAGATATAAATATCAGCAGAATATAATATCGCTGTCGTTTTCTGTAGCGTAAATATTAGATAGATATATATTCACCGATAACAGTAAACCTTCTTAATTTAGATGTAGTCGACGGTTGGACACCATAATCATAAGACAACAAAATTCTTGGAATTCCAAGAAAGACGGCGCAAAATTAAATTTTTTTTACACTAGACATTATGAAAATCTTCTAAATGGATCTTCTCTTCACATCTATTGATTCCAATGCCTACTAATGGAATTGTATCAGTAACATGTCATTTCTATTTTGCGCCGCCTCCGAAAAGATCGTGTTGTATTGAACATAGTATTTAATATTTAAATTTAATAATTTTTATTAACAAATAGTGTGTATTTGTACAAATCAAAATAAAATTATTCGTCTTATTGCATTTTTCCAATTTTTATACCATTTTCAATTTTGCTGTGTATTCATAAAAATCAGAAGGCAATTATTTCATACTTTTCAGTGAATTTATTTTTACTGGTTCCTAGGTTTCGAATTCGGTTTAATATTTATCTATAAAATGTTTTTTATCACTTTAAAGGCATTGCGAAAAATTATAGTATTTAGTAAGATTATAGTATTTAGTTGTAGTAGTAAGAGAATTCAATACGCATGCGCTAAGTCATGCGTCCGATGACGTAAGCGGGAAGGGGTTGTGGGGATTTGCCTGCCCAAGTGAGCCCACCTCTCTACTCACCTTGTATGCTAACCACTACACCATAGGTGACCCCTTTGTGTTTTTAAGTAAAAATAAAAATCTAAAATTTTTGGTTATATTTTAAAATTTTGTCTTTGATTCTGTAGAATGTCGTTTGTCACAGCCGGTTTTCAGAGGGAAAAATCACATTTTATTTGCAATTCATTTTTTTATGGAAAGAAACATTTAAATGGTTATTATATTCATTTGTTATACTTTTTTTGTGTTAGAGTTTAAATTTTCCTTATAGGCTGGTTTCACTCAGGATTAATGACCAAGCGAATCCTAAAATTGGAATATTTGTTTACTGTGCATGATTCTTCTTTTCTATTTACTGGTGACACAATTCGTCTTTTAGGACCATAGACCTACTCGTTTTGATTCCAAAATTCGATTTCGTTTTGGATTTCTGTGTGATAATTTTTGAAATATTTTTTTTTTTTAAATATTACTGTTTAAATATTCGCGTTTTCATTCATAATATTTTTTTTGCTTGTTTTACGTCCCCTTTTGCCCCTAAGGCTAATCGGACGAGGCTACAGTGGGATTCCAGAATTTTGCCTATTCAGGTATATTTAGGATACTATGTGTGGCATTTTAAATAAGTATTTTCGTTCAATAAAAATTGTTTAACCCACATAAGTGTTACAATATTTACACTCCTTAGATATATATGTATATATATATATATATATATATATATATATATATATATATATATATATATATTGCTATGTAATGGGGGGTTTACTTATTTAATGATTTTATAATTAATTTCTTATCATAGATTTTATTAATTAATTAAATAGATGACTCTTTGGGATGCCAGAGCATTTTGATGGGAAATGCCCAAACTAATATTTCCTTTCCCCATTACAGCAATACCTTCCTCTCTTGATAATTAAATAAACAATAAAAATATGATTCCCCTTTTTATGAATCAAAAAAGAATATAACATTGAAAAATTGGATTCCTTTCTCAAAGGCATATGTGGGGCAATATAATATTGCATGCTTCTAGTATAAATATAATATATATGTATGTATTTATATTGAAAATAAAGAATAAACAAAAATGATTATTAAAGAAAAGAATATGTGAAATATTTTTTATTGATATAGTATCCAATATATATATAAAAACATTGAGTACAAGTTAAGAATTTATAGAAATATAAAAATCTTTGAGTATATTCAAATATGAGAATTGATATGAATTATATTTGGAAAGAAACAAATAAAATGAAAATCGGTATTGTCATAACTCACAATCATTACAAAGAATATCTGATAGATATATATAGATATGAAAAACAAATGCAATAATATACTAAAACAAAGAAAATTACAAAATGATAAAACATATGTACAGATTGGTACTCATCTAACTTCCTGCGATGATCTACTGCCTCTCTCATCACCCTTTCTAGCCTTTGATATACTGGTTCACCGATAGCGCCACATAATTAAAATAACTGGAAGGATTGTCGGCCTGATGGACATCTTAAAATCACTCACTTAACTTTTCTGGAGGGACATTACTAATATTTGACACTCAGAGCTATACATGTTCACCCTTTGAAGTCCTGGACAAAAGTCCTCTACAACCCAAGCTCTCTATCCTCCCAAGATTGGAGGGGGAGATATTCCTACACTGTAAATTTATTCAAAACAGACTAAAAATCAAAAGAAATTTGATTTATATGTAGGTTCTCTTCCAGAGAGAACACCTTTAAACTTTAATTTTGATTATTTTTATTATTAAAAAAGTAATAGATAAAAAACAAAAAGCGTCCGAACTACATTTCTTTTAACGTTTTTTACCCCCACCAAGCCCAGAGGTACTCTTTGGTTAACAACAACAGGATGCACCGAATTTAACATATTATCTTACTAAAGGTGGCATGGGAGGAAATGAAGTTTCCTCCTAAAACCAGCACCCTAGTCCTTCTTCTAATTTAGTTATTAATTAAAATATTAATCATCTGTTTTTATATTTAAATCCCTTATTAAAAATGCAAAATTTTGATACCAAACAAGATATACTTTATTTGATCCCGTAATGAGTTCTCTAATTGGTTAGTGGCTTTATCAATGGCTATTACAATTCTATTTGGCTATTTCTTAACCCGATACATAGCATTTGCTTTGTCTTCCGACAAAAAAACAAATTTAGATTGGAATACAATGAAAATTGAAATTTGTTTTTTAATTTTATACACTTATATCATGAACAACAGTATTTCTTAACAACTATAATAAAACATGTAAACTAATGCTGGTCTAACAATAAAAAATTCTAAAAGAAGAATATCTATATTATTCTAAGCAATAAACTAAATTAAATTAAAAAGAATAATGTCTATATTATCTTGAACAAAAAATAAAAAATTAAAATATCCGCAAGCTCTCAGCTTGGGTTAATATGAGAGTCTTGTTACTTATATTTATGAATGTCACTTTCACTCAATTGAACACAGAGCTAGACTAAACTTGCTCCCAATATCCATTAAAACTTAACTTTTATTGAAACAAAAGTTTTCTCTCCATTGTTTACGAATGTCATTATCACTCGATTTAGCACAAACGAATTAGATTTATTCATTACTCCTTCCACTTCTTCACTTAAGTTTTTTATTAGTCATACCCAATTGTTTTAACTATCTGATAACAAATGGATTATGTAAACAAATGATGGCGTTGACGGATTGTCATTCCATAGTCTCCTGGCATTTAAAATTGCGTTTTACCTTGCCCTCTTCCAATAGGAAGTCAGTGGCTAGACTCTCCATCAGCCGGACATTGTATTTATCTCTGCTTTCCGTGAAGACACTTAGTGTGACTGTTTTCCATGAACTGTTTCCTCCACTCAGTAAAGTACCCTTCACCTATATACGTTATATAATTCAAAATAGAAAAAATAATTATTGCATTGTTTCTTTGATTGTTAGCTATGACTCTTTTTAATATCCTAAACTTTACATACTTTCTGAAAATACATTGTTATCAGTTATTTATTTTGGATTTGATTTAGAACTATCTTCTCAATGGTTTTATATATTATATATGCCCTAAACCTACCAGGGGCTACTATTCATTAATCTACACCATATTTATACAAAAAAAAAAAATCAAACTTTAAGACAGACTCAATAGATATTTTTCCATACATATCAACTAGTGATTTATTCATAAAATGGTTTTAATAAACTGCAATGGAAAACACCACGGCATATTTTTCGAAGTTCTTCTTGACTCATTTCTTTCCACAAAGGATATTTGTGTGTGTCTACTAGAAGATATGTTGTCTCACCATATTTCCATGTGATTGTATATGGTCCTTCAAACAATTTAATAAATTTACTACTCTGGATTGTTGGGTCAGATATTGTTTGTAGTGTTCGGATTAGTACTCTATCTCCAATATGAAACGTATATGTCCTATGACTCGCATTATATCGTTTCCGGGTTCTTTCACCGGATTCCTCTAATCTCTTCTTCACCTTCCCTCTTAGACATCTCAGTTCTTTATCTTCTTTTATGTCTCTGTTCTCCGGTAGATACTTATTAATCACATTGTCCCATGGACTTTTTCTTCTAATTCCACTATGTACTTCTATTGGTACTGCGCCTATAGTTGTTCGATATGTATTATTAATTACATTATTTATAATTTCGGTGTATTTTGGCCAGCTTTTATGGCTATCTCCAACCAACACTCGGTAATAGTTTCCTAAATCTCTAGTGATCCTTTCACTAGCATTTGCCTGAGCATGTCTAATTGAGCAAAAAATCCTTTTTATTCCCTTTTCCTTCAGCGTTTCTTCCCAAACTTTGCTTTTAAATTGGGTACCATGATCAGTCAAGATTTTCTCTGGTATTCCATATTTTTCACAAAACTGATCGACGCTTCTTAATGCGGCTTTTGTCGTTGCTGCACGCAAATTTGCAAGGTGTACCACCTTACTAAAATTATCCACCATTACAAATACATACTTCACTCCTCCTATACCAGTTACAAAAGGACCTAAGAAATCTGCACTGACTAACTCTAAGGGTTGGTCAGGAATTATCGACTGTGCTTCAGCATAAAAAATGCGATTAGGAATTTTAGAGAATTGACAATTAGGACACTTCCTTATTACCTGTCGGATAATCTCACCAGCTCTTCTGATATGAAAATGCGCATTTAATGTACTTACCAACTTAACTATTCCACAATGGGATAATGCTTCATGTGCCAATGTTATAAAATTTTCTTCTACCTTGGTCGGGACTACAATTCGAGGTAGCTTACCTAGCTTTTTTGAGATTAGTAAATGATCTTCTATCTTGTACAGATAATTTCTAAATTTCACCCACTCTCCTGGTTTTTCTTCTATTAATTTTCTTTCTTCTTCAGGGATATCTTCCACAGAATAACTTGATTCAAAATTTCTTATTAAAGCATTTATTTGATCTTCATGTATAGACCATTTTATTTTCTGAGTTACACAGATTTGAAGATTGGTTTCAGTTATATATGTAGTGGTCTTAGTGATCTTTTGGTTCTTTCTGATGATCTTTTCAGGTACGTGTGCATTACTTGATCTTCTTTCATTTATTTTATCGGTTATGGTACACTTAGCTTCTTTCACCTCTTGAGTATTTATTAAATTAGCATATTGACTTGCTTTATATATTATTCTACTATCAGGGTTTTCGAAGGATATCTTTTGATAACTATCATCATCTGTTTTAACTAAAAGGAAATTTTCTTCAATATTTATCTCTTTCACATTGTTTTTAATAAAATTATATCCTAAGATACACCTTTCGCTTAAGTTTGGAACTATCAAAAAGTTTATTTGAAAAACGAAATTTTGCCATTCTATTGTTGCTATAATCTGTTTCCTAACATGGGTTGATTTCCTTCGTACCGCTGTAGTGATCTTCAAATTAGATACAGGTAGAATATCATGTTTAAATTTATCTTTATTTTCCTCATAAAACCCTTCTTCTATACAGGTGACTTGACTCCCAGTATCAACTAAAGCTTCTAACATAATCTTTCTGAATTTTAAATTAACTATTGGACATCTAACATCTTCAAACTGTTCTTGGAACTCCTTTTGCTCTAATGTTAATAAATCTGTAAATTCCTTATATAAAGATCCAATGCACACATCCGATGTACTCTGAAGATTTTCTCAGTCTCTTTGATCATCTTGTTTTCTGTTTGATAATTGTTCAGGGAATGTTTGATTAATTACTTCCCCCTTTGTACCTTCACCCTTATTTAATTCTCTGATTCTAGCGGATTCTTCCTTTATTTCATTTTGGTATTCTTGCTTCTTCCCGTAACATCCATTATTTCCTTTTCTATATCTAGGGTTCCACCGAGATCCCATATTATTATTCCTGTAGTAATTATTTCTTTGATATTTCCCTTTGAAATTATTTTGGTCATCTTCTTTCTTCATAGCGTTTACCTTGGGTTCTTGATGATCATCCTTCTTTTTGTATGGCTGATTAAACTCTGATCTCCTCTGCCAATTTTGATTATACTGATTTTTTCTCCAGTCTTCTTGTGCTCTTTGCTGATAAAATGACCTTTTGAACTCCTGTTGCTTGGGTTTTTCTTCTGCAAACTTCCTTTTCTCTTGAACTACATTTTCCGTCTTACTAAATACAGGTCTCTTCACTTGACTCATGATCTTCTCGCTTCCTACATCTTCCAACACCTGGATAAATCTTTCAATATTTGTTACGCCTTGGAATTTAATAATTTCTCCAACTTGTTGTCCAAAATGAGTTCCCATGCATCTGCATATATACTCATCTTCAAGTCTGGTAGGACAAGCACGAGCCCTAATCACCATGTTACAAAAATATTCTGTAGGAGTTTGGTTGCGATTCATGTTATAATTCCCATGATTTAGTTCATCCTGGACTTGATACTGATATGAGGTACCATAGAATTTATTCAAAAATTTAACTTTGAAATCTTCAAAACTCATAATTTCCTCCTTATATATAGCAAACCAAGTGGCTGCCTGTTCCTTTAAATGATCCATTAAGAAATTTTCTAGAATCATATTTCTACCATATACTTGGTACTCCACTTCTAAACGCTTAATAAAATCTGTTGGTATATCTGACTTATTATTAGCAAATGAACATTTACTGGTAATAGTTTTACCTCCCATAGATGGAATGGAAGTATTCCAAATATCCACTCCAGGATCCCTAGCATAGGTTAAAGAAATTGGTGGTTTCAGATTATGGACTTTAGTAGTTTCAGGTTGTTCCTTTAATTCACTTTGAAGAGAAGGCCTAACGGGACTATGCCAACTTGATACCCTCTCCATCTTCCTTTCTAATACTTGCACTTGATCCGATATTTGATTGATAGCAGACCCATTCTCTTGAACTTGAATGTTTAAAATCTTTTGGTTCTGATCCATTAACAAGATGTCGGATTCATGACGTTTCAGTTGGTCTTCTTGGTTGCTGACTATTTCTGCAATTTCTCCCTTGAAAGTAGAGTTTCCTTGTTTCAGGTTATCCATCTCTTTACTGATGTCCTCTTTCCATTTTGAAAAATCCTCTTCTACAAATCCTAACCTTTCTCGATTGTTTTCAGCTTTTAAATTTAAATTTTCCATCCTAGATCTAAAAGATTCCATTTCCATCCTAAATTGAGTTTGAACTATTTCCCTATTCTTATCACATTGGACATTTATTTCTTCCCTAAAGATCTCCATTTCCTTTCTGAATTCTTCTCTGCTTCTTTTGTAATTCTCCTTCAATTTATTTGAAAAATCTTCCTTTAGTTCCATTACTTGTTGATCTATCTTTCCATCAATTTTACTTTCCATTTCTTTGAATTCTTCTCTTTGCTGATCTATTTTTTCTGACTGGCCATCCATTTTATTTTTCATCTCCTTCAATTCCTCGGACTGTTGTTGGAATAATTTCTTCATCATCTCTATGATTGAACCTTCTTCTCCTTGAGTGGTTGTCGAAGTACTCTTCTCCATAGGTACGATTGTCTCCTCACTCCCAAAGCTTTGTCATATCTCCTCTGATTTACTTGCTGTCCTTGACCGAGTAATTATTCTAGTAGGGGTAGATACTCCAAGACTCATCTCTGGTTGCCCCCTAGTTGTTAAAACCTCTTCATCCCCACTATCACCATCGGAGGTGGCAGGTGTCGATACTTTCAGGATACCCTTTTTAGCTCCTTCCTTCTTTAATGGCATATTGATGTATTATAGTGAATAGAGTATCAAAGACAGCAATGAGAAAAATATTTTGAACTAAGGACTAACACCAAATTTAGGTATAACCAATTCAAGAAGTATGGACAATCAACCAAAACAACTCAACTAACCAAAGGCAATGTGAAGATAAAATCTTTTAACAGAACAGGAAATTTCAACCATTTATAAAATAAATTATGAAGTAGAACACTTATACCTAATACTAAAATTGCATATATATATATGTGTATATATATAATAAAAAAAAAATTACACTAATTAAAATTCCTGATTAATACTTAATTGATTAATTAATAATTAATTTTAATGAACTTTTTTAACTAATTAAGCATTTCGAGTCCCCACAAGGCAGATCAAGCATTTCCATCCCCACAAGGCAGATCAAGCATTTCCATCCCCACAAGGCAGATCAAGCATTTCCATCCCCACAAGGCAGATCAAGCATTTCCATCCCCACAAGGGAAGCCATATTTTATTGCTATGTAATGGGGGGTTTACTTATTTAATGATTTTATAATTAATTTCTTATCATAGATTTTATTAATTAATTAAATAGATGACTCTTTGGGATGCCAGAGCATTTTGATGGGAAATGCCCAAACTAATATTTCCTTTCCCCATTACAGCAATACCTTCCTCTCTTGATAATTAAATAAACAATAAAAATATGATTCCCCTTTTTATGAATCAAAAAAGAATATAACATTGAAAAATTGGATTCCTTTCTCAAAGGCATATGTGGGGCAATATAATATTGCATGCTTCTAGTATAAATATAATATATATGTATGTATGTATATTGAAAATAAAGAATAAACAAAAATGATTATTAAAGAAAAGAATATGTGAAATATTTTTTATTGATATAGTATCCAATATATATATAAAAACATTGAGTACGAGTTAAGAATTTATAGAAATATAAAAATCTTTGAGTATATTCAAATATGAGAATTGATATGAATTATATTTGGAAAGAAACAAATAAAATGAAAATCGGTATTGTCATAACTCACAATCATTACAAAGAATATCTGATAGATATATATAGATATGAAAAACAAATGCAATAATATACTAAAACAAAGAAAATTACAAAATGATAAAACATATGTACAGATTGGTACTCATCTAACTTCCTGCGATGATCTACTGCCTCTCTCATCACCCTTTCTAGCCTTTGATATACTGGTTCACCGATAGCGCCACATAATTAAAATAACTGGAAGGATTGTCGGCCTGATGGACATCTTAAAATCACTCACTTAACTTTTCTGGAGGGACATTACTAATATTTGACACTCAGAGCTATACATGTTCACCCTTTGAAGTCCTGGACAAAAGTCCTCTACAACCCAAGCTCTCTATCCTCCCAAGATTGGAGGGGGAGATATTCCTACACTGTAAATTTATTCAAAACAGACTAAAAATCAAAAGAAATTTGATTTATAGGTAGGTTCTCTTCCAGAGAGAACACCTTTAAACTTTAATTTTGATTATTTTTATTATTAAAAAAGTAATAGATAAAAAACAAAAAGCGTCCGAACTACATTTCTTTTAACGTTTTTTACCCCCACCAAGCCCAGAGGTACTCTTTGGTAAACAACAACAGGATGCACCGAATTTAACATATTATCTTACTAAAGGTGGCATGGGAGGAAATGAAGTTTCCTCCTAAAACCAGCACCCTAGTCCTTCTTCTAATTTAGTTATTAATTAAATATTAATCATCTGTTTTTATATTTAAATCCCTTATTAAAAATGCAAAATTTTCTATACCAAACAAGATATACTTTATTTGATCCCGTAATGAGTTCTCTAATTGGTTAGTGGCTTTATCAATGGCTATTACAATTCTATTTGGCTATTTCTTAACCCGATACATAGCAATATATATATATATATATATATATATATATATATACATATATAATATATTATATATTTTATAATATATAATATAATATAATATATATTATATAATATATTATATATTATATATTATTATATTATATATTATATATGTATATATATATATATATATAAGTTATGGTGAAGGGACAACCAATATATCACTTAATACTAACTGCTAGATGTAAACAACCCAGAATGTATATATATAGGATTAAGAGGAAAATAAAGTTAGTCTTTGCTTAGCATCTGAGAGTGTTGTTCTGTTCCCCTTTTCCTTTTTTTTTAGTTCGTTTGTCCGAGTGAATATAAGTGGTGCCGAAACCCGGGACCTTTAGTTTCGCCGGAAGCATACGAAAGCGAAGCGTCATTTTTTTTCGCCTCTCATTTCTTCCCTATTTTTTCTTATTATTTTTTCTTTTCATTTCCTGGTGTGCGGCATTAGAAAATGACCGAAGAAAGTGTTGTGCTACCGGAAATAGCCCCGCTACCGGAGTTCCCACCGCCGCCAACGCCAAGCCTGGCGTCAGCACATGCGAATCTTCTCGCCCTATTGAAAGTGAAAACAGCGACGGCCCAAGACCTCCGGAATGCGATTTCTGACCTGGAAAAGTTCAGCGGAGAGATGGGGGAACTGAACCACTTCCTCAAAGGAGGTGACAGACTCATAGCGCAGATAGATGCCAAGGTAGCAGATAACCTACTAGACGCAGGGGACTCGAGAGCGTTGAAGGCAGCCCTAGTATGCCGAGTAAAACGTAGCGTTCTTAATTTAATCCAAGCGGATGAGGACACGCCGTGGGACACCGTGAAAACAAGGTTGAAGAAAGCATTCGGCGGCGGGCGATGGACACCAGAAGAGGATATCTTCGCTATGTTTCGCGAAACGAGGAAGGTATACCAATCGGTTGGGCAGTACGCAGGAGTCCTCTTGGCCCGATATAATAATTTAACCGAGAAGATGAGGGAGACCTTGAGCGCTGGGGAAGTGGAGGCCAGGATGATCTTCCTGTCATCTATCCTCAGAGTCCAGCTGGCGAAAGAGACCGGAAGGAAGGAGGGGCTGCCCAGGGATAAAACTTTCGTCGAGTGCGCCCAGGAGATGGTCGACGCAAGCGCCAGAGAGGAAGAAGCCAGGTACGGAGAAGGAGACGAAAGAATGGAATGGAGCAGGGTAACCTACGGAAGAACCAGACCGAGACCCACTTCATGGAGGAGGAAGGACGCGGACGTCGGGGGACGAGAAAAGATTCCAGCCGGAGAAAGGAGACAAGGAAAAGAAAGGCGAGGCTGGAGGAAGGAAGAAAGAAAGTGCCACGGATGCGGTAAAACGGGTCACCTTGTGGCACAGTGTCCCCGCACTCGATGTTTTGAATGCGGCACCGAAGGGCATATTGCCAGGCAGTGCCCTTACATGAGTAGAAGAAGTAGGGAGCTCAACAGAGGCGAACCCATGGAGGTGAACGCTCAAAGGGTGAGGAGGAGGAGCCGAACTTCATCAACACCATCGGAATCATCAGAAACTTCTGGAACCGAAGACGAGAGGAGCGAACCGGGAGAGCCGAGAGCCGGAGGAAGCAAGGCCAACAGAGTATACAGAGTACCAGCGGAAAGAAGAAGTCGCGTTCTCCAATGAGGAAAGTGCGAGCGGAGAGGCAACCTAGCGATAGTGAATAACATAGAGTGCGGACGTGGTGGGTTGCCTATCATACGGATCGCGAGTGGAGTGAGGTGCCTAGTGGATACGGGGAGCTCCAACACCATAGTGTGCCGAAGTCTGCTGGAGGAGCTGTATAAAGGAGAGAGGATACCCCAATTACAGGTATGTGGCTGTAAATTAATTACCTTGGGTGGCCCATGTAGAGTTGAAGGGGAAGTGAAGATAGGGCTAAATAGATGGAAGGCAGAGGGGGGCGAAATAACGGCACATGTGGTTGAAAGCATGCCGCGGGAATATGGGGGGATCATAGGTTGCGATCTACTAGGGGCAGTAGGCGCGGGGATAAAAGGGAAGAAGGGTCAGTGGAGCATTCGGTTAGGGACCAAGAGATACAAATGTAAGCGGTTCCCGGGTAGAGCCATGAGGATAGGGGCGATAAGCCATGAGGCAGGTTGGAGGGAAGCAATCGTGAAGGACTATGCGGACGTTTTTTACAACGAAGGGGAGGCTCTCGGGGTAACTGGAAAAACGTTGCATGAAATCTCATTAAAGCAAGACAAGGTTACTTACGTAAAGGAGAGAAGATATCCGCAGGCCCTACGCCACCATATACGAGAGGAATTAGAAAATTTGAAACGTCAGGGAATCATAGTTAATAGCACGTCCCCATACAATAGTCCGCTATGGGCGGTAAAGAAAAAGAGCCCGGAAGGCGAGAAACAAGAGAAGTACAGGGTTGTGGTTGATTATAGAAAACTCAACGAAAATACCGTCGACGAGAAATATCCCATACCCCGGTTTGAGGATATCCTGGATAGGTTGAGTGGAGCCACTGTGTTCACTACACTGGATCTGAAGGCTGGGTATCACCAGATAAAGATGCATCCCCGGGACCAACCCAAAACGGCATTTACCTTCGAACGCGGCCACTATGAGTTCACCCGTATGCCGTTCGGACTAAAAAACGCCCCGATCACATTCCAAAGGCTCATGGATGAGTTCTTACAGGGGATAGAAGAATCGTTCTGTCAAGTCTATATGGACGATCTGTTGATTTTCAGTAAGGATGAGAACCAGCACGTGGAACACCTGAGACGGGTACTGGACCGATTGAGGCAATTTGGGCTGAAACTTTCCAAGGAAAAGTCGATTTTGGGTCAAGCACAAATTAATTTTTTAGGCCACACGATTTCGAAGGAAGGAGTTAAACCCGATATAAGCAAGGTAGAGGCTATCCAGAAGATGGCGATCCCGAAGGATATTAAGGGTATAAGGCGGCTGTTGGGGACGCTCAACTATTACAGGCGTTTCGTGCCCGACATGGCAGAACATCTAGTGCCCATCAATAATCTCCTTAAGAAAGGCCAAAAGATATTGATTACCCCAGCAATGGAGAACAACATTAGGAAGTGTATGACGAAATTGCAAGAGGAACCGGTTTTAGCATTCCCAGATTTCACGAAACAATTCTCTATAACTACAGACGCGAGCGAGTACGCGCTGGGAGCGGTGTTATCACAGGAAGGAGTCGCGGGAGAACAACCGGTAGCATACGCTAGCAGGCGCCTCACAGATGCAGAGACACGTTACAGCGCCCTCGAACGGGAACTACTGGGAATCGTGTGGGCTATAGATCATTTTAGACCA
Organism: Aelia acuminata; assembly: GCA_911387785.2. NCBI lineage: Eukaryota > Metazoa > Arthropoda > Insecta > Hemiptera > Pentatomidae > Aelia > Aelia acuminata. Next base: position 3,126,499 of record OU426982.1, on the reverse strand, counting down.
TACGTGTTTGGACGAAAATTTAAGGTCCATACAGATCATCGTCCCCTACTGTGGGTTGGGAAACTCAAAGAATCCTCGGCGCGAATCACACGTTGGAAGGAACTGCTCAGCCAATACAACATGGAGATTATGTATAAACCAGGCAAAGAAAACGTCGTGGCAGACTGGCTCTCAAGAGCTATTCAAATCAATGCCATTGAAGAAGATAGAGGGGAACAGGCGGGAGACTTACGGCAGTTTATAAGGGAATGGACGCCAGAGGGCGAAGGTGAGACTAGAGCGTCAGACTCAGGAGCGAGTAGGGAGTCAGAGGGAGCAGAAAGTTCGGACGAGGAAAGGGCAGCGAATATGGAAGAGATAGAGGAGGTCATAAATGACAAACTTCTTCAAATTATTTGGAAGACCAAGACAGCGGGTCTCATGAAGGTGGAATACGGGAAATACGGGAAAAGCAAGATTACCACGATATGGTCACCACCGGGAGTCAAAGAGGAGCAAATCTGTAGAGCCCTGAAAGACGCATCCAAGCCAGGAAAGACCCACCATCTCTATGTCGGTAACGCGTCAATCTGGGAAAAAATCAATAGATTATGGCAGGCAGAAAAGATAGGTATGGATAGGGTTTTCATTAGATGCAAGCTCATGGTGGAGACTGCGAGGGATACTGAGAACCAAAGCGAAATCACACTGGCGTATCACCAGGGGAAGACAAATCACAGAGGCGTGAACGAAACGCTAAGTGCGTTGAAAAGGCGTTACTTTTGGTGGAACATGAGAAAAACGATAGAGGAAGTGATAAAGGCTTGCGATGTTTGCCAGATCACGAAATACGACCGCCACCCGCCTAGAGTGCTACAAGAAGAAACGGTCACACCTAGTTCTCCCCTTGGAGACCTACAGATAGATACTTTCACTTGGAAAGGCTATAAATGGGTCACCATGATCGATGTATTCAGTAAAATTGCTATGGCCCACCCAGTGCAAGAACGATCGGCAGACGCGGTAATCGGAGCCTTAAGAACATGGTTTAGGTTCTACGGGGTACCAGATAGAATCTCATCGGACGGAGGGAGAGAATTCGATAATGCGAGAATCCGGGACGAAATAAAAGCGTTAGACGTTAATTGGCATATTAACACCCCGGGACATCCCAAGAGTAGGGGAGAAATCGAACGCCTTCATAGCACATTGGGGGAGCACTTACGGGTTTACAACGTGGATAAAGGGCTAGAGCCGGACATAGCAATGGCAAGGGCGGTATCAGCGTACAACCATTCTATTCACGCGGCAACCGGATTTTCTCCATTCGAGGTACTGTTTGGGCTCAGAGAAAGGAGAAGGGACTGTAGGGACACGGCGGTGGACGAAGAAATGACGCAGACATTGGTCAATAACAGGATTGAGCTGATGAAAACCTGGGAGAAAGCAAGGAAGAAAATGGAAAAAGAGAAGAGTAGGAGAGTTGCGAAGGAAAATGCGAGGGTACGAGACTTGGCCGGGGAGGTCAAAATAGGGACCGTTGTTTATCGCAAGTTAGGGACGAATAGGGGGAAAGAGGTGGCTAGGTATGAGGGGCCATTCAAGGTAATCGTGCTTCGTGAGCATAATGTAGTGACCATTCAAAGTATCTCAGACCCAAAGAAGCGTAGAACGGTCCACATAGAACAACTGAAGTTTCCGGCCGTGGAACCTGAACAAATACCGTAGTAATGGAGTATCCTCATCTCAACTATAATCAGAGTTCTGTTAATTTGTTACCCTCTATGTGTCTATTGTCATCTACTAGCTGTCTTTATTTCTGTTTTATTTTCAGGGTTTTGTTTTTGTTGACATCATAGTATGTAAGTTATTGCTAAAGTGTTTTATTTTCGTTCATAAGTTTAGTTCTAAAGTGCATTTATTTTGTTTTATCTTAGTTTGTAAGTTTAGTTGTAAAGTGATTGTCTTTTAAGTTTGAGTTTACGGCGTGCCCGTAAACTGGCAGGGGGGAGTTATGGTGAAGGGACAACCAATATATCACTTAATACTAACTGCTAGATGTAAACAACCCAGAATGTATATATATAGGATTAAGAGGAAAATAAAGTTAGTCTTTGCTTAGCATCTGAGAGTGTTGTTCTGTTCCCCTTTTCCTTTTTTTTTAGTTCGTTTGTCCGAGTGAACATAAGTGATACATATATATATATATATATATATATATATATATATATATATATATATATATATATATATATATATATATATAATATATTATATAATATATATTATATATTATAAAATATATAATATATTATATATGTATAATATAATATAATAATATAATATATTATAGATGATTTTATATATATATAAAATCATCGCCATTTGGGGCCGCTTGCCACACACACTGCAATCCATCACCATCGAGGGAGCAGATGAAGGGAGTTGTGACAGAGACGATGAAGAGGCAGCTTGTCCTCCCATTGTGCCACTTCACTTCATCAAACCCTATCCAACATAAATCACTCCAGCGATGACTAGGATTTTCGCAAAGTCATCTGCTTACAGCTGTAGGCCATCTGATTCTGGGTGCCGTATTATCTATACACACACACGCGCACGCATCGAATACGGCAGCACTCCATTGATTCCCATACATCATCAGGCACTGTATAGCTACAAAGATATCATCTATAAAACTAGTGCTTGCATTTATAACGAATAGCTGCGTTAATAATGAGAATAATAATTACTGAAATTGGAATTTCGAAAAATTAATAAAAAGGAATATAAATCATAATTAATTGATTACTCCAGCAGAGCCGAGATTAGGTATAAATAACACACATGTAAAAGTAACTAATAAAGAATATACTTGGAATAGGGTTTAGTAGAATCAAAATAGACAGCAAAATGTACCAAATTAATCTTATGCCTTAATATATATTAATTAAATTCAGAATATAGCACATGATGATATGAGATTAGATATCTTATCGGTAGGTTCCACATCAACAGGTTATAAAAATGTCTTTTGCCAAAACAAATACATATATACATATATTCGATGCTTTCCCCACACGTGAAAAGGCGAGATATAATTGCGCATGGGAAAAACGTGGATTTTCCTCGTCAAGTATCAGGTGTGGAGGTCCAAGTAAGAAAAAAAATTGATTTGGCTACTGGATGCTTACCCTACCTAAATATCGAAAGAAAATGAACTGTTGTGTCAATAAATCAACTTACATATTTATTTTTATTGGAAATTTATAGAACTTAAAAATAATCACACTCAATTGTAGAATAATAAGCATTTAATTTGCAATAAAAGAAATATTGAGGCCAATAATCGAGATAAAAACTATCCTATCTTTTAAGTTGGACAAAACTACATACATTGAGCCAAATTTTATAAAGATCAGTTGAGTAGTTTTTTATTTAACCCCTGACGAACATCGGGACACGTGATTTATATATATATATATATATATATATATATATATATATATATATATATATATATATATATATATATATATATATATATATATATATATATATATATGTACCCTTTTTATGTTACGATTTTTATGTTATTATTGAGTCCAGACACAACTATTTCTATACAATACCATCTACTTTGTTAGTTTTTAAAATATTTTTGTTCACTCAGTTGTCATGTGCCTTCGCTTCAAAAGCGTTGGATTTCCCCGTCATAGACCTTTGAAGTCGGCAAACTAACCCCCTACCACTACCTCTCACCTTATTTTTACCTTTAGTCTTAGTATCCACCTGGACTCGGAAGGTAAATATCAGATTCTATTTGATATTTTTAATCAGCCTCTTATATTCATGTATACACCATCTTTTATATTATTATCAGTTCTGTAATGTATCCATTTATTGTCACCCTCTAGCATAGATACTCATATATTTGTTTTCTTTTAGCCCTGATGAAGATCCACAAGTTGGATCGAAACGTTGGTTTACCACAATAAATATCATTGTAACTGAAAATCCTGACCATCATTTAACCTATCGTAATTGAAGAACAGTTGACCATCTCTCATCTCTACTATGTGTATATATAAATCACGTGTCCAATGGAAAAAAATGTTATAAATATAGAAAAATATTTTTTCTTTTAATTTTAACTTATATATATATATATATATATATATACATATTTAACATTAAACAAACATAAAAGACAAACATATGGTTTTATACTTATTGTTGGAACGAACTTATAGCTGGAACAAACTGCCATAGTAAGTGTTTGTGACTATGGTGTTCGAGTACCATCTACGCTAGCGTCGAACATTCGAGGCTTTTCTTCTTACGACTAAATATAAGGAGCGATGGGCTGGAGAGTTAGTCGTTGTTCTGAACCTTGAAATAAATATTTCAAGTGTTATGATTATTTTTTATGTTAATATTTCGTATCGAAATCGAAATCGAAAAAAATAAAACACTTTTTTTCGTTTTTTGCTTTCACTTACCTATTTTGGAAATATACAGTAAGGGAAAGTATTGCGATCTTGAAAAAATTCGATCCGTTTTTAACGGAAACACACGTTTTGGGGTCCCATGAGTCCCATGAGTGTGTGGGAACAGACTAGCGCATAAACGATGAACTGCACGAAATTAAAATTTGTATTTGGTATATGTATATGCCCGCTATTAGATGGTAAAATTTATATTTGGTAAATTTCGTTTCATATTTACGATTTTCTTAAGTTTAAAACTTTAGTCCACAAAATATTTTTAAATAATTATATCAACTTTTAGCTTCTCAAATTCCTACCTACCCTATCTAGGAAAATGTTAAGCCCCCCTCAATAATTTGGTGCTGGTGACGCCCATGCATATGTTAACTTTTGAGTCACTGGTTTAGTTTGGGTTTTAATTGTTTATTTACTATTTTTGTAGTTTAATTTTAAGTTAATGATTTTTTTTTTTGTTTTTAAATATATATTTATTAATGTACACATCATTGCTTAACATTTGAGGCACGGCCGTACAAAGTATCTTCATTGCTGAATATTCCTAGTAGCGGGCCCCCGCTCCAAGTCCTCGAGCTCAGCTTTCGCGAAGAGGTTGGCCAGATCCATCTTCAACTTGGCTTGTAGCCTCGGCGTAATGCGCCGAAACGTGGCAGCGTAGCTCATGAAGAGGTGGTCGATGTCGTCTGGGCTATTGGAGCAGTTCTCATCGCCATAGACCTCTTCTTCGGAAAGCTTCTTCCTTTTCGAACTCTCGGAGGATTGTTTCATCATGTCCGAGTCAATTATAGTACGTTTCAGAGCATCTGGAGGTTGGTCGGTGTGGCTATGGCAGGATGTGGCGGATCTGTTAGCGAGCCTGGTCATGGAGTTGTTCAGGAACTGAATGTGGCTGCACCACGGCCGTTTCCGGTGATTGATACTGTGTGATGAGTTCGCGTTCCCCTTATCTAACTTTTTGAACTTGGAATTGGAGCGTTTCAGATTTTTCCTTCTGTTGTTAATCGAATCTCCTGAAAAATACGAAAATAAAATAAATTAAAATCGTAAACGAAGCAAATAATTGCTTACGATCATTCAGAAATATTTTGTGGACTAAAGTTTTAAACATAAGAACTCCGTAAACATGAAACGAAATTTACTTTACAAAGTGCCCCCTTTATTTCACCAATTTTTATGAAATTTTTGCTGACACAATAAGAGACACTAATTAAGAGGTATCATATGTTTTGTTTCAGATGTAAATACAATGTGATATTTTTAAACTGAACTTACCTTCTGAATTCGAATTTCGTTTTATGAAATCAGACATTTTTTCCGGCACGTTGCCTAAAATTTCTATTGTTGCAACTAAATCCCTGTCCTTAACGATTGAATACTTTTTCATACTTTCCAAGGCTCCTGATTCCTCCATCTTCACACCTTCCAATAATTCTGAATCCTTTTTAAGAAACGACCACATCAGCATGCCTGGGTCGAACTGGACGCACCTGGAAACGCACCTGACCGCTACCAGTACGAAAGCAATGAAGATATCGCATACCTTCTGGTATAACTGTATCAGCTTGTCTTCATTAAAAAATGTAATAATAACGTGTATTGTTTACATTTTATAATTTCTATAAAAAATTTGTCACCCCATCTGTGTATTGATATGTTTGTAATAACTTAAGTTTTCATAAAGTGCCATTATAGTAAACCAATTGACTCATACGGATAGTTCATATAGGATATTAATCAGTGAAATAATGATATCATATGTGAAATAGTAAAAAACTATACATATTGTACAGAAAAGATTACATTTCACTCATTTGTCCATATTTACGTGCTCATATTTGTATATCTACGTAAGTCATAGAGTAATTGTATTGCAAAACTTGGCAGTTCTGACTACTTTTCGATTCAGTAATGCTTATTTTTTTTTAAGGGACCTAACTTCATCAACAGTCGAGTTTTTTTTACGAGTTGCTTTTTGTAACTCTTGTCTCGTAAATTTTGTCTCTTATGCCTTTCTGGAAACCGAGAACGATTACTGTTTCTCTAAAATAACTTTATATTATATTGCATTCAAAAATATATTAATGAAATAAAGTTTCTAAACTAAAATATAATTAATTAAAGATAATCTTATACCATATTTTTTTTACACCTTAATTGCTTTAAATAATTTGATCATCACGTATTTACTCTCTAAAGTAAAATATATTTTTTTTTTATTGTTAAATAAACGAATTTATTTTCTTTAGTGTTAATACGGGATATGAAATTTTGGCTTTCATAACGCAGGCATATACACTCGTCATATACCAGGAATCACTTATAGAAAAGTTAACAATCTTCCATGACCACACTATTGTAATTTTATCAATAATTACAGTAATAGTAGCATAGTCGATCTCTTGTAGAAGGACAAACAATTGAATTAATTCGAACCATATTACCAGCCATCACATTAATTTTCATTGCACTCCCGTTTCTACGATTACTATATATAATTGATGAAATTAACAACCCATCAATCACCTTAAAGGTGATTGGACATGAATATGATGAATATGAATATTCAGATTTTAGAAATACTGAACTTGACTCATATCTAAAACCATCAAATGATTTAAATCCAGAAGATATACGATTACTAGGCGTAGATAATCCAACAGTCTTACCTATAAATGTACAAACCCGTGTAGTTGTAACTGCAGCAGATGTTCTCCACTCATGAGCAGTGAAACATTAGGAATTAAGGTGAAATAATGGTCAGGATTTGCATTTAAAAAAAAATATATTTTCGAAAGCCAACGTTTCGATCCAACTTGTGGATCTTCATCAGGGCTTCTGAGTCAAGGTAGATACAAAGACTCAGTCTTTGGGTCTTTGCACCTACCTTGACTAGTCTTTGTATCTACTAAAGTCTCAGTCTTTGGGTCTTTGTATCTACCTTGACTCAGAAGCCCTGATAAAGATCCACAAGTTGGATCGAAACGTTGGCTTTCGAAAATAAAAAAATTGTTTCAAACTGAAAATCCTGACTATCGTTTCACCTATCGTAAGATTAGCAGTTGACTATCTCTCACCTCTACATTAGGAATTAGAATTGATGCTGCACCTGGTCGATTAAATCAAGGAAGTATAAATATCAATCGACCAGGAATTATATGGACAATGCTCTGAAATCTGTGGTGCAAACGATAGATGCAAACTATAGATTCATACCTATTGTAAGCCAGTTTGATCAAAATAGTTACAGCCGTTTTTGAGTAAAAGAAGAAAAAAAACAACATGAAAATGAGAGAACATTTATGAAATAAAGTCCCCCTCCATTGACCAATTTAGATGAAATTACATCATACATCAAATATCCAATTTCAGATTCGTACGGTTTGTAGTTTTTGAGCTGATCTTTTCACACACTCATACACACACACACACACACACACACACACAGAACATTCCGCGGGATTTGGTTATTTAGACTCAGGTGACCCCAAAACGTGTATTTCCGATGAAAACCGGAAAGTCGAAATTTTTCACGATCGTAATAATTTCACTTACTTTATATTTCATATATAGGTATGTAAAATTAAAAAATAATAATAACTGAAAAAATAATTTAAAATGGTCTGTGAAAGCAAGTTTCCCCTTCGGAATACACTAAGTAACCACGCCAACTTCCAACACCAACATCCAATTAGCCCTTCCACTCCGCTACCTCTGTACAAATAGGGCTACTCATCTGCATAGCTTCTTGGTCACATGCAAACGATCACTTTTCCCAGGAGTTTTAACACGTCCGGTTTTTTTTTTCTTTCTATTCTTTGTATAAATACAGCCCTTTTTATCCGTCCTTTATGGGCCTTTTGTTATATTGCGAAACCATCAGAGGGAAAGGAATAAATTAGGGAGAGGAGGAGGAGAGAGCAAGGAAACGAGTTTTGACTCCAAATATATAAAAGTGTCTTTACATTGTACGAACTTCACCATCGAACACTGATCGGCAATTGTAAGACACGATCTCGGACAGGCACTTTATTAGTTCGCCTGTGTGTTCGTGAATAGCGTTAGTGTCGCTTTTGATTTATTTAAGACTAGCTGTATGTCCCGGTTTCACCCGGGCAATATCATTTTTCTAATGAAACGGTCGATTTCGTAAAAAAAACATTGTAAAGCGAGATCATTACGATTTTTATTAGGATAAAGAATATCAGCTGAAGATCGGCTGAAGTTATGGAATTTTAATATGGACAGGTGTTCGTACCTGGTATGAAAGAACCACTGAGCGAAATTTGGAGAATTTAGGATAAACGGTATGGATTTCTATAAAGAACAAACGGAAATATTGCCATGCAGTTTCAGCTTCTCGCAAATCGGTTTGCCTAAGCCTCTGTGGCGCAAGGCGGGCCTCGTATTCCTGGGCACACTCAGTTTCCCGCGATTCTGCCTTTCTAAGCCTCTGTTATTCAATCCTATTTTGATGTTCGTCGAGAGTTTCTGCTGTTCGTATTTGACGTTTTTTTTAAGCTTTTGAGCTCACTACTCCTATTGAAGCTCGCTTCTAAGAAGGCATTTTTAAAAAATAAATTCACCATACATGTAAATAAACGTATTGTAATGTTTAAAAAAAAATATGGTTTAAAAATCCCAAACTCGACGCCTGCGAAGGGACGGTCTTGCCGGGATTTGTTGACCTCTTCAAAATCTATAAAATGATTTTTTAGGCCGTTTTTTCGACTCAAACGGTCGATTTCGCAAAAAAAAAAAAAAAAAAAAAGATCATGATGGATTTTATAACAATAAAGAATATACCCAGAGATTGGCTGAAGTTATGCAATTTTAATATAGCCAGGTGTTCGCACCTGGTCTGAAAGGACCACTGAGCGAAATTCGGAGAATTTAGGAAAACCGGTATGGATTTCTATATAGAACAAATAAACAAACAAACAAACAGAATTTCATCTTGATTTATATAGAGAAGAACTTCTTTTAGCATTTTCTGACGTTGCTTTTATCCATAATAGGTTAAAGCAAAAGTCAGCACATCCGCTAGTGCCAAGTCAGCCGTCTTAGTAATGATAATTGTTGTATTAGGCTACATATGTGCGGTCAGAATTAATTGTTCGCTCGACCTCTCGTTTCAGTGTAAATAGCCGTTCGTAGTATGCCAGTTCGGCAAGGTTCGGGGAATCACCTGTTCTAGGGTGAGGTTCGCCCGGTGTAAAAAGGCACCTTGAGGCCATGTAAGGATTCGAAAGCATGAGGGAAGTGTGGCGGGATAGCCGAGTGGGCAAAAACGGTTTAGAAAAACGCATTGCCCATGACAACATGATTGATGACCACAACTATATACTTGATCATAATCGATATCACAGGTGGGAATAAGCGGGCGCAAGCGACGGTGCTGCTTCTTTACAGGAACTAGAGAAACGGGGATAGAAGCCGGGCCATTACCTGGGATTTATAGTGTTTTTGGCGTTTTTAATTTATTTTTCCATAATTAAAACCAGATTGAGCAAAAAATTATTTGAAAAATGTCTAATAGGTATTGCTCGGTCTCTCAGTGTTCAATTAGAAAATCAAAAGACGTGTCATTGTCGTACGGCTCATAGCCGTCATTGTTCTAGGGTGAAGTATATTGTGTACAGCTAGTACGCTATAACCCAATTCTTGTAATTTAGTTTTTATTAAATCACAGCCTATACTCTGATGTAATAAGTTCCTTATAACAACCCGAAAGGGTCGGTCCTCAGGAAGTTGGTAGGTATGGAACTCAGCCTTTCTTTCTTGGTTATTTTCCTGTAAGAGTCGGATGAGTTGGCCATAATAACAACATTTTTAGCTCCAGATTTCAAAGTGAACCCATTAGAACCTACTACTTTAGCGAGCTCATCGCAAAGTAATTAAAAGTTATTATCTGTTTTAACGTAAATTGGTTAAAAAAATAAATTAAAATCGAGCGTAGTCCTCGGCTCCAAGGGTAGAGGCTAAATATCGGTGATGGAAATTGGATGAGGCTAAAAATAGGGGGGTAGGTGCGGGAATATTATTAAAAATCGGTGTAACCGCTCTGACCCACCCCCTTAACTTTATTTTCTGGCTTGAGTTATCATACCTAGAAAGCATACGAATTGAACGAGAACGGAGTGTTAGGCAGTAAAAAAATGGCCCCACTCCCCCGACTACCGCGACCAACGTTGTCAATGCGATCTCTTGTTAGTTCTCGCCAACTAAAATTTTTAAAACCGTAATTAATACGGTTTTTTTTTTCGCGACTAGTTACCTCTCGCATAGGTAATTAGTCCAAAAATCTTTATTAGGTAAGACTATAGATTAGGGCGGGGGGGAGGGTTTTCCCCGACCCCACCAGGGATCACCACTGTCGCCGACTCGTTTCCCTCTGGCCCAAGTTGGCTCTCGCACACGTTAATTTATTTCCAAAAAATATAAAGCTTCTTAAAGAGTGGATTGTAAAATCAAGAATAAATAAGCCTGTTTCGAATTATATGACAATATGTAGTCGTCATTTTAAAGAAAGTGACTACATTTATCCAGGTAAATATTAGTATATGCAAATAACATTGTGATCGGAGAGGCCATAGATTTGATTTTCTTTTTTAATTTTCCTCATTTTTGTATTACATCCGTTGTGCTTAATTGTTGCCGGTTTTCAACGGAAATACACGTTTTGGGGTCCCCTGAGTCAAAATAACCAAGTCCCGCAAAATGGTCTGAGTGTGTGTGTGTGTGTGTGTGTGTGTGTGTGTGTGTGTGTGTGTGTCTGTGTGTGTGTGTGTGTGTGAACAGACTAGCTCAAAAACTATAAACCGTGCGAACCTGAAATTGGGTATTTAGAGTATGTATATGCCTGCGATGTGACAGCAAAAATTTCATCGAATTTGCTCAAAGGGAGGGGGTACTTTATTTAGTAACTTTTTAAGTTTTTTTCGATTTTCTCAAAAACGGCTCTAACGATTTTGATTAAACTGAGTATTTAATCTATTTATATGCCTGAAATATGACTGTAAAAATTTCATCAAAATTGATCAACCGGAGGGGGGACTTTACTTAATAAATTTTGTATCATTTTCACATGTTCTTTTTATTTACTCAAAAACGGTTTTAACGATTTTGATCAAACTTGGTATTTGATGTATTTATATGCCAAAGATGTGATAACCAACATTTCATCACAATTGATCAACCGGAGGGGGGACTTTACTTAATAAATTATGTATCATTTTCACGGGTTTTTTTTATTTACTCAAAAACGGCTTTAACGATTAACAAAAATAAGATATGAATGTAGAAAAATGTGTGACTATGGGAAATGATATTGAGCAAAACACGTCAATTTCGAATCTAAGTAAGTTGGTAAGTGAAAGTTGTGTGTTTTTACTTCTAGATATTATTCCACATGTAATTATGTGGTTTGCATCAAGGATAGCCTGCCCTTCAATTAATGGTCACATCAACTATGTCTATCCCCGTTCCTTCCGACATTTTGCAAAACTACTAGCGCACCCTATAGTCGATTGCGCCCGCGACGAAAGGGTCAGATCTCTCGCAATATGCTAAGAGAAGAGCTAGGAATGAATGAATACTTGTTTTGCGCATAACCCAAAAAACTATCGATTATTTTGCCATCATCTCCTCGCCACTGAGGCCCAACCCCCTCCTAACTAACTAGTCCTAATCTACTTATTATATACCTCTCAGGAAGATCCTGTACAATCGAACAAGGAACCGATCGACCGAAGAATAATGGAATTAACATCTCCTTTGAGGGTCACCACTGGAAGTGATTACTCCTTAATGGTTATATCGAACTGGCGATGGACCTCTGACGATGGAACAATAGCACTTCTGCAGCCTGCTGGGCCTTTCAGGCTCGTCATATATTGCTGCTCCGCGGGGGGCGCCAGGTATCAGCCGCTCAAAGGGAGGTAACTTGATAGATAGCTAACTCAGGGTGAACGGTTTGTCGTTAGATCATGAGCTCTTACGTTTCCGGGCCCTGATGGTAGAGAGTGTTAATGTAATGAAAATGGTTCGGGTGCGGTCAAGTGAAACAACACTATATGTACGTATTTTTTATTATTTTAAATAATTTATTTATGAAGAGAAAAGATTTGGCTCCGCCGGGAATCGAACCCGGGTCTTCCGCGTGACATATCCATTACACCACGGAGTCGCTTCCAAACGGTGCTAAATCCTTCCTCTTCACTGATACCTCTCCGACGATCTGACAAGTTTTGCGTGTATTTACGGGAGATGGACAATTTTTGTCCAATTTTGGAAGCGACTCTGTGGTGTAATGGATAGCATACCGCGCATGTCACGCGGAAGACCCGGGTTTGATTCCCGGCAGAGCCAAATATTTTCTCATCAAAACTAAATTATTTAAAATAATTTAAAAAATAGGTGGTTACTCCACAATAAAGGTTAAATTAATATGTATTTTATACTAATTTAATCTATTTTTGTGGGTAACCAGCTTGTTTTAAATTATTTTATCTGCTAGGTTTTTTTTCTTCACTTAGTGAGGAAGAGTGCTTCAATATATAGGATTTTTTAATGAAAGAGTCTCTTCCGTATTTAAAAGTGTATTTGTTTTCCAACGTTTCGAGCTATTGACTCATCCTCTGGGGTTATCTTATACTATGTAAGGATTTCTTTTACACTGTTTGAATTAAAAAGACTAAAAAATGTTTAATATGCCATAAAATGTAATAAGAAATAAGAATAGACATAAATATTTATATACTGTTTTAAAAAATATATAAGATGACATATCGCTAACGTGGAAAAAGAAGTTACATAGGATAAGGTAACCCCAGAGGATGAGCCAATAGCTCGAAACGTTGGGAAACAAATAAACTTTTAAATACGGAAGAGACTCCTTCATTAAAAAATCCTATAAATTATTTTAAATAATTTATTTTTTGAAGAGTAAAAATTGGGCTCCACCGGGAGTCGAACCCGGGTCTTCCGCGTGACATGCGCAATATGCTAACCACTGCACAACAGAGCTAGCTTCCAAGCAGAGCCAATCCTTCCTCTTCACTGAAACCTCTCCCTCGATCTCGCAAATTTTGTGAGTATTTACAGGAGGTGGACAATTTTTGTCTCATTTTGGGCATCTCTTGACGATCGTCAATTTTTAAATTATTTTATATTAATTTTTATCTTTTATCTTCAAAAAATAAATTATTTAAAATAATTTAAAACAAGGTGGTAACCCACAAAAATACGTACATTAAATTAATATAAAATAATTTAAAAATTGACAATCGTCAAGAGATGCCTAAAATTTGACAAACAGGTGTATTAACCACGTGATTATGGGACGGATGGTCATGACTCCCCAAATTTCGGGTTTGATCCGCGCCTTGGTGGAAGCAGTTTGCCTTAGATTTAATGAAGCAGATATGATTGGAGGGTGCAGTCAAAGTAAACAACACTAATATGCAAGTATCACATATTTAATTGTGCGAAGTTTCCACCCGAATTTCAATGTCCCCATCGGGGCTAAACTAGAAAAAATAGACAACAACCAATAAGAGGAAATATATAAATAAATATCAATTATATGTGTAATATTTTATCAAAATCAAATACAATAAATAAAAATCTATATAAATAAAGTTGAAATTCTGTTTGTTTGTTTGTTTGTTTATTTGTTCTTTATAGAAATCCATACCGTTTGTCCTAAATTCTCCAAATTTCGCTCGGTGGTTTTTTGATACTAGGTGCGAACACCTGTCCATATTAAAATTGCATAACTTCAGCCGATATTCAGCTGATATTCTTCATTCTCCAAATTTCGCTCAGTGGTTCTTTCAGACCAGGTGCCAACACCTGTCCATATTAAAATTGCATAACTTCGGCCGATATTCAGCTGATATTCTTTATTCTCCAAATTTCACTCAGTGGTTCTTTCAGACCAGGTGCCAACACCTGTCCTTATTAAAATTGCATAACTTCAGCCGATCTTCAGCTGATATACTTTATTGTTATAAAAATCATAATGATCTCACTTTACGTTTTTTTTTTTTTTTTTACGAAATCGACCGTTTCTTTAGAAAAATGAAATTCCTCGTGTGAAACCGGGATATACAGCTATAATCTATGTATATAAAGATGAAATTCTGTTTGTTCTTTATAGAAATCCACACCGTTTGTCCTAAATTCTCCAAATTTCGCTAAGTGGTTCTTTCAGACCAGGTGCGAAAGCCTGTCCATATTAAAATTGTATAACCTATACAGCCAATCTCAGGGTATATTCTTTATTGTTTTAAAAATCGTTATGATCTTGCTTAACATTGGTTTTTACGAAATCTACCGTTTTAGTCGAACAAAAAAATGAAATTCCCCCGGGTGAAACCGGGATATAAAGCTAGTATAAAATAAAATTTAAAACTCAAGATGTACATTACATATTTTTTTCCTTTATAATATTTTGTTATTTTTTTTTAAATATAGTAAATGAATAAGAATTTATTTAATTTTTAGTTTTTGGTCTCAAAATTACTAGGGGAGGCAATTACACTCTCCTGCCCCCCCCCCCCCTGCGGACGGCCGTGTAACTAATTTCAGTTTCTTACGACTTACTATTCTTGTATCTTAAATACAGACCACAGTTCTTGTGTTACTCTCTTCACACCATACTAAATAAAAAACATCACTTGGGACTTGGATTTTGGGACTCTATGTACTCCCAATTCCGTTGAAATGTCAATTTTTACTTTCACTTACCTATATATGAAATATATAGTAAGTGGAAATATTGCGATCGTGAAAAAATTCGACTTCCGGTTTTCAACGGAAATACACGTTTTGGGGTCCCCTGAGTCGAAATGACCAAGTCACGCGAAATGGTCTGTGTGTGTGTGTCTGTGTGTCTGTGTGTGTGTGAACAGACTAGCTCAAAAACTATAAACCGTGCGAACCTGAAATTGGGTATTTTGTGTATGTATATGCCCGCGATGTAACAGCAAAAATTTCATCAAAACTACTCAAAGGAAGGGGGTACTTTATTTAATAACTTTTCAAGTTTTTTTCGATTTTCTCAAAAACGGCTCTAAAGATTTTGATTAAACTGAGTATTTGATCTATTTATATGCCTGAAATATGAGCGTAAAAATTTCATCAAAATTGATCAACCGGAGGGGGGACTTTACTTTATATATTTTGTACCATTTTCACATGTTTTTTTTTTTTTACTCAAAAACGGTTTTAACGATTTTGATCAAACTTGGTATTTGATGTATTTATATGCCAAAGATGTGATAACCAACGTTATTGAAATCGCATAACTTCAGCCGATCTCTGGATATATTCTTTATTGTTATAATAATCGTTTTGATCTCGCTTTGCATTGGTATTTACAAAATCGACCGTTTGAGTCGATAAAAGTCTCAGTTTATAGATTTTATAGATTAAAAAATGAAATGCTCTGGGTGAAACCGGTATATACAGCTAATAACATAATAATTTTAGAAATTTAAAAACCTTAAGGTGCCTTTACACTCAACGAACCTCACCTTCGAACAAGTTCTCCTTCGAACCTTGCCGTACCGGCGTGAAGCGAACAGCCATTTATACTTCACGTGACGTTAAACGAACCAATATGGCTGACGCACCCCAAGCTAGCTTATGATAAAGAAAAAATCTCCTTTATCAATATATTTTATATTATCTGTAAAATAAAAAAATAGGAGACGAATTACAACGTATCAAAAATTACATTAGTATCTCAACTCAACAACAACTCCTGTCACTTAGAAAAACCCAAATCAAAAGTGACACTAGCGCTACCCCCGAACCCAGGCGAACAGATGAAGTACCTAGATCACCCGAACAGTCGACGTGAAGGCTTCACGAAGGTTGTTCGAGGGTGGTGTTCGAAGGTAAAGTTCGTAAGGTGTAAAGGCACCTTTAGATTGTAGTTATTGGAGTAAGTCCATGATATAGTTATTTCCATCACTAGTACCAAAAGTGGTTGTTTTCTGTGCGCGGTCGAGTTTAACTCGGAAATTAGACCAAGCACCTCAAACACACTTTTGGTACGTGTTATGAACATTAATTTTCAGCATACTTCACATACTTGAGTACATTAAAAAACCGTTTTATATTTCATCAATGAAAAAACAGCTGTTGGTGATTAATGGTGATAGACGTGTTTTTGTTTTGCTCTCTGTTTTTAAAGTTTTTTTAACATGTTTTAATGATGTAAATTGTGTGTTAATACTTGTTTTTCTTTCCCTATTGGTAAGTTGAACTAGTGTGAAAGAAAGGGGAGAGAAAACTTAAGTGCAGTGGGTTCGCCCGCTGAACAATGACGGACTCGTTAGAATCGAGTGATCTAGCAATTGAAATGGACAATTCTAATGAAAATCAGCCCGAATCTACTCCCTGGGAGCTTGTATCAGGTAGAAAGCGACAAATAGCCTCCGATAGAGACCCACGCAAGCAAATGAAGGTTAGTAATTCTGTTACTACTAGCAATAGATACGCTCCTTTATCAAGCTCAAATAGTGACCCACAGCCATCAAACAACCAATTAGTTAATATTAAGCCACCGCCCATACATTTGAATGACGTTCAAGACTATTCAGCTCTTGTAAACTACCTTCACAAAGAAGGGGGCCCTAACAGCTTCAGGCTAAAAACGTCTATAAGAGGAGTAAGCGTCTATCCCGAGAATGCCGAAGTATATCGTAGGCTAGTGGCAAGTCTTAGAAGAGGGGGTGCCGACTTCCACACCTACCCACTTAAAGAAGATAAATGCCCTCGGGTTGTTATAAAAAACCTACATCATGCTACTCCAGCTGAAACTATAAAACAAGAGCTCGCTAACCATGGTTACGAGGCAACAAATGTTGTAAATGTTATTTCCAGGTTTAAAATACCGTTGCCAATGTTTTTCGTTGATGTTTCTAAGGCATCCTTCAACGAAAAAATTTTTGACATAGAGTTTTTATATTACACTCACGTGAAGATCGAAGAACCCCGGAAGAAACGGATGATCCCTCAATGCCTACGTTGTCAGCAGTATGGCCACACCAAAACATATTGTAATCATCCGCCTAAGTGCGTAAGGTGTGGTATGGGCCATGAAAGCACATCCTGCACCAAAACAAGAGACACCGCTGCAACTTGTGCCAACTGTCGAGGTCCACACCCAGCCAATTACAGAGGGTGCGAAATTCTGAAAGAGCTCCGGAAAATCCGCCGGGCTCATGATATTCTTCGGAGACCACCAAAAGTGCAAGCCCCACCACCACCACCACCAACCATCAGTGAGTTTCCGCACCTCCCTCTGCCGCAACAGCATCATCCGCCTCAACAAACACCGGGGCTGGAGCAACAGAGACATCAACCTGCATCAGGACTACGTCAAAAATGTACAGGTATGAGTAGGAATATTACCCCGTCGGCCCCTCCGGCTGAAAACTCCTCTGACCAAATTATAAATTTAATTAACGGGTTGAATAACCTCATAAATCCCCTCTTTGGCCTTCTACAACAACTATCTCATGTAACACTTGCCCTTAGCCAACAATATGCCTCTTAATCAGATGACTGTGGGCTCCATGTCAGTCATACTATGGAACGCAAACGGACTGACTCAGCACAGGACCGAACTAGACATACACTTACACGAAAAACGCATTGACATTGCACTAATAACAGAAACACATCTAACACCACAATCAAAATTTTACATACAGGGCTACAAAATCTACAGAACTGACCATCCAGACGGAACAGCACACGGAGGCACTGCTATACTCGTCAAATTAACACTAAAACATAATCTTTTACCAATTCCAATAATACCAGACATACAAGCGACAGCTATCACGCTTTACACACAACACCACCTTATTACTTTTGCAGCAGTTTACTGTCCTCCCAGGTATGTGCTGACGCCCACGATCTTTAGTGATTTCTTTAAATGTCTTGGTAGATGTTTTATTGCAGGAGGAGATTATAACGCCAAAGACCAATCTTGGGGGTCAAGACTTTCGACCCCCCGAGGAAGAAGTCTAAAGTCAGTTCTCCATGAGCTTTCATTAGACACGATATCACCACATACGCCAACTTACTGGCCAACTTCTAGACGGAAAACACCAGACTTACTACTTATTTTTTCATCACTAAAGGACTTCGAACAACCCCACACAGTGTAAGCACGAGCTCAGATCTTTGCTCTGATCATTCCCTTGTGCATTTG
This sequence comes from Aelia acuminata, assembly GCA_911387785.2. Lineage (NCBI taxonomy): Eukaryota > Metazoa > Arthropoda > Insecta > Hemiptera > Pentatomidae > Aelia > Aelia acuminata. The sequence continues at coordinate 3,107,779 of OU426982.1, read as the reverse complement.
GTATTACTTGACGAGCCTTGCGCAGCATCGAAAAAACCATCTTTAATAACCGGTAGAATAGATTGGGATGCGTACAGGAATTTCTTAAACACTGCACTAACAGTTCCTCTCTCCATTAAGAATGAAAAAGAACTTGAGGAGGCTGTAGAATATTTTACGCAGAACTTACAAAAAGCAGCATGGACTTCTTCTGTACCCAAACTTAGAAAATCTGAAAATCTACCGATTTATCCCCAGTACATAAGGGATTTGATCAGAGCCAAGAGAAGAGCTCGGAAAACATGGCAGACTGACAGACTTCCATCTGATAAACGATCATACAACAGAATAAATAACGAACTCAAACGACAGATTTCTAAATTCAAACAAACAACTTACGACAACTACATAACGAATCTTTCGACTGACGATGGGAGCTTGTGGAGACATACCAAGAATATTACGAAGCATCGTGAAGTGCCGGCACCTCTTCGAAGAGAGGATGATTCTTCATCAGTTTTCAAACCACACGCAGAATTTATAAATCCTGAACAAGATACTAACGTACTCACCACTTTAGAAACACCCTTACAATTGACACTACCTCCTCCTTCCTTCACACCTGCCCAAGTCGCTGAAAAAATCAAAAAGTTGCCTAAAAGGAAAGCCCCTGGACATGACTTGATTAACGCCGAAGTGCTCCAGCAAATGCCCCGGAAAGCTCTAGTGTTTCTGACTACAATATATAATGCGATACTGAGGACGACTAAATTCCCACTACAATGGAAATACTCACATATAACAATGATACACAAGCCTAACAAAGACAAGAACTTGCCCTCATCATACCGACCTATTAGCTTACTTCCTGTCTGTTCCAAAATTTTTGAAAGCTTATTGTACCAAAGACTGATTGATGTACTAACAAACACGCAAACAATACCAGATCATCAATTTGGATTCAGGACACACCACTCAACTATACATCAACTACACAGAGTCACAGACTACATATCCACAGCACTAGAGCATAAATTATATGCAACTGGCGTATTTCTGGATGTCGCTCAGGCGTTCGACAGAGTCTGGCACCAGGGTCTTTTCTTTAAACTCAAGACTATACTTCCACCTACCTACTATCTTATTCTACAATCCTTTCTTTCTGACAGATATTTCTCCGTCCGTTGCGGGTCAGAATTATCTTCTATTAAGCCTATCCTGGCAGGAGTACCCCAAGGTTCAGTGCTCGCACCACTTCTGTACATTACTTACACTCACGATATTCCATGCAGCTCAGATATATTAACAGCAACATATGCGGACGACACAGCAATCCTAACAAGACACGTAAATTCATTACTCGCATCACAGACTCTCCAACATTATTTGACAAAATTACATAACTGGTTTAAACTCTGGAAAATCCGACTAAATCACGACAAATCATTACACATAACTTTTACTCTTCGACGTGAAACATGTCCTCCAGTCTTTCTCGACAATATACAAATTCCACAGACAGACACAGTTAACTACCTAGGACTAACATTTGACCGAAGAATGACATGGGGTCCACATATTAAAAAAAAAAAAGAAAACATTGAACCAAAGGCTAAAAATTCTCTATTCACTCCTCTCAAAACAGTCTAAACTAAAACTTAGACAGAAATTAAACACCTACACCTACTTACTGAAACCAATTTGGACCTACGCATCACAGATATATGGCATCGCCAAAAAGACTCACATTAACAAACTTCAAATCTTTCAGGCAAAAACTTTTAGAACAATTACAAAAGCACCCTGGCATGTCAGCAACATAACATTACACAATGACCTTCACATGCCGACTGTCAACGAACACATACGAACGCACTACAAAAGATTCCACGAAAAATTACAAGGACACCCCAACTCACTCATTAATAACATGGCCACAAAACTCATGCCAGGCAATACCCGTAGAAGGCTGAAGAGGAGCTGGATGAGGGACCTCCTCGTCTAGTCGTCAATCCTAGCACCAATCAAGCTAGTAGGAGATGCCGCTGGGTAATTCTCCCCCTCATGCCTCTCACGCCAATGTATCATTTCACAACTATCAAATTCACTGATTGTTAATGTTATTATTGACAGGTGTGAATAAAGATTATCAGTTATAAAAAAAAAAAATATTTCATCAATAACTTACAAATACAATATAAGAAATTAAATTGACACCTATCTCTCTATATATATAAGAGGCTTTGTCCTGACTGACAGAATCAACGCAGAGCAAAAACTACTAATGATAGAAACTTGAAGTTCGGAATTTAGATTTTAAACGCGATGAAGGTAACCACTAAGAAAGGAATTTCAAAAATGTAACCCCTAAGGGGCTTAAATGGCGAAATTGTCGTTTAACTCTAACGGAAATCTATTGTTGAGATATTAAACCATATGTTTTTTATTTAAATATCGATTTAACGTTACAATATTATTAAAATAGACATTTACATAAAATATGGCGACTGATTATTTAAATATTAGTGGTAATCAAATAATGCCCACTGTGATCCCCATGATTGGGGATGGTGCATTATTTCGATCGTGTTTATTTCGATCTCTATCATATATTATCGAGAATTCTCAAGAAAAATGTTTTCATTTTCGGCAAATTGTAGTACAACATGTCATCCAAATTGGGACAAATTTTCTGCGTTTACTCAAAATGATTACGGCAACAATTGTTCTAATTTCAGTATTTATTACACTAATATATCTCAGCATTCAACACATGCCGGATTTGTGGAACTAACGGCAGCTGGGGAATTTTTTCCTTACCTTTTTGAAGTATATCGCAATGATTAGCTTTATGCGGTATTTGGCTACGTTTTACTGGTATGCTATGTAATGGCCATTTTGACGTGTTTGAAGCTCTACTACCGCAACATTCTGAGGAGAAGAAGCAAGTTAAAAGGCGACGTGTCAGGTACAGCAATGCATCACGGAAAGATTAATTAAAATCAGCTAAAAAAAGTTCGGAATATAGATTTTAAACGCAATGTAGGTAACTACTAAGAAAGGAATTTCAAAAATGTGACCCCTAGGGGATTTAAATGGCGAAATTGTCGTTTAACTCTAACGGACACCTATTTTTGCACTTCAAGAAAAAATATCTAATTTGGACTCATTTTAAAGATCTTGATAGGACGAGTTTAACTCGAAAGCTCTTACGGGGCGTCGAAAACCATGTTTTAAAGCTGAAAAATGAAACTTTCATGAGGAGTAAGCAATTTTTCGTTTCGGCTTTTAGTGAATCTTTATTTTGTTTTAGTGAACTCTCCATTGCGCGCCTCCCTCTCTTCTACCGAGACGGCAGCTTTCCCCTCCAACATTCCACCTCCCGGAAGCTCCGATTCTACTAAATCTCCTTAACATCAGTTAACATATTATATTAAATCAATACCAAGAATGAACACTGAAGTGATTTTAAAGGCTCGCGGGCGAAGCCGCGACGGGGAATGCTATTAACCTATAATGGAAGAAAAATACTTATATATTTACATTAATATCTATAGTACCAGTCTAATTATTCATTATATTAAAACCTTAGTTTGGCATTGCCTTTTGGAATACATGTTATTTTGCACTTCAAACACACTAGTTATATTAGACTGAAGCACTGTATAGCTACAAGTAACCTCCTTCTAACAAATGTTTATTAATATATATTAGTAGCAGGTAAGGTTAGCGCACTAAAAAGATTTTTCAGGCCTATGCCCGAAAAGTACTAGATAGATAGATAATGGTCCTTTTATTTACAACAAATTTACATATTTACAATTTAATGAAAATAAAGACATACCTCATGGTATTGACCGTCTGGGGGGAGTCTTTTTTTTCTTCTTCTTTTTTTAAACAAAAATATTAAATGCATACCGCAATATATAAATATCCACACATACATACACACACTCATACATTAATGAGCATGTGATACATGAGCCAGTATACAACATATACTATTGACGGACAATATTCATAATATTACATATACATACATACATGAATGCATATACACATATATTATATAATAAGAATGTTGAGTTTATATTCACACAGATTACAAGCAAATGTTAAAAGACTTATTGTGATGAAATCAGTGGGTCGTATATAAAATGGGAGTAAATTAACACCTTAATTAAGATTAAGACTACAGATATCAGCCTTGAAAAGTTCGACGATTTAAAGACTACGTTGGAAGCTGTTGCCTCCAACTAAAAAAAAATAAATTAAAAACAAAACAAAAATATTGAAAAATACTGAGATAGTATTATCGAAATCAGAATTCAGAATTTGGGGATAAAAAGAAAAAAAGAACTTCAATATAACAATAATTACCACAGAAAATAGAATAATTTATGTTTTACAACTAATCCTAATTTTAGAAGCCGATGTTAAATGCACATATTTAGTTCAAATAGCAAATTTTTAATAATATTGGAAAATATCTCTTTTTATTTTGAACCTTTTATAGCAAATCAACGTTTCCAATCATAAATTTATTGTGAGTTATTAAAAATCAATAACACAAAATTTACATTTCCCTAAAAATAAAAACATTAAGAATTCCTCAATAGAATTAAAAAAGTGTTCCGAACATTCTTTAAATTGTGGAAAGAATCACAGTCTTTAAATGGAGTAATAAAAATGTTTTTACACAATGAAATCGAAAATGCTACCTTTATATAAATAAACTATTAAACTATTTTGATTTATCATATTTTAGTGATAATGCAATATTTATTAGTAAATACAAGTCAATAATAAATGCATAATATAATAATAAAGCAGTGGTTTTTTTTTTATACTAATAAAAAATTTGCTATTCAAAATTATGGATATAACATTTATTTTCTTGAAAAAGCTAATGCCTAACATATTATAATTGAAAACGAACAATTAACAATGCTTAGTTAATACATTTTACTCATTTTCTACGACAAAAATAATTGTTTTTGACAACTTTTCTTCTTCATTTGAACATTTAGCACATATATACATGAATTAAGTAGGCCTTCACTCTTTTTTACTTTCAATTACCTATATATGAAATATATAGTAAGTGGAAGTATTGCGATCGTGAAAAATTTCGACTTCCGGTTTTCAACGGAAATACACGTTTTGGGGTCCCCTGAGTCCAAATGACCAAGTCCTGCGAAATGGTCTGTGTGTGTGTGTGTATGTGAACAGACTAGCTCAAAAAACTATAAACCGTGCGAACCTGAAATTTGGTATTTAGTTTAGGTATACGCCCGCGATGTGAAAGCGAAAATTTCATCAAAATTGCTCAAAGGGAGGGGGTACTTTATTTAATAATTTTTTACGTTTTTTCGATTTTCTCAAAAACGGCTCTAACGATTTTGATTAAACTGAGTATTTGATGTATTAATATGCCTGAGATATGACTGTAAAAATTTTATCAAAATTGATTAACCGGAGGGGGGACTTTACTTAATAAATTTCGTATCATTTTCACGTGTTTTTTTTATTTACTCAAAAACTGCTTTAGCGATTTTGATCAAACTGGGTATTTGATGTATGTATATGCCCGAGATATGACTGTAAAAATTTCATCAAAATTGATTAACCGGTGGGGGGACTTTACTTAAAAAATTTCGTATCATTCTCGCGTGTTTTTTTATTTACTCAAAAACGGCTTTAACGATTTTGATCAAACTGGGTATTTGATGTATGTATATGCCCGATATATGACTGTAAAAATTTCATTAAAATTGATTAACCGGAGGGGGGACTTTACTTAAAAAAATTTGTATAATTTGCACGTGTTTTTTTAATTACTCAAAAACGGCTTTAACGATTTTGATCTGGGTATTTGACGTATGTATATGTTAAAGATGTGATAGCCCGCATTTCATCAAAATTGCTCAAACGGAGGGGGCACTCTATTTCTTAACTATTTTTACCTCTTTTTCGATTTTCTCAGAAACGGCTTTAACGATTTTCATCAAATTCGTCATGTTTAATGAAAATTAGGTGTTCTTTAATATCAGGTAAGCTTTATCATTATTAAAATGTTCTGGGGGGGTTTAAATGGGGTAGGGGCCTTTTTTGTTGGTTTGTTTTTGTTTCCTATGAAGTATCTTTGTTTTTGTTTATATGGAGAAATAAACCGTCTCTCGTTACGCCTAAAAATAAAAAATGGCTAAATATGAGATATTATAAAAACCAAGTAAACATATAGAGGAGAAAAAAAGAAAAATATTCAGTCAACTCATAAAACACGTTGAGCCCACGCATGACGCTTTTAATGACAGACCATTGTTCATAATTAATGCCCTTCTGTTCATTTAATGGAAATGATTTGTTTCATGGGAAATAAATGAAATATTCAACAAGTAAATAGAGAATTATAAAATCATTCGACTTGGAGTATTATGGTTGCATTGCCGAATTATATCAAGTAAAAATGTGTAACCGAGTGAGAAGTGGCATTAACACAACGCATTAATTTCTAATCTAAGTTGGTAAGTGAAAGTTGTGTGTTGCGCGCACGCACCAGATTTTTTTTAATTCCTTTATAATCCCGAAAAGTACTACTTTACGAACTCAAACAGAGTATTGAAAAAACATGTTTTTGATGCAGTAGGATGAAAAATATATTCCCTTAATGAATACATTCATTATATTGAAGTAATCCTTATCTTATTAAGAAAAGCTGTGCAGTCTGGGAAATGTCCGAGAGGTAGTATAGCGTAGAGGGTGATCGAACATACGGGTTCGTTAAGCCTTAACTTCTAAGGTAACCTTGAATTTGACAGGATCGCCTCAAAAGAAAAAGAAAAAAAAAGAGAGAAGTACTATAAAATACTTTCATTTGAATGAATAAAGAATGATTGGGAATGGAGAAGAAAACTTACAAAAAAGCGGCTGTTTTTTGGCCTGACCTTGCCTAAACTGGTTCTCTGTTCCTTCTCTTCTTTCGATTTTAAGAATCAATGTCTACACTGTCCTCATCCTCATCGATTTTTCGTTTTTACTTTCACTTACCTCTACTTGAAATTTATATTAAGGGAAAGTATTGCGATCGTGAAAAAAAAAAACATCTGGTGCGTGCGCGCAACACACAACTTTCACTTACCAACTTACTTAGATTAGAAATTGACGTGTTTTGCTAAATATCATTTCCCAAAGTCACACATTTTTCTACATTCATATCTTATTTTTGTTAATCGTTAAGCCGTTTTTGAGTAAATAAAAAAACCCCGTGAAAATGATACAAAATTTATTAAGTAAAGTCCCCCCTCCGGTTGATCAATTGTGATGAAATGTTGGTTATCACATCTTTGGCATATAAATACATCAAATACCAAGTTTGATCAAAATCGTTAAAACCGTTTTTGAGTAAAAATAGGTTAGTGAAAGTAAAAAAAAAATGTGAAAATGATACAAAATTTATAAAGTAAAGTCCCCCCTCCGGTAGATCAATTTTGATGAAATTTTTACGCTCATATTTCAGGCATATAAATAGATCAAATACTAAGTTTAATCAAAATCGTTAGAGCCGTTTTTGAGAAAATCTAAAAAAACCTAAAAAGTTATTAAGTAAAGTACCCCCTCCCTTTAAGTAATTTTGATGAAATTTATGCTGTCACGTCGCGGGCATATACCTACATTAAATACCCAATTTCAGGATCGCACGGTTCATAGTTTTTGAGCTAGTCTGTTCACACACACACACACACACACACACACACACACACACACACACACACACACACACACACACACACACACACACAGACCATTTCGCGGTACTTGGTCATTTCGACTCAGGGGACCCCAAAACGTGTATTTCCGTTGAAAACCGGAAGTCGAATTTTTTCACGATCGCAATACTTCCACTTACTATATATTTCATATATAGGTAAGTGAAAGTAAAAAAAAACGGGAAAAATTAAAAATCACTAAGTGAATTTATCTACTCTTACATTCACGAATACGCACCCCTCACTTATGGTCGGAATAATGCTAAAGTGAACTAGGCGCCAAACTGTATATTTCGAGTAAACCGAGATTAAGATGGGAGTATTGTAAAATTGCCTGAGATTTGACCGCCAAAATTTAATCAAAATTAGTCAAATGCAGGGAGAGTTTATTTAATAAATTCTGACTCATTTTCACGTTTTTTTTTTGTTTTTTTTAATTTTCTCAAAAACGGCTGTAACTATTTTGACCAAGCTGGTGGTATTTGATGTATATATATGCCCGCGATGTGATAGCCAAAATTTCACACCCCGTATTATCACTCATGAATGTGAAAACTTTTATTTAACATTAAAAAAATGTATTTATTTTAGAGAGTAAATACGTGATGCTAAAATTATTTAAAGGAGAAAAAAATATGGTATAGGATAATGTTTAATTAATTATATTTTAGTTTAGAAACTTTAGTTCCTTAATATATTTCTGAATGCAATATAAAGTGATTTTAGAGGAACAGTAATCGTTCTCGGCTTCCAGAAAGGCGTGAGAGACAAACGTTTTTACGAGACATATGTAAATACATCTTCTATCGATTCACCTTCAAATCGCAGTGATAAAACAAGCAAGCGGTAAAAAAAACTCGACTGTTGATGAAATTAGGTCCCTTAAAAAACGAAATGAGCAATAATGAATCGAAATGTACCGAGAACTTTAAAGTTTTGCAATGCAAATACTCTATAACTTATGGACATATACAAATATAAGCATATAAATGTGGTTGATGAATGGCGTTTACATATTATCGAAACACGTCGATTTCTAATCTAATAAGTTCGTAAGTGAAAGTTGTGTGTTGCGCGCATCGCACAGGATTTTTTAATGTTAGTTCTTTTTTGGCCTTATTAGAAAAAAAAAACCTTGAATAAATGAGTTGAAATTCTTCAAAAAATTTATATTTTTCTTCCAATGAATATCAACCATCCTGATGTTTATCGATACCTACTTGGCATAACTATCATACTCCATATTCCAATCTTTGTTTGTTTAATTAACGTCACTTTATGATACTAATGATAGCCTAAAATGGTGCCATAAATTTAGCCTATACAACCAGGCATCATTAGGATAGGGATCTTAAGCAAACACCTGACATAGCACAGGCTCGGAAACTCCCTTTTACGTCCTAACCGAATGACGGCATAGCTAAGGATTTTTCACACCCATTAAAAACTTCTAGGTCTAATCGGCGGAATACAAACCCGCGAACTGCTATGCTAGCCACTGCACCAATCCATAAAAGAGATCGCAAAACGGGATCGACCGTTGGCAGTAATTTCATTAATTCAATTCGAAAAGATGTTAAGAAAATGGTTGAGTGAAATCCAACCAGTTTGGCTTATTAGAAATAATAAATAAAGCACTATGATTAAATGAGTTGAAATGCTTCAAAATTTCGATTTTTTTTCTTCCGACCTAAATCAATTTAGAATTTTCATCGATACTACCTATTCCCACTTGGAGTTACAACCGTACCTCATATTCCAATCCATACGTGAAAGTTGTGTGTTGCGCGCATCGCACCAGATTTTTTTAAATTCACATTGTGATAAATGCCGGAGATTTTGCCATATTTCCCAAATACCGGGAGGACAAAGTTTGAAAAGGAGGACATGTCCTCCAAAAGCAGGACGTATGGTCACCCTGCTTGTAACTATCTTATCTTGCCGACGCACAGTGGGGAAAACAGCCAATCTAGGAGTGCAAAAGTCTTTTCGCCTACAAAACTCTTGCGACTTATAGATATGATCTGAAAATGTATTAAAATATATAATATGAAAGGATTAAAATTTCAAATAGAAATTTTCACTAGCCGAATTATTATTTGTTGTCACTGATCCTAAATTATTGTTTTATTTTCAATTCCAACCTTTTGTAACATCGTTTATATTTAATTCTTTGCTTCTAATAAAAATAGTCGATTAAATTATGAAATATTTTATTAATTATTATTAAAATAAATCTTGTTTCTGGACAATTTTCTAAATTTATTTTTCTTTAATTTTGTTATATTCTAAACGTCTTGATTGCCCAATATCAACAAAACAGTAAATCATTTTTCACGAAACAATGTAAACTAAATTGTCCAATTTTTCTATCTGGTTTCTTGGGCTTAATACCAGACATTACTGACCGGTTTCACGTAAAATATAAATTTCCATTCTTCTTAATCTTTACAACAGAATAGAGCAAGGAAAACTAAATAAAACTGAAAATTAATACATTTATTTTATAAACAAGTAATAAAAAAAATGTTTGCTGTAATAAAAAACGCAAGTAAAAGAAAAAAAAAGGTTCTGAAAACGATTTATTTTAAAATTGTATCATATTTCATCAATAAATATCATCTAATAAATCATCATCTTCTTCGTCTTCGTCTGGTTCTTCTAAAGTGAGTGACTTTATGTCACTTTCGAAAACTGATTTTCGATTCGATGCTGATCGTACATTTCTCTCTGACATAGACGAAATAAGAGGGTCCGACGAAAACATCAAAGTGTGAAACAAGTCCGTCATGGTACCTAAACGAGAATTCTTCCTATTATTCTCCCTGTATCGCCGATACCCGAAAGAGTTTTCGATTCGTCTTCTAATGAGTTACGAATAAAATCTAGAACGCTTGAGTTCTTCTCCGATAAACATTTTTGGCTCCGCCATACTTTAAAAAGTTCTTTTTTCAAAAATCTAAATTTTTCTGAAACAAAAAAAATTTAAAAATTCATTTAAAAAGAAGTTGCAAATAGTTGCACGGGATTCTTGAAAAAATCGTTTAATAGTTCAATTAGAAGGTACTATTTTTGGAATCAACGCGAATACGGGCGAATATCAGAGCGTACGATAGAAAAAAGCCTTATTTTTTAAATATTGCAAAAGCCACATTTTCAAAAAAAATTTCAACATTTATATTGTTCTTCTTACCTTCCATTGTAACTGAAGTTTCGTATTATACACTCCAAATAAAATTTTCTTAAAACAACTTCTCCCAACAGTGCTTAGAATGAAACTGAGATATTTTGAATAAAAATTGTATTATTGAACTTACCTTGAAATAAAGGATTATTATTAGGTCGGAGCTCTTGTTTTGTTTTCACTAGACACTTGTGTTTACATATCTAATCTTATTAGGCTTGATATCGCAACTTCAATTTTGGACTTTTGCACTCCTAGATCGGCTAGTGGAGTAATAGCCATGAAATTCTGGCCAAAACTATTTACCTATTTTTTTGTAACTATGGAATACTTAAAACTTTCTATTAACAATCTAAAAATATACATAATAAAGTATAAAACGAATAATAGTGTATAATAATAATAATAATAAAGTAAGTAATAATAATAGTGTATAAAACGAATAAAATATAAAACATTTCAAGTTTTGACAAAAATTAAGGGAAAAATAAGGGAATCAGAAAAACATCGGGAAAATGTTTAATGCATAATACATTTGAAAGTTTTATTGCATTATTATATCTAGCTTTTGCAAATACCAAATACATTATTTGCGTAGTAAATTTTAATTGTGGAAACATGCATGTAAATAATGTGATGTGACAACATATATAAATGAAACCAGATAACAAAAAATATAAAAAAATTCACTTTAAGAGGTATTTTCATATATTTATTAAAAAAGGGGGGGGGGAATGAGTTTTTTTTTTTGGGTTATGGCAAGTAGAAGGATTCAACTTTACATTAATGCTGAAATATCTGCTCGACACAGCCCGACAATACAACATAATCTATATTATTCTTTTGAACAAGTCTAATTTTTTTCGTTTAAACATCGTAATCAAAAGAACTATTAACTAAAAGCAAGTTAACCCTTAAGGCATAAAAACTTGCTAAAACTACTTTTCACCGTGTAATACATATCTTTCGAAACTGTGTAGAAAAATTTTTAATCACTTGTTGAATGGATTCCTCAGAAACCACAACATCTTTAAACATCTTACAACTCGGAAAAAAGCAACTGTAAATGCAGCGTCCTCAACTCTGGATTCAGACTTGTTCCTTCGGGCAGGAAGTGGATAGCAATGAACGAAATAAATATATCTCGATGCAAACACTCCTATGCTACTAGGAAATACGTTTTGTGATGTTCTGAAATACAATTTATTTTTCGGACTTTTGGCCATGATTTGATGGTAAATACTCCACTGTGCGACGTATGATAGAGACCGTATCTTTGTATTCAGGGAACCCATTTTTTTATTTTATATAATTATTTAGTTAAATTTTCAGTTCAGCATTTTTAAATTAATTCTAAATTCAATAATTAATAAGTTGTAAAGTCAGTAACTAACATATTTTCGTTAATTTATTAATCAAATTTAACATTGAATATCATACCAATCGATATTAAGTATTTAATTAGCATTAGGTTAGTGTTTTATGCGTGGGCGTCTGTGATTGGTCGAAGACGCTCTGAGAAAAACAAAAGACGCTTAACCAAGTTAGTCAGCTGTTGACTCTCGCCAGCCGAGTACGTAATATGCTATCAAGATTCAACATTCTTTAAAAACACTTATGACTTTCTCGTACACCCAGGGTGTTCATTTATGTATTGTGCACATTTGCAGACATTATTTTAGAAGACGGAGCGAAGAGGAAGATTAAGTTCCCAGCAGGATGGACATTTAAAGTAAACTAATTCCAATATTATTTTTTTATATAATGTCTGAACTTTAATTTGTTTTGAATCTTCAAATTTAAATAACATTTTCTAAAATAAGGACACATTCTCTGTTAATAAGGACTTTACTTTTTAACATTAAAATTAAATTGCTGAATTTAGTTATCTATCAATGCATTATATTAATTAACCGTTTGTTTATTGTTTCATCCAATAGTTTATCAATGGCCATTCGATTAAAGCATATTTTTGTCTATAATAGTTTATAAGTTGTATTTTATTTTTATTCAATCATTTAAGTTTCATTCTTATTTAATAAATTATTGTTTAAGCTTTAAATATCAGAGAATTTTCATTATTTCCTTCCATTTATATTATTTTGTTCATCTTATTAATTATGCTGATATTTTCTAAATTTCAATGTAAACTTTATGTAAAATATCTCTTATGTTATTCTTTTATTATTTAAAAATTTTTATTACATTAACCAACAAAACTAGGAGCATTGAGCACCGGCCATACTTTCTTCATTTATTATTAATTAATTAATACCGTTGTGATAAATGCCGGACATTTTGCCATATTTCTCAAATGCCGGGAGGACAAAGCTTGATAATGAGGACATGTCCTCCAAAAGCAGGACGTATGGTCACCCTGCTTGTAACTATCTTGCCGACGCACACAGGGGTATTTGGCCCTAAAAGTTGGCCAAAACCCATTTTTTGAAATTTGAAGTTTCTGGTAAATAATGACTCGAAGTTCAAGTAGAGGATCTGTTGGATCATGCAAGATGATTTTTATCTCTTCCAGGCCCTTAATCCGGCGGCTATTCTAATTCAAATCTGACCTTATCCTTTAACTCGTCTGTGCTCATAAGTATTGGTCTACAAAATATATTAATTTTCTTTTTTTTTACTGAAGTACCGTCATTATCATATGATGGATTGTTCGAGGCCAGGTTTGTACTTGTTATCCAGACTGTTATAATTTTTTTGCATTCAATACTAGTATCAATATCTTTTTGTTTTTTGGTAGGTATATTTTAGAGCTAAAAATTAAATTTGAAGGTTAAAAAGTTATACTTCTGGGCTTTTCTGGGCAACGAAATATTTTTTATGATAATGTATAATTATCGTAGATTATGTTTCTTGAAAAAAATTCTGCGAATAGCTGCGGTTGGGAGACTTATAATTTTTTATTACTAAAATGTCAATTTCATTAAATAATAAAAAAAATTCAATTTTGTTATATTTTCATTTATTTGTACTTTAGGATCTTCTGGAAGAATAACTGTAACATGAATGGAATTATTTGACATATTTTTAAAGTCAAAACATTAGCTTTTTAAAAAAAAGAAGGAATTTTTGGTGTCTTTTCTCATTGGGAAATATTGTAATAAATAACCTAGAGCATGTGAAAGAGCTAAAACAAAATTATCCATTTTGAGGCATGATTTCCAAATGAGATAGAATGCTTCTTCGAGGAAAACAAATGTTTTTGAAACAGCAACAAGAAATGGCTAAGTGGGACGATATCAATCAAAAGCTCAAGATCTGGTGGACGCTCTGAAAAATCATTTGTTACTTTAAAATTTACAACGGATACGGAGAAACTTTATCAATGGTATGCTATGACACCATCTGTTCACAAAATTTTAAGGGATGGTTTTGAAGTTATAAAAAGCTCTCTGCTTCATATTGGTCTTTTATCTGAGGAAGCAGCAGAAGCCCGAAATAACCATTTTCGGGTTTATAGAGAAAATAAGACTAGAAAATTTTCCCGGACAGAGTACAATCTGGATGTAATTAATAGATTAATATTGACATCAGATCCAGTTATCACAGGTATGAGAAGTTCAAGAAAAAAGGTATCAGGTTTTGTAAGGAGACTTTAGAAATGTTGTCTCTCCCAACCAACTTAACCGATTGTGGTGAATCCGAAAGTTCAATAAGTGACGAGGAAAGTGAATATCGAATAATTAAATTTAATATGCATTTTTAAGAAAGGTTGGTGCGTTTCCTCTATAAGCTATGTTTCGAAGAGGTATTAAACAATTCTTAATGAATTAGGAAAACACACCTTTTTTCTTTATCACCATAACTTTTTATATTCACCTATTTTATACTATTTCCATTTTTTTTAATATAATAGTAATAGATAAATGATAATAAATCTTTTAATTAGTTAAAAGCATAATTCATGGGTGCAATGCATAAAGAGAAAATAATATGAACATAAATTGTAAACCCATGGATGCCTATTTCACAGTCGGTGGAGTTATGTAAAAAGTTATTTTATGAAAATATTCTCCTTAGAGTATTTTTTCAACTGCTAAAAATACATTTTTAATGTCTATTACAAATATAGAAGCCATTTTGAGGACTTTTCAATTAATAAAATGGAAGGAAATAGTTTTGGCCAGATTTGCGGGTCAAATACCCCTGTGTGCGACGTGCGACATGGTCCATATTTGAGAATTTCTCGATAGCAATCTTTATATACTATTGCTCTTTTTTTTTTTTTGCCTTTAGTTATGTGTAACATCCCGTATTGCCTCCTGCCATACCTGTTCGTCGCCCCAGAGGTAGTCGAGAAGTGGGGATAACGGTACGAGCCGGCCTTGTCAGCGGAGAGTGGGGGACCCCAGGCCGAGTCAGGTAGTCAGTCCAACCCAACCGATCGCACGTCCCACTTCTTTCCTCTCAGTCACTCTCTATATAGTCTGTAATCTATAGATATCGAATCGTTTTACAGTTCTAGTTGTGTCGTATAAACAGTTTCAAACTGATCGTATCCGAATCACCAGGACTGTTCCAACGAATTATGAACTCTATCGTCCAGTCGGAGAGAACGTCATAAAGTGTTTATTTTATATTGGAACTACCGCAAGGTTTGTAGAGAAATTTTATTTATTATTATTTTTAAATATCACACATAAAAAAAGTGATTTTTTTATTTTTTATCACCACAGAATTATTTAAAGTATTATTCATCCCTACATAAACGCAAATTAATATTTTTTTCTCGTAAATGTAAATAATATTTAAACATTTGAAACATTAAAAAAAAAATAATCCAAATATACCTGTTGCTTTAGAACCGGCACCATGCGCCATGCCTTTTTTTAGTTCTCTCGAACAATAAGTTATTATTAACTATATTTAACAATCTTTAATTCGTGTTTACATAATGTAATATTGAATAATTTCCTTGAATAATAAAATAAAAAAATATTCCTTGACCCAAGACGTCAACAGATGAACGTGTGTCGAGTTTCAGATTGCTATCAGACTTATGACTTATGTTCAAAATGGCGGGAGTCTCATTATATTGATATGGTCCGAAATTAGTCAGGTGTATCTTATTTACTGATCCGTATCTTCAAAGATTGATCTATTGATTAATTTACTGATTAAATTTGATCTAAATATATATATCATTAGCTGCTAATACTAATAATAATATGATAATTACTTATACTGATAAAATATACATATACATAACAAAATAATTACACATTTTAATCCATCTTATTCTTAAATAGATGTTGCATGTTTATTTAATAGGATTTCTGTTGAGTGTTGTAATCCGTAGATCCACATGTAGTTAATGTTAATAATATGCATGATATGAAATGTGTGTGTGTTTTTTTTTAAATAAATTAAACATAATATTATAATTATGTAGTTTTGTTTTGAGGTATTTTCGTTTTGTAAAACGCCATTTTAGGATTAGTGGTGTTATTTGAATAAATGATGAGTCATTTGTCCTTCCAAAGAGGCACATGTTCACTGAATGCCTCCTTTTAAGAAATAAAATCTCTTCATTCTTATCATTTGATTTTTAATATTTTAAAGTAATCGTTTATATAAAATAAATTTTTATCTATCATAATATTTGACTATTATTGTCACATATTTCTTTTTCTTGTTAATTGTCACATTTCCATGAGATACTTAAAAAAAAGAAAGAAATAGTTATTGTATTTTTTTGTAGTTCACGTTTTGATACGTGTTTTTTTCTGTGTACACAATATTACCTATTTATAATTATATCAAAAATTATATAAAAAATAATGTTAAAATAAACTTCATACAAAATGTTTATTTTTTATTTTTTTTGTTTTTAGTAGCTTTTTCAAAATTTTTTTTTTAGTAACATTATTTTAAGATTACTATTGACCTCATTAATCATTTATAGATATATTTATATAAAAAGATATGCATTTCTGTAATTCTAAAAATATTCTTATCAATGAGATAAAAATAATATCATTTAACTATTTCATATTTAAAAAATATAATTTAAACTATTCTTCTAATAATAAAACATAGCATTAATATTAGATTATTTCCGAATGAAAAACAATGTTAATTATGAAACATTTTGTAGAAAATAAAATAAAAAAATTATTAGAACAATATATCATGATGCAGTATATTAAAAATAATTTTATATATTTGAACCTAATAGTTTAGTTCAAATTACTCTAAGAATTTTTAAATGATTACTATTGTCACATTTGTAACTCCCTTTTATCTTATAATAAACTATAATTTATTTGGATATAAGTATTAAAATAATTTAATTCGTTTATGACAGAAGAGTTTTTACGCCTTAAAGAAAACAAATAATTAATTAAAACAATCTAATTTTTTCCAACTATAGTAGGTTTCCTATCATACATTCTTATAATTACTATTAATATAAGGTTAAAAACATAATTATTACTTCGAAAACTAATTTTCAAAAAATTGCATTTAGATGTCACCTGAAATCAACAGGTTGAATCAAGTACAAACTTAATTTTAAAGAAAGAAAAAAAATTTATAATCAAGGTTTTTTTTTTACCTTTTGTTATCATAAGAATTATTTAAATTAAAAAAACAAAAACTTTAACATTGTTTTTTTGTGCTAAATCTGAAAGATATTCTTGTATTACTTATTTATATAATTAGACTCAATGATTATTAGCTATTATTAGACTCAATATTCAAAAAATGTTGGAAAATACTTAAATTAAGAAAAACTCATGCTTTTATGTATGTACATGATTCATTATTTTTACTGACTGCATGTATGTGTTCTAAATACTTGTATAATGCCTGTTTGACACCCCAAAAGTATTAACTATGTCAAATAACATGTCTTTCCTGTGTCAATAACATGTTAAATGTTACGATTGGGTCCGTTTGAATTACTTCTATGCTTCGATAAGCAAATTAAATTTTAAAAAAAGTGTAAAAGTAAGCTCTTTAAATGTTAAATATTAATAGCGATTTTTTTGTTATTAAAATAATGTTTTTTAGGCTCACTAACATTGCATATGCTCATTTATTAATTATATAACTTATTTAATTTTGAAAAACAAATATAAATGTTATGATGACAACTTAATCAAGTTAAGATTTTTTTGTTTTTATGTTAGCAATTTAGTGATCTGTACCCTTTTTTCAATTTTGTTGATTTGATAAAACGAATTAAAGAAAATGTTATTTTAAAATATATATATATTTATTGAAGAATTGGAACTTAGCTCGTATTCCATGAATGTTGCCTTTACAAAAACCGTTGTATTAAGGCAAGGGTTTGAGGTCTATTTTAGCTACGTGTTTAAGTATTCTTTTGTTTTGGCAGAAAAGGTAAAATGTTCTTAAGAAATCACATGTTAATTACACTTAGTCATAAAACGAACAAGGCTCGCAATAATTTCAATTCATATTTTATAAGAAAGTATATAAAAATGTCAAAAATTATTTAAGAATTGACAGAAATAAAAGCACAGTTCATTGAAGGATTACATGTTTGACATGACGTTTGACGTTGCTATGGATACATGACGTGTTTTGATATATATTTTAGTTGTTTGTTTGTTTAACGTCCATTTTTATGCTACTAAGGCTAATCGGACGATGCTACAGTGGGAGTCCTAAATTTTGCCTATCCAGGTATAATTAGGATAGGGATCTTTAACGAGTACCTGACTTCGTACAGGCTCGGGACCTCCATTTTACGTCCTATCCGAGGGACGGCATAGCTAAGGATTTTTTACTCCCATTAAAAAATCCCAGGGCCACAGCTGGAATCGAACCCGCGATCTTTAGTATTGTACGTTGCCATGCTAACCACAACACCACAGGTGACGGTACTTATATATTTTAGTATTTGTTTGTTTGTTTAATGTCACTAAGGCTAATCGTACGTTGCTATTGTGGGATTTCTAAATTTTGCCTATATAGGTATAATTATAATGAGTTCCTGACATTGCACAGGCTCTCGTCCCATCTGAAGGATGGCATAGTCAAAGATTATACTCCTCCCTAGGGCCACGAACTTGCGACCTTTAGTGTTGTAAGCTGCTATGCTAGCCAATACACCACAGGCGACCGCTCACTGATGCAATGTAATAGTTGTTTAAAATTTTTATTTATAATTTTAAAAGAGTGATATTGAAGATTTAATTTATTTTAGATAGCATTTATGTTAATATATGATGTAGAAACACACTTTTTGTAGCATACTTTGCTATTTACCACTACAAATAATCTAACAAAAAAGCTAAAATAATAAGTAGGCAGTTACTTCAACTTACTCTTTTTAAGTTTGGACATTGCTTATGTTTCTAATCGTGGAAATCGTATGTCAATGTGTAGCACGACTTTTTATTTTGTCATTCATATTTATTAACTGTTTCATCCGATTAAATAATTTCCGTATGTCTACGGCCAATTAATAAACAGGCAAAGGAGGATGGTCACCTGTAATGTTGTGGCTAGCATAGCAGCCTACAATACTGAACTTCATGGGCTCGCATGTAAGGAGTGAAAAATCCTTGGCAGTCTTTCGGATAGGAGGTAAAATGTAGGTCCCAAGGCTGTATGATGTCATGTATTCGTTAAAGATTCATATCCTAATTATACCCACAGTAGTAGCATCATCCGATTAGCCTTAGTGGCATAAGTGACGTTAATTGAACAAACATGCAATAAATGTCAAACATAAAAATTAAATAAAATAACTTATCCATGTTCTGGTATAGCTTTCGACAGTTACTTTGTGCCCCGCGTGATCTATTATGGGCAATAAATTGGAATGATGCCTAAGCCGAAGAACGGCTAAGACTTGACAAAAGGAGACCCGAAAAAGTTTTTTAACTTGGGACGGAGGGTGCTGCAATCTGTCCCATTGTGCCGGAGACAGCTGGCGCGTGCTCAACAAAAGTCTTGAGACGTTGCGAGCAGCTGATGGCTCCTCCTCCTTGGCTATTCATTTATTCACCTCGCCTAGGCCCCATTCCGGGGTCGGGAGCTTCCTCTTGGTGTCATGTGTCTCGTGTCATGGCCAACAAGCCGCATCCAGAACGTCAAAAACCAAGTCTAAAGTCAAAAAATACCATGTTTTTCTGTTATGGTGCCTTTGCACTCTACGAACCCCACCTTCGAACAAGTTCTCCTTCGAACCTTGCCGTACCGACGTGAAGCGAACAGCCATTTATACTTCACGTGACGTTAAGCGAACCAATATGGCTGACGCACCCAACGATAGCTTATGATGAAGAAAAAATCACCATTATCAATATATTTTATAATATCTGAAAAATAAAAAAATAGGAGACTAATTAGAACGGAGCACTAATATCACAAACAACTCCTGTCACTTGGGAAAAAACCTAAATCAAAAGTGATACAAGCGATATCCCCGAATACACGCGAATCTATTTTTACCTAGAGCACACGAACAGTGAAGTCAGTTCGAGGGTGGTGTTCGAAGGTAAAGTTCGTAGAGTGTAAAGGAACCTTTACATTTATGTTTTATCTAATTAGTTCATAAGCTTTGTTCGATGTATTTACAATTTTTTTGTCTGTGTCTTGTTCATTTAGCCCGGACGAAGACCTGCATTGTTGGGTCGAAACGTTGGCTACAATAAAATAGTTTAATACTGTTTTGTAGTTTTTTGACCGCCTAAATAACGATGAAATGACTATATAGAGCCTCTATAGACATATTTAGGTGGCATTTCCATCATAGACATATAGTCCTGCAGCTACTACATATGACAAATAGCAGACTGCAGCTACAGTTTATTTTTGTTAAGAATTTTGCTTGGCACTATTTTGTCCCGACCCTTACAATTTTTTTAAATTAATTTGTTAGGTATAAGTATATTGAAATTATAAATTTCTAGATGTTCTTCTTGAAAATGTCTTAGTGCCGAAACGTTTAACAGAATATTGTAAAAATTTGAGATTCATAAAGGATCTATATAAAAAAACATTACTAATATCTGCTTTGCCACAAAACAGTAAAGAATTATTATTTAAAAATTAGAATTTACAAAACTCTATAATTCTTGTGACGATTCTTTACCTCCTTCATTGCTCTCTACGGAGAGTGTTACCGAAGGAGGTAGAGCTCAGCTGTAGTTATTTGGAAGCGAGTTCTTTGTGTTCCCCACCACTCCCACCGGGCTCTCCTATACCTGCCTCTCCCCGGCTCTTTTGTGCCTCAGTGTTGTACTTTCCTCTACTGCATGCTCAACTCGATGGTGAGTACTCCTTACAATATTATACACCTATATATATATAGTTCCTCCATTAAGACTTGCATAGATAATTAGTTACTCCAGATCAAATAGGCAGTGGCTTTCTATGCGGTACGCACTCACACATTGGGGGGAGGGTGAATCGAATTATAACTCCCCAACCTGCGCTGGCCGATTCCCCATTATGGCTTGCATTGTCTAACCCAGTTTCCCCTCGAGTTCCCACAGTGTCTAGGACCCCCCCTTGGGGCTCAAAACCTTATCACTTGTTGATAACGCTGGGTGTGACGTCACCGTCTCACTCTGGCCGCCATTACGGAGCATTTAGGTCGCAAGGATGGGAAAAATAGGCTATTCAATACCCGAAATCAAAATTAGAACATCAAGGTGCCTTTACCATGCGCAAACATTGCCAACGAACTACGATGTCTGATCGCGCCTATGCAACTTGCAAACAACAATTTTCATTACTTGACATTAATTGACTTCGAACTAGAGGCTGTTCTGGCTTTTTCTCTAACTTATTTTGGATAAAAGAACGTCAAAAAAATGCTAAAAGAAGTTCTAGAAGCTTATCTTAACTAACTCTATCGTTATTTATAGATATACTGCAAAAAGGGTAACAGTGTTCGGCTAATCTATTTAATTCTAAAATTTAGGGAATAAAAGTGCGTGAAAGATAAAGTATATGTATGATATACATTTGTTTCCTTCTTATAGTAGCCGTATAAGAAGGGTGTTTATTTTCCACAAGTGCCATACAATATATATACATTACTTGTGCTTTATGTTGTACAATACATTACATTGTAATGAGATATAAAGATAATGTAACAATAGTATACAAAAACAAAAAACAGAAATTATATAAAGTTGTACATAAAATTATACATACAAAGTATATAAAGTTATAGAATATATAACCTAAGAAATAACTTTAAAAATAAAAAAAAAATAAAAAAACATGATAATATCTTACAAAATACCCATAAACAAGAGGAAAATACATAATAACACTGAAAACCAGGATGATCACACAAAATAACTGTGAAGACAGGACACTTACCAATTAACATTGAAAAACACGTAATATAAATATAAACCTGTAAATAGCATTTTGAACTATCTTTCATTGTGGTTAATCTCTATCGATAATAAGAATGTATGATATACATGGAAATGATGTTATAATCATATAGTGTTATAATCACACCTAATGAAAAATCACCGAAATCGATACTAGCATAACAACTAATAAAAAGCTATACCAAATTTGAGACGGATTCCGGCTGTTAAGGCGCATAGTCGAGAAAATTCGCGAATCCGTGCCTAAAATTGAAGGATATACTGCAAAATGGAGATAGCTCCATTTTTCCGGTTTTTAGGAAACCTTTTTTTTTTTTTAAAAAAGAAGGTACTAATCGATTATAGCGGCCACGTCGAAATTGCTTGTTAAAATCGATTATATCATTATCGAATTACCGAATTTATTCAACAAGGTTATACAAAAAAGGTTTTTTTTAGAATATTAACAATAAGTCATTTAAGGGAGTTCTAAACTTTGCCTATACAGGTGTACTTAGGATAGGGATCTTTAACGAGTACTTGACCTCTATTTTACGTCCTATCCGAGGGACGGCATAGCGAAGGATTTTTTACTCCCTTTAAAAAATCCTAGACGACCTTTGAAATCTACAAATGTTATGTACATATTAATTCAATTTAACGATTTACGAATATTTCTTTTTTTTTACAAACCATCTTGACAGTTTTTCAGAAAATAAATTAGTTTTTTCTTGATTTACGGAACTTAATGATCAATAAGCAATATAGCTATTTCCTTTTCATTTTTCTATGCAATCCAGTTTTTAAGAATCTCTCAAAGTCATAAATACTTTTAAGGATATTAAAAAGATTTTTTTTGCTAATAGGGACACCCCAACTTTAACCTAAATAAATGGGTAAACAACTTCTAATTTTATTTCAAGATATACATGAATCTAATGTTTGAAGGGTCCTCTAAGTAATCTATGAAGTAAGACTTTAACAAACTAACCATAGGGAAGATTTAACAATTAAATCCACAGTGTGTCAATAACTAGTTTTTGCATTTTTAACAATAAATATTGCCATATGGTAAAACTATTGAACTTTTGACCCGAAAAAATCTCTTGAGTCTTTATAAGGATAGATAAAGAGGAGCTATAGGAAGTTTCAATTTGATCCCTTCATAAAAAGTATTTTTTTTTTAAAGTTCAACACAGAAATGTAGCCTCAATGGTGTCAATAACTGTACGGTTTACCCTATATAATGTTAATTTAATCGCAGATAATCCGGAGAGCCTTTTAAGCGGGAAAAACTTCCATAAGCTGTGTGTTGTGTGATTATATTATTTAATTTTTTTAAATCCCTCATATAGTATCATCCCCGCGTTCAATATAATCCCTAAGTGGTCAGTATACAATACAAAAAAAAATAATAATAATAAATAATATGAACCCTCCCACATTTTATAATGCCGTAATTTATAGCGAACGGCGACCGATGACAGAATACTAACCGAGCGTGGCAGATTAGACACGGCAGATACTGACCAGGAAACAAAGGGTTGGTGATTTAGTACTCGCGGTCACAGGAGGCCAGTAGCGAGGGTACACGGGTACATTAGTACACTAATAAATACACGGGCGGTACACCAAGCTGTTAACAGCAAGTATCGATCCAAGCTGCGGTCAAGCTGCAAAGTCAAGTGGTCGTTATTTTACCGAGTCGCAAGCATGTGGGGGCCACGTCATTATGCACGTGATAAGTGGATTTAGACTAGCCTTGGTTATCGATAGCTCGATAATGTGGAAATATCGATTTGTTCTTATACAGGGTGTCTAAAATATGTCTAGAATTATAAGGGAATTTCTATTTCATCTTCCTCCATGTTCATTTACTTGGCTTCGCCTCTACCATAGAAATCATTGACGGTATCGACGATAACGTTGTGTTCTGCTGTCGTGGGATATTTCTTTTAAGCATTGAAACAGAGTAGTTATATTTATGCTTTAGATTTTAAAGGATATAATTCCGCCTTAGAGTTATCTTCATTATCCTTTAACAGTCCTTTAAGTTCTTTTTTTTTTCATTTTAAGATTCTTACGGAGCTCTTTGAATTGTGAAAAGTTTAGTAATAAGTGTTTCATATTTTGGGGTACGTCGCGGGATCGTGTCCCGAGGTGGCCCTATGATTTTTTCATGGGAGTAAAAAACCTTGGCTATGCCGTTCCTGGGATAGGACGTAAAATGGAGGTCCCGAGCCTGTGCGATGTTTTTCGAGTACGATTTTTGTATTCCGAGTAAATAACTGTCCCTTGCCATCCCTAGTTACAGGAAATGGCTACATATAAAATACGAAAGAATTTAATAATCAAATGAAACAGAAATAAAACATGTGATTTACTAAAACAAAAATTTCAATTTCCGATATATATGAAGTGATATATATGTATAACACATCGGTGGGAAGCTTGGAATTCAAGAAATAATAATATTAAGTATATTATATATCTCCTAAAAATATATTTATATAAAAAGAAATCAAACAAATCCTTGAAAAGTAAGAAGTTCTAGAGTAAATGGGACCAATTTATCCACGATACACCACTATGAATAACTGAGCCCACTTTCCAATAATAAAAAAAAACAATTTTCATTGCAAAAAGAAGTTTAGTGTTTCATCTCCGGTAGCACTTAAGTATGCCATTTAAAAAAAAAAAATGTATAATTTCTTGCCAAAAAAGAAGGGCGGTAAGCGAACATTGTGTGATGCGCGCAGCGCACCAGATTTTTTGTTATCAATTCTATTTTCACCATTTGTTTTGATTATTTCTTTATTAAGAAATTTTTTTATTTAATCTTAATATTTTTAAATGATTTATTGGCTTCCTTAACACATTGTTGAATATGACTTATTTGATTTGTATTTTTTTTTCTTTTATCAGGACAAAATGCAAAATGCAAAATACTCTAATAGAAATTAAGTTTAAATAGTTATGACAATTTAAATGTAATTATTGTTATCTACAAGTTGTATCAGACCATGTCAGACCGAATAGCTGAAATATCGTAAGGAAGACTCTTGCTATCAAACGCGAACATCTCGGAACCCTGTAATTAAGGGTGGCCCTCTCCAAGGATATTTATAGTCTCGACTTTTTTTTTTTCCTCTAGGTCAGGTGCCCCACTAAACTGCTTCAGGAATAATACGAATCATAAGAGATAATAATAACAATAATAATAAAAGAAATATATTACATTTTATGGGTGTTTTATGAGATGCTTCAACCCGCAACTATTAAAATTTAAGAGCTTCTTATCTAATATTATTTGTTTCCTAATCATTATCAAGTTACATAACTGATTTCATGACTTCTATATCGTGTTACAACCAGTATAGATAGGATGACCTTTAAAAACATCGACAAACTAATAGTATTCTTAAATAATTTATTTTTTGAAGAGAAAAGATTTGGCTCCGCCGGGAGTCGAACCCGGGTCTCCTGCGTTACATGCGAGGATGCTAACCGCTACACCACAGAGCTCGGCTCAAGGCAGAGAAAATCCTTCCTCTTCACTGATCTCTCAGCATCCTCGCATGTAACGCAGGAGACCCGGGTTCGACTCCCGGCGGAGCCAAATCTTTTCTCTTCAAAAAATAAATTATTTAAAAATAATTTAAAATTGGTGGTGAGCCACAATTTAAGATTGGATTAATTATAATAGTATTCTTAATAATTATTATACCTTATTAATATAAAATTGTTTGATTATGGTTCATTATTATAGAGGTGGGAGATAGTCAACTGTTAATCTTCAGGATTTTCAGTTTGATAAAAAGTTTTTTTTATTTTCGAAAGCCAACGTTCGATCCGGTTTGTGACTCTTCATCAGGGCTAAAAAAACAAAACAAATATATGAGTATTTATGCTAGAGGATGACAATAAACGAATATTTTACAGAACTGATAATAATATAAAACATGGTAAGCATTATACATGAATATTTAAATAAGTAACTGGTTAGAAAGATAAAATAGAATCTGATATTTACCTTCTGAGTCAAGGTAGATACAAAGACTGAAGGTAAAATAAGGTAAGAGGTAGTGGTAGGGGGTAGTTTGCCGACTTCAAAGGTTTATGACGGGGAAACCCAGCGCTTTTGAAGTGAAAGGCTACATGACAACTGAGTGAAAATAAAATATAAAAACTAACAATATATATATATATATATATATATATATATGATACTGTATAAAAATTGTTATGTCTGGACTCAATAATAACACAAAATTATAGATAATACATAAGGTAACAATCGACAACGTTGGCTTTCGAAAATAAATTTTTTTTAACAAACTGAAAATCCTGGCCATCTTTTCACCTATCGTTCATTATTATTTTTATTATATCCAAAAATTTCGAGTTGAAAAATAATGTATTTGGGTTTAAAATGTGTTAATTAAGTTTACTGAATATTTTGGTCTGAAATAAGTGCATTAATTTTTATAATTTACTAGCTAAACCCAGGCAAGCTTTGATTAATCTTATATTAACTTTTATGCTAATAAATAAATGAATTCCTATTTTCATCCAAAAATATATTATTAAAACAATTTGTGGGTTAAAATATATATATATTTTTTAACGAAAATAAGATTTTACAATGCCATACAAACCATAAAAACACAATAATTAAACAGGTTACAAAATGTATCAATTTGTAACTACACACCAATACGAAAGTGAATTATGAATTATGAATTGAGCTTCAGAACAAGACTAACTCTTCGGTCCATCGCTTCTTATATCTAGTCTGTAGAAGAACTGTCCGCTAGAAGGTTCTAGGCCAGCTTAGATGGTACTAGAACATCACGAAGAACTAGACCAGTTTATTCTAACAAGCCTAAAACTATTTAAAATCATATGTTTTGTGCTTTGTTTTGTTTCACGTTACTATATTCTTCTTTAAATTACTGTTATCTGACTGCTCTGTTGTGCCCGTGCAAAAACAGTTGTGCGCATGCGTAACAGTTCAGAACTGATTATTTTTCGCTATGTAACAGCTTTCAAATGATTTTTTTTCACGGAATAAAAATTAGTGTGAACAAACGCTGATATTCAATCAATTATAAATTCTTTTTTCTATAAAAATCAATACAAAGAAAGATTCTATAATTATAATCGATTGTTGACAGGATACGATAATAGATTGTATAGACAAGCGTTACTGACGCGTGTTAAAGCCTCGCACCAGAACCAATTGTTTCCGAAGGCAGTGAAGAGTGTAACTGCTTGAAATTGCTACACTATTTTCAGGATCGATTTATTTTCTGATTTGATTTCTGATATACTTAGGTAATATTAATTCATGATATTTAATCGATCCTTTGAGGAAGGAATCTATGCTATGTAGATAATATTAAATTTGTGGACCTTAAAAGGCTATGGATGCAAGAGACATTTTTGTAATAAATCGAGTTATATGCGGCATATGATAGTAAAAATGCCACTCTTTTGATTGAGGTAAAGCGATCGAGTTTTCTTTAATGACAGTTATAAGTTTAAATAAATAAGCATTGAATAACAAGTAAAACTAAACGTGATGGATTTATAGACTTTCTACAGTATTATTGAATCGGAGAAACTAGACATGTCTTCAAATTCAAATTATTGTAAAAGTGAAAAAAAAATTTCTTTTAATGAACGTCAATTAATGCCACTAAAGTTAATCGGACAAAGCCACAGTGGGAGTCCTAAATTTTGACAGTACAGTCTTAATGATCCAACACATATGGTACCAGACAACCGTCGGAAGTATAATAAAAAACGTATTATAACTCTTGTAAAAATTCTGAGGACAATTGTAGAGTTGACCTTGTGGAGTTACCTTCTATAGAATCTTCAATGGCGTCTTTAGAGTTCAAACAAGGAAAAAAGGTCAGATCCTAAAAAATTAAAAAAAAATGTTATATCATTATACAGGGAGGTTGCAGCCCCAGACCCCCCCCCCCCCCCCAAATCTGCCAATGATCGGTTATATTTTTAGAGAATTAGGAAGAAAAATTGTAGGTCTCCAATGTAAGAGTTCACGCAGAGGTTTATAATCATCGTCTGCTAACGATATGTAACATAGTATTACAGTTGCTCCTAATATTATATCCATTGAATCTTCGAGCTATTCCATTATCTTACATGGCGATGTGTAACCAACGCTTCGTGGATTGCTGTAATTAACTGCAGTGATGTCGAGCGTGAAGTATCATGCGCTTGGCTGGTCATATCTGCGCATCGATGTTCTCGACGTTACGAATTGCCTGCGTTCAGACTTCAATACAATTAATTTAATTAATTTCGCTGCTCTGCTGACTAAATAAAACTGCATAATAGTTATACTTGACTTGAAAATAATGAATTTATTTTTTTTTCATTTTCTATACAACAAGTTTCTATTTAAATATATTTTTCAATAAATATGTGTTCTTTTTAAAATACACTAAAAAAAGAATTCAAATACGCATTGATCGTAGCAGGCGTTCCGCAAGGATCAATACTGTCTCCGCTACTATCCATCCTATTCACTCATGACATACCTATCAACACTGAAAATTTCAATGCCACCTAAACGGAAGATAAATCAATTTCATTAATACACCCCAAAACACTTTCTGCATTTACAATAATGGAGTCATTTCGTTAAATAAAATTAAATCATGGTGAATTCATTTTTTATTTATTTATTTTAGAAATTCTCATCTTTTATATTTTAAAAATCTAAAAGTGATAGAAACATGTTTTTAGACCTAAAAATTTTAGAAAAATCACAAATGCACCCTGGTTAATTTCATCTCACACTTAACACAATGACATGGACATAGCAACAATAAAATCGTACATACACAACAAACACCAAACATTCCCCTCTTCAACACTACATGACCCTAACCCACTCATCCATTCTCTTTCATCCTCCCTGTTACCTGGTCAGTCTCAACTTCGCTCTAACGATGGTGGCCTTGAGACCTCTGACAGTAGGACATAAAACTTTTCAGAATTAACATGAAGCGAATGAACATAATGTGAACTTCAGCGTATTTTGTTAAATATTTAGATGCAATTTCTCAAATTCGCCACATTTTCTCACTTTTATTTACTTATATTTGTTTGTATTGCTCTCTTAAGTACTCTACAATTTTATTGCCTTTGATAATCTGATATTAAAGAATACTTGATTCTCATTATTCGAGTTTGATAAAAATCATTAGAGCCGTTTTTTAAAGATTCGAAAAAAAAACAACGTAATAATGTAATACAATTTATTAAATAAACTGCCCCCTCCGTTCAACTAATTTATATGAATTTTTTCCTGTCACATCGCGGACATGTACATACACCAAATACCCAATTCGTTTTGAGCTAGTCTGTTCATATACAGACCATTTCACAGGACTTTGTTATTGGAACTCAGGGGACCCCAAAACTTGTATTTCCGTTAAAAACCGGAATTCGAAATTTTTCACGATCACAATACTTTCGCTTACTGTATATTTCGTATATAGGTAAGTGAAAGTAAAAACAATCCTTATAAAGCCATGATATTTTAGCACTGCACCAAGAACCGTAACATTCCTGCCTAGTTCCCCCACCGCCACCATTACATAGTTATTTAAATATTAATACATCAAACGTTACACTGGACACGTAGTGACACGTTGTCCGATTCAAAGCTGCATAGGATTTGAAGAGATGTAATTCACACCGCTTTAACTGTACTGCTACAATAACATGACTGACAGCCCCGACGAAGAACAGTAGAGGATAGCAGATCAGATGGGCCGTGGAATAAAGGAACCCGCGATCCGAAAAAACCACTCCGCCGAAGCGTACTAATCAGATGAAAGAGTCAGCAGGCAGCTGGGGCCATGAGCGGGAGTAATCTACTGGAACCGACATACCCTTGTTTCCATAATTTCATTATCATTTGCGGCAGGGGGCGATGGAGATTTGATTATACATATACATAAAATTTAATTATTAAATATGTTTTATTAGATTTGAACCAGCATTTCATCATCACTAGTAAGGCACTAAGTCAGGACTGATCTTTTGTCTTATCATAAAAATTATTTAATAATTAACACGCTAGGTGCGGCAATCCCCGGGGTCCGATGTCTTAAATTCTCCTCTTAACAGACGATTTTCACATGAAAATGTCCGAAAGTCCGAACACTTCAAAAACTCAATTTAGTCGATTTTTACTAATTGCATTTTAGTGCAGAAACTGTTGCTAACAGCTGAAATTCTGTTGTTTTTTACAATCGGAATCCGAGGTCCGATACCGATCCTGAGTAATAAAACAAGACTACTGGACGTCATCTCAATACTTTCCCTTACTATATATTTCATATATAGGCAAGTGAAAGTAAAAAAAATGTTTTAGATCATTTCATTTATTGTCAAATAATTAAATAACAATAAGAAAATATATATTATTTATAAGGGGCGAATATAAAGGAAAGAAGGAGATAAATATATCCGAGTTGTGAAGTCACATTAGGGTAAGAAGCACCCCCGACTCAGAAACTACCTGCTATTCTCAATCTCTCACTTGACTTTTTTTTCTTTTTCTTTTTTTCTTTAGTTCTCTTCTTTAGATCGTCCGCACACTTAGGGCAGGTAAAATCCCAACTTAAAATACCATAAGAACAGAAATTAAGTATACTCTTACAAAAACTATTAATTTTACATTATATAATTGTATCTAAGTAATAGTGTAAAATTTTTTAAAATATGTCATTTGCTAGTATTTTTTATTACACTAGCATTTTTGTTTACTCATTTTTAATGCATTTTATAATAAAAAATCTGGTGCGTGCGCGCAACACACAACTTTCACTTACCAACATACTTAGATTAGAAATTAATGCGTTTTGTTAATTGCCACTTCTCAAATGAACAGAACAGTTTAATTATAACGCATTGGTTTGTCATTAAAGGCGTACGGCGCATGCGTGAGCTCAAGGTGTTTTATGAGTTGACGGAATATTTTTCTTTTTTTCTCCTGTATATGTTTACTTGATTTTCTTCATATATGATATTTAGCCATTTCTTATTTTCAAGCGTGATGAGAGACAGTTAATTTCTCAATATAAACTAAAACAAAGGTACTTTATAGAAAAACAAAAAAAGCCCCTTCCCCATTTAAGCCCCCTCAGAACATTTTAATAATGATAAAGCTTACCTTATATTAAATAACAACTAATTTTCATTAAACATAACGAATTTGATAAAAATCGTTAAAGCCGTTTTTGAGATAATCGATCAAAAACGTAAATATTGGACAAAATTTATTAAGTAAAGTCCCCCCTCCTGTTGATCAATTTTTATGAAATTTTTACAGTCATATCTCGAGCATATAAATACATCAAATACCAAGTTTGATCAAAATCGTTAAAACCGTTATTGAGTAAATAAAAAAAACTTAAAAAGTTATTAAATAAAGTACCCCCTCCCTTTGAGCAAATTTGATGAAATTTTTGCTGTCACATCGCGGGCATATACATACTCTAAATACCCAATTTCAGGTTCGCACGGTTTATAGTTTTTGAGCTAGTCTGTTTACACACACACACACACACACACACACACACACACACAGACCATTTCGCGGGACTTGGTTATTTTGACTCAGTGGACCCTAAAACGTGCATTTCCGTTGAAAACCGGAAGTCGAAAATTTTCACAATCGCAATACTTCCACTTACTATATATTTCATATATAGGTAAGTGAAAGTAAAAATCAATGGATATAACACACAACTTGACAATATTCCTATTAATTTTGGACGGTATATGTACATATCTATATAAATAAAGTTGAAATTCTGTTTGTTTGTTTGTTTATTTTTTCTTTATAGAAATCCATACCGTTTGTCCTAAATTCTCCAAATTTCGCTCAGTGGTTCTTTGATACCAGGTGCGAACACCTGTCCATTTTAAAATTGCATAACTTCAGCTAATCTCTGGGTATATTCTTTATTGTTAAAAAATTCGTCATGATCTCGCTTTACAACGGATTTTTTTTACGATATCGACCGTTTCAGTCGAAAAAACGGCCTAAAAAATCATTTTATAGATTTTGAAGGGACCAACAAGGCCCGGTAAGAACTTCCCTTGATAGGCGTCGAGTTCTGGGATTTTCAAGCCATATGTTTTTTTTTTTTAACATCACAATACGTTTATTTACATGTATGGTGAATTTATTTTTTATAAATGACTCCTAAGAAGCGAGCTTCAATAGGAGTAGTGAGCTCAAAAGCTAAAAAACAACGTCAAATACGAGCAGCTGAAACTCTCGACGAACATCAAAATAGGATTGAACAACAGAGGCTTAGGCAGGCAGAATCGCGTGAAACTGAGTCTGCCCAGGAATATGAGGTCCGCTTTGCACCACAGAGGCTTAGGCAAGCCGATTTGCGAGAAGCTGAAACTGCAGGGCAATATTTCTGTTTATTTGTTTGTTCTTTATATATCCATACCGTTTATCCTAAATTCTCCAAATTTCGCTCATTGGTTCCCAATGGTTTATCCTAATAAAAATCGTAATGATCTCGCTTTACAGTCGCTTTTGTTTCCTAAATCGACCGTTTCATTAGAAAAATGAAATTCCCCGGGTGAAACCGGAACATACAGCTAGTATATACATATATACAGTTATACATATACATATATACACATATCTACATATATGAAGATAGAGAGCGTGCCGAGATTCGAGGTCTCTCCTCATAAAGGCACTGTCCCAGATACTCGGCGGTTATAAACAGCTGTTACTAAATATAGTCAATCCCTTTCTTAATGTCGTATTACAAATAACTTTTATCATGAAATATATATTTTTACTCTATATTGATTAATAGCTTTTTACAATATAATGAAATATGTTTTTCGAATTTATTTTTATGTGTATAACTTCACCTCAAAATATTAATTTACATATGTTATTTTTACTAATACAAACAAGAATGGTCTTTTTTTGGCTTTTTACATGTTAATAACAGTTCTGCAAAAAAAAAATATATAAAAATATTTTCTTTTCGTTCCCTTGATTGTGTTGTATTGAACATAGTATTTAATATTTAAATTTAATAATTTTTATTAACAATTAGTGTATATTTGTACAAATCAAAATAAAATTATTCGTCTTATTGCATTTTTCCACTTCTTATACCATTTTCAATTTTGCTGTGTATTCATAAAAATCAGAAGGTAATTATTTCATACTTTTCAGTGAATTTATTTATACTGGTTCCAAGGGTTTCGAAGTCGGTTTAATATTTTTTTATATTTTCATGTGTGATAAATTCGAATGATATTTCCAAAAAATTCTATCTTGCATAATTTTTGAGAAATTAGACATTGTTTTTAAAAACCTAAATTAGGGCATTTTTTATTATTTTTTTAATTTAATTTTTTTTTCTCACTCTCTTGAGACATTGTTACTGATTTTTAAATTTTCATGTGTGATGAATTCGATTCAACATTTTTAAAATTCTACGTTGTACCATTTTATAGAGATTTGAGGTTGTTTTTAAAAAAAAAAAAAAAAAAAAAAAACTGTTATAGCACTTTTGTCATATTTTTATTTAAATTATTTTGATAAAAAACAGTTATAAATAATAATAATTGATATTGAACCTAATTAATGTTTTTTTTTTTTGTAACACAAATGTGTCAAATTGAAATATTTTTTTTAATTTTTGTTTGAGTTGTCAATTTTAAGTTTTTTTTCTAAATGTCGAAAAACAGCATATTTTTCGACCTAAAACATGGATTTGACAAAAAATGTTGCCTGATGGAGGTTCTCTGACTTAGGATTCGTGTTCTCAAATACTCAAAAACACAATAAAGCAACATTAACATATTGTAACCTATAAATATAAGTATTGTAGATTTTTATTTCATTATCGTGAAATAAATATTTAAAGAGATAATCTTGACAATTCTATTATAATCCAAAGTTCAAGATATAGGCTGTATTGATAGTGGGGATGTTAATGCTGTAGTCAGTTCGTTGTCAGTGTTGTCATCAACGTGTTTGTTACATATACCAACTCATCTCTTTCTGCCTCCACAATGTCTTAGGTAAACTTTATAATATAATAAAATATACAAAATTCTTCTGAATTATTTAAATATTAATAAAGAATTTACGTATAAAAGAAAACTTTATTTTTTTCGGGGGGATAGCGATATCAAAGTATAGTTAAGCGCGCCTATGTAAAAGCGATTTTCTACTGAACAAAAAAAATGCATAGCTATTACTCACAAACTCAAATGTAAAAAACTCTTAATAATTAATCTAGTTCATTATTAATGTCAGTTTAAAATGAATGAAAACTAGAGTAGAGTAGCAAAAATATTCATGTAAAAAATATTCATTTTTATACGTTACAAATTACACATAACAGTTTTTTATTACAATTTTCCAAAAACGTCACAAGTTCTTCTTGCATATCCATACTATATTTTATTATCCTCTGTGGATATCATCTAATGTTTGTATTTTTTTTTTCTACTTTTTCTTTTATCAAAAATTATTTTGATAATTTTCATCATAGAATACAATAAATATAAAATAAGAGACTGCTTTAAAAAACAAGGGTGAATGCTTATTTATTAAAGGAAAAAAATAAATTCTAGATTACTGTTTTAAACTACAATCCTCTTATTTTTTAGCCTGTAAGAGACATAACAAAAATAAATTGATGTTAATATTTAGGTTATTGCATTTTTTTATTTGTTTTTTTGTTGCTAATATTTAAATTGCCCAGTTAGTCAAGTATTTAAGTAAGGTTTGTCACATGTTGTTCTCCCAAACTCTTTTCGATTTCCGTTGGACAGATTTGCGCTTGTGACCTTAAAACATAGTAGTTTATTACCTTACCACTGAGCCAGCATGCGCCCCCCTCCAAAAAAAAAAGAAAGGAAAAAAAACAACAGAATTTTATAACACTCCTTCGTGTCCTTAACAAAAACGAGTCAGCTGAAGGTTGGAAGATGATATCAGCCCGTAATAACCAGATAATTATTATCCCCTGTTCTTGGCGATGACCCAATTCCTTTGACTGTTAGCTTGCGATTATTCGATAGTACTTATCGATTTTTCTGTTTGATTCACATATCGATTATTGAAAAGTCTATCCACGAAGACCTTATACAAAGAGGCCTTGTAAAGACTCTGAAATCGAATTCGTCACGGTTTTCTCTTCCCTCGTTCGATTATCTTTGCTCTTCGATTCGTTCGATCATCCCCTCGCATTATTGCTTTATACAGTTGGGTACACTGAGTAATTTTTACAATAGTGACAAGTGATCATGATCCTTTATGGTTGTTTTATACTTACCTACAAGTTGCTAAATCCGCCATTGTATCCAAATATCTATATGTTACACATATATACTTTTTTATTAATTTAACCATTAATATGGAGTAACCACCTATTTTTTAAATTATTTTAAATAATTTATTTTTGAAGAGAAAAGATTTGGCTCCGCCGGGAATCGAACCCGGGGCTTCGACAGAGGTGTCAGTGAAGAGGAAGGATTTGGCACAGTTTGGAAGCGACTCCATGGTGTAATGGATAGCATACCGCGCATGTTACACGGAAGACCCGGGTTCAATTCCCGGCGGAGCCAAATCTTTTCTCTTCAAAAATAAATTATTTAAATATACTTTTTTATTTTATTTAATATATATATATTTTTTTTTCATCAGTCATTGAACTGTTCATCGCTCAGAAAGTATGCTGAGCATAGTATGACAACAGTATTTAAAACAATCTGTTACTGTCTTTATAGGTTTGTTCCAATGAGCTGTGCAAACCTTTCTGGAATTAGTACGCGTGCGCACAACCGTATTGTATTGGCTCATGTTTTTATTTTTAAAAAATCTGGTGCGTGCGCGCAACACACAACTTTCACTTACCAACTTACTTAGATAAGAAATTAATGCGTTTTGTTAATGCCACTTCTCAAAGTTACACATTTTCCACATTCATTTCTTATTTTTGTTTTCATTTGCTCTATAAACCCCTCAGAACATTTTAATAAACGCTTACCTGATATTAAATTACACTCAATTTTCATTAAACATGACGAATATGAAGAAAATCGTTAAAGCCGTTTTTGAGATAATCTAAAAATTAGAAAAAAAGTTATGAAATAAAGTGTCCGCTTCGGTTGATCAATCTTGATGAAATGTTGGCTATCACATCTTTGGCATATACATACATAAATACCCAGGTTGATCAAATTCGTGAAAGCCGTTTTTGAGTAAATACAAAAAAAACACGTGAAATTGATACAAAATTTATTAAGTAAAGTCCCCCCTCCTGTTGATCAATTTTGATGAAATGTTGGCTATCACATCTTTGGCATATACATACATCAAATATCCAGTTTGATCAAAATCGTGAAAGCCGTTTTTGAGTAAATAAAAAAAAACACGTGAAAATGATACAAAATTTATTAAGTAAAGTCCCCCCTCCGGTTGATCAATTTTGATGAAATGTTGACTATCACATCTTTGGCATATACATACATCAAATATCCAGTTTGATCAAAATCGTGAAAGCCGTTTTTGAGTAAATAAAAAAAAACACGTGAAAATGATACAAAATTTATTAAGTAAAGTCCCCCCTCCGGTTGATCAATTTTGATGAAATTTTTACAGTCATATCTCGGGCATATAAATAGATCAAATACTCAGTTTAATCAAAATCGTTAGAGCCGTTTTTGAGAAAATCGAAAAAAATGTAAAAAGTTATTAAATAAAGTACCCCCTCCCTTTGAGCAATTTTGATGAAATTTTTGCTGTCACATCGCGGGCATATACATACACTAAATACCCAATCTCAGGTTCGCACGGTTTATAGTTTTTGAGCTAGTCTGTTCACACACACACACACACACACACACAGACACACACACACACACACACACACACACAGACCATTTCGCGGGACTTGGTTAATTGGACTCAGGGGACCCCAAAACGTGTATTTCCGTTGAAAACCGGAAGTCGAAATTTTTCACGATCGCAATACTTCCACTTACTATATATAGGTAAGTGAAAGTAAAAAACATTTATTGATATTTAAAACTGTATCATAGTATTTTAGGTATAGTAAATGTGAAGAAAATAAAGAACAAAATCACATGAATAAACGTGTTGAGAAACTACCCATCACTCTAATAATAATAATTCTAAATTGTAACGTCCCGAGCCGATGTTCTTTCAGACGCCTCGGTGAATTATCAGGAATAGAGGAAGAAGCTAGGAGGGAGACAAGAGGGTTGGGATTAGCAGGGAGTTTATTTTGAAAGGACTGTTATCTGGACCTGGCCACATCGGCGATGTATGGAACATCAAGGTCTTTATGGGTAGTTTTATTAGAGTTGAAATAACGAGCAATAAGGATTTGGCGTAGGATTTTGGGTTGTAGGGATTGGATACGAGAGGTGTTTGATGGTTTGGTGGATCCCCAAAGCTCGATTCCATAAGCCATATAGGTCTTATTATTGTCATTTAAATGAGTTTTGCGTTTGTCCAGTAAGTGCTGTAGTAGGCGATAACGTTGTATGAGGATTCCAAGGTAAGCTTTGAACCAGTTGGAGTTCTAGGTAGCGGATCTGTTTACCACGGAGAAGTGGAGAATTATTATAGGAGGTTATAAGGGGACAGGAGGTCGTAGGTTTACGACGAAGAATAAACGTTATTTGAAGGGATTTGGCGAGATTGATTTTGATTCTTCATTTTGGCCACCATTCTTCAAGGCTTGTGATGTGGGCTTGCTGGTTTTCCGGTGGCAGTTAAGGGATCATTATTAATTATTCATAGCTTACAAGTGTCATCGACATACCATATGTATATAAAATGTTTCTTGTCCAAGTATCATTTGTAAGACTTTGAAATATATATATATATATATGTTTAATTATATACAATGATAGTTGTGTCGTTGCCTACCGGTTCCATACTGCTTGTTACAACTTATGAGTTTTATTGCACATCAAATGCAAACCTTTATATTCTTTTCTTTTCTTTTTCCCTAGTAATAAAGTAGGCATAATAAACAGTATTAAGAGACGGGGAACGAAGAATGATAAAAGAAACAAGTATCTACTTTGTTACGCTCTAAAGCCTTTGTGATTCGAGAGAGTGGTTCGAAGAATAGCTCTGAAGGTTCGGTCGTGTGTACGTTTTAGACGATTGTCTTTATTAAGGGCTCTTTGGAAGAGGGTGTACGTTGCACGTGTGTATTGATAGTTGTGTTTACATAGAACAAAAAATATTAATAATAATATTTAAATAATAATCATTTACATTAAAACGCACTGTTTACCGACTTAATAATGGAAAATTAATTTTTTTATTGTTAAACGTCACTTTATGCCACTAAGGCTCACTAGGCGAAAAAATTGGCGGATGGATAAGTCTGAAAATTTTACTTAACGTTGCTGTTTGATGAAATAATTATACTTTTCATGCAAATATATCCACAGGAAAAAATAAATAATATTTTTCTGTCCAGTCAATGGAATTTTTGAATCCTAATAGAATATGCAATGTTTGTTCCTGTTCAGTAGAGGAGTATAATTATCGTTTGTTTGTTGGTTTGTTTAATGCCACTGAGGCTAATCGGACGGTGCTACAGTGGGAGTCCTATCCAGGTATCATTAGGATAGGGATCTTTAAAGGGTACCTGACCTCCATTTTACGTCCTATCCGAGGGACGGCGTAGCTTAGGATTTTTTACTCCCATTAAAAAATCCTAGGGCCACCATAGGCGCGAACCCGCGACCTTTAGTATTGTAGGTTGCCATGCTAACCACTACACAACAGGTGACCCCTATAATTATCATTATATATAAAATTTAAAAAATATCAGCGAAGATATCTAATCCTTTACTTTTGGGATAGTATGTGTAAGGATGTTTAAATAAAAAAGTCCCCAAGAGCGCCTTACTTGAGATACCGAAATCCGGGTTCGAATCCCGGCCAAAGTTTATCTTTTATCTTCTTAAAAAATATTTAAAAGTTGTAAAAATAATTTTTAAGTCAAAAACAATAATCGACTTTATATTTAATAATGTATTACTAACTTACTAAAATGTTTATTTAAGATTTACATTGGTTGTGGAGCGGGTTAGCTCATTGATAAGGCATCGAGATGCTGTGCTCAAGATTCCGAGTTCGAATCTCGCTTGGCAGCATATCTTTAATATTCTGTCAATGATAGACCCTCCTGTATCAAACTCGGCCTCTATAAATTGAGTACCCTTAATTGAAAAATTAAGGGGAAAAACCTGGCGATAGAGAGTGATCACGGTCAAATCACCTCATCACCGCATACTACTGATGGGTTGTAGCGATACACTTTTCTTCTTTTTTTTTTTTTTTTACATTGGTTGGCATCATATCAATAAATTTATATTGACTACTTATAAACCTAATATCTAACAATTCAAAATACTATATACCTATACATAGATGAGTGTATATATATACGCACACTCATCTATGTCAGGATGGCGGAGACCTTGAGGCATTCCTTTCCCGTCCAAGTGTCGCCTTCTGGTTGTTCAGCCTGGTCCGTGTCAATTCGCGTTACGTTCAGTTCATTTTTAAATAACCAATAACATATAGCATTTTCTATTACATATTTTTAACAATTTTATTATGTGCTAAGTTTTAAATAACAAAATATACTGTGTGAAGAGGGTTCGACCAATAAATACTAATTCGTATACATGTTTATCATATATATCTTATCATGACTGCAGATAAGATATAAGGTTATATCACAAAGGATGATTTGATTGTGATATTGACATAGTGGCTTATGCGATAACGTCTTTTTTATTTTGTATGAAATAATGCGATTGCCACATTCAAGGACATAGATATTACAGCTCTTGGGATCATATCATTCACACTGCGTACTGCAAATGTATATAATATATATATATATATATATATATATATATATTAAAATATATATTAATAATATTAATTAAAAACTTTTTTCATCATATTGCATCAAAAACATGTGAAGAGTCCACGGAAGAAAGGAATGTCAGTCCAAATGTCATTTGGAGTGTTTTCCGAGAAAATCGAGTTTTTAGGTTTGGATCTTTAATTACTTAAGTATCTTTTATCATTTTTCTTCAATTTTTTTATATGTCCTTTTCCTTATTGTTTTGGGTGTCAAAATAATAAATTTGCCGGAAACACGCTCTAAAAAAAAAAAAAATGTTTTAGTAAAAAAAAACTATCTAAACATTTTAGAAAGGGGGATAGTCCTGGACGCTCAGCCCTTCTCCTCTGTTTTATTGATGAAATGGTGATATTAATAAACAAACGCAATTTGACCTTCTAACATGACTCTCCCCCATTCTAGGTTTTTCCGCGAGGACATTCCCCTTTCTTCCGAGTACGTGGTTCTTTCCATCGCTTGCAACCAACCGACTGTCATTTTTTCTGGCTATTTCTTTTCACCAACATATTCTACTCAACTAGACGAACAATTATATGTATATAACTACAATTCGGAAAAAAATTGACTCTCCCCCTTTCTTCCGTGGACTCTTCATGTGTTTTCAAAACATGCTTCGAGTCCTAGGCCTGAAAAATCTTTTCGATGCGCTAACCTCAGCTAATACTAAAACATATTAATAAACATCTGTCTTGGGATCACATGTGGTGTTGTGGTTAGCATGGCAACCTACAATACTAAAGATCGCGGGTTCAATTCCAGCGGTGGCCCTAGGATTTTTTAATGGGAGTAGAAAATCCTTAGCTATGCCGTCCCTCGGATAGGACGTAAAATGGAGGTCCCGAGCCTGTACGATGTCAGGTACTCGTAAAGATCCCTATCCTAATTATACCTGGATAGGCAAAATTTAGGACTCCCACTGTAGCATCGTCCGATTAGGCTTAGTAGCATAAAAATGGACGTTAAACAAAAAAACAAAAACAAACAAACATCTGTCTTGAATTGCAAAATGCTATGCAAATTCCACAAATCAAAAGCTTTCGGTACTCAAAGGGCTTTCTTTTTTCCGGCGTCGTCGAAGGCCATAGACGGTATCGGGCGTCGGGGTCCGATGGGAATGCTTTGACGAAAGCGTTATCTTTTGACTAAAAAGTGAATTAAATGAGCGTCTCAAGGGCATTATCTCTTGGTAAGGATTGGAACTAGACGTAATAGGGGCAGGACAGGCCGATACAGGATTTACGCCATGCTTTATCGAAAATCGGACCTCGGAGACCGATTCTAAAAAACAACAGGATTTCAGCTGTTAGCAAAAATCTCATTAAAAATCGACTAAATTGAGTGTTTGAAGTGTTCGGACTTTCGGAAATTTTCATGTGAAAATCGGCTGTTAAGAAGGAAATGTAAGATATCGGACCCTGGGGACCGATGCAGCACCTAACGTGTTAAATAACGAATAATAACAATTGTACTATAAATACCGATGTTAATATATAAGTATTTTTCTGCTAACTTAATATAATGTTTAAAAAAAAAAAAAACTGCCAATTTACGTTCTTATAATATCATATTCATAAGTGATTAATTTAATTTAAAAAAGTGTTTTAATTTACTCAAGTTTAATGGTACTTAACCGGTTTAATACCAACACAAATCATGCTCAAATCAAGGATTATGTAGTTAATTGATTTTTTCTGTAACATTTTGTTTCCAGAGGTGAATAGTTAAGTGAAAAAAAAAAACCGCTTGTGGGCTCGCTGATATAATTTAAAATTATTAAACTATAATTTTATAAAGACTGACTATTGATGATAACTTTCGAATTTTTTTTTTTTTTAATGTACTTGAAAACACGATTTTTGAAACTTTAAATTAGTTAAATATCTTATATCACTGATGTTTGGTCAAAAGGGGTTAAGTAATCGAATGTGAAGCTTAAACAACGATTTACCATGCTATTGAAAATCATTATGTATTTCTTTCTGATTGTATTTCTTTATACCAGAATAATAAATGAAACAATATTCTTTCAACAGAGACTGTAATAAATTATGAATAACGAATAAATTATAGTCAATTATAAATTTTAAGAAGACAAAGTGACCGACCGAAGTTTCGGTTTCGGCCGAAAAACCTGGTTTCGGCCAAAAATTGGCCGAATCTTCGGCCAGGCCGAAACTAGCTCCTATGGTTTAAGTTAATATTTTAGTCAGTAACCTTATCATTAAAAGTTACATTAAATGGTGGTAGTAGGTTTTGGTCTTTGTTCTTGTATGGAATAGGAATCAGTTTCAAAGCCAATTTTTCAACCTTGGCAGCCCCCTTTCCCCCAGCGGTTCACCAATAACATCCCAAAAACTTCTCTCAATTTTTACCACGAAGGAGCACTTTTTCGACCAAAAAATATTCTATAAATTTTCAAACTAGATTGAATCCACTAACATTTGAGACCGAAACTGACTCAGTAGATTAAACAGCTTCTGACGTATTCAATAGGCCGTCATTTTGTATTCTATTGGCTTTATTATGGAAAGATTTACTATATTATTTATTATTTATACATAATAATATGAATTTTTATGAATATCAGCCTATTATTTCAACTTATAGGACTGTACTAGTTAACGAGGTGGGGGTATGGTCTAAAATCTCACGGGGACCAGCCGTACTAGGAAGGAGGGGGCTGGGAATCGATCCTATAACTTAACTAATACACCTGTTTTACCACTCTTGTATACCAGCTCATTTATTAAATGAATAATTGAGTTAAATTACTGTTGTTTTATAAGCATTCATTGATATTATTGCTAAACTAGACCTGTTACACACTTATATGTATTATAGTAGAGGTGAGATATAGTCAACTGTTCTTCAATTACGAAAGGTTAAATGATGGTCAGAATTTTCAGTAACAATGATTTTATTGTGGTAAGCCAACTTATGCATCTTCATCAGGGCTACTGAGTCCAGGTGGATACTAAGACTCTTAGTATCCACCTGGACTCAGTAACCCTGATCAAGATCCACAAGTTGGATCGAAATGTTGGCTTACCACAATAAAATCATTGTTACTGAAAATCCTGACCATCATTTAACCTACCGTATATATATTATATATAGAAAACTAAATAAGCTTCGGTTTCGGTTAAAATTTTGGTTTCGGTCGGACACTTATAGTAATCTTTAACTAGTACCTGACATCGCACAAAAGTATTTTGTATTCTCTTTAAAGAATCCTAGCGGACGATAGAATTGTAGGTTGCCATGCTAACCACTACACCTAAGGTGACCTCGCACCTTAGTGTATTCAACACAGAGTTGGGCAAATTGTAATCAGAATAATGATTCATGAATATGAATAATTGTTAATCATAAAACAAATGAAAAATGAATAACCATTATTCATAATCAGTACGGAGTATTTTTAATGATTATTGAGTGTTTATGGTATTCATTTGAAATGAATAATAAATGACTAAATACCAGTTATTCATTATTCATTTCAAATGAATACCATAAACACTCAATAATCATTAAAAATGCTCCGTACTGATTATGAATAATGGTTATTCATTTTTCATTTGTTTTATGATTACCAATTATTCATATTCATGAATCATTATTCTGATTACAATTTGCCCAACTCTGATTCAACATAATTTAAAATAAATATATAAATATCGACAATGTGTTAATCTGGAAGCCATCTTCATCCGCATTTACCATTAATCTTCCCTCCCACCTCCTCGCTCCCTCCCCTCAACAAATTTATTAAGGACCACAGACAGACACATTTATATAGTGTCCTGGCAATTTGTCCTGCCGGCGAAGATGTCCTTGCTACGTGTCCTGGAGCAATCAGCTCCTCATTGTACTCCC
Organism: Aelia acuminata; assembly: GCA_911387785.2. Lineage (NCBI taxonomy): Eukaryota > Metazoa > Arthropoda > Insecta > Hemiptera > Pentatomidae > Aelia > Aelia acuminata. Next base: position 3,063,600 of record OU426982.1, on the reverse strand, counting down.
AGTAATTGCCCTCCTTCCTGGATCCTCCTGGTCTCTCCCTCCCTCCCTCCTCCCCGTCCACTGCCTCTCCTCCCCATGTTTTTTCTGCCTTCCCTCCCCGTGAATAGCGGACCTGTTGCTAGGGGGAGACTGGTTGGTGTAGGACCGGTAGATTTGGAGTAGGGGCGACTTCTTCTTTCTCCCCTCGACCTCTTTCGGAGAGGACCGGGTTGCACCATCTCAGCTAGTGACTACGATTTAGGACCTCTTTGCAAATCAGTTTGTAATATAGTTAACTGCTTTCAACATAAAATATTGTATGGATAGAACGATACTACATAATTTTATCATTATTATTAAACGTTTTATCGATTTCATCGAATTTTGTCAAACTGTTTTTTTTTTTCGACTTTTTTACTACTTAACAAACTGCAATTCTTATTACCATATTGCATATCTTACTCTATAACTCGCATATTTAAATTTAGTATAATATCATATATTATGATTGTGATATTATCGTTATTAAACTATGTATATGTATTTTGAAGCTAGATCAAAGGAACCGAATGATATTTCATCTTTTCGTTATATAAACAAGATTTTAGTGCAAATCAAAATGTTGTGATGAGGACATGAAATTTAGGTATTTTTAAATTAAACGAAAAGTTGTAAAATGGGGCTGGTTCGCATTATTTATTTAAATATAAAATATATATCTCTAATGTAATAATAATAATTAAATATAGCTTTAACATTTTTATAGTGAGATGTGTGATAATTTATTTTGATGTGACAATGTGGTACTAGCTGAATTCGTAATTATAAATAAAACTTGTACGATATCTAACTGTAAGGTTTTAAGAGTGCATATAAAAAAATACGGTTTATGAATTTTACTGTGTTTCGAAAGTTTAATTTATATATTTCTAAGGGTATTGAAATGATAAATTAGTACTAATCCGAAAGCAATGAAATTTTATGAATACTAGTAATAATATGATATACTATCAATATCTCATTACTCTATTATGTATTGAAATTTTTTTACCGAAAAAGAATTTAAAAAACAAATTTATACAAAATATACAAAAAAAATATCGACAGTTTCTGATGTTAATATCGAAATTATTAAGCGGAATTGCGATTAAATAGATTTTTTTTTTTTTATAGGGTCACCTGTAATTTAGTGGTTAGCATAGCAGCCTATAATACTTAAGGTCGCGGGTTCGCGTCTCGCGGTGGTCATAGGCTTTTGTAAACTGTAATAAATCCTTGGCTCTTCTGTCCTTTAGATAGGACGTGAAATAGAGGTCCCGAGCCTGTACGATGCCTGGTACTTGATAGGGAACACTGTCCTAATTATCCTTGATAGAAAAACTAGTTACTGGGTACTGGGTATAGGCACTGTAGCATCGGTCGATTAGCCTTAGTGGCATAAAGCGACGTTAAACAAATTATAATGCATCGGTTATCTCTAATGAATTGTTCTTATTCTGTTATCTACAATATAAGGATAGAGTCAAAGAAGAAAGTCAAATATATCGATATCGAAAAAAATCTGGTGCTTGCGCGCAACACACAACTTTCACTTACCAACTTACTTAGATTAGAAATTAATGCGTTTTGCTAATTGCCACTTCTCAAATGAACAGAACGGCTTTAATTATGAATAATGGCCTGTCATTAAGGGCGTACTCCGCATGCGTGGGCTCAACGAGTTTTATGAGTTGACTGAATATTTTTCTTTATTTTTATCATATCTCATATTTAGCCATTTCTTATTTTTAGGCGTAACGAGAGACAGTTAATTTCTCCATATAAACAAAAACATAGGTACTTTATAGACAACAAACAAACAAAAATGGCCCCAACCCCCCCTCAAAAAAAGCCCTCTCAGAACATTTTAATAATGATAAAGCTTACCTGATATTAAAGGACACCTAATTTTCATTAAACATTAACCTAAAATTTATTAAGTAAAGTGCCCCCTGCGGTTGATCAATTTTGATGAAATTTTTAAGGTCATATCTCGGGCATTTTAATACATGAAATACTAAGTTTGATCAAAATCGTTAAAACCGTTTTTAAGTAAATAAAAAAAAAAACACGTGAAAATGATACAAAATTTATTAAGTAAAGTCCCCCATCCGATTGATCAATTTTGATGAATTTTTTACAGTCATTTCTGGGACATATAAATAGATCAAATACTCAGTTTAATCAAAATCGTTAGAGCCGTTTTTGAGAAAATCGAAAAAAACTTAAAAAGTTACTAAATAAAGTACCCCCTCCCTTTCAGCAATTTTGATGAAATGTTTGCTTTCACATCGCGGGCATATACCTACATACACTAAATACCCAATTTTAGGTTCGTACGGTTTATAGTTTTTGAGCTAGTCTGTTCACACACACACACAAAGACCATTTCGAGGGACTTAGTTAATTGGACTCAGGGGACCCCAAAATGTGTATTTCCGTTGCAAACCGGAAGTCGAAATTTTTTACGATCGCAATACTTCCACTTACTATATATTTCATATAGGTAAGTGAAAGTAAAAATATCTGCATAGGTCGATTCCTTATTTCTATTTTTGTATAATTTAGATTCGATATTTTATATCACGAATATCGTCATTATATTATACCTTTAACGGAAATGGCCAACAACTGCTATTTTATTGCTGACATCTGTGGGCGTACTATTCCAACAACGTTTGCTCATAAAATCGTGGAAATTTGCCGGCTCATTGATCTCGTGTGTTGAGGATCCTGCGGGTAATCAGAGATCATTGAAGATCATCTGCACAGCATATGTTCTCGCCCAGCAGCTGAATGAAGCAGATGTTGTACTCAGTATCAGGGAATTTTGTACCTTTTAGGAGGCACTTGATGTACATAAGTATAGGTAGGTTTGTTCCAACAAACAGTCCTGGATTAAATTTTCCTGTCCCCCCACTCTTATGATACTAAGTTTCATTGGTTAGTTTTCGAATGGAAAAATAACCAATCGAACTTCGAATAAAAAAATTGGGGGCCTGACTGTTAGTCCATGACTGGTTGTTGGAACAAACCTAATACTACCTGAATCGAGATTTCTTACACCATCAATTCACACTATACCTTGGTATAGTGTGAATTGATGGTGTAAGAATTTCAAATAAATTGAAATATCTTTCTAATAAATTCAAATAAAAAGCGATGTCAGGATAACATTTTTATTTATAGATAGATAGAGATAGATAGATAAATACGTTTATTTACAAAAATATTTACAATCTACTTATCATTAAATCTCGTATATAGACAATGAACTAAGGAGTTCGTCTGTCGAGGTTATTTGTTATTCAATAATACAATCAATAACATACAACATTACTATACATAGATAAAGTTATACATAGTACATTTAATAATTAAATTCATTAACTAATTCGTTTCTGTAATCAATGCTTTTTTTAGATATAAATATAATTTTCTATAATCAGGACCATTTAATAATTTCAGCGTCTCATCTAGATTTAGCGTCTTTTTTTCTAAGAAAATTAATCTAAATTGCGTCAGCACCAGGCAAATAGAAATAAAGTGCATCGTATCCTCAGCAACATTTAAATTGCATAATGAACAATTATTTCTTTTATTGATCCACGGTTGGTAATTAAGATTAAGTAGCTCTCCCCTGGCTTTAAAAATAAGTCGGATATAATGTATATCCTCTGCCTCGAAATATGTTAATTCATAATTTAATTTTTTATAAAACGAATGGTGTTCGGCATTTCTCGCTCTTTCGGTAAACCTATCCCTCGCTAGTTGACTCAATTTAGATAATAGGCCAGTTTTATGCCTTTCCAGCTGATCTAGTAACCCTTCGGCTAAAAAATCTATGTCAACACTTCTGCCTAGTCTTTTTAAGGCACTCATCCAACTTACATTTTTTTCTATTATTTTGAGGGCATTTTTATTTATATAAATCTTCGACGTGGAAATGTTTCGTGACTTCGGTTTTATATATTTTTAACTTTATTCATTTTTCATCTTTTCTCTAAAGACCTTTTTACTAACCCAGCATTGTATATACAAGTGTGAGAAGACATTATAACACAATAACAAGTTATTATTTATGATATTATATCCGATATTAGTATTAATCTTGGGACAGTGATATAAGTCCACTGTGGTGTAAGAGTAGATGATACAATACTAAGATAGCGTGACAGGTGATGCGGTTGGTAGGAACAGGTGTCCGCGGAATAGTCTCTGTGTCATAGGGGTAAACAGCGTATATTGATATATATATATATATATATATATATATATATATATATATATATATATATATATACATATATATATATATACATACACTCATTATCCCTTTATGGATGCGAAACGTGGCCGCTGACATGGTTGAGCAACGGCTTAGGGTTTTTGAAAATAAAGTACTACTTAGAATATTTGGACCGAAGAGGGATGAACTAACCGGAGAATTTAGACGCTAACACAACGCGTGTTGTGGTGTCGGCATCGAACCTCCGGGTCAGTTAAGACATCATTATTATCATATAATTGGTTGAACCACCTAACATCATAACTAGTTGACTCGTGCAAATAATGATATACCATATTGCACTGACCTTATAGCAAATATAGTCCACGAAGGCACGGGCGTAACAGCCGGGGGGAGGACAGGGGGGACGCGTACCCCCCAATATTTTGGCAGGAGGGGACTGTCCCCCCCCCAATATTTTGGCAAGGAAAATCAAAAAATTGAATAAAAATGCGATTATAAGAATTTACCAGAGTAAATAAAATAATAATATAAAATATTAGTTAATTACAGCACCCAATTTCTTATTTGGTATAACTAATCAATAGTATTGTGTATTGGGTGAATTATATATATATTTTTTTATTTCTTCTTGAACTGCTTTCTTGGTAAATTCTGAAAAAAAGTAGTATCCCCTACATTGGTCTCTATTTCTTTATTAAACCAACTGGTTTGATCCTACTTTCCATCAATTCGATGAAGCTTATAGAAGTTGACGGACAGCATTGAAATTAGTAGGATCGGGTTCAGAAGTAAAACTTGGATAAAATTCAATCAAGAAATTTGGCCCGCATCCTTCAACATTAAGCATTAACAACTCCCTATTTTATAACTGAGGCATAAATAGACAAGTTTTAAGATACTATAAATACATTTAAGATACATCGTTGGAGGACGTCCTTAGAGTTGTTTTAAGGACCTTTTATTAAATTAACTTTTTTAAGTTAAATTAACTTACTAAACTACAAAAAAAATGAATAGTAATAATATGTTAACTGGTTTAATTATAGCGAGGAAATGACCCACAATAAAACTAAACAGTCATCTTAAGACATTACACTACTAGATTGCATTGAAATAGTTCGAACATGCATAGTCCGTCCTTAACTTGTAAGCAGGGCCATATTGCCATTGGGATCAGGTCATATTTAGCCCTGTTTAGATATTTCAAGTACATGTTAAGAAAGCAATTATGTTTTGGTAATGGAATGACAAGAAACTCTGGGGCAGTGGAATCTCTTTAAAACTCTAGATAGAAGAATCATGAAACTTCTAAACTTTCTTATCAGTTAAGATAATATTGAAACAAAAAATTTTTTTTTTAATTTTTTGTGGTTTGTGACTGGATAAATTGATGTTTGATATTTTTATCCACTCTTAAATATGTACATCGACGTAAATTTTTAATGCTAATAATTACCATAATAATCATACTTTAAAAATAATATCTGACATATTTTGCTCTGCGATTAAGAATTTTGCTTTTCCTAGGAAAATATATGTAGATACATCTATATATCGATTTATCTAAATTATCTCGATATAGCTCGGTGGAGGTTGATCCATTTTAAATTTAATAATAATGGCCAACGTGTTGAATACGGAGCAATCAGGAAGGCTAATTCAAAAGCAAAGACCGAAACGCCCCATTTCGTCGTGCGTTCAATGGAACATCATTAATAACCAAAGTGAAAATTAATAACTGTATTAACATACCCTCGCGAGAATTCCCACATTAAGGTATTTTACACCGTGTGAACAGACTCTTCGGAACAGTTTTTGGCTAATCTCAATAAGACACGAATTCGAACTTTATCTGTTCGCCGATGTGTTCGGGGGTAGCGCTAGTGTCGGTTTTGAGTTAGTTAAGATAAGCTTCTAGAACTTCTTTCAGCATTTTTCTGACGCTGCTTTTATCGATAATAAGTTAGAGCAAAAGCCAGAACAGCCGCCAGTTCGAAATCATCCGTCTTTGTACCGAAAATTATTGTATTAAGGTGCATAGGTGCGGTCGGACATCATTGTTCGCTCGACTTCACGTTTAAGTGTAAATAGCTGTTTGTGGTACGCTAGTAGGACAAGCTTCCGTTACGACAACCCTACACCTGTTCGAGTGTGGGGTTCGCACAGTGGCATCTATATGTAAAAGTATAGGTAACGACTCAAAAGTAGCCTTCTACCTGCGTTAAAACCATCATCACCTCCATTGAACAATATGATAACATGTGCCTTATGCAAACAGAACTATTAATACTATTCGCGGGCGCAATCGACTATACGGTGCGCTAGTAGTTTTGCAAAATGTCGGATGGAACGGGGATAGACATAGTTGATGTGATAGAGATAAATGGTAATTTTAAAATGCCATTAACTGAAGAGCAGGCTATCCTTGATGCAATCCACATAATAACATGTGTAATAATTGTATCTAGAAGTAAAAAAACAGTTATTTTACAAGCCTTGTGCCTTCAAACAAGCGATCTTAAAGGACTGCCCCATCAAATAAAAGTTGAAATCAAATGTATTAATAATCATAAGCAATTTTCTTCTAATTGTACGTGTAAAGCTGGTAGTTCTGGTAAATGAAATCACACCATTCTTACTTTATGCTACGTTTTTCGATTAATAATAACATTAATTACTTATTCATAAAATCTTTGTTATGACAGCTGTCATTTTCTTTACAGCTTAGTTTCTTTGTCATATTATTTATTTATTTGTCAAATTTTTCAGGCTTCGCATTGAAAACTTGGAACAATTAAGCACAAGGGATGGTATAAAAAAACAAAACAAATATGACACCATGGTCCCAATGTTATTTGCATAAAACTAGCATTTTGGAATAATAAAATGTCAAATACTAATATTTACCTAGATAAATATAGTCACTTTCTTTAAAATGAAGAATACATATCGTCGTATGATTCGAAACAGGTTCATCTATTCTTAATTTTACAATCCACTCTTTAAGAAGCTTTTTATTTTTTGGAAATAAATGGAATGACATGATTTTCTAATTGAACACTATGGGACCGAGAAATACCTATTAGACATTTTTCAAATAATATTTTGCTCAATCAGGTTTTAATTATGGAAAAATAAATTAAAAACCCTATGAATCCCAGATACTGGCCCGGCTTCTATCCCTGTTTCTCTAGTTCCTGTAAAGTAGCAACACCGTCTCTTGCATCCGCCTATTGCAACTATATTCTGGCATAGTAGCTTTGTCATTCGGATTCCAACGGTATGCATATCTCAAAATTGATTTATAATAAGGTGTTTTTATTCTTATTTTTATCCGGTCGATATATAAATGTATATATACTGGTAAGCTGCATCTCGATAATTTAGATATAACGGAGAAAGGCATTGACTAATGACTGCGACTCGGAAGTCTGCGGTGCCCCTGAGCACGCGCTCAACGACGCAAGACAAAAAAATCACGTCTGGACTGGAAGCAGACTAGTCGGGGTGGGAAAGGTCGTGGTACGTTGAAGGGGAGCCATTCTTTTGTGTTCGCCTCTATCTTACTGTATCCATACACCCCTTTACATTGTCTGTTCTCTGCCCTACATTGCTGTTAAGTCTACTCTAGACGTTTTCCAAACCAAGGCGAACCAAACACATATATCTGTATGTGTTTAGTCGCCTTGGTTTGGGAACGTCTAGAGGCTCCTTAACAACAATGTACGGCAGGGAACAGACAATGTATGTAAGGGTGTATGGATATTTTAAGATACATACTAAACAACGTTTCTGTTTGCTGAGCTCCGACGTTTTGGGGTCCGCTGAGCCCAAATAACCAAGACCCACGAAATGGTCTCTATGTGTGCAAATAAACTAGCTCAAACCGTCAAACGTGTTATTGGGTATTTGATGTATGAATATGCCGGCGATGTGCCAGCAAAATTTTCATCAAAATTAGTCATACGGTGGGGGCACTTAATTTAATAAATGTTGTCTCATTTTAAAAACTCCTAGTCGTCTCCAACGTCCCCAACGATTTTGATCAAACTCGTCATGACTAATGGGAATCAAGTATTCTTTAATATCATTATTAAAATGTTCTGAGGGGGCTTAATTGGGGAAGGGGAATTTTTTGTTTTCTTATAAATTACCTTTGGATTTGTTTATATGAAGAAATGAACTGTCTCTCGTTATGCCTGTAAATAAGAAATGGCTAAATACGAAATATAGAAAAAAATCAAGTAAACATACACAGGAGAAAAAAATCTGGTGCGTGCGCGCAACACACAACTTTCACTTACCAACTTACTTAGAATAGAAATTGACGTGTTTTGCTAAACATCATTTCCCAAAGTCACACATTTTTCTACATTCATATCTTGTTTTTGTTAATCGTTAAAGCCGTTTTTGAGTAAATAAAAAAAAAAAACCGTGAAAATGATACAAATTCATTAAGTAAAGTCCCCCCTCCCGTAGATCAATTTTGATGAAATTTTTACAGTCATATCTCGGGCATATAAATACATCAAATACCAAGTTTGATCAAAATCGTTAAAACCGTTTTTGAGTAAATAAAAAAAACACGTGAAAATGATACAAAATTTATTAAGTAAAGTCCCCCCTCCGGTTGATCAATTGTGATGAAATGTTGGTTATCACATCTTTGGCATATAAATACATTAAATACCAAGTTTGATCAAAATCGTTAAAACCGTTTTTGAGTAAATAAAAAAAACATGTGAAAATGATACAAAATTTATTAAGTAAAGTCCCCCCTCCGGTTGATCAATTTTGATGAAATTTTCACAGTCATATTTCAGGCATATAAATAGATCAAATACTCAGTTTAATAAAAATCGTTAGAGCCGTTTTTGAGAAAATCGAAAAAAACGTAAAAAGTTATTAGATAAAGTACCCCCTCCCTTTGAGCAATTTTGATGAAATTTTTGCTGTCACATCGCGGGCATATACCTACACTAAATACCCAATTTCAGGTTCCCACGGTTTATAGTTTTTGAGCTAGTCTGTTCACACACACACACACACACAGACACACACACACACACACACACACACACACACAGACCATTTCGCGGGACTTGGTTATTTTGACTCAGGGGACCCCAAAACGTGTATTTCCGTTGAAAACCGGAAGTCGAAAATTTTCACGATCGCAATACTTCCACTTACTATATATTTCATATATAGGTAAGTGAAAGTAAAAAGAAAAATATTCCGACAACTCATAAAACAGGTTAGGTCCACCTCACAAGCGCAATACGCCTTTAATGTCCGACTATTGTTTATAAATAAAGGCGTTCTGTTCACGGGAAAGAGTTTTCAACGTGTTTTAAAACATACATATTAATTGGAAATTATTTGTTTCCATGGTAACTAACCACGGTAACTAAATGAAGGTATCAACAACTAAATAGAGAATTATAAAATCAGACGCGATGGAGTGTCATACTTGCATTGCGTAATTTGATTTAATAAAAAAAATTAGTTTAGAGAGCAAATTCAAGCAAAAATAAGATATAACAAATAATTACATATCTATCAAAACACGTCAATTTCTGATTTAATTAAATTGGTTAATGAAAGTGTTTTGTTGTGCGCAAGGCACCAGGTTTTTTTTAAATCGGTTTTATGTTACCGTTCTTGCGCTGTGGGGCCTGTCATAGAAAAATAGAAAAAAATATTTTGAAGTTGCCAAAAGTACGTACTTGAAATAATATACGGGTATGGGGATGTTTGAAATCGATGTATTGAAGTTATCTATACACTTATCGCCCCCCCCCCCCAAAAAAAAATGTTATACAAAAAGAAACAGTTTGAGTTAGCGAAGGAATCTGGTCCTAGGGATCTTGCATAACTCTCCGCTCCCCTCCAACATGGCCGCCGAGCGTCTTTTTTTTTCAATGGCTTTTTTTTTTTTTTTTTTTTTTTTTTGTATTCGTCTCTAACAAGCTGTCTTACCCCAGTTTAAGAGTTACCCCAAGTCCAATGGACGGGGAACCCTGCATGGAAGAATGGTAGGCTTGAGAAAAATATGTAAATGTTAGGAATTTGCATAGAATGTATTCCCTAGGGGGGGGGGGGGCACTTGCTTGTTATAGGCTTGTTTGAATATTCTACCACTAAAGTGCAGGTACATAATAATTAAAACTAATTCAAACTCGGCTGAAAAAAATTCAGTCAGCAGTGAGACCTTTTTAGTTTTTCCAATTCTTAAAATACTTATTCATTTATTTCTATTTTTTGTCAATTGCTCCTACACATTTATGAAATATTTTTTAAATATAAATTAAACATTAATATTTTCTTAACTGGTTTCTCAACAACTAAATACCTTTTAAACATAATTAATTGATGTATAGGACTTTTTCCACGTTAAAGTTTTTGGTTTAATATTCGTTAAATTAAAAAGGAATCTGGTGCGATGCGCGCAACACACAAAGATTAGATATTGACGTATTTCAGTAATATGTAAAATCTATTCCTCAACTTCACACATATTTCTACATTTAAGTATATGCCTACATTTATATATCTTCATAAGTAATAGAGTATTTGTACTGAAAAACTTGAAAGTTCTCAGTACTTTTCGATTCATTATTGCTTATTTCTTTTTTTAAGGGACCAAATTCATCAGTGATAACACGGGATATGAAATTATGGCTATCACATCGAGGGGCATATATATAAATCAGATATCCAGTTTGGTCAAAATAGTTGCAGCCCTTTTTAAGAAAATAAAATAAAGCGTGAAAATGAGACAAAATTATTAAGTGAAGTGCCCTCTCCGTTTGACCTATTTTGATGAAATTTCGGCTGTCGCATCGCTGGCATATACATACACCAAATACCCAATTTCAGGTTCATACGGTTTATAGTTTTTGTGTTTCAGTGTCTCACAGGCAAAGACCATTGTTCTTGGTTATGTGGACTCAGGGGTCCCCAAAACGTGTATTTCCATTGAAAATCGGAAGTCGGAATTTTTCACGATCGAGTAAAAAAAAGATGTGTGTCGCGCCCTTCACACCAGATTTTTTAAATGCTTTTCTTCCTACTGGATTATCTCGAAAACAGGCTGTCTCGCTTAAAACATGTATATGAACATTTTAAGGATATTTTTAAATAACTGATTTCATCAAAATATAAACCGTTTTGTCTAGAAATTATGAAAAATATAAGAAAATGGGAAATAGAGTGACGAGAACGTAGGATGCGCCTCCTCCAGTGGCTAAAACTTTTCCGTTTTTACTTCTACTCCCTTCATGAGAAGTTAACTAAAGTTTCAAAACGTGATAAAGTATTTGCATTTATTTTCTTTTTCTCATTTTCCCGGGCTACGTAAACAGTGGCTAACAAAGTAGTATGTATATGAGCCATATTTTAATATGAGTAACTTAATAAAAATTACAAATAAATGTTTTAATATAATTCAATATAATAATCTTTGTTGATCCTATCTCCCCATCTACTTTATGCCCTACCTCATATATACTCTTGCTTACTGTAGAGGCTTCCTGTCATACCTATTTTTACCTCAAGGTCCTCATATTGTGAGATTTGGATTTAGCAGTTTGCCATAAGCCCTGGTTATAGTTGGGAAAGCCTTTTTCACGAATCTCTTATTTTTATAGATAACTGGCTGCATATACCGGTTTCACCCGGAAAATTTCATTTTTTAAATCTATAAAATCTATAAAGTGAGACTTTTATCAACTGAAACGGTCGATTTCTTAAAAACCTAATGTAAAGCGAGATCATAACGGTTTTTATAAAAATAATGGATATACCCAGAGATTAGCTGAAGTTATGCAATTTTAATATGGATAGGTATTCGCACGTGGTATCAAAGAACCAGCGACCATTGAGCGAAATTTGGAGAATTTAGGACAAACGGTATGGATTTCTATAAAGAACAAACATACAAACAAACAGAATTGGATCTTTATTTACGTAGATTATAGTTATACATCCCAGTTTCACCCGGGGAGTTTCATTTTTCTAATGAAACGGTCGATTTCGTAAAAAAACGTTGTAAAGCAACATCATTACGATATTTAGGATAAAGAATATCAGCTGAAGATCGGCTGAAGTTATGCAATTTTAATATGGACAGGTGTTCGCACCTGGTATGAAAGAACCACTGTGCAAAATTTGGAGAATTTAGGACAAACGGTATAGATTTCAATAAATAACAAACAAACAGAATTTCATCTTTATTTATATAGATAAAGAGCCATGATTAGAGAAAAAGAGTCTTTTTCGTTTAATGCACAATTCGGTTATTAAAAAAAGTAACTGTTATTAAAAAAAGTAACACGTGATATAATTACAACCTCCATATCAGTAGAACATATGACTACATTTCTTAGTTTCGTTTAAAACCTCATAATGGCTATGTTCAGGTTATACGAAGATTTTAAAGATTTGGACCGAACCATTGCATTCTTACAAGAAAAAGGCCTCATCCATAAAGAAAAACTATGCCGGAATGGACATTCTATGAAGTTGCGCAAGAATGTATTCTTCCAGGAAGTATTATAATATCAGATTTATGGAAAGCTTATTCCACTATAGAAAGAATAGAAGGGTATGATTTTAAGCATTATACAGTCAACCATTCTGAAAATTTCGTTGATCCTTCAACTGGGGCGCATACACAGTCGATAGAATCGTTATGGGCTGCGGCTAAAAGAAGAAATAAAATAGAAGCTGGAACTAGAAGAACAATTTTGGATTCATATCTCTGTGAATTTATGTGGAGACAAAGGAATATGGGGAAAGACCTTTTTGAGGTTATATTGGAAGATATTGCTTCATTTTGGAAATTAGAATAAACCATATCATTTGTGTTAACAATTATAGTTACTTTATATTAATCACGTGTTACTTTTTTTAATAACCGAATTGTGCATTAAACGAAAAAGACCCGAGAAAAATATAGGTTTATTTACTTTCGTAATACTACTTATTTGTTATTACTTAGTTGCAAATAAACATCTTGTGCTCCTTTCCCTGTTGGGACTCCTTGGATACCCCTCCCGAACACACCTGGATGGGTTCTGGGTGTTGTTGCAGGTGCACCAGATATAGAGCACGAGGGGAACGTGAACAGGGAAATGGTTTGGAATCCAGTTCCCACACTGGCCCCCCCACCTCATCTAGTAGTCAACTGTCGAAGGTTCTAGGTATTGGCTTTGGGAATTGGGTATATTGGGTTCGTTACCTTCAACCAAAGGGGGGAAAGTGCTAATTCGGGGAAACTGTCTCTCACGCTAAATATGTAAAGAAGCTCTTGAGGATGGTGTTACCTATTTATATTCGTAAACCTGTGTTATTTATTTTTAACTAGCTAATCCAGTGAACTTCGGGCCGCCTTAAAAAAAAAAAAAGCTAACTTTGAGAAGGCAAACTATTTTCAAGGAGGCTCAAAAATGAACATTCAGATTCCATCTTAGCCATGTAACATATAAATTATTCCTTGAAGTATCAAATAATGACCATTTAATATTTATATCTTGCCAATAAAAGCCATATTTAAAATCTTGCTTTAGTATCTGTTATATAATGGGTAATGTTATATAATTCGCACAATGATTGACGTGTTTTTGTCCCAGTACAGCCTCTTAGCAAACCAATATTTCGGCTGGCTTACCAGGTTTTGTATAAATATGGTACACTGTTCGAAAAGTATACTTCAGCCAACACCGGTGTTATTCCATTCTCTTGAAAAAACTGACTGATGGAGTTATTTCCCCTGTACATGTTAAAGATGTAGGGGGGGGGGGGGGGAAAGACAAACAAGTGATTCTTTCTATTCGTAAGGAATCGAATGATTTATCTGTATAATAAAAAATCTGGTGCGTGCTCGCAACACACAACTATCACTTACCTACTTACTTAGATTAGAAATTAATGCGTTTTGTTAATTGCCACTTCTCAAATGAACAGAACGGCTTTAATTATGAACAATGGTCTGTCATTAAAGGCGTACTCCGCATGCGTGGGCTCAACGAGTTTTATGAGTTGACTGAATATTTTTCTTTGTTTCTCCTCTTTATGTTTTCTTTATTTTTATCATATCTCATATTTAGCCATTTCTTATTTTTAGGTTTATTTTATTAATAAAGTTAAATGCTCCATGTAAACAAAAACAAAGATACTTTATAAGAAAGAAAGAAACAAAAAAAAAAGACCCCCCCCCAAAAAAAAAGCCCCCTCAGAACATTTTAATAATGATAAAGCTTACCTGATATTAAATAAAACCTAATTTTCATTAAACATGACGAATTCGATAAAAATCGTTAAAGCCGTTTTTGAGATAATCGAAAAAAAGGTAAAAGTTGGAAAAAAAGTATAAATATATATATATATATATATATATATATATATATATATATATCATATATAGGTAAGTGAAAGTAAAAAAAATGTTATTAAATAAAGTGCCCGTTTGATCAATTTTGATGAAATTTTCGCTGTCGTATCTGGGGCCAATACATGGATCAAATACCCACTACAACACAACTTTGGATATCAAAAAGAAAAGATATATTAAAAAGCATAGTCATCTAATCGAAGTATCAAACTATCTGGGTACAATTTAGATACTTATATCTAACTAGATTAGGAACCTCGAGTTCAACGTCCCAAATAACAATGGAAACCACGAATGGGAATAAAATGCACTTCCACCGATTTCTCTTGGGTTCTACATTTTGTATGAACTCAGAAAGCCTAGCTCGTATTTCCCAGTTGAAATAGTGGGTGGAGTATGGGAGTACTTCTATTTCAAATTCCCTTCCCTAACTCCATTTTATTATTATACATTTACCTCTTAACTATAGTTAATAACTTATTACCCTGCCAATATGAGGCATTAAGTCCTTATTAACATTTAATTTATTTTGACTAACAAAACCTATTGATGATTGGCGTGCTATAGAAAGCCCAACTAACCAAGAAGAATTGTCAATGCTCAAAATATATAAATAAATATCTCAACTAACAATCCTGTGCATTGTCTGCGCTCCTTTATTAAGAATTAAGGCATGGTAAAATGAATAACACGCCAACCATGTCTGTACTCTAAAATTATTTCCTCAATTTCTTTTCTAGGGAAGCCCAGCCTCTGAGACAGAATAATTGTTTGTTCACTCCAAGGAAGTCTGAAACATTATCGCTAAGATGGCCCCTAACCAATATGCGATCGGTGTGACTAAGAACAAGTTCGCTCTTTGCGAAGACAGCGAGGAGGAGCTGGACCCCCATGAGCTCCTGAAGAAGCAGCAGAAGGAGAAAGAGGAGAGGAAGAAGGCGAAGGAAGTGGAAAAGAACACAGCCAAGCCGGTGAAGAGTGGCAAGTCCACGGGGCAAGCAGCTAGGCCAACGAGCAACTTCAAGCAGGGCGAAGCTACCAGACCCAAGTCTCTCCCACCGGCCGTCAAGAGGAACGTCAACTTCAGCGAGAGGAACCAAACCGTGCAGAAGCAGGACCGCGAGGAATCAGACCGCAACTTGGAGCGCGATGCCGGAGATCACGCGGATTACAGAGCGGACGGTAGCTCGGGATCCGAGAGTGGGGCTCCCGGGAGAGGAGAGAAGCGCGGCTTCTCGAGGGTGTTCGTCCGAGGAGGAGGGCGAGGAAGAGGAGGCTTCGACGGCCGCAAGCGGGAGTTCGATAGGCGATCTGGATCGGACAAGACCGGCGTCAAGGCCGTGGACAAGAGGAGGTCCAGCGGATCGTACAACTGGGGCACTCCGGAGGACGAAATCCTGAGCGCGGAAGTCCCGCAGGAGGAACCCAAGTCTCCCGAGGGTTCCCAGACCGCCGAACAGTCGGATAAATTGGAAACTGCTGAGGCCCCCAAGGAGGAAGATGGACAGGTTGTGTCGACTGAGGAAGAGAAGCCAGCGCTGACCCTGGACGAGTGGAAAGCACTGAAGAGCTCGCGACCCAAGCCGAACTACAACATCAGGAAGCCCGGGGAAGGAGAGGATCTGACCCGCTGGAAGGACATGGTCGTGCTCTCGAAGAAGGACACCGACGAGGAAGAGGATGAGGAGTACGAGTACGGCGAGTACCCGCAGCGGGTGGGGCGGCAAAAGAGGCTGGAGATAGACGTGCGTTTCTACGACCGCCGCGGTCGGGGGCGCGGTGGCCGTGGTGCGGTGAGGGGCCCGCTCGCTGCAGCGCCAAGCGGCACGGTCAGCGGTCCACGTCCTGCGGTCAGCGGTCCGCGTCCTGCGGTCAGGGAACAGCGTCCTGCGGTCCCCGCCCCGAGGGTGGACGACGAGGCAGACTTCCCTTCTCTCGTCTAAGCCAACTGACACGTCACTTCCTCTCCATCTCGGTCTGCCAATGCCTTTTTTATCTTAATCAAGGATCAACAAAATTGTGCTTTGATATAACAGACAGTAGTTCCTTTATATTGAATATCATCTCTTCTAAATAAAACAAAAAAAACTTTTTAGTTTTATAAGAATAATTGTTATGACATTGTAGTTACGAGTTTAGTACAATAGATTAGTTTTGAAAATTATTATAAGTATATCTGTAAAAAATATTTCATGTATTTTTAAAGTTTTTCTTTGTCAAACCACTTATTAATTATATCGATCAATGTGAAATTCTCTTGTGAGAAAAGCTCAGAGAAATATTTTGATTTTGCAATATTACTTGTAAAGTAATTTGATTCTTATTGAATTTTATTTTTCTTCCATAACAAACAAATCTTTGAACTTTCGCCCATGGTTACCTGATAAGAGACTGTTTATCACCTTTAGCGCTAATTATAATTAATAGTATCCAATAATTAATTAATTGTTGATATATACATAAATATATGTGACCACGAGGAATAGCTAGGTAATATAGGAAATAATCCGTTTGAGTTAGGTATATTTGGATCGTTACAGAAGTCTTCTGTACACTTCGAAGAAGTTTATTACATTCGTATAAGGCTTCTGAAATGATCGCAATATGTATATAACTCATGAGGACAATTTTTTAACTTACGTAGTTATTTCTTGTGGCCACAATTACGTTATCAATATACTTACTCCTTTCAACAACGTCATATCTCAAAAAAACAACACTTTTTAGGATTATGAATGTTAAGTTGAAAAGTAATCGAATTTGTGTAAATTTTATTAAGAGAGGATATTGGACATTTTATTATTTTTTAAACATATCACTTTAAATAATAACTGACTTTGATCAAGAATAAGTATAAATTTCTTACATTTTAAATTATTATTTATGACGCTCTTGTTGAAATTGCATAGATTTTGCTCGGATTGATTATAAAGTTTAATGATTTGTTAAAACTCTTTCGGAAAACAGTTATAACTAAAAAAAAATTAATTTTTGAGATATGTCGTTGTTGAAAGGAATGAGCTATTTGATGTATACGTTATATGATTGGACGAATACTATTTTCTGTATTACAAAAAAGAAAAAAAATAATTAAAATAAAGAACTCATTGTAATATGTTATAACATTTTACAATTAACAAGAGGCCTGAAAATAAAAAAATAATTAATACCTAATCATTTTTATTTTTGTATTTTTTTTTCTGCACGCAAAATATGATTTTTTATACCCCCCCCCCCTTTATTTTATATACATTTTTGCCCAATTGTGCAGAATAATCTAAACTTTTTTTTTTTAAAACTATTCAACTATTGTGATAATTTTTAGATGGTAACTTGTAACTTAATGTAATATAAATGTTCCTATTTTGCACATTTCGATTAGTATGTGTTGTAAGTGACATAAATTTATAATTAATTATGTGATCACACATTTGTTATAAAATAAAAAAAAAAGTAATTTCTTTTTCTTTTCTTTTTTCAATTGTATTTAATTAATTTAAGTAATGAATAATTTGTTTTGTGATTTAATCTTTCTTCATTTCAAACGTTTGTGTGTAATCCATTGGTAAATAAAGGCAATTTTGTTCCGAATTCTTTGTACTATATTTTTATTGTTAATAAAAAAAAAAAAAATAATAAAAAAAAAACCTTCCCTATATCCTTAGATTAATCAATCCCTTAACATTCGTGAAGTTTATGTTCTAGAAAAATCACGTGCGTTACAAATTTTCAAGTAAAAGACTATCTTCCTATATAAACATGAGGCATAATTTTTTATGATTACATAAGAAAGACTTGTTTGGATTTAAAAATCAAATTTTTTAACTATTTTTTGCTTTTAAGACATGCTGGCTCCGTACGTCCTCTAAATCACTTAGGATAATTTTGTTTTTTTTCAAAATCTCCTATAACTTCATAGAATCGACCGTTTTAACAGTTCCAACGGATTTAACATGTTCGATTTGATAAGGATCGAAGCTTACATCGAAATGGATACAAATGGACTGTCTGGCTAGGTACCTAACTAATTACAGATCTGTTACAAACTTGTATATTTGATTATTCTAAATTTAAATATTTGAACTTAAGTAAGGTATATTAAAATTACTCTTAATTCATAATTTTTTAACAATTGTTTTAGAAAATAAAAGATTCCAGTCCGTGGTGGAATCTTTTATCTTCTAATAAAACTGTATAAAAATATAAAATAATTATCTAAAAATAGTAAATAAATAAATTTCAACATATAAAATTACTCTTAGATTGTGGATAGTTTGGCAAACAATATTGTGTCTTGTGTCACCAATTTAAAAAAAAAAATATAGATAAAATCTTCGATAACTTCTTCTTATGTACGAGTATGTTCATCACAGCTGCTTAACCGAAGTAATAACTTGTTTTTATAAACCGGAACAACAACATTTTCATCTCAAAATTGATCAAGAAACTTAGACGAGTAAACAGTTCTATTTGGTCCATTGTGATCGCCTCTAGTGGTCAAAAATCGAAGCAACATTTTGTTACTAACTTCGTTTCAAAAAGTCTTACGAATTCGCTTCTTTACGATACTTTTGCTCAATAAATATTTAAGAAATCTGCGAATGTTGAGGGATTACTTTATCTTTGTTTTAAGAGTAAATAAATAATTTCAAATCAACTGCTGGCCATTTCGACTCCCTTATCACCCAATTTCCGCCCATTATCCCTTATCTCTTTCACATTCTCCTGTTTGTGACAAAGGGCACAGCTGCATTGGAAGGACAGGTGGCTCCTTGGGTAACAAGGTATTCTTTAAAAGTAGTCTTAAATCGATTAGTTTTATAGAATTAGTATATATATATATATATATATATATATATATATATATATATATATACATATATTTGCATGCTCTAGTTGTTTGTATGCTGTATTCATAGTTAAAACATTTATTTATTTTTTAGTTATAGAAATATTTATACGATACTTCATAAAAATACTGAATCTAGGAACCCTCTATGGGTTGTATTTTTTCCCCCCCTTTAATATAGAGAAATTTCAACAGCTATTTTGTAATTATTAGGTATAAAGAATTAGTTTAAATAGAACACTATAAAAATAGAAACACTACTGACTAATCTATGTAATAGGTTTTAATGGTTAAAAATAAATAAATATAGAAACAAGCCGTTTTTCAAGCGTTTGTAACACTCAAGAGAAAAAAAAGAAGAAGAGAAAAACAGTATGGGAAATGGAAAAAGTTGTATTGATAAATGTCATTAATACTATTATTTAAATTTGATTTATTATAGTTTTTAATAATTTACCATAATTTTTAATAGGTGGATAAATAAAATAAAGATGTGGAAAAAATAGTTCTAAACAGAAAATCAGTATGATTTTTAAAAAACTACTTACCAACCCATATAATAGTTTGTAATGTTGAAGAAGGAATTACAAAAAAAAAAAAAAAAATAAATAAAATAATAGGAACATAAAAGTAATCAATAAAGGGTTTGTAAAAACCAAGAGAAAAAATATGGACAATGGAAAGTGTTTTATTGATAAATGTCATTATTAATTAATTTTGATTATGAATGAATTGATTAATAATTAGAGGCGGTATATAGTGGATAAATAATATAATGATTTGGAAGAAATAATTCTAAACAGAACATCATAATAATTTTCAAAAAACTATTCATTCAGATAATAGTTTATTAACTTTAAAAATACTTACCAATCCAGTTTGTAATGGTAAAAAAAGAAATTGTAAAAAAAAAAAAAGAAAATAGTGAAAAACAATATGGACAATGGAAAGTGTTTAATTGACAAATACCATTAGTATTATTATCATTAATTCATTTTAATATATTTTAGTTAGAGTTAGATAAATAAAATGATGATTTGGAAAAAATAGTTATAAACAGAACATCAAATAACTCTTTCAAAACCTACTCATTCAGAAAATGTTTTATTTACATTAAAAATATAAAAATATAAAAAAAAGAAAAAATTAAAACAAGGTTTTGAAGTTATATATTACAATCAAAACTAAACTGTATAGAAGAATAGAAAATTTATATATATATATATATAGTGACTGCAGCATTTAATCTCAAAAATACTAAATGCTATTAAAATGTTATTATTAATCATAGATATAATTATTATTTAGTTTTTAGTAGTAGAATTTTATCTATATAAATAGCAAGAAATACAGACCAGTGTCAACTATCTTAAAAGGTAAGTGAAAAATATTAACATATTAACTCACAAGGGCAGATTCATGGGGGGACATGCACCCCCCCCACCAAATATTTTGGCGTTTTAATTTTTCTGTATTTTTAATCGAATAATGCAATGAGGAAGTTAATATGCCCTCAACATAATCCTTTACATTGTTTAGATCGAAGTCCTTCTAAATACAAGGTAATAATCTCATACAGAAACTGTTCTGTCAGCCACGTAATTATCAGAGAGGGGGGTATGCCCCCCAAAATTCCTGCTAAATCCGACCCTGTTTCCAATTGACTATACCTAAGTCCATCGTTGATTTGAGACGAAAAGAGGTATTCTAGTGTAGAATAGAATAGAATAGAAGTTTATTTGCATTTGGGGTTTTTCCCTATACAAATAGAGTTGACCATTATTGAAAATATGTAACCTAAAATAGATATACATACATACACATAAATTCATTGAAAATATCTTACATAGGTACAATATATACACCATTTTAGAAATTAATATAATAGCCTCTAGCAAACATAAAAAATTATAAACCCATATTACAGATATCATACATAAATTACCTACGTTTATTTCTATATCATAATATATAAATGAAAAAAAATCAAATAAAAAGGTTCTTCATCAAGGTTTCATTGATTGTAACATAAAAAAACAAAAATAAAACTAATCATCGGTAACTTGCTACTTAACTATTGTAAATAAACACATAATAAACAATATTATATATATTTATGTACAGAAACGATCAATAATTCATAAATATCTATATCATAGAAGACGAAAGAATAACAAAAGAAAATATAAAATAATAATTGTCTGAATTAATATTAATTATTCGTCTATTATAAATTGTCGTAATTTGAGGCAGTTTATAGAGTAGTGATACAGGTTAGTTAAGGTCTGGTAATCATCAATCGTCAACAGCGCGGTAATACTATTTCCTTCGATGTAATCAGGTAAATATTTTTCTCTATTGGTTAGGTATGTTGGGCAATGAAAGTAAAAGTGCGCTAATGACTCTATTTCGCCTCGATTACAGATTAAACATTTTTATTTGTTTCAATTACAATTTTTTTTTCCTTTATGATAAACAATAATTTTATTCGAGTTACTCATTCTGATTTGAGCTGCTAAACGTATTTTATGGATAGTACACCTGTATTGAAGATAATTTTGATATTTTTTAAAATCAACAATATTTCTATATAGAGGACTGTAAGAACTGTTGTAAACTTTATTAATATTGATACCTTGATAGTGATTTTTGAGGGATTCTACAATTTCATGTTTATTTTTAACTATTGTCGCTAGGTCTTGATCTGCTGTTTGCCCTATCACTTCAAGATTACTTATTAGTATACTGACCCAGTTAACATTTAATTTGTCCTCTCTCTTGTAAGACACGGCTTTTAACATTTGGTAACAAACTCTTGGTAACCTTGTGTCTGACATTGAAAATATCTTGTCTAGGTAGTTAACGGCCTTTTTTTAAAACTGATAATCTTAGAGGGCTTAGGCCAGTTTCTATATAAATATAATGATTTGGTGTGTTTCTGGGTAACAAGAGCAACTGAGGTATTCTAGTGTATATGGATGTGCCTTTAGATTGCGCAGAACCCCATTACGAACAGATGAACCGAACAGGTTGTTGGTAACTTGGTTCGGCTCAATCTAAACTTACCTTCTGGTGTAACGATTTCGCTAAGAAATGATTGAAGTGGAATGTACAGTGACTTGAGTAGGGGTTAGTTTTGCCGGAGTCAGTTATAACCTTCAATTAAAGACAAGATATCATTATTAGATGCCTCACCGTCGAACCGTGAAAGCATATTAGTGCCGCTAAAGCATCGAAGCACAGACAGACCTAACCGTCCATGGTTTAATTGGGTTAACAATTGCTAATTGTTAAGTTGTTATCCCATTCTGCATAAGGGAAAATCCGTTGGGGTTTATACAAAAAAAAAAAAAAAAAAAAAAAAAAAATATATTTATATACATCCACATTAGTTTCTTCATTTATTATTTATAAAATTCAGTTGCGATGCGCGCAAGACATAACTTTCACATACCAACCTAATTAATGTAATTTTTAATGAGCATCCAGTATCCTTTAACATCAGGTTAAAACCTAACTGTAATTTTAAATAATTTTATTATATAAAAGAAAGTAACACCTTGGTCAGAATTCGAACCCGGATTTATGAATCACCGTAATAGCAATTTGTGATATAGAAATTTTCAAAATTTCCTTATGCAGGCTTAACAAAAAAGTAACATGAATACCAATATTTTTTTTTTATAATTTTTTTTTGCTCCCCTTCTCCGCCTTGTAGGCTATACGGGGTGTCCCGGGCCAGGGGAGAGGGTGGGGGATTGAATGAATACCAATATTGATGAATAAAGTAGAAAATTCAGCTTTATTTATTTAAGACTAGCATTCCCCGTCGCGGCTTCGCCCGCGAGCCTTTAAAATCAATTCTGTGACCATTGATCTAATACAATATGTTAACTGATGTTAAGAAGATTTGGTAGAATCCGAGCTTCCGGTAGGTGGAATGTTGGAGGGGGAAGCTGCCGGCTCGGTAGAAGAAAGGGGGACGCGCAATGAAGAGAGTTCACTAAAACCGCCGAAACAAAAAATTACTTACTCGTCGTGAACGCTTCATTTTTCGGCTATAAAACATGGTTTTCGACGCCCAATAGGGCCTTTCGAGTTAAACTCGTCGTATCCAATTCTTTAAAATGAGTACTAATTAGATATATTTTCTCGAAGTTCGAAAATAGATGTCCGTTAGAGTTAAACGACAATTTCGCCATTTAAGCCCCTTAGGGGTTACATTTTTGAAATTCCTTTCTTAGTGGTTACCTATATTGCATTTAAAATCTAAATTCCGAACTTCAAGTTTCTATCATAAGTAGTTTTTGCTCTGCGTTGGTTTTGTCAGTCATGACAAAGCCTCTTATATATATAGAGATTATTACTTGTTTCGGATGGATTAATTGTTCATCCGCAAAATATCGATGTTCAGTATATTTCGATTAGTGATATATATAGTATGATTCGATTTTCTTTTAAATTAATTCCAGTAGCAAATTCAAAGAAGTCGTTGAAAAGATAAAACCATCACCCTTTTGAGAACATTGCAAATAGGTGTAGAATTCCACGTATGAGGTGGGAGCGAATAGGCACTTAAACAAAAAAACTTTTATTTTTGGCGACCACATCAATTACTTCAGGTACTTTTTAAGTTTGTTTTTTTTTTTCTCAAAAACGGCTGTAGCCTTTTTGTTCAAAAACGCCCAATTTAATGAAGATCAAGTATTCTTTAATATCAGGTAGATTTTATCATCATATATATGTTCTGATTGGGATTAAATGACGAAAGAAAATTGTCTTCAAATAAAGTACCTCTGATTTTGTTTAAATGTAAAAATTAACTGTCTCTCATTATGCCTAGTAATAAGAAATGATGAAAAAAAAAAAAAGTTTCCCCAAGATTTAAATTTCCACTAAACAGTGCAGTCACAGCACAATATATCTTCAGAAAGCTGACAACTTCAGAAGGAATAATATTTAATTCATAAAGCCCTAAAATAAGTATATGCACGAAAAATTCATGTTTTCACAGTTATAATTTATTGTCGTCATAACTTTATTATTTTTTATTATTACTCTTCTATTGAGGGAGTCTCGAAAAATTAACTGCGTATCTTGCTACAACAATCGAGTTATATACCGTTTTTGTAAATCTAAATCTGTTAAACGATCGATAGAAAGATAATTTCTGTACGACGTATTTACCTGCATTGAAACTTTAAAGCACGTTAAGAGGTATTTATCTAGTTTTAAAAGTTATATTTATGATTATGGAGATCAGTTTGGTTTAAAAAAATATGTAAAAAGCCTTAATACTGAATGACGCCATTGCTATGCACAATAATGAGGTTCCTTATTACTTTCAAGTACACATCCTTAAGTGATTTCAAGAATGATAAAAGAGAGTTTAACTGTGGTGTAGTGGTCAGCATAGCAACCTACAAAATTAAGGTCGCGGGATCGCGTCTCGCGGTGGCCCTAGTATCTTTTAAACGGGGTAAAAAATCCTTGGCTATGCTATCATTCGGATGGGACGTAAAATGGAGGTCCCGAGCTTATACAATGTCAGGTACTCGTTAAAGATCCCTATCCTAATTATACCTGTATAGGCCAAAGTTAGGACTCCCACTGTAGCATCGTCCGATTAGCCGTAGTGGCATAAAATGACGTTAATTAAACGAATAGTTTATCAGTGGAATCGGTTAAGCAAAAGCCGGCTAAACAAAAATCTAGTGTAACAGTTTGCTCATTTAGATTTGGTCGGATGGAACTCATAAAAAACCTTGTATGATTTTCCCTCTAACGGCTTCCGGCTATCTACAATCTGGAAGAGGGTAGAACGCCCAGGAAATCCGATGTTGACTACACTGCAGTAATTGTCCCGAATTTCGGGCAGGACATCCAGATAACAATCAGAGGACAGTTTCCCACACTGCTTAACCGCTTCCCTAAGGGGTCACCTAATTCCTCCATTTTACACCTGACCTGGGTCTAACCATCGGAACACTTCGTGTCTACAGACATAACAGTTACAAAGAGAAATAAAAAGAAAAAAAAAAGAAAATTGTAGGGCAGAGCGGGGTTGGTTGGCAACAGTTTTCACTTTTTTGATTGTTGAGTCGTTCCTGTTCATATAATCCCAATATGGCTGATACCACTGTAAACTCCAAGTATTAGAGTACTTCAAGTATTTTTTTTCACCACATAATATTTAATACTAAGAAAATCATAGAAAATTGAAGAATTCGTCAATCCAGATTAGGCCAATTAACCCCCTATGTGGGGCAGGTTGGCCTAGAAGGTGGGGATGTTTAGCCATCTCATTCAAGTACTGCCTGACACATATTATTGTTATTAAAAGCTGCACCACATTGATATAATAATTTTGAATCAGTTTTTAACAGCTTTCAAGGGAAAATAGAATGACAATAGAAAACGATAGAAGTTTAGACTGTCATCACATTCTGCAAAAGAAAAATTGCTCTCATCCTCCTTGCTGGAACTAAAGACAATTGTTAGTTTCACCTTTGTTTATGTTTACCTTGCTTTTGTGAATTTCTACTGCGCCAAAAAAATCCAGTTGAAGATAGCCAACTAACCCCACAGGAGAAATGATATGAAAGATGGCTGCCCAGGACAGGGGAGATCAATCAAACAAGAAACTGGTTAGCCGAAAGGTTAGGTTTTTCTAAGGAGTTTGGGGCTATGTGAACAGTATCGGAGTCAAATGTTTTGCCATGCCTTTAAACCAAATTTACTGAAAATATAAAAATTTACTTACATATTGTAAAATCAATCAATGAAGCACACTCTTCTCAACACTGTTAGCATCGGATTGAAAACTCAGGAAAAGACTCCCGAGGTCGAGCGGGCCACATGGTACAACTTCACAACAGGTGTGACGGAAACTTTAAGCCAATGGCCAACCTACCCCCTATGCCAACCAACCCCACTCTTCCCTATAGTTAACGCGAAAATTGTAGAAGTAAATAAAATCTTTGTTATCAGGTACTATTTCCGGTTAATCAATTTTGCTAAAGATGTTCTTTATATCGGAAATATTATTTCGGAAGTGAGTTAAAGTTTTTATAAACACACTCACAAAGATGATATCGTGATAATTGTTTGTTTTTTCTCAGAAGTGTTGAAAGACAGATTAACAAATAGCTTTTTAAAAAAATAAATTCGATTTAATGTTTCTTGATAGCAGTAGTGATAAATCACTAGATAGGACTTAAAATGGAGGTCCTGAGCCTGTACGATGTCAGTTACTCGTTAAAGATCCCTATCCTAATTATACCTGGGTAGGCAAAATTTAGGACTCCCACTGTAGCATCGTCCGATTAGCCTTAGTACATAAAGGGACGTTAAGCAAATAAAGAAACTATTGTGACAATATTCTGTCATTGCAGGTTTTGTGATTCTGATTCTAACGATACGTATAACTCAAAATTGATAATATCACAGACCTGATTAACCCCAAAGAAAATTGTACGATATGCAATCTAAACACACCTCAAGAACTTTTTCATATTTTAATCTCCTGCCCAATGTACAACTCCATCCGTAAATGTTATCTTCCGCAATGCCTAACATATGACCAAGATAATTACTTTCATATATTAAACCCCAAAAATAGCAAAGATGTAAAAAATATATATTGTTATATGCAAGAGGAACTAAAAATCCGCTCTTTTATAGTCAATGAATAAGAAAGACAATTGTATGCAATGAGGAGGTATTTATTTTAATTACTAAATATTTGTAAAGTATAGATAATGGTATAGTGTAGTCTTATGGTATAGAGCACGAAAAGTCTTAATTTTTGTTTTCTGGTTTTTATGATTGTGTATAGGATATTAGCACAATTTATGTTTATATATTATTGATATCCAGTTTTGTACTCCTTGCTACAAGGACATGTATCCTTTAGAGCAATTAAGTTTCATTTCATTCAACTCAAGATTGATGTATTTTGAGTTGTAACCATATTCTTGCCGACGTGCCATACGTTCTGGATTAGCTACTCTCTATTAATTACAAATTAAAAATGAAAGTAAAATGTATATAAATAAATAAAAAATTGAGCTATTCCCCTAAAAGTGTTAAATCATACCAAACACATCGAAACCTCTGAGGGGTCAGAAAGTGAGAGGTATTAACGCACAGCTGCGGCACGAGGCACTGCGGGGTATCGGGTTTCAGCGTGGGCGTGGTCCGCTCTCTCTCAATATAGCAGCAGGTCCATAATGCTCTTCGGGTTACCTTCGTCTTCGGCGGGTCCTCCGGGGCCGTTATTAGGAGGGGACAATGGAAGCCGCGGAAGAAAGGGTAAGGAACACAAAGGAGGCTGCAGACCGCAGGCCCTGTCGCCCTTAATTATAGTTCTTGTACTGCCCTCAAAGGAAATCTTACTACTTCTGCCTTCATTCATCACGCTCCATTTGAATAAATCATAAATCATACAGGAAGAATCGGATCGCATTACTAGTACTAGTACTATTGCTCTATGAAGCCAATTTTTTTTTTTATTAGCTAATAATAAAATAATACCGGTTATAGAAGTGGTGAAGTTGAATGAGGTACTGAACTCACGTGCTCAAAATCCCAGATTTTAGTTGTATAAATATTTATACCACCCCAATACCGGGGTCGCTTTTAAAGAAAGTTAAATGAATAGGACGTAAGATGGAGATCCGGAGCATCTGCGATGTCAGTTAGTCTATTTTGTCAGTTAGTCTTATTCTAGTTGATAGAATATCAAAAAGTATTTGTTAATATAATATAAATATTATATAATTTTTGAAGAAATCTCCAGAATTCACTGGAAGGGAACTATAAGAGAAACTACCCCTTAAGAGCAGAAGTCAAAAGCCTAATTATGGCCACAGTTTTAATGAAATAGGGCTGTTTGGAGTTTAACAAAATTTATGAAAATTATAAATTTATTATAGTAAATATCAGTTACTCTTCAAAAAACTGAAAAAAGAAAATTCAATGTAAAACCGAACAAATAATGCACTAAATCAAAAACGTAATAAATGTTCAATTTAGATATTTTTTAATAAAGAATATTAGATAATGAAGACTGCTAACTCTGAAAGTAGAAAAAAATATTTATAACAAGATATCTAAATATTTCTGAACTTAAATGTCTTGTTTTTACCCCAGCTAAGCATACCTATTCGTAAAAGTTATTCACGGATAATTTTGCACGCTAAGCTTAAAAACAATTTTTGATGTGTGTTGTTGTTTGAAGTCAGGGTATACTTCAGATGGTTGGCAGAGCCAAATATGTTTTCCAAAATCATCATGAGTTAGTAATTTAAGAGATTTGTTATTCCTATTATAATACATAAAATTAAATTAATTAAATATTTACAAAATTGATCCATGACCATGTTCTTGGATTAACACATATTAGCATCTTTAATTCCAATTAGCTTTAATGATAATAATGTTTTTAAATACAAAATACTATTTAAAGAAGATGCTCTAGGCACCAGATTTTTTCAAGTGAATCCAAGAATATCAGTTTTTTGCTCAAGAACTATCGACAATTTATAGCATGGTGGAAAAGCTGTATGCCCAATACTTGCTCCCTATCGCCT
Source organism: Aelia acuminata (assembly GCA_911387785.2). NCBI lineage: Eukaryota > Metazoa > Arthropoda > Insecta > Hemiptera > Pentatomidae > Aelia > Aelia acuminata. The sequence goes on along the minus strand of OU426982.1, from coordinate 3,034,492 downwards.
TGAAGTTTTTGGAAAAAGGCTTTTATCATTTGAATTCATTATTGAACTATATAACGGTAAAAATTGGTCTCTTCTTATTACATACACAAAAAATGCTTGGAATTATAGAAAACTAATCTGTAATGAGTTCGCCTAGGAGCTTAATTTAATTTTAATTTTTATTTAATTTCTAGACACTAGTAGAGATGAGAGATGGTCAACTGTTCTTCAATTACGATAGGTTAAATAATGGTCAGGATTTTCAGTTTACAATGATATTTATTATGGTAAGCCAACGTTTCGATCCAGCTTGTGGATCTTCATCAGGGCTAAAAGAAAACAAATATATGAGTATCTATGCTAGAGGGTGACAATAAATGGATACATTACAGAACTGATAATAATATAAAAGATGGTATACATAAATATTAAAATAAGAGGCTGGTTAACAAGATAAAATAGAATATGATATTTACCTACTGAGTCCAGGTGGATACTAAGACTAAAGGTAAAAATAAGGTGAGAGGTAGTGGTAGGGGGTAGGTTTGCCGACTTCAAAGGTTTATGGCGGGGAAATCCAAAGCTTTTGAAGTGAAGGCACATGACAACAGAGTGAACAAAATATTTAAAAACTAACAAAATAAATGGTACTGTATACAAATAGTTGTGTCTGGACTGAATAATAACATACCACTACCTCTCACCTTATTTTTACCTTTAGTCTTAGTATCCACCTGGACTCAGTAGGTAAATATCATATTCTATTTTATCTTGTTAACCAGCCTCTTATTTTAATATTTATGTATACCATCTTTTATATTATTATCAGTTCTGTAATGTATCCATTTATTGTCACCCTCTAGCATAGATACTCATATATTTGTTTTCTTTTAGCCCTGATGAAGATCCACAAGCTGGATCGAAACGTTGGCTTACCATAATAAATATCATTGTAAACTGAAAATCCTGACCATTATTTAACCTATTTTATTTAATTTCCTGTTTATTAATAGTAAAAAATGTAATGTAGATGAATTTTATTTTGAATACTAATATGTTTCTTTTAATTACTCAAATTTTGTTTAATTTTAGTGTTTTTTGTTTAAAAATATCAATATTTTTTAACTAAACTCATGCAGACGGTTCCCATGCCTTAATTGTTTATTTTATTTAGTTATAAATTGTATAATTTTATATATTTTGTCAAATAAACTAATTATTATTATTATTATTATATTATAGCATGGGGGGGGGGGGGGGGGGCAGGCATATAAAGTTCTTATACCTCAGGTAAGGGTTCGATATATTTAGACCATGTAAGGATCTATTAATTTTTCACATATAACTTATTGACATTTAAAAGTTTAAATATTTGTTTATATAATGCTTAAAAAATATAGTAATTGAATCCGGTTATTTAATTTGTAGTTTTTGGTTCTCAAAAAGCAACGTAAAAGCATCAAAACAGGTGTTAACGTTCCAGGTGCCTCTAAAGGTTATTAAGTTACTATTGCCATGTCATTGCCTGATTTTCAGCATCTTATTGACTGGTGCAAATTAATTAATTAAAGACCTTAAAATTACGGTTTAAACAGGACTATCTGGTCCATGGACGTCACCATTGGCAAATTATTGGGGGTGTGGGGTTCAATATTCTCATAGATAGGTAAACTTATGAGTGGGTAAAAGTTCAAATAATAACACCTAAGATCAACTGTTGGTACAATTAATTCCTCCTCCAACGATGTATTTTAAAGGTATTTAGAAAACTTGCCAATTTATGTCACAGTTAGAGTGTAACTAGTTGCTCCCAAAATATGGGGAGGGGACGTGTCATCCCTGCCCCCCCCCCCGGCCCATGATTTGGTCTATTTTAATCGCCCCTGGTTAGGTTGGTTTGTTTGTTTTACGTAACCTTAGTAGCATACGGCTTATCGGACGATGCTGTAGTGTGAGTCCTCAATTTTACCTATCCAGATATAATTAGGATAGGCGTCCTTATCGAGTAGCTGACATCTTGCAGGCTCGGATCCTCCATTTTATGCAAATATTAAGGTTCTCCATAGTACTATTTATAGTTCGAATTACTAAATACTCTTTGAACCCATTGATAGAAGACCCAACAGTGTGTCTCAGACAAAGAACGTTCGCTGGGAGATCGCCCGTCGAGAGTTCGCACAGGCTTCCGCTTCCCATCCCCTCCTCATCTTCGGGCCCAATTAACAAGAAGGTCGCCTGGGCGTGCCTCGCGCAGCAGCCGGCAAAACAGTCTCTTTATTCGCCAATCAAGATCCCATCTGAGATATATCAACAGCTGCCGCTGGGGGGTAGAATTATCTTTTGTTTGTTTTCCGAGCGCCGTTCGAGGTCTCTCGTCTGGAAGAGATCCGCTATCGATCCCTCTTGTCGTGGTTTCTGTTCTCGTCTGGAATTAATGAATCCGTCGGAGGTAATTGGAGCTGACAATGGAACTCTGCCGAGAACTCTGTTGGCCATGGACGTAATGAGCATGCTAACCCTTAACCCCGCAACGTTTGTCAAACTATTGTTCCTCAATATATTGTTCATCGCATATACATAATCATCAATAAACTTGAATACATCAAATTATTAGGGAGCAAAACAAACAAACAATGGACTCAACGAAATAGTTCCAACCAAACTCTACAAACTCAGTTCGAATTCAATCCTTTTATCTTTGTCTTTGGATACCCCTCGTACGTTTCCCAGGTAAACCGCTTATTATGTTCTTAGGTATTCATCAAGTCAGTTATTACCTCAATCATAGTTATCAAACATAGTTCACGTTATTCGGTGTTGCCATATAAATTTTCCAGTTAACTCTTTCTTTGGTATAAATCAGGATTTTCCAAACTTTTTACAATGAAACAGAAATCAATGAAATTCTACATTAATTTGTTCATCCCACTTGATTTCCTACACCCTGAAATAGAATGGTACTTACGTAGAATCCAAGTTCAATCGCACCTACCATTTTACATCGTGTTACCTTGTGACCTCTTGTTATCACTTGGATGTTAATTGATTCAGTAATTGTATTCAGTTTTATTTTTCGATGTTATTATTATTTGGTAATTGCTTTAATTTTGTCTATTACATTTGTTATGATGTCCTTAGATCTCAGTTTTCGAGTTCCGTTTATTGTGGAGCTCCGCTTTTGAAGCGTGCGGAAGACGAAACCTGAGATCTGAAGAAAGATGATCTTTTTTTTGTTCCGCCCCTTCCTCGCCTCTTAAGTTATACGTGGATTTCCCGGGCCAAGGGAAAGGGTATTACAATGTCGAGTATTATTAAAATTCCCCTGGCCACGGCTTTTGAACTTGTTATCTTCGAGTTTGATAACAGATGATTGGGGCCCTAGTTCAAAACCCGGGGCCATAGCGGCATAGTAACTTCCTAATTGCATTATAAAAATACAAAAAAATTGAAAAGCGCATTTCATTACCTTACATGTAAAAATGATCTTTTCCCTAAAATTCGAGTTTTCGCGAATAAGTTGCGTCGAGTTGCCGGTAGGTAACGACCGAAACGGTGCCGATTGCAAAGGGTTAATATTAGTTTCTGATTCTAATTTTTTTTTCTACTTTCAAAAATGGCTTTAATTTATTTTATAAGTACCATTAGATTTTAAGTTATTACTGAATTGTAAAAAAAAAAAAATTGTTTGACTTGAGTCGGGTTGAAAATCATACCGAGTATCGATTCTTTAGAAATAGCATCATATCGAAAGACAAATCGATAGTTGAGTGGTATCGTAACGTCACTAGCTTGTGGTACTGTGGATGTACAGGACATATTTAAATATGACGGTCCATTATGAAAAAGAATTTTCGCGAAACTGTTCTGAAGTATATTAAACTTGAAGAGTTAAAAGATTTTTTCAGCATTAGGAGAGGCAGTAAATAGGGACTCGATTTTAAACACTGCGAAGCCTTTGTTCTCGGGGAACAATAGCTTCCCATTAGAGCTGCTCAAGAAGGCCACGCCGCTAACCTCCGCCCTACCTCCGGATATCAGGACGCTTAAATATTGAGTAGGAGCTTTATATCAAAAACTTATGTTAAACATATGAAATCAGGGTCTTTTTGCGAAGATCACATCCAGTTACTTTCATGACGTGACATCCAGTTACTTTTAGTAAACAGTTACTTCTTTTAAACACTTATTTTGGCACTAGTACTGAAGTGCGGCTTCAAATTAAGGCCCGATCAACACTGAAAAAGGACCCTTTTGGGGGTTTATTTATCTCTGAAGAGCGAGCGGGAGTCGAAATCTAGAATGTAGCTACAGCTACACAATTGTCTACTGCAGGATAAATTGTAACCTACTGTAACCCGACACTATTGCACAATTTTTATTTGCCGCTAATAATTTGCGAATCGATAATTGAATTACACACTTTTTCGGCGCACCTAATCCAAGTGTCACTTAACTATTCCGGTAATCAATACTCCTTCGTCCAGCTGCATTCACACCATTTCGTCAAAAAAGAGCAGTAAGTCATACCGTACATATTGCAATAGACTAACCAGCCATTACCTTGCCTACTGTTCACCGCTACATCTAACATAAAGCTCCAAAGAGGTCGGAGCCAACGAGTGCGTTTAATTTAATTTATTTTACAAGTTGACTTTTATTTATTTATTCTCAGAGTATAGTATTGCTTTATGTTGTTTAATTATTTTCGTTCAAGTTTTTATGTATTGTCTGTTTTATTTATTTGAAGAAATATATGTATAATTTTTTACAGAACACGCAAAATTTTTGTTAAGTACCGAAAATCACCCATATTTGCATCAACATTACTTAACAAGAATCTATTAAAGCCAATCAAGGCACTTTTTAACTGAAATAAAGGCGATAGGAGTTCGATAACATGACGGTCACATAACCTCTCAAAACAGGCCACGCCCATCAGCCGCTCTTCAGTACCTTTACCCTTATTTTGATAACAATATTTTTAACCTGTAAATAACCTGTATTTGCAAATAATGGCCTAGATAAGAATAACAAGAATATATTTCAGCTATGAATATTTATTTATAATTGAACACACCCTTGTTCTATGTAATATTTGATTTTCTTGCAAAAACTGAAATGCTTTGTTTTTGTCAGAAATTTCTTGAGCTAATTTCAAAAGACCCATTTTTACTATCACCAAAATTACAAATTAAGGTTATCACTGTTTATAACCACTACAGATTGTTGAAAGTAACTGTTTACTAAAAGTAACTGGATGTCACATCGTGAAAGTAACTGGATATGCTCTTCGCAAACAGACCCATGAAAGTTAATGTATAGTTACACTTATGTGGGTTAAACAATTTTTATTAAACGAAAATTATCACTTTGAAATACAGAAATAAAACATATGACTAGAGCTCCAGAACAAGACTGATATATTTAGTCGTAAAGAGAACAGACATGACAGTTTGCTCCAACTGTTAGTAACAACCAGAAGTCTAGAACTATTCTAACCACATGTTTTGTGTTTTGTTCACTTTATAATATTTTCAAACTATCGATAAATCGAATTTCTCGATAGTATGAAGGAATACCTTCGGTCCCTTGAGAAATTCTCGATAAATCGAAGAAAGCCTTCGTACTGAGATGTGCTAGGTTGCTGGAAACATTTTCATATTAGAGAACATGGAAAAATTAACTCTAGAACATGGTTTCAGCAAGACGGGGCCACTTGCCATTATCAATTGCATTATCAATTATTATCAATTGCTACGGTAAACGAATTATTCCAAAACAAAGTGATTTGGAATAATTCCTCTCGTAGAGGCACTTTTAGCTGGCTTCCCAGGAGTCCCGATCTCATTCCTCTTGACTTCTTTCTGTGGGGATACCTGAAAAGTAGAGTATATGAGAAGAAACCGACGAATCTAACACAATTGAAGCAAAATATCAGAACAGAAATGACGGTAATCTCAGGAACAATTTGTCAACGCGTTTTTAGAAATCTGCGTTTGAGATTCGAGGAGTGCCAGCAGCGTTATGGCGGACACCTAGAAAATATTGTTTTTTCCAAATAAATTTCCAGTTCATTGTGTTTAAATAAAACGTAAACATCCTACTTGATATTCTATATTTGAGATTTTATTCAACTTTCAAACCCCGGATACTCTTTTTGGACACCCTACTATGTATTATTATACTATATTATTTAATAAAAATTATAATTATAATAATACTCTTTCTTTTATATTTTATTATACCATGGTATTATAATATTTTTGTTGAGAGAAACGGTATATACCGGTACGGCAGGAAACATACCGGCTGGCTACTTCTCATTAAACTAATCTGCAATTCACTTTAGTTGATTACTGCTTCAGCTGTGCCACTTGTTACACGCAACTGATAAGCTATAATACTAATTTAGGATATTATGTTATTACAATATGTTTACATTGTAATTTTTTTATATAAGCAGGTGTGATAATTCGGAATCATTTTAAAATAAATTATACAATCGGCTAACATTTTTTTTCTCAATAAAACCAGCTATTGAACCGTATATTACATACCGAATCTTCATACCACAACTACCCATAAAGATATTCTGCTTTTTACCTTCAAGCATTGGCGGATCCAGGGGGGGGGGGGCGGCAGCCCCTCCCTTTGGAAAATGTTTCGTCATTTAAAGATAGAATTTGACTTTCCTTAACGTAAGGATAATGTGTTGAACAAGTAGAATTTTAGTTATGGGAAAGGAACATAAAGATAAAAAAACTGTTTAGCAGATCCAAATGAAGGGCTGTAGGGCTGCAGCCCCCCCCCCTTTAATATCGGCTGGATCCGACCATTTAAATCTCCCTTTTAGTAACAACCATACGTTCTCCATATACTAAAGTTAACACTGAAAATAATCAAAAATGTTCTTTAGGAAACATAGCTTATTGTGTATCTATCATTTGCAGTCTTGAACAATGAGGTTCTTTCTGTATTATTTTTTTTCTGTACCACCATTATATTTATTTATTCTTATTTATTTGTTTTTATTAAGAGGCGATTATTAATATTTTACTCTAAGTGACTATTAAATCAGAACTCCGGCGACCGGGTGTTACCCACTGTAGTGGTGTATTGGTGAGATTTTCATTATATTTTAATTTTTGTTCTGTTTCTGTATATGAATAAACACGTCTGTCTGTTCAATTAAGTTGACAAATGAATGTTGGGTGTTGCGGGCATCGCACCAGATTATTTCTCAGTTAGTCACTTTTTGCTATACGCCCTTCGATATAAGGTTATTTTATACATGATCAGTGAATAAGTTCGTTACTACTATTTCTGCTGCTCGAAATTTAAACGTTTTTTTTTTCGTGCTTTTAATCAACCATTAGATACTCTTATTTTTTTCGTTAGGTAATAAATTTCGACTACAAGACAGGTGAGTTAATAACCGAACGGAAGCCGGCTACCGGGCAGGTAGGTAGGTACCTGCACTTGGCTTAATCCCCAACGAGACCTGTTAGATGACACTTAAGACCTGAAAGGCTATTAAGGATTTCGGCAGCTAATGGAGTGTAGCAGTTGGCAAGTGGAAGAGGAGAGAGCATTGGGCAACAAGAGCAGGTTTTTGAGGTGGGAGGTGGAACTTGGCAGGTGGAAGCACAGGTGGGGGCGGGTAACGTACCTTTCAGTCAGGAGAGTACTCGTTACTCTCCTGAGTAACAGCTACTGGCTTAACTCCAAACATACGAAATAGTGTAACGTTAAACAAAAACAAAAGACAAAATTATGGTTAGAATGGTTTGTTTGTTTTTTTAAAAGTCACTTTATGCCACTTATCGGACGATGCTACGGTGGGAGTCATAAATTTTGCCTATCCTAGGTATAATTAGGATAGGGATCTTTAACGAGTACCTGACATCGTACAGGCTCGGTTAATAACTACCTTTATTCTCATTTTTACCGTGGAACTTGGGCTGGGTTAGTGTTTGTATTCCTTCACGGAACCAGACAAGATTATATATAAGTAGGGACTCAAAAAGATTGTTAACGGTAGTAGAGAACCCGCAAAACGATAATAATATTTTTAAAAAACTATGAGCAAAAGACAAAATATAGATCAGGGTGTCAAATAATGATAGTAATTAGCTCTCGAAAACATGGCTAGTAAAATTATAACTTTTAAAAGAAAATAGGCCTCAATTAAAATTTAATGATATGGAAGTTATATTTGGCAAAACATTTATAGCAATTAAGTAAGCATTTACAGGGACGGTCCAGGGGGTGCAGGGGGGAAATTTTGAATATTTGAATAAATTTAACGATCTAATTCATAATAAATTTTTATTATATTCTAGTCTAAATAGTTTTCTATGATAGTAGTATTTATGCATACGAATTTAATAATGTCCATACTCTTATTACAATAATTACATTATAAGTTAATTTCCAATTTTCCTCCTATCATAATTAATTTAATTAAATTAAATGTTGAGGGGGCAGGGGGGCTAGAAAAAATCCAGGGTCCTCTAAAAACACATTTCCATTTAAAAATTAATTGTAAGTACCTCAATCATAGTCAGAAAAGTTTTTTGAATTCTCACGTAAACCAAATTAATACGTGATGAAATTTATATGTAATCGCATTAAACTTTTTTTTTAAACTACCTCCATTTTACGTCCTCTCCGAGGGACGGCATGGCTAAGGATTTCTTACTCCCATTAATAACCGCTGGGCGCGAACCTGCGACCTTTAGCATTGTAGGTTGCCATGCTGACCACTATAGCACAGTTGACCCCGGTTAGAATGGTTCTATACTTATTGTTGGTTAATAGATATGCGGTCGAAGCACAACAGCGCTAGCCAATCAAAAACAAGATGTGACCTGTGACGTAACGTAGAACAATTAATGGTTAGTTAAGTTAGCTGGTCTCTTGGCCACCGCCTTCGTAGTGGTCGGGGTGGGCTCTACGGGGTGTTACGTTGTACGATTGTTGGGATGTTTAAGTCAGTATGAATTATATCGTTGCTGACTTGAAATTGTGCGTCCACTATTTTCCGTAATACTTTCGAATGAAAAGGCGTAATTTTTAAAATTTTGAACTATTAAGCTGAATACAATGGTTCACTACAGTCAGTCTATTTCGGATTTAATAAAACATACGCAAGCAAAAAAACGAATTATCTTCATCCATATTCCTATATAAGACTATGTTCTTCACGTAGAACAATAAACTAACAGACCCTATTACAAGAATCTGTAATTTTTTTATTCTTTATGAAACATAACTACTTATTAGTCAAGTGACATTATATTTTGCGACTAATGAAAGTACGACTTCGGTAGTAGAGCTCTGAAACCACCCCAACTCTAAATAGAATGCTTTTACCGTATATCTATTAGTCGTGGAACAAACCGTCATTGTAACCTGTTTAAATATTTGTATTTTAATGCAAATATTTAAAGGTTTTGAAGATGGTTATTTTTCTGGGGGGGGGGGGGGGTGTTGTAAACAAATAACATTGTCAGACCATAAAATTATGTGTCACTAAGAGTGCCCCCCCCCAAATCGAACATGTCGTAAAAACAAAAATAGGAAATTTATTAATAAAAAAATGATTTTCTATATATCCATTCATTAAAAAAATACATAAACATCATTTCATATAGATTTAGATTTTGAACCAACTCTATGTTTAATAATAAATCAATTATTGTTTAATATCGGATTAGTTTGATCATCATAAAAACGTTTTGAGGGGGCTTAAATTGGGAAGGGGACATTTTTGTTTTCCTATAAAGTACCTATTTTTGTTCATATGGAGAAATCAACTGCCTCTCATGACGTCTAAAAATAAGAAATGGCTAAATATGAGATATGATAAAAAACAAGTAAACATATAGAGGAGAAAAAAAGAAAAATCTTCAGTCAACTCATAAAACACATTAAGCCAACGCATGTGGAGTACGCTTTTAATGACAGACCATTATTGACAGTTCTGTTCATGGGAAAGAGTTGTAAATATTTTTTGAAACTACATATTTAATGGAAATTATTTTTTTCCATGGTTACTAACTGAAGTTTTCAACAACTACTTAAATAGAGAATTATAAAATAAGGCGCGATGGAGTATTATGCTGGCATTGCCGAATTATGACAAGTGAAAGCTTTTATTTAACATTAAAAAAATTAAATGTACTTTAGAGAGCAAATACAAACAAAAATAAGTAAATTAATGTGGAAAGATGTGTGAATTTTAGGAAGGGCGTTTCCATATTTATCAAAACACGTCAATTTCTAATCTGAGTAAGTTGGTAAGAGAACCACATTTTTTCTTTCTTCATCAGCTATAGAGTATTGCAAACTTATACTTATATATATATATATACTTATTGCAAAACTTGTATGTCTTTGTTAATTGAAAGAAAGTTCTAGACTTTTGTTGTTGTATGTACATAGACTTGTTAAAAACATTAATGTTTTAGAAACATCGACATCGATGTCGCACCCCTACTCTACACTTGTAGAAAATCGTTTTTTCCTTGTGAAAACATTATTTATAGAGGCCATAGATTATATATATAGAGGCTTATGTATAGGCTTATATATAGAGGACATAGATTATATATATAGAGGCCATACTTATATGTTTCTTTGTTTGTTTAACGTCCATTTTTATGCTACTAAGGCGGTACTCTACTAATTTCCTTCTGAAACCATTATTTATAGAGGCCACTAATGATAAAGTTATAAAATCCTGTTACATAAGGTATGAAGGTCCCGCGATGGGTCGTTCGAAAAGACGTTATGACTTAGCACCAGACCGGCCTATATTGTTTCCACAGGTAAGGGTGAATTTTAATTAACCTGTCTTTTGTGTGCACTCTAGGGGCAAAAAATATCCCTATTATTTATGGGACCACGGCTTGACTTAGCCGTTCGTATATATTTATTTTTAATATTTTAAAACTTACATACATAGTCTTATATATAAAAATGAAAGGCCCATGTTTTTGTTATCTTAGAACTCGAAAAGTAGGGGATGGCTTAATGATTAATAATATTAATTAATATTTAATGAGTAATGAGTAATGCTTTTATTCATTTTTAGGGTTGAACCCTATACAAATAGAGTTAGCCTTAGAAAATAACATTTTAAGTTATACATCTTATAAATAGAAAACGTAGCAATTGCAGCATTATTAAGCATATTAATAATATTAAAAGGTCCATTAGTATGCGGTATTTTCACTTATATACTTACTACTAGACTAATAGACTATAAACACATAATATTTATGCACTATAAACAAAATTAATAAATAAGTATATAAATAGAACTATACAATGAGATTTTATAAATAAATAAATACATGCATTGACTCAAACATAACGTATTCGAATTCGAATAATTAGTAAATTATTCATTAATAACAAAAGCCCTCAGAAGAAGGCAGTTAGATAAATAATAATATATTTTAGCCAACGATTCTTTGTTCGTTACTTTAAGTAATTTGATAAATTCTGAAATATTTATATTTTCAGCGTGGGGAATATAATGTTTTCTAAGGGAAGAATAGATAGGGCAAGAAACAAATATATGATAGAGGGTCTCTTTAGCTTGGAGATTACAAATTGTACAGTTGAGTTGAGGTTTAATAATATGTGCAGTGGTTTTATAAGTAATTTTTATAACATGTCTACCAGACAATCTAAGTTGGGCTAACATACGGACCATGGGAAAGTGACTTTCTATTGACAAATATGGATGGTGCATTATTTGTGGATCCCATAAATTTACATAAAATGGGCTGTATGCGGAACTGGTTAATTTAGCCTTATCCTCCTCCATTAAATATGATTTGAAGCTATTTAAAATCGCGGGTATTTTTTCTTTTAGCACATTTGGGTCATTAATTAACGCGCTATCACCGTATCCGATATTTTGTAAAATTTTATGAATTTGTGTGATCCAATTATATTTAATATTTTTTCCGGGTTGAAGTGCATATTGCTGTTTTAATTAATGTTTAATGGAAAAAATGTTATATATAATAATTATATCTTTATTTCATATGTGTTGAGAAATCGATTATCGATTGAGTTTATGGAAACGTGAGGTTCCTTTTAACACATACGTTATCGTAAATACAGACTATTGTAAAAAATATTCAGAATCATGTGCACTTGCACAACTTTTAAGACTCTATTCATTCTGTAATTATAATTTTGTTTGTTAAAATTTGTCTTTTCTATAAAATAAAATTCCTTAGTCTGCCATATTCAACAATATGTTTTCAATTTAAATTTTACTCTATACGTATGTTAGTTTAAGGTATCTTTATGCTACTAAGGCTAATCGGACGATGCTACGGTGAGAGTCCTAAATTTTGCCTCTCAATTTATAATTAGGATAGGGATCTTTAAAGTGTACCTGACATCGTACAGGCTCAGGACCTCCATTTTACGACCTATCCGAGGGGCGGGATAGCTAAGGATTTTTTACTCCCTTTAAAAAACCCTAGAATGGACCATGGTATGCGAACCTGCGACCTTAAGTATTGTAGGTTGATATGCTAACCACTACACCAGAGGTGACCTCTCTATACATATTTATGATCCATTGGCGTTAATTGTTGTCTTTAGGCCGCCGCCTCTACAATCTTCTGGGTGGATTGTGGTGTATATTTAAGTTTTGTGCTTATGTGTTCACGTTGAAAGTTAGTCTTTGGTGAACGTTTTTGTAGTATCGTGTGGCTGTATCGATTTCTGTTTGCATGATAAGGTCATTGTGTAGTAAGTCATTAATCACGTAGTACGGTGAATCTACTATCCTCCTCAATACTTTCGTTTGAAAGGATTCGATATTTGAGGTCTTTGCAATGCCCCATAACTCTATCCCGTACGTCCAAGTGGGTCAAAGTAGCGTGTTGTATATTGTAAGTCTGTTGGCTAAGGACAAAATTTAGAGCGTCTCGTGAAGTAATCCTTGATAACAGTCCGCATCGTTTGTTTAGTTGCTTTCTTATCAGTCTGATGGGAGTATCCCAAGTCAGTATTTTGTCCAAGTGAAGTCCCAAGTATCCTACTTTCTGGGAAATAGGTGTAACAATCGAAAGTAGGTTTAATAATCCATAGTAGTAAGGATTCAACTAATTCACATGTGTTACATAATCTTCCCTTTATCACACCTGTCTCTTCTCTGTGGTACTAGCACAGAATATAGATGTTCGGTAAATTAAAAAAAGTTCGACTAACATAATTTACAGACACATGATGAAATTTCGTCGAAAACATACGAGGTAACCATTAATAAAAGCGCATACGAACAAACAGAATTTCCTAGTTTGTTCGCTGATGTTCCTTGTCAATGTAAATGCACCTTAATTGTTGTTTCCTCCACTCACACCTTCGCACACTCCAATATACAAGCCCCAACAACAACAAGAACACACACACAGTTATTGTTGTTGCTGACCACCGAACCCACACACACAGGACTCTGGGACAGCTGTACCCGCATTGTCGGGATACTACCACCCCCTCGATAGGGAGGCACACACCCTGATCCCGGCTAACGAGGGCTTTTAGTCCTGTCCTGTACCGGAGCAGCCGATGTGTCAGAGGATCGGACCTTTCTAGAGTAACAATACCTTCGGAGTGACCTGGTCAGTATGTGCGTGTTCATATATATTAATAAACATATTACTTATAATATTTTTGCAAATAATTTGATTCGCTAAATATTTCAAAGAAAATAAATCGCACGTCAGCAAGAAGATGGTTACAACTCAAAATATATTAATTTTATTTTATGCGTACCGTTGAAATCAGAATGACAAAACCTACAATCATAGGATGTAGTAAAAAAAGTATTACAGTGAAACCTCTAAATAGGGGACAGCCATGGTGACTCAATTATTGTCCGTTAATGAGAGGTGTCCTTAAAGTAGAGGTTCATTAAATTTTGTTTATGTAAACGTATACATATAACAGTAAGTACCTACATATTCGTGTATGTAGATGTAATATAATAGCTTTTATTTAAAAATGGTTTTATAGCAAACAACAACTGAATTTACATACTGCAAAAACTTACAAAAGAAATTTCACTCACAAAAGTTGATAGATTTGATTTGAAGATTAGTACAATGTTGTAGTTTTACCATAACAAAATTGGGTCTCAATAAAACAATTACATAATAAGAGAGCAAACTGAAGAAATGTCTAAGTACCAGCGGGTTTAAAAAATATTTCCAAAGTTAATTGCCTTACATTCTTTTTCTATGATTAGTCTCTAAAAGCATTTGTGCACTTGGCCGGCCACTTTTTTCGTACTCATCAATGATTTTCTTTTTTTCTTTTAATGAAAACCTTTTACGTGTTGGAGACATGTTGTTAGTTCAAAGATTTTCAATAAACTGGTTCAAAATGAAAATATATGTTCACCCTACGCAATGTTCTGTAGAAAAGGGGGAAGGACAAGAAGTGACTAAGTAAAAATTAGATGAATTGGACTAAAGACTCAAGCATTCTCGGAAAATGTTTGAAACAAATTTTATAGTGTCCTTTAACTAGAGGTCTTAAAACCCATTTTCAGGCAATTTTCGCTGTCCGTCTCCTCTATCTAGAGTGTCCCTTAAAAAGAGGTGTCAAAAGCATTGTTTCCGTATATCCAGCGTCAGTGCAATTGAAAGTTGTCCCATAAAAAGAGGTGTCCTTTAAAGGGAGTGGTCCTTAACGAGAGGTTTCACTGTAATAGTTCCTTTCGCGTAAGGCACAATTTTTTACCATATTCTTTTATTGAGGGGTTAAAGCAGGTAGAAGGGCTACTTTTGAGTTACAGTTAGTACCAGTGCTACTAACTGCCCCAATGGTAGACTTTTTGTCATCAAGGACTATTTTTCCAAGTCCCTGTTTGTTGGTACATAGTAAAATTTATAATGCAGTTAAAACTTCACGACGATTTAGCGGAAACGGGGTATTCGTACTCAGGGGACCCCAAAATGTGTATACTATACCCCAGAAACTTTTCAGGGTCGCAAAACTTTCCCATTCTTTCAACAAAACTTTCATATATAGGGAAGTGAAAGTGAAAATATATTTTTATGTAAAGGTACTTTAAACTATGCCCAACTTAAACAAACAAACATAAGGGGGGAAAAGAAGTTCTTGATATATCAACATCATGAAAAATTGAATTCTAGAAAAAAATAAAAACGATTTGCGATAAATGTTTTAAATATTCGTTTTTTTTTAATTAAAAAAAAATTGTAATATTATAGTGTACTAGCTGTATATACCGGTTTCACCCGGAGAATTTCATTTTTTAAATCTATAAAATGAGACTTTTATCGACTCGAAAAAACCAATGTATAGCGAGGTCAAAACGATTTTTTTAACAATAAAGAATATACTCAGAGATTGGCTGAAGTTATGCAGTTTTAATATGGACAGGTGTTCGTACCTGGTATCAAAGAACCACTGAGCGAAATTTGGAGAATTTAGGACAAACGGTATGGATTTCTATAAAGAACAAACAAACAGAATTTCATCTTTATTTATATTGAGCTGCATGAAAGTTAAAACGTAATTAATGTAAATGAGTACTGCTAAGTATGCTGTATATTATAGCAACCCAAAGTTTTTGAGGAGCATTGTTTTATTTTGTTATAAAAAAAGAAAATAAAGCATTTCTCCCTCTCTAATTGTGGTTATGACACCATTTCTAGTTTAATGCGGGTAATATCCTCATCTGAGAGATATAATGTTTATTTCGTGAGTGAAAATACCTGTAATCCTACTTTACGAAACTAAATACATCTAGAAATTTTATACTGCTAAAACTTGCTCGAAACTTTGAAGTGAAAGATAAAACATAAACGTTTGAAAAAAGTTAACGAGCTTTACAACGAGAAGAAGAAAGTTGGAAACAAAGAAGTGCCTCCCTGATTGCCCTCTTGCAATTAACAAAGCTCCTCAACTCAACACGACTCAACTTCTATCTAACAGTTCGCACTTTATTATCTATCTGCGCGTTTTAGCTCGTCTCTGTATTTAATAGTCCTTAAAAAATATACAAAATCTACCTATTATTTTTTACCTATTAAATTGTACATATTTACAAGTTTTTACATGATTTCGGATATATTATCCTTAAAATCAACAATTTATATTAATTTGATGATTATTTATAATGCAAACAAAGGTAAAAATTATAAGACAGTAGGAAAAAATAAGAAAAAACCTACACAAAATAAAAATAAACTAAAAATAAAAAGAGTTAACTTAATTTAAATGAACACAATTAACTTCATAAAGTAATAAATAAATACATAAACAAGGAAGAAATAAAGACATCAGAAATGATTAGTTTAATAATATATGTTTGGTTCGTTTGTGAGTGTAGCGTTTGAGTGGGTTTTTGCTGTAGTTTCCTATTTCTTGTATTAATGGGTTTGTGGAGACTGTTGTATTTCTGAAATATTTGGAGGTATGTGATAGGACAAATTGTTCGATTGTGGGCAGATCTAGGTCTTTGAGCATGGTAGATATTTTCGTGTAACGGGGATAGTTGTTAATGATTCTCATGCAAAGGTTCTGTATTCTTTCAAGTTTTTTATAGTTGGTTTTACAGGTTGAACTCCATACAGGTGAGGCATAAGTTATTAATGAACGAACTACGGATTTATAAATAATAAGCTTGAGCGTTGGGCTAAGTTTGGATCTTTTATTGAAATATGGGAACATTTTGTAAATAATTTTTTTTGCCGCATCAGTTTTCTTGTTTATGTGTTCCTTGAAAGTGAGGGATTTGTCAAGCGTTAAACCAAGATATTTAACAGATTTTGACCATGGTATGCGGGTTGAGTCAATATTAATTTCGTGGTTTAAATGAGGTCTGCGTTTTGTGAAAATTATTGCTTCTGATTTGTTGGGGTTGATTTTTAATTTATTGATATTTTTATTCAAAGAACTATAACAATTGCCAATACCGCACGAATTATGGAGACAAAATACTTGAATAGGTTAAAAAAAAATATCGCTTTGTAACACAGAAATAACCCACATGGCTTTAGCTTCAGAACTACGACTAACTCCCCAGTCCAACGCTCGTTATATTTAGTCGTAAAGAGGCGGTTATGACAGTTTTTTTTCCAAATGTTAGTTGCAATAACTAGTCTGGAACTATTCTAAACAATATGTTTTGTGTTTTGATTCATGTAACAATATCTTTAGTTCGAAACTCAATAAATCTGATTTCTCGATAGTAGAAAGGTAAAATACCTTCGGTCCCTTGAGAAATTCTCTATAAATCGAACCTTAGTATTTAGATAGGGGAGTCCCGGGCAATGCGAATAAGCACTTTCATAAACATGGTAACAACGCTAGCGCTTTGGGGAGCTAATGCGAGAACTAGGGGTAGAAGCCGCTTCACAGGACGGAGAGATATTGGTTGTGTTTCATTTTAGTAGTGAGATAATTTGTTTAAAACGAAAATTGGTACGGTTCTTAAAATTTGTGAGGTAAGTTTTTATATCTCTATTGTATAACCAATACAAGTGTAACATGTATTGCATGGTTTAGTTTAAACTGTAGCATAAGAAGATAGTTTTGGCGGGAACTGCCGATTTTTAGATTATATGGTCGTAGTCTAATTAGTGTTTAGTTAAAATGGCGCACGCCGGGCAAAGTGGATAGCAGCTATTGCCCTAGTACATGCATTTGTTTTATCTGTCTAAGATCCTAGGGATAGCCTCCATTTGACGATTGGATACAGTGTGGACAGTGCAAGGATTGGGTGCATGAAGGATGTTCATCGTACTCTGGTGTATGTAATCCTTTTTCTTTGACATTCGCCATGAATCATAATCATGAAAACGACACATGAATAGTAAAGAAATGTTTATCTGTAATTAAGCAATGTCTTCTTAAAATTTGTTTTCATTTTACAGATTTTATTCCTAATCTGGAGCACTATAATCACTTTGCCCGGATATTCCGATCAAAGTTGATAATTGACAAAAAATAAAAAAAAATATTTTTTAATATGTAGGATTGGCTTATCATAACTGACATTTTTATAATAAGTTGATAATATGTCTCTTACTCTAATTTATGTATTAAGTTGTATTCATATGGTTCCAAGTATTTTTAAGAAATATTCTTCTCTTCACTTTGCCCGGGTCTCCCTTATGTTAGATTGTTCGAACCATTTTCATAATAAATAATAATAATAAATTTAACGCATTCAAAACTACAAGGTCGCAGGTTCGCGTCCAGCGGTGGCCCTTGGATTTTTTAATGGGAGTAAAAAATCCTTAGCCATGCCGTCCCTCGGATAGGATGTAAAATGGAGGTGCCGAGCCTGTACGTCGTCAGGTACTCGTTAAAGACCCCTATCATAATTATACCTGGATAGGCAAAATTTAGGACTCCCACTGTAGCATCGTCCGATTAGCCTTAGTAGCATAAAGTGGCGTTAAACCTACAAACAAACAAACTACAATGTAAAAATAATTCAAACTTATTAGTTAACAAGAAGAATACATGAATAAAGATAACAAAACTAACAATCAATAAAAAATTATATAAAACGTAGAAAATAATCAATAAAATTAATTATTAAATGCATACCTAAATTTGGGTTCGCTTACACTTAATTTGGGTATTCTTATACTAAGTTATTAAATGTATTTCTAAATTTGGGCATTCTACTCTGCATTTATAAATGTAATCTTAATGAACAATCAAGGGTAAAAAAAAGGAGACGGTTGAGCGTGATTACGGTCAAATCACCCCTTGCATTACCGCCGACCAAGACACTGTACTTCCTTACAGATTACTGCACCCAAGACCTCTCATAGGTTGTAGTAGTAGGTTTTTTGGAAAGTAGAGAATCCCAGTAATCATTAATTCGAAGAAGAAGAAGACTTATTTACGGCGAGTAAACCAAGATCGAAATTGGGAATCTTAGCTCCCACGTTGGATATTACTTTTATATTTTTTAATGTATTGTTTATTTTATCTACATAAATAGAAATGAAATTCTGTTTGTTTGTTTATTTGTTCTTTATAGAAATCCATACCGTTTGACCTAAATTCTCCAAATTTCGCTTAGTGGTTCTTTCATACTAGATGCGAACACCTGTCCATATTGAAATTGCGTGACTTCAGCCGATCTTCAGCTGATATTCTTTATTGTTATAAAAATCTCGCTTTACAATGGATTTTTACGAAATCGATTGTTTCATTAGAAACATGAAATTCCCCGGGTGAAACCGAGATAGGCAGCTATAATCTATGTAAATCAAGATGAAATTCTGTTTGTTCTTTATAGAAATCCATACCGTTTTTCCTAAATTCTCCAAATTTCGCTCAGTGGTTCTTTGATACCAGATGCGAAAACCTGTCCATATTAAAATTGCATAACTTCAGCCAATCTCTGGGTATATTCTTTATTGTTATAAAAATCGTTTTGATCTCGCTTTACATTGGTTTTTACGAAATCGACCATTTGAGTCGAT
This sequence comes from Aelia acuminata, assembly GCA_911387785.2. Taxonomy (NCBI): domain Eukaryota; kingdom Metazoa; phylum Arthropoda; class Insecta; order Hemiptera; family Pentatomidae; genus Aelia; species Aelia acuminata. Next base: position 3,014,999 of record OU426982.1, on the reverse strand, counting down.
GAAAGTCTCACATTATAGAATTTATAGATTTAAAAAATGAAATTCTCCGGGTGAAACCGTTATATACAGCTAGTTAGATATATAGTGAAAATGACCCAGGTGGTCGAAAAGTCCGAATATTTTACATAAATAAATTAATACATTATTAGATCATCCAAATATGCAGTTATCATCAAATATGCAAAATAAAACTTGACCAATTAGATTTGCGTACTCTAATTCGTAAACATATTTTTAAAGAAGCAAGCAAACACAATACGCAATGGCATAAAAATCCGGGACCTGATTTAACTTTAGCTTACATTATGGAGATATACAAATGTAAATATATAAATGTGGAAAGGTGTGTGAAGTTGAGGAATTTCATATTACCGAAACACGTCGATTTCTAATCTAAGTATGTTCGTTATTGAAAGTTGTGTGTTGCGAGCTCGCACCAGATTTTTTTTTACTACTAAGTATCCTTAGCTGTGCCGTCCCTCGGATAGGACGTAATATGGAGGTACTGAGCCTGAACGATGTCAGGTACTCGTTAAAGATCCCTATCCTAATTACACCTGGATAGGCAAAATTTAGGACTCCCACTGTAGCATCGTCCGATTAGCCTTAGTGGTATAAAGTCACATTAAACAAACAAACGAACAAACTACTAAGTATTATAGAAAATATTTTTCGAGTTGGAGAAAGAAGCGGTGCCGGTTTGGCTGCGGTAGGCCTACTGTATTGATCTCGTCTCTTATTGTACCCGACCAGTCCTGTCTTCGGCTTGTCCGTCCAATGCTCGTAACCAGGATCATAAATATACTTAACGTTATTACAGAATATGATAGTAAGGATGGCAATCAAATTTGAGTAAACTAGTGTAATCTGTAACTTATTAACTTAAAAGTACAATAATATTACACCAGAGAGGTGATATGTTCCGAATAAGATATGAATCTTGATGGAAATCTCTATATATGTAAGAGGCTTTGTCCTGACTGACAGAATCAACGCAGAGCAAAAACTACTAATGATAGAAACTTGAAGTTCGGAATTTAGATTTTAAACGCGATGTAGGTAACCAATAAGAAAGCAATTTCAAAAATGTAACCCCTATAGGGTCGAAATTGTCGTTTAACTCTAACGGACACCTATTTTTGCACTTCGAGAAAAAATATCTAATTTGGACTCTTTTTAAAGATCTTGATACGACGAGTTTAACTCGAAAGCCCCTAACGAAGCGTTCACGACGAGTAAGCATTTTTTTGTTTCGGCGGTTTTAGTGAACTCTCTCCATTGCGCTTCTTCCTCTCTTCTACCGAGCCGGCAGCTTCCCCCTCCAACATTCCACCTTCCCCTTCGCTCACTTCGTTTTTTTAAATTTATTTTGTTAACATATTATATTAAATCAATACCAAAATAATGACCACAGAATTGATTTTAAAGGTTTGCGGGCAAAGCCGCGACGGGGAATGCTATTACAATAAATCAACCATAGTAGGTTATTTTTACCAACTGATTTCTTGGAGAGCCACAACTTCGATTTTAAGATTACTGACGCAATCTTCACCTTTGTTGTAGTGGGTAGCATAGGTAACTAATATACCTAAGGTAGCTATTAAATCGTTCTTTGAAGGCGGCCATATATTGTATAGCACAATTTTTTTTAAAATAATTATTTAACCCATTTCCTTCAAAGAATTTCGTACGATACTTTGGACTGTACTTACACAAACGACTCACTTGGAACATACATACCAAACATAAAAAACTGGAACTCTACGACGGTCCAAGCAGCTTTCACATCTCCTGGACTACAGATCAACCCTCACCTTAAGAAACAAGCGAATAATTTACACTACTATTTTAAGACCTTTTAGGACATACGGAGCAGAACTTTGAAGAAAAATCACAAATGCACCTTGGTTTATTCGAATCACACACTGCACAACGACATGAACATACCGACAGTAAAATCTTTCGTACAAGACAAATACCAACGCTACATCATTCTCTTCAACGCTACATCACCCTAACCCACTCATCCATTCTCTTTCCTCCTCCCTGTTACCTGGTCAGCCTCGACGTCGACTGAAACGAAGGTGGCCAAGAGACCTCTTACTTTAGTAAATTATAATGCCTCAAGAAAATCATAGTCAAAGCAGCTGTTACCTAATTTGCTTGATGCGCCACAGCGCGGGTGCAAATCTACATGGGAAACAATAAATAAATAGAAAAAAAAATTATTTAACGATGATAATTTATCCTACGGACATTTTTAACCACTAGAAAAAAATTACAATTTTTATTTTAGGGATATGAAATATAAATCTCTCCTTGAAGTTGACCCAAAGAAATTGTATGATATGTTGAGAGTAATATATAATTTATACAATTTCCACCGTTAAGCCAGTAGAGTCGCAGTGGAGTGTTTAGCCCGACCAGGTGTCGGTGCTACTAATGGCTTGGTGCTATATGCGGGCGTCCTCTGGTTCATGCCACCGTAACTGATCTCGAGATTAGATCTACCCCAATGTTTGTTAGTGGCCAATCAGTAATCTCACCACAACACTGATTGCCTATCACTATTTCTCTGATTAGTCATATCACTTTTTCCTTTCCACAATGTCATAACTCAAAAAAAAAAAAAAGTTTTAAAGTGTTATAAAATATTGTCACACTTATGTGAGTTAAAATAATTTTTATTACACTGTCGCATCGACTATATTGAAACATTTATATCTTTCAGAAATTTGCTCAAATCGTGGGCCCTATCCTTATTAATAGCTGTTAAATACCCCGTTGTACCCTCTATATAGGGTCTCCCTAAGATTTCGCGTCTCTGTAGCTCAAACCTCCCTACAATCCAAAGCTTTGTGCCTTGGATCTTCGGGACATTGGCATGTTAGGCAGTTCGCGACCATGGCTAGAGCCATTATATTTAGGAATTTCGCAGTGCACCCATGGTTTATCCTTATCCTCGTCAGCTTCCAACTTTTCTAGAACTCTTTTAACCCTTTAGAGGTTTGTGGTAGCAATAGCTACCAACCCATTTAGCTCCGAAATGACCAAAATAATTTTTAACCATTCATTGAAAATACCTTCAGAACTTGATTACATATATTAAAGAGACTTTAGTAAAAATAATAAAAAAAATCCTGGCATAAAATCTGAATAGATATGATTTTTTTTCTTTGGTAAATAGTCATACCACCAAACATTTGTGCAAACAATCTTTAACTTCTTCTAATGTGTTAGTGGTAGTTAATATTATTATTATTATATTAATATTAATATTAAAATATCACCAAACATAATTATTTATATTATTGTTTTAAATATTATATATATTAAACAGATTTTCCAGATCTTCAAGAGTTTGCCCCCCCATCCAGTCCAAATTTATGACTATCTTCTGAGACATCTAAATGATAGAAATATTTAGAAGCATTATAATCATTGAGACAAAATTTTGAGAATCATTTTTTTTTTCATTTCACACCAACTGTCATCACTTTTTTTCACTATCATAAGCTATTTATTTTTAAAAGAAAGTTATAAAAATGAGAATAACAGAGTAACAGTCTCAGCTTTCAGGAAACCACTCCACCAAATTTTTGGTTGCAACTTTGTCCAAACTTTCCTAAATGTAAGACCAATTTTAATAATGACAAAAAACTATCTAGTTTTGATATCAACAAGTTTTAAGAACATTAAAATCATAAAAAATAAACAAGAATGAAAAGTAACTTGCAGGGCATGACATTCATCAAACAGTTGGAATAAAAATCAAGTAATATTCACTAGAATCAGTAATAGTATTGAAAGCTGCACAACATATAACAGAAATATGATGTTTAATGAACACTTTCCTTTAATATCTCCTCAAAATGTCGTCTTACGAATAATATGTAGAATTTTCAAAAGTAGTTTTCAGAAAAAAGTGGTCAAAAACACAAGTAAAGACGTGTTAGTGGTAAACATACGCACCACTTCAACGCTATCAGTAGTTTACAGTATTTGTAACCTCTCCGAAAGCTTTTGGCGCTATTCGTTAGAGTCCAAAGAGGTTATAGGGGAAATTTCATCTGAAAATGAGGAAGTGAGCTATTTTTTAGGGGGTGGTAAATATTGCTACCACCAACCATTTGTGCAAACTTTGTTTTTTATCGCTTGAGCGTTATAGGGTTAAATCATTTGTTCAGAAAAGATATTAATCCTCCAATTGGTGAACTTTTCATTAAGTGCAAAAGTCTCTGCACAGTAGCGTATCCAGAAATTATCTCAGGGGGCGCACTATTTTATTTTTTTAAAGTGTCTGTTATGAAGGACCTAATTTAAAATATTATCACATATTGAAGTAGTTACGTTTAAGTTTTAAAAAATTTCTATTAAATGTTAAAATAAAATCCATTTTTCGTTTAAGGAGTTTAAAGAATTTATTTATTTACGAATATATAAAATTCCACCAAGAGGCAAATTTCCCAGTTACAGGTGGTAAACAAAATCGAAAATTTCTTACACACGAACTTTTGCAGTATCAACGACGAAATATGACTAAAAAAGATTTTTAAATTACTATGGCTTCATACCGACCAGGACCGTGACGACATACATTAATATGGTCTGCGAATTATTCGTAGTTACAGTAATATATATAATATATGTTACAGTAGCACATATTTACGACAACATATATATTTCTACTGGAACTAAAGGTTCACACCCGATCGGTGCAGTATTTGTCAGCAATTAACCGGAGCAGCGACGGAACTGTTTTCGGAGTCAGTCGACCAACTGCCTCTTAACACGCCATCGGCAGGTGCCTACTGAATTAATATAGATGGTTCCTTCCGAATCGATATATCGAGCTCATTTTTCTCGATTAGATAGTATCGATTCTCTAGAAGGAACTACCTCGGCGTAATTACTCAGAATATTAACAGAGGACTGATGGGAACTTTGAACGATTTCGACCAGTTTACATTAATACTCCTCCTGGTCTCATGAAACTCTTTCTTTTTCATATTTTTACTTTCACTTACCTATATATGAAATATATAGTAAGTGGAAGTATTGCGATCGTGAAAAATTTCGACTTCCGTTTTTCAACGGAAATACACGTTTTGGGGTCCGCAGTGTCCAAATAACCAAGTCCCGCGAAATGGTCTGTGTGTGTGTGTGTGTGTCCGTGTGTGAACAGACTAGCTGAAAAACTATAAACCGTGCGAACCTCAAATTGGGTATTTAGTGTATGTATATGCCCGCGATATGACAGCAAAAATTTCATCAAAATTGTTCAAAGGGAGGGGGTACTTTATTTAATAACTTTTGAAGTTTTTTTCGATTTTCTCAAAAACGGCTGTAACGATTTTGATCAAACTAAGTATTTGATGTATTAATATGCCCGAGATATGACTGTAAAAATTTCATCAAAATTGATCAACCGGAGGGGGGGCTTTACTGAATAAATTTTGTATTATTTTCACAAGTTTTTTTATTTACTCAAAACGGTTTTAACGATTTTGATTAAACTGGGTATTTGATGTATGTATATGCCAGAGATGTGACACCCAACATTTCATCAAAATTGGTCAAACGGAGGGGGGACTTTACTGAATAAATTTTGTATCATTTTCACGAGTTTTTTTTATTTACTCAAAAACGGTTTTAACGATTTTGATCAAACTTGGTATTTGATGTATTTATATGCCCGAGATATGACTGTAAAAATTTCATCAAAATTGATCTACGGGAGGGGGGACTTTACTTAATAAATTTTGTATCATTTTCACGGTTTTTTTTTATTTACTCAAAAACGGCTTTAACGATTAACAAAAATAAGATATGAATGTAGAAAAATGTGTGATTTTGGGAAATGATATTTAGCAAAACACGTCAATTTCTAATTTAAGCAAGTTGGTAAGTGAAAGTTGTGTGTTGCGCGCACGCACCAGATTTTTTTTTCTATTTTCAAGGCAGGGGTAAACTTTTTGGACCGATTTTTGGAACCAAACTTCGGTTCTTAATTTAATTTTGTAAACAGGCCTTCAAGATTCTCTGGTTTGATTGATAATCAGGAATTTAAGTGATGGGTTTTTCTTGATTTTTACAGCCGACGTTTCGCGACCCAAATCCCTGGGAATTACAGGGAGTCTCTGTTTTCATAACAACTTTTTTAATGTCGCTTGTTTTTTTAATTGTATGTAATATCATTATTATAATTGTTGTTTTTACAGGTGATGCTGAAGTGGGCGGTAGGCCGGAGGTCGGAATGCGCCCCACCTCCAAGGAAGGCACGCCGCTGCTCCGTAGGAAAAGAAAACACTAACGTGAGCTATAATCATATTATAATAATTTTTTTTTTTCTTCATGTTCGATTTTCTTCTGTGACAATCAGCAAATGTGCGCTGCGCTAATGAAATAAAGGCATAGGCATGGTACCTCTTCCCTGCCTTGTTTCAGGTATTCTGGATTTTTAACGAAGGAAATCTCTCATCCAGAGCCTTTTTAATCTCCTATTTATGGGCATATCAGCTGTTGCCATGCCTCTAATCAGTTGGTTGAGATGACGTGTAAGTTTGTATGGAAACGTTTGTAAAGTCTTTATATGTTGGTCTACTGTTTGCATTTGTAAGTTAGTATGTAGGGTATTGTTGGTCCACGTACCATGGTGCTTTTACTATGAGTCTTAAAATTTTTGATTGAAAGGTCTAAATTCTTTGTAACTGAGTCTTTTTGGCTGTACCGTACACTGTATACTGATTTAATATTATAAAACGTCACATTTATGTTTTATAATAGAGTTTTTATATGTATATATAAGAAACTATGGCTGGGCCAGCTGCGCTACATGTACTGACACAGTAATGTGTGATGTGACGTCAAATGGGGGTTATTAGACAGAGAACAGAAGATAACCTGGTTGTTTTCTACAATATATTTTTAGAATTTTTTCACTTCTTTTTTCCTTTCAACTCTGTAGTGTAAGATTTCTTTTTAAAATTAATCGTTGGTTTATTTCCTCTAAACTCAGGCGTGTAAAATTTCTTTATTATATATTTTTTTTGTTTGATTTATTAAGTTTAGGAGGTACATATGAATAAAATCTGCTGAGTTATATATTTGTCCTACTTTTTCAAAAGAAATGTCCTCCATTTCATAAATTATATCTGGTCATCATAACTTAAGATAATAACAACGATGTTCTACGTTGATGAGTAAACAGCTGACCCTTTATTAAGAGGGGCATATATCGATTGGACAGTAACTCAGTAACCTCACCTTGATCTGGTTATCTTGGAAAGAGTTTTGGCCAACGAGAGGTTAGGGACCCATTTTATGATAGCTTAGTAGTGGGGATTGATTACCACATTAAATATCACATAACTCTTTTAATTTCACTCTTTGAAAAAGTACTTGCCATTTAATTTATATAGAAAATATTCAAATTTCTCCGGTTGACAATGTACACTATCTTAATCTTACCTTTGTTTGAAAGATCATATGGCGCCCGCATGTTTAAGTATCAAAGACCCGTAACAAACTATTCGTACCACACTGAAACCTACTGTACCTACTCCTCACAGATATACGTTAAGTCAAAAAAGAAAACACCCAAAACACAAAATGTTGATCAAAAATGTTACGTCTCATAAATAAAGAAACATGGTACGTGACTAACGAAACGCTACATATGAGTCATCTGTTGGTGTAGTGGCAGCTTAAGGTGATTTTACACTCTACGAACCTCACCTTCGAACAGGTTCTGCCACGAATCTTGCCGCACCGGCGTGAAGCGAACAGCCAATTATACTTAACGTGACGTTAAGCGAACAAATATGGCTGACGCACACAACGCTAGCTTCTGATGAAGAAAAAATCTGCATTATCAATATATTTAATATTATCTGAAAAATAAAAAAATAGGAGACGAAATACAACGGCGCACTAGTATCACAAACAACTCCTGTCACTTGGAAAAACCCAAATCAAAAGTGACACTAGCGCTACCCCCGAACACAGGCAAACAGATGAAGTACCTAGAATACCCGAACAGTCGACGTGAAGGAGGTTCCAGGGTGCTGTTCGAAGGTAAAGTTCTTAGAGTGTAAAGGCACCTTAACAATACTAAAGGTAGTGAGTTCGAATACCGCTTCGTGGCTCTAGGAATTTTTAAAGGGAGTAAAAAGTCTTCGGATGGGACGTTCACTATAATAAATGTAAAAACACAAAAATAATTAACAAAAAGAGTCGGAATTATGAGAAAACAAAGCTAAACACTTACACCTGTGGTGTAGTGGTTAGCATAGAAACCTACTATACTAAAGGTCGCGAGTACGCCTCCCGAGGTGGCCCCAGGATTTTTTTATGGGAGTAAAAATCCTTGTCTATGCCGTCCCTCGGATAGCACGTAAAATGGAGGTCCAGAGCCTGAACGATGGCAGTTACTCGTTAAAGATCCCTAACTATACCTGGATAGGCAAAAGACATATCCCACTGTACTGTCGTCCGATTAGCCTTAGTGGCATAAAGTGACATTAACCGAAAAAAACAAAACAACCTATATGTTAACTTACACATGCCAACAGTTAAGTTACATATGTAGACTCTTTACAAACGTTTCCATACTTGCATGTATGGACATTTTAACCGACTACTATAAAACTAATAAATATACCATTTAACGTAAAGTCGAGCGAACTATGATTTGTGACCGCACCTATGCAAAATAGAAACAATTTTTATTATAAAGACTTGGAACTAGCAGTAGATCCTTTGCTCTAACTTATTGTGGATAAAAGCAACGCCAAGAAAATGCTAAAAGAAGGTCTAGAACCTTATCTTTAGCACTATCCACTATAAAAATAATGAAAAACAACGCGAGCCTCAATTATCACCAAAAGCGAAATATCCAATAAAATATTTTTTAAACTATTTTATTAGAAGATAAAAGATTCGACTACGGGCGGGAATCGAACCCAGGTCCTCTGCATCTACGTCGCAGCGCTCTTACCACTGAGCTAACCGTGAGTCCGTTCCGATCTTTATTATATATATTTTATCTTCTAATAAAATAGTTTAAAAATTATAAATTAATTATCTAACGATAACTATTTACTACATAACAACATACAATGTATTTATTTGACGTATGTCAACTAGATCCCGTCTGTCTGGACAATTGTTCAGCCCCCCGGTACTTCGCTACAATGTGGCGAGACCTGGAGGGAGGGATCACAGAAGAGAAAGATTCGATCACGATCGGAACGGACTCACGGTTAGCTCAGTGGTAAGAGCGCTGCGACGTAGATGCAGAGGAACTGGGTTCGACTCCCGGCCGTGGTCGAATCTTTTATCTTCTAATAAAATAGTTTAAAAATTATAAATTAATTATCTAACGATAACTAATTACTACATAACAATCCAATAAAATAGTTTTTACGATTTGTTTATGCCCTTATATGTTAAAAACTGAAAATTATTTGCATTGTCTCCATAGCGGAGCCCTCGAGTGCAAAGGATTAATAAGTATGATAAATTAATATTGCATGTTTTCCCACGTTTGTTAGTTTTTAAAGAACGTTTTCAATTTTTTTCTGCACGGAATAAAAATGCCGAATTATGAGATTATAATGTTGAAAGGGGTGAGCGATTTATGATTGTTTGTACAAAACTTGTACAGAATAAAATAAAGAAAAATAAAACTCGGTAAACAGATAAATATAACCGTTGATTATAAATCCGGAATGAGGACGCCTTACCAAAAAGAAATCATTTATACCGTTCATGAGAAAATACAAAGAAAAAAAAAGAAATGAATAGAAAATGGAAAGAAAGAGAAGTTGTAAAAGTGAAAGAATGGGAGGGCTATTCTCTAGTTCCTTCCTTTGTCGGGAGGGAGCTCTGCGGAGAATGGCAAAAACACAAAAGTAGGGGAGGGGGGGTTAAGGGGGAGGTAGAATCCAACATAACCAAACATTAAAAATAATATCTATATATACATATACATTCAAAGATTTAATTTTATTTAAATTGGGATGGAGAACGCGTTAGAAAATACGCTTTGCCCCAGACAACCAAATACAAGATTGATAACCCGAGATAACCAATTCAAAACCAGGAGCCAGGGTACATTTAATAAAAGTCGGCATTAATCCCCCACCCTCACCCCTGGCCCGCAAACCCCGAATAGCCCAAGAGGCGAGGTAGGGGAGGAACCAAAAAAAACTATATTCAATATTTATTATAAATAAAATATTAATTGTCAATTTACATCGCGCGTCGAAAAGAAGATAGTTACAACTCAAAGAACTGTTTTTTTTTTTTTTTTATAATCATGTGTGTAGTTGCATTTTCAATATCTCTACACATAAGAGGCTTTGTCCTGACTGACAGAGTCAACGCAGAGGCAAAAACTACTAATGATAGAAACTTGAAGTTCGGAATTTACATTTGAAACGCGATGTAGGTAACCACTAAGAAAGGAATTTCAAAAATGTGACCCCTAAGGGGTTTAAATGGCGAAATTGTCTTTTAACTCTAACGGACACCTATTTTTGCACTTCGAGAAAAAATGTCTAATTTGGACTCATTTTAAAGATCTTGATACGACGAGATTAACTCGAAAGCCCCTGCGGGGCGTCGAAATCCATGCTTTAAAGCCGAAAAATGAAGCGTTCACGATGAGTAAGTAATTTTTTGTTTCGGCGGTTTTAGTGAACTCTCTCCATTGCGCGTCTCCCTCTCTTCTACCGAGCCGACAGCTTCCCCCTCCAACATTCCACCAGATCAGATTCTACTAAACATCCGTAACATCATTTAACATATTATATTAAATCAATACCAAGATAATGATCACAGAATTGGTTTTAAAGGCTCGCGGGCAAAGCCGCGACCGGGAAAGCTAGTTTAATATACTTCTCCAAACAGTGACAAGAGAAATTAGTCTGTGATCACAAATAGTCTACCATTGGGGCGTTACTGTAACTAAAACTGTAATTCAAAAGCAGCCCTCTACCTGCGTTAACACGACCATCTCCTCCATAAAACAATATGTTAACCTTGTACCTTAAGCGAACGGTAGTTTTTTTTTTTTTTTTAATGTCTGCTTTATGCCACGAGGGCTAATCGGGACGGGTTATCTACGGGTAACCAACCTCTACTGATCCATGGCATGCCGCGCTGAGTCTGTTCAATGAGGTCGTCACCAAACAGAATCGAGCTGGCTTGGGCGGGATTCGAACCCGCACCGCCAGTGTGGCCGTCGGAGACGCCATCCCCTCGGCCACGCCGCGGCCGGCCTGCGAACGGATCTATTAATAATATTGTGACTACATATATTACGGCATTGTATGGTTTCTCATTCTGATTCAACCGTATGCATACCTCAAAATTGATTTATTTTGTTTGGTTATGTTCGATAGTATATATAAGTTATGTTTCGATAGTTATTTTCGAATTTGTTTAAGTTGTATTATATTCAGGGTTGGCGGGATGGCCGAATTATTGAATACGCCTTGCCCTTGACCACGTATGATTTCATTTGCGTATGCATCTGCAATCATAATTTAACAATTTTCATTACAATGATATCTGACGTGGAATTAGCGGCTGTTCTGACTTTCGCTCTAACTTATTATGGATAATAGTAACGTCAGAAAAATGTTAACAGAAGTTTTATTATCTTATCTTAACTACCTCAAAAGCGACATTAGCGCTATTCCCGAACAAGCGGCCGTACAGTGCAGTGACAGACTATTCGAGGCTGAGGTTCATACAATATAGGCACCTTAAGAATGTAAGCCAAAGCTAAAATTTTTATTACAATAATTGTATGATGCGTTTAAAAAAAAGTAAGATTAGAAACATTTTCTTTAGTTAAATCCTTAAAAAAAATAAAATGAACAATGTATTTTCGTTTCAGGACTGGGAGAGTAACAGAGATTCGCTCTACACGAGACTTGAACCCACTGCACTGAGGGATGTCAGCAACTACCATCGCCTCGGTGAGACCCCGCCCAGGACGCCTGAGAGGAGGACGAGCCTCAAGAGGCCGAGGTAAGCAAGAATTTGCAATGGTACTTACGTATTCCAAGGGCGCGGGTGACCGTAATAGCCTGATACTGACATAGATACTACCAAGCTGCTTGTTCCTATACTTGGAATTCTAAATACCTTATGTTTATCAGGAATTCCCAAACTCTTACGGATTTCGACGCACTTTACATATCATTACTTTTCCGCGGCACCCCATGTCAAAGCTCAGGACAAAGCAATACATAGTTACTTCATTTCGAATTCCTCATAAGTATTGATGTAACTAAAACTCCTGATATTAATTTTTATATAATAGTTAACAATTAAATGCGATACCATTTTTTTCCAATCTTGTGTCAGTGATATCTATATTAAGACTGGTGGCAGTAATAGTGACTATAAGTGTGTTTGAATGTATTCAAAACAGCCATGACATTTTTTAAACTGCACATTTCATGTGATTGGGTTAAAAATAAATTAAACACGTATTTCGTAAACACAAATAGCTTACTGTATTGACATTAAAATACTTCTGGGTGGACTTACCGTTCCCTATGCATTTTATAACATATTAATATAATATTTCGTACATAAAACTTTTCACAGTGCCCCAAGAGAACTGGCAAACAGTTTGGGAAACATTGATCTGTTTCACATCGTATCGTCAATACATTTTATAAAATGCGTGCCTATAAAACTCAAGAAAGAGTCGAGCTATGATTTGGAACTTTATGAAGTTTCATCCCCTAACGATGAAGAATGTTTCCATTTTCATCCAAAGATCGTGATATAATAGCTGGAATATTGTATAAGTATTATAATAAACATTTTTTTAGCTGTGACAGAATAAGCCGCATACCATGTTTTTTCACCTTAAGGTGCCTTTACACCTTACGAACCTCACCTTCGAACCTTGCCGTACCGACGTGAAGCGAACAGCCATTTATACTTCACGTGACGTTAAGCGAACCAATATGGCTGACGCACCCAACGCTAGCTTATGATAAAGAAAAAATCTTCTTTATCAATATATTTTATATTATCTGAAAAATAGAAGACGATTTACAACGTTTCACAAATTACACTAGTATCACTAACAACTCCTGTCACTTAGGAAAAACCCAAATCAAAAGTGACACTAGCGCTACCCCGAACCCAGGCGAACACATGAAGTACCTAGAACACCCGAACAGTCGACGTGAAGGCTTCACGAAGGTTGTTCGAAAGTAAAGTTCCTAAGGTGTAAAGGCACCTTAAGATCTGTTATAACTTTTTATCTATTGATTGTATCTTTGTGAGAATGGTCTCATTGGATTCAGGATCGTATATACCATTATAAAGATTCAAAACTCGACATATTTTCAACAAAATATATTTTTCAGCCTCCGTATTACAAATTTGTTCTAATCACTGTTAATTTTGGTATATTTTTCCTGTAATATTATATTTTAAAATTTATTCTGTTCTTTTAACTATACCATTCAACTCCCAGCGCAGCTACCGTACCGCAGTTGTGAAGTTGAATGACGATGCTACAGCAGGAGTCCTAAATTTTGCCTATCCAGGTATAATTAGGAAAGCTATCTTTAACGAGGACCCGACATCGCATAGGCTTCCAACGGAAGGCATAGCCTAGGCTTTTGTTACTCCCTTTAAAAAATCCTTGGGCCACCGCGGGACGCAAACCCGCGACTTTTTGTGTATTAGGTTGCTATGCTAACCAATACACCACAGCTGGCCCCAATTTGGATCTTTAAGCAAAAAGTAGATATTTAATTCTAAAATACATTTTTTATTTTAATAAACAGTAATGTATGAGTAAATGAATAAGCTTTAATTTATATAATAAATAATATAAATTATAATAAAAAAAAAAAAGCTGTTGAATGGAAATAAAAAAGTGGTTATTAAAACTGTCTGAATCGGGTTTTGTGTGTGGTCAGAGATATCGCATTCTAAATAGGCCGTTTTTTTTTTTCCAAGCGCTCAATATTCAATGAGAGGAGTATTTATTGGTGACGGATACTGTGGCTTTTTTTATAACATCTGAAATGTATTATTATTTATATTATATGTATATTTAGTTACATAATGCAGCTTTAAATTCTAATAAATATTTTTATTTTATTATTAGCGTAACTTGTTACATTTTTCTTAGATTTTCTATCTATTGACGAAATAAGCAAATATGCTGACATGACAAGATATAAAAAAAAAAAAAAAACTAGACAAACAATTAATCGGAAATATAATTAAACAGGTGAAAGGCTAAATGTAAAAGAAAAAATATTTTGCGTATCTGTTTAAAGCAGAAAATCTCGTGGCCAACGCCTTTGCGAATTTTAAGGGTTTGAGAGAGTGTGTAAAGCTTGAGTTAGTGGGTTGCGATTTAGAGTAAAGGTCTGGTCACACATGTCCGCACCGGATCCGCACCGCAGCATTAATAGAGGTTATGTTCAGAATATTTTTAATTTAACTTACATATTACCTTTAGTTATGCCTAAAGTGGCCTGTGTCTGACCTGTGTGTGTCTGACCTTTAGGCATAACTAAAGGTTATATGTATGTTAAATTAAAAATATTCTGAACATAACCTATATTATTGCTGGGGTGCGGATCCGGTGCGGACATGTGTGGCCAGACCTTAAGTCTTTCATGTCAAGTATATACTTTAAAAAAATATATTTCGGCCATGTTTATTGATAATGTTTTTTAAAAATACCGCACGCAGGAAATAAAATTAAATGCATAGCATAAATTAATAGAAATACAAATTAATATTAGCATATTTTTTTTTTATTATTGATCCTGAACCATTTTCCCCATTTTATATATATTTCTTAATTATTCTCAATAATTTCCGTGCCAGTCAACAATTGACCACAGCATGTGAGTATAAGGGTCAAAGTGGTGGGTGTTCTGACGTCACTGTTATGACGTCAATAGTCCAGGGAACAATTGGCTATGTACGCCAGGCTTAGAAAAAAAAAATATATATCCCAAGTTCATCAATGAGTGTATCAATTATATAAAAATGGCGTCTGTTGCTTTAAAATGTTACGTATGCCTATAATCATGTTAATAATAAATGTTAGATTTTTAATTTGTTTGTTTAACGTCCCTTTATGTTACTTAGGCTAATCGGACGATGCTACAGTGGGAGTCCTAAATTTTGTCTATGCAAGTATGATTAGGATAGGGATCTTTAACGAGGACCTGAAATCGTACAGGCTCTTGGGTTTCGATTCATTACTAAAGGCAGGTGAAAAGATATTAACAGATTAGATTGCCACTTCCTCGTTTAACCCGAAAGTAGATCTCGACAACATAAGAAATTTGGTGGCCAATAGAAAGGCTCTATAACAGCTAAGGTGACCTTAAACAGCAGAAATTGTCAACACCATCGTGCATTCCCCTAAAAAGAAAGTTGTCATAATTGATAACATAACCTGACACACTTCAAATTTAGCGCCAAACAGAATAGGCGTGGCTTGTTTAAACCCAGGTAAACCTTTTATGTTATCTAGCTATTTTTACTTTCACTTACCTATATGAAATATATAGTAAGTGGAAGTATTGCGATCGTGAAAAATTTCGACTTCCGGTTTTCAACGGAAATACACGTTTTGGGGTCCCCTGAGTCCAAATAACCAAGTCCCGCGAAATGTCTTTCTCAAAAACGGCTCTAACGATTTTGATTAAACTAAGTATTTGATCTATTTATATGCTCGAGATATGACTGTAAAAATTTCATTAAAATTGATCAACCGGAGGGGGGACTTTATTTAATAAATTTTGTATCATTTTAACGAGTTTTTTTTATTTACTCAAAAATGAATTTCACGATTTTGATCAAACTGGGTATTTGAGGTATGTAAATGCTAAATGTGTGATAGCCAACATTTCATTAAAATTGATCAACTGGAGGGGGACTTTGCTCAATAAATTTGGTATCATTTTCACGTGTTTATTTTATTTACTCAAAAACGGCTTTCACGATTTTGATCAAACTAGGTATTTGATGCACGTACATGCCAAGGATGTGATAGCCAACATTTCATCAAAATTGATCAACCGGAGGGGGGATTTCATAATATTTTTCCAATTTTTACCTTTTTTTCGATGATCTCAAAAACGGCTTTAACGATTTTTATCAAATTCGTCATGTTTAATGAAAATTAGGTGTCCTTTAATATCAGGTAAGCTTTATCATTATTAAAATGTTCTGAGGGGCCCTTTTTTGGGGGGTTGGGGCCTTTTTTGTTTGTTTCCTATAAAGTACCTTTGTTTTTGCTTATATGGAGAAATTGACTGTCTCTCGTTGCGCCTAAAAATAAGAAATGGCTAAATATGAGATATGATAAAAATAAAGAAAACTTAAAGAGAAGAAAAAAATAAAAATATTCAGTCAACTCATTAAACTCCTTGAGCCCACGCATGCGGAGTACGCCTTTAAGGACAGACCATTATTCATAATTAAAGCCGTTCTGTTCATTTGAGAAGAGGCAATTAACAAAACGCATTAATTTCTAATCTAAGTAAGTTGGTAAGTGAAAGTTGTGAGTTGCGTGCACGCACCAGATTTTTATGTTATCTAGCTATACCAATTTTTTTATTTTGGGGTGCTTAACCTAGAAAAATCTATAGGCCTGTGGGACTTAATGAGAGGAAATAAAAATTTAAAAATAATATAAGCAGTGATGTGATATCTAGTGATGTAAGAGATCGATTTTCCAGTTGTTTTCTTTTCTTAGAAGGGACCTGTTTTCGGCGGCCATTGTTATCCAGTTGTTTACTATGTCCCATTGTCGTAGTAGAGAACGTTCCACTGCCTTTTGGATCTATACTACCACTTCCCTTTGATAGAAGACAGCTTTCCCAATCGATAACAATCGTGACACTTTGCATCGTTATTATTAAATATTCATTCTTAAGTATACGCGTTACTTCACTGTTTTCAAACCATTAACAATTCAGTTAGACAAACTTGTTGCAACCTGGCCGTAATATTAACAAATGATAAGACATACGTTGTTACATTTTTGTTTAACGTCTCTTTATGCTACTTACGCTAATCGGACGATGCTATAGTGGGAGTCCTAAATTTTTGCCTATCCAGTTATAATTAGGATAGGGATATTTTATCTCTATTAACGAGTACCTGACATCGCACAGGCTCGGGACCTACATTTTACGTCCTATCCGCCTTCGGAGAGGACGTAAAATGGCGTTAAACAAATAAACAGGGAGACTGCATAGCTAAGGATTTTTTACTCTCTTTAAAAAATCCTTGGGGCACCGAGGGACGCGATCCCACGACCTTAAACATTGTAGATTGCTATGCTAACCACCACACCACAGTTGACTCCTAGATACGTTTTAATTGTTACAGTTATTTTATTAACGTATCGTTATCTAAGTACTAATATTATACAATACTAGTACTGTTATTATATTAAGGCATTGATATCTATACCTCTAAATAATTTATAAAACCAAGCTAAACCAGAAGGAATGCAAATGGAAGAAAACAAAGCATGCGCTATATTAATTTCATTATTTTTTTTTGCTTTTTTTAATGCGATAAATTTTTCTCTGAAAAGGGCCCGCTTAGGGTTTCATTTATGTCTGAAGAGCGAGCGTAGCGAGTAGTTGCCGCTAAGTTGAGATCTAACATAGCTAATGAGGCCGCTTTATAACTTATAAAAAGTTTTACTACATTGCATCTTTTTCAGTTACTTTACGAGGTCTCAGCTTTTAAATTCTGCTAGCTTAAAAGGCATAACAAACTCCCAAAAGGTCCAATCAAGGGACTGCAGTAGTGACTATGCCTGCATCCATACGTACCAAAGAAAAAAAATCTGGTGCGTGCGCGCAACACACAACTTTCACTTACCAACTTACTTAGATAAGAAATTGACGTGTTTTGTTAAATATCATTTCCCTAAGTCACACATTTTTCTACATTCATATCTTATTTTTATTAATCATTAAAGCCGTTTTTGAGTAAATAAAAAACCCCGTGAAAATGATACAAAATTTATTAAGTAAAGTCCCCCCTTCGGTTGATCAATTTTGATGAAATGTTGGCTATCGCATATTTGGCATATACATACATCAAATACCCAGTTTGGTCACAATCGTGAAAGCCGTTTTTGAGTAAATAAAAAAGCACGTAAAAATGATACAAAATTTATTAAGTAAAGTGCCCCCTGCGGTTGATCAATTTTGATGAATTTTTTACAGACATATCTCGGGCATATAAATAGATCAAATACTAAGTTTAATCAAAATCGTTTGAGCCGTTTTTGAGAAAATCAAAAAAACACGTGAAAATGTTACAAAATTTATTAAGTAAAGTCCCCCCTCCGGTTAATAAATTTTGATGAAATTTTTACAGTCATATCTCGGGCATATAAATACATCAAATACCCAGTTTGATCAAAATCGTTAAAGCCGATTTAGAGTAAATAAAAAAAACACGTGAAAATGTTACAAAATTTATTAAGTAAAGTCCCCCCTCCGGTTAATCAATTTTGATGAAATTTTTACAGTCATATCTCTCATATAAATAGATGAAATACTCAGTTTAATCAAAATCGTTAGAGCCGTTTTTGAGAAAATCGAAAAAAACCTAAAAAGTTATTAAGTAAAGTACCCCCTCCCTTTAAGTAATTTTGATGAAATTTATGCTGTCACATCGCGGGCATATACCTACACTAAATACCCAATTTCAGGATCGCACGGTTTATAGTTTTTGAGCTAGTCTGTTCACATACACACACACACACACACACACACACACACACACACACACACACACACACACACACACACACACACACACACACAGACACACACACACACACAGACCATTTCGCGGGACTTGGTCATTTCGACTCAGGGGACCCCAAAACGTGTATTTCCGTTGAAAACCGAATTTAATATATAGGTAAGTGAAAGTAAAAAAAATACAATTCAAAAATAGCTTTATTGTTATTTAAAAAAAATATAAATATTCATCCGGGCATCCTCAAACATTTTAAGTATCCCATTGAGACTAGTATGCCTTCTTAATAGGTGGCCATGAAAGGGAAAGAAAATCGATGTTGTGCAGTGGCGAAACATCCGGTGGGCGGTTGCAGTGGTGTAGCGTGGCATGGCGGACCGCATTAGCTATGACTAGATTTATTTAAGATGATGAAACTTAACGACCTCATTAAGCGACAGACCAGGGCCGCAGCTGAGGGTGTGTCTTATTGCTGAGGCACTGCACGCGAACTCTCTTCCTCTTTGCCCTATCTCATCTAAACCTCTTTGGAATAAATTGACCAATCTATCGTAATAATCGCCTCTGTTTTCTGTCTTGGTAGTGTACTGCCACGACGGTAAGAAGGATTGTTGACCGAGAGAGATTGTGACAGAGTGTTACATTGTG
This sequence comes from Aelia acuminata, assembly GCA_911387785.2. Lineage (NCBI taxonomy): Eukaryota > Metazoa > Arthropoda > Insecta > Hemiptera > Pentatomidae > Aelia > Aelia acuminata. The sequence goes on along the minus strand of OU426982.1, from coordinate 2,995,541 downwards.
CAAGTAACGAAATTCACAAGTTATGCTTTCACTTTTATTGGTGAATCACGCGTTGGTAAAATATACAAGAAAAACTTCTCTGTGGTCTTCCTTCTTCTCCCCTAAGACTTTAAGAGGTTGAACTTTCTTTTTTTTCTCCAATAGCAAATAAATTCATACTATATATTATTATTTTAATTAATCCAATCTTAAATTGTGGCTGACCACCAATTTTAAATTATTTTTAAATAATTTATTTTTTGATTGTCCACCTCCCGCTACTACTCGCAAAACTTGTGAGATAGGGGGAGTAGGTATCAGTGAAGAGGAAGGATTTGCTCTGCCTTGAGCCGGGCTCTGTGGTGTAGCGGTTAGCATCCTCGCATGTAACGCAGGAGACCCGGGTTCGACTCCCGGCGGAGCCAAATCTTTTCTCTTCAAAAAATAAATTATTTAAAAATATATTTTATTATGTTTTATTACTGAAATCCTTGGATAAAATTATTATATTCGTATTCACGATTTGCGTTTCTCCAATCGATGAAGCGCAATAAGATAGCATACATGAATCACCGATGATCGCTTTGGCTTACATAGCCAATTGGTATTTTATAACCTCATTCAAGTATTTACCGTTTAAATGCACACTTTTACATAAAATTCACTTTCCAGGATTAACATTTGACTAAAATTATGTTTAAAAATTATGTGCACGTTGGGGCTGCTCTCTTTTTGAAGTTTTTGGAAGGCGCGCAGAAAAACACCCGATAATCCTAAAAATCCCTCTACTTGAAAGAACGATATACTGAGAGAATATCTGATTTCATTTTTATATTCAGTGATTGTGGCTATAGATGTTAATGTTAGCACTTAAGGTTTAGCCCTAAGTCAATGATGCTTGTCTTACTTAACTTAAAAACAAACCCAAATTTGTATTTTATTTTTGTTGATTGATTGTTACTTTTCTTTGTTCTTTAGAAAATCGGAAGAGCGGCTGTTGGAATGGCGAGACGATTCCCCGGAGAGGAAGAAGCAAGCCTGCGTGTCCCCCATCCTCGCCGCTCCAGTCCTCACCGGAAGCAAGCTGAAGCTGGACCCTGTCCGGAACCTCCTCCAGATCGAGTTCAGCCCGATCGTCTACGTGGACGAGTCCCCAAGTCCAGTGGAGCTGGATCACAAGGACATACCGCTGAGGGAGGAACAGAAGGAGTCTATCCTGAGGACACCGAAGGTGGAAACGGTGAGACAGGACATCAACAAGAGGCTGAGCGAAGTGTCCCCGCTGGCGAACAAGTTCCACTTCTTGAAGCTGGGCGGCTTCCTGGAGCCACTGGAGCCGCCTTCGACGCTGAAGAGGCAGAGGGTGATCCGGAGAAGGAGGAACGACAGGCACCCGATCACCGCCCTCACCCTCCCGGACGGGGTTCCCAGCCCCTTCGAGAGCCCCGCCGTCATGGCGAGGCTACAGCCCAGCTTCCTCACCCTACCCACTGGCATCCCCAGCCCTGGCAGCCCCGGGGTGCATCCCCTATCCGACACCTCCGCCACCTCGTCCACCAAGATCTTCGAGGAGGACGACGGCGTTTCTAGTCTAGGTATTGTATTTGCATTCTTGAAACATATTATTAAATAAATAAGTACAAGAAGAAAGCACAACACACGCTGAAAAAAAAAATGCTAAGTATCACGCTTCGACTGTAGTATTTGGACCTTGTTGGCCTAGAAAGTTTGAGCATCAATTAGTTTAAAAATGTCAAGTCTAGAAGTGCCAGTTCTAATCCGGATTAGCTGGCTAGAAATAATAATAATAATAATAATGAAACTTAAATATTTTTATTTGAAAAGAAAAGATTAGCCGAGGTCTGGGATCGAACCCGGGTCTCTGCATCACCGTTTCAGCGCTCTTAACCATCGAGCTAACAGTGGTGCTTATTCTAGCCGTGTCAACCAGGTATCGGTAACAGTAATATTCTGGGGTTGGACATTTTTCCAAAAAATATTAGTAACTATATTATTGATAGACCCTCGTACGTAAACATTTTGTTTTAATATTGATTGTTTATTACTTTTTAAATAATTATGCACGGTTAGGATAGGCTCCACGGTTAGCTAAATGGCAAAGAGGGCTGGAACAGTGTTGCGGAGACCTTGGTTCGATTCACGGCCGTAGCCAATCTTTTCTCTTTAAATGAAATTCTTTATTAATTATTGAAAATAATATTTATCAAATATAATAATAATATTTGATCTGGAAGTTCCGCTTTGGCTTCTAGAAACCACCTGAATCCATTACAGCAGATCTGCAATAAGCAAATGTACAGTTGATGTTTTGTGCCTTGTCCAATATTATTACTCCCACCGTATACCAGAAATCATGTCCAAATATAATCTTATTTCTTGTGTTTAAAGAATCGACGACGGAAGCAATTTCCATCAATAATAAGTCCCACCTTAAGGACGATGTACGTATCCAATCCTCTTTTCCATAAAAAAACAATTTGAATCCTGAGAAACATTTTTTTTTAACGGGAGTCATCTTAAAAGTGAGTTACATAATTTGAAAACGTAAGATAATGCTATTATATACGTCGAGTTTTCTTTGATTCAACACTATGCATGTCCAGATCGATGAAACGTTGAATAATTACTGGCCTTTGTAATACTAGAAGCTAATTTTATGGTATTTTCAATACTCTCTTTGCTATACTTATTATTCCTGATTGCACTATTTTAGGAAGCGCCGAGCAGAGCCCTCTACCGATCGTGGAAGGCAAATCCAGAAGCAGGAGGTGTCTCACCTTTACATCACCTGTCAGGAAAAAACCACATCGGACGCCTCCAACCAGGTTACAGGGTAAAGTATTCAGTTTTATCTTTATCTTATTAAGTATCGTTATAAGCTCATATCGGGTAACATTATTTTGAAAAAACCGGAAAAAGCTTTGTTTGATTAATTGTATACAATCATGAAATTGTGCCGTGGGTAGGATTTGAGTTGATAAGTAAATCTCGATAGGTTGTTCTTCAAGAGCCATGAAGAATTTACGACCTACCTACAACAGTTCGACTTACAAAACGTCCTCTTATCGAGGTTATTATTAGACTTATCTTTTACATTTAAATGAGAAAAATGAACCCAAACATAAAGTCAATTGACCTGAGCTTGACATTTTAGAACCTACATGAATTTACTGCGATTTTTTTTGAGTATACATAAAATTATACTTTTTGTCTTCCACCATCTCTTCTCTGTTCTTCAAGACGATTTAAGCTGTGTTGCGCGGAATTCAAAATTCACTAGCAACAACCTCCAGACTAGTTCCTAATTTCTCATCTTCGTGAATCGATTGTAACTTATCGCTGTTTGACAGAATTAAAAACTTTTGTCGGAACCAGTGCTAAAAACCGCGCCACTGAATAACCAACACATTTCCGGGTTTATGCCGAGAAAAAATAAAAATATAGACAGGAAATCAAATTGAGCTTGAAATTCACTGAAGTCGGCATTCGAGTTGTAATGACTCGGTACCACAAGTTCTGTAAGACATATTTAAGGATTTATATCCTCTAGGAAGTCCGTGAGGACCAAAGTACGTGACTCCGTACCTCCCCAGAGGTCACCTGTAATATAATTACAGTATTAGCATAGCAAACTACAATACTTAAGGTCGCAGATTCGCCTCTCGCGGTGGCACTAGGATTTTTTAAAGGAAGTAAAAAATACTTGGATAGGACGTAAAATGGATGTCCCGAGCCTGTACGATGTCAGGTACTCGTTAAAGATCCCTATCCTAATTATAACTGTGTAGGCAAAATTTAGGGCTCCCACTAAAGCATCGTTTAGTGACATGGCATTTAGATTAGCATTAGTGACATAAAGTTACGTTAAAAAAAAAAGGATTCGATTTAACGAATTTGGACACATTGAGAGTTGACTGTATTAAGTACGATTATATAATTTAGCAATTTTATTTGATACATTTCGAGATATCATTTTGCCTTTTGATAGGGCAACCTCTCACCGTATAAATAATTGCGAGTTCGCGTGTTCCAAGTGTAACAATGTTCTCCCAAGTTCTCTCAGTTTGAATTCCTTCCGTAAGATAAACTTCATTTCCTTACCTTCTTCTAAAAATAGAATAAATTTAAGATTAATTCTCGACAATTGTTTTTTATTTAAACAAAAAAAATCATTAATTAATCAATCATTTGAATTATTTTTGCAGGTGAACTCGAGCTCAGTATGCAGTACAGTACAGGAGTCCTAACAATACATGGTGGGTTTTATATATACATAAAAAAATATACATATATAACCTATATCATATAATATCCATTAAATTGATTTAAATTACGACTATAACAATTTAATTTCTTTTTCAGTGATCCGTGGAAAAAATCTTCAACCCCCGTCAGACAGCATTAGCTGCAATGCCTACATCAAGGTATATAAATATTTTTATAAATGTTTAATTATTTTTAACAAAAATAACTCGGATGTTTGGTTATAATTGATGATCATCAATACAATCAATATGTAGGCACTCTAAGCACTCTAATAAAACAAGAACCCTTTTTTTTAGATTTATTTTTAAAAAAAAACCTTAAATCACTAGAATGAACATAAATATATATATAATATATACGTATCATTGGCGAACCTAGGGGGAGGCTGTGGGGTTGCTAACCCTCCTTTGAATCTGCAGCCCTCCCTGCAATATGTATTGCGATTTTAGATTTCACTTTAATTAGCCTTTTTTTCTAAACAATTACTTTAAAAAAAATATTATGGAAAGTTGATCAATAATATACGAGGGAGGTCAAAAAGTTCTCGGCTAGACATAGTAAGGAATGAAATAAAAACACAAATCATATACATATTAATTTTCAATGTAATGCCCCTCGAAACTTATACACTTTTCACATCTATTTATTAATTTTTTTAACCCCCCCCCAAATGATAACTTTCTTATTTAACTTCAAATCGCCTCCCCCTGGCTCCTTTTTGAGGTTTTGGAATATAGTAGTTACTATGGGCTGTAGGGTGGATGGTTGATCACATCAAAGCCCAAGGTGTAGATCTTGGCAAATATAAAAGTGTATATATAAATATTTGAACTGTCCTCGTAGAAATAAAGATATTAGATTTAAATATGTAAAGTGTGTGTAACGAAACATGATTGTACAAGATTATGTCCGCGGAAAATGGTATTTTATGCTTTTACACTTTCTTTCTTCTTTCGAAGTTATTCTTATTAAAATTTTAAACTTTAAAATTTAAAATAAAAAAAAACTATTCTAACGGGTAAATTTCTTAAACGTTTGGTTCCAAAGTTCGTTCCAAAAAACCAGCAGTATAAAAAGGCCTTAGGACGACATTTTGTCTGAGATAATAGTCACATTGCATTGTCTATGTTTTAAAAATTTTAATGGCGATTTTTTCCATTGCGAAAAATTAAAAAGGAAAATATGTCAATATTATCATCATATTATAATTTATTATGATAACTGATAATCTGCTTAATATAATTTGGAAAGGTTATGATGTGAGTATAACAGTAAAGAAATGGAAATGAAATTAACGATTTAAAAAGTTTCACAAGCTAAATCGTATATATTTTACATTAATTATAATAAAACTCTATTATATTGACAACATAAACCCGTCCACCATAACTATAACAACGTCTCGTACATTTTATTAGGCCTTGTAAAACCTGAAGAGGGGAGCAGTGGAAATGAAATATTTATCATGCTATAAACCCAGATATTGTGGTTAAATGTAGGCGGGCGCAACATATCAAATTCTACCTCTTTGGAAAGGGAAATATTACTCAGTATATCGATATAAAAACATACTCTTTGATTCATAACCTCTTCTGATGTCTTATAGACATTTTTTTCTATTGAAAGGTATATTCGAGGAGCCTTTTTTTTTTTTTTTTTTTTTTTTTTTTTAAGCTGTATTTAATTTTTATGGCATTTATTTTGTATGTCATAATATTTATTTAAATAAAATGAATACGTTAATGTCTTAAAGATTACACAATGGTTAATTATCTATTGTTCTTAGAAATTATGAAATAAAATAATAAATGATAAAACACGGCAAGCTAGTATCGTATGATGAGATGTTTCCGGTAACTATTACTTCGATTCATATTTTAAGAACGATATTCTTTTCAAGCCTGTCTAGCCTGTATCTAGTAGTAGTCTGGTATCTGTAGTAATCTGGCCTGTTTGACTACAAAACAAAATATTCTCAGTTGTGATTTAAACTCCATTTAAATAATCACTAATAAAATGTCGCAAAAAAGACAACCCGTTGTTTTAACTCTTGAACAGAAATTAACCATTATAAACCGAGTAGAAAAATTTGAAAGTGTAAAACATTGTCCGCTGAATTAGGAAAGGCGAGCAAACTGTTCGTGGCATTTTGAAGAAGAAACAAGACATTTCCGACTTCGTATCGTCGTCGGCACAAACATCTTGTCCTCGGAAAACAATGATGAACTCTACTTAGACCTAGATGAGGCTATCATAGATAGATATATGTTGTTTGTTAAAACGTTCGTTTGTTGATAAAATTGATGTTCTGCAGTTTTGTGTTTAATTAATCTTTTTTTCTATCACATTAAGTCAATAAAATATTGTAATTCGATTATCCGTGGACCCCCATACCCATCATTACCCCGGATAAAGTAGTGATAGACAAGTATGAAAATTTTAAAAAACGCTACTGTTCGGCTAAAAAGAGGCCTTCTACTTGTAGTTAATGAACCAGATAGAAACAAATGTTATAAAGAACGGAAAAATATTTTTTCTCTCTCTTTTTGTCCATTATTTTTGTGCAAAAATTACTTCTTTTTTTCTGCTACAGAATTAAAAAGGAATTGCGAAAATAGGAAAATTACAGACAGAGTTACAGCTCATTATACTGTCGATTATATGTTTTTTCTCGCGTTTATCATACATTTGAAAAAACAAGGGCACCTGAAACTTTTAATGAACGTTGTTGTTTAGCCATATAGTGGACAACAGTATAATTATTTACATAATTGCAGTTTGTTTCATTTTTTATCACAAGTTTTGCTACCGTTAAATGCGTGAAGAAAAAAAAATGATTCCCAATGGAATGAAACACAGTTCATTCCTGTTCAGTAGAGGATTATAACTAACTGACTATATTTATATATTAAATTTTAAAAAAAATCAAGTAGACTAATATGGTATGTGTAATGATGTTTTTGGGAAAACTTCATCCGATTATTTATATTACAATTAATTATTTATTTCCCTAAAAGTTAGTATCACACTTTTACTAAACGCAATAAAAAATATATATATATATATTTGCATAGAAAAGAAAAAAATATGTTACTTTTTACGTTCCTTTCTGTTCAGTAGATAAGTGTAACTATCCTTATAATCCTAAAACTTAAAAAGTGTCAGCATAAGTTTATAATAATTTCTTATTGCACAGTAATTTAAGTTAGGTTATTTTGTTTAATGATATTGTTTGGAAAATTCCACCGGAAAATAGTTCTTTATTTCCCTAAAAGTTAATATTACACTAAGCCATTTTCAATATTTATCATTACTTTCCTGTTTCCAGGATCAACCTTTCTCAATTTAGTAGACCAGCTACGATATAAGATTATTTTGGATCCTGTTAATCAGAATTAAGTAGTACTTTACTTTTACTTGTACCATATCTGTACCGCCATTATGTTCCTCCAACAGGTAAGCTTGGTACCAGGACAAGAACGCACCATCCACCGAACCTGCGTGCGAAGGGACTCCTGCAACCCGAGGTTCGAAACCAAGTTCCTCCTTGAGCTGACGGACGAAGATCTGACGAAGAGGGTTCTCGTCTCCGCCTGGCACCGCGACAGGGGAAACAGGTAGGATCTCATCTTGTTTTATATATACATATATATCGTAAATAGGAATCAAAGGAAATCCTAAATGTAACACACTTATGTTTTAAACTATCAATAGTTTTTTTAACTGACATACTTACCCATCCAAACACTGTTATAATCACGTGTGTGCTGTCTGTTGATAAGGACCCAACCACTGTATCTCAAATTCCGCAAACTCACCTCAAAATCCTCGAAGAATGGTGTCGACATTTCCTACCTCCCGACAATTCCTCACAAATTCCTTTACTCTTCGTCGTAAACCTACAACTTCCTGTCGTAGGTTTCCAGTATCCTTAGCCCTTTAATAACAGTATCCTTAGGTTTAAACATTGGTGGATCCAGGGGTGGGGGGCTGAGGGGGCTGCTGCCCCTCCCTTTGGGAAATTTTTCGTCATTTACAGATAGAATTTGACTTTCCTTAATGTAAGGAAGCAAGGTAAAGAACAAATAATGAGCAGAATAAGTAGAATTCTAATTGTGGAAAAGGAACATAAAGGTACAAAAGCTGATAAAACAGATCCAAATGAAGGGCTGTGGGGTTGCAGCCCCCCCCCCTTTAGGACTGCAGCCCCCCCCTTTACGATCGACTGGATCCGCCCATGGGTTTAAACCTACAGTATCCTTTAATAACACTCCGCTTATCCCTGTCGAACAGATCCGGTACTTAGGACTTCACTTTGACTAACGGTACTTAGGACCTGGAATCCTCGAACAAGACTGAAACGACAAGAATCTGCGAGGCGCTACCGACTACTTCAGCTCTTGACCAACGCTCAAAACTCCTAATCAATCTATCCAAAACCGTTTCGGACTTATGGAATCAAGCTTTGGGGCTCCACCAAACAATCAAATTCCTCTCGAATCCAATCCTTGCAATCCAAAATCTGTAATGCTCCTTATTTTGCCCCCAATCAAATCATCCAAAATGACCTTAACGTTCCATATGTCTCCGATTTGGCCCAATCCAGGTACAAGAACTTTCATAATAAACTCCCGAACCCTCATGCTTCCAATCTTGCTTTCTCCTCTATTCCTGACAATCCTCCTAGGCGTCTGAAAAAAAGATGGCCTCGCGACCTTCTAAGCTACAAATACTAGTTGAGTGGGAGAGTGAGTCAAGAGAGAGAGAGAGGGTAGTTTCTTTTCATGACATTATTCTCATTTATTTCATTGCCAACAGATTTACTGGATGTATTATAATGTACAGTTGTTAATTTGAATAAATTAAAAAAAAACTTTCTGAACTTTCTAAATCCTAAAATTTGTATTTTAAGAAGAGTTAGAGGATTGGGCCACTCACCCCCGATCTTAAAACCCCCCAAATTTGTTGCAAAATCCACGTATAGAAGACTAGTGAAGCAATGAGAAATTATTTTTAAAAAATACCTAAGTTAATGTAAATTTTTTTTTGGTATTATATTTAACGTTAGTTGCCATTTGGTTTGAGTTACAGAGGCCAACTGTTGAGTATCCCTTGAGAACACGGTTTCAGTTGTAGGAGTACTATATTGGCCCATGGAACGGCGGTGATAAATATTTAACCAAGGCTCGGTATGTTAAAAATTCAGAGCCCGCGCTTCTAAGTCGTAAAGTCAGCCCTGCGTGGAATTTTATCGCTGCCAACAGTTGTAACTTCTGAGCCTACGGCCTTCTTGAATACTGGATCAGCCATTACTAAATGTCCACAAAATAAAAGAAAACATAATTTTTTTTTTAATTATTTAAAATATCAGCACTATAAACCGAAAAACTTAAACAGTCGATGAATTTATCAGAAGACCATTGAGCTAACAAAAATTCAAATTTATTAAGTGTTTTATAAAAACATATTTTTATTTTCAAATATGCTTTTTTTTCTTTTTCTTCCTTGCCTTTTAGGCTATAAGGGGTTTCCAGGGATAGGGGAGAGGGTGGTGGATTAATGCCGAGTATTATTTAAATGCCCCTGATTCCTGCTTTAGAACTTGCTATCTTTGGGTTTCCAGTTATTCGTATTGTTGGGTTTCCAGTAGTCTGGGGGCATAGAATATGCCCACTCGGCCATCCCGCTAGGCCAAAAAAAAATAAAGGTCCCGAACCTGTGCTATGTCTGGTACTCGTTAAAGATCTCTATCCTTATTAAATTGCCAGAAAAGGCAAAATTTAGGACTACCACTGTAGCATCCTCCATAGTGGCACGGATTGACGGTAAAAAAACAAACAAAATATCATTATCCGCATTTCTTCTTCCAGGTTTGACCATGTCACAGGTTTTCCAACAGCCAAGCTTTCACCCATCTTGCTGTGGGCTTCTTCAGGGCCAATACAAGAATGAGAGTGGAGAAGGGGTTCAGTGTTGATAAAAATTGTGAAATACTGGTGGTATCAGAGGAAGTAAATCCATGAGATCATCTTTCTTTACCTCAGGTATAGGAACCATGGACTTGTACTTTTGTTGAACCTGTCCTATGGAAGGCCTCCCTCTTTTTCTAAAACTCATTGACTTGAAGGGTTCTTCTTCTATTTAGTCTTGAGTGTACTGAACATTATGCCAGGAAAATAAGTCGTCATCCGAATTCTTCTTCCTTAATACTAAATCTGTCTTGAGAAGCTCTGAAAACACCAAGAAAATCTTCTTGTTTCATTTCAATTACTTGAAATGACATTTTCTTTCCGGTTCCCTTAACTAGCTGAAAACAATCGTGAGGATGATAAGTTGGGATTTTTAAGTGTTTTTTTTTTCTTTTTCTATAATTGAGTGGTCAACAACACCCCACGATGTACGTCATCTCCATTCATACCAGCTTTACGACTGTTGGAGTAGTCGAATAAAGCTATAGCCCAATAAAATTTATTTAAGTAGTGAACGGTATTAAGGTCATATGTTGACTTAAGACCTTAATACCAGGAAGGAAGTTATAAACTTGACTTAAGGCTATAATATCAATTGGTACAGCTAATAGATTTTTACTTTCACTTACCTATATATGAAATATATAGTAAGTGGAAGTATCGCGATCGTGAAAATTTTCGACTTCCGGTTTTCAACGGAAATACACGTTTAGGGTCCCCTGAGTCAAAATAACCAAGTCCCGCGAAATGGTCTGTGTGTGAGTGTGTCTGTGTGTCTGTGTGTGTGTGTGTGAACACACTAGCTCAAAAACTATAAACCGTGCGAACCTGAAATTGGGTATTTAGAGTATGTATATGCCCGCGATGTGACAGCAAACATTTCATCAAATTTGCTCAAAGGAAGGGGGTACTTTATTTAATAACTTTTTAAGTTTTTTTCGATTTTCTCAAAAACGGCTCTAATGATTTTGATTAAACTGAGTATTTAATCTATTGATATGCCCGAGATATGACTGTAAAAATTTCATCAAAATTGATCAACCGGAGGGGGTACTTTATTTAATAACTTTTTAAGTTTTTTTCGATTTTCTCAAAAATGGCTCTAACGATTTTGATTAAACTGGGTATTTAATCTATTGATATGCCCGAGATATGACTGTAAAAATTTCATCAAAATTGATCAACCGGAGGGGGGACTTTACTTAATAAATTTTGTCCAATTTTTACCTTTTTGATCGATTATCTCAAAAACGGTTTTAACGATTTTTATCAAATTCGTTATGTTTAATGAAAATTAGTTGTTATTTAATATCCGGTAAGCTTTATCATTATTAAAATGTTCTGAGTGGGCTTAAATGGGGAAGGGTCTTTTTTTGTTTTTCTATAAAGTACCTTTGTTTTAGTTTATATTGAGAAATTGACTGTCTCTCATCACGCTTAAAAATAAGAAATGGCTAAATATCATATATGAAGAAAATCAAGTAAACATATACAGGAGAAAAAAAGAAAAATATTCCGTCAACTCATAAAACACCTTGAGCTCACGCATGCGCCGTACGCCTTTAATGACAAACCAATGCGTTATAATTAAATTGTTCTGTTCATTTGAGAAGTGGCAATTAACAAAACGCATTAATTTCTAATCTAAGTATGTTGGTAAGTGAAAGTTGTGTGTTGCGCGCACGCACCGGATTTTTAAAGTTTGACTTAAGACTTTAATACTAACCGGTAGCTCTGATTTCGTGCTATAATATTTCGACATAATCTCCAATTGCTCAAAAAGCGACTTAAGCCCTTATGACCGCGCATCAAAGATATGTTTTATTGTAAAGTATATTTACAGCTCTAGATATACATAGTACACGGTATAGTACGACTGAGCTCGACCAGAGGGGGCAAGATATGGGTTAGGGGTGGGGATGCTGAGCAGATCAATGCCTGCGCGGCGTTAGTCCGAGCTCGGTGTCGGTCCAGTCTTCATGTCCGTCTTGGATTCTCGTGTACTCCACTTCTTGTCGTTGATATGTGTCTTCCGGGTGTCCTGTCGCCGTCGGTGAGTGGGCGATTCCTGCACACCAAGAGGATGCCGCTGAATCCGGTTTGCATCTAATCATTTTCATATTAGGTTTACAATTGAGGCACGTTTTCATAAGGACCACAAACCAAGGGTGAAATTGCCTATTTCACAACTTTAAATCTAATTTGCACTATTTTTTTTTAAATACGATTGTTTCATTTGTGTGACTCTCAGTGACATTCAATTTTTCATATTGCGGTCACCTTACTTCAAAAATAGTAAATATAGGATGTGCAAAGTCACCCCTTTCTATTGGATAACTTTGCTCAACAACTATTTTTCCATTGTAGTGATCAGAGATTTGCATTTCGGGGCAATCTCACCACTCTGGGATGTTAAAAGAGCCAGGCTATAAAAAAAAAAAAAAAAAAAAAAATATTGAGAACAAATTTAATGTAAAAAATGAAATGTATTACAATATATTTTTTTTTTAACACAACATCTAAATAGGTTATGTCTGTTTCCTTTTTTAACGTCAGTTTATGCTACTAAGGCTAATCGGACGATGCTACATTGGGATCTCCATTTACGTTCTATCCAAGGGACGGCATGGCCAAGAATTTTTTATTCCCATTAAAAAAAACCGAGGGACGCGACTAATATGTTATGTTATAAAAAAAAAAAAAAAAAAAAATTAAAAATCAAATTTACTCAAAGAAAAAATTTCAGGAAAACGAAACAAACCCTTTCTTTCTTGTGTAGGACTTGCTTTAATAACAAAGTGCTGGCTTTGGACTGTTTTTCCTCTATCTGACGTTCGCCTGTTAAGACACATGTAAATCTCCGTCACCCCAAATCTTTAAAATTTTTGCCAAATAATATTAAAGTTACTTTTTCCTCAAATGATTAAACAACACTGGAATCAGCTAAACATTGTAAGTTACTTGCTACAGTTGCACAGAATGATGTGTTTCATTTTTTCCTTCAACTTCTGACTCCTGTTCTTCATCTTTGTTATCAACTTTTATTGAAGATATTATCTTTTCCACGAATAATTTGTCAAAGTCTCCCCAGTGGGAAAAGTCACCGGTTCACAGTAATTGTTTACTTTTATTTTCCTATACTCTTCCTCTAAATAAAGTTTCATACAATTTGAAAGCAAATAAAATACTTTTTTTATAACACATATGCAGGTTATTATTAGAGGGATATCTTCTGCTTACTATCATACATATTTAATAGACGGAAAATGATAACAACTAACTAGATTTATATAGATATATTTACATTTTTTTTATGCCACCATCGACAGCTAGTTTTTCGTTTTGTATAAATTTACAGGAAATAAAGTGTATTTGTTTTTTTTTATGTATAATCAACATAAATATTGTCAACAAATAAAATTGAAAAAAAAAAAAAATCTTAACCAGAGGCTAAAACAATTATTTCGACACGAAACAATCAGCGCCATTTGACTTGAGACGGAAGTTATAACTAATTTGATTTTCGTGGAAGGTCTTAAATTAGAAATTTTCTTTTTATAAATCAGTATTCATCACGTAATATTACACAAAGACAATTTATAGTAATAGTTATATTAAAAGTTATTACAAAATTATTAATTTTTTACCAACTTATCAGATTACAACGAATTTTGACACACACTTTTTTTTACACACGTTTATTTATTTAAATTTATAACATCCATATTTTTACCGATCGAAATAGTCTTTTTACTAAAATATTCTGCTAATAAATAGTTTTTTTTTTTTTTTTATAGTCTTTTAGTCTCCGTGTATTACTGGGTCTACATGTTTCAATCCTATGGTTCAGTATCTTTTGACTAAGGCATAAACGAATTCATCTCTTAATCTAACGATGTCTTAGGTATCCAGTTTTTGAGCGGATAATTTACATGGTAGATGATTGGGGAATGATTTAAAATAATCAATATTTGGTAAAAAAATATGTTATTATCCTGAATAGATTATAATTTAATTGTATCAATCCTTTGAGAAATTTGTGATGATGGTTTTTGGTTTTTTTAAGTTTTTTTATACGATTTGATGTATAAATCGTCCATAAATACTTTAAGCATTTGTTTGATTTTTTTATTATTATTGTGCTGTTGTTATTCCATTTTATTAATCTTTTACCTAGTTTTTAATTTTTAATTATTACATATATACATTAATTAATCTATACTGGCTAGGTAGCCAATAGAGAGTAAATGTTATGAATGTAAAAAAAAAATGATAAGTTTCTGTATGCGCAGAGATTTGGTAGTTTTATTAGTATTTAGGATTTAACAAATAATCTGTATAAGACAAATGAGTATGCTGTGTACTAGCAACCCAACAAAATTGGGCATCACTTTTTTTTAATAAAGTGTTTCTCTCTCACTCTCTCTGCTAACTCTTTTCTACAATGTCATATCTCGAAATTTTATAATTTTACTTTTGAGTGTTTTTTGAATGCGATGGAAAAGTTGTTTATGCTTGCAAGATAGTAAAATTTTCAACTCAATCCAAGCTAATTGCATGAAATTTTAAGAAAACGAAAAAAGGACTATTTTTTAAAATTAAAAAAAAAATTCAATTTCGAACAGAGAAAAAAAAAAAGTCAATTATTATCTAGAACGATTTGCTGCACAGGAAAAAAAAAGTTTAGTTGTAGGTTTAATATTAATCATGAACAGATTATTGATTCTCCTTAATATTAATATTATTTTTAGATTTAAATTGAATTACTGAAAAACCATGTTTTTTTTTAGATATGATGTTTAAAGGAGTGAGTGACATACCAATTAATTTTTTGCTTGTGGAATAGCGAGATAAAAATATACACGTGGCCACCTCAGGGCTGCCCCCCCCCCCCAGAAAGTATGAGAATCAAAAAATACAAATTAAATAAATTCTTATTTTTTTACTATACGCATTAACTGTTTTATAAAAAAATATTTTGATTTTGAAATATAAATAAGTTTTATTTGAACCATAATTGAGCTTCACATAGTTCCTCAAACCCGACCAAATTTTTTCACCCTACCCCCCCCCCCAAAATCCTGCGGGTGGTTTTGAATATATATATTATTAACTAATATTATTTTCTCACGCATATCCTTTTTAGAAGATATTCTTATTTAATTATGTACCATCGGCATCCTAGGAGCTCGGAAATATATTACATCGAAAAGAGATTTTTTTTTTACATTTCTGTAAAATAAACCCTTTTAATAAACCCTTCATCGCTTCTTTGGGATATTTTTATGATTAAATTTTCATTTTTGTATTATTATTTTTGGCTGTTAAAATTTTTATTTCTATTATTTTACTGATAAATATCTCTGTTTATTACAAATTTGATACGAAATATGCAGTGTTGTGAGATCAGCAATATTTTATTATACAATTATCCGATTAACTACCTACATTTTTTGGTCGTCAGTCTGTAATAACAAAAAATACGACTAATTGAAATATATATATATATATATATATATATATATATATATATATATATATATATATATATATTTTACATTTCAAATCATTAATCGTTGAATATATGAATTTGTTCATAATTAGTATTTTATTCTGGATCACCTGTGGTGTAGTGGTTAGCATGGCAACCTACAATACTGAAGGTCGCGGGTTCGCGCCCCGTGGTGGCCCTAGGATTTTTTAATGGGAGTAAAAAATCCTTAGCTATGCCGTCCCTTGGATAGGAAGTAAAATGGAGGTCCCGAGCGTGTACGATGTCAGGTACTCGTTAAAGATCCCTATCCTAATTATACCTGGATAGGCAAAATTTAGTAGCATCGTCCGATTAGCCTTAGTAGCCTCAAAATGGACGTTAAACAAACAATATTTTATTTCTGAAAAACTTAAAATTTAATTGACGTAATTCGCTTGTTTATTTAAAACTTATTCGTTGTCTTTATTAAACAAAAAGATTTAGATTTTAGACTGTTTTCGATAGATATTAAAGTTATAATTGAAACCACGAATTGAAATGACATATTATCTTTTAATATGATTAACTGATATATCGATGTTTAACCTCGATGGAAAGGGAGCAATCGATTCACAAGATTATCTATCAAAACATTTACCACTTGAACCGTCACTTTTTATCAACATGTCATTTTCTTCTTAAAAAAAAAAATGCATTAATATTGTCAATTACCCAAATTATTATTTGGTATTTAAACAATATCTTACCTTCTTTGTAAGCAAATCTTGTGGAAACGAAAAAAAAAATTATAAATAACCAATGGATTAAAAATTATAAAATAATTACCGAATATAGTATTAAGAGAATTTTTTAATATAATATAATATAATATAAACGATTCAACATTAATGCAACAAACACATTTATGTACATGTTGGTGGATTTCTAAATCTACCTCAAGACCTCCTTGATCCCAGAATTCTTCTATTTTGGAATTAATCTGGTGTATTTGGGTTATAAAAACTTTTATTGGATTTGAAATTCTTAATTATAACATTTTATTTTATGATTAAAAATAAGATATATTACTCTTCTTCCACTTTTATAAGTACAATTGTTTTAGTAAAAATGAGAACATTGCTAACAAAAATAAAAATAATATAATATTTTAAAATAATTGGAAGGAGATGCAAATATTACTTTATTTAGTGCAGTATTATATTTTTTACAGTATAACACCCTATATTAATTGTTTTGTCCACATCAAAGTATTCTCTATTTATATTGTTCCCTCCACAATTGAAAACTATAACTTCAAACATTTCTAAAATGATAGGATTACATATATTTCGATGGCTGTAATCATTATAATAAAAATAATGACAAAAATTTTCCAATACAAATTATGAAAATTTAGTACATTACAATGTTACATACAAATGTTTTTGATGAGAAATTGAAAAACATAAAAAAAAAAAATTGAGAATCAATTTCCCATCAACTTAACTTTAGCAGCACTGCAAATCATTTTACACATGTTTGTTGGATAGTAATTCAGGAATTTTCGTTTTATTTTATAATTGAAATATAAATTAAAGTTTGTTTTGTGGCCTGTTTTCTATACGTAATTGCTAAACTCTAATAAAAGAATCACTTTAAAGTACCTCAAGCATTTAACATTACATTTTATCATGAGCATCACCGCTGGGGGGATGCATATTTTAAAGGGAGGTGACGTCTTACACTTTAACTGTGACATAAATTGGCAACTTTTATGAATACCTATAAAAATATATCATTGGAGGGGGGAATTAAATGTCACAACAGCTGTTTTTAGCTGTTGTTATTTCAACTTTTAGCCTATCGAATTTTTACCTATCTATGAGAATATTAATTCGTCCCCCCAATAATTTGGTCTTGATGATGCCCATGCATCAAAGATGAGAAATTTTAGTTACAGTTTTAAAATCCATGATATTCTTGAGTTATTTTTCAATGTATTTACTGATTTGCCTCTATTTCTTCAATTATTTTAAGAATAAACATTTATTAAAAGTTAATATTCCATTTTGATCATTTTTTTATATTCTTAAACTTACATAGTAGGAATTTATATAATAATTTTTACATTAAAAAATGTTTAACACTGTGTAACATAATTTTAATATCTTTCACAATTATAAATAAAAAAATGAAGCATTAATTAAATAAAATGATATCAAATTATTTTTAAAAAGAATTGATTGCAGTCAGTATTTAGGTACTGGTTAAATTCTACAAAATTTATTAGTGTAAATTTATATTATTTGAAATTGGTTCTGTGTGTTTCGAGATGTTTATAATGTGATGGTTGATTAATTTTTTTTAATAAATCATCTTTGATCAGTTTTGTATCTCTATAGTTTGTAAAATCGTGAATAATATAATGCTTGTTAGTGTTATTTTTTATAATAAAAATCTATTAATTTTTTCATAAAAATTGAAGAGTAAAAGAAACCTGACATTAAAGTGCAATTGATATTTTTTTTCCTTCATGTCCAATCTTTAGTTCTCTTTATATTATTTTCTTATTATCATTTTGGTAGACCACTTCATTTACTTGAAATTATTAAATTTAGTGCATCCTGTTGCAGTCTCGGAACATATTTATTTATATTTTTACATTGCGGGGGCCGTTTCGGACAAATGTGATTGCAAATTGATAAATTGCATGTGACATGCTAGCAACAAGATATTAAATACACCATTAATTGACAAAATTCCATAACTGGACACATGTGTCCGAAACTTCCACCGAAATGTAAAAATATAAATAAATGTATTCTGAGGCTGCAACAGGATGCAATCAATTTATTATTTTCTTTTTAAACCATTTTGATTTATCTTGAATAAGTGTTTTTTATAACTCATTCCAATGCATTAGTGTTAAGACATCTTTTTTCTATAGAAGTCTCAACAGTTTCGTTTCGATAAACAGTTAATTTGTAGAACCATTATGCCTGGTAAAATTTACTAATTTTCTGTTTTTGTTTATAAGATTTTAAAAAGCTCATTATTCAAAAATAAAAATCGCTCACTTAACACTAATAAACATGTTATTATTTATTATGCTCTACAAAAAGTTATATTTGAGGTGTTTGGTTTCAAATCTGGCTACATCCATTTCCAACAATTTTTCAGGACTGATCAAAAAAAGATCAATTTAAAAAATTAATCAATTTAACAAATCTTTTTTTTGTTCTTTTTCGTCGTTTTGTTAACAATTACCTTCAAACAAAAAATTTTGACAACTTTTTATCACATTTTCTTTTTTAAATCTCATTTAACATTAAAAAAATATGTTGGATGTACCTGACTTTGATAAGAAAATATCAATTTTTGGTACTTGGATTGGTGACATTGTTCTGTCTATTACAACGTTGTAGAATACTAGGATACCTATTGATCTCCTGTCTTCTCCATAATGTTTTTCTTAATAGCATATCAACATCATCCAACTGTTTGGAAACATAGATACCGTTTGGGATTTCGAAAAATTGAAGGTTTTCTGTAAAGTGAAGCTTGGATGGAACCGCTTTTGATAAGAAATAGAATCTTTAAGTATTGATTTTCAAAGGATCTAGACGTCTTTTTAAAAAACGTGTCTAACGCATTATTTCTAACATTAAAAACTTGCAAAAAAAAGAAAAAAATGTTTTTAGAAAAAATGAATGTAACCAAATGCCTCATTTATTGTATTAAAATTTTGTAATATTCCTTATATATATTTGATTATTGGATAATTAAAAATAATCTATTCAAGTTATTTTATTAAATTAACATGAAATTACCATTTTTTTTTTTTTTTCACAGGAAAAGTGAGTTTCTTGGTTGTATGTCATTTGCAGTCAAACATGTTATAAAAAAGGTAAGTTATATTTATTTATCACTTTTAATCCTACAAACAAAAATATATATTGTTTTTTTACCTTATGATTTCTTGAGTTATATTATAAACATATATTACAATTGATTAAATTTAGTTTGAAAGATTATTTTTTTTTTATAAAATATAATAAAAGTCTTTTAAAAAGGATCAATTCTCTCCTAATTGAAGTAATCAAATCACTGTACTCCAAAGGTTTCTCTTCTAACTTCGTTCAGTCTAAAGAGGAAATCTCTTTTCATAACCTGTTAAGCTTAAATGTATAATTTCTTTTTTTTATTGTAATGTATTTATTTATTATAAATAAAACATTTTTTGTTTTTTAGGACATCACCGGATCCTTCAGGCTACTATCTCAGAGCTGTGGAAGAATAAAAAATGTTCCAAGTATGACAAATTCAGAAAATGTTTGGCACCAACAAGCAGGTAAATGTTAAACTGTTTTAAAAATATATATTGTTGCATTGATTGAAAGTGTCATTAATTAAAATTATGATAAAGCTAAAGTTTTCGGTATTTTTTTTTTTGTAAATTTTGACCTTAATAATTATCTATGGAACTAAACAGCTACTTACTTCATTAAAATAATTCTTAATCTATCTTATATTTCAAAGTATTTTGATGAAGTTCTCAATGTTCTGAATTCACAGAAGAAATATTCACCGTATAACTCCTTAAATGAAAAATGGATTTAAATAAAAATAGAAATATTATTAGGATTTAAATAATAGAAATTTACCAGATAAATATGCACTAATATTTTAAATAAAGTCCTTCGTAATATAAAAATGTGAAAAATTGCACTACTCATTAGAAAATTTATGGACCTGCTACTGTATTTTAAAATGTTTTGTTCGTTTTTTTTATATATATTTTTTTTTTTATTGTTATTATAAATTTGTTAAGAAGGCCTGATTACTTATCTTTTTGGATTGAGCAAAATAAACTTTCTTCATTCTTCTACTGTAAAGTTTTGAGAAGTCTTTTTTCCATTTTTAGAACTAAGATTAATTAGGCATTGGATCACTACCACCTAGCTCAAAATAAATAAAAATACTATATGTAATATACTTATAACTACAATATCAGATTTAATAATAATAAGAAGAAGAAAGATCTTGGCAATGTAAAAAATACAATTATTTAGTTACAATATAACAGTTGTAAACTACTTGCGGAGTGTTTTTATGTTCAAAAAAGGTGTAATGACCCAATGCACAAAATAATGGTGTTCTAAAGATGAAGAGAAGACTAACAGAAACGGAATATGACAAGATCAATTGAATAATAATGTAAAAGCCACAGGAAGTTTATATTGTAAATCTCAAAAAATACATATTCCTTTTTTTCATCTCCTTAAACTTTGAATACTAAATTCTTTATTATTTTATAATTCTTATTTATTCAATATTAATGTAAAGTATTCAACCATTTTTTAGATGTAATGGCAAACCAATCGGAGTCAAGCGTGGAAGAACTATTAAGTGTAGATGAGTCTGAAGTTGGTCCTCAACAAGATAATCCTGGAGGTAAATGTCTTGTTGCATAATCCATTTCGCAATATCTTATTTAATGAATTTTGATATTATTTATACTAAAATATTTAATACTATTTACTATAATACATACTTACTATATTATTTACTATAATACTATTTAATATTTTATAACAATTAAATACTATATATATATATATATATATATATATATATATATTAATTTACTCATTATTGTGGATAACCACCATGTTTTTAAATTATTTTAAATAATTTATTTTTGAAGAGAAAAAATTTGGCTCCGCCGGGAATCGAACCGAGGTCTTCCGCGCGACATGCGCGGTATGCTAATCATTTCAAGAGATGCCCAAAATTGGACAAAAATTGTCCACCTCCCGTAAATACTCGCAAAACTTGCGAGATTGTGGGAGAGGTGTCAGTGAAGAGGAAGGATTTGGCACCGTTTGGAAGCGTGCTCCGTGGTGCAATGGTTAGCATACCGCGCATGTCACGTGGAAGACCTGGGTTCGATTCCCGGTGGAGCCAAATCTTTTCTCTTCAAAAATAAATTATTCAAAATACTATATGTATATAATTTATTCTTAAAGCTAATATGTATTAATAATATAATCAATACTTTAAAATTATGGATTATTTAATTAATGCTTATTATTATGTTTACCGTAATATATAATTCTCATTTTAAAAACATAAATATTAAATAATAGTTTTAATTATATATCTAATATTAATTTTATATTTAATTTCGGTTATCTGATTGCAGTGAGGGAAAAAAGGAAAAGTAGAGCATTGAAAAAAGATATTGAAAGAGGTAATTGCAGTTTAGAAATATTTGAATTACTTATTTAAATCTTCATATGTTAGTGTTCCAATTACTTATATTTAAAATTTTATTTTTAGTTCACGAAGATCAGATATTTTTAAGACATCTTGAATTGGATCCTCCCGAAGATGAGAATCCGAAATCTGGTAGAACTCCGTTCACGACTACTAGGGTTCTCAACAGACAACCTGGATGTAGTTTTGGTTTTTCGATAGCATGGACACATCCACCAAGGTAACTAACTATATTAGTGTTTAATGTTTTAAATAATGCTGGTTTAATATTTAACATCATTTATTGCATTGTTTATGTTTTATAAAGATTATTTCAAACTCGCGTGTAAGTATAATATTGTAATTTTTATAATAATTTTTTATTTCAGGATCGAAAGAGTTGAATCTGGTTTACCAGCTGATCAAGCAGGATTACGTCCAGGCGATTATGTAATTTTTGTCGGGAAAACCAATGTTGTTACCCTTCAAGAAGAGGAAATTCTTCAACTTATTAAGTAATTATTTTAATGTTTTACGTTAAATTATATTATATGTTTTATTAACCACTATTATATTATATATTTCAAAATAATTTATTTTTTGAAGAGAAAAGATTTGGCTCCGCCGGGAGTTGAACCCGGGTCTCCTGCGTTACATGCGAGGATGCTAACTACTACACCACAGAGCTCGGCTTAAGGCAGAGCAAATCCTTCCTCTTCACTGATACCTACTCCCCCTATCTCACAATGTAATTATTGCTTGTGAGATAGGGGGAGTAGGTATCAGTGAAGAGGAAGGATTTGCTCTGCCTTGAGCCGAGCTCTGTGGTGTAGTGGTTAGCATCCTCGCATGTAACGCAGGAGACCCGGGTTCGACTCCCGGCAGAGCCAAATCTTTTCTCTTCAAAAAATAAATTATTTAAAATGGTGGTCAGCCACAAATTAAGATTAGATTAATTAAAATAATTTTAAAAAATTGACTAATGTCAATAAATATCATAAATTGGACAAAATTTGTCCACCTCCCGCTACTACTCGCAAAACTTGTGAGATAGAGGGAGTAGGTATCAGTGAAGAGGAAGGATTTGCTCTGCCTTGAGCCGAGCTCTTTGGTGTAGTGGACTTCCGTTCTTACTTTAGTAACTTTAGGTAGCCGTCAGAGGTTGATGAAAAGGTCCTCTTACCATTTCTCCAACAATTCCTCCTTTACATTATTATTATAAATCCACTTTTCCATATATTCCCTTTTTCAACTTTCCAATATTGCCTGTGTAGTCTCAATTTCCAGAGTTGAAACCTACTTTTCGCAGCCATAGATGGTAGTTTTAAACTCAATTGCTTTTGATGTTGCTAGTAAAAAAAAATAAAATAATAAAATATATAGGTATGTTCTTTACTCATGCCTTTCTTTATGGCTTACTTTTGTTTTTATTTGTTTCCACCACTCCCAGGTATTTAAATTATTTGTCGATAGAAATGCAATGCTGATTAATTGTTGTTGTTAATTGTTTCAAGTATTGCTTCATTGCTCCTTGACCACTTCATTTATATGGTTTTTTTTCCAGACCAATTTTTCAATAATATTTAATTCATAATATTTGTATCTTTTTCTTTATTGAAGGAGTCACAGTTTATTGATTTTCCATTTTGCAGGTCGTTTGGAGATAGAGTAGTTCTCGAGGTCTATCGTAAGGCTACGACGAACGGAGCTAGGACATCGATGGGTATGATCAACCAGGCGAGATCTTCGACTGCATGCTCCGGAGCTACGACCGCAACCGCGTCCGTTGACAGGCGCAGGCTTCACCTCCCTCAAGTCACGTTCACAACTGAGGTGGGTTCCGGAGTCATCGTATGACATAAATAGAATATTAGATATGTAACAAGTTCCATTTTCCTAATTAGTTTGGAACATATTAAACGAGCTTAGTTTCAACACAAGGCTGTGTACTTAGATAAATGCGGTTAGTCGCATGTTTTGTATTTATTTTTTTTCTTATTTATTGTTTTTAGCTAGTTGAAAAGAAAACCTTTGTCTAAAATACCTCAAAGTTTAGAATCTAGTAAACTTGTATAATATAGAATTTTATTTCTACAAGCTTAGTTAATAAATTAAATAATAGAATATCTGTAGTTTAATAATTTGTATAGTTTAGGTTGTTATTGGTAAACCTTTAGCTTAAGATACATTTTTTTTTTAAAAATTTCATTTTTTTTTTTTTTAAGTGAATAGACAGCTTTTATCAGAAGGAAACCAATCCACAAAATAGACAAAAATGAATTTGAGATGGTTTTAAACTGGATCAGGCATTATTTTTATCAATAAAAGAAAAGTATCTTGTTTCAGGCATCCAATGGAAAAAAACTATCATAATAAATTCCAAACACAATATGGTGTATTTCTGATTCAACTATTTGATATAGCATAATTATGATTGAGATAAAATGTAGAATAAATTGTATTTATGACATTTTTGCTTGTGTTTTATGTACAACATAGTGATGTGGATTGGTTCTCTTCTGCTAAGTGCCATCCAGTGATGTTGACATTCTGTAATCTTGATGTTCTATTTCGTAAAACATTTTATTCATTATTGAAATCAGGGAACACATAATAACTCACTTCCATTCTCCGTGATTACTTACTACGGCTTCTATAAACTCCTACTGACAATAATTCCTAACAATTGGCTACATTGAAATTTTGATTTTCAAATTAATATTTAAAGACCTCTTAACGATAGCCTCTGGGAAGAAAAACCAAAATTTCGAAATATTTTTGAAACATATTCTCAGCTTTTTAAGTTTATTTTTATTAGTCCGTAATTGAGAATTCTAATTAATAAGACTGACTGCATATGTTGTCATTACCTCCGTAACCATCAGGGTATGTTATGATTTTGAATAGATCATATTTGTTCCTGCTTTGTAAATGTAGTAAATGTCTTCATTAGCTATTACAAATATTTGTAATAAAATAGATTATATGTTTAGTAAATAAGATAAACTTTTATTTTATAATAATTTAATGTAATATTTAGTTAAGATTGACAAAGATCCTATGGCCAGTAATAGATTAATTATTATTTATTAGATAATTTTCTGTATGATAGTTTCTTTTCTTCTTAATTTATTGTCCTTCAATCGTGTTTATTCGGTGGACACTATAATGCCTTCTCAGGATTATTTACAGCTCTAAAACTGTATGAATGAATTGTAACCTCATTCATGTATCAAATTCCTTGTCCCCTTCTTTATGTTTATTTATTTATTATATTTCTTTAATTTATTTTATTATAATTAGTTTTTTTGTTTTGTTTTTTTATGAAATTGTCTAAAAGGCATGAAGATGCTGTGATTGTATCATTAAAAAAAAAATTTTTTTTGTTTACGTTTGTATTAGTTTAACATAAAATTATGTAAATTAATAGTTTTGTTTATTTAGTTTTGTTTTTTTGTATTACAAATGAAATTAATGAAGTTTTTCACTATTTTGTTTTTATTTTATTTATTTCTTTTTATTGATTTTTATACCATCCTTTCCTTTCCTGTGATTTAAAAACAGTAAGGTGACTCTTAGGAACCATAATACATGAACTATTTTGTCAGCTTCCTTGAACAGAGCAGACTCCACCAGAGACAGGAACCTGCCTAATTGGCTCCCAATGGAATCAGTTAGGGAGTTATGGGCAGCCAACCTCTGCACCATGGGAACCATGAGGGGAGGTTGGTCTCCCTAGCAATATACATCTGTATATGTCTCATTAAATCTACACTAAAAATTTTTGAGATAATGGTATCGTAAGATTTTTTATGACATTTTCCATTTGATGCTCCCTAGAAATAGAACTAAAAGTTCTAAATGGAAAGCAGAAACTAAAATAATCTGATTATAGTTTTTCTATGGAACATCGAATGGAATATTTCACAAAGAATCTAATGATACTAATATATTACAAGTTTTGATTTAGTACTTGTCTCCCCGGGAGGGCAGTATAGCCCTATCTGGAAAAAAAGTTTAATTACACTATCTTTATTTTTTAAAGATAATTAGGCTAAATATGATATGAAAGAATTTGATAGACATATACATATAGGAAAAGAAAAGAGACGTTTCCCCAAGATGAAAAGATGAAAATTCCAGAAAGAAATCATCTTAAATTTCTTCTAAATCCATACACATTTGAAGAAAAAATCATAGGATTTTCTCAATCAGTTTAATCTACTGTTTGTAGATTTTCTTGTCAATCCTAACTGGGATGGTACAAAACACTTTATACAGTAATCGAATGTTTTGTATAACAGTCCTCTTCTATTAGATCGCTTCTAAACATTCTAGAGGGCTCAGCCTTAAGCCAAACTTTTGCATGATCCTTGATTCCTCACAAATATTAGCCATGATGAATTTAATTATTTTAGCATGTAATCTATTATTTAAGCCATTATAGAGTTAAAGCTATTGCAATATTATGTTCACAATCTTTAATCATTTTTATTCACTTTTGGACCTTACATATGAGACTACAATAAAAAATAAAAAACTGATGCTGCGAACGAATCACACAACTTTCACTTATCACACCCCATTGACAGGTGCTACTTACTAATTGCCATGGGAACTAAAAGTTTCCCTTAAATACAAAGGGTACTACAAAAGTTTTACAATACAGCTTTATTTATTTAATTTTCTCAAAGTAATTTCCACCACATTTAATACACTTCTCCATACCTCGAAACCAGTGATTAAATCAGCTCTGCCAAGTTTCATCTGGGATTGAGGCATATTCGTTGTCCCAAGCCCTGAGAAGGTCCTGTCATTTGAAAGACGTTTTCCTTTCAGCTTCATTTTCACTTGTGGGAACAGAGCAAAGTCACAGGGTGCAAGGTCTGGATTGTAAGGAGGGTGCTCAAGAAGTTTCAGCCCAGTAGTGGCCAAATACTGCATGCAGGCACGGGCAATAGACTCTATGGCTTTAGTGACTGTCTTCTGCCTCTACAAAACAACATGCTCTACGATTCCGCTTTATTTGAAAAATATAGCGATCATTTTTTTTTTCTTTTTTTTTTTACAGATGAGATTTTCTGACAATTGAAGGTGTATCCTAATTGTCAAATACCCAACTTCGTTTTGAGCCTTGGTCGGCACCTCATGATAGTATAGTCAAAATTCGTCACCAGTCACGATGCTGTTCAAATATGTAGAATGTCCCTTATCAAATAGTTTCAGCATCTTTCACCAGATGAGTCATTTGCTCTTCCGTTAGACTATGGGGCACCCAAAGACAACAAAGTTATTTACCTTTAAATGGTCTCTCAGAATTGAATGAATTGCTGGTGCATTATGTGTGCATGAAGGCATAATGTCTCCTCTGTCTGTTGATATGTCACTCGACGGTCCTCATCAAGCATTTTCATCAAAGCAGAAACGTTTTCCGATGTTACAGACGTTCGCGGCCTTCCTTCTCTCTCAGCGTCCTCCAGATTGAAATTGCCCCTTTCGAATTCCCTTTACCATCTAAATATAGTCGTACGATGTGGACAATCATTATTAAATACAATCTTCATTTCTTCTAAGCATTGATCTATGCTTAAACCACGCACAAAATTATATCGCAAAACTACCCTTACTTCACTGCGTGACCACGATGCCATAAG
Organism: Aelia acuminata; assembly: GCA_911387785.2. NCBI lineage: Eukaryota > Metazoa > Arthropoda > Insecta > Hemiptera > Pentatomidae > Aelia > Aelia acuminata. The sequence goes on along the minus strand of OU426982.1, from coordinate 2,967,921 downwards.
ACGCACTTTAATCTGTCACTGCTAATTAACAACTGGGCCCAGAGATGTGATACTGGCGGCTAGTATGCAGGCATGGATAGGTCTGAACACGGAGTAACTTGCAGCCTCCTGGGTCTTTCTGTTAAGTTACATTGCAAAACTTTTGTAGTACCCTTTGTAATCATTATTATTCTTTTGCTATCTCCATACTTCATTTCTGTGACCGTCTACTACTTTATAAAAATCTGGTTCGTGCTCACAACTTTCAATTACCAACTTACTTAGATTAGAAATTAATGCGTTTTGTTAATTGTCACTTCTCAAATGAACAGAACGGCTTTAATTATGAACAATGGTCAGTCATTAAAGGCGTACTCCGCATGCGTGGACTCAACGAGTTTTATGATTTGACTGAATATTTTTCTTTTTTTCTCTTCTATATGTTTTCTTTATTTTTATCATATCTCATATTTAGCCATTTTTTATTTTTAGGCGTAACGAGAGACAGTTAATTTCTATATATAAACAAAAACAAAGGTACTTTATAGGAAACAAAAAAACAAATAAAAGAAAAAGGCCCCTACCCCATTTAAGCCCCCTCAGAACATTAAAATAATAATAAAGCTTGCCTGATATTAAAGAAAATCTAATTTTCACTAAACATGGCGAATTTGATAAAATCGTTAAAGCCGTTTTTGAGATAATCGAAAAAAAGGTAAAAATCGGAAAAAAAAGTTATGAAGCCCCCTCCGTTGGACCAATTTTAATGAAATGTTGGCTTTCACTTATTTGGTATATGCATACACCAATTACCTGGTTTCATCAAAATCGTTAAAGCCGGTTTTGAGTAAATAATAAAAACACGTGAAATTGGTACAAAATTTAATAAGTAAAGTCCCCCCTCCGGTTGATCAATTTTGATGAAATTTTCACAGTCATATCTCGGGCATATTAATACATTAAATACTCAGTTTAATCAAAATCGTTAGAGCCGTTTTTGAGAAAATCGAAAAAAACTTAAAAAGTTATGAAATATAGTACCCCCTCCCTTTGAGCAATTCCGATGAAATTTTTGCCGTCACATCGCGGGCATATACCTACACTAAATACCCAATTTCAGGTTCACACGGTTTATAGTTTTTGAGCTAGTCTGTTCACACGCACACACACACACACACACACACACACACACACACAGACGCGCACACACACACACACACACACACACACACACACACACACACACACACACACACACACAATTTCGTGGGACTTTTTCACGATCGCAATACTTCCACTTACTATATATTTCATATATAGGTAAGTGAAAGTAAAAATTTCTTTATATGGAGAAATTGAATGTCTCCCATCATACATAGTAGTGATTTAGTAACAAGGAATGGATAAATATAATATGAAAGAATAGGTCTGTTTGCGAAAACCACCTCCAGTTACTTGATGACGCAGCATCCAGTTACTTTTAGTAAACAGTTACTTTCAACAATCTGTAGTGGTTATAAACACTGATAACCTTAATTTTTAATTTTAGTGATAATAATGTAATTTCAGTGTTATACAATTAGAAAAATAATATAGCTTAGAAGATTATTCAAGACATTGCATCATTTATGCCACCTAATAATTAAATTTGTTTTTTTTTATAATATTAACTTTTTCATTAATAATATTCAAAGCTAAAATATATTCTTGTTGTTCACATCTACGTCATTATTTGGAAATACAGGTTATAAATATTGTCATCAAAATAAGGGTAGAGGTACTGAAGAGCGGCTGATGGACGTGGTCTGTTTTGAGAGGTTATGTGACCGTCATGTTATCGAACTCCCATCGCCTTTATTTCAGTTAAAAAGTGCCTTGATTGGCTTTAATAGATTTTAGCTTTAGACTCCCGCTTGCTGCGCTCGCTTTTCAGAGATAAATAAACCCCCAAAAGGGTCCTTTTCAGTGGAGATCGGGCCTTAATTTGAAGGGCGCCTTAGTGAACGGCGCATAAGCCGCACTTCAGTACTAGTGCCAAAATAAGTGTTTAAAAGAAGTAACTGTTTACTAAAAGTAACTGGATGTTGTGTCATAAAGTAACTGGATGGTCTTCGCAAACAGACCCGAAAGAATTTGATAAACATATGTGGCATGGGCGTACCCAGCGGGGGCAGGGGGGGCAGCTGCCCCCCCCCTGGAAGGCTGGAAGCAATAATTTTTTAGGCTTTTAAGACTGGAAGCAATAATAGAATACATTTTTTTCAAGCAAATAATTGTAATAACTTAGTTGATAAAGCACTGCTATAATTATACATATTTTGGTTTCATTCTCTTTTTCCGCGGTAAGGTGTTACAACCTGAACGACCATAGCTTGCCCCCCCCCCTAGTTTTTAGCTTGCCCCCCCTAGTTTTTAGCTTGCCTCCCCCTAGTTTTGATCCTGGGTACGCCCTTGTTCATGTAGGTATACATACATAAAAAGAAAAGAGACTTTCTCCAAGATGAAAATATCAATTTCAATCAACACAGTAATATATGTACAAATATGTATAATAATAACTTTTGAAAGCTGAAAATTTCAGAAAGAACAACAGTACACGACAATTAAGAATATTTAAATTATTATATTTAAACAAAATTATTAGTTTCCTTGGTAACTAAAAGAAGATTTCATATCAACTAAATAGAGATCTTTTAAAATATACGCCATGGATTATTATTTTTTGAAAAACAGAAAAACACGTGAGGCTCGAAATATTTTTAAACTGGTTTTTTGGTGTGAAAAACATATGCTATAATATAATATTTAAAGTGCCTTTACACTACGAACTTTACCTTCGAACACCACCCTCGAACAGCCTTCACGTCGACTGTTCGGGTGTTCTAGGTACTTCATCTGTTCGCCTATGTTCGGGGGTAGCGCTAGTGTAACTTTTGATTTGGGTTTTTCCCAAGTGACAGGAGTTGTTTGTGATATTAGTGTGCCGTTCTAATTTGTCTCCTATTTTTCAGATAATATAAAATATATTGATAATGGAGAATTTTTCTTCATCATAAGCTAGCGTTGGGTGCCATATTGGTTCGCTTAACGTCACGTTAAGTATAAATGGCTGTTCGCTTCACGTCGGTACGGCAAGGTTCGAAGGAGAACTTGTTCGAAGGTGAGGTTCGTAGAGTGTAAAGGCACCTTTAATGAATATAATTTAGTTTGAAAACTATTATTCCAAAAATGGGCGCCCAAAGGGGGGCGAGGGAGGGAAATTGCCTCCCCCCCCCTAGAAATTTTGAGAAACAAAAACTACAAATTAAAATCGTATTCATTTACTATATTGATTCAGCATTATCTAAACATGTATTTTAACTTTTAAATATCAATAACCATTATTAAAACGATTAATTGATCTTTACAACGTCAGAATACCTCGGCCAGTTCCCCATGCATAAAATTCTTTTACCAGCTTGCCCCCCCCCCCCCCCCCCACTCGAAATCCTGCGGACGTCCTTGGTTCCATAATAGATTTAGGTAAAGCGCACATTGAACTGTGTCACACAGGCGACGCAGAGCAAAGCAGGCGGTACGAAAAAAAAACTGCGTCGCACAGTTGACCGCGCACATTGGAGAGCAGTGTCTGTGCCTCAGTTTTCCGAAGGCAGGGGCTTATTTTGTAAAAGTATGTTAGATTTCTTGGATTTAAGCTCAGCACCTGATTCGGATATAGAGTTGGAAACAAAAAAATTGCTATAACAAAAGTCATGGTAAAAAAGATTGTGATAAAATGAGTATATGGAGAAAAGATCAGGTCACGAAAGAATTTGCACACAGAATTTTAAAATAACTATTTCCGTCTGAGTCTGGTGAAGCTCATAATTACATTAAATTTAATATAAAGTCTGAGATATCATATAATGCTTAAAATAATAACTTATCGTGATGTTTGGAGAAGCTTGTTTCTTATATAATTTTAGACTCAAAATCTTTTCGTGTACAATGCCTCTTAAAATCCTCGTATACGATTTCAACAACATAATATTATTATGTAATAAATTTTCATTAATTTCTTCTTTATTTTTCTTAGAAATTTACTTTAATTTATTTCCGATTTTATTATTTGATTAATGAATATATTATTTACTATTTTGTATACTATTTTGTATATTTTTTATAAATATTTACTTATGTTTTTTGTGTAAATCTTATCTTTGATTATCCACCAACACTTTAATTATTTGGCCAGTTGCAATTTTATTTTTTGTTCTAGTCAGTTAATTCCTATGGGATCTCGTCTCAGAATAAAGTTTATTTTTTCTTCTACTCTATTCTTTATGAGGATATGAGTAAATTATGGAGAGATTATCAAAGAGAAGTTACATTTACATCAAATTTCTTATTAAAAAAGTTTCTATCTAGACATGGTCTATTTTCCACTCTTTTCGATTAATCGCGGTTTTTGATATTTTAAATCGCAATTTTCTTTTTACTCAAGTATATTTAAAAAAAGAAGAAATATACATTATTCGTTTTTAATCAATATTTAAATTAACTAAATTTCCATAAAGCCTATCTTATTTTCGGTAAAATAAAATCAGTCAATTTTTTTCCTGATTTCGTAACGTTCCTGACATCATTTTCCAGAGATCATAACTTGTTGAATCGTTTAATTTAATTCTAGTATGTAATAGAGGAAAACACGTTTTTCTATTTTTTTAAAGTGCCAGGGTAAGACGAATAATAACTAACAATAAAACCAGAATAAGGTATTACAAATAAAATAACAATATTAAAACTATTTAGGCAAAAGTATCTATTTTTAGAACTTCAGAAAGGCCCTCATCTAAATTTTAATATATGTATATCTTTTTTTTAAAATAATTTTACAACTACGTTTTTCATCTTGAAATTGTTTAGTTTTAGAAATTCAAAACACTCGTATCATGCAAATTTGGAGTAGCGAGAAATTTCAAAATTATATTTCGATTTTGAAATCTATCGCTACAGAATATATCTTTTTCAAAATTATCGTATTCTTGAAACCGTTTTTTCACCCCTGTACTTATCTAGAACACCCTGTATATACTAAAGACCTACCTAGTTTCATTAACCTTCTTAAGAAGTAGAATTTAACAAACTATAATATTAAATGATAATAATAAAAATTAAAATAATCAAATATCGAAAACTGCGTCGCATGGCACAGTTTTCTGTGGCAGATCCACGAGTGCCACATCGGCCTGCTCTGCTCTGCGTCCCAATGTGCACAGTTTCTATCTAATTCAAATCCCACAAAAACTTCTCTGCTCTGTTCTGCGTCGCAAGTGTCTCAATGTGCGCTCGGCCTTATGAATGAAAATATACAGTAGGGGAGAGCGGGGTTGGTTGGCAACAGTTTTCACTTTTTTGATTGTTGAGTCGTTCCTGTTAATATAATCCCAATATGGCTGATACCAGTGTATAACTCCAAGTATTAGAGTACTTTAAGTATTTTTTTCAACACATAATATTTTTTTTTTTTTTTTTTTTTTATTTATTTAATAACAAACATTTAACAATTATAAATTTGCGATCTGCAAATTACTTGCAATGAGCAAATTTTGCTGGCTGCTACATGAGCTTTCCTTCTGGAAATGACAGATTAGCTCAGCAAGTCTCTTGGCCACCACCTGCGTAGTCGACGTGGTGGGCTGAAAGGGTTGTGCGAGCATCTTAAGGCTTCCGTAAGAGGGTTTGTATTGTAGGTCAGTCTTAGGTGAAAGCTATTATAATTTTCTTTGGCTGTTTCCGAAATAGTTCGCATGTCTAAGTCTTTGTGTATTATATCATTGCTAACAAAAAATGGTGCATCAACTATCCTTCGCAACACTTTTGACTGAAAAGACTGTATTCTTTGGATGCTGGACGATTTTGCAGAGCCCCACAACTCTATCCCGTACGCCCATATAGGTTTTAGCAGGACTTTGTATAATGTGAGTTTATTTGTCAAAGATAATTTTGAACGTCTATCAAGTAGTCTGGATAAAAGACCGTACCGTTTGTTCAGTTCTTTACGTTTTTGTCTAATGTGAGATTTCCAAGTCAGTCTTTTGTCCAGATAAAAACCTAAATATCTAACCTCATCAGATGGTGGTATGCAGATATTATTAAAATATATTGCTGGGCAGGGGCCACGATTAAGTGTGAAAATGACATGAACACTCTTTTTTTCATTCATTTTTATTTTCCATCTAATGGCCCAATCTGCAATATCATCCAAATGATTTTGTAGGGTATTGAAGGCTTGAATAGGGTTTTTATCTGAACAAAGTATAGCTGTGTCGTCAGCGAAAGTAGCCAATAGAGTGTTAGTCTGTTGCGGTAGATCTGACATGTATATGTTGAACAGTATCGGACCAAGGACGCTGCCCTGAGGCACTCCTGCTTTTATACATTTAATGTCCGAGAGGTCAGTTCCTACTTTCACCGCAAAATGTCTGTCTGTCAAGTATGATAGTATTATTAGAAAATAGGTCGGAGGAAGTAAGATTTTATCCTTCATGCCAAACTTTATCGAACGCTTGACTAATGTCAAGAAAGACGCTGGGACAATAATGTTTGGACTCTAGAGAATTGGAAATATAATCAACTAAACGATGGCATTGTTGGACAGTTGAATGATGTTTTCTAAAACCGAATTGATGATTTGGAATAAATTTAAGAGTTTCAAGAGAATCAAAACGACGGAGAAGTATTTTTTCGAATAATTTAGAAAAGGAAGGAAGAAGGCTGATTGGGCGGTAGGAATTTGGAAGATCAGGGGATTTATTTGGTTTTAGTACCATGATAACTTCGGAATATTTCCAAAGGACAGGGAAGTAAGTGATTTTCAAAATAGAATTATATATGTTTGTCAGGAAAAGGATTGCTTTCCACGGTAAATTTTTAATTATAAAATTTGTAATTAAATCAAACCCTGGAGCTTTATTATTAGGCAGGCTTGCTATTAAATCCTGAACTTCATTGGGATGAATAAATTTCGGCGGTAATGTCATTGGTAAGGGTATGTCAAGGTGATTTTGGACAAGTAATGTAGAGAGTCTGTCATTTATGTCATGAGGTTTAAAAGTTTCTTGGAGGTGATTAGCAAACAATTGTGCTTTTTGTGCATCTGACTTTGCCCAAGAACCGTCAGGATGTCTAAGTGGGTGTGAGACATCACGATGCTGAAGAATACGTTTTGTCATACTCCAGAGTGGTTTCTCGCAAGTTAAGAGACGATTGAGGAAATTGTCAAAAGATTCAGTTTTTGAACGTCTAATTTCATCATGTAGTTGTCGTGTTAGTTTGTTAAACTTATGCTTGTCTGACGGGTATCTAGATCTTTGCCATATTTTACGGGCTTTCCGTTTCTGTGCGATAAGGTTTAGGATCTCAGGCGAAAGGTAATTATGGCTCTGCTTTTCGGCTTTTTGATTGGTTAGTTTAGAAGCCCATGCTGAGTTTTGAATAGTTTTTGTCAAGTGATTTACCGCGTCATCCAAGTCTTCTGGTGTCCGTATGTCAGTGTTGAGTGATAATGCATTTTCAATAGATAATCTAAACTTATTCCAGTCAATTTTTCCAGGAGTCAATGATGGACGAGGAGTTTTAATTAATGGTTTTGATTCTATCCTCAGGAGAAGAGGGGAATGGTCCGAAGACAGATCAGATACATTGGTAATATCGCATTGGTGTAAATTAATTCCCTTTGTTATGAAAAAATCCAGGACGTCTGGAATTCGGTTAGCATCCGTGGGCCAATATGTGGGGGAAGAGGGGCACAATAATTTACAGTTCTGGGAAAGAATTGCATTGTGTAAGGCTCTACCACGAGAATTGCTTATTCTACTGCCCCATACCTGGTTCTTAGCATTGTAATCCCCGCCACACAAGAATCTGTTGCCTAAAGAATGTAACAGTTTTTCAAACGCTTGGATTGATAAATTCTTACCAGGAGGGCAATATAAAGCAGCGATAGTGACATTAAAATTTAGAAAATTAACAATTACTGAAGTGCATTGGTAATTTTCAGAATCAACAGAAGCGCTTGAGTAGTGACTGATAGAATTTTTTACTAGAATGAGAGTTCCCCCCTTAGCTTTATTTGAAGGATGGTCTGTCCGGTAAGTACAGTAGTACAGTACTGTACTATAAGACGGCAAGTGAAATTTTTTGTTTCTAGTTAAATGAGTCTCAGTCAATAAAGCTATGTCTATGTCATTGTCAGAAAGGAAAATTTCAAGTTCGTTTTTACGAGATATCACACCATTGGCATTCCAAAGAATAACTTTTAGTCCATTCATTTGGAAAGTGATGGAAGAACATGCTGCACCAATGTTGTGAGCAACGATATAAGGGGTGAAACAAGGTTTTTGAACTCGTTTATGAAGTTTGTCAGTTGTGTAGTAATATCTGGAATGTTTGTTGTATTATTGGTTTGAAGGTTAGGAACAGGTGTGTCATATGATCTAATCATGGATTTTGAGTAAGTTGGTTGTGAGGCAACGTTCTGAATCTGAGTAGAGTCTGGTTTCTAATGGTGGCTCAAGATTACTTGCTAAATTTGGTGGAATTTCTGAGGATTCTTCATTTTCTTTTTTCTCCCTGTTTTCCTGTTCTTCGTAAAATTGAAGACTTCTCATGGGGGGACGCTGTCTACGTTTCTTCAATTCTTTATGCACAGAGCAACCTCTATAGTTAGCCGGGTGCGCTTCGTCACAATGAACACATTTTGGCGGCTTGTCTAAGGGCTTTTTGCAATACGACGAAAGGTGTTCACCAGCACACTTGACACACCTTGGCTTCAAATTGCAATAAGTTTTTGTGTGCCCATATGATTGGCAGCGTTTACATTGGGCGATTTCGTTACGTTTTCTAGGTTCTTCAACCTTGATTTTTGTATAATACAAGAATTTTAATGAAAATATTTCAGCACTCTTATCATTTTTCTCTAAATCAACAAAATAAATAGGCAAAGGTGCTTTTGTTCTAGGGTGAAGTATATTGTGTACAGCTAGTACGCTATAACCCAATTCTTGTAATTCAGTTTTTATTAAATCACAGCCTATACTGTGATGTAAGTTCCTTATAACAACCCGAAAGGGTCGGTCCTCGGGAAGTTGGTAGGTATGGAACTCAGCCTTTCTTTCTCGGAGGTACTTGGTTATTTTCCTGTAAGAGTCGGATGAGTTGGCCATAATAACAACATTTTTAGCTCCAGATTTCAAAGTGAACCCATTAGAACCTACTACTTTTACGAGCTCATCGCAAAGTAATTTAAAGTTATTAACCGTTTTAACGTAAATTGGTGGAGGCTTCTGCGTTTCATCCTTATTATTATTATTATTTGTTGTAGATTCATTAATATTAGACTGGGGATCCACATCAGTCGGTAGAACATAGAAAGGATTTAATGATTCGAAACTAACCTGCCTCTGTAGAGCAGAAGTAGCCGCTGCTGTTGGGGACACAGCCTTGCGGGGGGACACCTGATGCCACTCTCCTGAGATGCTAGGCCCAGCCTCTGGTCGCGGTTCTTCGCTCTTCTTAATACCCTTGGTCTTAGAAGTTGTTATCTTCTTAATTGATCCAGATGGATTCTTAACCTTCATGACCTTCGATTGCTTGACCGAGTTTAATCTTGGACCTTTTATGCCTAATTTATCCGCGATCATGATACGTTAATAGTATCACAATTTTGCGAATAATAAATCGGTGAAACACCGGAAAAACAACAATATCAATCACCACTAAATTTCACAATGCTGCACGTAGTAGCGACCATATGTCAATAATATTTAATACTAAGATCATAGAAAATTGAAGAATTCGTCAATCCAGAGTAAGCCAATTAACCCCCTATGTGGGGCAGGTTGGCCTAGAAGGTGGAGTTGTTTACCCATCTCATTCAAGTACTAACTGACATATATTATTGTTATTAAAAGCTGCACTATAATGGTATAATAATTTTGAATCGGTTTTTAACAGCTTTTAAGGGAAAATAGAATTACAATAGAAGAAGATAGAAGTTTAGACTGTCGTCACTTTCTGCATAGGAAATATTGCTCTCATCCTCCTCGCTGGAACTAAAGACATTTGGTAGTTTCACCTTTGTTTATGTTTACCTTGCTTTTGTGAATTGCTACTGCGCCAAAAAAAAAGTTGAAGAGAGCCAACTAACCCCACAGGAGAGATCGTATGAAAGATGGCTGCCAGGACAGGGGGAAACAATCAAACAAGAAACTGGTTAATCGAAAGGTTAGGTTTTTCAAAGGAGTTTGGACCTATGTGAACAGAATCGGAGTTGAATTTTTGCCATCCCTTAAAACCAAATTTACTGAAAATATAAAAATTTACTTACATGTTGTAAAATCAATCAATGAAGCACGCTCTTCTCTACACTGTTAGCATCGGATTGAAAACTCAGGACAAGACTCCAGAGGTCGAGCGGGTCACATGGTATAATGGTGGGGCCTTCACAACAGGTGTGACGGAAACTATAAGCCAATGGCCAACCTACCCCCTACGCCAACCAACCCCGCTCTCCCCTACTGGTTTTCGGTTCCAGGAAAGGCTTTAGAGACGAAAATTTGAAAATTACATATCAATTTACTATGAGCCATAAATACCTCTTCTGTTGATTCCCATTCCTCCCCCCCCCCCAAAAAAAAGGAAGAATGGTTTAAAAAAATACTATTGATGAAATAAGGATTTGTTTGTGGCCCCTTAAAAATAAGAAATGAATAGAAAATCACTGAAGACTTTCAAGTTTTGCAATAAATATAATACTCTATACCCTTATCAATAATCATACAATAAGAAGTATCAAACAAAAAGAAGTAAATAAATGTGAAAAGAGCTATTTCTGAGTAGTTGTTAAATGTTTACACATTTATCAAACCACGATTATTTTTACTCTAAGTAGGTTGGTAAGTGAAAGTTGTGTATTACCTACATGAATCGTGACCGATTTTTAAAAATATATTTTAATATTGCGTGTGTGAATAAGTTTCCATTGGTTTATATCTAAAAAATTCTTTTTAAGCTACGTTGCTCTGGCAGCACTGAAAGCAACTTTATTCAGTTAATTTTTACATCCTGGAAAGTGTGTACATCAGGTATTAAATATTTTCAAAATGGTGGTTAGGGATGGTTATGGATGTTCCCCCTAGATCATTTTTGTGAGTAATTTTATCATGGGCCTCACAAGCTCCAAATTATTGAGGGGGCTCTATATTCTGATAGATATGGTAGGTAGAAAGGGTCTTGTTTAGAATAGGCCCGCCATTGATTTTATCTAGTAACAGTTACTTATTGATAAATAAAAAAATATGGGTTAAAGGAACATATGATTTATTTAATAAAAACTTTTTACACATAACCAAAAACATTATCATACTTTTAATCAGTTCCTCCAGGTACATCTGGAGGCCAAAATTCTAATATGTCCTTAAGGATTTTATCAAAAACATCTTCATTTGAGTTGCTCTGCCTCCACATGTACTCACATAAATACAAGTCTATCATAGAGCGATGTGTCCCACATTCCTTTTTGTTTCTCCTTTTGGCCTTCGCCCACATAGACTCAACTCTTTGAGTGTGAGCACCGGTCTCTTGGTCAACGAAATTTTTGGAGTGATTTACAGTAAAATGCCTGTAATCCTTTCCAATCATTTCTTCTATCCCACTATATGACTTCCACATGTCAGACATTATCCACAGACCGGTCTAATTGATGTTTTTATGCACTCCTCCAAGGTTGCTCTTGTCCTATCGGGTACATACACGCCACATTCAAACCGACATTCTCTTTTGTTGCATCTATATTTTTTCCTTTCTTCGTAAAATATCATAATGTGGCCTTTTTTACAATATCTTTCCTTGGGTAGAATTCCTGTTTCGACAAAGAAAATCCTGGCTCGTGGCTCTTCTTTGCATAAATCGTAAACATCAAAAATATTCATAGTTTAATACTTTTATAACTACAAATACACAAACAATACTAAATTAAATAGTATTTAAACATGTGTTTTTATTTCTGTATCGATGGTATCAAAGTACATAGTAACAGTTACTAAATATCATTATAAAATCACTGGCGGGCCTGTTCTAAACAAGACCCGGTAGAAATTCGAGGCACTAAAATTTGAAGCAATAGCGCCTTAAACAACTGTTTTGAAAAAAAGGATGTATTTTAAAGGTATTTATAGTCTCTCAAAACTTATAAATTTAAATCTCAGAACATAGGTAGTTGCTTAGGCTTGTAGTGTGGGGATGCGGTTTTCAAGAATGTGGGCCAAAATTTCTTGATTGAATTTTCTAAGTTTTCCTTCTGATCCTGATCCTACAAATTTCATTGCTTTCCATCAACTTCTATAAGCTTCATCGTATTGATGGAAAGTAGGATCAAGCTGCATGGTTTAAAAAAGAAATGGAAAATAATTCGGGAGATCCAACTTTGTTACAGAATTCAAACATAATTAAAACAATATAGTTCAAGCTGAAATAAAAATTATATAATTCACCGATATACAATACACATGACGATGCTTATAAATAGCGACACGGTGCCAATTTCTGAAAATAAAAAATCAGATAAAAATTGGGTGTAATCAATTAATAGAGGATGACGTAATTAACTAATATTTTATATTTGAATAGTATTAAATTTGATTGGTTACACTCGGATAAATTGGTAATATAGTATTTTTGTTTTATTTTTTTAAATTGGCATTCCCCTCCTGCCAAAATATTGGGTGACGCATCCCCCCGGCGGTGACATCTATGAATTTTATTACACTATTTAAAAGTAAAAAGGGAGCGGGGTAGCCCACTGGTAAGGCAGTGGACTGCTGTGCTTAAGGTCCCGAGTTCGAATCTGACATGGCTTATGATATCTTTATTATTCGCCACAGTTCGCCTCGTGGGCCGAGAGACCCTCCTGGGGCAAACCCAGCCTCTATAAAGTGGGTACCCTTAATTGAAAAATTAAGGGGAAAGAACCTGGCGGTTGAGCATGATCACGGTCAAATCACCTCTTTGCACGACTGCTGACCAAGAAACAGTACTCTTCCTTACATAGTACTGAAGCAGAGTTGGGCAAATTGTAATCTGAATAATGATTAATGAATATGAATAATTGTAATCATACAACAGATGAATAATGAATAACCATTATTCATAATCAGTGCGCAGTATTTTTGATGATTATTGAGTGTTTATGGTATTCATTTGAAATGAATAAAGAATAACTGGTATTCAATTATTCATGATTAACGAATACTGATAAATTCAGTTAGTCGTTATTCATGAATAAAATATATTCATGAGCCAGGATTATTATAATATTCATCAATCATGAATGCCTAATATTCATCAATCATGAATAACAAATATTCACCAATCATCAATCATGAATATAATATATTTATAATCATTATTCATTTAAATTTAAAATACGAGGATGCATTTCTGAATTAAAAGATTTCCTAATGAGCAAGGACAAGTCCTGAGAGTGGGTGTAGCCAACTGAACAGCATTAGAAGTAAAGAATTAGACAAGTAAAGAATTAGACCCTTATTCCAATGGGTATTATTAAAGGTCTATTGACAAGTATAGAAAGAGCAAAAAAATTTTCAATCATCATTTATGACTAGTAAGACTCAGAATTATGATTTTTTTTTTTTTGTAATCATGATTAATAAATTTATATTATTCATGATTAATGAATGATCTGTAATCATGAGTAGGTTAGTCATAATCATGATTACATTTTTATTTAAATATGCCCAACTCTGTACTGAACCCAAGACCCTTTATGGGTTGTAGTGGTACAGGTTTTTTTTTATTAAAAAAAAAAATAAAACTGCAACTGAAGGACATAGAAATCTTAGAAAAGAAAGTACTTGAACAATATTTGTAGGAGTTCTTGTATATTAGGCCAGCCTTTGTTTTAAATAAATAAGAATTAAAAAAGAAGAAAACTTTCGTTGGCTTTAAAAAAAAAACTTTACTAGTATTCTAAATAAAAATATATAACACGATTAAAAATCATGATATACCAAATAAACGACTAAACAAAATTTCAGGTTTAACATTAAAAAAACAAAACAATGAGTTTCTGACAAATTGGACAATAAAAAATTCCTTGTAAAACATATTCAAACAAATATAGAATAGAAAAAAGTGGGAAACTTAATTTTAAGAATTATATTATTAGTGTGATAATTAAATTAACCATAATATAATTTTGGAAAACTATGATCTGAGGTGATGAAAGATTTTTTTTACACAAATCTGGGATGTTACAGTAAGTGGGTTTCTGATTTTGATTGTGTTGTTTTTTTGTGTGTATGATTATATGTGATGATGTATCCAAAAATATCTAAACAAGAAAAATCAAATAATGGTTCTTAATGAATATTCGAAAAACTTTTTTGGTCATATTTACACTGTGCTAAAAATATATTCAATATGTAAATAATTAGGATACCTTATGAGAAAAAAAAAACGCAAAAGGCTTATTAAAACCTCACAGTTTGTGAAGATTTTACCTCATCTTACATCATGCTTTTCTAATATCAGAATATTATGCAATTATTTAGAATTATTAAATAAGTTAATAAATAGCATTTATTAATTTTTGTAAAAGAGAACATTCAAATTGACCTTCGATTGCTTGACCGAGTTTAATCTTGGACCTTTTATGCCTAATTTATCCGCGATCATGATACGTTAATAGTATCACAATTTTGCGAATAATAAATCGGTGAAACACCGGAAAAACAACAATATCAATCACCACTAAATTTCACAATGCTGCACGTAGTAGCGACCATATGTCAATAATATTTAATACTAAGATCATAGAAAATTGAAGAATTCGTCAATCCAGAGTAAGCCAATTAACCCCCTATGTGGGGCAGGTTGGCCTAGAAGGTGGAGTTGTTTACCCATCTCATTCAAGTACTAACTGACATATATTATTGTTATTAAAAGCTGCACTATAATGGTATAATAATTTTGAATCGGTTTTTAACAGCTTTTAAGGGAAAATAGAATTACAATAGAAGAAGATAGAAGTTTAGACTGTCGTCACTTTCTGCATAGGAAATATTGCTCTCATCCTCCTCGCTGGAACTAAAGACATTTGGTAGTTTCACCTTTGTTTATGTTTACCTTGCTTTTGTGAATTGCTACTGCGCCAAAAAAAAAGTTGAAGAGAGCCAACTAACCCCACAGGAGAGATCGTATGAAAGATGGCTGCCAGGACAGGGGGAAACAATCAAACAAGAAACTGGTTAATCGAAAGGTTAGGTTTTTCAAAGGAGTTTGGACCTATGTGAACAGAATCGGAGTTGAATTTTTGCCATCCCTTAAAACCAAATTTACTGAAAATATAAAAATTTACTTACATGTTGTAAAATCAATCAATGAAGCACGCTCTTCTCTACACTGTTAGCATCGGATTGAAAACTCAGGACAAGACTCCAGAGGTCGAGCGGGTCACATGGTATAATGGTGGGGCCTTCACAACAGGTGTGACGGAAACTATAAGCCAATGGCCAACCTACCCCCTACGCCAACCAACCCCGCTCTCCCCTACTGGTTTTCGGTTCCAGGAAAGGCTTTAGAGACGAAAATTTGAAAATTACATATCAATTTACTATGAGCCATAAATACCTCTTCTGTTGATTCCCATTCCTCCCCCCCCCCCAAAAAAAAGGAAGAATGGTTTAAAAAAATACTATTGATGAAATAAGGATTTGTTTGTGGCCCCTTAAAAATAAGAAATGAATAGAAAATCACTGAAGACTTTCAAGTTTTGCAATAAATATAATACTCTATACCCTTATCAATAATCATACAATAAGAAGTATCAAACAAAAAGAAGTAAATAAATGTGAAAAGAGCTATTTCTGAGTAGTTGTTAAATGTTTACACATTTATCAAACCACGATTATTTTTACTCTAAGTAGGTTGGTAAGTGAAAGTTGTGTATTACCTACATGAATCGTGACCGATTTTTAAAAATATATTTTAATATTGCGTGTGTGAATAAGTTTCCATTGGTTTATATCTAAAAAATTCTTTTTAAGCTACGTTGCTCTGGCAGCACTGAAAGCAACTTTATTCAGTTAATTTTTACATCCTGGAAAGTGTGTACATCAGGTATTAAATATTTTCAAAATGGTGGTTAGGGATGGTTATGGATGTTCCCCCTAGATCATTTTTGTGAGTAATTTTATCATGGGCCTCACAAGCTCCAAATTATTGAGGGGGCTCTATATTCTGATAGATATGGTAGGTAGAAAGGGTCTTGTTTAGAATAGGCCCGCCATTGATTTTATCTAGTAACAGTTACTTATTGATAAATAAAAAAATATGGGTTAAAGGAACATATGATTTATTTAATAAAAACTTTTTACACATAACCAAAAACATTATCATACTTTTAATCAGTTCCTCCAGGTACATCTGGAGGCCAAAATTCTAATATGTCCTTAAGGATTTTATCAAAAACATCTTCATTTGAGTTGCTCTGCCTCCACATGTACTCACATAAATACAAGTCTATCATAGAGCGATGTGTCCCACATTCCTTTTTGTTTCTCCTTTTGGCCTTCGCCCACATAGACTCAACTCTTTGAGTGTGAGCACCGGTCTCTTGGTCAACGAAATTTTTGGAGTGATTTACAGTAAAATGCCTGTAATCCTTTCCAATCATTTCTTCTATCCCACTATATGACTTCCACATGTCAGACATTATCCACAGACCGGTCTAATTGATGTTTTTATGCACTCCTCCAAGGTTGCTCTTGTCCTATCGGGTACATACACGCCACATTCAAACCGACATTCTCTTTTGTTGCATCTATATTTTTTCCTTTCTTCGTAAAATATCATAATGTGGCCTTTTTTACAATATCTTTCCTTGGGTAGAATTCCTGTTTCGACAAAGAAAATCCTGGCTCGTGGCTCTTCTTTGCATAAATCGTAAACATCAAAAATATTCATAGTTTAATACTTTTATAACTACAAATACACAAACAATACTAAATTAAATAGTATTTAAACATGTGTTTTTATTTCTGTATCGATGGTATCAAAGTACATAGTAACAGTTACTAAATATCATTATAAAATCACTGGCGGGCCTGTTCTAAACAAGACCCGGTAGAAATTCGAGGCACTAAAATTTGAAGCAATAGCGCCTTAAACAACTGTTTTGAAAAAAAGGATGTATTTTAAAGGTATTTATAGTCTCTCAAAACTTATAAATTTAAATCTCAGAACATAGGTAGTTGCTTAGGCTTGTAGTGTGGGGATGCGGTTTTCAAGAATGTGGGCCAAAATTTCTTGATTGAATTTTCTAAGTTTTCCTTCTGATCCTGATCCTACAAATTTCATTGCTTTCCATCAACTTCTATAAGCTTCATCGTATTGATGGAAAGTAGGATCAAGCTGCATGGTTTAAAAAAGAAATGGAAAATAATTCGGGAGATCCAACTTTGTTACAGAATTCAAACATAATTAAAACAATATAGTTCAAGCTGAAATAAAAATTATATAATTCACCGATATACAATACACATGACGATGCTTATAAATAGCGACACGGTGCCAATTTCTGAAAATAAAAAATCAGATAAAAATTGGGTGTAATCAATTAATAGAGGATGACGTAATTAACTAATATTTTATATTTGAATAGTATTAAATTTGATTGGTTACACTCGGATAAATTGGTAATATAGTATTTTTGTTTTATTTTTTTAAATTGGCATTCCCCTCCTGCCAAAATATTGGGTGACGCATCCCCCCGGCGGTGACATCTATGAATTTTATTACACTATTTAAAAGTAAAAAGGGAGCGGGGTAGCCCACTGGTAAGGCAGTGGACTGCTGTGCTTAAGGTCCCGAGTTCGAATCTGACATGGCTTATGATATCTTTATTATTCGCCACAGTTCGCCTCGTGGGCCGAGAGACCCTCCTGGGGCAAACCCAGCCTCTATAAAGTGGGTACCCTTAATTGAAAAATTAAGGGGAAAGAACCTGGCGGTTGAGCATGATCACGGTCAAATCACCTCTTTGCACGACTGCTGACCAAGAAACAGTACTCTTCCTTACATAGTACTGAAGCAGAGTTGGGCAAATTGTAATCTGAATAATGATTAATGAATATGAATAATTGTAATCATACAACAGATGAATAATGAATAACCATTATTCATAATCAGTGCGCAGTATTTTTGATGATTATTGAGTGTTTATGGTATTCATTTGAAATGAATAAAGAATAACTGGTATTCAATTATTCATGATTAACGAATACTGATAAATTCAGTTAGTCGTTATTCATGAATAAAATATATTCATGAGCCAGGATTATTATAATATTCATCAATCATGAATGCCTAATATTCATCAATCATGAATAACAAATATTCACCAATCATCAATCATGAATATAATATATTTATAATCATTATTCATTTAAATTTAAAATACGAGGATGCATTTCTGAATTAAAAGATTTCCTAATGAGCAAGGACAAGTCCTGAGAGTGGGTGTAGCCAACTGAACAGCATTAGAAGTAAAGAATTAGACAAGTAAAGAATTAGACCCTTATTCCAATGGGTATTATTAAAGGTCTATTGACAAGTATAGAAAGAGCAAAAAAATTTTCAATCATCATTTATGACTAGTAAGACTCAGAATTATGATTTTTTTTTTTTTGTAATCATGATTAATAAATTTATATTATTCATGATTAATGAATGATCTGTAATCATGAGTAGGTTAGTCATAATCATGATTACATTTTTATTTAAATATGCCCAACTCTGTACTGAACCCAAGACCCTTTATGGGTTGTAGTGGTACAGGTTTTTTTTTATTAAAAAAAAAAATAAAACTGCAACTGAAGGACATAGAAATCTTAGAAAAGAAAGTACTTGAACAATATTTGTAGGAGTTCTTGTATATTAGGCCAGCCTTTGTTTTAAATAAATAAGAATTAAAAAAGAAGAAAACTTTCGTTGGCTTTAAAAAAAAAACTTTACTAGTATTCTAAATAAAAATATATAACACGATTAAAAATCATGATATACCAAATAAACGACTAAACAAAATTTCAGGTTTAACATTAAAAAAACAAAACAATGAGTTTCTGACAAATTGGACAATAAAAAATTCCTTGTAAAACATATTCAAACAAATATAGAATAGAAAAAAGTGGGAAACTTAATTTTAAGAATTATATTATTAGTGTGATAATTAAATTAACCATAATATAATTTTGGAAAACTATGATCTGAGGTGATGAAAGATTTTTTTTACACAAATCTGGGATGTTACAGTAAGTGGGTTTCTGATTTTGATTGTGTTGTTTTTTTGTGTGTATGATTATATGTGATGATGTATCCAAAAATATCTAAACAAGAAAAATCAAATAATGGTTCTTAATGAATATTCGAAAAACTTTTTTGGTCATATTTACACTGTGCTAAAAATATATTCAATATGTAAATAATTAGGATACCTTATGAGAAAAAAAAAACGCAAAAGGCTTATTAAAACCTCACAGTTTGTGAAGATTTTACCTCATCTTACATCATGCTTTTCTAATATCAGAATATTATGCAATTATTTAGAATTATTAAATAAGTTAATAAATAGCATTTATTAATTTTTGTAAAAGAGAACATTCAAATTGAAAGAATGGACAGGAAATACTATTAAAACTAAATAGCAATAACTTATGAATTTCCTACAAAAGCAAAAAATTGAAATTTTTTTGACGCCTGAGAGAATAATTTTGTTTCCTTACTTTCCTAAGGGAGCGGGGTAGCCCACTGGTAAGGCAGTGGATTGCTGTGCTTAAGGTCCCGAGTTCGAATCTGACATGGCACATGATATCTTTATTATTCACCACAGTCCGTCTCGTGAGCCGAGAGACCCTCCTGGGGCAAACCCAGTCTCTATAATGTGGGTACCCTTAATTGAAAAATTAAGGGGAAAAAACCTGGCGGTTGAGCGTGATCACGGTCAAATCACCTCCTTGCAAGACCGCTGACCAAGAAACAGTACTCTTCCTTACATAGTACTGAACCCAAGACCCTTCATGGGTTGTAGTGGTGCAGGTTTTTTTTTTTTTTTTACTTTCCTAAAGTTTAGATCTTGATCACTCAGGTATACTTTTACAATTGTTTTGGTGACAATGTAAAGAAGAATCTCTTAAAAAAACTTTATTCTTTTCATTTGTTTTTTTCTTGATTTGGATAGCTGAATCACCAAAGGCCATATTCTTTAGATTTCTGATGCCAATTTCTGAATTATGTGAATTTTTTGTTACTCGGGAAGCCTAACAAACCTGTTCTAGGCATGATGGGAAGGTTTACATTTAGATCTAGGGGTCCACCACAAAATAAAAGTTAACCTGCCCTGAGTAGATTCGACCCACTGCCGTTAAACTCAAGAACGTTAAATCGGCTCGCACCCCTTTTCCATTCAGATCTCTCCTCAACTGTTCTTCTCCCTTCCCTCACAAATAAGGATCTAAGAACGGCCTCTGCCTTCTCCAGCCTTCGCATTCTAGGCCTCCTAGTACTGCATTTGCCTTTTTGCGAAAATGGTTTCCTTCTTTGTAAGGGCCACATGTTCTTCGAATCTCTTTCTCACATGTACTCAGTAGCTGTTCTTAGTATTAGGCTGGGCCTATGCCTCACTACCATAAATTATCACTGAATGGAGGACTATACTATATTACTACCTTTATTTTGAGGTTTCGGGATGTCTTAAAAATATTTTCAAGGTGACCAATAACTCTTAACCCGCCATTAGTCGCTGTGTGAGAATTTCTCTCACACATTTTGTTTTTTTGGCAGGAAACGGCTCTTGGTGCTTCCAAGAAATTCCTCTCCTCAGTATCTGTAGTTCAGAGACTCACACACCTCCCTGAACTCTCCCCGCTCCAATACCAAGACTTATTCCGGCTCCAGCTTCCTTCAACTCTGCTCAGTCCGATCTCATGAGAGATTCTCTCACGCGCGACTGTCAATGATATATTTATTTGAGAGTTTCTCACGCGGGACTGTCAGTGTGACGTGCAACTGAGTGTTTCTCTCACGTGCGTTAACTTCCAAAATGTTTTCTTTAAGAGGGAAAAAATTACCCGAGCTTGGAAGATGTCGATTTCAATATTAGATAAGTTTTTTTTTTCTTCTCCGTTTTCCTTCTCTTTGGTAAAGTAGTGGTTGTAACATACAAATTATTTTCCATACCTTCCATATTTGTTTCTGTTTTAGAAAATTACGTTTGGATGGTACAACCTGAGTCAAACATAGAAGATTTGGATGACAATGTTGTTGAAAACCGTGCAAACAGCCTGAATTAGTTACTTTTTACAATGTTATAAAGAGGATATAAAAAATTGTTTTTCGAGATTTCATAATTTTTACTAATAATTGACCTTTTTGTAAGTACAGCTTTATTGTTGAAATTCAAACTAACCTATGATGAACATGAAAAAAAAAAAAAAAAAATCTGTGAGAGAAATTCTCACGTGCGACCATCCATGTTAAACTTTGTCTAGCGACCAATGCCGGGTTAATTTTCATTTCGATCCCTACTTCCTTTTACTTGCTTTTATTATTATGATTGGTCAAAATTGCTGAGGTAATTAAATTTTTAATCACATTGAAAATTATATTCACCTATAAGACATCCAAGCCATTCCTAGATGATGCCATTGATAATGTCTTATTTTGTATATAATGCATATATTTTCTTCTTCTTCATTCCTTTATCGACTTATTTCCAGCAAGGCAATGAGTCCCAGGAGGAGACAAGGAAGAAGAGTGTGTACCAGCTGCTGGGAAAGGAACAGCAGTACGCACTCTGCATGCAGTTCGGAATCGCCAGGTTCTTGGTTCCACTGTCGGAGAGGAGGGATGTGATGTCACAGACAGAACATGCTGTCCTCTTCCAGAACGCTCAAGAGGTTAGTATCTAAGCTAATCCAATGTGTAAATCTCTAAGGTAGATTTTATTTGACAAAAAAACAAGAAAAAAAAATCTGGTGCGTGCGCGCAACACACAACTTTCACTTACCAACTTACTGAGATAAGAAATTCATGCGTTTTCTTAATGCCACTTCTCAAAGTTACACATTTTTTCACAAGCATTTCTTATTTTCGTTTTCCTTTGCTCTATAATCCCTACAGAACATTATAATAATGGTAACGCTTACCTGATATTAAAAAACACCTAATTATCATCAAACATGACGAATATGATGAAAATCGTTAAAGCCGTTTTTGAAATAATCGAAAAATTGGAAAAAAAGTGCCCCCTCCGGTTGATCAATTTGGATGAAATGTTGGCTATCACATCTTTGGCATATACATATATCGAATAACCAGTTTGATCAAAATCGTGAAAGCCGTTTTTGAGTAAATAAAAAAACACGTGAAAATGATACAAAATTTATTAAGTAAAGTCCCCCCTCCGGTTGATCAATTTTGATGAAATGTTGGCTATCACATATTTGGCATATACAAACATTAAATACCCAGTTTGATCAAAATTGTGAAAACCGTTTTTGAGTAAATAAAAAAAACACGTTGAAATTATACAAAATTTATTAAGTAAAGTCCCCCCTCCGGTTGATCAATTTTGATGAAATTTTTACAGTCATATCTTGGGCATATCAATACATTAAATACTCAGTTTAATCAAAATCGTTAGAGCCGTTTTTGAGAAAATCGAAAAAAACTTAAAAAGTTATTAAATAAAGTACCCCCTCCCTTTGAGAAATTTTGATGAAATTTTTGCTGTCACATCGGGGGCATATACATACACTAAATACCCAATTTTAGATTCGCACGGCTTATAGTTTTTGAGCTAGCCTGTTCACACACACACACACGCACACACAGACACACACACACAGACCATTTTGCGGGACTTGGTTAATTGGACTCAGGGGACCCCAAAGCGTGAAATTCCGTTGAAAACCAGAAGTCTAAATTTTTCACGATCGCAATACTTCCACTTACTATATATTTCATATATTGGTAAGTGGAAGTAAAAAAAAGTTTTGAAGATAAGAAATCTTTATTCGCCCATAACTCAGGAACTATACAATCAAAAGTTGATTATGTACATTGTAACTAACAGGTCTCAAAATGGGAAACTCGGACAGAAGATAACATGCCTTATTGCATTCAATTCATGCTATGATTTGCTCTAATAAGAATATAATATAATAAAGGCTTAACGAACCCGAAGGCCCGATGTCGACGCTACCATTCACTTCCTACGCAGCTCCATCCACCTCGCCCCGTCCAATCCCAACTCCACAAGATCAAACCTCACAGAATCCTCCCACCTTTGTATCGGCCTACCTCTCGGGGCCGCTCTTTTCTTATCAACTGAATTTTATTCTAGGAAAAAAATTATATATATATATATATATATATATATATATATATATATATATATATCGGGCGTAGGAGTGATGAACCTTCCCCGTGTATCTCATCGAGAATCGTGGTGTGGTTTTCCAGGATGTCAGTAACCGCCCGGAGGTTTGGTCCATGGACGGTATGCTTCAGGGAAAGAAATATAGGTCCTCGGGGCCTGCTGACTCTGGGCTACCATAATCCTTGGACCTAGACCAGTTTGTCACTGTCCTTGAACCCGAGAGAGCTGACGCCATCGGTGGGAAGGACACTGCCAAATTGGCCCCAATGGGATTGGTTATGGAGCTATGGGCAGTCTGCCGCTGTACCATGATGACCATGGCTTTCAGCAACGTGAGGTTTGGGCTACCCCCTCCAGGCTGTCTGTACTCCCGCAAGCAAAACAAATGTCTGTAAGAAGACCACACTGCGCGGCCAAAGGTCTCATTAGGCCTAATGCGCCAACCGAAAAAAAAAAAAATCTGGTGCGTGCGCGCAACACACAACTTTCACTTACCAACTTACTTAGATAAGAAATTGACGTGTTTTGTTAAATATCATTTCCCAAAGTCACACATTTTTCTACTTCTCATTTTTATTAATCGTTAAAGCCGTTTTTGAGTAAATAAAAAACCCCGTGAAAAAGATACAAAATTTATTAAGTAAAGTCCCCCCTTCGGTTGATCAATTTTGATGAAATGTTGGCTATCACATATTTGGCATATACATACATCAAATACCCAGTTTGGTCACAATCGTGAAAGCCGTTTTTGAGTAAATAAAAAAAGCACGTAAAAATGATACAAAATTTATTAAGTAAAGTCCCCCCTCCGGTTGATCAATTTTGATGAAATGTTGGCTATCACATATTTGGCATATACAAACATCAAATACCCAGTTTGATCAAAATTGTGAAAACCGTTTTTGAGTAAATAAAAAAAACACGTTGAAATTATACAAAATTTATTAAGTAAAGTCCCCCCTCCGGTTGATCAATTTTGATGAAATTTTTACAGTCATATCTTGGGCATATCAATACATTAAATACTCAGTTTAATCAAAATCGTTAGAGCCGTTTTTGAGAAAATCGAAAAAAACTTAAAAAGTTATTAAATAAAGTACCCCCTCCCTTTGAGAAATTTTGATGAAATTTTTGCTGTCACATCGGGGGCATATACATACACTAAATACCCAATTTTAGATTCGCACGGCTTATAGTTTTTGAGCTAGCCTGTTCACACACACACACACGCACACACAGACACACACACACAGACCATTTTGCGGGACTTGGTTAATTGGACTCAGGGGACCCCAAAGCGTGAAATTCCGTTGAAAACCAGAAGTCTAAATTTTTCACGATCGCAATACTTCCACTTACTATATATTTCATATATTGGTAAGTGGAAGTAAAAAAAAGTTTTGAAGATAAGAAATCTTTATTCGCCCATAACTCAGGAACTATACAATCAAAAGTTGATTATGTACATTGTAACTAACAGGTCTCAAAATGGGAAACTCGGACAGAAGATAACATGCCTTATTGCATTCAATTCATGCTATGATTTGCTCTAATAAGAATATAATATAATAAAGGCTTAACGAACCCGAAGGCCCGATGTCGACGCTACCATTCACTTCCTACGCAGCTCCATCCACCTCGCCCCGTCCAATCCCAACTCCACAAGATCAAACCTCACAGAATCCTCCCACCTTTGTATCGGCCTACCTCTCGGGGCCGCTCTTTTCTTATCAACTGAATTTTATTCTAGGAAAAAAATTATATATATATATATATATATATATATATATATATATATATATATATATATATATATATATATATATATATATATATATATATATATATATATATCGGGCGTAGGAGTGATGAACCTTCCCCGTGTATCTCATCAAGAATCGTGGTGTGGTTTTCCAGGATGTCAGTAACCGCCCGGAGGTTTGGTCCATGGACGGTATGCTTCAGGGAAAGAAATATAGGTCCTCGGGGCCTGCTGACTCTGGGCTACCATAATCCTTGGACCTAGACCAGTTTGTCACTGTCCTTGAACCCGAGAGAGCTGACGCCATCGGTGGGAAGGACACTGCCAAATTGGCCCCAATGGGATTGGTTATGGAGCTATGGGCAGTCTGCCGCTGTACCATGATGACCATGGCTTTCAGCAACGTGAGGTTTGGGCTACCCCCTCCAGGCTGTCTGTACTCCCGCAAGCAAAACAAATGTCTGTAAGAAGACCACACTGCGCGGCCAAAGGTCTCATTAGGCCTAATGCGCCAACCGAAAAAAAAAAAAATCTGGTGCGTGCGCGCAACACACAACTTTCACTTACCAACTTACTTAGATAAGAAATTGACGTGTTTTGTTAAATATCATTTCCCAAAGTCACACATTTTTCTACTTCTCATTTTTATTAATCGTTAAAGCCGTTTTTGAGTAAATAAAAAACCCCGTGAAAAAGATACAAAATTTATTAAGTAAAGTCCCCCCTTCGGTTGATCAATTTTGATGAAATGTTGGCTATCACATATTTGGCATATACATACATCAAATACCCAGTTTGGTCACAATCGTGAAAGCCGTTTTTGAGTAAATAAAAAAAGCACGTAAAAATGATACAAAATTTATTAAGTAAAGTCCCCCCTCCGGTTGATCAATTTTGATGAAATGTTGGCTATCACATATTTGGCATATACAAACATCAAATACCCAGTTTGATCAAAATTGTGAAAACCGTTTTTGAGTAAATAAAAAAAACACGTTGAAATTATACAAAATTTATTAAGTAAAGTCCCCCCTCCGGTTGATCAATTTTGATGAAATTTTTACAGTCATATCTTGGGCATATCAATACATTAAATACTCAGTTTAATCAAAATCGTTAGAGCCGTTTTTGAGAAAATCGAAAAAAACTTAAAAAGTTATTAAATAAAGTACCCCCTCCCTTTGAGAAATTTTGATGAAATTTTTGCTGTCACATCGGGGGCATATACATACACTAAATACCCAATTTTAGATTCGCACGGCTTATAGTTTTTGAGCTAGCCTGTTCACACACACACACACGCACACACAGACACACACACACAGACCATTTTGCGGGACTTGGTTAATTGGACTCAGGGGACCCCAAAGCGTGAAATTCCGTTGAAAACCAGAAGTCTAAATTTTTCACGATCGCAATACTTCCACTTACTATATATTTCATATATTGGTAAGTGGAAGTAAAAAAAAGTTTTGAAGATAAGAAATCTTTATTCGCCCATAACTCAGGAACTATACAATCAAAAGTTGATTATGTACATTGTAACTAACAGGTCTCAAAATGGGAAACTCGGACAGAAGATAACATGCCTTATTGCATTCAATTCATGCTATGATTTGCTCTAATAAGAATATAATATAATAAAGGCTTAACGAACCCGAAGGCCCGATGTCGACGCTACCATTCACTTCCTACGCAGCTCCATCCACCTCGCCCCGTCCAATCCCAACTCCACAAGATCAAACCTCACAGAATCCTCCCACCTTTGTATCGGCCTACCTCTCGGGGCCGCTCTTTTCTTATCAACTGAATTTTATTCTAGGAAAAAAATTATATATATATATATATATATATATATATATATATATATATATATATCGGGCGTAGGAGTGATGAACCTTCCCCGTGTATCTCATCGAGAATCGTGGTGTGGTTTTCCAGGATGTCAGTAACCGCCCGGAGGTTTGGTCCATGGACGGTATGCTTCAGGGAAAGAAATATAGGTCCTCGGGGCCTGCTGACTCTGGGCTACCATAATCCTTGGACCTAGACCAGTTTGTCACTGTCCTTGAACCCGAGAGAGCTGACGCCATCGGTGGGAAGGACACTGCCAAATTGGCCCCAATGGGATTGGTTATGGAGCTATGGGCAGTCTGCCGCTGTACCATGATGACCATGGCTTTCAGCAACGTGAGGTTTGGGCTACCCCCTCCAGGCTGTCTGTACTCCCGCAAGCAAAACAAATGTCTGTAAGAAGACCACACTGCGCGGCCAAAGGTCTCATTAGGCCTAATGCGCCAACCGAAAAAAAAAAAAATCTGGTGCGTGCGCGCAACACACAACTTTCACTTACCAACTTACTTAGATAAGAAATTGACGTGTTTTGTTAAATATCATTTCCCAAAGTCACACATTTTTCTACTTCTCATTTTTATTAATCGTTAAAGCCGTTTTTGAGTAAATAAAAAACCCCGTGAAAAAGATACAAAATTTATTAAGTAAAGTCCCCCCTTCGGTTGATCAATTTTGATGAAATGTTGGCTATCACATATTTGGCATATACATACATCAAATACCCAGTTTGGTCACAATCGTGAAAGCCGTTTTTGAGTAAATAAAAAAAGCACGTAAAAATGATACAAAATTTATTAAGTAAAGTCCCCCCTCCGGTTGATCAATTTTGATGAAATGTTGGCTATCACATATTTGGCATATACAAACATCAAATACCCAGTTTGATCAAAATTGTGAAAACCGTTTTTGAGTAAATAAAAAAAACACGTTGAAATTATACAAAATTTATTAAGTAAAGTCCCCCCTCCGGTTGATCAATTTTGATGAAATTTTTACAGTCATATCTTGGGCATATCAATACATTAAATACTCAGTTTAATCAAAATCGTTAGAGCCGTTTTTGAGAAAATCGAAAAAAACTTAAAAAGTTATTAAATAAAGTACCCCCTCCCTTTGAGAAATTTTGATGAAATTTTTGCTGTCACATCGGGGGCATATACATACACTAAATACCCAATTTTAGATTCGCACGGCTTATAGTTTTTGAGCTAGCCTGTTCACACACACACACACGCACACACAGACACACACACACAGACCATTTTGCGGGACTTGGTTAATTGGACTCAGGGGACCCCAAAGCGTGAAATTCCGTTGAAAACCAGAAGTCTAAATTTTTCACGATCGCAATACTTCCACTTACTATATATTTCATATATTGGTAAGTGGAAGTAAAAAAAAGTTTTGAAGATAAGAAATCTTTATTCGCCCATAACTCAGGAACTATACAATCAAAAGTTGATTATGTACATTGTAACTAACAGGTCTCAAAATGGGAAACTCGGACAGAAGATAACATGCCTTATTGCATTCAATTCATGCTATGATTTGCTCTAATAAGAATATAATATAATAAAGGCTTAACGAACCCGAAGGCCCGATGTCGACGCTACCATTCACTTCCTACGCAGCTCCATCCACCTCGCCCCGTCCAATCCCAACTCCACAAGATCAAACCTCACAGAATCCTCCCACCTTTGTATCGGCCTACCTCTCGGGGCCGCTCTTTTCTTATCAACTGAATTTTATTCTAGGAAAAAAATTATATATATATATATATATATATATATATATATATATATATATATATATATATATATATATATATATATATATATATATATCGGGCGTAGGAGTGATGAACCTTCCCCGTGTATCTCATCAAGAATCGTGGTGTGGTTTTCCAGGATGTCAGTAACCGCCCGGAGGTTTGGTCCATGGACGGTATGCTTCAGGGAAAGAAATATAGGTCCTCGGGGCCTGCTGACTCTGGGCTACCATAATCCTTGGACCTAGACCAGTTTGTCACTGTCCTTGAACCCGAGAGAGCTGACGCCATCGGTGGGAAGGACACTGCCAAATTGGCCCCAATGGGATTGGTTATGGAGCTATGGGCAGTCTGCCGCTGTACCATGATGACCATGGCTTTCAGCAACGTGAGGTTTGGGCTACCCCCTCCAGGCTGTCTGTACTCCCGCAAGCAAAACAAATGTCTGTAAGAAGACCACACTGCGCGGCCAAAGGTCTCATTAGGCCTAATGCGCCAACCGAAAAAAAAAAAAATCTGGTGCGTGCGCGCAACACACAACTTTCACTTACCAACTTACTTAGATAAGAAATTGACGTGTTTTGTTAAATATCATTTCCCAAAGTCACACATTTTTCTACTTCTCATTTTTATTAATCGTTAAAGCCGTTTTTGAGTAAATAAAAAACCCCGTGAAAAAGATACAAAATTTATTAAGTAAAGTCCCCCCTTCGGTTGATCAATTTTGATGAAATGTTGGCTATCACATATTTGGCATATACATACATCAAATACCCAGTTTGGTCACAATCGTGAAAGCCGTTTTTGAGTAAATAAAAAAAGCACGTAAAAATGATACAAAATTTATTAAGTAAAGTCCCCCCTCCGGTTGATCAATTTTGATGAAATGTTGGCTATCACATATTTGGCATATACAAACATCAAATACCCAGTTTGATCAAAATTGTGAAAACCGTTTTTGAGTAAATAAAAAAAACACGTTGAAATTATACAAAATTTATTAAGTAAAGTCCCCCCTCCGGTTGATCAATTTTGATGAAATTTTTACAGTCATATCTTGGGCATATCAATACATTAAATACTCAGTTTAATCAAAATCGTTAGAGCCGTTTTTGAGAAAATCGAAAAAAACTTAAAAAGTTATTAAATAAAGTACCCCCTCCCTTTGAGAAATTTTGATGAAATTTTTGCTGTCACATCGGGGGCATATACATACACTAAATACCCAATTTTAGATTCGCACGGCTTATAGTTTTTGAGCTAGCCTGTTCACACACACACACACGCACACACAGACACACACACACAGACCATTTTGCGGGACTTGGTTAATTGGACTCAGGGGACCCCAAAGCGTGAAATTCCGTTGAAAACCAGAAGTCTAAATTTTTCACGATCGCAATACTTCCACTTACTATATATTTCATATATTGGTAAGTGGAAGTAAAAAAAAGTTTTGAAGATAAGAAATCTTTATTCGCCCATAACTCAGGAACTATACAATCAAAAGTTGATTATGTACATTGTAACTAACAGGTCTCAAAATGGGAAACTCGGACAGAAGATAACATGCCTTATTGCATTCAATTCATGCTATGATTTGCTCTAATAAGAATATAATATAATAAAGGCTTAACGAACCCGAAGGCCCGATGTCGACGCTACCATTCACTTCCTACGCAGCTCCATCCACCTCCCCCCGTCCAATCCCAACTCCACAAGATCAAACCTCACAGAATCCTCCCACCTTTGTATCGGCCTACCTCTCGGGGCCGCTCTTTTCTTATCAACTGAATTTTATTCTAGGAAAAAAATTATATATATATATATATATATATATATATATATATATATATATATATATATCGGGCGTAGGAGTGATGAACCTTCCCCGTGTATCTCATCAAGAATCGTGGTGTGGTTTTCCAGGATGTCAGTAACCGCCCGGAGGTTTGGTCCATGGACGGTATGCTTCAGGGAAAGAAATATAGGTCCTCGGGGCCTGCTGACTCTGGGCTACCATAATCCTTGGACCTAGACCAGTTTGTCACTGTCCTTGAACCCGAGAGAGCTGACGCCATCGGTGGGAAGGACACTGCCAAATTGGCCCCAATGGGATTGGTTATGGAGCTATGGGCAGTCTGCCGCTGTACCATGATGACCATGGCTTTCAGCAACGTGAGGTTTGGGCTACCCCCTCCAGGCTGTCTGTACTCCCGCAAGCAAAACAAATGTCTGTAAGAAGACCACACTGCGCGGCCAAAGGTCTCATTAGGCCTAATGCGCCAACCGAAAAAAAAAAAAATCTGGTGCGTGCGCGCAACACACAACTTTCACTTACCAACTTACTTAGATAAGAAATTGACGTGTTTTGTTAAATATCATTTCCCAAAGTCACACATTTTTCTACTTCTCATTTTTATTAATCGTTAAAGCCGTTTTTGAGTAAATAAAAAACCCCGTGAAAAAGATACAAAATTTATTAAGTAAAGTCCCCCCT
This sequence comes from Aelia acuminata, assembly GCA_911387785.2. NCBI lineage: Eukaryota > Metazoa > Arthropoda > Insecta > Hemiptera > Pentatomidae > Aelia > Aelia acuminata. Next base: position 2,936,561 of record OU426982.1, on the reverse strand, counting down.
TCGGTTGATCAATTTTGATGAAATGTTGGCTATCACATATTTGGCATATACATACATCAAATACCCAGTTTGGTCACAATCGTGAAAGCCGTTTTTGAGTAAATAAAAAAAGCACGTAAAAATGATACAAAATTTATTAAGTAAAGTGCCCCCTGCGGTTGATCAATTTTGATGAAATTTTTACAGACATATCTCAGGCATATAAATAGATCAAATACTAAGTTTAATCAAAATCTTTAGAGCCGTTTTTGAGAAAATCAAAAAAACACGTGAAAATGTTACAAAATTTATTAAGTAAAGTCCCCCCTCCGGTTAATCAATTTTGATGAAATTTATACAGTCATATCTCGGGCATATAAATACATCAAATACCCAGTTTGATCAAAATCGTTAAAGCCCATTTAGAGTAAATAAAAAAAACACGTGAAAATGTTACAAAATTTATTAAGTAAAGTCCCCCCATCCGGTTAATCAATTTTGATGAAATTTTTACAGTCATATCTCGGGCATATAAATAGATGAAATACTCAGTTTAATCAAAATCGTTAGAGCCGTTTTTGAGAAAATCGAAAAAAACCTAAAAAGTTATTAAGTAAAGTACCCCCTCCCTTTAAGTAATTTTGATGAAATTTATGCTGTCACATCGCGGGCATATACCTACACTAAATACCCAATTTCAGGATCGCACGGTTTCTAGTTTTTGAGCTAGTCTGTTCACACACACACACACACACACACACACACACACACACACACACACACACAGACACACACACACACAGACCATTTCGCGGGACTTGGTCATTTCGACTCAGGGGACCCCAAAACGTGTATTTCCGTTGAAAACCGGAAGTCGAATTTTTTCACGATCGCAATACTTCCACTTACTATATATTTCATATATAGGTAAGTGAAAGTAAAAAAAAAAAAAAAAAAAATATATATATATATATATATATATATATTTTATATTAATCAAATGTTTATTTTTGGGTGACCACCATTTTAAATTATTTTTAAATAATTTATTTTTTGAAGGGTCAAATCACCTCCTTGCACGACCGCTGACCAAGAAACAGTACTCTTCCTTACATAGTACTGAACCCAAGACCCTTTATGGGTTGTAGTGGTACAGGTTTTTATTTTTTTTATTTTTTGAAGAGAAAAGATTTGGCTCCGCCGGGAGTCGAACCCGGGTCTCCCGCGTTACATGTGCGGATGCTAACCACTACACCACAGAGCTCGGCTCAAGGCAGAGGAAATCCTTCCTCTTCACTGATACCTACTCCCCCCTATCTCACAAATTTTGCGAGTAGTAGCGGGAGGTGGACAAATTTTGATGTACGTCAATTTTTAAATTATTTTATATTAATCAAATCTTAATTTGTGGGTGACCACCATTTTAAATTATTTTTAATAACACACACACACACACACACACACACACACACACACACACACACACACACACACACACACACACACACACACACACACACACACACACACACACACACACACACACACACACACACACACACACACACACACACACACACACACACACACACACACACACACACACACACACACACACACACACACACACACACACACACACACACACACACACACACACACACACACACACACACACACACACACACACACACACACACACACACACACACACACACACACACACACACACACACACACACACACACACACACACACACACACACACACACACACACACACACACACACACACACACACACACACACACACACACACACACACACACACACACACACACACACACACACACACACACACACACACACACACACACACACACACACACACACACACACACACACACACACACACACACACACACACACACACACACACACACACACACACACACACACACACACACACACACACACACACACACACACACACACACACACACACACACACACACACACACACACACACACACACACACACACACACACACACACACACACACACACACACACACACACACACACACACACACACACACACACACACACACACACACACACACACACACACACACACACACACACACACACACACACACACACACACACACACACACACACACACACACACACACACACACACACACACACACACACACACACACACACACACACACACACACACACACACACACACACACACACACACACACACACACACACACACACACACACACACACACACACACACACACACACACACACACACACACACACACACACACACACACACACACACACACACACACACACACACACACACACACACACACACACACACACACACACACACACACACACACACACACACACACACACACACACACACACACACACACACACACACACACACACACACACACACACACACACACACACACACACACACACACACACACACACACACACACACACACACACACACACACACACACACACACACACACACACACACACACACACACACACACACACACACACACACACACACACACACACACACACACACACACACACACACACACACACACACACACACACACACACACACACACACACACACACACACACACACACACACACACACACACACACACACACACACACACACACACACACACACACACACACACACACACACACACACATTCGTATTCGATACAAGTCTGTTGGCTGGAATAAGAAGACTTTTGATAATAATTCATTTAACCTAATGCTGGAGGATGAATGTGAATTGACCGGGTCGGCCGAGGAAAAGGCGCGTATACTTACCTCTTTTATTTCTAAGGCTTGTGATACAGCAATGACTCGCAGAAAGCCTGGCAAATACCATTCCCCGGTATACTGGTGGACGGAGACTATAGCCGATCTTCGTCACTGCTGCAATCTAGCAAGAAGACGCTACCAGCGAGCGAGACATCGTCCAGAGTTTTCGGAGCTTCAAAAAGAGTTCAAAAGAGCTAGAAGGAATCTCCGACGAGCCATTAAAGAAAGTAAGCGACGTTGCTGGAGAGAGCTCTGTGATGAGGTGGATGCAGACCCATGGGGTAGGCCTTATAAAATAGTTCTTGGTAAACTAAACAAAGGCACGAAACAGCTCCCCACAAGAACGGAGGTTGTGGATAATATTGTCAGGGCATTATTCCCGGAACAGGCGAATACTATGGGGTGTATAGACAATATGCATGAAAACGACTTCCCACCAGTAACTGAGGAAGAGATAGAGGACATCGCCTCAGATTTACAGCATGGCAAGGCACCAGGATTGGATGGAATCCCAAATATGGCCCTTAAGGTGGCTCTCAGGAAGCGGCCAGATCTTTTTATCGACCTCTTCAATTCCTGCATTCGTGAAGGCTCAATTCCAAAACCTTGGAAGAGACAGCGCCTTGTATTGGTTCCAAAGGGTAAAGGAAAACTGGAAGATCCGACAACTTACCGTCCGATTTGTTTACTGGATACCATGGGTAAGGCTTTCGAAAAAATCCTTTTCCTCAGACTACAAGAGTTCACGGAGGGTCCAAAGGGCCTCTCGAAGTTTCAGTATGGATTTCGTAAAGGACGGTCCACGGTAGATGCTATTAGAGTGGTAACAGAGATAGCCCGTACAGCAATTGCAGGAGCAAGGTGGAGGAGAGGGGCTAAGAGTTATGCAGCAGTCATCACTCTTGATGTTAAGAATGCTTTTAATACCGCGAATTGGACCCGTATATTAGATGCCTTACGGACCATGGAGGTGCCAGTCTATCTTATGAGAGTCCTTACAGATTACTTCAGAGATAGAGTTCTGTTTTATTTATCTGACAATGGCCAAAGGAGATACAAGGTGACAGGTGGTGTCCCACAGGGCTCTGTACTGGGACCTCTCCTATGGAACGTCATGTACGACGGCATATTCAAGTTACCAATGCCAGAAGGAACCACAATAGTAGGATTTGCAGATGATATTGCAGTGGTAGTGGCGGCAAAGTACTTGGAAGAAGTTACCCTCACAGCCAACCAGGCTGTTGCCACGGTCCGCGCTTGGCTGACTTCAGTGGGCCTGCAGCTTGCCGATCACAAAACAGAGGTTCTCTTAACCACTAGCAGGAAGCAAACTGAAACCATCATTGTTACGGTGGGTAGACACGAAATACGTTCGCAATCTTCCCTAAAATACCTTGGGGTCATGATTGATGATCGCCTCCGGTTTAAAGTCCACATGGATTATGTCTGCGGTAAAGCTGTTAAAAT